>CM060708.1:14610059-16025059 GCA_030686995.1 Artemisia argyi | reverse complement strand
TCTTCTATATTATTAAATCTCTGAGCAGTTCATGAAACCAAAAGCACGTGACAAGAAAACTCAGGAAGAGTGGGTGGTGCCAATAAAGAAATTTGATGATATTTATGAGGTATGGTATTTCTGCATATACTTATCTTACAGTTCACATTCATCAGTCTGGCATTGGACATAACTCAATCCTAGAATTTGAAATTTTGGAACCAAGTACTAGATCTAGAGGTGGCAATATGGGTTGATCTGGTGGGTTGGGTAACTGATTCGATATGAGATGGGCTGAGTCATGTTGGGTTGACACATGAACGCATTTCTACCCTTTTTTTTACTTTCCAAACAGCATTGTTACAGTAGTTGCATAAATCTTTGAATAATAATGCTCAAGGAGACTGTAGTAATTAACAAATAGATCTGGTGGGCTTTTAACTCATTTGACCCATTCCGGTTCCTCTTTAATCAGACCCCTTTGAGATAAAGCCAACCCAAATTGATCCATTTATCAAGTTAGTGAGTCAAAATGTAGGTTTCAATCGAAGTATTTGAATATTTAAATGGCTTCTGATGAACTCCTCAATGAATATCCAAAATGTAAAATATATTATAAACTGATAAACTACCTGCTCCGACTTATCCAGGGTTGATGGCTTCTGACGCATATAATTTAAGTTACGAATAGAACAACAAACATTGTCAATAAAGAAACCTTCTACCCATCAGTATCTGTGACTTAGTAGGGCAGGGGTAAGGAAAGGCAGAAAAGTATTTTACAATACATGTTATTATAGATAACCAAGCTTAACATTTTGTAGCAACTTTAATTAGTATGAAGTGTCAACTAAATCATTTCCAATATGTTACATATTCTGTTAATGGCTTCTGATGTATATAGTTTATGTGAAGAGTAGAGTTATATAATCTATTGCATCTGAACTTAGGTACTTAGGTATCTATAATCAAATTCCTTAGCTTTACTTTTTTCCACATAATCACTTAAAACCTACATGTTGATGGCTTCTGATGTTTGGTTTCCAATATGTTACATATTCTGTTGATGGCTTCTGATGTATATAATTTATGTGAAGAGTAGAGTTATATAATCTATCACACCTGAAGCCAATGTGGGTTTATCATCAGATGTTGATATCACTGCATACAATAATGTGATGTTATAAAGTTGGTGTGCCATTTAGTCATTAACTACAAGCTTTTCTCTTTATGCATCATTTCAAAAGATAAGAGTTGAATTATTATTGTTATGTGTTGCTGTTAAAGAATCTTATATACTTGAGTGAACGCAAATTAGTTACTTTCGAAATTATAGTTGTATACAAGATTATAGTTAATGCACTCATATATTTTCTGCTATTTAGCTGGTACGTTATGACTCATTGTTGTAGTTTACTACAATCATGGTCCCTTAGCTGTCATTAAACATCTGATACCGTTTAGTACGTATTGTTAGATGAGTGACCCTTATTGAATTACTTTTGCAGGTATGGTGACCCACATCCCCAACATCTCTTTTTCGACCATCCTCACTATGATTCACATTCGCAACAGTTTTTATATTGGTCATTTCGCACTGCTACACAACTGCTAAATGAAGTATTACTCCTTGAAGAATATATTATTCCCTGATAAAACAAGTCACTTTTATTATCCATTATTTAGCCCGCTCAGTCATATTGCGAATGAAACTATAACTAAAAGTTAGACCCGTGGAATATGAAATATTATAGACTCACAGGATTGATATTGCACGTCACCTCATGGAAAAAAAATGTTAAATATCATATGGAGAAGGCGTACATGTGTTTTCAACTTCATTTCATGATGCAGTGAAACAAGTATTTAGTAATAATCATAATAAGCGGAATTTCAAGAGTCGAGTTGCGTGTTGCCCAGAGAATATGTGCGTGAACATTCGGTCATGACAATGTAAGTAACCATATATATGTAAATTGTTTTCCGGTGATTACTTTTTATCTTCTTGCATAGTGGTTCAATCAAATAATTTTTTTGTTGATTTATTTCCAGGAAAGTTGCAACAAAAATGTGTATGAACCGTCTCAAAATTCAGCCTCTTGCATAACTTTGCTTCACATTATCTTGCAATTGAATTCCGGTGGATAAATACTAAAGAATCTATTCAAGGTGGTTGAACTATTCTTAAACTGTTAGCTAAATAATAAAATTAACGTACTAGGTTTAAGGTAGTATAATGGGTCACTTTTAGTACGGGTTAAAACAGGCATTGCCATCTATATCTATACTATCTAATAAAACACACTTTTGTATCACCCTTTTAAAACAGGCATTGCCATCTATATCTATACTATCTAATAAAACACACTTTTGTATCACCCTTTTAAGCTTATTAAAATTCAATGCGCTGACGTGTCTTTCCATATATATACGGTTTGTACAACTTTCCAATGCATACATTTTCTACAGGGTTTGATAAGACTATTGACTGATAATACATTCAACTTTATACAGGCCTTGCAACCGTGTTTTGAGGTTTGTTATTGGGAATGGAGCAAAGGGTTGCGAGGTATGTTAATAATTTAGGCTCCTTTACTTAAAATATGCAGCAGGTATATTGGTAGTATAGCAAGTGGCATACTTATAGGTTGCTTATTGATAGCTTGTGGGATAGTAGTAATACAGGAACAAATATAACATTTCACTTGGTAAATGTACACGTTTATCGTCTTTCAATCCTACATCACAAGTCATATTTAGTATGGGTTGGGTTCGGATGTGTTGACTTGCAAAATACTTTTTGTCCATTAATATATAAGTAATTAAAAATTTAACATTACTATTGTCTATTACAATAAAGGCTTCTTTTGGTCATTGCGTCAACGATAAAAAAATGTATTCCGATGGACAAGTGTATTTTGTATATTCCATTCTTGGACCTATGAATGGCATATTGCAACTTTACGATAAAGAATGTATGTTTTGGCCTTTTTAATTGCAACATTTCTCCCAATGTATTTACATTTAGTTTAGTGATATATTTTGTGTGATTGTACTTCGAGAATTTACATGAGATGGTACTTGTGGTATATTTTAAAACAGATCAAGATATTGATTTCCCCAACCACGAATCGGGAAACAAGTCGAGGAGCGCAAAGATCGGTAAGAATGCAGTTTTAATGCGTAGAGAAATTGGTGAGAATCTAATGCTAAAATTTTGTTATATAATTGATACGAAAAGAATGTTTGTTGGTTCATTTTTTTTTTGGATTTATGCAAAATAATGTTCAAGCACAGTTGGCCGCTTACAAATAACCATTTTCTGGAACAAACTTTGAACGTGTTGTGATTTTTTGTTGACAAATAAGTGTTTTGTCTCAAGCAGTAACCATCAACAACAGCAATATCTAACAAGTCAAGGTAGGTTAAGTGGTATTGGGCAAGTGAGAATGGAGCTGCAACTATCGAATGATCAGCAAAAGCAAAGATCTCAAACAGATGTGAGCCTTGCGAAATCTTGGTCAATTAAAAATGGAACCGCAACAGGTTTAGACCATGAGGAAATTACCACCTGTAAAATGTATGCAACAAGGGTACAAGCTGACCTTTGCCTTATGCAACAAAGCCATTGTGCTGGTCCTTTATTGACTCACGATACGGGTACTATATGCATGGGATTGAACAGCTTTGAAGCCAAAAGTGAAAGATTTCTTTCCTTATGCATTGCATTTTGAAGTTTACTTTTATACTTAACAATTGTTTCTCTTATTTTTCAAGCATTTGTCTTTCATAAACTTTGATTAACTGTTATTGTAGTCAATGTATTTAAAAATTTTAGATCATGTTTCATGTTTGGTTTGTCAAGAGAAGCAAATAGTGAAGTGCGTAAAATGGCCCGACCAATGATAACTCTACGGTTTAGGTTTAGGTCATACGGGTTGAAAGTAATAGATAACATGTTGACCAGAGAACCATTTAATCAAACACATAGATAACATGCTGACCAGAGAACCATTTAATCAAACACATTGTGCGTATGTATCAGGTTAAGGAAGCTGAGCACGGGTCATGGGTTTGGATTTATAATAAGTTAACCATGTTTGAAATTTTGATTTGGATATCTGGAATTAGTACAATACTCAAGGGTTTAGGATTTTTTTTCTTTAGTTTAGATAAAGAAAACTGTATTAAATGAGGTCATGCAAAGTTTGAAGGTCATCTATTTAAATGTGTGTGCATGTGTGCTAAGTAGAAGAAAACATTAATCTTTCTTTGCTTTCTGAAAATTGTATTTCTATTGGGCTTAGCATACAAACTGAGAGACTGAGTATGAGTGACAATTTTGATCGGTTTACTTATGAACGGGTCAATTAGGATTTAGGATAATGTGTAGAATACTAGAAGGGGGGTTGAATAGTTTACCGCTCAATATCATTTGATGTCATTTATGCCTTTTTTTTACATGTAATATCAATCACACAAATGTTTTACTTACACTTTTTTTTTTAATACTTATTAGGTGCTCACCAAATGTTCATTGGCTTCTTTTTAAAGTCGGTCAAGATCGGAGCTCACGTGCATGACCGTTTATTACATTATTAGTTACAAGCAGTGTTGCCCAAATTTTTTTACTTACACTTTATTTTTTACTTATTAGATGCCCACCAAATGTTAATTGTACTCTATACTATCATTTATTTATTACTTCATATTTCTTTCGAATAAATGATTTAGCATGTTTACTTTCGTTCCTTTCCTTATTTTGTTTAGAATTTTTTTTTTGTTGTAATATGTCTTCTAAAAACCCGTGGATTCCACGGGTCTTATAAGCTAGTATATATATATATATATATATATATATATATATATATATATATATATATATATATATATATATATATATATATATATATATATATATCCAACCTAACTATATTTCCATAATAACTAACAATGAATGCTAATTACATTTTTGTTAGAAGAGGCCAATCTTTGAGTTGGAACAAAGGTGAAATATGTTCTTTTCATGCTAATAAAAGAATTGAGTTGGAATAAAGGTGCCATTCTTTCATGAACAGGATTTTATCTAAATTTTCTCTTTTCTACCAAGCTTTAGCTTTTTGGTAAATTCTCTTTTTCTTAAGTTCTGTATTCTTGCTGGATGACTGTGAATTGGCTTTTACTTTTTAGGGCTGATTTGTAGTATAGTTTATACATGTTTCTGGGATTAGGGTTTTGAGTTGTTGTGAGAAACTTACTCCGTAATATGATTGTGTTTGGCTGATTATGAGGACCATGATATAATAAACTATTATTTTGGTGGAGTGATTTGTCCAATTTTAGTGATGTTAAATTTTGATGACATGAAACACAAGTGTAACTTATTTTTCCAGAAAGTAAGGTTCTTTAAGTTGGGAACGTTTTTCTCTTATTTATTTGATCTTAAAACATTTTTTGGTCATCATCAATAACTTCATAAGCACTCTTATCACATAAAGAAGGCTATAGTTGGAGAATTGATTCCATAATTTGAAGCATATTTACTTTAGAGCTTAAAATTTGGACCTAATTTCGTTTCTCTTGTGTATAAGAAATGATAGTTTATATTTGGCCATTGATCTCCTGTTTCCTATCTATGTGGATCAAGAGACACTAAAATGGACATGTCAAAACTGTTGATTTGAGCTGTAGGTCAAAACGGGTTTGGTCGGGTTAGATTAATTATTGTTTAAGAAATAAAATAGTTTAATTAAATTGATTACAACTTTTTTATAAAGTGGAGGGTGAATGCATGCTCTTTCCATAATAAGGCTTGCAAATCCTACGAAATCATCTGTGTTTTAACTGACATAAAGCACTTGCTTTTTGTCAATTATATGGCATCAATGGCTGTTTTTTTAGGAGACTAATTGCCTAACATACATTGACCAACTTTGATGCATATGAGGTGGTTATAACTAGCACGAGAGGTGAGATAGAGGAACTATGCAGTCGTATATGTGCTATACCAGACACATCGCGCTAGGGTTAGCACAACATAATAGATTCAAAACTCGTGTTGTATCTAAGAAATGTTTGGAAATTTAGTTGGTGGCTCAAATGGGTTGGAAAATGATCAGTGTAAAATTATGGGTCAAACAGGCCATATCCGGGTGAAACAAGTAGAACACGGGTTGTGTGCAGAATAACATTGATCACTCGTGTAAGTTCTTCTTTAACATGTAATCTGGAATTCCATGTCTAATTGATCATCTACTATTTTTTACAAAAATGAGTCGAACAATTCCAAATTTTATGTATCTTATGAAGTAATTTAACTATCTTACCCTTTTTTTTAGCTAAATGGTGTTTAGGTGTTAGCGTAAAGCATAAAGGAGGCTGATACAAGAGCCTTGGGGTGCTTCTGTTCTGATTAGTTTGTGGATATATTTTTAGTTTAAATGTAACTAAAGCAATACACTGGATTGAGTTTGACTAAGGTATGCTTATGCATTTTACCAAATATGTAGTATAAACTAAAAGTCAATTGGGTTTATATTATCACACTAGCTTTTAACCCGCGCGTCTAAGTGTCCAACTTCCCCTTCAATCTTTCACCTTGTTTCAATTGTTTGTAAAGTCTAAAGAAGTTTGGTGAGATGTTTGACATCATGTGTCCGGATCCATTATGTTTAGTTGAGTTTAGTTGCTCAGGGTGACATCGAATGATTGACAAATGATAGGTTCCGAAATTCAAGTCTTTTACACGTGTTTTAATGTATCTTGTGCCTTTTCTTTTGTCATGTAGGGACATAAATGGATGGAAAGAATTTGTTTTGGGCTCTTTATGTTATTTATGCATTCTACTGCTCCAAACACATGCTTGACGACTTTGATCTTTTTTACCTCTCTTACTCATACTCCTCTATGTTTCTTTAAGAATAGATCATAATATCATACCACCTTGCGGTCCATATGGGTTTCCTGGTAAATTTTTCTCAGAAAAATCGTTGTTTAAGGTTTATATATTTTTGGTATACAACCAGACGTACATAACTTTCTTTAGGATCTCTTATATATCCAAGCGTCATTACCAAATATGACTGATTCATCATTTTGTTATCAAATGTAAGATGCATTTTGTATTTATTTCCTTGTCACGTTCGTCAACTGATGCGATATTTGATGTGTGTCGTAATGAAGAAAAATGGATGGCATATAAGTGGCTCACTTGCTCATCATATTGAAGCGACACCAAAGCAACTTTTGATGATAGCTAAAAGCTTCATTCAAGGACCACTGGCTCATTTAGAACTTGATTCCTTCACCTCCCTTCATTTTTGCCTTCTTTTTCTCATATTTGTCACCTTTCTTTTTGTGGGGTTGACACCTTATGTGGATGTAAGTCGTTTTTAGTCATATACGAATGAATGATTCTTGATGCATCGGGTGATTTGAAAGTCAAGAACCAACTAGTTATGATGTGTGATTGGTCCCCATTTAGTCTAGATATCAAGTTCAAAGACTAGTGGACTTCAGGTATAAGGTCACTGATGTATGGTTTAGTATAAACCCCGCAGGTGAAGGGTTTGTGGGTACTCGTTCATCTACTTATGTAGCTTTTTCTGTAAGTGACATATTACTTCAAAGGGTACAAGGCCAGCGAATTGTTTGTATGTCTTCAAGGCTAATGTTTTAAGATCTCGCATCGAATGTGACATTAGATGTTATCAATTACTCTACCTATTTGTTGAAAATTCTACAATGTATTTGGTTAGAGTGAAATGATGTACACTTTGAATGCACTTACAAACTAGTCGAATGCGTATATTGGATCCTATGATCACATAAAAAGCGGCACGGGTTTTCATATCAGTATCATGGATACCTTCTCTACATGCAATGACTCTGGGATGAGCTGCAATAAGCTGATTAAAAATGTAATGTTATTTATCACACTTTAAAAATATTCAATTTTATTTAGAAACATGCATTGTGGACATAGGTATTTCATTGCAGATAGAATGGCTGACGATTCACAACCCAACCCAACCTGTTTTGACCCAATAGTCTATAACAATACTATCCATTTTAAACACCCATACAAACCCACCCATTTTGCAACCTCAGGGATTGGTTAACCATCAATTCATAGTTGATAGTTTCAAATCTAATCTCGAAACGTAAGCAGTTTTATTAAACCAAGAAAAGCGTAAAAGTTATGATCTAATAATGTTACATACACTAAAGCAAACAACAACAAAGGCTGTAGCGTGATGCATCATGCCTTATTAACGTAAAAAAGATAGCATATGCGTATGCCTATTTGTTTACTTGAGCAATGAAGTAGCCTCTTTATCCAAGAACCAAGTATACCCACCTTCCGGTTTAACCTTTTGCACAGGTAAAGGGTAACCATAATCAGCATGTTCACCCAATGTCACCTTGACTGCATCAGCTGCATCTTCTCCTGTCACGACCATTGCAATTTCAGACGCAGAATTGATCAGAGGGAATGTGAAGGTGATCCTAGGAGGAGGTGGTTTGGGTGAATCTGTGATGAAAGTCACCCATTTCTTCTTCTCAAAGCGTTGAAAATGCCAGCAGAAGAGAGATGCAACGTGCCCGTCTGGACCCATTCCTAGTAGCATTAAATCGAATTTAGCCATCTCTGTAATTGCTGAAGTTTTTAGTTTCTTGTCTGCTACTAACTGTTTAAATCGCTGCTCGTACTCCTCTGCTGCTTTTTCGGGTGATAAATTTTCCTTGATCGGGTAGATGTTGCCCTTTGGTATTGGCACCTAAAATCATTTCAGAATAAATGAGAAACAAAACATACGCAGATGGTGTAAACTACCACAAGAAGGAAAAGATAAAAGTAAATGGGGGTGTTTAGGATTGCATAGTAAACAGTTTGGCCTATTATTCCAAATTGCTCATTTCACCCTTAGATAATTAGATTAAAAAAAAAGTTGGATAAACAATACAAAACATCCTCAAAACTACTTACAAATGTATGAGAACGCAATACAGTGACAAACATTTTTAGTAAGCAAACTGAAGCAGCTTATTAAGTATTATATAATACTCGAATACATAATACTGTCATAGCTTTATCATAACAAGTTAATTAAGTGATATCTTGAATTCGTAATCATATTTTCTTATCTCTAAGAAACTTGCAGCTAGTTTTATGGCAATTATAGATGACTTAAACTTGGGGAATCCAATCATGCCTCAGGATTCAACTTCTACTAGAATCAGTTCAAACTTTTGAAAAAGTAGCCGAATCTTGAAAATAGCTAATCATTTTGCTTAATTAGCCAAAACAGAAAGGTTGATATGTTTAGGGTTATAATTAAACCACTCTTAGTTGCAAAGTTGATTCGATTCTAACTCTAAGGGTGTTTGGGATTTAAACTTATGGATTAAATATGCAGCATTCTTAGTTCAAACTGTTTGGTTTCCTTACTTCTTTTTGCCTAAAACTGAAACAACACCAAACGAAGTAGCTCCGTTTTTGAAAGGTTAGGTTTCTAAGGTTTAGGCATTGCATGGTTCAGCATAGAACCAAACCAAACGTGCCATGATCCAAATATTGGAACGCCCGACCCGTTTATCAAAACAGTTTAGGATCTGTTTTTTGTCCACCCTTACCGAGGGGGGTGTTTAGATTAACTTTTACTTGAGCAACTTATCTGCTTATCACGTGGCCAAAACGTAATAAGTCCTTTTTCTATTCTGGAAAAGCATTACCATTAAGGATACTTGGTATAGCTAATTTTAAAGTGCTTAATTAATGGAATCGACTTATTTAAAGCAAAGTACCAACACGATTGCTTTTCGGTGTTTAATTCAGTGTCAAATAAGCCCATAAGCAATTTTTGCCAAACACTTCAAGATGCTAATTTATTAAAATTACTTAAAAATAAGCAATCCCATTTTCCCAAACACCCTCTATAAACATTTATTAGGACAAACAAAAAAGAAGTACCAATATACAAACATATATAACTTATGGCCAACATAAAACAATAAAAAATGGGAAAATGGCAGGAAAATGCATCATACTTGTCACTTTTTGTCATTGTATGTAGCGTCCTTTTTTCATTTTGAATTTGGCACTAACCTTTTTGAATCGTGTCATTGTGTGTACCCACCTTTTTAAATCGTGCTATTGTGTGTACTTTGTGACCATTTTACCCCTACTTTTTTCAAAATTTTTAGGGGTAAAATGGTCATTTCACGGCTGAAAAAGTCGCAAAGTACATACAATGACACGATTTAAAAAGGTTAGTGCCAAATTCAAAAAAAAAAATAGAACGCTACATACAATGACAAAAAGTAGCAAGTATGATGCATTTTCCTGCCATTTTCCCATAAAAAATCACCTTACTGAGAAATCCATCATTAGCACGTGATCATATCATTTATATAGACTTTAAAACTTCATTAAAAAAAAATGTTTTGATCATAGGTACCTCATAGTATCAATCCAACTCTAACTTATTGCGGCAAACATATTTTAGTGTTTGAAAGTTCATACATGTGCGTAAAAGTTGGTAATACTAGTCTTTATATATGTACAGAATAATCTTGCCGAAATATGTCTTTGATTATTAATTTAATACTTTTCAAAATATTTTGATTTGTTGTATTAAAGTAATTTAACTAGCTATAATTTTGTATAAGTCATTTTCTATTGATTTGGTCTTATAAAAACTTATGACTTATAAAAACTTTTATAAATCTATATGACAAATAAAATTATTTTATAAACTAGCTTATTTTAAAAGGTACCCAGCAAGCATATACTAATTGTTTGAAAAATCATACATGTGCATAAAAGTAGCTATGCTTATTGTTTTTATTATATGTATAGAATAATATTTTCTATTAAAACATCTACGTAACCCGAAAGCCTGTCTTCACTGCCTACCTTCTTGTCGAAATATGTCTAGTTTTCATTAGTCTTTGGCGTATATCAAACTTTTCTCTTATGTTGAGTATAACTATAATACATGAATTTATTTGTTCAGATTCATGGTTGGGACTTGGGACCACCCACAATTAAATAACATTATTAAAAATATGAGATCTATCAATGATAAAAAATAATGATTGTAACAGTTGGCATAGTTATACAAAAAGGGGAATTTCTAAGTAAAAAAAAAAAAAGAAAAAAAAAAAAAAAGTTAAGCTAACTATATAGAAAGTATTTTTGTTATAGTCGTGTAGCAACGTTAATCGACTTGTGTACAAAATATGAAAACTCGGTATACAAAAGATCTATCTATACCTTGGTAAAATGTAAAAGAAAAATACAAGCTCGAAAGTCTAGTATAGTAGCTCGAGCTTTGAATATTTGCCATGGATTTAAATCGAGTCGATTCAAGTAATTTACAGATAAACAAATTCTAAGTTACTAAGACTACACATTTGTCTAGGTTTCGATTAATTTTCCAGACATTTATAGAGTTCCAAAGTCGTTACTCGTTAGGCCTCTCTCTACATATGTGACCGGTTTAACAAATAGATTAAGGTAAAGCCGTAACTCGTGGAACCATATTGCCAAGACGGAACTTGAATAGACAATGACTAATACTATAAAGAAAAACGGTATATAATGTACATGAGTCAAAACTTTTGGAAGGGCCACAACTCTCGCTGGTCTCCACTAAGTTCCGATATCGTGATGATATAGCTTAGACTTGGACCAAATTGTAATCCGATGCGATTATTGAAGTTTCATGTTATCATTTTATAGGACGTAACTATGTCCCCTTTTCAAGTTTTAGATCTTCATGCAACTATTTCACTAGGTTGAATTGTGTATTTCTTTGAATCTTCAGTAACTACGAAAACAGACATTTATATTTGTTGAATGTGTGATAGTCTTGATGAGGCCTAACTTCTTCTGTATCGATTAGGACCAACTACCAACCATGATCGGGTACGGTAGATTAAACATGTCTAATTAGCATAGATACACTTTAAAAGGTTTTACGATGATACATGCTACATGCCTAACAATTAATACTCCATTATAAACATATGATAGAGCTAACATATCATGATCTGCTAAAATCTGACAACATAAGACATGTATAGTCATAAGATTCGCATGATCCACACTGCACAAAACACAATAACGCAGGTGTAGGGGAAGTTCAAATGTCATTAACTTCAACACCAATCTGATAACAAGAACTTCAACGTCAAGATTTATATAAAAATTTGATTTGATAAAAAATGAAATAGGGAATTACATAAAAATGATAAGTTTGGATACTCGACATGCATTTGTTGATCTATGTGCATCTGATAAGAACCTTAGGCTCTGTTGTAGAGCTTTCTGCCGTTGGATGTTATCAACATTCTGGTTTCTGTCAGTATGGATTCGATCTGCTACTATGAAGGGGTACACTTATGTTTTGCTATATGTACGTTTCACATTCATTGAATTTGTCTCATTATGATCTGCTATGAGTTAAGATATGAGATTTTGGATTTTGAGAAACAAGATCTGTTTGTTTACGAGAATACCTTAGAAAGGCTATATTAAAGACGAGAATATTTGAGAATCTGAAGAGTTAAACGTACGCATCACTCTCATGTTTGCTGCTATTCGATACATTCTCATCTGAATTGTCTATTGCTATTCCATGAACGAAATATCCGTCAAATCCTACGTTTTCCTTGTATCTCTTCTGAGGGGATACGATTGTCATCTATTACGTTTGGTATGTTACTCTTTGATTTGGAATTTGTATGATATACCTTTTATGAAGAAACCGGAGCTATTTTTGATCGACAAGATCGAGTCATAAGAAACAATTTATCTACATTTCCGTTCACAATCCGTTGTGTTTCTGTTTCGGTTTCCTCGGTTTCCCTCCAATTTTCGAGGACGAAAATTTTATTTTAGATGAGAATAGTTGTAAAACCCTAAATTCTAATCTCACATTTTGCATCTAAATTAATTTTTTTCTCTCTCTAAGTTATGAAATGATTAATAAATACTTGAACTATATGTGATGCCATAATAAAAAAAAATATTATTAATCCTAAGTCTAAGCTACTAATTAACCAAGACATTTTGTAATCCTAAACTAGCACTACTAAACGACCCTACCTTATTTTCTTATGTTTACACGTTTTCCACTTCCTTTCCAAGTGTAAAGACCGACTATTTTCGCACCTATCTAATCAGTTATATAAAAAAAAGAAGATGAGACTAAGAATATATTTGCTCAAAGATAGGAGATTTGGTCTTCCTAATATTTTGGCAATCACACGGTATTTCCTTACTGAATACACGCTCCTTTCCCTAAATTTATTTCATTCTCATTATACGGCCCTTATTCCCTCCCCTACACCGAAACCTAGCAATCACAAAGTGAAAAGCTAGGCCCACAAATAAACAAATTGTGGCATCTTGTTGCCTTCCCTGTCAAAGAATAATACTCTATTTTTCTATGCCATGAATTAACACCATATAGATACCACCCCCAACTAATTGATAAGGTATACGATACTTATTGCCGTTAATGTTAAGTCACGGTATTCACCGCACACATATTTGGCAACAACTTTAACTCCCCCTATAACAGAAGCCTCAACACCTCCGACGACTTCACAGTTCAGTCCAGACACATGTCTCTCCGATTATGTTATACCGTAATCTTCCTGACCGCATTAGCAACCCAAGCTTATGCCCCCCTTCACCCACACCAGACTTTGCCCCCGCTCTTCCGGCAGCAAATCCTCCCAAACCCGGTACAGAGGCCAAGATCAGAGAAATTATAATAGTGTGTACGTCCACTTTCCTGAAAAGCACATCTTAACTCAAATAATTGAAGGAGCAGTCGGTGTATTGGGGATGGTTTACATGGGTTGGACTGTAACCATCCCCAATAAACCGACTGCTCCTTCAATTATTCGAGTTAAGATGTGCTTTTCAGGGAAGAGGACGTACACACTATTATAATTTCTCTGGCGACTGTGTGTACCGGGTTTGGGAGGATTTGCTGCCGGAAGAGCAGGGGCAAAGTCTGGTGTGGGTGAAGGGGGGGCATAAGCTTGGGTTGCTGCTAATGCGGTCAGGAAGATTACGGTATAAAATAATCGGAGAGACATTTGTGTGTGTGAACTGTGAAGTCGAAGGAGGTTTTGAGTTAACATTAACTGCAAATAAGTATCCAGGGCCGGCCCTAGGGGTGGGCGACGGCCCAGGGCATCACAAAAGTAGAGGGCATCAAATTTGTAGGTGTTGTGAATCGATGTTATGCGATAAAAAGATGTTGTGATGATCATACGATAGAAACCTGTCCTTGGTATCGAAAAACGTCTTTCCATACGAAAATAATTTTCCGGCGAGGACCATTGTGGTGGTTGAAGTCTTGAAGAGACCTTGGTGAAGAAGAAGATATAAAAGAGACTATTTAGTACGGTGGCAATGGCCAGCGGCATGCCCAGCGGCAAGCCTATGCCGGCGGCAAACACCGCCGCCACCCCACCGGCATGGTCAACGGCATAGGTTGAGCGGCAATTTTTGCCGCAGAAGCATTCTTGTTGCACGTGAAATTCGACCGTTTGGAAATTAAATTTGGAGCCGTTGGAGTGATATTCGGAGCGTGCATTGGGCCAAAACAAAAAAAAAAAAAAAATTTTCCTATATATATATTACACATTTATACATTTTCAAACACAATTCATTTCCAAACAATAACATAAACACAAACAATTTTTACACATATAGTTTTTGAAGCATGGAAAGTCAGAAATCAAGAAGTGGTTCAACACAAAGAGGTCGTGGACGTGGCTACCGTCCACGTGTTCGTCCGCAAGGTCCACCACCGGCGTATCCACAATACCCTCAATCGGGATATTATCCCCAACCTACACAACCGATGCATCAACAATACCCTCAATCTTTTAACTATCCACCCGCAATGAACCCAAGCCAATATAACATATCGATGACGAGTGAGTTTAACCCGTTTGGTGAGTACCGTGAAGGTCCTTCGCGTCGTGAACCAAGTGTGGAACGCGAACTTCCTTTATATGATGATGACGTTGATTTTGTTCCCGAAACGCAACAACAAACTCAAATTGGTATATATGTTTTTTTTTCGTTATTTATTTGTTATATTTTTTATATGTTTTTTTTTTTTCGTTATTTATTTGTTATGTTTTTTTATATATATTTTTTGTTAGATGAAGATGTTCAAGTGGCTAAAGGGAAAACTAAAGTGGATAAAAAGAGTTGGACGTCGATCGAAGAGGTTGCTTTGGCCAAAGCATGGATTCATATCTCGACATGTAAAAAAGTCGGGAATGAACAAGGAAGAGATAAGTTTTGGGAAAGAATTTTGGAGCATTTCAAAACCACAATTAAAAATACTAATCGAACTCATCATGCGTTAAATACAAAGTGGAAACATTTGAATCAAGCAATGGGAGTCTTTAACGGCCTTCATATCCAACAAGTAATTTTTATATACTTGTGTTAATTTTTATATACTTGTGTTAATTTATATATACTTGTGTTAATTTATATATACTTGTGTTAATTTTTATATACTTGTGTTAATTTATATATACTTGTGTTAATTTATATATATTTGTGTTAATTTTTATATACGTGTAGAATCGCATTCGTGAGAGTGGGTGTGACAATATCGACGTCTTGGGAAATGCCATGTCTGATTATAGTAAGAGGAATAAGGGTGCTTCGTTTAATCATATTGAAGCGTGGAGGGTTGTTAAGGATGAATCGAAATGGTTGGAGCAACCATGTTTTGAAAAAGTATCTTCGACATCTCATTCCGACAAACGAAGAAAGTCGTCGGAATCTAGCTTCTATGAGTCCGGAAGCAATGACAATGTTGATCCCGTTATTCCGGATCTAAATGACGACACAACTCCTGTTTCAAAAAGAAAAGGGAAAAAGACCGCTAGTGAGACGTCAACAAAGAATAGTGCTGTTGAGTTTATTGAGCAGTATACGGCAAAGAAAACACTAGCGTTGGATGAGGCGATGGCAAAAAAACATGCAAAGGATCAATTGTCCGAACAGTTGCTGCAGACACAACTCGAAAATGCTAAAGAAAAGGCTATGATTCGGGCACTGAAATTCTACAACGAGCCGCACGAACACATAACCAATCAGGTTATGCGAGATTTCATTATCAAGACAAAACGTGGGTACGCGGAGACATATGGTTGGCCTACGGATTTTTAGATTTAATAATGTATTTTTTTTCCCAAGTATTATGTAATGTTATTTTAATTATTAATGAAATATTTATGTTTTATTTAAATTGTTTAATTTAATTTATTATTAAAAAAAAAAAAAAAAAAAAAAAAAAAAAAAAAAAAAAAAAAAAGTTGGGAGGTATGAAAAAGGCATGATTGCCACTAAAATGGGGTTGGGAGGTATGGAAAAAGTATGAATGAGGTGAAATGAGGTGGAATGATATTATTGGTGGATTTCGAAGGCATGGATGTTTTCGGAAGCATGACTGCCAGTGTCCTTACTACGGGAGTAGATAACTCAAAGCATGTTCCCAATAAAATACTGTAGTGTACTTTTAATTTTATATTATATTTTTATTTATTTATTTACGTGAGAACAAAAGTACTGCTATTTGATGTTTTTTGTTTTAAACCCACAGGGGTTTATAATTTGTACAATGGTAGTTAAACTTTACAATTTATACATGAACTACAGTATAATGGTTTCAGCTTCTTTTTTAAAAGTTTGAATATTAAAGGTTATTTAATATCCATATGTATTAAATTAAAGTGTTCACATTTTTTTGTTTGGTTTTCTTTCAAACAGATATCAACTTTCAGTTTACTCGAACAAAACGTTTTTTAAAGTTAAAATTAATTTTGTTGGTGCATAATGTAATTCTAAACTTTTTCTAGACTATGGGGGTGTTTGTTTAACCTTATTTGTGTGCTTATGAGCTTATATGATTCCGGCTTATTTTTTATAAGCTCAATTTCCGCTTTATTTTGAGACATATGAGCTTACTATATCATAGTAACCTTATATAAGGCTATATGACTCAAAATAAGCTTGAAAATTTGAGCTTATGAAAAATAAGTGGAAATCTTATAAGCTCAAAAGCCCACGAATAAGCTTAAACAAGCACACCATTTGTGAAATTAAAAGTGAATATTTGGTTTCAACCAAAGGAAGAACATAACTATCGTATTATATGTTTTGTTTCTTTTGTGTTTCTAAACATTATTTTTTATGTTTTATTACGCTGATATGTGTATTTTATCATAAATCAAAGTCAAACCATAAAAGGTATAGTGTATTATTTGTTAACAACATTTGATATGGGGCATTTTTGATCACCTCGCCCAGGGTATTCAAAACCTCAGGACTGGCCTTGTAAGTATCATATACTTTTTTGCAAATATAGATGGAATCCTGATCATTAGAGCAAGAGGTGTGTTTCTAGCTGGTATTAATTGAAATCAATAAAGAAAAAGCTCTTCTTAGAATCGATCCAACATTTTCACGTGCAAAGAAGCTAGCAAGATGATTTACATTCACACAAGTTGGTACAAAAAGACATTATCGTGTTAGAAGTGGCTTACCACATTTAGGCTTATTCATAAAATTAGGTACACTACTAATAGAAGGCTACGTTATATATCTCTTGATTTTGATACTAGCTAGATTAGTTACACACCATCCAAAACCTAAAGAAAAGTAGACATACAATTAAGCACCTTTTATAAGACACTTCAATTGCTAGTACTAACCAAGTAAACTAAGTGTGTTGATGATTAAAAAATCTTTAGTGAAAGTAAAATAAAATGAAGTGTGATATGAAGAAACTGTTTTATGGAGATGAAATATGAGCTTAAATTTGCTTAGATCTTTACTTTCAAACAAAAATAAGAAATATAGAAATTTGAGCATCATATAATCATTTTCATGGTTTGGTCAATTTAGTAACATTTTCACGTGTAGTACTTGTGTTTCGGTATGTGTCGATGTGATAAGTTATGTCCACCAGGGCCTCCTTTTGGCTATGTAGCTATTTTTATTCGAGACGTGATTATTAAGGTTTTGTCGTTAAATAATTTGCTCCCACCACTTTTTATCAACTTGAGTTAAAGAAACATTATCCTAAGTAACTAGATTTAAGATGCGAAGATTTTTTTTTTTTTTTTTTTTTTTTTTTTTTTTTTTTTTTTTTTGTTAATTTTTATTGTTGTTTATTTTTTAAGAACATCACTACTTGAAATCCGACCCCCCCCCCCCCCCCTCCCCAAGTTAAACCATCCAAACGGCAGGCCCCGGGACCCGAACCACTTGGAGAGACCCGCGGAGGGAAACCCCTATAACTCACAGCTTCGCACTAAGAGGAAAACCTGGATTTTTTTGTCTCTTGCGAGGAATAATAAACACGCGAGTTTAACATACTAAGACTAATAACGACTAGTCGACTATCAAGCATAGATAAGACTACAAATAACTAGAAGGGCCTTAACTAAAACAAGAAATTTGATAAGGTGGCTTGCTATGTCGACGCCCGTTTCACTACCCATCAACCGTGCTAGCCGGATTTTTAGGTAAAATTGGCTAGACATAGTTTACGTTCAGTTGTGATGAACTTGAATACACATTTATCGCCTTCGGCTAACTTATTACATCTTTTGAATTTACGCCACCCTGACGACAAATAGTATCGTTCAGTCCAATAGGATCTATCCAGCAAAACACCCATTTTCCAGTTATTTCCTGCAGCATTCTTCATGATTATTGTCCCTTCACGATCTATCACGAGCAACCCCACAAATTCGCTAGGAAGCCGGTACAATAATATGTTAATTTATCCCAAAATGGTGCTTATTATTGGTTATGGAATTTCGTTTACTTAGTTCATATTACATACAAGAACTAATAAAAGTAAAGCTAGGTGATGGTCAAAATTTTGAAAGTAAGAATTCTCTTATGTTCATTTGAACATAAGAAGTAATGTTGTGTTTATTTTAATTGTACATTTGAATTAAATTAAAATAAATATGTTGCAATAATGACAATGTACAATTAAAACAACCACTACATTACTCTCTCATGTTTTAATAAACATGAGATGATCCTTATCAAATAGATCTTAATCAAGTCATGATGATATGGACACAAAATAAATGGATTCAAGAATCAAGATCCCTCTTCGTTATGTAGTACTTATGTTTTTGTATGTGTCTACAATGAGTTTTCTTTTGTATGCAGAGACGGAGCCAGGAATTAGGAATAAAGGGGGCCAAATTTTTTTCTCAAGCTAACAAAGTAATTTAACTAAAGGTTAGGGGGTCATTTGCCTATAATTGCGTCATATGCTTAAATTTTATAAGGTAAATAGTAAAGCGATTGGACGTGTTGGAGGGGGCCGAGCACCCCCTGGCTCCCCCACTGTCTCCGTCTCTGTTTGTATGCATGTCCACCAATGGCCCCCTTTGACCTTTTTGCTATGTAGCAAAATGGTTTCTCACCCCTACTTCATATCAACTTCAATAAAATTAACTGAAATAACAAACTAACAATGCTACTGATATGCATAAAAATTACTAAACACACTAATGTTAAAGTTGTTGATTAAAGGATGAAAGCTAAAAACACGCAATATTCTTATTTAAAACACACGATGTACGCAATGTACTTTCAAAATTACCATTGTATGTAGTATATTTTCAAATTTGATACAATATACGTAATATGACCTGGAACTAGCAGGTTACCAGGTTTCCAAGTTTAGAAATATACAGGAATGACCCCTGTGGCTTGTGTTGACTTTCACTGATCATCCTTTAACTTTTTTCACTTGGAAAAGTTACAGTAATTGTCATTATGCTTTGCATTAAATTTCACTTTTAATCCGCTTATATACCTTTTCACCTGTTAGTCCGTTATACCAAATATTGTTTGCAACATTAGTCCTCTATAAAAAAAATTCTAATTTTTTTTTCTAAAAAAAATTCAGAAAAAAAATTCAAAAAGATACTAAAACTAAAGTTTTTTTTCGAAAAACTTTTTATCAGAAAAAAATAATTCGATTTTTTTTTTGAAAAAAATTCCTAAAAAAAAGAATTCTAAAAAAATATTTCTAAAAAAATTTCGAAAAAAATTATAAAAAAAAATAATTTTTGTGGAAAAACTTTTTATCCAAAAAAAATAATTCAAAATTTTTTTAGAAAAAAATTCTAAATAAAAATTTTCCAAAATTCTTTTTTCTAAAAAAAATTTGAAAAAAAAAAATTTGAAAAAAATTCTAAAAAAACTTTTTTGTGGAAATTTTTTTTCCAAATATTCTAAAAAGTTTTTCTATAAAAATAATTTTTTTTGAAATTTTTTTTGAATTTTTTAGAAAAAAAAAAATTAAAATTCCTTTTTTTCGGAATTTTTTCTAAAAAAAATTCTAATTATTTTTTTCGGATAAAGAGTTTTTCGAAAAAAAACTTTAGTTTTAGTATTTTTTTTGAATTTTTTTTCAGAATTTTTTTTCGAAAAAAAAATTAGAATTTTTTTTATAAAGGACTAATGTTGCAAAGAATCTTTGGTATAACGTACTAACGAGTGAAAAGGTATATAAACGGACTAAAAGTGAAATTCAATGCAAAGAATAAGGACCATTACTGTAACTTTTTTAAGTGAAAAAAGTTAAAGGATGATCGGTGAAAGTCAACGCAAGCCACAGGGGCCATTCCTGTATATTTCCAAACTTGGAAACCTGGTAACCTGTTGGTTCCAGGTCATATTACGTACATTGTATCAAATTTGAAAATATATTGCGTACAATGGTAATTTTGAAAGTACATTGCGTACTGTTGAGGTAAAAGTTTGCTTTTACTTCGAACAAGCGAGATGAATCCTTCGGACTAGAATAGGTCCTACGGATTCAATGTGATCTTAGCTTATAGTGCGTTGCTTCGGATATCTGCAAAACAAATACGTCCGTTAGACTCGCCCCGGGAATGTATCCCAGGACCAACCTCCGGCGTGAGAATAAGTATACGTTCTTAGTGAGAGAAAGTATAAATAAAACTAGAAAGTGGGGGAGAATTAGTTAACCTTAAATGAAGATTTCCTCTCTATTTATAGACTCTCTACATGGGGTGCCAGGCTGTTTCGTACTTAACCCCTAATGTTCGCTAGTTTAAACTCCATTATCGTATACTTTGGCGTACTTGCTTGTACTTTGGTCTAGGTACTTGTTGGCTCGCCCGAAGGGTTTGTGATATCCGGAGGACTAAGCTCATACGGACATTCGTAACCCATCGGATATTGGTCCGTGTTGTTTGAACACATTTGAGTACGTTTTATCTGATACGGATCCGGAGGGTTTATCATCGTACGGAAAGTATCCGGAGGGTACATACGTTAACATGTCCCCCCCAGTATCATAGTATTGGTTGTGCCAATAGTGTGATACTTTTTATTTTTTTGCGATTTTCCGGAGGATAAGTCATAGCTTTGTTCTTTTGTAAGTCACGCAAAATGCCAAAAGTAATTAAGGTGTCGTTTAAGGTGCGCCGTCGTTTTTTACCGCGTCGTTTGGATTGGGACACGTACGCGTTTTCTGAGAGACACGGTGTGGATGGCTGACACGTTAGCCCTACGGGTGACGTGTCCCTTTCCCGCCTATTTTGACCGCCTATAAATAGTCCCATTTCTTTTATTTACAGCACCGTAATTTTATTTTACACACATACCTCTGACACATCTCTTCTCCTCCGTATTCCGAACGATTATTCGCATCGTCTTTGAGGTACGTCTTAGCCCGTTTAGTTTATTTTTTGTCGTTTGGCTATTCTCCTCTCCTTTTCGTTCGTTATGTCGGAATCCACAGCATCGTTTGAGTACGAAGATGTGTCTAATCCGGACGGTTCGCATGTGAAAAAAGATATGCATTTAAGAATGTCCGCCATGGATGAATCTGATGTGATCGCTGTGGTAAAAGCGTTCGGGATACCAGAGGATTTACATCCAAGGATACCTCCATCGGGTATGACGATGAACCAGCTTCCGGAGGATGCCATAGGCTTGTATGCGGAGTACTTTTTTGAGGGTGGTCTCGTCGTCCCTTTTTCCACCTTTCTTTTAGAGGTCATTAGATATTTCAAAGTTCACATTTCTCAGCTGGTTCCGTTGGGTATGCATCGGGCTACCCTATTTGAGGTGTATTGCCGTAGCATGCACATTCCTCCTACCTCTTCTTTATTCCGTGTCTTTTACAAGCTTAGCAAGCAGGGTGATTGGTTTTCCTTCGAGAAACGCATCCATAAGAATAGGAAAGTTTGTTTTGGGGAATTCCCTTCTTGTCTAAAGGGTTGGAAGTATAATTTTTTTCTGATCAATAGACGAGCTATTCCGTTTGCCATGCCATGGAGGCATTCGGATTCGGACGTATCGGATCCGTTTCCAAAGGCGAGTGAGTATGATGTTACTCATGCCGAAAGGCTTTCCGAGACGATCATTGAGCCTTGCCAAATTCCGCAAGCGTTCTTGTATGCTCTAGGTTTATCGGATCATTGGGAGTTTCCTGGGTATCGTCCGGCATTGAGGGATGAGCAGGGGAGGGGTATAGCCTTTATTATAATGCGTGTTTTTATATTGTGCACCTCTTTTCGTTTTTAACGTTGGGTTTTGTTTGTCTGCAGGTATAACCATGTCAAGTTATCTAAAGAAACCTCCGCTACGAAAGAATACAAAAATTGTTCAAGGTACCCCGTTTCCGGAAGGGCATATCCGTGAAGTGCATGTTACTCCTCCCTTGGCCTCCAATACTGAGGTACCGGAGAAGACGGAGGAGTTGAGGAATGTTGAAGCTGCTGATGACAAAGTGATAGCTGCTAAAGAGAAGAAGAAGGAGCAGGCTGGGAAGGCGGGTTTGAAGAAGCCTCCGTTGAAGAGAACCGGAGCAGGGAGTGTCTCTTCTCGCCTTCATAAGAGAAGCAAAATTTCTGCTGGTGATACAGTTATTGACTTGGATACCGGAGAGTCCCTGGAGAGGCCGGAGCCTATCCGTTCATTACATCCGGATCAAATTTTGAAGGATCAATCCAGAGGATCAGGTGCTGGTATGTTATGACTTACTTTTTTGCTTGTATATATATATATATATATATATATATATATATATATATATATATATATATATATATATATATTTTTTTTTTTTTTTTTTTTTGTCTTTCCTTCCGGAATTTTTATCGTCTGTTGATATAAACTTTGTTGTCAGGGGGTTCGGAGGCTGCCTCCCGACGTCCGGGGAAGGAAACTGTTGCTGAGGAGGATACAGAGGTTGATATAGAGGGGGATGGTGATGATGAAGATGTTTTTGTTCCTGCTTGGTCGGTGAGGAGGGGGCATCGCATGAATAATGCGAATGTCTGTAGGGATATGATGATCAATTTGGCGACTCCTAGGGAGGAGAAGTATTTGGATGATCAGAGTGATGAGGAAGCTATCCGAAGGTCCTGGTTGATGCTGGGTAAATGTGCTACGGTTCAAGCGGATGTTATTTTCCGTTTTGAGTCCCTCTTGAAGGAGTATCAAAAATTGTCTGAGACCCACAAGATCTGTGATAAAACCTTGGATGACAACTGGAAGATGTTCCAGCAAATGTCCGGAGAGTTTCAGAAATTGAAGGATGAACACAAGGAGTGTGCCGAGGTGAATCCGGAGGGGTTGGGGAAGCTTCGTGCAGAGAATGCAAGTTTGGAGGGGAGGGTTGGTGATCTTGAGTTGGAAAAGAATGAGTGGAGAAGAGTGTCCGGTGAGCAGGCTGAGAAGATCAGGTCGTTGGAGGGGCAGTTGTCTGATGCCAACAATAAGTTGAGCGAGGAAGAGAAGGCTTACAAAGAGCTTTATCAAGAGAAAGTGGACATTGCCGTAGCCGCTAGGAATGCCGAGGTGGAGAGGAACCGTATTGTCAATGAGTTTATCCCGGAAGCTATCCACCGCTTTCTCGGGAGTCATGAGTTCCGAACAGCCTTGGCAGAGCCCTTCAACTTGTTTTATCTTTCGGGGCTAATTGATGGGGCAGGTTTGTTTGAGGAGCCGGAGAAAGCGGCTAAGTTGTTAGGAGAGGTTGAGGGAATGGACATGGAGGCCGGGGCAAAATATGGTCCGTTGTATGACAAGGCTTTGTCTCAGGATTATCCTTACTTTCAGAAGATCCGGGAAACCGTGTACCGGAAATTTGATGAACTGAGCGCCTTGATTCCTGACCCTGCTCCGGCTGAAGAACCAACTGAGGGTCCGGAGGTCGAATCTCATATCGAGAATCCTTCCGATACCCAGAATGCCTCTGTCTTTGCTTGAAGTTGTTTGCGTTTGGAAGATGTATGTCGGAGTCCGGATACCTCCATTTTGACTATGGATTCAGGTATCCCGGATTCTTTGTGAAGCTTACCAATTGATGTAATAGAATAGGTTTGTTCAGTTTTTGTTATTCCGTTATTTCGGAATGTCTGATGTAACCGAATTTTGATCATATGAATATATCACTTTCTTTTTGTTATTTGTATCGCCTTTAAGCTACATGTATGCCTTGCGTAATTTATTACTCTGTTATTCCGAGGAGTACGTAATTTATGGAACTTACGGCTTTTATTTATATACTCGAGAGGTTTTGTCTCATCGGACCATATATGCCTTATCTTTATTTGACGGGGTATCCTGTACCCTTCGGCGTTTGGCCTAGAATTATACCCACTTGGGGTTATTTTTGTCGGGGTAACCTGTACCCTTCGGCTCGTGGCCTTAATACCCACCTGGGGTTTTCTTTGACGGGGTAACCTGTACCCTTCGGCTCTTGGCCTTAATAATACCCACTTGGAGTTTGCTTTGACGGGGTAACTTGTACCCTTCGGCTCTTGGCCTTAATAATTCCCACCTGGGGTTTTCTTTGACGGGGTAACCTGTACCCTTCGGCTCTTGGCCTTAATAATACCCGCTTGGGGTTTGCTTTGACGGGGTAACTTGTACCCTTCGGCTCTTGGCCTTAATAATACCCACCTGGGGTTTTCTTTGACGGGGTAACCTGTACCCTTCGGCTCTTGGCCTTAATAATTCCCACCTGGGGTTTTCTTTGACGGGGTAACCTGTACCCTTCGGCTCTTGGCCTTAATAATACCCGCTTGGGGTTTGCTTTGACGGGGTAACCTGTACCCTTCGGCTCTTGGCCTTAATAATACCCACCTGGGGTTTTCTTTTCTGGACAACTTGTGTCTTGTGGAAAATAATTCAATGTATGGTCAAAGTGCATCGGATTTTTCATTGATGTAAAAATGGCTCATGCCTTACAATAGATCCTGAAAAAATCAAAGTACATAATATGTTACATAAAACATTTCTTTAAGTTAATTGCATGCCAGGTCCGAGGTACTTCCACGTCTTCCATGGTTTGGAGCTTGTATGTGCCATGCTGATAAGCCTCCGTTATCCGATAGGGTCCTTCCCAATTAGGTCCCAATTTTCCTTGATCTTCCATCCTGCTGGCTTCATTTTTTCGGTACACGAAATCTCCCACTTTGAAGGCTTCGGGCCTAACCCTTCGGTTGTAATACTGCTCCACCTTCTTTTTGTACTTTGCCTCCCTTATAGCTGCCATTTCCCTCCGTTCTTCTAATAAGTTTAGATTTAGATTTATCTCATCGTCATTGTTTTCAACGTTTGCCATCATGGTCCGGAAGGTAGGCATACCGATTTCTGCCGGGATGACTGCCTCACTCCCATAAGTTAGACTGAAAGGGGTTTCTCTGTTGCTAGTTTTCAGAGTGGTTCGGAAAGCCCATAGTATATTTGGCAATTCGTCTACCCATCCTGCTCTTTCTCTTCCTAGCCGGGACTTAAATCCCTTCATTAGGCTTTTGTTGGCTCTTTCGACCAATCCGTTGGCTTGAGGGTGAGCCACGGCCGTGTTGATTTGTGTGATATTTAACCTCTCGCACCAGCTTTTGAACGGATCTCCCACAAAGTTGCTTCCATTGTCCGTGACAATTATCTTGGGTAGTCCGAACCTGCAGACGATGTTGTCCCATACAAACTTTTTGACCTCTTTTCCGGTTGTCTTGACCAACGGTTTTGCTTCCATCCATTTTGTGAAATAGTCTACTGCCACAATAACATATTTAACTTTTCCTGGGGCTTCGGGCAAAGGCCCCAGAATGTCCATTGCCCATTGGAAGAAGGGCCATGGTGCCATGACGGAGGTTAATACCGTTTTTGGCAGCTTGGGGACCGGAGCATGTATTTGACAAGCATCGCATTTTCGGATGACTTCCCTAGCGTCCCGGTGCATGGTTGGCCAATAGTAGCCTTGCCGCATGAGTTTAGCTACGACCGTCCGGGGTCCGGAGTGCATGCCACAGGCTCCTTCGTGCACCTCTCGGATTATGTAATTGGCTTGGAGAGGTCCGACACATCGTAGCATTGGTCCGAGATAAGATTTTTTGAATAGCACGTTGTCAATTAGTGTGTAGTGGCTTATTTTCATACGGAGGTTCCGAGCTTCATTTTGATCTTCCGGCCATATACCTTCGTTTAACCATCGGAATATGGGGGACATCCAATTTTCTTCCTCTTCTTCCACTATTGCGTTGACTGTTTCTTCTTCGGTGGACGGCTTCTCCAATACTTCTACGAGGACTTCTTTCGTCAAGTGGTTAAATGCAACGGATGCTAGCTTGCTAAGCACATCTGCTTTTTGGTTCTGAGTTCTTGGGATATTCTTTATTTTGAAGCGCTTGAAATAAGTGATGTATTCTTTGGCTTTCGCGAGGTATTTCGCCATGCTCTCCTTGTATGCAGTAAACTCTCCATTGATCTGGCTTGCCACTAAGTTAGAGTCCACTCGTACGTCCAATGCCTCTATATGCATCTCCTTTGCAATTCTCAATCCGGCCAGGAGTGCCTCGTATTCTGCTCCGTTATTGGTAGTTTCGAAATTTAAACGGAGAGCATATGTGTATTCTTCTTTTTCCGGACTGATTAACACTAATCCTGCTCCGGCACCTTTCCTGCTGGAGGCCCCATCAGTATATAGGATCCATTCTTCTGGTTGAGAAACGTTGCATATCTCTTTGCTTCTCCTCTTCGGATCCGAGGAGGCTGTTCCGATAGGTATTTCATTAATGAAGTCAGCAAGCACTTGTCCTTTGACAGCATTTCTGGGCATGTAGGTGATGTTGTAAGCCCCCAATTCTACTGTGTATTTGGCTAACCGTCCGGATGATTCTGCCCGGTTGAGCACTTGCTTGATGGGATGATCCGTTATGACCTTGATGGGGTGGGCTTCGAAATATCGCCGCAATCTTCTTGATAAGTGCAGGAGGGTTAGAGCCAACTTTTCGACTGGGGCATATCTCTTTTCGGCTTCGTGTAAGGTTCGACTTACATAATGAATTGGGATCTGTCGCCCTTCTCTTTCGACCATCAGTACTCCACTTATTGCCTCTGCGGCGGCTGACAGATACAGATACAAATCCTCTTTGGGTTTCGGAGTCGTTAAGCAGGGAAGCTCCAGAATCATTTTCTTCATATCTTGGAAGGCTTTTTCAGCTGCTTCCGTCCATTGATATTTTTCCTTGTTTTCCTTGGTGATGTTTTTTAAAGTTTCAAAGAAAGGGAGGGACCTTTCGGCCGATTTTGATAAGAAACGATTGAGTGCCGCGAGTTTGCCACTTAAGCTTTGCATCTCCTTTAGTGATTTTGGTGATTGCATATCGGCGATTGCTCTAGCTTTCCTGGGGTTGGCCCTAATCCCCTCGGACGTTATCATATATCCGAGGAACTTTCCTTCTTCCACTCCGAAAGAACATTTTTTAGGGTTTAGCTTCATGTTTATTTTCCGGAGATTGTCGAACGTTTCAGCGATATCGGCCAATAGCTCTCTTTCCGTTTGGCTCTTTATCACCATATCGTCTACATACACTTCCAAGTTCCGGCCTATTTGCTTCCGGAAGGCGGAGTCTACCAATTTCTGATAGGTTGCCCCGGCATTCTTTAAACCAAACGGCATTTTTACATAACAGTATGTTCCCCGATCTGTATAGAAGGCCGTCTTCTCTTCATCTTCCTTTGCCATTTGTACTTGATGATATCCTTTGTAAGCGTCCAAGAAACATTTGTATCGGAATCCTATTACCGACTCGATCTTCCAGTCTATTTCGGGCAACGGATAGTAGTCCTTGCGGCACGATGAGTTCAGGTTCTTGAAATCAATGCACATTCTCCAGGTACCGTCCGGCTTCTTTACTAGTACCGGATTAGAGATCCAGGTCGGATATCGCACAGGTCTGATTATTCCGGCCTTTAGCCATTCTTCTACGTCTTGATTTATGGCCTGGTTCTTTTCTTCCGAGAAGGATCTTTTTTTCTGAGCTACCGGTTTATCCTGGACGTTTACGTTGAGTTTATGTTCAGCTGCCCATCGGGGAACGCCAGTCATATCCGAGGGTTCCCATGCAAAAATGTTTTGGTTATTTTTGAGTAAAGTTATTAATTGTCTTCGCCCTTCTCTTGAGAAATTCCTTCCTATTGTCACTAGTTGTTCCGGATAAGCCGGATGGACCAGCACATCTTCGGTTCCAGCAGTTTCTTCAATGGGTGTTTCCGAGGAAATCTCTGTTTGAGTTTCCTTTTCCATTAAGAATTTTTCTTCGAGCTTTCTGCACTCTGAGATGATGACCGATCGGGTTACTAGAGTGGCGATGCCTCTCGGCGTCGGGAATTTCATCATGGAGTGTATAGTTGACGGGATAGCTCTTAGCTTTTTGATTCCGGATCGACCAAGTATCACATTATACGGAGAGGGAGATCTAACTACCGCGAACTTCATGATAGTTCGGCGGTATAGCCCTTCACTTCCGAAGCATACTTCTAGTTCAATTTTCCCCAACGGGTTTATGCTTTCTCCTGAGAATCCCACTAGTGGTGTGTTTGTCTTAGATAGACGTGACCGGATGGAAGGGTCCAGATTCAGGAAGCAGTGTTCATACATTACTTCTACCGATGCACCTTGGTCGACATATACTCTCCGTACAGTATATCCCTCAATCTCTGCTTCCACTATAAGTGGCTCATCGGAAGCGTCCCCCGGAAGGATCGGAGGAAAGCTTATGGGGGCTCTCATCCACTCTTCTTCCTGATCTATTATCTTTCGCTTCGGATTCCTTTCTTGGTATCAGACCATATTGATGATTCGACCTTGGTTGTTTTGCTGGTTATTTCTGGGCAGTGCTCTGTCTCTTTGTCGGACGTCTCTGATCAGGTGGTCAAGCTTGCCGGTATCCAGGGCTATCTTGAGTTGTTCTTTCAGATTGTGACAGTCGTTGGTGAGATGGCCTTTCTCTCCATGATAGTCACAGTATTTATCCATGTTTTCTCTCGACGGTCTTCCTCTTAGTGGCGGTGGTGCCGGTAGCCTGAGCTGGTGCTCCGTTGATAGGATCTCTTTAGGGGCCTTTGTGAGCATGTTCAAGTCTAATGGCCTGGTATCTCTTCTATTTCCATCGTCGCGCCGATGATCTCTCCGGTAGTCTGTCCGATAGGTGTTATTGTCGTTTCGTCTGGGCATGTATGGTGCGAAATTTTCATTTCGTCTTGGTTTGAAGTCTTGGACATCTTTCCTGTGGTTTCCTCTAAAGGAGGACCGTTGTGTGTTATGGTCATTTCGGCCGTACGGGTTAGGTTGATAATCTCTACGAGAATTATCCATCCTTTCTCCCTTCGGTACTTCCGTTAGCCGATACACTCTTTCGGAACGGACGAAGTCATCAACTCGTATCATCATTTCGGTTATGCTCTGGGGAACCTTCTCGGAGAATCTCTTCGCTAGCTCCGGACTTTTACAACCATCAATAAAAGAGGATATCTGCATCAGCTCTGGTACTCCTGAAATGCGGCTGGCCTCATCCGTCCATCGTTCCTTAAATTCCGGGAGGGCTTCGTTGGCTCTACGGATGATCTTGGTAATTTCCATCGGATCCCTGATACATTTCCTACGAAGGGCGAACCTCTGAACAAACTGTTCACTCAATTCATCCCAATTGTCAATACTACCTCGCGGAAGACGATCAAACCATGCTCTAGCAGCGTCGTCCAAGGTCTGCTGGAACATCATGCACCAAATGGGCATGGGCCATGCACCTTGATTGGCCGCCCCTTCAAATCTGGTGATATGATCATCAGGATCTGTAGATCCGTTGTATAACTTTAAGTGAGAAGGCATCAGATACTTTGAACCCTTTGGTCCGGAGAAATCGATGATCCTCCGGGTAAACGGACTCTTGGACGCTGCCTTGAAAGGCTTGGATAAGTCGTCCGTCCTTTCTTCTTCGGCTTTTTGGGCTTCGACATCATGAGATCCGGCAACCTCAAAGTCGAGTTGGATGGGGTCAATCGGTGTTTCTCCCGAGACATTGTATTGTTGGATGAGAGATTTTAGAGCAGCAAAGTGACTTTGGATTTGTTCAAGGTTAACAGGATTGGTATTGTTATCCGGACGACTTCCGGATCCTTCGGGTGTGGTTGGGGAAGGACCTGTCATTTATTAGCTTCGGTAGAGTGAATGACGGGTCCCACGGATGGCGCCAATTTGTTAAGGTAAAAGTTTGCTTTTACTTCGAACAAGCGAGATGAATCCTTCGGACTAGAATAGGTCCTACGGATTCAATGTGATCTTAGCTTATAGTGCGTTGCTTCGGATATCTGCAAAACAAATACGTCCGTTAGACTCGCCCCGGGAATGTATCCCAGGACCAACCTCCGGCGTGAGAATAAGTATACGTTCTTAGTGAGAGAAAGTATAAATAAAACTAGAAAGTGAGGGAGAATTAGTTAACCTTAAATGAAGATTTCCTCTCTATTTATAGACTCTCTACATGGGGTGCCAGGCTGTTTCGTACTTAACCCCTAATGTTCGCTAGTTTAAACTCCATTATCGTATACTTTGGCGTACTTGCTTGTACTTTGGTCTAGGTACTTGTTGGCTCGCCCGAAGGGTTTGTGATATCCGGAGGACTGAGCTCATACGGACATTCGTAACCCATCGGATATTGGTCCGTGTTGTTTGAACACATTTGAGTACGTTTTATCTGATACGGATCCGGAGGGTTTATCATCGTACGGAAAGTATCCGGAGGGTACATACGTTAACACGTACATCGTGTGTTTTGAATAAGAATGTTGCGTGTTTTTAGCTTTCACCCTTGATTAAATTTACATATAACAAATTAGATATCTCATTAGGTGGTTGTTCACGCCTCGCGTATCACATCTTACATGGCCTTCCACGTCCTCGCTTCACCACCTCCACACACTCATCCTCACTTTCCATGTCCACACGACCAACATGCTGATGTGTTCCCGGCCCTTGAGTCCTCTTAACAGCCTCGGTAACCGGCTTTTTCTTGGTGACTTTGGCTAGACATAGCTTATTCTCACTTGTGATGAACTTGAATACACATTCATAGCCTTCAGTTAAGTTATTGCATTTTTTGAACTTACGTCATCCTGGCGACAAAGTGTACCTTTCGGTCCAATATGATTTATCCAGCCGAACACCCATTTCCCATTTTTTTTCCTTCTTGATTCTTCATGATTATTGTTCCTTCGCGGTCTATTCCGGGCAAGCCCACAAACTTTTTTGGAAGTCGCTAGTAACACCAAAACACGCATATGTTAGATTATCTCAAAAGGGTGCTTACTACCGGTAAACATCATGGGCTAAACAGTAGTGTTGATGTACGTGGAATCAAGTCGAAGTCAACATCTTCTGGTGGTATGCAAGTTAAGACCAATGCACAAGCACCCGACAAAAGTAAACGGTACTAGAGTAGGTGTTATGGACGGCCTCAAAACCGATGATAATTCATCGTCAGCTGCACCAAGGACATTTATCAATCAATTGCCTGATTGGAGTATGCTTCTTGCTGCTATTACTACTATTTTTCTGGCTGCCGAGAAACAATGGATGATGCTTGTTCTAAAAAAAAATGGACGATGATGCTTGATTGGAAGACAAAACGGCCTGATATGCTTGCGGATTTAGATCCGTTTGGCTTTGGGAGAATAGTTGAAGATGGGTTTGTGTTTCATCAAAATTTTTCTATAACATCGTATGAGATAGGGGCTGATCGTACTGCTTCGGTCGAGACCTTAATGAATCATCTGCAGGTATTGATGGTGTTTGTGTGTTTTTTGGTTTGTGGATGGTCTTAGCAAACGAGTCGCACTTTTACTTAAACAATTTTGTGTTGGTATGGCAGGAAACAGCTCTGAATCATGTAAAAACTGTTGGATTAATGGGTGAGGGGTTTGGTTCAACGCCTGAGATGAGTAAAAAGAATCTGTTTTGGGTTGTGACGAAAATGCAAGTGTTAGTAGATGGTTATCCGACTTGGTACGCTTTTCGTCTATGATTCTTACGGTTATATTTAAGTGATTTTTTTTTTTTTTTTTCTTTCTTCAGTCAGACTGTTTAAGCTTGTCATGCTGATTGATATATTATGTCACACATAATTTTTTTCTTCAAGGGTGATGTGGTTCAAGTGGATACGTGGGTAGGTGCTTCTAGAAAAAACGGGATGCGTCGTGATTGGCTGATTCGCGACTGCAGAACGGGGGAGATACTAACACGAGCGTCAAGGTTGAAATTTTTATCAAATTACTCGACTACTGTGATGTTTGGTTTTCAGCTTCTAGTAACAATCGGTGTTTTTGTTTATATGTTGCAGTAATTGGGTCATGATGAATAAAGTTACAAGGAGGTTATCAAAAATTCCGGATGAAGTTCGAGCAGTATTTTGTTGACACACCTCCAGTTATAGATGATGACAAACATAAAACTGCCAAAACTTGATGAGAACACTGCTGACCATGTTCGGAGTGGTCTAACTGTGAGTAAAGCTTCATTTTTCTACGAATTAAAAGATAGGTTTTCGTTGCGGAGACATGATTTTTTGAATGTTTTTCTTTTTTCGATAAATATTTAGCCCAAATGGAGTGATTTGGATGTCAACCAGCATGTCAACAATGTGAAGTATGTTGGCTGGTTACTTGAGGTACGTCTATGCTCATTACTTCACAACCATATCATGTAGTCGTTAGAACATTGTTTTATGTAGCGATATTCCAAGTAGATATCAGTAGATGTGAAAATTCTAATGATTGGCGATTTTGGTTATCCTTTGGTCATTAAGACGGCTCTGTGTATTACACCGGTCTTTCAGTAACCAAGAAGACAACTTTCAAAATGCCATGTATCGTTAAAATTTACAGTTGCAAGTTGACCCAAACAGGCCACAAAACCATCTTTTAAAATCTCGTACAAATAACTACCAGTTATCCATTCAAACGCTAATTTGTTTATCTTTACAGAGTGCTCCACAGCCTGTTGTGGAGAATTATGAGCTTGCAAGTGCATGAAGGACAGTGTGCTGCAGTCACTCACTTCCTTATTGGGCAACAACCCGCGTGGATCTATAACAGATCCTAACAACCATGTTGATTGCCAACATTTGCTTCGACTAGAAGGCGGTGGCGGTGAGATTGTGAAGGGTAGGACGAAATGGAGGCCCAAATATGCCAACACTTTCAGGAACATCGATCAATTGGGTACTCTAAGTGGCTAAAGCTTGTTGACAGTGTAAGTGGCATTATGTTGAATGTGCTGCTTGTGTTATTTGCAATGTTTTGACCTGTCATCTCTCTTCCTATATATATATTTGTTTCGAAAATGTATGTTTTTACTATTTTTTAGTTTAAGAATGTGATAGATGCCACTAGGAATCAGTTAAGATTCGTTAATGGGTCAAAGACTTGGACAATCAAGAAGAGAGAATTGATAGTCGAAAGTTACTTTGATTATGGAAATGTATTTGTTACAATGAGATACAAGAGAGTTGAGAGAAAATGTGTTATCAAAAGCTAAAATGTAATTGACAAAGCTGTGGACTATTTAAACTAAAGAAAAGGCACCAATTTCTATTAGTCACATGTATGGAGCAAAGCACATGCACCACACGTGCAAACACTTATTACTAACAGCTTCTATCAGTCCACCCTCCTTAAAAACAAGCTTGTCCTCAAGCTTGTGTAGTAAATTCAGGAAATCTCTCAAATAATTCTGCTAATGGCTCGCAAGTAGCATCCTCTACTGTACCATTAGTCCACTACACCAAGCCATATACCACAGCAACATTCTTCTTCTTAAGCATTTTTCTGTCCAAAATAGCTATAGGCTGTACTTCAATCACCCCGTCCTTATCACAACTGGGCAACTTAGCTACCTGTGAAGGTTGTGGAGTGCCCTTGCAGAGTTTTAATTGGCTGACATGGAACACATTGTGAATCTGAGCATAAGTAGGCAATTCCATTTTATAAGCAACTTGGCCAATTCTTTCAACCACTTGGAAAGGTCCAAAACTTTTGGGAGAAAACTTGTTTTGCTTTCCTTGCCTAATGGAAACTTGTCTATGAGGCTGCAACTTTAGAAACACCCAATCTCCCACAGCAAACACTCTTTCAGACCTCTTCTTATCAGCCTGTTGCTTCATCCTATTCTATGATCGTACCAAATGAAACTTCAACACCTCAATTGCTTGTTCTCTTGCCAAAAGTGTTCTATCCACTGTATCCACCTTGCTTAAACCCCCCATATATGGAACATGTGATGGTGGACTCTGACCATAGACTGCTTCAAATGGTGTTGTAAGAGTGGAAGTATGAAAGTTAGAATTGTATCATAATTCAGCTAATGATAACCACTTGGCCCACTCTTTAGGTTTCTCCCGAGTCATACATCTCAGGTACCCTTCCAAACACCTATTCACCACTTCTGTCTGGCCATCTGTTTGTGGATGATAGGCTGTGGATTTAAGCAGCTTAACTTGCAACATTTTGAACAACTCTGTCCAGAAATTACTTAGGAAAATCTTGTCCCTATCTGAAACAATGGTAAGTGGGAGACCATGTAATTTGTACACTGTATCCAAGAACAACTGAGCTACCTGACTGGCTAAGAAAGGGTGTGTTAAAGGCATGAAGTGAGCATACTTTGTGAGCCTATCCACCACCACAAAGATCACATTGTACCCCTGAGATTTAGGAAGACCTTCAATAAAATCCATAGAGATGCTTTCCCAGATTCTATTAGGTATGGGTAAGGGTTGCAATAGACCAGGATAAGCTGCTAAGTCTGGTTTACACCTCTGGCAAGTGATGCATTCGTTCACATACTTCTTAATATCCTTTCTCATACCCTTCCAGTACAAAACAGAACTCATCTTATGTGTTGTAACTTTGACCCCAGAGTGGCCACCAATGGAGCTATCATGGAAGTGAGCTAACAAATCTTGTCTTAGCTGGATGTCTTTACCCACTATCAACTTATTTTTTCTGAAAAGTTGATTATTGGACCAAGTATAGTGTTTCTTAGTACAGCTTCCAGCTTGCAATTCTGTCAACAACTGCTTTAGTGTCACATCTTGCTCCCAGCTACCTGTTATTCTTGCACTTAAACCAGCTGGCATAGTAACCGCCATTGTTGCCATTAGAATGCCATCATCTTGCACTCTTGACAAAGCATCAGCAGCAGCATTTTCCACTCCTTTTTTGTACTTGACCTCATAATCAAACCCCATTAACTTTGGTAACCATTTCATTTGAGCTGGTGTAGAGATTCTTTGATCCAATACGTACTTCAAACTGTAGTGGTCAGTTTTGATGATGAAATGCCTATCCAATAAGTATCCTCTCCATCTTTCTAGAGCCATCATCACAGCCAAAAATTCCTTCTCATATGTGGAGAGTGACTGGTGCTTGGGTGCTAATGCTTTGCTTAGATAAACAATAGGGTGGTCATTTTGTTGTAAAACTGCACCAATACCCACCCCTGAAGCATCTGTCTCAACCTCAAAAGGAATACTAAAGTCTGGTAAAGCTAACACAGGTGCCTCAACCATAGCTTCTTTCAACACCTCAAAAGATCTTTATGCTTCATCTGACCATTTGAAAGCATTCTTTTTCAACAACTGAGTTAATGGCCTGCTCAGGCTAGCAAAGTCTTTGATGAACTTCCTATAATAGCCTGTGAGACCCAAGAATCCTCTCAATTGCTTGATATTGGTAGGTACAGGCCACTTTTGCATAGCAATTATCTTTGTAGGTTCAGTGGACACTCCTTGTGCAGAAATCACATGCCCCAAGTACTCTACATGAGTTGTCCCAAACACACATTTAGACCTCTTAGCATACAACTGTTGCTACCTCATTGTTTCCAAAATCAAAGTTAAGTGACCAATATGATCAGATAAGCTCTTTGAGTAAACCAGAATGTCATCAAAGAAGACCAGGACAAACTTCCTTAAGGAGGGCTTGAAAACATCATTCATGAGTGCTTGGAAGGTAGATGGTGCATTAGTTAAGCCAAAAGGCATAACCAAGAATTCATAGTGACCTTCATGAGTTTTGAATGCAATTTTGGCTATGTCATCTTCATACATCCTTATCTGATGATAGCCTGATCTAAGGTCTAATTTAGAAAACACCACAGCCCCATGTAACTCATCAATCAGCTCATCAATGATTGGTATTGGGAACTTGTCCTTCACAGTGTGCTTGTTGAGTTGCCTATAATCAATGCACATCCTCCAACTGTTATCTTCCTTTTTGACCATAACAATTGGTGAAGCAAAAGGGCTTTTACTGGGTTTAATTACACCTGAAGCTAGAAGTTCTTTGACCATGGTTTCAATGGCATCTTTCTGCATAGGAGGATGCCTGTATGGTCTAATATTGACTGGTTGTGAACCCTCAATCAGCGGAATTCTATGATCATGAACTCTCCTTGGTGGCAACTCTTTAGGCTCCTCAAACACTTCTTTGAACTGATCTATCACCTGTGCTAATTCAGTCTCTTTTTCCCCTGTACTTCCTTTTTCTTCCATTGTCATCAAAATTATCCCAGTGTTTGGATAAACAGATAACATAAACATTTCAGCTTGAGGTGTACCATTCATCATCTTCAATTATTTCTTCCCTTCCATCCATTGGACTACAGACTTTGTGGTACCTCTAATTGCCAAATTTTTTCCATTGTACTTAAACTGCATTTTCAATTCCTTAAAATTGCATTTAATGTCTCCTAAAGTAGAGAGCCATTGAATGCCCAACACCATATCACAACCTCCTAAGGGTAACAACATCACATCAGTAACAAATGTTTCACCCCCAATCACCCATGTAAACCCTTTACACTCACCAACACTTATCAATTGTCCACCCCCAGCCACTGCAACTGACAATGGACATGTTTGCCTAATATGACAACCCAATCTTTTAACCACATTGATATCCAAGAAGTTATGAGTAGACCCTGAGTCAACCAAAATGTGCAACTTATGCTTATCTCCAAACAATCCTACTACTCTCAATGTCTTATAAGAACTTTGACCATTGAGTGCATTAAGAGAAATTTGTGGCTGCATCTCATCTTCCTTTATTTCACCAACTGCATCTACATACTCTTCTTCCACTTCTTAATCTTCAGCCAATACAACTAAGCTATACAATTGACCCTCACATTTGTGACCTGGAACAAACTTTTTATCACAGTAAAAGCATAAATAGTTGGCTATTTTCTCCTCATACTCCTTCTATGTCAATTGTCTCCTAGGTTGTACATTTTGTGGCCTATTGTTCCAATTCCTGTTAGCATTTGGCAGAGGTAACAAGGGCTTGGCTGAATTATTAACTCCTCCATTATTTGCACCAAATCTTCCAGTATTCATATTAGACTAAAATATATTCTTCTTCTTTATAGCATTCATGGTGGCTTCTTGCAAATTGGTCAATGAATAAGCATCAGCCAATGACTTTGGCTTGAACATCCTAACAGCCATTTCTAATTCAGCTGGTAACCCACCAAGATAAAAGCTTATTGCATGATCTTCACTTATATCCACCCTACTCAACAGAGTATCAAACACATCTTGATAGTCCTTAGAATTAGTCTCATACTTGACATTTTTTATTTCAGACATTGGATCATCAAACAAACTACCAAACCTCTGAATAATGGCATCTCTATACACATTCCATAACACCAATTCACCATGCAATCTAATAAACTGCCTATGTCACAATAATGCTTTATCAAAAAGATACATAGAGATGAGTCTTACCTTTTGATCATCTAGAATGTTGTCAATTGCAAAGAATTGCTCACACCTAAACATCCATCCCTTGACATCATCTCCTGAGAACTTTGGAAACTCCACCTTTGTCATTCTGCTAACTGAAATTTGACCATTTTGCCCCTGATGTTGTGTTCTTTCCACCATACCAGTGTTTGGTTGACTTTGACTTTGCAAGAATTGAGACATCATCTGCTCCATGCTTTGCCTGAATGCAGCCATTGATTCATCAATGTACCTTCTTGTACTATCATCAAGACCACCTTCCCCACCACTTGTACCAACTGTTCTTGTTGTTGGTGCCATTGAATCCAAGATCTTGATTGTAATTCTTGCTACTAATTGTTTATTGTTTTCACCAAAGCAACCATATTGTTATCACTCATCAACTATGGGACAACAACTACTTGCACTTGTTCTTGACCACCCAACCCAACTGCTGCTGATCAGCTTGTTCGAAGCTAAAAAATTTAATGAGAATATCTATTAGCCTCGTGATCGTACAGTTGATTGGCACTAGTCTATTGTATTAGAACAAGAGAATCAGTGGTGACTGATTCTAGGCCGGAAATCTCTGTTTTGTTGCCGGAAATTGACCGGAGAAGACAACCGGAATCAAGATTGTCAGTGTAACAATCTTGATTTTTGGCGGGAAAATGTAACTGAATTTGTTACAACTGAAATTTTCTGATAACTGAGACCTCACCAGGAAAGGTCTCTAATTCCACTTGATAGATGCCACTAGGAATCAGTTAAGATTCGTTAATGGGTCAAAGACTTGGACAATCAAGAAGAGAGAATTGATAGTCGAAAGTTACTTTGATTAAGGAAATGTATTTGTTACAATGAGATACAAGAGAGTTGAGAGAAAATGTGTTATCAAAAGCTAAAATGTAATTGACAAAGCTGTGGACTATTTAAACTAAAGAAAAGGCACCAATTTCTGTTAGTCACATGTGTGGAGCAAATTAAAGCATGTGCACCACACGTGCCAACACTTATTACTAACAGCTTATATTAGAATGGAGAGAAGTGTAACGCCTATTGTAAGTAAAAACCAGTACGTTCCTACCTGGATATGCGTATTGTTAGAATATAAGAATCATGACGATCGTAAATAGGTAAACACATTTGCGGAAGCGTAGGAACATCTATAACATATAAGAGATTAACATAAATTAAATAGGAACGTACCTTTAGTGATTCTAGCAAAACAAGAATCAATTAATAATCTTGAACATGTGATGAACCCTAATTAGGGTTTATATGGATCAATGATTAACCCCTTACCGTTTTGTTAATCGATCCCTTGATAACAACTAAAGTAAGTTGTTACCTCGTTCTTGTACACACGTACTATAACCAAATTAATGTTAATGCTAGTTAATGTAAACACAAAAGTTTGTTTATTAAAAAACAAACCAATCGACCCTTGTGAAGGGGTGTACGATCGGCCAAAGAACAAGAAGAGAGAAAACAAGATTTAGGGTTATAGTTAGTGCACAAAAGGTTGGAAACAAATAACCCTAAGCCTTGTATTTATAGTGTGTAAACTTAGAGGACAAGTTAGCTTAGGATTGGGCTTCCCCTCCCCCAAGTCGACCGGCCATAGGATCCAAGAGGGATTCTAGATCGTTCTTGGCATCTAATTACACTCTAATCCTTGTTCTTTGATACCTAACGATAGTAAGTCCATACAGTTAATTACTAACAACCATTAGTCTTTATTTTGTGTTTTAAATAATTAAATATACATAACATTTTATATATTAATTATTTATCATTAATTCCTTCATACGTAATGTGTGCAATCCCGAGGTCTCGGGTTCAATACTAGACATTTAACTTATTAATATTTATCCAATATTCCAACAGCTCCCACTTGGATATCTATTAATAGTAAAATGACATTGGTTAGCGTCTAGCAACACGCCAATGCCCCTAGATCAACTCGAGGTAGTTTTCCTGGAAAAAACCTATAATGATTCATCATTATTATTATCATCCTTTTGTTTCTAATACCACGTTAATAAAGATATGGATCTTAGTCATTCTTTAATTAACTATTCTGTTTCTCGTTGTTTATGATTGAGCAAGATTACCAAAACATCTGAACGTATTCCAGATGGACTTTGGGCGTGCGCACGCAAACATCTTGACAACCCTACGAGGGGCCCAGCAGTATTAAACTTCAAAACAAATTTGAAGGAACAAATTCTTTCTTGACTACAAGAATAACCCATAAACTTTGCAACACTTCTGAAAACAATCCTTATAACTCCCTGTTACGGTGAGCGGTAGATTGCTTCACAAAAATGCACTACATCCATGACTCTTATCTGGTATCTCAAGTCTGAGGATAACAAATTCATGATTTACTTACTGACAAGATCCATAAAGTAAAATCATGTAGTTGGGATAAGTCCTATATTCAATTCATCGAATATCATGTGAAATTGGTATGTCAACACATCAATATACTTTCAAGTATATTCTTAACCAATACTCAGATTTGTCTTAGTTTAATGATATTCCTATATCATTAATCGACAATGGACAATTTAGAATAATATTAGTTATTCACGGATTTTAAACATGCAAATATAGGACACAATTTATTATTAATGAAAACAAACGTACTAAGTACTTTAATTCATTATAAATAATAATTGCTTAATATCCTTTATCCAAATACCAAAATAGATCAATGCATGATTATACTAGTTAATGAATTTTCCTCAAGTACTAACTTGAAGACAATTATGCCTCAAGTAATGACAATCATACTTGTTGACAAGGCATTATTTCATCTAACTATGATCTATCCGAATTTTGAGAATACTTCTTTCAAGAATTCAATAATTAAAATTCTTGTATGTGTAAATCCAACTATCTTGATATAGCCACATAATTTTTCATAAATGGTGTGATATCCTCAATCACCAACTTACGACAATCAAACTTTCAAACCTTTTAAAGTTTAAAGTATTCTAATTCTTTTAATGTTTAATGCAACTATGCTCTTAGTTGAGCACAACTAGTTCTCATGAAATCCTTCATGACTAGTCATTTAGTGTCATCTCAATTAAACTAGCATCATTGTATATTAAACACAATATGCTCTTTAAAATTTTCCGTAAACTTAATATCCATTGTGTAATGTTTAGGAGCTATTCCAGGTTAAGGATCATTATTCTAATTTCAAACATTTTCCATTAGAATATCTATTACACAAGTTATATAATAACTTTTAATTGGATATCAAATATTGTCAAATCATTAAGCGCTTAAGCAGGATACAACAATAATATAATGCACATGAAAATCCTTCAGTCAAACTTAGATTTTATTCATGTTTGATCTTTACAAATATGTTTATCCATTTAGTCTTCCAAAATGATATATCATATTCTATTTAGAATTTTATTTACCGCACTTGTTCGTTTAATAATAAACTTTAGTTTCAAGGTTGTATGTTTTATTTCCTAAATCTTTCAAGTAAAGTTTCATTCCAAATTAAGTCTAACCTTTTACTTATATGGAATGTTACTCTACAATATATATGATTTAGTAAATCTAACATAATACTCCCACTAGTTTTCAGGATTACTTAGAAATTATCTTATTTCAATTATAAATCAAAACATGATTTAATAATTAAACATAAGAGTAATCTCCTAGATGCATGCATTTATCCATTCATGGATTATTGCACTTTGTACACTTCCAAAGATTTACTTGAATTCATAAACTCCTTTTTGATTACTTATCGTCCTCGCTCAAGTAATTATTCAAGAAAGAGTTTTGATATTCCATTGTCAAATTTCACATTCATGTAAATATGACAATTACCATATTTATATTTTTAATGTACTTAACAAAGAGTATTCAATCATAGTTAATTGCTTAAGTATGATTAATAATCTTGTCATAAGATATTCATTAAGATATGTGTACAATTTTGTCCATATGATTTTTACACAAAGATTTAAACCACTAGGCTTACATTATCTTTGAACAAACTCATATTTATTCTCTAACCATTAAGAATTAAGATAAACCAAATTTTAAATTTGAATATCTTTATGAACAGCATCTACAACATTCATAATATGAGTAATTTACCCAATTCATTATTCTTGGTAATAGTACATCATATAATCGTCAGCATATTAATTAAATACCTGAGATATCCAAGTGGACCTATGAATGATAATTCCATCATCTTGAGGTTTATCATTTACATGTTTTGCCTCATCATGATTTTTACTAGTGTGTCTTTAGAAGATTATGTATCTTGTAATTCTATCTTATCAAGATAAAATACTCCCACTTGCCTTTAGTATTATATAGAATAAAAATACTTAGCAATTTAGAGCAACAATCTGACGTTCTCTTTTAGGACATTACAAATACACATTGACAGATCCTGACATTCTTTTGTTAACAACCTACAAATAAGTAGCTTAACAAAATCAGAACTCCAATTTAAGACTTTAATGTGATTCATCACATTCCATAATGTCTTATTAATCTTCTAGGAGTCTAATTGAGTATATTCAATCCATACTCAATTTTCTAACCTTGATAACTTTCGGAAGAAAAGAAGTCATAGTTATCTTTAATCAAACATCTAACAAGAGTTTGATTTCCCTAATTGAACATACCATTATATTTTGGTATTTAAATTATAATAAATATTGTAAGAAGATCTAACAATATATATAAGATAACTATATTCCTTTTGGCATACCTATTTACCAACTAAGTCAACTTAATGGTATAATAGTATTTCCAAACTAATTGCATGCTTTTTATATAACACAAGTACTTTAGACCAAGTCACTTCATGTTCATGTCTCTTCAAAACATGAACGTGTTATATTCCCACTATCCGTTATTAATCATTGATCTTCTCAATGATTTCTTGTATATGTCTTAATTAAAAGACCATAACAAGCTAACGTCTTACTTTATTATAAGTCTTATACTACTTAAAAGACTTCATGTTTATAACTATACAATAATGTATAAACATGTATAATTAAAGTAATCATGAACACCATCATTTGGTTTCATTAATATTTTCAAGTTAACACACTACTTCATTTTTATTTATGTCATTCTTAGAATACATAATTATTGAAGTAGTATTATATTGCTTCATGTATTTATGTCATTCAAATAATACATAAATGTTAAAGTTGAAGTAGTATTGTTATTGACACATGTTCTAATAGATGTCTAATTTAGAAACTATAAATTATCCATGTTGGTCTCACGCATACATGGAAATTCACCTTGTTGGTAATATTTAGCCTGCGTCTCACGTTTACTAAATTTTAACACCAAGTGTTTCTTAGATTAGATTTATAAAAATCATATTAGAACTATAGTCTCTTACTTTGCAGTTAAGAGAATCCGTTAAATCATATTCTTATGTGTTGTACCTTGCACATAATGTAGATTTCTCCCACTTGTGCATGAAATAACATCATGTACCATATGAACAACACGCACGCGTTTGTTAATGTGAACAATATGATTTGTGTCATTAGTATAACTAGTAGATATAGAGTTTCTCAATCAATCAAGGAAACGCACATGACTATCCTTGAAAATATTAGTGTCTATATTTGGAAAGTATTTATCTTGAGATGTTCAAAGATAAAGTAGAGTCTTACCAAGATAACAATCATTGTGACTCCTACTGAATTAGAGATCATTACTATGATTCCTTATTCAGTAATACACACATAATACTCCCACTGAATTTGACAACATTGTAAATGTTTATTAATCCAGTGAAAAGATATAGTGTACTTGTTTACTTTCCTACATCTTTTAAGAAAACTCATTCAAACAATTATATATAGGTTATAAAAGGATGTAATCTACTACATAAATGTGATTCATCACATTCCAAACTATTAACTTGAAAAAACTGGGCATGCAATTTCTTCCTCTATAGATTTACCATTCCAACAATTGTATGTAGTATCTGTAAATGGTCAAACCAAAACAACTAGATAAAATAATCTAATTCGTCTTTTACAATTATGCAGTAATCAGTCTAGCTTCTAATTTAATAACTCATAAGGTGCATATACTCTTACTATTAAAGTTTGCTATGAGTTATGTATTTAGAATTTAGATAATTCTAATCATCCTATTGTACCTTTCTCATTCATGAAAAGGATTAGGATTTAAGTCTCACACTTCTCTTAATAGAAAGAAGACTATATTTATTCTTTTGTAACATTGACTCTAACCAAAAACCCTAACGGGTGTAGATCAATTAAAAAAATAACTTACGTTTACGGTTTTGAGTTGCATTAATACATTTAAAGAATTTGCAAAATTCAATATTTAGTATTTTCGATAATTCATATTTCCAAGAAAATATAATACCCAAGGATATATTCATATAACCATCTAATTTTCTTGAAAATCTAGGATCCAACTTTACATAGATTCCACCACATCAGTTGATCTGCTAGTGGTGAAAGTATAAAAGATGGTAATCTGTCGAACAATAATTGGCAAACAATTTTCCAATTCCTAGATCATTATGGGATTTACATCAAATTGATTCATCAATTTGTCATGTAAGCATGTTTCATCCCATCTCATGCCTTAAGCTCTAGGTCTCACGCATCAACTTAATTAAGTTGTCTAATTTAGAAACTGCAAATTCTCCATGTGTGGTCTCACGCACACTCGGAAATTTACCTTGTCATTAAAATTTAGCCTGCGTCTCACGTTTACTAAATAATAACTTCAAGTGTTTCTTATAGTTAGATGGCATGTAACTTAAATTTTAGGGTATAAATTTTTGATGTGAAAATCAAAACATGTATAAAGATGCATGCACTCATCTTTATAACATAAGTTTTCAAAACCTTTTTATTACCAATTCGTGAAATTAATACACAAAGTTTTACTTGAGGTTTAATAAACCCTAAGATGAATTTCTACAATTATGATTTTAAAAGTAATTCGTTTAAGACATATTCAAGATTGTGATAACCAAGGCAGACTCTAAGGCTCTTTTCTAAGCCTTCAAATCACGGTTATGAATATCGTCTTAAAGGACTTAATTTTAAAAGCATATTTGTACAAAACATCAGTCAAGCAAAAGTTTATGGATTCAATCTCAAAATCATGTAATAAAGTATGAATTTTGCTAGTCTCGCTGGGAGCTGATTACCGTGCGAATCGGACCACTAGCGGCACTTAAGACCTTGCAAGATTCAATCTTTATCACTTAAAGTTTCACCATTATTAGTCCATATTATTTTCTTTATAAAAATTACCCTTTTATTGCTTACAAACGTGTCCAACAATTAAACAATAAAACAAGTAATAAAGGCAAATCAAAACAACTAATAACATAACAATTATAAAGGTGAAACAATTAGTCACATACAATCTTTATTAGAAAAGATCCTAATAAAATCAAGTCTATGTATAATCATGCATGTGATCAACTAAGGCCTTCTCCTCTTAATGGAAGAGAGTCACATACATTGACGAATCAATTGCGTAGGCCAAAGCTAATATACACACCACATAGCATATAAATTGATTTTAATATATATTGGAGTCTTCCCCAATTTTAGATATATCTAAAACATGTGATAAATAAAAAAAACAACAAGATCCATGACTAACATGCATGTTTCGTCACGGATAAAACTTTTTAATTAACACATAGGTCACAAGATACGTTCACTTAACCGGTTAATGACCTAGGGTTTCTAGTGATTACACATATCCAACACGTATTTCGATGTGGCAATTCTTTATTATTTTATAATCAGATATCGTTTTGCTGGTGTTGTCTATGTGGAATTGAAGTGTGGAATATGTTCAGTTGTTTTACTTATGATCATATCGTTTTGGACTCTTTTATCAAGTTACTAGCTTATCGTTTCTGTGTTTTTAATAGTGTTGAAAACTATAAACTCGATGATTAAGCAAGTTAATAGCTTATGTTGTGTTTTTTAACCTGGTTTTAAACTTGAAATGGAACCGTATACCTCCAATACACGTAAATTTTACTGCCGACTATTAGGATTATTTGTTTGGTCGTTAAGCCTTCGGATTGTGCATGTTACTTGTTATGTGATCTTACTTTACAAGGTGAATCGGTCATATCCGTTTCTCATTTAAAAAAAAAAAAAAAAAAAAAAAAAAAAAAAAAAAAGAATCGGTGTAAATGTGTCAAAATTGGTTGTAACATTGTAAATTGTAGTCACTATACATCTCAATCAATGGTTTTGCGAGTCATTTTCTGTATTAATATGCTGTGAACATAACTTGTACCAGAAAGTTTATTCTCATAACTTGTACCAAAAAGTTTATTCTCATAACTTGCACCAAAAAGTTTAATAGCTTTTAGTTGAAGTTGTTGGGGTTGGGAAAAAAGGGCAACCTACCTATGTCTTATTACACTTGGAGAACATCAGTAAATGAAAACGCTTGGATGAAGAACCTTAAGAATATGAAGACTCGACTTCGATTGCTTGATATACAATGGAAGTGATGAAATATAATCGAGTAGACCTTTTAGATTATACTTGAGCACAAGATGTTAAGCATATTCGAGCAAAAACCAAGCATTTGAAGATGCTTTATTCAAGTGTGCTGTCCTTCATTATAAATAATGCACATTGCCACTTTTCTCCAAAAGTATTACGAGCTCAAGTCCTAAATTAATGTTACATCTAGAAAAGTAACCATATATTACGTACCATTACGTAGTCATCTCGTTGTGTACTTTGCATTTTATGAAATCTTTTTATTTATTGAACCTCACTGTTCTTTTATTACTTTTCCATTAAATGAAGTTATTCATAAAAATGTAAGAAGTCTCGAGTTCCATTCTTGTTTGATGCAAAATACTCTCACATAGTCAGAGGTCACGTCAACCTTCCTAAACAAAAACATCACATTCATGCATCATCCCATTAAAGTATGTATGACACTGAGCTCAAACTAAAAAAAATTTAGTTTAGTCAACCAAAAGACCATGGTCACCCAAACTAAAAATTTCAACTTTTGTTTACTTGTGTCCGTTTTTTATTTACTTAGGGGGTGGCATCCTTGCGGTGAAGATGGGTCGGCAAAGGCCACCGATCGGCTACCATGGTTGCCAGTGGATCGGCAAGGTAGTTTCGGTGCCTCAATCGGTGAATCTCACCGTTTCGGTGGGGGAGAAAAACAAGGTAAATATTACCGTTTGGCATTAATGCAAGGGGAGCGTGGATCCATTTTCATATAAAAAAAAAAAAAAAAAAAAAAAAAAAAAAAAAATCCTTATAAATATTCACTAATAACACATATTGTTTCATTCACAAAAATCTCACAAATCAAATCACAAAAACAATACACAATTTATTTAACCATGTCAATGTCTTCTTCGTCATCGGACGAGATCATTATTCCCCCGGATTCGTCTGAAGAATGGTTATTCGGAAGTACGTTTGAAACCTTTTTAGCCGGAAACGAAGCTCTTGAAGACACGGCTAGCTCTACAGACACCCGTGGTTATGTCCAACGTTTTCGTGAAAAAGCATTAGAAACTCTATTGAATGATTATTTTGTTGAACAACCAAAGTTTAACGAAAGCGTTTTTCGTGATCGTTTTCGTATGAGTAAAAATTTGTTTTTAAAAATTGTTGATGATATTGAAGCCCAATTCGAATGGTTTCAACCGAGTCAGGACGCGATGGGCCAAAATAGTTTCACGCCATTACAAAAATGTACATCCGCCATTCGACAACTCGCAACGGGTAAACCTCCGGATAGATTTGATGACTATCTAAACATGGCACGAAGAACGTCAGGTTATTATTTTAATTAAATTATTTCGTTATTAATTTTTTAAATTTGTTTTTGTTATTAAGTTGTTTAAATTGTTTTCGTTATGTTTTTTTGTTAAAATGTTTTAGTTATTATTTTGTAGTTATATATTTCGTTATTTTTTTTTTATTAAAAGTTGTCATTTTATTTTAGGAGAATGCCTTGATAAATTTTGCGATGCGATTATAAAGTTATATGGTCGAGAGTTCTTACGTAGGCCTATAAGCCATGACGTAGCATGCTTACTCAATGTACATGAAGAAAAACATCATATTCCGGGAATGTTTGGTAGCATTGATTGTACACATTTTGTTTGGCGAAATTGTCCTAGACACTTAAGAGGCCAATATAAGAGAGGTGATCACCAATACCTGACTATTATGCTTGAAGCGACTGCTTCATATGATTTGTGGATTTGACATTCGTTTTTTGGTCCTCCCGGTTCAAACAACGATATCAATGTTTTGAATCAGTCTCCATTGTATGTTACTGAACGAAATGGAACGGCACCAAACAGTTCATTTTTATTGGGTGGAAGGCTTTACAAACATGGATACTATCTTACCGATGGAATCTATCCTAAGTATTCAACATTTGTTAAAGCATATCCGTATCCAACTGACCCAATGGAAAAGAGATTCAAGAAACTACAAGAGTCTGCAAGAAAGGATATCGAACGAGCTTTTGGTCGTCTAAAAGGAAAATGGATGATTCTCAGTCGTCCTCTCCGAGCTATGTCGGTTCAAAAGATTCGACAACTGGTTTATACGTGCATTATATTGTGCAATATTGGTGTGTATTAATTACACACCCTTTTCATTACCAAATATCGACCTAAAACGACTATTTGAGCTAACAAATGTCAAAGAAAACGCGTGTTTTTATGTTTGTGATATGCAGGTACGGATATTTTAAGAAATCAAGCAAAAACCCGGAAAACCGAGCACGAGAGTGGAAAAGGATTCAAAAGCCGATGCCGGGAAGCATTTTTCCAGACCGGATCAAATATGATTTTGAAAAACGATGGTATGGCAATATCACCGGTTCATATAATGGATCCGCCGGTAACGCCAGTTTATGATGATAGTGTGCTACATGAGTTACTCGACGAAGATATCCATAATCGTCTTCGATATGATCTTACGGAGCACGTAGCGGCTCAAGACTTATCATACCTCGACGACTAGTGATTTCCTATTTTTTGTTTTTTTTTTTTTTAAGTGTTATGTAATTTTGCTTTGAATTATTAATAAAATGTATTGTTTTTTTTTTAATAAAAATAGTTGTTTTTTATTAAGTGTTTAATTATGTTTTTTTTTATTTAAATTATATAATTATGTAAAATTTAATGCTTGATATTAGGCAAGATTGTCATTTAAAATTGAAGTCTAGGTAACTTTAGGCAAAAAATGTGTTGGAGGATCATGATTGGTTGTTTGCAAAAAAAGATGAGACAACCTTAGGCAAGGTTGCCGCCCCCTTAGAGGGGTGGCAACGTTTCAGCATGAAGGTCGGCATGGCTAGGCAAAGATCGGCATCCCCATTGCCTGCACATCGGCATGGTTGAATCGGCAACTCAACGGGAAAGATTACCGATACGGCAAAGAAGAAGTGCATTTAATAAATTCAAACATTGAACCTTAAATGTAGGCATGACAAGGTTAGGCATGACATTGCCACTAAAAATGATACTTGAGGCATGGTTAGGCATGAAATGTGTTGGCTTCTCTTTATTGGCTAATTAAAATAAAACTTGAGGCATCCTTAGGCATGGTTGCCACTTGCCATCCCCCTTATTGATTCTTGATACCAAGTTAAAGTAAGCCGGTATGTTACATAGTTAATTTTGCATTATATTGTGTACACCTTCCATTCTTTGAGAATTGATGATCAATGAATGCTTGTCCAAACAACCCACTGACTTGAGAATTAATTTTATCAAGTGCCTTGTCAGTATATGACGTTTAAAGTAGTTGAGCATTAAATACCCCACATTTATGCATTTCATTAAGTAGCAAGTTTCACCCCCTTTTTGTTACACTCAGTCACCCTCTCTTTCTATGAACACCCACCCCAACCCCCCCCCCCCCCCCCCCCTTCTTGCATTAAGGAACACCGCCAACCCACCACCGATTGATATGTTTGCCAAGAGTATCGATCAAACCCTACATGCTCAAAACCATTTATTATTGTTGCTTTTATTATACGACAAACAAGTAGACAACCTTTCTATCGTTGTTGGAACAGGTGGTCTCGGAAAATAAAGCTCGGTAATGTAAGACTAAGTTGCTTGAGGTAATCATCCCAAATACTACCCTAACGCAAATCTCTTCGTGATGGGTGCTCATCACTTGGATGTTAGATGTGAGCGGTGGGAGTTTTTTTTACCAACTAATTGTTTTTAAAGCTTTTATTTACCATTATGGCTTATTTAAAAATATTGACTATAGTATGGTAGCACTCTCCAATTTTGTTCGTATAACCTATCCTAATAGTTTTTTTTATGAAACACAAATTATTTAAAACTCTAAAAGATAAAAGAAAAAAAAAAAAACAATTCTTACGTATTGATTTAGTATTGTATTGATTTATATTAGATGATTTCACGTATGTATTGATTTACATTAAATAATTTTCATGTATGTATTAATCTATATTAGATGATTTCTAGTTAATCTAATAAAAAATTAGTAGTATATCAGATGTTTATTACGTATTAGTTAATCCGAAACATGTATGTGTTGATTTAGATTAGGTGATTATTAGTTAATCGTAAGAATTTGTTTGTGTTGTGCTTTTAACCACATTTTGTCTTTGTGAAATTACATGATGCTCTTGATCATATCTGCATGTAAAATGCTCTTTGCTTATATAAAATTGAGTTGTATGATTAATTACTTTTTGGTTTAAAGTTCTTTTTTTCTTCTTTTGTTTAGATTGCTTATTCGGCTGATTAGTGGCATTCATGCTGGTACAGAAGCTCCTTCCGAAGACTATACACTAATTCTGGTGGAAGGTGACCACGCAAAGGTTTTACTTCTCGAATCTTGAAAAGCTTGTAATCCTCTAGGCAGTGTACCTAGTCGTTGTAGTGTAGTATAGGTATGTCCGGGGGATTGATCGTTCTCTAAGAGAATAGTGTTGTTAGGTTGAAGTGTATGTCGAATAAGCCTTAAGGTGAGAGATGATTCTTTTTGTATTTTTATATTTTATGAAAACAGGTAAAAATCTCAGCTTTTGAAGGTAGGGGCGAAATTAGTTGCTAGTCACTAACCCAAAAACTAATTAATAAACAGAACATAAAAGTGGTGAACTACTTATGAGGAGACAAACGTGTTTACTTAAACTTAATTACTCCCTAGTTATCTTTTATTGATTCGTTGAATGTCACAGTGCAGTTGTTTTAGTTGAAGCGTTGTATTCCTTAATACCAGTCGTGGGGTGTGCTACCTTTCCCAATTTTATGAATATCAACTTCTCCTATGACCGCACGTTAAGTACATTATCATAGAATCACTAATACCAATTAATGCATTAAATACGACGAGAAAAACTGTATTTCAAATATGATTACATTTTTTAAGACATTTAAGCTAGTTACACAAAGGAGATCAGCCAGTTTTCTTAACCTAAACGTGAATAATCAACTAAATAATAGACAACTCATCAACAATCAATACATACGTAGTTCTTGATTATTTAATACAATGTTATTGTTTTAGAGATCTGGATTAAAAAAAGTAGGACGAGATTACTATGAGATGCTTCCTTTGTATGGTATCCCCCTCAATACTAGGGAAAACCCTGCAAGAGTGTGGACAAACGTTGAGATTAGAAACATTAGAAAAGTTCTTGACCTCCGATTTGGTAGAAGTTATCAAAATGTTAAGAAATTGAGATATGGACACTTGATGATCATGGTTGATCAGGTGTACTATTTAGTTGATATGTTATTGATGTTTTTATTATAGTTTATGACTTTACTACGAGATAATTAGTTGTTCATTTGTCGTTATTTTAATAGGCTTACTAGAAGAATAACAAATGATAGAGCTTTGTGAATGCCCTTTTGGATATGATTCGCAATGCGACTTCGACATATTGTTGCGAGTTAGTGTTGTAAACAATTAATGAATAACGGATTTGCTAACAAGGATGAAGTGTTAAAGAGACGTATTTGGATATGAAAATTAAACACCAACAGTGGACAAACATGATATTGGGTGTGTCGATGATGAACTAATGCTACAAACACTTTTGAATATTTATCATTTGATATGACTTGTATTTTGAAATTAGTTAGTTTTTGCATTTCTGAACCAATAAATTGTTTTAATCTTGTTATGATGTGGGACTCGATATTATGGGTGAACCTGCTATTTCGTTTGTTGCTTTTTAGCATATATGTTTTGGCCACTTCTACAATGAGAATTGATTTGCACACTTTGATTTTTGATTGGGATACTTCAATCAGTGCATCAGATAGTTGTACAATATTTAGATCATGCTTTGATTACTTGTACAGTGAGTGCGCAAATAAGGGCCCGTTTGGTTGAGGGGTGTGGGATTCGGATTTGGGTGTGGTAGATGATTAATGGTGTTTGGTAGATAAAGTAGCACTTTAAAACATGCGGGACCCACTACTTTTTCATTCCACTCAAGTATAGTGGGTTTTATGTGAAACCCGCGAGACTCATTGTACCTCTCTCACAATATTTTCATTTTTTATTAAAATATTATATTTAAATAGAATTTAATTATTATATTAATTAAAATATATTTTCTCTCTCTTAATATTTATTCCTCCACAAATCCAAATCCAAATCCGAATCCAAACCCATTTATAAACCAAACATGCCCTAAAAAAGTGAAGTGTGCAAATCATCTCCTTTCTATAATAGTCTTTAAGTTATTATATTTTTTATAATCACGTTTGACATATTATAAATTAAATATTATCACGAGATATAGTGAAAATATTAGCCAATTAAATTATACCAGTTTTTAATAATATTGAGTTAAAAAAAAAAAAATGCCCAACTTTTCTTAAAAGTCAACACTATGGAGTGGACCAAGGTACTTCGAATAATCAAGGTAGTGAAAAGCAAGAAAAGCGAGCGCTTAAGCCAAGAAGTGAAGTGTTTTGCCAAAATGCGCTTTGATTCCAAAGAAGTGAGGCGGTTTACTCGATCGATAAAAGCGTTGAGAGATGACCAAGAAGCGATCAATAAGCGCTCGCATTTTTCAGTAACATCTACCTTTTTTATTTCTTTACCTAATTAAGTATTATAGTCAGCTTTAATCCCACGTTTCAAAGTTCCATTATCAAGAAAAAATGCATCGACATCTACAAGTAGACACACAACAAGAACATTGGGTTACATATTTCTTTTGACGGTTAGATAATTGAGCACATTATACATATATTTATTTCCCGTGCGAAACGTCACCGTTTTTGTGGTGGGTTTCCCGCCATTTTTCCCGGGCTGCTTTTTTGGGCCTATTTTGGTCCAGTCCAGTCCGGCTACTTTATTTTTATACCTATATGATAATTGATACATACTCGAGTCTTTCCACAACACACACACACACACACACACATATACGGATTTCATTTTGGAGGTATGATAAGAAGTGCCACCGGTTGCAACACCAAATGATCGGGCGATCTTAGATCAGGTTTTAATGAAACTTTATCTTATCTCGGGCTGTTATATATATAATTTCTTTTGTTAAAGTTGGATTGATTAATTGACTGATATCAGACTATATGATTTTAGAATAGGTGGATTTGTGTGGATTTTTGCTTTTTGTCAATGTTTTTTGGGGTATTCATTTGTGCAAGATTGAAGATCCCTATTTTTTTTGTAACTTTATAAACCCTAATTTTGGGATTATTGTTTTTATTCTCAAGAATTTAGGAGTTTTTCTTTAACTGGAGATTTTTAATTTATACATGTACCTGTGATTGTATTATAATTTTTCATTTTTTCAAGTTAATAGGTTTTTGTCAAGAAGTTGCTGCGATGAATTTTTATTTTCCAGGTCTGTCAAATGTGCAGGTCGGCGTGCTCATAAGGACATGATTCAAAACCGTGTGTATGCTTTTAAGGTTCAATTTACTTTGCTTCCCTTCATTTGTATATGTTAGTTGGTACCTTTATATTATCTAATTGACTTGGGTTTTTATATGCTCAATTGTAAATTACTGGTGTATTGATGAGGTGGATTCTTTATAAAATATTTGCTACTCCGCGGTTACCTTTTTGTTGTGTACTTTTGCAGTAACTTCGTGCGTGTGTATCGTGCATTAAAAAATGTTTACGAGATCTGAAAACATGTTTTATCTAAGGTAAATGTTCGCCTTTTTGGGTGTAGGATGTGGACGTTTGGCTACAGAAAGGTTTGGGAGCTCGAAACACATGTCATCCAAGGTACTCAGTTTGTAAAAGTTTTAGTGATGTGTTCAAGAATCCGAGAAAATCCTCGCCCAAATGGCAATACATGTAAGTTTTAAAACAAAAATTCTCTTGGTTGTTTATATTTTATTTATGATAGTATTGTAATCATATATCTTATGCAACCACAGATACCACTACCTAAATGAAACCGAGTACCGATTGACGAGCTGCTACGAGAAAATCCACAGAATCAGGAGGTACGTCGAAATTACTCACTTACACCTGATACATATTCTCATTTTTTTTATCTACCAGGTTTGTCCCCACTCTCTTAATCTGGGAATATATCCTAAACAAATACAATAACACAATGACCAGATTCTAATGATGAAAACATCTTTCGCTGTCGTTACAGTCGTCACTTCATACTCCTAAAGGTGTTGTTTTACATCCGACGATAAGGAAGCAACAATACCTTATGCAAAGAAAGCAAACACAGATTGCCATCATCTTCGGATGATCAGTAGCATCCCAAATGCAGCCAAGAATATCTAATGGTACCTGACACTCTCTAATGTACAGTAAATGTTAGCTAAGAACAGGCAGTAGAAACTGAACCTCTAACATGTATAGTAAATGTTAGGTCGCAGGCCATTTTAAATGTGGCATATAATGGTAAGGCTGTACACTCGCATGTCAGCCATCACTAGGCCTAACACATGCCATTTTCTGTAAACGACAACAATTGTAATATAAGTATAGTTACAGGTAAGTATAGTTTGGCAGCGGTCCGCCGTTTATTGGCTTTGAAATAAGACACTTGGATACTAAATGATTATAAATATGAATGTGTTATTATAATTATAGTTACAGGTAGAAAATAGGCAAAACTAATGTGTTTAGTGAACATAAATTTCTACTTTATTTATGCTAAATCACCTTGCCCGAAAAACAGGCCCGCCCGCAACGCGGCGGACCGCTGCCATTCTCGTTTAAGTAATATGTAGTTTTAAAAAGTTCAACACAATTAAAACGCTTCATAAGAGAGCATTGTATAATATATCATTTATGGAGGATTTAGTACGCGGCCCGGAATCCCAATTTTAATAAAAAATTATTTTTCATATTGGGCTGTGCTTTGGGTTCTTTGGGCTGGCCTCTTTCTTGTTTAGTTCATTTATGTAGCTTTTTTTATTTTTTTTTTTTATTTTAAAAGCTTTTATCTCATACTTCCAAACAAATCTGAATAGAAGTTTTTTTCTCAAAATGAAATGCTAATAGCTTTAAAATGTTCCAAAAAAACTTGCTACCAAACAGATCGTGTATGAATCCAAAACCATCACGAAAAGATTTGCTTGGAGATGATAGAAGACTCTCTCTCACACTTGGATCACCAAATACAAGTAGGAATTTACGTCCATCATGGAATATTTGGCTTCTTGATCCTAAACATGCTCGTATTCCTAGTTCGTAACTTCCTCTTTTGTCTACAACATCTTGTTAATAGAACTTTAATAAATTAATTGTCGTTCAAGGGAAAAAAAAGAAAAAGAAAAGAAAAGAGAAAAAACCTAAATGTAGGTGTGAGCAAACTGACCGGATGGACCGGACCGACCGACAAAACCGACCGGACCGGACACATTTGGTCCGGTCTCGGTCCGGGGTTTTTTATAATTTCGGTCTCGGTCCGGTCCGATCCAGCTTAAAAACCAGACATTTAGCCTATTTGGACCGAGACCGGACCGGCCACATTCGGTCCAGTCTCGGTCTAGGTTTTTTGCCGGATTCGGTCACGGTCCGGTCCGGTTTTTTTCGGTCCGCTCCGGTTTTAGACCGATGAGCCGCCTTACCTAAATGTATGGATGCTATGGTTGGAATGAGTCAGTAAAGTATAATTCGAGTATATATTGGGAGATATACACTGATAAAAAATAGTGATTATTTTGTATTTGTCACCAAAAGAACCAAACGCTTTAGAATATGCTTTTATTGCTTTTTACAAACTCGTTCACATTATAAATATCTATGAGTATAAAAGAATCTTCCTTCGTATCGTATGCTTACATTATTATCAACGATGGATATAAGTTAGATATAAGACGTGCCAATTGTAATTGGTTAAATTAGCATCGTATATTCACTTTTGCTTCTCCTTTATTCCATCTTTTATTACATATGTATTTTAGCTTTAAAACTATATTAAATCACTTTTTTTTTTCAACTTAGTATTGCTTTATCTTTCAGTTATTTACCATTGTTTGGTGTAAGAAGCAACTCGTATTATCGACTTCTGAAACTCAAAAACTATGGAGCATTTGAATTTGAACTACGGAGGATGCTTATAACCGCAGGATGCTTAAAACCATAGCTCGGTTTTACGCCTACATTTGAGATCAGTTGCCTACATTTGTGATCATAAAGGGAACTAGAACTAAAAGTGATCAGGTTCATTTATGAAAAATTAAATAAAAATATAAATAAAATATTTGAAAACCAAATGCATTTTCGAAAAGTTAGAGTTTTTTTTTTTTTTTTTTTTTTTTTTTTTTTTTTTTTTTTTTTTTTTAATGAAAGTTAATAAGACTATGCCGACAAAATTTATAGGTGTCATGAGATCCACACTTGTTCAGTCACTACATTTGTGATAGCATCTCGTTGTTATGTCCAATACAACACTAAAAAAACTACTTGTAACTAAACCAATAAACTATTGCAATGCACTTTTATATATAGAACTAGTCTTTTAATAATCCTCATAAGAAAAGTATGTCCAATACATGGTCACACCACATTATTATTTTAGTTCATTAAAAGTTTTAGATAGATCTCATTTACGATCCGGATTAAAACCGAAAACTGGCAAGCCACCGGTTTATAATATGTGTCGGCATTCAAAACAAATAATTGATCTCTACTTTTATAGTCTGTGTCCTTTTATACTTTGGCAGTATGTGTCGGCAATCAAAACAAATATTTTTTTTTTTTTTTTTTTTTTTTTTTTTTTTTTTGAAAATTGACTTTCATTTGGAAAATCCAAGTCCAATTTGAAACCCGATTGGGGAAAAACCTTCAACTTAAGCCGCCCGAAGGCACGACACTTAAATTGAAGTAAACCCTGCCTTCTCCAGATTCGAACCCTTGTGGGTTGAAACCTTCATTGAAGGACTTTGAAATCGTACCAACAGGGCAGTGGTCCACAAGGGAGGACTTTCCTGTTTGGTCACCAAAACCGGTACTACTCTCCACTAGACACGCTTAACTGAATAAGACATGCCCAGTGGACCACAAGCCCATTGGTATCAAAAACAAATAATTGATCTCTTATACTTTTATATACTGTAATTTGCCTTCTGGCTAACTGTAATTAGTGAGAAATAGTCGGTTGGTCTCTTCATGATGGACAGTCTCACTCGGTCGATACTGTTACACTCGATCAGTCTCAATCGGTCGGTCTCACTATAAATTGATTTGTCGACAGACTAATTTGTGTGTTTGTTTGTGTGTGTGGGTATTTATTTAAAATGTATTTTCTAGGGATATGATTTTTAGGGCGTCAGTGTCTTTGTTATATTAAGTTGGTCACGAAATAGTCTTGGAGAGAAAGCTGAGGTGCCAAGGGGTTGTATGTCACTTGTGGGTCTTTAGACTAGTTAGTAATAAAGACCCCAAGTGATCTACATCCCTCATGCTAGTATATCACGGCACCTCAGCTTTTTTTCTTCTATACTACTTCATAACCAATTTAGTGTAATAAGGAGACCGAAGACACTATAACAAAAAATCATTTCCACCCAGAAAAAAAAACTATGAAATGAATCAGTGGGCTAGGCGACCTCCTTCCCCATTTTCTTCTTGTGTGACCGACATCGGGCAACCGACTGTAATAAAAAGGACTCGTCAGTTTGGGTAGACCGACCAACTTGTCTCCCATTGTTACACATAGCCTTATTATAACTAGTCTTATCATTCGTTTCTTTGCTTGTGTTTTTCAAGATGCCTTTGTCCATATGCGTTTTTGATTGTTGTGTATGCTAATGTCCTTTTTGTCTCTATAGCGCTTTATCTTTTTTATATTAAGTGTTCTTTTGCCGCATTCACTAGTACATTCACAAGATTTGGCGACGACAATTTTACCACCATGCCGACGTCATGACGTCAGCACCATTTCCTCCCGACGACATGACGTCGACACCTACTTGTCGAGAATGCCACGTCGGCATTGACCGTCCCGACGACAACATGGGTCCCACACGGTTTTCCAGTCAAAGTTTTTGGTGGTCCGATATTTTGGTCCCGACGTCATGTCGTCGGACCATATCACTGATTAACGATGTTAATTAGTGAGTGATAATTATCTTTAAACGTCACCGACGACATGACGTCGGTAACAATTTGACGCGGTCAACAATAAGGTCAACGCCCTGTTAATAGTGCCAACAACGTTATGTCAGCTCGTATTTATGCCGGTTAAAAAACAGGTCAACGACCTTATAATGATACCGACGACATGACGTCGGTAACATAAAACACATAATTAATATTTTGTTTATGGTGTCGACGACATGTCGTCGAGACCTGATTGTAATGCTGCTAAACAGGTTAACGCCACCGACGACATGTCGTCTGTACCATAATAACGGAAAAAAAAATCCCCCCTAATTATTCGCTAATATTTACAATAGAGGGAAGACCAAATTTTGTCTAAATCCTTCCCATCGACATGTCGTCAGGAGCATACTACTAATCACACTAGCTAACGCTAATCAAACGCTAATTACAATATTAGTATTACTTATGATTAATATGGTCCCGTCGACATGTCATCGAGACAATATTGGCGGGACAAATTCCAGCCCAATTATTGGCAATTATGGCGAGATGAAAGTTTGACCAATATGGTCCCGTCGACATGTCGTCGGGACCATATTAATAAGAAATATTCAACGCAGCTGGTCTCAATCAAGCATTTTTTTTGTCGTTTTCGGCTTCTTGCCGACGACATTCTGTCGTCGGGACCATCTCATCGCCCGTTCTCCCCATTCTTGTAGTGGTATGCTCCTATATGTTTATGTATTTTTTTTTTTTTTTTTTTTTTTTTTCTCTTAAGTTCTTTTGATGGTATTCTGCTTATCAGCTTTGTATGATTGTATGTTTGCTCTTGTATGACCGTATGCTTGCTCTTAGTCTTATGTCATTTAGACTCTTTATATTTTTTTATTGCTAATTTTCACACATGCACATATATTTGAGCACTCTCATCCGCACACTTGCACTCGCCGGAGGTCTTCATAGAAGAAGTCTCCTTATTTTTGGTTTTATCCCGAGGTAAGTAGGATTTATCCAAATTCTACTTCTCTCGTATCTTTTCCGACGAATTTGGTATGTCGTTGTCGGCAATCAAAACAAATGTTTATTCATGAGTTTTTTTTTTTTTTATTATTATTTTTTTATTTTATTTTTTTAATTTTCAATTTGTGTACAAATTATAAATGATATAAAGTTTAAGGTAGTCGTTTATTTTTAAATACATCTTACAAAGAAAAATAATACTATAGAAAAGGTTTGACAACAAGAATATCTCACTTTTGACCGTTTTAGTTTTTGACTATTCGGATCTTCAATTGGATATGCTAAGATGACGGAGATTCGGGAAGATAATGAAATTTATAGTACTTTTAAACCGGTGGCTTGCTAGTTTTCGGTTTTCAATTTATTAGTTTTCTATTTTTTTACCGGGTTAACCGGCTTGATCGCCGGGTCAACTGGTTTGACAAACCGGTCAACTTGGGTTTTTATTAAAACTTTTAAAAAAAACGAAATTCGGTCGGGTTTCGAAAACCGGGTTGACACGGGTCACTCAAAACACGAGCGATTTAATCGATTAATCCGGTTTTAGAAATCTGGAAATTTTTGAACCGTTTTTTGACCCTTTTTTTTGTCAGAACCGGTTAACCCGACCAGATCGACCCAGGTTTCAAAAGAATGGATTTATCTCAAACTTTTAATGAACTAAAATAATGTGTAGTGTATTATTATCACTCATCAAAGCACACTTTTCTCGCACCAATCTTCTCTTGACTTTGAAGACAACCACAAGATGCCACGTCATCCTTAAAGAATTTTATATACCAAAAAAACTACTTGAAATGGAATTAAACCAAAGATATTCCCATAAAAACAAAAGAATATTCTGGTTCTGTTCCTTAGCATATGCTTTCCATCCTTCATATCAAAATCATCACCCACCACTTCTTAACCTCAGTTTTCATCACACACAAAAAAAAAAAAACTATCAAGAAAATCTTTCATACCCATTTCTAGAAACCAATAGAAAACCATACCCTTTTTTTGAAAATTCAAGAAAAGATTGATACCCATTTCTTGAAATCCAGAAAAAACTCATACCCATTTCAAGAATTTCCAAAAAGATTGATACCCAATTCTTGAAATTTGAAAAAGATTCATACCCAGTTCTTGAATTTTGAAAAAGATCCATACCCAGTTCTTGAAATGTGAAAAAGATTCATACCCAGTTCTTGAAATAAAAAAAAGATTCATACCCAGTTCTTGAATTTTGAAAAAGATTCATACCCAGTTTTTGAAATCACATAAAGATTCATACCCAGTTCTTGAAATCCGGAAAAAATTCATACCCATTTCTTGAAATCCAGAAAAAAATCAAACCCATTTTTGAAAACCAAGAAAAAACCACACCCTTTTACAAAAAAAAGTATGAAATTTGGAAAAAGTTTGAGCAACCAAATAGAACAAACATTGCCTGAATGGAGAGACAAGTTTTTATCCTACAAAGATCTCAAGAAAAGCTTGAAGCTAATCAATCCATCAAAATCTGGTGATGTTTGTGACAGGGCTGCTAAAAAACCACGGTTGTCCGGTGGTGGTGGTGCGGTGGTTGATGGTGGTGGTGGTGGTGGGATGTCAAAAGAGGAGATTGATTTTGTTGAGTTGTTGGAGAAGGAGATTGAGAAATTTAACTTGTTTTTTATTGAGAAAGAGGAGGAGTATATCATCAAGTTGAAGGTAATTTAACTATTGTTACTATTTAGCTTTTATGTTATTTTACGCTTTATAATTACAAATACAGTTACGTTGATAAATGTATTTATAAATTAAACAGCTATTGTTAGTTTTGTCAAACATGACTATAAGCGAAAAACTCACTTTTTTTGAAATTTAAAAACTTGCTATAGTTCAATGACTTAGGTGTGCAAACAATAAGTTCCAACACATAAACTAGAAACTTAACTATTGTTTTTGCTACTATTTTTTATCCTAATTTATGAGCCATCTCAAAATTATTGTTCGGAGGAAAAAATAAACAAAGTTTATGAAAAGTGAGATCAGTATACTTTTTAACCAATCAAATAACATATCTACTATCTAAACTCTCTTCTAATTGGTTCTAAGGATTGGACAATTATTTTTAGATACCCAAAATGGAAATGTGGATAATAAGTTTGAGACGGAAGTAGTAATGCATAGAAGTTTGGCTTCACTTGAAGTGACTCCTAACCTATAATTTTGTTAAAGCATGTACACATGTTGATGCATTTAGTACACTTTGTACGTGAATGAGCTTATTTAGAAAGTGACAATGTGATAAGGGAATTTGCTTTTTGTGCATTAAAGTGATGGTGATTCTTTTTAAGTGGATACCATGATTCTTTCTATTTTGAACCATAAGAAAGATTCCTCCAAACCACACCACATACCTTTGATTGGTAGTAGTTTCTTACCCACGAATATATGCAACAGTTTCTATTCTTGAACTTGTTTATGCTAGTCATACTCAATTATTTTAGGAGATTACTAATTCAATTCTGTTGCCTTTGATCAACAAAATTTAGATTGCAAATTATGTTAAAGACTAGAAAACAATATGTTTTGTTACTTTTATGTTGTTCTGAATATTTAACTTGCCTTATAGTTTCATAAATATGCACGGAAGTATCTTTTTCACCGCTTTATAGAGAATCTAGTAGACATAGTCGTAAATTATTTTTTTGTTCTATGGAACGTCGAATAAAATTTGTCTGGTTAGTGTGACGTTTACTTATCTACGTGGGTGGTGATTTGTACATCATATTGACCAGTCATATGCCACTACTGTATAAGTGGTTTGGACCATTTTACCCTTGATCATTTGAACACTTTTCGACATTTTTCAATGGGTCAATAGCATTAGTTTTGTGGTGTGTAGTCAAAAGAGATTGTGTATAAATGTTATGTACTAAACGATATGGGTTAATCTTTGCTAATTAAGTGCTTGTATTGGTTACAAGATGTTGCAATTCCATTGAACATGTGAACTTTGAATTTGTTGTAATTTATCTTTGGTGATTACTAAGTGTGTAATTTGAATCTTATAGGAACTACAAGACAGTGTGGCAAAAGCTAAGGATTCAAGTGACGAGATGATAAAGATTCGCAAAGAAATGGTCGATTTCCATGGTGAAATGGTCTTGTTGGAAAATTATAGCGCTCTCAACTACACCGGTAAGTTTTCCTTAACAGTCAATTTAATGTTTTATCGTCTTTTTTCACTGTCATATGTTCTAATCTCTCATTTAATTTACATATTTAACAATCTAATCATTGGGGTTTAATGAAACAGGAATAGTAAAGATTTTGAAGAAATATGATAAAAGAACAGGAACCGTTCTTCGTTTACCATACCTTCAGAAAGTCCTGCAGCAACCATTCTTCACCACAGACTTACTCTACAAGCTCGTGAAGGAGTGTGAGGCGTTGCTAGACCGTCTCTTCCCTCTAACCGAACCAAATGAAGTTAGCAACAATGGTGTTGGTGAAACTAGCACCTCAAACAATACTGATGTAACCACAGGGCTCGTGGGAGCTAAAGAACTTGCTGAACTCGAGTACATGAAAAGCTTGTACACAAAAAGCACAATTTCCGCTCTAAGAGTTTTAAAAGAAATAAGAAGCAGAAGTTCCACGGTTAGCGTCTTCTCATTGCCACCTATGCAAATAAACGTGTTGGAGGAAACTTGGAACAAGTTCCCGATACTAGAACAGTTAGCAAAATAGAAAGCCAAACTCTTACGTTTATGTCAAATTTTCGTTGTATTAGACTTGTATTATTAGATATTAACTATAAATGTAACATGCATAGATATAAACCATACGTCTTTGTACGATATCGCTTTGTGTTACCTTTTCATCTTACATGTAAGATACTGGTTGGAACATGGTTTTATAGTTGTAGTGATCGTTTTGCGACACGATTTTCAGGTTTTGGTAAATGCATCGCATAATTTATGCTGTGCAGCACTTCCTTAAAAGCTAGAAATGTTTTTTTTTTTTTTTTTTTTTTTTTTTTTTTTCAAAAAAGAAAAACCAAAGAACGCTAGAAGGAGGGCTTGAACCTCCGACCTTGTGGTTAACAGCCACACGCTCTAACCAACTGAGCCATTCCAGCCTTTGTTCTTACGTTACAATACCATTTCTATATAATTTAGTTTTACGTATATTTCTCCAACTTAGAAGTGCAACTACTTAATATTAAAAAGGGATTTGGTTATTAACTAGCAATTAGCAATGAACCTTTTTACTGATTTGATACGTGAACAAGTACTAGGACGTCATTTTCTCTAACTTGTATTCTCTAGCAACTAGCTAGACTGAACGTAATTAAAAGCTTTGAATCAGTCTAGCTAGATAATCATATTCGAGTTGGTTTTTCAGATTCCCCAACCGTTAGTCGGGCCTATGACTGTTTTCATTAAGCTGTTTCCACAACCCGACACTACAAAATCTATTCTAGGCTTAAACCTATTATTAAGGTCTAGGATTTTGGAACTAGATTTGTTAATCTTCATTTACGGATAACAAGTAGCAACAAATATAAAACAGGCCGATTTGACATACCTGCTATATAGGTTACACAAGTGAGGCCTTAATTTGTAGACAGAAGAAAGGTGACTCAATCATATATAATCTTATTATTAAACGAGAAATGCTAGGCTCACTCAAACTTTACAAAATAATTCTCACACGTACACATGTCGTCTAACTATTGGGAGTAAAAGTAAGAAAGATAAAATGCAAAAAAATTTGATTGGTCCATCTCATTTGCCACATGTGCATGTGGAAGTTTTTTTGTAAAATTTGTGTGAGTTTAGAATTACTCTTATTAAACAACACTTATTATAAAGGATAATCAAATTAAACCTAAATTGATTTCTTTTTTTGATTTTGAGTATGCATAAGAAACTCTCCTACACAGTTTTGCCGAATATTAAGTTTCTTAAACAAGCACGAATGTAAAATATATATAACATCCTTACCAAAATCGACTTCCTTTTTTTTTTTTTTTTTTTTTGTACCAGTATACTACCAAAGGCAGGTGTTAAGTTTCAAGCTTTTCAATTAAGGTTACATGGTTTTTAATTTACTTACTGAATCTTATGGGGGTGTTTTGATTTTACTACTTCAACACCTTGTCCCACATCGATGGAAAGTAAATGTAATGAATTCTTTATAAGTTCAAGTGACATCCACAAATGTAATGGTTTGATGGACCACCTGGCAAAAACTTGTTTGTTATGTAGTTCATCTTCTTTTTTCCACTTAACTCTCTTTCGTAACTTAACGTTGGGTCATAATTTAATAAAACTTGTGGAGTTTCGGTTTCAATTATAACTAGGATACAAGTTGCTAGTACTATTTTTTGGAACAACAGAGCTATTTTAATTGTTATTTACCAGATTTCATGCCTTTTCTTCTACGTACAATTACCATTTAAAGGCTCAAATATGTTTTTGCTACTACAAGTTAATAGAGGTTCAAACAAGTACATCACCATAAAGGCTAAAAATAGATGGTGCACCACAATAGCGTGATTTCAAGCTCAAAAGTGAACCGTTTTCCCTATTGGTTAAGCCCGGATCCAAAAATGTAATGGTTTGATGGACCACCTGGCAAAAACTTGTTTGTTATGTAGTTCATCTTCTTTTTTCCACTTAACTCTCTTTCGTAACTTAACGTTGGGTCATAATTTAATAAAACTTGTGGAGTTTCGGTTTCAATTATAACTAGGATACAAGTTGCTAGTACTATTTTTTGGAACAACAGAGCTATTTTAATTGTTATTTACCAGATTTCATGCCTTTTCTTCTACGTACAATTACCATTTAAAGGCTCAAATATGTTTTTGCTACTACAAGTTAATAGAGGTTCAAACAAGTACATCACCATAAAGGCTAAAAATAGATGGTGCACCACAATAGCGTGATTTCAAGCTCAAAAGTGAACCGTTTTCCCTATTGGTTAAGCCCGGATCCAAAGATGTCATCATCAGAAATTTGTATGTGTCAATCGACCCTTAGTAGTTAGATACTTAGAGGAAATATAACATATAATCAATAAAGCGCACTCTCTTCAAAATTTTCAGATTTATAAAAAATAATGCATGGTTTACAACACTTTAATGCATTAAATTTTCAGAATTACAACAAAGTAAGCATATTGTACAACAAAAAACAGCGTAATGTCATTTAAAGACCAAAATTCTATCAAACTACATTAATGCTATTAAAAACACACCTTCATAAAAAATTACAACAATTTAAGCACAATGTACAATAGCTTTTAAGTAAATACAAGACATAAAACACAAAGTACAAGTATGCAAAGCAAAATGATTTTAAGGTCAATAATCTATTCAACACATATAATTAATACACTAATTAATTCACACCTTCACTAAAATGTACAATCATTTAACCATAATGTACATGCTAATCAAGCTACTAAGCCAAGTACTTAAAAATAAAGCCATTAGGCTGGGCACAGTGGTCAGTCGACCGGACCGGTCGCCCCTGGGCTGACCGAGTCGCCGCCACTGCAACAACAAGATCGATGAAGGTCGGACGACTCCAAAATTCACAAACCAGTCACCCCCTCGACCGATTAATGCGTTCCACAAAAGAAGAAAAAAAATGTACCATTACATATCAAAACAAAAATGAAGATGAAACGAAAGAAGAAAAGAACAATCATCAATCAAGCCAAAACAAACATCAAACTTATTCCATCTATGGTCCACGAACAGAAAGTATACATCAACAATAAAACCCAACATCTACATCTACCTTAGTTCTAACCCCATCTCAACCACAATCACGGTCAACACAACATAAAACCTTAGAGAGAGTTTTCGTTTGATATTCAAGAAAAGGGTATGATTTTCTTGTAAACATAGATTGTTGGTTATGTTCAGTTATCAAGATAAGAAAAAAAGAAAGAGTATGTGATGTTTGTGTGACTGCAAATCATGGCTCGTATTTTTGTGATGGAAATTAGGGCAGGAATGAGGTAATTTAGGTTATGTAAACGTATTTATAAGTCCTAACATTTGGGTTATATACCAGTTTTGTTGTTAATTGGGCTGGCTAAATGATATCATAAATTGTTTGGTAGTTTTATCATGGGCCTTAATAGATATTGATGATTAAAGTTTGTTTAGGCTGAAAATAGTTTTAGACTAATTACTAATTGAGCCGTATATTATTTGTATGGTATAGTTGATTTTGGGCTAATTTTGATATTTGGTTCATGTGAATAGTGCAAAATGAAAATGTAGGGGATATATATAGTGTAAAAAAGATGATTTTTTTTAAATAAAAATAAAAATATAAATGTTGGTCGCATGTAGGTCAAAAAATTTAAAGGTGATTGTGTTGAACAAAAGAATCAAGATTTCTATTTGTGGTAGCTTCGGTTAACAGTAAATGAACTACTGCTTTTTTTTTATTGGTCCCAAAGAATCAAGATTTCTATTCGCATGTAGGTCAAAAAATTCAACAATGTATGGGGAGGTTTAGATGTAGACAACCTTAAGGTAGAGAGACTGCTTCCAGTTCTATCTAAGATAGGAAAGGACCTCCGGCCTTTTGTAGGAAGTGAGAATCGAACCATTTAACTATATATATATATATATATATATATATATATATATATATATATATATATATATATATATATATATATATATATATATATATATATATATATATATATATATTGTTGTATTCAATGCAGTAGCAATATTAGATACAGTACTTTACAGTACCATTCTAGACCGTTAGATCACTTAATCAATGGATAAGATCACTTTGTGCCTTTAATGTAATTAATTGAAAGATCAAGCCATTATTTAAAAAGCTAAAAAGGCTAAAAGGGTAATCTAGGTATTTCTTGTTATCCCTAAAAAAATGCCACGTTATCTCACTTACCATCTCTAATTCTCCCACAAATCAATAAACCGCTCCCAAAAAATAAAAAAAACCTACGCCTCTTTCTCTTTAGATCAATTGTGCGGCCACCTTAAAAAAACATCATCAATTTTTTTTTTTTTTTTTTTTTTTTTTTTTTTTTTTTTTTGTCGAACAAGCATCTCTGAGATCTACATGGTTAGTAAGTTGTTTAATTCGGTCTTTTTTTTTTTTTTTTTTTTTTTTTTTTTTTTTTTTTTTTTTTTTTTTTTTTTAAGATGACAATCAATTTGATTTTATATTGGTTTTATTGCTATGTTTTTTTTTTTCGATCTTGATTTTTCTTGTTCGTGTATTTGTTTTTATTGGATCTTGATATATTTCGATCTTGGTTTTAATGGACTTGTTTATTTAATCTTATTTCTTGAGTATTAGAAGTTTTGATCCTAAACTATAGATGTGAACAATGAATTCATGTTTGGTGGAATATGATAGTTGTTTATATTTTGCTAGATGATTACGAGGACATAGTTACATACTGTATGTGGATGTTGCAAAAAGGTTTAGAATGTTACATATAAAGATTTGTTAATCAATATTCTATTGTGGCAGTTAGTTGTGAGATCCAATCTTTTGTATAGCAATATTCTTGGTTACTTTGAATCACTTGTTGAGATTGTGGTTATTATAAAATATATTTTCAGGAGTCTGCACACTAGTAGTATAAATGGCCTTTACAATATTGGTGTCCCTTTTTGATTTGAAAGTTATTGATTCGTAGGGTGTGTATTAGTGTTTTGTTTGCTTGTGATTCTTGGGTGACTACAACTTTCTTTACTTATGATTCTTGTTGTTTATAAGTGTTGTTAAAGTATGATGTTTTAATATCACAATGTGCTTATGTTTTGGCTTGTAGAAAATCAATAAAAGTATTGTGCATATGTGTTTTAAGATTAATATAAAATCAATAATAAATGGATGCATATATGTTTTAAATTGTGCATATGTGTTATGCAAATTGTTATGATTAAAAAGTTCGTTTCCTATTTGTTTGAGGTTTAATTGTTTTTGGCTATATTTGTACTAGATTAATGAAGATGTTGATAGCAATGAAGATCTAGAAGTGGATGCACACATATATACATGATTATAATATGCGGCGTATGAAGAAATACGATTATTGAAAACGTGCATATATGTTTGACTCCTAAAAATGTTTGATAACAATGAGTGTGCATATATGTCCATTTGCGTTAAATATTATTAGTGCACACATGTATAGATCGATTAGATTCATGTATTTATTATTTTTAAAATTTGTATTTTGATTGTATTTCAATCGATATTGAATTTTATGTTTAACATTTATGTTATTTGTTTGTTATAAATTTACATTATCTAAAAAACACATATGCACCTTACTATTGAAAAACATGCATGTTGTAAAAATTATTCCAAAACAATTGTACACAAGAAACATGTAAATTTAGAATTAAAAAAAAAAAAAGAAAATTGAAGGAATTTAAAAATCGTTTTTTATTAAATTTTTTTTAAAAAAAAACTAAAAATGTCTATGACTATTATGCCCTTTTCAATTAAATAAAAATGTTTATTAATACTAAATTCCTATTGGTCTAAATGGTATTGTAAAATACTGTATCTAATATGGGTACTGCATAAATGCGCCCCTATATATATATATAGTTGTGCAAAGTAACTCTCCGGCTGCTAAGGGCCAATGTTTTATTTTTAATAGAGTAGGCTTTGCAATACAAAAAGGGGTAGCGGCGCAGCTTGTGGCCCGTTTACCTGCATGCCACTTGTAATTGGATATTCTTATATAAAAATGTTTTATGAATTGTTTAAAAAAAAAAAAAAAAAAAAAAAAAAAAAAAAAAAAAAAAACCAATGAAACATATTTAACAAACGGTCTTGGATTCTTGAAACTATATTTGTTGATCTTCATTTACAGATAACAAATAGCACCAAAAGGTCAATTTGGCAAACCTGATGCATATTAATTGGACGCCTTTGTAGAGGTTTCTATATTGCTTAAAATATTGATATTTTAAACAATAACAATGCCATCACAACAAAGATATTTCGTTTTATAACATGTACGTGTTTCATCCTTGAAAATATAAGAAGCTTGTTGTTAACTTGTTATATATTTGATTAACTTGTTATACATTTGTGGCTTATCATGAGGAAAAGACTCAAAACGCAAGATACATTGTATCAGTGGGATGTAGGAAATGATGTGGATTTATCTACGCTCCGGTGTCCTTTATGCAAGATACAACCCGACACTCACGAGCACTTGTTCTTCGAGTGCTCGTTATCAGCAAAGGTGTGGTTGAATGTGTTAAAAGTGGCAAATTTCCCTTCTATTTCTCCTGTTTGGAATGATATAATGGGATGGCTGATTCCTTCGTCCAAGCATGATGATGAACAAAGTATTGATGGACGTTTAATTGTGGCAGCATCTTCATACTTTATATGGCAAGAACGAAACAACCGGTTTCATAGCAAAGGCGAGAAGACGGTTGACCAAGTCACCAACATGGTTGCTGATGTTGTAAGGCTCAAACTTGCATCTATAACTTTCAAGAAGAACATGCGTGTGGACAAGCTAAAGAGTACCTGGAAACTCTCGGTTGGAATTCCAATTGGAGGATGATCGAGGATGTTTCCATAGAGAATTGCTTGTGTGTTTATTGCATATTGTATTGTTTCTTTTCTCTATGTTAGTTGTTTGGTGGTCGTGTTTTGAGCTAATGCAAAGCACGTAGAAAGTAGTTTTTTCATAGAATTGCTCATCACCACTCTTCCTTGTACGAAACATCATATTATTTTTAATAAATTCACCGGGTATAAACCCTTTACCAAAAAAAACACATATATTTAAAAAAACAATAAAGTAACACTAATGATAAGAGATATTGAGATCAAATATGGTACTTAAATATTGAACGTTAACTTTTTTATAGTTTTCTACATGGTTTTCAATCTACTTTGTGATCTTATGTTTCGTTAGAGTCAACAAGATTTGTTAATTTATTTCAAGAGCTCATCCTCACATGGATAGAAAGTAAAAGTTATGAACTCTTTATAATTTCAACTGACATTCACATGTCAATTCAACAAAACGATAATCTAATAAAAACTAACTTGTTGGATTGTCCTTTGTTGTTGTTGTTTTTCTTGTTCATTGTCACTCAACTCTTTTTTCATGATATGCATGTTGCGATCATTATTTTACATGGTATCAATTTAAGTTTTGTTAAAATTTGTAGTATCACAGTGTTATATAACAAGAACACAAGTCGTAGATATGAAGTGTGGATTAAAAGCTCAAAAACATTAAGCACAAAAAATGAACCTACTATTCACACTACTAAAACCAAACCAAACCAAAACCGGACGTTTATTATTGCCCTAAAAAGTGAAGCACAAAACCATGTGGAAATCAAAACCCAACGTTTGAAAGTTATGCTAAAAAACATGATACAAATGAAGCATAAAAAAATTTAAAACCAAAACCGGACGTGACTATCACGATCCAATATGCTAAAAATGATCAAAATTTGCTTAGCTTCGGTTTCAATCAACTGATACAAGTTACTAATACACTTTTCAAATTTTATTTTGCATTGTAGTTAAATGGTTGTGATTTGGTACCTTTTCTTCAACCTACATCACCATTCAAAGTTTCATATCTTTCTGCAACCTCAATTTATAAAACTAATATGGATTTTAGCTGTGGATTACATGAGTTTATTAGCAAAGTTTGTCTCAACAAAAGAGCCGTTACTATCATTCATGCAAGGACGATGCATGTACTTGATCGAACATACTCGGTCGGTCTCGAAAGTGTTCCTTCTACTTTTGTTGGAATCTTTTGTAGCCACAATTTTGGGAAAAAGATAGTTCAAGTTTGTGACGATTAAGCTAGTATACAAAACATGAGTACATACTTAGCTTCAACTTTGTACTAGCTAGGACGTGACATCCACAACTCAAATACTTCTTTTTGTAGCGTCGTATGAGTTATTCTCTTGAACAAAATTAGTATCTAGCAAGTATTCTATAACTTCCATGTAATTTAAAACTTTGAATCAGTCAAGCCGGATAATCATATCCGAGTTTGTTCTTTGGTTTTGTACGTACCTTCGAGTTGGTATTGAAAGATGACCCAAACACAAATATTTCCTACATAAATGTAAAACGCTAATTTTTATTTTTAGTTTTCTACATAGTTTTCAATCTACTTTGTGATCTTACGTTTCTTTAGTATCAAGGTGATTTGTTAATTCATTTCATGAGCTTATCCCACATAGATAGAGAGTAGAAATAGTGAACTCTTTATAACTTCGAGTGTCATTTATTTGCTTAATCAAGGGAGATCTGACGTCACAAAAATTCAATTGTGTGTCTTTTCTTGTTTGATTTTTTATAATTTTATTTTCATTTAATTCTTTTTCATAACACGAGGTCATAAATTACCGTCAATTATTACAAAGCTTATATTCATACACGGTTAAAATAACAATTCAAAATGGTCGTAACTAATAAATAACTAGAACACAAGTCGTAAATACAATGCGTGGATTTGTTTCTCGATCAATGGGCTCAAATGGTTTAAGCCTAAAAACCCGAGACACAAAGATAACAAAACGAACATTTTAATTTTATGCCCAAAAACATGATACACATGAAGCACAAAATCATTTAGAAACCAAAACCGAACGTGAAAAAAATCCAACATGCTGGAAACCATAAAATTTTGTTTAGTTTTGGTTTGAATCAACTACAACACAAGTTGCTAACACTATTTATAAAACAATAGAGCTATCTTGATTGCTACTTTTCTACTATATTTGTAATTCAAAGGAGGTGACTTAGATTCTTTGGGAAAAAAACCTTTCTCGCCTCCATTTGATATCTCACAGATTGACAGTCGAAAACTGCAGTTGCATTGTTAACGGGTATGGAATTATATTATTGAAACAATTTTGTGGGAAGTCAAACGTGGGTTCAAGGTATTTTCTAGTCACACATCAAGGATACCATTAATGATGATCGGGTCAGACTCGAAGTTTCTGTTGATCATAATAAAGTCAACTTATTTGCATCATCTGAACACATGGAATAGGTTTTCGAGTTTGTAAATTAAGTATTGGACCGTGATGGAAAGTGGCTACAAAATGAATGTTTGGAGAAGCGTTTGTTTCCTGGCAAGCATGTCTCCTGCTGAAAAAAAAAAGCTTTTGGAACTCGAAAAGAAATGTCTAACAGTTGATATATTTCTTCATGGTCCATATGATGTTGACGAAAAGAGCTTTTGTCTTTTTTCGAGAAACACGCATCTGGCAACATTTGTGAAGTCATAGGCTCAATGGGACTGGTGTAATGATTAGAGCAGCTCATGAATGGAAGGATCTTAATTGATGCTCGGCTCACTCCTTCCGTTTCGAGACTTGTCTTGATAAAGATCACAATAAGCTTTGGTTTTTTTAATTTCAAAGAAAAGGGATACTGTTTTATAAACCAGAAATTGGCTATTTTAATATCAAACATGAACTTATGGTAGTGTTGCAATTTGTGGGATCATTCCAGATGGCACAACAAAATCGTCACCCATTTTTTCTTGTTTTATGTTTACCAATGTGATCTAATTATGTTTCTCTAATGGCTGACATGATTTGTTAATTTATCTCACTAGCTTGTCCCACATTGATAGAAAGTAATACCAGTGAACTCTTTATAACTTCAAGCTTTATTCATATTTTAAGTTAAACACGAAGGATCACAAAAATTTAATTGTGTTGTCTTTTCTTGTTTAATTTTTTTTTTAATAATTTCTTTTCATTTAATTTTGCTTCATAACATTGGGGTCATAAATTTTTTTTTAATAATTTCTTTTCATTTAATTTTGCTTCATAACATTGGGGTCATAAATTATCGCAAACTATTACAAAAATATATTCATACACTGGTAACAAGATTACAAGTCGTAAACACGATGTGTAGATTATAAGCCCAAAAACATTAAGAACAAAAAACGAACCATAATAGACAAGCTTACAGGATTTATTGGGTTTATGTACTTTGTTTCTTAATGGGATCAAATGGTCTACGCCTAAAAACCCGATACACAAAGATAACAACACGATCAGTTTTAACTTTGCCCAAAAAAATGATACACATGAAGCACAAAATCATTGACAAACCAAAACCGAACGTGATAAAAAACCAGTATGCTGAAAACGATTAAAAAAATAAATAAATAAATAAATTAAAAAAAAAAAAAAAAAAAAAAAAGAAGCTTATTTTCGTTTTTAATTAACTACAACACAAGTTGCTAGCACTACAGATAAAACAATAGAGCTATTTTGTTTGTTGTTTTTCTACCATATTTGTAGTTCAAAGGTTGGGAGTTGATACCTTTTCTTCCACATACATTACCATTTAAAGGCTCATATGCTTTTGCAACTTCAAGTTATACTGATTTTGAATCATTCAACACTTTTTAGCGGAGGTTAGAAACAAGTACATAACCATAAAGGCTCAAATAGACGGTACAGTGGTACACCACAACATTCAAGCTCAAAAGTGAATCGTTTTCTCTTAATAATTAGATGAGCCTGGATCCAAAAATGTCACCAAGAACTTGTATGTGTGAGTCGACCCGTGAAACTGCAAGTGTTTCTATAAAAAAGAAACTTTTGATCCTCGAGAGGGAAGATCGTCCCTGCGTCCTGCGGATGTCCTTGTGTTTGGCTGGGCGGGGGGTAAGCATGCGTGTGTTGACCTCACTGGGGTGTCCCCACTAGCGGGGCTGAGAGATAGTGGATTTGTTCCGGGACAGGCGGTTTTGAAGGCGGAAGCTAGGAAGGTTGCTAAGCACGAGGTAGCATGTTTAGAGAATCAGCATGTGTTCATTCCGTTTGCCTTCGACACCTTTGGATCCCTAGCCCCTGAGGCAGTTCGCTTTTTGGAGCGGGTGCAAAAGGTGGTCCACAGTGACTCGCAAAGCCCGAGGAACCAAGGGTATGTTTTTAGTAGAATAGGCTTTGCGATTCAAAAAGGGATAGCGGCGCAGCTTGTTGCTCGCTTACCCATTATCCAGATGTAACTTGGTTTTTATATATAAAGTGAATATTTATCTGTTAAAAAAAAAAAAAAAAAAAAAAAAAAAAAATCATTAATATTAATACATGGATTGATTAAAAGTGTTTTAAGCATACAACATTACCAAGTGATTTGTATATGTTCAAAATGTGAAGAAAATAAACTTACATACATAGAAAGCAAAAGTAATGAAATCTTTATAATTTAAAGTGTCATTTGTAGGTTTTCTCTCTCGTTCCGATCTCTTTTTATTTTTTCTTTTCACTTCAAACTCTTTTTTCATAAGATAACAGTGAAGATAATAGTTTAGAATGGCCATAACATGTAAAACGAGCATACAACAAGAATACAAGTAGTAAATGAAGAGTAGATAGAGGTGTAAATGAGTCAAGCTTTTGTCGAGTAATTAACTCGAGCTCGAGCCGCACTTTATCAAGGCATATGTATTAGAAACATGTGACACCGGATATACAACTAATGCTAGATGTCATACACAAAAGAGTCACGATTAAGGCTTTTTAGCTATGGATTACATGAGTTTATTACCAAAGTTTATCTCGACGAAAGAGATTAGTCACATTCGTTCAAGGACGATGCATGTACTTGATCGAACATTCTCAGTGTGTCTTGAAAGTGTCCCTTCTACTTTTGTGTTCTTTTATGACCGACTATGGAGAAAACTAGTTATCTATTGATCACTTATAACTCTCTTTTTTTATTATCTGCATGTTCGATCATTATTTTACATGGTATCAATTTAAGTTTTATTATAATTTGTGGTATCAAAGTGTTATATAACAAGAACACAAGTCGTAGAAATGAAGTGTGGATTACAAGCTCAAAAACATTAAGCACAAAAAATGAACCTACTATTCACACTACTAAAACCAAACCAAACCAAAACCGGACGTTTATTATTGCCCTAAAAAGTGAAGCACAAAACCATGTGGAAATCAAAACCCAACGTTTGAAAGTTATGCTAAAAAACATGATACAAATGAAGCATAAAAACCCTTTAAAAACCAAAACCGGACGTGACTATCACGATCCAATATGTTAAAAATGATCAAAACTTGCTAAGCTTCGGTTTCAATCAACTGATACAAGTTACTAATACTCTTTTCAAAATTTATTTTGCATTGTAGTTAAATGGTTGTGATTTGGTACCTTTTCTTCAACCTACATTACCATTCAAAGTTTCATATCTTTCTGCAACCTAAATTTATAAAAGTTATATGGATTTTAGCTGTGGACTACATGTTATTAGCGAAGTTTGTCTCAACAATAGAACCATTACTTTCATTCATGCAAGGATGATGCATGTACTTGATCGAACATACTCAGTCGGTCTCGAAAGTGTTCCTTCTACTTTTGTTGGACTCTTTCGTAGCCACAATTTTGGGAAAAAGATAGTTCAAGTTTGTGGCGATTAAGCTAGTATACAAAACATTAGTACATACTTAGTTTCAACTTTGTACTAGCTAGGACGTGACATCCACAACTCAAATACTTCTTTGTAGCGTCTTATGAGTTATTCTCTTGAACAAAATTAGTATCTACCAAGTATATATTCTATAACTTCCATGTAATTAAAATATTTGAATCAGTCAAGACGGATAATCATATCTGAGTTTGTTCTTTGGTTTCGTACGTAGCTTCGAGTTGGTTGAAAGATGACACCAAACACAAATATTTCCTACATAAATGTAAAACGTTAAGTTTTATTTTTATTTTTTATTTTTAGTTTCCTACATAGTTTTCAATCTACTTTGTTGATCTTATGTATCTTTAGTGTCAAGGTGATTTGTTAATTTATTTCATCAGCTTGTCCCACATGGATCAAAAATAAAAGTGGTGAACTCTTTATAACTTCTAAGTGTCAATCAAATGTTAAATCAACAATCATGGATTCCACAAAAATTCAATTGTGGGTCTTTTCTTGCTTGATTTTTTTATAATTTCTTTTCATTTTAATTCTTTTCCATAACACAGGGTTAAAAATTACCGCAAATTATTACAAAGCTTATATTCATATACTGTAAAATAACAGTTTAAATGGTCGTGGATTACAATCCCAAAAACATTAAGAACAAAAAACGCACCTTAATGGACAAGCTTACAGGAATTATTGGGTTTATGCACTTTGTTTCTCGATCAATGGGCTCAAATGGTTTAAGCCTAAAAATCCGAGACACAAAGATAACAAAACGAACATTTTAACTTTATGCCCAAAAACATGATACACATGAAGCACAAAATCATTTAGAAACCAAAACCGAACGTGAAAAAAATCCAACATGCTGGAAACTATAAAATTTCTTTTAGTTTCGGTTTGAATCAACTACAACACAAGTTGCTAACACTATTTATAAAACAATAGAGTTATCTTGATTGCTACTTTTCTACCATAGTTGTAGTTCAAAGGCGACGACTTAGATTCTTTGGGAAAAACCTTTCTCGCCTCCATTTGAAATCTCATAGATTGACAGTCGAAAACTGCAGTTGCAGTGTTAACGGGTTTGGAACTATATTATTGAAACAATTTTGTGGGAAGTCAAACGTGGGTTCAAGGTTTTTTCTAGTCACACATCAAGGATACCATTAACGATGATCGGGTTAATGAAGTCAACTTATTTGCATCATCTGAACACATGGAACTGGTTTTCGAGTTTATAAATTAAGTATTGGACCGTGATGGAAAGTGGTACAAAATGAATATTTGGAGAAGTGTTTGTTTCCTGGCAGACATGTCTCTTGCTGAAAAAAAGCATTTAGAACTCGAAAAGAAATGTCTAACAGTTGATATATTTCTTCATGGTCCATATGATGTTGACGAAAAGAGCTTTTGTTTTTTTTTCGAGAAACACGCATCTGGCAACATTTGTGAAGTCATAGGCTCAACGGGACTGGTGTAATGATTAGAGCAGCTCATGAATGGAAGGATCTTAATTGATGCTCGGCTCACTCCTTCCGTTTCGATACTTGTCTTGATTAAGATTACAATAAGCCTGGCTCTTTTAATTTCAAAGAAAAGGAATACTGTTTTATAAACCAGAAATTGCTTTTTAAGATCAAACATGAACTTATGGTAGTGATGCAACAAAATCGACACCCATTTTTTCTTGTTTTAGTTTACCAATGTATGACAAAGGGCAGGGGATTAAATGGTTTTCAGTCTACATGTGATCTTATGTTTCTCTAACGGCTGACATGATTTGTTAATTTATCTCACTAGCTTGTCCCACATTGATAGAAAGTAATACCAGTGAATTCTTTATAATTTCAAGCATTATTCATATGTTAAATTAAACAAGAAGCAAGATCACAAAAATTTAATTGTGTTGTCTTTTCTTGTTTATTTTTTTTTAATAATTTCTTTTCATTTTTTTTTAATAATTTCTTTTCATTTAATTTTGCTTCATAACATTGGGGTCATAAATTATCGCCAACTATTACAAAAATATATTCATACACTGTAACTCTATTATAAGTCGTAAATACCATGTGCATTAAGAACAAAAATTGAACTTTAATAGACCAGCTTACAGGAATTATTGGGTTTATGCACTTTGTTTCTTAATGGGCTCAAATGGTCCAAGCCTAAAAACCCGATACACAAAGATAATAAAACGAAAACGATCAGTTTTAACTTTGCCCAAAAAAATGATACACATGAAGCACAAAATCATTGATAAACCAAAACCGAACGTGATAAAAAACCAGTATGCTGAAAACGATTAAAAAAAATTAAAAAAGAATAAGCTTATTTTCTTTTTTAATTAACTACAACACAAGTTGCTAGCACTATAGATAAAACAATAGAGCTATTTTGTTTGTTATTTTTCTACCATTTAAAGGCTGATGCGGATCGATAATCAAATGGCCAAGAACACGAAAGAACTGAGAACAACTCAAAGAATAAAAGACCCGTAGGTTTCTTGTATTATTATAAAACTCAAAGATGTCCTCATACAGAGAAAATAACCCATACTTATAGGAAGAGTAGAATCAACCTAAATAAAGATTAGACAATACTTTCCTATTTCTAAACACGCTATTGATTAGAAATATAATTTCCTAATCAAAGTTTATTATTACACAAGAAACATAAATAAAAAGGAAGCAAATAACTTTATTAAAATGCTAGATATGCAGCCATGTTGACACCGTGATCCAATGCCCCTGCATCATCCTCCCCGCCTTGAAAAGTACTCGCCCTCGAGTCCATTTCGTCATCGCTAGTATCAACATAGGGCGACAAATCAGCTACATTGAAGGTTGCTGAAACATTATAGTGACCAGGTAGCTCAAGTTTATAGGCATTGTCATTAATTTTCTTAAGAACTCGAAAAGGTCCATCAGCCCGCGGCTTCAACTTCCCAAAAACGTCTAGATGGGAAACGTTCTTTTCGTAAATGAAGCCAAACAAGATCACCTTCTTTGTATAAAACCTGCTTTCGATGTTTGTTGGCTCGAGTCTGGTACTGTAGATTATGTTTAGTAATCTGATCACGCACCTTTTGATGGAGTTCTTTGATGTGTTTGGAGCGATCTTCCCCCTCAATGCTAACATGATCGACAAGTGGGATTGGTGTCAAGTCAAGCAGAGTAAACGGATTTCGCCCATAAACTATCATGAACGGACTCATTCCAGTTGTGCGATTAGTTGAACGATTATATGCAAATTCAGCTTGAGCAAGTGTAAGATCCCATTGCTTGGGGTTGTCACCAATGAGACTGCGCAACAGGTTTCCCAAGCTTCGATTGGTTACTTCCGTCTGACCATCAGTTTGTGGGTGGTGGGAGCTACTAAATTGCAACTTCGAACCCATACGTTTCCAAAGTGTGCGCCAAAAATGGCTAACGAATTTTACATCACGATCTGATGTTATAGTCTTTGGAATACCATGAAGTTTCACAATTTCAGAAAAGTACAACCTTGCAATTTGGCTTGCGTCATATGTTTTAGAACAAGGTACAAAATGAGCCATTTTAGAAAACCGGTCAACAACTACCATAATTGAATCTTTCTGTCTTTGAGTTCGAGGTAAACCCAAAACAATATCCAAACTAACCTCCTCCCAAGGAGCCTCGGGAACAGGTAATGGAGTGTACAAACCCGCGTTAGTGTGGTGGGCTTTGGCGACATGACACACACGACATCGTGCAATGATTCGGGAAACATCTCGCTCCATTTTGGGCCAATAGAAGTGACCACGGATTAAGTCCAAAGTCTTGTCTCTGCCAAAGTGACCCGCGAGACCCCCCGCATGGCTTTCGAAAATAATTGAATCCCGTAATGAACTTAAAGGAACACATAAACGTGAACCCTTAAAAAGGTATCCGTCATGGTTTGAATAATCTTGAAAAGGTCCATTGTTACAGTGACTCCAAATATTTCTAAAGTCTGGATCATCTTGGTATAATGCTCGAAAAGTATCAAACCCACATACCTGAATTTTCATTTCTGAAGTGAGAACATGGCGTCGACTTAGTGCATCAGCAACGGTATTTGACGCACCAGCCTTATGTCGGATGACGAATGAATACGCTTGCAGCATCTCAACCCATTTGGCATGACGAGGTCTGAGCTTATGTTGTCCATTAATATACTTGAGAGCTTCATGATCAGAATATAGAATAAACTCGCTAGATAATAAGTAATGATGCCAATATTCCAAACTTCGCACAATGGCATAAAATTCCTTATCATATGTAGAATATTTACGACGAGCTTCATTGAACTTTTCGCTAAAAAAAGCGATTGGTCGCTGATTTTGGCTTAACACACCGCCGATACCGAGTCCAGAAGCATCACATTCAACTTGAAACACCTCGTCAAAGTTCGGAAAAACTAAGATAGGAGCTTGTGTAACCCGTCGTTTCAATTCATCAAAAGCATCTCCTGCTTCTTTAGTCCAACAAAATTTTCCAGCTTTCATACACTCCGTCATAGGGGCAATGATGCTACTAAAGTTACGAATGAAACGCCGGTAAAAAGATGCTAACCCGTGAAAGCTACGAATATCTTGAATCGTAGTGGGTGTAGGCCAACTAGTAATCGCTTCAACCTTTGTTTCATCCATTCGTATTCCTTCACCAGAAACTACGTAGCCAAGAAATATAACTTCATTAGTAAGAAAATGACACTTCTTCCCATTTGCATATAATTTTTGTTCCCGCAAAACACCAAAAACTTGTCGAAGGTGTGACAAATGTTGTTCCATATCCCTACTAAAAACCAAAATGTCATCAAAATAAACGACAACAAAACGACCTATAAAGGGTTTAAAAACATGATTCATAAGACGCATGAAAGTGCTAGGTGCATTTGATAAACCGAAAGGCATCACCAGCCACTCATATAACCCGTCACGTGTCTTAAAAGCGGTTTTCCATTCGTCTCCAGGACGCATACGAATCTGATGGTACCCACTTCGCAAATCAATCTTCGAAAAAAAGGTTGACCCATGTAATTGATCAAGCAAGTCATCGAATCGAGGGATGGGAAATCGATACTTAGTAGTTATCTTATTGATAGCTCTACTGTCGATGCACATACGAAACGTGCCACCATGTTTTGGAACTAACAAAGCGGGTACAGCGCACGGGCTCATGCTCTCACGTATTAGTCCTTTCCCAAGTAAATCATTGACTTGTCGATGTAACTCTTCAAATTCTTTCGGGTTCATGCGATAGGCTGGTTTGTTTGGAATAGTCGAGCCTGGTAAGAAATCGATACAATGTTGTATCTCTCTCATTAGGGGTAATCCAGGTGGTATATCATCAGGAAAAACATCCTGAAATTCTTCAATCAAAGGCTGAATGGGACCTGGAACAGTTGGTTGAAGGTCGTTTGCTTCTGTTACTACCAGAGCATACATAATGGAATGAGGGGTCATCTTTGTGAATCCCATGAACTCAGACTTGGTAAGAATGAAAACATCAGTAGCATTTTCTCTTGTATCAAGTGGTGCCAACACTATATTTACTCCATCTTTTTTGAAACTGTATGTATTTAGAAATCCGTCGTGTTTGGTTCTTCGATCGTATTGCCAAGGCCTTCCCAACAAAATGTGACAAGCATCCATGGGAATCACTTCGCACCATACCTCGTCCTTATATTTTTTTCCCAATCGAAAAGTGAACTAAACAACGTTTACTAACCTTAATGGCGTTTCCTTTCTTTAGCCATGTAAGTTGATATGGCTCTGGATGATCTTCCACATCGAGACCTAGTTTCTCGACCATGCTTGTTGCCACCATATTTTCACAACTACCACCATCGATGATGACGCTACACACCTTCCCTTTAGTTGTACATTTGGTTCGAAATATGTTATTTCGCAGCCATGATGTATCATCAACAATTTTGGACACTGCTACATTAAGAACACGTTGTGTTACCAAGGATTCACCACGATCAGCATATACAACCTCATCTTCATCGTCATTTTCTTCCTCCCCATTATCGGTGTCGTATACAGGTGGTGTTTCTTGAACTAAAGTCACCAGTTGTTTGTTTGGGCAGTCCCTTGCGAGATGGCCTATTCCTTGGCATTTAAAACATCGAATGACACGTTGGGTTGTTGAAGTACTTGGAGTGTCGGGTTTTGTTGTAGATAATTTGACGGGTGCTGCTGGTGTCAAACGAGACGAAGCGGGGAATCGAGTTCCCGTGGATCGCCCCTTGTTCTTTAACTGTTTCTCAACTTTAAGTGCCAAACGACACACATCCGCGTATGTCAAATATTGTTGTAGATGTACCACGTCAGCAATATCCGCCTCAAGAGCACCCAAAAACCGAGCAATTACCTGTTCTTCTTCTTCGTCCACAGCGCACCTCATACGAAGTCGATCAAATTCAGCAATAAAATCCTCAACAGAGGACGAAGTGCGTTGAGAATAATTATGGTATTCTAGGAAGGCTTCTTGTCTATGATTAATGGGAAGAAATTTTGCGCGCAACAATTTCTTCATCTTGTCCCATGTCTCCACTTTGGATTTTCCCTCTCTCAATCGCTGATTTTTCACATGCTCCCACCATAGCGACGCTGATTTACGCAGCTTAATAGCAACAAGTTTCACCTTCAGCTTCTCGGGAATATCCCGAAGGTCAAAAATCCTTTCCACTGTGCTCAACCAATCAATAAAATCATCCGGATGTGCCTTTCCCACAAACTCTGGAATCTCTAACTTCATTCCAAATTTGCGCAAAGGGTCATCACGGTTCCTCCCACGAAGATTCTGATGACGCGCACCAAAAGGGTTCTTTTCATCGTACAAGTCACTTGGGTTTGATAAAGTGTCATCATCATGAATCTCGTGTTGTATCTCGAGGTCTCTGATTCTTTGTTGCAGACGTTCGATCTCAATATCACGTGGGTCTCTCTGGTCAACATCGCTGCCTCGGTCGGCGGTTCTGCGAGCATTACGAGGAGGTCTACCACGCCCGACCATTTGGATACCAAAGGCTCTGAATACCAAATGATGCGGATCGATAATCAAATGGCCAAGAACACGAAAGAACTGAGAACAACTCAAAGAATAAAAGACCCGTAGGTTTCTTGTATTATTATAAAACTCAAAGATGTCCTCATACAGAGAAAATAACCCATACTTATAGGAAGAGTAGAATCAACCTAAATAAAGATTAGACAATACTTTCCTATTTCTTAACACGCTATTGATTAGAAATATAATTTCCTAATCAAAGTTTATTATTACACAAGAAACATAAATAAAAAGGAAGCAAATAACTTTATTAAAATGCTAGATATGCAGCCATGTTGACACCGTGATCCAATGCCCCTGCATCAAAGGCTCATATGCTTTTGCAACTTCAAGTTATACCGATTTTGAATCATTAAACACTTTTTAGCGGAGGTTAGAAACAAGTCAATAACCAATAAAGGCTAGCTTAAATAGACGGTACACCACAACAGAGTGATTTCAAGCTCAAAAGTCAAATCTCAAAAGTGGAATTGTTTTCTCTTAATAATTAGATGAGCCTGGATCCAAAAATGTCACCAAGAACTTGTATGTGTGAGTCGACCCGTGTCCTATCAATCGAATGAAACTGCAAGTGTTTCTATGAAAAAGAAACTTTAGATCATAACTTAGTATAATGTATGTATTTAAATATCATCATTAATATTAATACATGGATTGACTAAAAGTGTATTAAGCATACAACATTACCAACTGCCAAGTGATTTGTATATGTTCAAAATGAGAAGAAAAAAAACGTACTTATAAATAGATAGAAAGCAAAAATAATGAAATCTCTATAACTTGAAGTGTCATTTGTAGGTTTTCTCTCTAGTTCCGATTCCTTTTTATTTTTTCTTTTCACTTCAAACTCTTTTTTCATAACATAACAGTTAAGATAATACTGTAGTTTAGAATGGCCGTAACAAGTAAAACAAGCATACAACAAGAATACAAGTCGTAAATGAAGATTAGATAGAGGTGTAAATGAGTCAAGCTTTTGTCGAGTAACTCGAGCTCGAGCCGCGCTTTATCGAGGCATATGTATTAGAAACATGTGACACCGGATATACAACTAATGCTAGATGTCGTACACAAAAGAGTCACTATTAAGGCTTTTTAGCTATGGATTACATGATTTTATTACCAATTCAAGTTCATCTCGACGAAAGAGTCATTAGTCACATTCGTTCAAGGACGATGCCTGTACTTGATCGAACATTCTCGGTCTGTCTTGAAAGTGTCCCTTCTACTTTTGTGTTCTTTTATGATCGACTATGGTGAAAACTACTCCGTAGTTATCTATTGATCACTTATAACTCTCTTTTTTTTATTATCTGCATGTTCGATCATTATTTTACATGGTATCAATTTAAGTTTTATTATAATATGTGGTATCAAAGTGTTATATAACAAGAACACAAGTCGTAGATATGAAGTGTGGATTACAAATTGAAAAACATTAAGCACAAAAAATGAACCTACTATTCACAGTTTCACACTATTAAAACCAAACCAAACCAAAACCGGACGTTTATTATTGCTCAAAAAAATGAAGCACAAAACCATGTTGAAATTAAAACCCAGCGTTTGAAAGTTATACTAAAATACATGAAACAATAAAAACCTTTTAAAAACCAAAACCGTACGTGACTATCACGATCCAATATGCTAAAAATGATCAAAACTTGCTTTGCTTCGGTTTCAATCAACTGATACAAGTTACTAATACACTTTTCAAAATTTATTTTGCATTGTAGTTAAATGGTTGTGATTTGGTACCTTTTCTTCAACCTACATCACCATTCAAAGTTTCATATCTTTCTGCAACCTCAGTTTATAAAAGTTATATGGATTTTAGCTGTGGATTACATGAGTTTATTAGCAAAGTTTGTCTCAACAAAAGAGCCATTACTTTCATTCATGCAAGGATGATGCATGTACTAGATCGAACATACTCCGTCGGTCTCGAAAGTGTTCCTTCTACTTTTGTTGGACTCTTTCGTAGCCAACAATTTTGGGATAAAGATAGTTCAAGTTTGTGACGATTAAGCTAGTAAACAAAACATTAGTACATACTTAGCTTCAACTTTGTACTAGCTAGGACGTGACATCCACAACTCAAATACTTCTTTTTGTAGCATCGTATGAGCTATTCTCTTGAACAAAATTAGTATCTAGCAAGTAGTATATAACTTCCATGTAATTAAAAACATTGAATCAGTCAAGCCGGATAATCATATCCGAGTTTGTTCTTTGGTTTTGTACGTAGCTTCGAGTTGGTATTGAAAGATGACCCAAACACAAATATTTCCTACATAAATGTAAAACGTTAAGTTATATTTATAGTTTTTATTTTTAGTTTCCTACATAGTTTTCAATCTACTTTGTGATCTTATGTTTCTTTAGTGTCAAGGTGATTTGTTAATTCATTTCATGAGCTTGTCCCACATAGATAGATAGTAGAAGTAGTGAACTCTTTATAACTTTGAGTGTCATTTATATGTTTAATCGGGCGATATCAGATATTACAAAAATTCGATTGTGTGTCTTTTCTTGTTTGATTTTTTTTTTTTTTTTTTTTTTTTTAATTTCTTTTCATTTAATTAATTTTCATAACACGGGGTCATAAATGACCGCAAATTAATAAAAAGCTTATATTCATACACAGTTAAAATAACAATTTAAAATGATCGTAACTAATAAATAACTAGAACACAAGTCGTAAATACAATGTGTGGATTTGTTTCTCGATCAATGGGCTCAAATGGTTTAAGCCTAAAACCCGAGACACAAAGATAACAAAACGATCGTTTTAACTTTATGCCCAAAAACATGAAGCACAAAATCATTTAGAAACCAAAACCGAACATGAAAAAAATCCAACATGCTGGAAACCATAAAATTTTGTTTAGTTTCGGTTTGAATCAACTACAACACAAGTTCCTAACACTATTTATAAAACAATAGAGTTATCTTGATTGCAACTTTTCTACCATAGTTGTAGTTCAAAGGCGGCGACTTAGATTCTTTGGGAAAAATCTTTCTCGCCTCCATTTGATATCAAATATATTGACAGTCGAAAACTGCAGTTGCAGTGTTAACGGGTTTGGAACTATATTATTGAAACAATTTTGTGGGAAGTCAAACGTGGGTTCAAGGTATTTTCTAGTCACACATCAAGGATACCATTAACGATGATCGGATTAGGCTGGAAGTTTCAGCTAGCCATAATGAAGTCAACTTATTTGCATAATCTAAACACATGGAACAGGTTCCCAAATTTGTAAATTAAGTATTGGACCGTGATGGAAAGTGGCTACAAAATGAATGTTTGGAGAAGTGTTTGTTTCCTGGCAGACATGTCTCTTGCTGAAAAAAAGCATTTAGAACTCGAAAAGAAATGTCTAACAGTTTATATATTTCTTCATGGTCCATATGATGTTGACGAAAAGAGCTTTTGTCTTTTTTCGAGAAACACGCATCTGGCAACATTTGTGATCTTATGTTTCTTTAGTGTCAAGGTGATTTGTTAATTCATTTCATGAGCTTGTCCCACATAGGTAGAAAATAAAAGTAGTGAACTCTTTATAACTTTGAGTGTCATTTATATTTAAAAATTAAACAAGAACATATATTACAAAAATTCAATTGTGTGTCTTTTCTTGTTTATTTATTTATTTATTTTTTAATAATTTCTTTTCACTTACTTCTTTTCCATAACACGGGGTCATAAATTACCACAAATTATTACAAAGCTTATATTCATATACAGTTAAAATATCAATTTAAAATGATCGTAACTAAGAAATAACTAGAACACAAGTCGTAAATACGATGTGTGGAATTATTGGGTTTATGCACTTTGTTTCTCGATCAATGGGCTTAAATGGTTTAAGCCTAAAAACCCGAGGCACAAAGATAACAAAACGAACGTTTTAACTTTATGCCCAAAAACATAATGTATTAGAGAATAAGTTGGCCTAAACCCGACTTGTGAGTTGAGTACATTAGGGTTTCTTTATGTCTTGTAATCTATAAATAGTGATGAATAATAAGGGATTACGTTCGGGTGTTCCAATTCCTTTTTATTTTTGCTTTTCACTTCAAATTCTTTTTTCATAACATAACAGTTAAGATAATAGTTTAGAATGGTCGTAACAAGTAAAACGAGCATACAACAAGGATACAAGTCGTAAATGAAAATTAGATAGAGGTGTAAATGAGTCAAGCTTTTATCGAGTAACTCGAGCTCGGGCCGCGCTTTATCGAGGCATATGTATTAGAAACATGTGACACCGGATATACAACTAATGCTAGATGTCATACACAAAAGAGTCACTATTAAGGCTTTTTAGCTATGGATTACATGATTTTATTACCAATTCAAATTCATCTCGACGAAAGAGTCATTGTCACATTCTTTCAAGGACGATGCATGTACTTGATCGAACATTCTCAGTCTGTATTGAAAGTGTCCCTTCTACTTTTGTGTTCTTTTATGACCGACTATGGAGAAAACTAGTTATCTATTGATCACTTATAACTCTCTTTTTTTATTATGTGCATGTTCGATCATTATTTTACTTGGTATCAATTTAAGTTTTATTATAATTTGTGGTATCAAAGTGTTATATAACAAGAACACAAGTCGTAGATATGAAGTGTGGATTACAAGCTCAAAAACATTAAGCACAAAAAATGAACCTACTATTCACACTACTAAAACCAAACCAAACCAAAACCGGACGTTTATTATTGCCCTAAAAAGTGAAGCACAAAACCATGTGGAAATCAAGACCCAACGTTTGAAAGTTATCCTAAAAAACATAATACAAATGAAGCATAAAAACCCTTTAAAAACCAAAACCGGACGTGACTATCACGATCCAATATGTTAAAAATGATCAAAATTTGCTAAGCTTCGGTTTCAATCAACTGATACAAGTTACTAATACTCTTTTCAAAATTTATTTTGCATTGTAGTTAAATGGTTGTGATTTGGTATCTTTTCTTCAACCTACATTACCATTCAAAGTTTCATATCTTTCTGCAACCTAAATTTATAAAAGTTATATGGATTTTAGCTGTGGACTACATGTTATTAGCGAAGTTTGTCTCAACAAAAGAACCATTACTTTCATTCATGCAAGGATGATGCATGTACTTGATCGAACATACTCAGTCGGTCTCGAAAGTGTTCCTTCTACTTTTGTTGGACTCTTTCGTAGCCACAATTTTGGGAAAAAATATAGTTCAAGTTTGTGACGATTAAGCTAGTATACATTATACAAAACATTAGTACATACTTAGCTTCAACTTTGTACTAGCTAGGACGTGACATCCTCAACTCAAATACTTCTTTTTGTAGCATCGTATGAGCTATTCTCTTGAACAAAATTAGTATCTAGCAAGTAGTATATAACTTCAATGTAATTAAAAACTTTGAATCAGTCAAGCCGGATAATCATATCCGAGTTTGTTCTTTGGTTTTGTACGTAGCTTCAAGTTGATATTGAAAGATGACCCAAACACAAATATTTCCTAAATAAATGTAAAACGTTAAGTTATATTTATATTTTTTATTTTTAGTTTCCTACATAGTTTTCAATCTACTTTGTGATCTTATGTTTCTTTAGTGTCAAGGTGATTTGTTAATTCATTTCATGAGCTTGTCCCACATAGATAGATAGTAAAAGTAGTGAATTCTTTATAACTTTGAGTGTCATTTCTGTGCTCAATTAGTCAAGATCTAACATTACAAAAATTCAATTGTGTGTCTTTTCTTGTTTGATTTTTTCTTTTTTTTTTAATTTCTTTTCATTTAATTAATTTTCATAACACGGGGTCATAAATTACCGCAAATTATTAAAAAGCGTATATTCATACACAGTTAAAATAACAATTTAAAATGATCGTAACTATTAAATAACTAGAACACAAGTCCTAAATATAATGCGTAGATTTGTTTCTCGATCAATGGGCTCAAATGGTTTAAGCCTAAAAACCCGAGACACAAAGATAACAAAATGAACATTTTAATTTTATGCCGAAAAACATGATACACATGAAGCACAAAATCATTTTGAAACCAAAACCGAACGTGAAAAAAAAAATCCAACATGCTGGAAACCATAAAATTTTGTTTAGTTTCGGTTTGAATCAACTACAACACAAGTTCCTAACACTATTTATAAAACAATAGAATTATCTTGATTGCTACTTTTCTACCATAGTTGTAGTTCAAAGGCGGCGACTTAGATTCTTTGGGAAAAACCTTTCTCGCCTCCATTTGATATCTCATATATTGACAGTCGAAAACTGCTGTTGCAGTGTTAACGGGTTTGGAACTATATTATTGAAACAATTTTGTGGGAAGTCAAACGTGGGTTCAAGGTATTTTCTAGTCACACATCAAGGATACCATTAATGATGATCGGGTCAGGCTGGGGAGTTTCAGCTGGCCATAATGAAGTCAACTTATTTGCATCATCTAAACACATGGAACAGGTTTCCGAGTTTGTAAATTAGGTATTGGACCGTGATGGAAAGTGGCTACAATATGAATGTTTGGAGAAGTGTTTGTTTCCTGGCAGACATGTCTCTTGCTGAAAAAAAGCATTTAGAACTCGAAAAGAAATGTCTAACAGTTGATATATTTCTTCATGGTCCATATGATGTTGACGAAAAGAGCTTTTGTATTTTTTTCGAGAAACACGCGTTTGGCAACATTTGTGAAGTCATAGGCTCAACGGTACTGGTGTAATGATTAGAGCAGCTTATGAATGGAAGGATCTTAATTGATGCTCGGCTCACTCCTTCTGTTTCGCGTCTTGTCTTGATTAAGATCACAATAAGCTTGGCCTTTTTAGTTTCAAAGAAAAGGAATACTGTTTTATAAACCAGAAATTGCCTATTTTAATATCAAACATTGGTAGCGTTGCAATTTTTGGGATCATTTGAGATGGTGCAACAAAATTGACACCCATTTTTTCTTGTTTTATGTTTAGCAATGTATGACAAAGGCTATGTTTGGCGCAGAGATTTTTGAGCTTTTGGGGCGATGAGCGGTGAGCAATAAGCTTTTTGATTTTTAGTGCTCGTTTGGCAAAAGAGCGGTGAGCTTTGATATTTTTTTTAGGAAAACTCATTTTTCTAATGCTTGCTACCACTCACAGCTCACTGCTACTGCTCAGTTAATTTTGCCAAACATAGCCAAAGGTCAGGGCCGCAGGGGATTAAATGGTTTTTAGTCTACATGTGATCTTATGTTTCTCTAATGTCTGACATGATTTGTTAATTTATCTCAATAGTTTGTCCCACATTGATAGAGAGGAAAAGTAGTGAACTCTTTATAAGTTCAAGTTTCATTGAAGTGTTCAATGGAATAAGGAAAGATTACAAAAATTTATTTGTGTCGTCTTTTCTTGTTTATTTCTTTTATAATTTCTTTTCATTTACTTCTTTTTCATAACAAGGGGTCATAAATTACCGCAGACAATTACAATAACATATTCATACACTCTAAACAAGATTTTAAGTCGTAAAAACATCAAGAACAAAAAACAAGCCTTAATAGACAAGCTTACTGAAATTACTGGGTTTATGCACTTTGTTTCTTAATGGGCTCAAATGGTTTAAGCATAAAAACCCGATACACAAAGATAACAAAACGATCAGTACTTTGCCCAAAAACATGATATACATGAAGCACAAAATCATTGACAAACCAAAACCGAACGTGATAAAAATCCAGTATGCTGAAAATGATAATAATAATAATAATAATAATAATAATAATAATATTTACTACATATAATGGAAAAATGGTCAACAGTTGAAATGTTGAGTTTTCAAAAATGTTTAGTTTTCAATAATGGTCATATGAGAGAGAAAAGTGAATGTAATTAATACTCTTATTAAAACACTCATTACTTAAAAGTACAATGATTTATTCACATTGTACAACCAATTAAAAACAGATCTACCAAATTAAATACAACCAATTAAAACACAAACCAGGTTGACCCGGGACGCTTCAAACCCGGCGGGTTGACCCGGTTTAATTTGACCAATTTCCGACCCAACCTAGCAAGTTGACCCAATTTAAATCGACCCATTTTTCGACCGGAACGGTTCAACCGGTTGAACCACCCGGGTCGAACCGGGTTTCAAAACATTATCCATTACTTAAAAGTACAATGATTTATTTACATTGTACAACCAATTAAAAACAAATTTATCAAATTAAATACAACCAAATAAAACACAAACCGGGTTGACCCGGGACTCTTCAAACCCGGCGTGTTGACCCAATTTAATTTGACAGATTTTCGACCCAACCTAGCAAGTTGACCAGGTTTAAATCGACTCATTTTTCACCCGGAACGGTTCAACCGGTTGAACCACCCGGGTCGAACCGGGTTTCAAAACATTATCCATTACTTAAAAGTACAATGATTTATTTACATTGTACAACCAACTAAAAACAAATCTATCAAATTAAATACAACCAAATAAAACACAAACCGGGTTGACCCGGGACTCTTCAAACCCGGCGGGTTGACCCAATTTAATTTGACCCGTTTTCGACCCAACCTAGCAAGTTGACCAGGTTTAAATCGATTCATTTTTCACCTGGAACGGTTCAACCAGTTGAACCACCTGGGTCGAACCGGGTTTCAAAACATTATGTTTAATTCCCAAATCTTCAAACTTTTATTATTTTTCGTTTATAACCTATAAATTATTTTTATAAATAAACTATCTACCGCTATAAAAAATCTCGTTGCTATGCACGGGTACTCGTCTATAATAATAATAATAATAATAATAATAATAATAATAATAATAATAATAATAATAATAAAATGCTTAGTTTCGGTTTGAATTAACTACAACACAAGTTGCTAGCACTATAGATAAAACAATCGAGCTATTTTGTTTGTTATTTTTCTACCATATTTGTAGTTCAAAGGTAGTGAGTTGATATCTTTTCTTCAACACACATTACCATTTAAAGGCTCATATGCTTTTGCAACTTCAAGTTATACCGATTTTGAATCATTCAACACTTTTTAGCGGAGGTTAGAAACAAGTACATAACCATAAAGGCTCAAATAGACGGTACACCACAACAGCGTGATTTCAAGCTCAAAAGTGAATCGTTTTCTCTTAATAATTAGATGAGCCTGGATCCAAAAATGTCATCATCAAGAACTTGTATGTGTGAGTCGACCCGTGTCCTATCAATCGAATGAAACTGCAAGTGTTTCTATAAAAAAGAAACTTTAGATCATAACTTAGTATAATGTATGTGTGTACACAAAAGAGTCACTATTAAGGCTTTTTAGCTATGGATTACATGAGTTTATTGCCAAAGTTTATCTTGACGAAAGAGTTAGTCACATTCGTTCAAGGACGATGCATGTACTTGATCGAACATTATCAGTCTGTCTCGAACGTGTGCCTTCTACTTTTGTTGGAAGGCATTACTTCTTGGCGACATATTTGAACGTACATGCGATTGTGTTATTTTATAACCGACTATGGAGAAAACTTGTTATCTATTGATCACTTATAACTCATATATTTACTACAACTTGAATGAAGTCTTTGACTTTTTAATATCAAAATTAGCTGTTTCCTCAAGTTTAAGAAAGAAAGAAAAAAACATTACATATTGGATAATGATAATATATGGAACTAGTACATCTGTACATACTAAAGTTATGTTAGAGATGGTATATGTTTTTATTTTCAGCTACAAAGTATCTAACTTGATATTTACATTATCCCGAATAACCATCTGGTAGTCTGATATAACATCGTAATGAGTAACGATCGATCTTAAACAATATAAACACAAAACATTAGATTATACGGATGCAACAAATTTAACATACGGTCTACGATTCTTTGAACTAGATTTGTTGATCTTCATTTGCAGATAACAAATAGCACCAAAAGGCCAATTTGGCATACGCGTTGTGGAGGTTTCTATATTGTGATCTTATGTTTCTTTAGTGTCAAAATGATTTGTTAATTTTTTTTTCAAAAGCTTATCCCACATGGATAGAGAGTAATAGTAATGAACCTTTTATAAATTCAACTGTCAGTCACATGTTAAGGCATTCCATAGATGAATGCAACAAAAACTAGCTTGTTGCATCATCTTGTGTTTCACTTTTTTTCATGATCCACATGTCACGATCATTATTTTACATGATATCAAATTGTTATATAAGACCACAAGGTGCAGCTCGCCATGGAGGTTCGCCAGTCCAACATGGCACCTCGCCATGGCTCGCCACTGCGCCGTGGTCCTTCAACTATTCTTGCCACTAGGTGATTCATCGTCTGCACGAAAAGCACAAAAGTCTGACACAAGGACGTTGCAATTTACTTCAAACGGTAATATCACCGTTTAATAATAAACGGACAGTTTTTTTTTTTTTTTTAAATAATATTAACACACATTATAAATACCAAACCATTTACATAAATATTTCTCACTACAATTCAACCAAAACATAAACATTTCTCACTACAATTCAACTCAAAAAAACAAAAAACCATGTCTCAAGACGAACTTCGAAGAACGCTTTGGTTCGAGGGGTTTCACGTATGTTCACGTTTGGGAGGTCTTGAAAAATTAACCGAAATGGGATGCCGAGGATCCGATAGGCAATACATGTCTCGAGGATATACTCGGCCCTGACAAACGACTTCGACCCGAAAGAATCAATAGTCGACTTGCAAAGAAACAAAAGTCGACTTCAACGTCGAGCACGGCGAGCTCCGGTGGGAGTCAGACGAGTACTTTTTTATGACAATTATCCGAAAAGTATTCGCAAACAAAAGACGCTCAAATGGCTTGTTACTAGGCGAGGAGGAAGAAGGAAGAAAAGGCGTTGGAGATGAAGGAAATGCATATTCTCATGTTAGATGCCAACTTGGATACTGACCAGTAAAGGCCGAAATCATTCGCAAGAGAAAAGCAAAAATAGTAAAGAAATTCCAAAATCTCAATGACGACGATAATAATAGTTTTGAGGGAAAATTTGACATTTAGACATTGTGTTTTCCTTAGAGGTTATATATAAAGGGAGTCTAAAAGACGTTTTTGTAGTAGTATTAGATTATACCGATGCAACAAATTTAACATACGGCCTTAGATTCTTGGAACTAGATTTGTTGACCTTCATTTACGGATAACAAATAGCACCAACCAAAAGGCCAATTTGGCATACGTGTTGTATATTGGTTGGGGACTTTGTGGAGGTTTCTATATTGTGATCTTATGTTTCTTTAGTGTCAAAATGATTTGTTAATTTTTTTTCAAGAGCTTATCCCACATGGATAGAGAGTAAAAGTAATGAACCCTTTATAACTTCAACTGTTATTCATATACGAGGTGGATCACCCGCGCGTTGCCGCGGGATGTTTTGCCAAAGAATGTAAAAATAAAAATAAAATAAAAAAAATTAACGATGAACAGTAAAATGTACAGTAACTTAACGACCGTTAGTTACTGTACATTCTACTGTTCACTGTGAGTGTATTTACTGTAGCTTGTGCTACTGTAGCTAAGCTACAGTAAATCCTGATAAATGTTATATTAGATAATGTTAGGTGACAAAGGACAAATGTAACAAAAACTAACTTGTTGCATCGTCCTTGGTTTTTTTTTTTTGTTTTTTGTTTTTTTTTTTTTTTTCTGCATGTTATGATCATTATTTTACATGGTATCAAACTGTTTTGATAACAGGAACACAAGTCTTAGATATGAAGTGTGGATTACAAGGCTAAAAAAAAGCGCAAGTTGTCTAAGCCTAAATACCATATACAAAGAAAACACAACAAAAGTCTTTATAATTCGACACACCAAAACCAAACACAAACGTTTTAACTTTATGCCCAAAACCTTGAAGCACAAAACATGTAGAAACCAAAATCGAACGTTTTAAGGTTATACCACCCGAAAGCATGATACATGAAGCATAAAACCATTCACGTCCCAAAATTGAACGTGTTAACTATCCAATATGCTAAAAATGATCAAAATTTGTTTAGTTTGGTTTCGATTAACTAAAATGCGAATTGCTAATACTATTTTCAAAATAATAGGGCTATTTTAATCATTAGTTTGTACCATGTTTGTGTTGTATGTTAGTTAAAAGGTGGTGATTTGATACCTTTTCTTCTACTTACATCACCGATCAAAGGTTCTATTGATTTTTAATCATGCAACACCTGTTAATGGAGGTTACACACATGTACATAACCATAAAGGCTCAAATAGAAAATGCACTACAAGTGAGTGATTTCGAGCTCAAAAGCGAACCATTTTCCCAATTGATAAGCCCGGATCGAAAGATGTAATCATCAAAAACTTGCATGTGTCAACCCGTATGGTATTGATCAATCATGTGAAAGCATTTAGTATGTAGTTCTTGATAAACTTCATAGATTTCTACACACATTGCACCCGGAGTGGTTAGATCTTAACTTAGTATAGTGTATATATTTTATCCAACATTAATATATGGATTGACCAAAAGTGTTTAAGCATACAACATTACCATGTGATTTTATATACTTACAAAGTTTTCATTGAACTTAACGGTCGTTGGGTTATTGGTTTTTTTGTATTACATTATTCGATTTAACAAAAAAAAATAATAATAATAATAAAATAAAAATCTAGATCAGACAATGCTTATTGCTAGATAGATTTGAGCTGGTGATCGATGCATATCGTGTCGGGGATAGTAGTAGCCTTTGGGATACCTGAATTTGAGATGGATGGCTGTGATGGCTTTCTAACATGGGGAATATATAGCATATCAAAGTTATGGATAGAGCATTACAAGGGTTACAAGACCACTCTATCCAATTTAAAGAAGACTTTTTTTTTCCTACTAGAAAACCAATTAAAAGATAAGGACTTGATATCGTTGATGATTAGATCTTTGTTGGGACGCTTGATGGCAAATGTTGCTTCGTTTCTGAACCGCCACATTACCCACAAGGTGGTTTGGACTACTGAGTTGAAGATCTTAACGGTAGTGGCAGGCAAGTGAGCCCGATATGCAAGGCTTATTACGTCACTGATGTTTGTGATGTTTATGTTTTGGATTCCCCACCATTCCAGGACACGATTCCAAGTGGATTTGGATAAATCACATCCGGTGAAAAGGTGATTTTCGGTCTCAATTGCATCATCACATATAGGGCAACGGATACTATCTAAATCAACCCGGATTTTAAATCCGTTATGACCAATCGATTCTTCTAATCTTTGCGCACACAATGATTAGTTTTGATTTTGTTGTTTTAGTGTTTCTCAAAAAACCGTTATTTTTGTTTAATCCACTAAAAATCACAAAATTATTTCAATTTTACCAATTAGTTCTCATTGGATGTAATGTCTTAGAATATGCGTTCATCTAAGCGTCAGGTGAAGTTACCAGCAAAATTTAATGGTCGTGTGGTCAACCAGGGTACTAGTGAAAGGAATGACAATCAAAGGGAGATTAGGGCTGGAATGATGGAATTGAATGAGGATAACGTTGGAGATACTATAACATGTTATCTTGCATAGGGGTTTGGTGTTATAGGAAATAGCCATTGGGTTGGCGATCATTACCTTTTTTTTTTGGGTGACTAAACGGGGTATTTTTTGTGGTGTGTTATTGATTTATTGGAATATTAGATATTAGAAAATAGTTATATGGTATATGTTGACGTGGCAACACCTAAAAGACTTATACGGTGGAAATGAACCTTGCACTCTAATCGCTAAATCTCTTGTTGCTATTTTTTGTATATGTGATGCCAGTATAAAACTTGTTTCTAGAATCACAATCGACTAAAACTGACTTTCATCTGTTGTCTAACTTTGCGATTTATTGGATGTATTGTTCCAAAATATCGCAAAAGAAGTAGACAAAATGTGCAAAACACAAAATTTTAAAACTTTGTTATCTCACGACTTCTAGTCATGGTAACGGTGCCGTTACCGCGTTACGGACCTTTTTTCCTACTTGTTACACTTTCACTCCCTTAGATGTACTTAGTCACAATTTTATCCATGTGCTCATACAATTACATATACAATAACTAATCTATGATGATCGGGTCAGGCTGGAAGTTTCAGCTAGCCATAATGAAGTCAACTTATTTGCATCATCTGAACACATGGAACAGGTTTCCGAGTTTGTAAATTAAGTATTGGACCATGATGGAAAGTGGCTACAAAATGAATGTTTGGAGAAGCGTTTGTTTCCTGGCAGACATGTCTCGTGCTGAAAAAAAGCATTTGGAACTTGAAAAGAAATGTCTAACAGTTGATATATTTCTTCATGGTCCATATGATGTTGACGAAAAGAGCTTTTGTCTTTTTTCGAGAAACACGCATCTGGCAACATTTGTGATGTCATAGGCTCAATGGGACTAGTGTAATGATTAGAGAAGCTCATGAATGGAAGGATCTTAATTGATGTCCGGCACACTCCTTCCGTTTCGAGACTTGTCTTGATTAAGATGACAATAAGCTTGCCTATTTTAATTTCAAAGAAAAGGAATACTGTTTAAACCACAAATTGGCTTTTTTCCATATCAAACATGAACTTATGGTAGCGTTGCAATTTGTGGGATCATTCCAGATGGTGCAACAAAATCGACACCCATTTTTTCTTGTTTTATGTTTACCAATGTTTGACAAAGGGCAGGGGATTAAATGGTTTTCAGTCTACATGTGATCTTATGTTTCTCTAATGGCTGACATGATTTGTTAATTTATCTCACTAGCTTGTCCCACATTGATATAAAGTAATACCAGTGAATTCTTTATAACTTCAAGCATTATTCATATGTTTAATTAAACAAGAAGCAGAGATCACAAAAATTTAATTGTGTTGTCTTTTCTTGTTTAATTTTTTTTTTTTAATAATTTCTTTTCATTTAATTTTGCTTCATAACATTGGGGTCATAAATTATCGCCAACTATTACAAAAATATATTCATGCACTGTAACTCTATTATAAGTCGTAAATACCATGTGCATTAAGAACAAAAATTGAACTTTAATAGACAAGCTTACAGGAATTATTGGGTTTATGCACTTTGTTTCTTAATGGGCTCAAATAATCCAAGCCTAAAAACCCGTTATACAAAGATAATAAAACGAAAACGATCAGTTTTAATTTTGCCCAAAAAAATGATACACATGAAGCACAAAATCATTGACAAACCAAAACCGAACGTGATAAAAAAACCAGTATGCTGAAAACGATTAAAAAAATTAAAAAAAAAAAAGAAGAAGCTTATTTTGGTTTTTAATTAACTACAACACAAGTTGCTAGCACTATAGATAAAACAATAGAGCTATTTTGTTTGTTGTTTTTCTACCATATTTGTAGTTCAAATGTTGTGAGTTGATACCTTTTTCTTCCACATACATTACCATTTAAAGGCTCATATGCTTTTGCAACTTCAAGTTATACCGATTTTGAATCATTTCAACACTTTTTAGCGGAGGTTAGAAACAAGTACATAACCATAAAGGCTCAAATAGACGGTACACCACAACAGCTTGATTTCAAGCTCAAAAGTGAATCGTTTTCTCTTAATAATTAGATGAGCCTGGATCCAAAAATGTCACCAAGAACTTGTATGTGTGAGTCGACCCGTGTCCTATCAATCGAATGAAACTGCAAGTGTTTCTATGAAAAAGAAACTTTAGATCATAACTTATTATAATGTATGTATTTGCATTTCATCATTAATATTAATACACGGATTGACTAAAAGTGTATTAAGCATACAACATTACCAACTGCCAAGTGATTTGTATTTCTTCTTTTCACTTCAAACTCTTTTTTCATAACATAACAGTTAAGATAATACTGTAGTTTAGAATGGCCGTAACAAGTAAAACGAGCATACAACAAGAATACAAGTCGTAAATGAAGATTAGATAGAGGTGTAAGTGAGTCAAGCTTTTGTCGAGTAACTCGAGCTCGGGCCGTGCTTTATCGAGGCATATGTATTAGAAACATGTGACACCGGATATACAACTAATGCTAGATGTCATACACAAAAGAGTCACTATTAAGGCTTTTTAGCTATGGATTACATGATTTTATTACCAATTCAAGTTCATCTCGACGAAAGAGTCATTAGTCACATTCGTTCAAGGATGATGCATGTACTTGATTGAACATTCTCAGTCTGTCTTGAAAGTGTCCCTTCTACTTTTGTGTTCTTTTATAACCGACTATGGAGAAAACTAGTTATCTATTGATCACTTATAACTTTTTTTTTTTTTTTTTTTTTTTTTATCTGCATGTTCGATCATTATTTTACATGGTATCAATTTAAGTTTTATTATAATTTGTGGTATCAAAGTGTTATATAACAAGAACACAAGTCGTAGATATGAAGTGTGGATTACAAGCTCAAAAACATTAAGCACAAAAAATGAACCTACTATTCACACTACTAAAACCAAACCAAACCAACACCGGACGTTTATTATTGCCCTAAAAAATGAAGCACAAAGTGACAAAACCATGTGGAAATTAAAACCCAGCGTTTGAAAGTTATACTAAAATACATGATACAAATGAAGCATAAAAACCTTTTAAAAACCAAAACCGGACGTGACTATCACGATACAATATGCTAAAAATGATCAAAATTTGCTTAGCTTCGGTTTCAATCAACTGATACAAGTTACTAATACACTTTTCAAAATTTATTTTGCATTGTAGTTAAATGGTTGTGATTTGGTACCTTTTCTTCAACCTACATCACCATTCAAAGTTTCATATCTTTCTGCAACCTTAATTTATAAAAGTTATATGGATTTTAGCTGTGGATTACATGAGTTTATTAGCAAAGTTTGTCTCAACAAAAGAGCCATTACTTTCACTCAAGCAAGGATGATGCATGTACTTGATCGAACATACTCGGTCGGTCTCGAAAGTGTTCCTTCTACTTTTGTTGGACTCTTTCGTAGCCACAATTTTGGGAAAAAGATAGTTCAAGTTTGTGACGATTAAGCTAGTATACAAAACATTAGTACATACTTAGTTTCAACTTTGTACTAGCTAGTGTTAGTGGATAATTAGGCTCAAGCTCGGATTGTGGGTCTTGGGTATTAGGGTTTCACTATTATATATAGTGGTTAATAATAAAGTTATACCTACGGTTTCCATTATCTTACATGGTATCAGCCAGTGATCCTAAACCCTAAAAATACATTCCGCTGTTTAAAACCCAAACACCCTACTTTGATTTTTCCGGCCGCCGGCTTCGACCGGCAGTCCGGAGCATGTATATCCCATCTCCATCATCATCAAAGTCAACAATCAAATACAACACTCTCAAACCCTATCAATAAAACACCGATCCTTTAAAAAAAAATCATCAAACACCATGGCGCCGAAAAAGGAGAAAGCTGATGGTAGCAAGCAGAAAAAGAAGCAGTGGGGCAAGGGAATCTACACCAATAAAACACCAAGTCTGATGGGTCTGCTCATGCTCGTCAACAGATCTACACCACTTGGCTATCATGCATCATGGCAGGACATACTCGAGCATGCCTGCTTCTAATATTGGGTCTCATACACCTACTGGTCCACCACTCAAAGCCCACTTCTAAATTTATGCTGTTTGTTAATTCGTATCAAAGAAGAGTAATGTTTTAGTTTTATTATTAAAAAAAATATATAGTTATTTAATTGTTTGTTTTATTTTTTTATGTCGAATCCAGGGTATAAATTCCCGAGACGACTTTTGTTAGTGTCGAATCAAGGGTATCAATTCCCGAGACGACTTTTGTTTGGTGTCGAATCCAGGGTATCAATTCCCGAGATGATTTTTGTTTGGTGTCGAATCAAGGGTATCAATTCCCGAGACGACTTTTGTTGGTGTCGAATCCAGGGTATCAATTCCCGAGACGACTTTTGTTGGTGTCATATTTGCTTTCTTAGTTTATTTTGGTTTATCGTTTTCAGTTGCTTTCTTAGTTTACTACTCCAGTTCGAGCTTTCGCGATTTCGCCGCACGAACTGCAAGGGAGTGTTAGTGGATAATTAGGCCCAAGCCCGGATTATGGGTCTTGGGTATTAGAGTTTCACTATTATATATAGTGGTTAATAATAAAGTTATACCTACGGGTTTCCATTATCTTACAGCTAGGACGTGACATCCACAACTCAAATACTTCTTTGTAGCGTCTTATGAGTTATTCTCTTGAACAAAATTAGTATCTAGCAAGTATATATTCTATAACTTCCATGTAATTAAAATCTTTGAATCAGTCAAGACGGATAATCATATCTGAGTTTGTTCTTAGGTTTCGTACGTAGCTTCGAGTTGGTTGAAAGATGACACCAAACACAAATATTTCCTACATAAATGTAAAACGTTAAGTTTTATTTTTATTTTTTATTTTTAGTTTCCTACATAGTTTTCAATCTACTTTGTTGATCTTATGTATCTTTAGTGTCAAGGTGATTTGTTAATTTATTTCATGAGCTTGTCCCACATGGATCAAAAGTAAAAGTAGTGAACTCTTTATAACTTTGAGTGTCATACAAATGTTAAATCAACAATCATGGACTCCACAGAAATTCAATTGTGGGTCTTTTCTTGCTTGATTTTTTTATAATTTCTTTTCATTTTAATTCTTTTCCATAACACAGGGTTAAAAATTACCGCAAATTATTACAAAGCTTATATTCATATACTGTAAAATAACAGTTTAAATGGTCGTGGATTACAATCCCAAAAACATTAAGAACAAAAAACGCACCTTAATGGACAAGCTTACAGGAATTATTGGGTTTATGCACTTTGTTTCTCGATCAATGGGCTCAAATGGTTTAAGCCTAAAAACCCGAGACACAAAGATAACAAAACGAATGTTTTAACTTTATGCCCAAAAACATGAAGCACAAAATCATTTAAAAACCAAAACCGAAAGTGAAAAAAAAAATCCAACATGCTGGAAACCATAAAATTTTGTTTAGCTTCAGTTTGAATCAACTACAACACAAGTTGCTAACACTATTTATAAAACAATAGAGCTAACTTGATTGCTATTTTTCTACCACATTTGTAGTTGAAAGGTGGTGACTCAGATTCTTTGGAATAAACCTTTCTCGCCTCCGTTTGATATCTCATAGATTGATAGTCGAAAACTGCAATTGCAGTGTTAACGGGTTTGGAACTATATTATTGAGGCAATTTTGTGGGAAGTCAAACGTGGGTTCAAGGTTTTTTCTAGTCACACATCAAGGATACCATTAATGATGATCGGGTCAGGCTGGGGAGTTTCAGCTGGCCATAATGAAGTCAACTTATTTGCATCATCTGAACACATGGAGCGGTTTCTGAGTTTGTAAATTAAGTATTGGACCGTGATGGAAAGTGGCTATAAAATGAATGTTTGGAGAAGCGTTTGTTTCCTGGCAGACATGTCTTCTGCTGAAAAAAAGCATTTGGAACTTGAAAAGAAATGTCTAACAGTTGATACATTTGTTCATGGTCCATATGATGTTGACGAAAAGAGCTTTTGTCTTTTTTCGAGAAACACGCATCTGGCAACATTTGTGAAGTCATAGGCTCAACGGGACTGGTGTAATGATTAGAGCAGCTCATGAATGGAAGGATCTTTATTGATGCTCGGCTCACTCTGTTGGAATATGTGAATAATATAAACACATAAACATCAAAGAGTACGCAGCGGAATAGATCAAATACAAATAATAAATTAACCGAATATAAATGGATGTGTACATCTTTGTGATTTCTAGCAAGAACAAGAAACCAATGGAACAAGAACTATAAACCCTAATTGGGTTTAATGGTGGATCGACTAGGGTTAGTCGAATAGGGCAAATCACCTTGTTAGCAAAAGTATGCCAACACTTCGTTCTTGAACACACGTATTAGTAGCGTTTCAATAAGAAAAGTTAGGTTCTTAATTCACAAGCAATCCAAACATAATGTTTAGAAGATCGCGTAGGAACCCTAGAAGGGTGTAGTTGATCAACTAAACAAGAATGGTTTGAGCTTAGAAATCTAGTAGGAACCCTATAAGGGTGTAGTTCGATTTCTAACTCAAGAGGAGAAAGAGAAGGAGATTTGGTTTGCAAGTGAACCAAGGGATGATTGAATGAATGAGAGGAGGTCTCATTATATAGTATTCAAGAGGCTTGGAGCAAAAGCTATCCCAAACCCTATGGGGAGTGGGTATGGCCGGCCATGGGTACAAAAAGCCCAACCCGAACCGAACTTTCACTCTTGTCCAAATCTAGTCCTTCATGTTTCGTCCAACGGTCGTTAGGTACCGTTAAATGCTCATTACGTGAATTTAATAATTATTCGTCACTAAAACAATAATTATTAATTAATTGAAACTCATACGTAAAGTGTGCAATCCCGAAGTCTCGAGTTCGAGTCCGGTCATGATATATTAATTTATTATCCGTTAAAACTAACAGCTCCCACTCGGATATAGATTAATGTAACAATGACAATGGTTAGTCTAGCATAACACGCCAATGTCCCCAGAACGATCTCGAGTATGGTTTCCTGGAAAAACCACCTTTGATGATTCATCATCATACTTATCCTTTTGATTCTAATACTATGTTAATATGGATATGGGTCGAAGTCATTCCATAATTAACTAGTGTTTCTCGTTATTTATGATTAAGCAAGATTACCAATTCATCTGAACGCATTCCAGATAGACCTTGGGCATGGCCATGCAAACATCTTGTTAATCCTACGAGTGGCCAAATAGTATTAAACTTCAAAACAAATTTGAAGGAACCAAATCCTGTATTGACTACAAGCATAACCTATGAACTTCGCATCACCTCTGAAAATAATCCTTATAACTACCAGTTACGGATAGCGTTAGATTATCTCACAGAAAATGAGCTACATCCACAGTAGTTACCTGGTATCTCAAGTCTGAGGATAAATATTCATGATTTACTCTAATGACAACATCCATAAGTACAATCATGTAATTGGGATTTTGTCCTATATCCAATTTATCCAGTATTGAATATCATCTGAAATTGGCATGTCTACGCATTAATATATTTAATATATTATACCAAAACTCAGATTTGTCTTAGTTCAATGATACTCCCATATCATTAATTGACAACGGACTATTTAGAATAACATAACATAAGTTATTCATGGATTAAACATGCAAATATGGGATACAATCTATTATTAATGAAAACAAACGTACTCAGTACTTTAATTCATTATTAAATAATAATTGCTTAATATCCCTTATCCAAATACTAAATAGATCAATGCATGAAAAATTCTTGTTAATGAATTTTGTCTCAAGTAACAACAATCATACTTGTTGACAATTATGCCCAAGTAATGATAATCATACTTGTTGACAAGGCATTATTCAACTAACTTTGATCTATCGGAATTTTGAGAATACTTATTTCAATAATGAAATTCTTGTATATGTGCATTCAAATAATTTGATATAACCACATAATACATCATAAAATGTGTATGACATCCTCAACATACAATTTATGATAATTAAACTTTCAAATCTTTAAAGTTTAAAGTATTCTTATTCTTTAACGTATAATGCAACTATGTTTTCCGTTAAGCATAACTAGTACACATGGCTATTAACAAGGATGAAATCCTTCCATGACTAGTATTGAGTGTCATCTCAATTTATATTAACATCATTGTATGCAAACAACAATATGCTCTTTTCCGTAAACTTCAATGTGTAATGTTTTATTCCTTCCAAACTTTCAAGTTTGTTGGCTATGACAATTTTACAAATTGTTCATTTATAGAATCTAGAAATTGTTCCAGGCTGAGGATGTGATTCTATATCCAAATATATTCCTTTAGAATATTCATTACACAACTTATCTAATATCTTTCATTAGATATCAATGTTGTCAAATCATCTTTTATCAAAGCATGATATAACAACAACATGATCTACATGAAAAATTCTCGTGTCCAACTTAATTTCATTCATGTACTACATATCCATTTAAACTTTCTAAATGATATATCATATTCTATTAGATTCATTTACCGCACATGTTTACATCAATAAACATATATTCAAGGTTGTATGTTTTACTTATTAAATCTTTCAAGTAAAGTTTCATTCCAAGTTATGACTTACCATTTAACTTATATAGAATATTACTTCCTATATGTTATACAACATATATGATTTAAATAAGTAAACATAATACTCCCACTAGCTTTCAGAATTACTTAGGAGTTATCTTATTTTAAATTATAAATCAAAACATAGATTTAATATTTAAACATAAGATTTATCTCCTTGATGCATGCATCTATCCATACTTGGATTCTTGCATTTTGTATACTTTCAAAGATTAAATGAATTCATAAAACTCTTAATTACTCATCGTCCTCGCTTAAGTAATTATATAAGAAAGAGGTTTTATAATCCATTGTCAAATTTCATATTCATAAAATGAGTATGACAATTACCATCTTTTTATTTTAATGTGCTTAGGAAAGAGTATTCAATCATAGTTAATTACTTAAGTATGATTAATAATCTTGTCATAAGACATACATTAAAATATGTATACAGTTTTTGTCCATATGATTCTTTATGCAAAGATTTAAACCTCTAGGATTTTTTCTTCTCTTGCAGAAACTCATCTTCATTAAGATAAACCAAATTTTCAAAGTTGACTTATCTTTATGGACAGCATCTTAACATTCATAGTATGAGCAATTTACCATAATTAGTAAATGCGTCATTATGATTAACATGCTTACTTTGATCCTGTAATTCATAATTCTCAGCATATTAATTAAATATCTGAGACATCCCTACGGATCTATGAATGAGAGTTTCATCATGTTGAGATTTAACCTTTACATTTCAAACCTCATCATGATTTTTACTAGTGTGGTTTTAGAAGATTATATATTTTGTAATTTTGATATTTCAAGATCTAAACAAAACTCCCACTTGCCTTTTGTATTTTATAAATACTTTAGCAAGATGAGCAACACTAAATCGTTCTCATTTGGGATATTACAAAAATATTTTACAGTTCCTAAGTCTTGTTTGTTAAAACTACTTATTAACAAAATCAAAACTTCATTTTAAGACTTTAATGTGATTCATCACATTCCATAATGTCTTATTTAATCTTCTAGGTTGGAGTCTTATTGAGTATATTCAATCCATACTCAATTTTCTAACCTTGATAACTTTTGGAAGAAAAGAAGTCATATTTATCTTTTAATCAAACAATATAACAAGAGTTTGATTTTTCCTAACTGAACACACCACCAACTTGTGATGTTTCATTAGAATTAATATTGTGAGACAAACTAACAATATGTAAGATAAACTTATTCCCTTTGGCTTACCTATTTACCAACTAAGTCAACTTAATGGTACAATAGATTTTCCAAGCCAATTGCATGCTATATAACATAAGTACTTTTGAACAAGTTACTTCATGTTCATGTCTTAAGAAGACATAAACTGTTATATTCCCACTCTACGTTGTACATCATTGATCAACTCAATAACAAGTTTAACGTATTACTTTATTATAAGTCTTGTAATAGTTAAAAGACTTCATGTTTATAAGAAGATATAAACATAAATAACTAAAGTATTTGTGAACACCATCACTTGGTTTCAATAGTAATTTCAAGTTAATTTACTACTTCATTTGCTTATGTCATTTTATGATTATCCAATTTAAGAAACTGCAACCTCACATAATTCCATTACATCAGTTGATCTGCTAGTAATGAAATCATGTAGTTTACCTTTCTATTGCAATCTAGGCAGGTTACACCCTGACGTAAATTGTAAATTCAAGTGTTTCTTTTAATTTGAATATCATAAGACATAAAAGTAGTCTTATAATCATGACACATGTTCTACATAAGATAATCTTACACATTAAATGTATAAGTCTTATTAGAACATTGATCTCTTACCTTGCAATTAAGAGAATCCTATCATCATATTTCTATGTATTGTTCCTTTGCACACAATAAATAATTCTCCCACTTGTGCATTGAACAATATCATGTAGTATATAAACAACACAACATAAGTTTGTTTATGTGATTCAATATGATTTGTGTCATAAGTAGATGTAGGACTACTTTGTCTTATCAGGAAACGCATATGGCTATCCTAAGAACACAGAGTGTCTACAATTTGAAAGTAATTATCTTGAAGATAATTTGGGCTACTACACAGAAATTAATTCTTGTAGCTCCCACTGAATTAGAGAACATAACAATAACTCTATATTCAGTAAACAACACAAAGCTCCCACTGGATTTGACAACATTGTACGTGTTTCATAACCAGTGAAAACAATTTGCTTGTTTTTACTTTCCTACACATTTAGAAAAACCCATACGTAATAATTACTCAGGTTCTAAAATGTGTATTCTACTTTGTTTATGATGGATTATCCATCAATGATATTAACTTGAAGAATTTGAGCATGCAGCTTCTTCCTTAATAGGCCTACCATCCCCATAATGGTATGTAGCACCTTTAAAGCACAACAACTAGATAAAATACTAGCTTTGCCTTTTACCAATTTTGCGGTAATTTGTCCAGCTTCTAATAACTCATATTTTCCATTTAACCAAATGCCTTGTTTGTTATAAAAGAATTCATTCACCAAATTAGAGTAATGAAATTTCTATGGAAAATAAGATGTGCTATATCCTTAAATATTAAGGATTGCTATGAGTTATATATTAGAATGTAGACAATTCTAATGTTCCTATCATACCCTTCTCAATCATGAAAAGGGATAGGATTGAGTCTTATTCTTATGTTCCTATCATACCTTTCTCAATCATGAAAAGGAATAGGATTGAGTCTTATTATTCTCTCATGGAAAATAGACTTTCTTACATTTCGGTAAATTTTTCTCAATCAAACATTATGTTTGAAAGCAGAATTATATCAATTTACCAATTTAAGACCAAACCACGTTTACGGCTTTAATATTGCATTAATACGTTAAAAAGAATTACAAAATTCAATTTTAGTATTTTCGATAATTAAATTTTCAAGAAAATTAAATACCCATGGTTCATAATCATATAACCATTTTAATTTTACATTGAAAAACTAGGATCCAAATTGACATAAGTTCATCACATCAGTTGATCTGCTAGTGATGACGTTATTCAATAAGGTACGAGACGTGTCCCAATTGCCAATATTCAATTGCAATTCCTAGAATCGATGGGATTTACATTAATTGCCAACCGCAGTTGCAATGTAAGCATGTTTTATCCCCATCTTCTTATGCCTTGAGTGATCAGTTCCCACTATCAACTCAATTAAGTTAACCAATTTAAGAAACAACAAACTTACATAATGACACCACACCAGTTGATCTGCTAGTGATGAAATCATATAATTTGCCCCTCCATTGCAATCTAGCCAGGTTACGCCCTGACGTAGATCCAATTTTAGGTGTTTCCGTTTCATTGGATGGCATATAACTTAAATTTAAGGGTAGTAAATTTGATGTGTGTAATCAAATGTATGTACAAAGATGTCATGCATTCATCTTGTAGCATATGTATCATGTAAAAAACTTTTACTCATTAGTTTCTTTACGAGCTTAAATCTCCAAACTTTTGATTGAGGCGTTGAGAAACTTACAACTTTGCCTTAAGTGCTTCGTAGTTATCATGGATGTTAGGTAAAGACTAAAATATGACTCACAGGCGAGCGGTAAGCCAGAATGGAGGCTCACTAAGGCCGCAATTTAATGCGTAGCCATCCTTATACCCACTTTAATAGTTTGTCATAATTAGTTCCACCTTTCAACCACTTAATACAGTCGCGATCAATCAACCAAAAGTCCAAGATTTATTAAGTAAGCTCAAAACAAGATTTCACCATTATTAAGTCCATTTAATATTTTATTGAAATTACCCTTTGTTACTATCATGTTAAAAACATATAAAACAAAAGTAATAAAATAAAATAAACAAACAACAACAATAATGGTCATGCAAATCAAAATCAATATAAAACACACTATTGATTTAATACACGATTAATAGGGTCTTCCCTAATATTATAATTAATCAAATTTTAGTAATCTTTATACATAATATTTACTAAACAATTTTATCAATTATAATAGAATCGCATAATAAGCATGAAATCTTAAAACCAAATCATCATAATCCAAGACAACACATGCATGGTTTGTCATGGATGCCCATATTGCACATATTATAACAAATAATCATGTCAATCAAGGAACGCAACCAAACGGCATATAACCAATATCCATTTATATACACATAAATTACATGCAACCTAGGGTTTCTACAAGTTTTTATCACATAATTTATCAAACCCTAATTTCCTTTTTTTTTAAATAAAAAAAAATTCGACATTTATAAAAAAATAAAATCTAGGGTTTATGAAAAATATAAAAACATAAGAACACCAAGCATGTGATTAATCATACGATTCAATTTTTATGTGTTTCGGTAATTCATTATAATGTATTAACGGCTCTTGATGCCACTGTTGGAATATGTGAATAATATAAACACATAAACATCAAAGAGTACGCAGCGGAATAGATCAAATACAAATAATAAATTAACCGAATATAAATGGATGTGTACATCTTTGTGATTTCTAGCAAGAACAAGAAACCAATGGAACAAGAACTATAAACCCTAATTGGGTTTAATGGTGGATCGACTAGGGTTAGTCGAATAGGGCAAATCACCTTGTTAGCAAAAGTATGCCAACACTTCATTCTTGAACACACGTATTAGTAGCGTTTCAATAAGAAAAGTTAGGTTCTTAATTCACAAGCAATCCAAACATAATGTTTAGAAGATCGCGTAGGAACCCTAGAAGGGTGTAGTTGATCAACTAAACAAGAATGGTTTGAGCTTAGAAATCTAGTAGGAACCCTATAAGGGTGTAGTTCGATTTCTAACTCAAGAGGAGAAAGAGAAGGAGATTTGGTTTGCAAGTGAACCAAGGGATGATTGAATGAATGAGAGGAGGTCTCATTATATAGTATTCAAGAGGCTTGGAGCAAAAGCTATCCCAAACCCTATGGGGAGTGGGTATGGCCGGCCATGGGTACAAAAAGCCCAACCCGAACCGAACTTTCACTCTTGTCCAAATCTAGTCCTTCATGTTTCGTCCAACGGTCGTTAGGTACCGTTAAATGCTCATTACGTGAATTTAATAATTATTCGTCACTAAAACAATAATTATTAATTAATTGAAACTCATACGTAAAGTGTGCAATCCCGAAGTCTCGAGTTCGAGTCCGGTCATGATATATTAATTTATTATCCGTTAAAACTAACACACTCCTTCCGTTTCGAGACTTGTCTTGATTAAGATCACAATAAGCTTGGCTTTTTTAATTTCAAAGAAAAGGAATACTGTAGAAATTGGCTATTTTAATATCAAACATGAACTTATGGTAGCGTTGCTATTTGTGGGAGCATTCCAGATGGTGCAACAAAATCGTCACCCATTTTTTCTTGTTTTATGTTTACCAATGTATGACAAAGGGCAGGGGATTAAATGATTTTGAGTCTACATGTGATCTTATGTTTCTCTAATGTCTAACATGATTTGTTAATTTATCTCGATAGCTTGTCCCACATTGATAGAAAGGAAAAGTAGTAAAACTCTATATAACTTCAAGTTTCATTGATGGGTTTAAACAAAGGAGAAGAGATTACAAAAATTTGTTTGTGTCGTCTTTTCTTGTTTGTTTTTTTTATAATTTCTTTTCATTTAATTCTTTTTCATAACATGGGGTCATAAATTACCGCAAACTATTACAATAACATATTCATACACCGTAAACAAGATTATAAGTCGTAAAAACATCAAGAACAGAGAACGAACCTTAATAGACAAGCTTACTGGAATTATTGGGTTTATGCACTTTGTTTCTTAATGGGCTCAAATGGTTTAAGCCTAAAAACCCGAGACACAAAGATAACAAAACGATCGTTTTAACTTTGCCCAAAAAAATGATACACATGAAGCACAAAATCATTGACAAACCAAAACCGAACGTGATAAAAATCCAGTATGCTGAAAACGATAATTATAATAATAATAATAATAATAATAATAATAATAATAATAATAATAATAATAATAATAATAATAATAATAATAATAATAATAATAATAAAAATAAAAATAATAATAATAATAATAATAATAATAATAATAATAATAATAATAATAATAATAATAATAATAATAATAATAATAATAATAATAATAATAATAATAATAATAATAATAATAATAATACCCCATGGTGTTTGTGTGGGCGATTACAGGCGACGATGGGTCTCCTTGATCCTCCTTCGTCCTCGTCCCTCCAACCTCTAGTCGTCCCTCCGTTCAACCTTCCGTTGATTGTTACCTCACCTTGTACATATTTCTGCCCTATGGTTAGGCGTGTCTCGTGGGAGAGCTCCGGTGTAAGGCGTGTCTTGCGCCTTCTTTCCGGGCTTCGCCGTGTTTCAGTTAGTATCTCATTCGCTCCCTACCATCGGTTAACCTGCGTGTGGTGAAGAAAACCAACCTTTGCTGTGTTGTGTTTCTGTTTTCCTCCTGGGTTTTTGTTTTGGTAGTGGTTAGCGGTTTGTTTCCTGGTTTGTGGATCTTGTCGTGTTTTGTATAGCGAGTTGTTTCTGGGTTTTTGGCTGTTTTCTTAGCAGCGGGTTGCTATTGTTGTTAGCGAGTTGTTTCTGCTGGTTTCTCTTGGTGGGGCCCGCTTGGACAGCGAGTTGCAGAAATAGCAGCTTGTGAGTAGCTGAAATAGCGGTTTGCTATTTGTTGGGATTGTGGTGTGTTGTATAGTGGTTGGTTATGCTTTTTGACCAGGTGGGGCCCACCTTTGGTTTTATCTTGTGGGCTAGTTTTTGGTTTATTTTGGTGGGCCGATTTGGATTGGTTTTTGGTGGGCCTTTGGTTTGTTTATTAGTGGGTTTATATTATTCCTTTTGTGGGCTAATTTTGAATAAAAAGATTTGTCCATGGCTAGCCTTCGTATATCATGCCCATTACAAGGACACGAGGGGTGTAGTGGGAAGGGATTCACTAATAAATATTTTATTGACCATTTGGGCACCCGCCATTTTAAGTCTGATGACTTGAAGGCTTCTCACAGGGCGCGCATCGCAAATGACCCCTCTTTATTTTCTACGTTGGACCAGGCACTCCATCAGGCAGGCATATGGCTTTGTGGGGTGTGTTTTTGCACCCACACATTCAGTAAAAATTGTAAACATGCTTTTGGTGTCGTGGTCCCTGCACCTTGTTTTGACGCACCGGTGATTCACGGTATCCCTATGCCCCTCAGATCGGTTAATGTCGAAGAGGGGGTTGCAGGTGAGTCAGTCGGCACTCCGGATGGGGATAAGACTGGTGATGGAGTTGGTTCTGAGATGCCCCCTCTTGGTGTTGAGTCCAGTTTTGACCTCAACCTTCTTGATCGGGTTTTTTCAAAGAAGATTTGCACAGTTAAATGTATACCCCCTAGGGCGCGGCTTGGGTTTGCTAAGATTTTTTGTGGGGCCTTAGATAAGGTCCTTGCGCGCCCAGGAGACCTATCTGCATGGGTGCAACTCCTCATTTTGCCATCATGTGTGCTGTCCACCTTTGTGTCAACCAACCGAGCTCAACGGTGTTCCGGTGAGAGAGAAAGACACCAGCTTGACAGTATCACTCGGGCCATCCTCAGATGGAAGGATCCCGTCGACAGGCTTGGTTTGGTTAAAGAGCAGTTGGCCGTTGAGCCCCCTTCTTTTTGTGGAGTGAAGAAACTGAAGGATCCCAACGATGTCAACTTGGGTCAATGCAAGCGTAAACTTGGGGACGGGTACTTTACTGCTGCCATTAAGGTGCTCACGTCTTCGGGTATCGCCCCGCCCACGCCTGACACTTTGCAGGAGCTCGAGGCCAAACACCCTTATGCACCCCCTCCCACTCTGCCCTCTTTTTCCCCTGACGAGGAGGCCCTTTTCGTCCATAAAGACTTGGTGCTCAACAGGATTCGCAGTTTCCCCAAGGGGACGTCGTGTGGATGTGATGGGCTCCGGGCACAACATTTGATGGATATACTAGGTGGAGCGGCGACCGCCATCGCTGATGACTTGCTCGGGTCTATTACCGGTATTGTTAACCTGTTCCTCAGTGGTAAGTGCCCCGTCCAAGTGGGTGAATTTATTGCTAGTGCCCCCTTGACCCCCTTAGTCAAGCCTGGTGGGGGTCTACGGCCTATTGCTGTTGGTACGGTTTGGAGAAGGCTCGTGTCCAAGGTGGCTTCCTCGTCGGTTGGTAACTCCATGAATTCTTATCTGCAGGATTTCCAATTCGGGGTGGGAGTCCCGGGGTGTCACAACTCGTAAATTCTGGTCTTTTTCCGAACTTTCACATTTACTATTCATCGGTTACTATTCATCGATCACTATTCATCTTTTTCGGAGTCAGTTTGTGATTCTGAGAAGCGTTTTAAAATTTTACTATTCATAAAACACTATTCACCTCCGGAGAAAAATTGTCATTTATGCGTGAGTTGCGTCATTTCTGTATACGTACGGTGATTTACCTAATAAACGTTATCTTATGAACTATTATTTTGAATAATTGGTCCGACAATCCCAACTATGGTCCTAACATATTTTTATACTCATAATAATAATATAAAAATCATATTATTAATTTACCCGGTGTTTTCAAATCAACTGTTACGTTTTCCGGTCGAAGCTTATAACTCCGTCGGTTTGCGATATTTTAACCCGATCATTATTTTAACTTACGATTCTCATCAGGAACATTATTTTACAATTTTTACAACTTTATTATTTTTATTTTATCTCGTTACAATTTATTTTTAGTTAACTCGGTACCCGGTATCACCTAAAACTAATAATAACTACCTAAACTACATCAAAAGTCCAAGATATCTTTCACAAAATTTCATTTTTCCTTCCTACTTTCCATTATTGCCGCCCCCCCCCCCCCCCCCCCTTCCTTTCCCATTTAATTTTCCCCTAAATTATGGATCTTGTCTACTCTTATAATACATATAATCTAAATGTACACTTTTCATCTCATTTTTCTCATTTCATACAATAATACAACTAGCAAAATTCTCTCTTCTTCTTTCCTTCTTTGGGGTGATCGGCCAAGAACAACCAACAAAGAGAAACCATGGATTTTTGAAGATCAAGTGTTAATTAGGTCTCATATGTATTTCTAGTTAGGGTTATGTGATAAAACTCTAGTTTTCTTTACATCATCATCTTCAAAACTCATCCCATCACCAAGTAAGCTTCAAGATCACTTGTTGATCTTTCCATACTTTCATTTTTCTAGTTTCATATTGTTTATTCAAGATCTATATGCATATGTTAGTTTATACCACTCTATTTATACTTTTTATAACTTATGAACTCTAGAAATGGATTATAGTTAGATCCTTGTTAGATCCCCTTGATTTATGATGTTTAGGAACCCATGACACCCTAAGAAGGTGTATGGTAGGATTAGACTAGTTTTGTGGTGATTGAAAGTGGTTTGGTTGGATTAGAAACTAGTTTGGAACATTAAAAATGGATTTTAAACACATATAAAAACCTACTGTCCTTAAAATGAAAACGTGGCCAACTCAGTGGGTTTGGGGTAACTTTTGACCAAATATTTAGAAAATACATTCCGAGACGGAACTATGGCCGAAAACGGGGATGAAAACGAGTTAATAACGAAGGAGATACGCTAAAAACGAGTTTAACGACGAAAACTATATTTTCTGAAAAACTGCTTGCTGATGAACAGTTGTCACGGGCTGTTTTGGGCATAAAACTTGATCTAGCCATCCCGACTTATCAAAAATATGTTAGTATGTTGTCCCACGATTCCAGGAATGTAAAGAACGAAGAAAACGAGCTTAAAACGACCAAGATATACACTTTTGAAACTAGGCGAACTATAGAGTTAATTACATAAATGGTCACTGTGGTTTGTCTATTTTTTCACATTTAGTCACTGAACTTTTTTTTTGACATACATGGTCACTGAAGTTTCAAATTGTTACAAATTCAGTCATTAAGATTTCAATTTCGTTACATAAATGGTCACTGTGGTTTGAAACTTCAGTGACCATTTATGTAACGAAATGGACTGAATTTGTAACGATTTGAAACTTCAGTGACCATGTATGTCAAAAAAAAAGTTCGGTGACTAAATGTGAAAAAATGGACAAACCATAGTGACCATTTATGTAATTAACTCCGAACTATATATATATTTGACAACTTCTAATAGCACATATTCTATTAAGTTATGGAAACACTATAATTCAACGCCAACACTTATTTTCAAACTACGAGTGGTATAGGCTTCATGTGCATGTACATTCATCGCATCCCCTCATAATTTAAGTAGATCGTATCATTCGTTCATTATAGGTCGCGGTTAGAGATCGTACCTCATTTCTGTGTGACCACTTTTGTCTTCGTAACTATCGTACCAGGTGAGTCATAGCCCCTACTCTTTTAAATTGTTTTGTTAACTTTTTAGGGGAGAATACATGCTCGTTTTTAAATGAATTACTACTTGACCTTTTGAACTTGACTTGACTTTTGAACTTGACTTGACTTTTGAACTTGACTTAAACTTTTGACCCTAATGTACCGTACGTACTATGACCTAAAGTCTCACCTTATTGGTGGAGCGTTCTTAACCCTAAAGTCTCACCTTATTGGTGGAGCGTGCTAAGTCTCCCATGTTCGGAGCGTTCTTAATCTTATATAATAGTTGTATGATGTACTGTTCGTACATTCGCATTGTTCGACGCCTATTAGTAGTATGGATAGCGCTATTAGAGGTCGGCCAACCTCTCGTCCACCATGTTACGGGACGCATATTATTTAATTAGGGGCTTTGCATGGCATACATTATTATATAGGTGGTGCTTATATTGTGACTTATTATGACCGCGGGTGCTTGACTATTAGACCTAAACTATTTTAGCAGTGGGTTGTAAACACACAGGTTACAAGGCTCTTATGGCGGGACTTGTAACTGAGTGGATTTACGATGCCTTTGCTGTGTGATCATTTTCTATAAACTTTACTTGTTAAACAAACTCTATGAACTCACCAACCTCGTGTTGACACTTTAGCATGTATTTTCAGGTTTTAACCAATGGCACACTACTGGAAGTTTTGGCAGGGTATGGCATGGTCATAGAAGACTCTGATTATTCACATGGGGACCGTTTTAAACTACTTTTAAGGGCCTACTTCCGCACTACTTATAATGATGTAAATTCAATATTTTTGATTAAACGATTTTATTCTAAATGATTAAAGTGAAAACCATTTTTGAACTTGTGTTGTAATACCAATTGAGTTACACCCCAGCTACACGTATGCTTCCGCTGGACCCGATTTTGGGGGTGTGACAGATTGGTATCAGAGCTCTGGCTATAGCGAACTAAGTGTTTTTAAAACCTAGACTATAGCTACTTTTACGAAAAACTTAACCCTATGACCGTCACGTGCCTGCCTGCCAAGATGATGCCTCACTTGTGGTTTGTTGCTGACTTAGGTGATGAGATTTGTGTCTCATTATCTGGTATATTATGTTCATTTATTCTAATTGATTTCTATCATTGTCTTTCATATAAGCATGTTCACGTATCATATATGTCACCCTGTTATGTTTCTCCTTGTATAGTCTCACCATTTGACCTCGAGTTTGGTCACCTACCTTAGTCTTTCTGTACGTCTTGGTAGTATAACTGAGCTGAGTATTTCAAAATTCATGGAACCTCGGTGGAATATAGACTAGTCACCTATATTCAACCCGGGATAGTGGGACATAGGCTGACTACCTATATCCGACTCAGAAATGAATTTTGCAACACTGAGAATGGTTATAATAAAATTCTGTTTGGATTGAATCCTCTACTCAATTTCCAAATGTTACATTTATGTATGTGTATACCCTCGTTGTCAGAACGCTTATACTTTTCCTCACCTTGTGAACCGCCGCCTGGAAGCACGTCAACTGGTCATTTCATCTCATAAATCTTCACCTTTATAACACTTCGGAGACCAACGTTAACTGAACTTCGGGACGAAGTTCCCTTAAGGGGTAGAGACTGTCACAACTCGTAAATTCTGGTCTTTTTCCGAACTTTCACATTTACTATTCATCGGTTACTATTCATCGATCACTATTCATCATTTTACTATTCATCTTTTTCGGAGTCAGTTTGTGATTCTGAGAAGCGTTTTAAAATTTTACTATTCATAAAACACTATTCACCTCCGGAGAAAAATTGTCATTTATGCGTGAGTTGCGTCATTTCTGTATACGTACGGTGATTTACCTAATAAACGTTATCTTATGAACTATTATTTTGAATAATTGGTCCGACAATCCCAACTATGGTCCTAACATATTTTTATACTCATAATAATAATATAAAAATCATATTATTAATTTACCCGGTGTTTTCAAATCAACTGTTACGTTTTCCGGTCGAAGCTTATAACTCCGTCGGTTTGCGATATTTTAACCCGATCATTATTTTAACTTACGATTCTCATCAGGAACATTATTTTACAATTTTTACAACTTTATTATTTTTATTTTATCTCGTTACAATTTATTTTTAGTTAACTCGGTACCCGGTATCACCTAAAACTAATAATAACTACCTAAACTACATCAAAAGTCAAAGATATCTTTCACAAAATTTCATTTTTCCTTCCTACTTTCCATTATTGCCGCCCCCCCCCCCCCCCCCCCCTTCCTTTCCCATTTAATTTTCCCCTAAATTATGGATCTTGTCTACTCTTATAATACATATAATCTAAATGTACACTTTTCATCTCATTTTTCTCATTTCATACAATAATACAACTAGCAAAATTCTCTCTTCTTCTTTCCTTCTTTGGGGTGATCGGCCAAGAACAACCAACAAGGAGAAACCATGGATTTTGGAAGATCAAGTGTTAATTAGGTCTCATATGTATTTCTAGTTAGGGTTATGTGATAAAACTCTAGTTTTCTTTACATCATCATCTTCAAAACTCATCCCATCACCAAGTAAGCTTCAAGATCACTTGTTGATCTTTCCATACTTTCATTTTTCTAGTTTCATATTGTTTATTCAAGATCTATATGCATATGTTAGTTTATACCACTCTATTTATACTTTTTATAACTTATGAACTCTAGAAATGGATTATAGTTAGATCCTTGTTAGATCCCCTTGATTTATGATGTTTAGGAACCCATGACACCCTAAGAAGGTGTATGGTAGGATTAGACTAGTTTTGTGATGATTGAAAGTGGTTTGGTTGGATTAGAAACTAGTTTGGAACATTAAAAATGGATTTTAAACACATATAAAAACCTACTGTCCTTAAAATGAAAACGTGGCCAACTCAGTGGGTTTGGGGTAACTTTTGACCAAATATTTAGAAAATACATTCCGAGACGGAACTATGGCCGAAAACGGGGATGAAAACGAGTTAATAACGAAGGAGATACGCTAAAAACGAGTTTAACGACGAAAACTATATTTTCTGAAAAACTGCTTGCTGATGAACAGTTGTCACGGGCTGTTTTGGGCATAAAACTTGATCTAGCCATCCCGACTTATCAAAAATATGTTAGTATGTTGTCCCACGATTCCGGGAATGTAAAGAACGAAGAAAACGAGCTTAAAACGACCAAGATATACACTTTTGAAACTAGGCGAACTATATATATATTTGACAACTTCTAATAGCACATATTATATTAAGTTATGGAAACACTATAATTCAACGCCAACACTTATTTTCAAACTACGAGTGGTATAGGCTTCATGTGCATGTACATTCATCGCATCCCCTCATAATTTAAGTAGATCGTATCATTCGTTCATTATAGGTCGCGGTTAGAGATCGTACCTCATTTCTGTGTGACCACTTTTGTCTTCGTAACTATCGTACCAGGTGAGTCATAGCCCCTACTCTTTTAAATTGTTTTGTTAACTTTTTGGGGGAGAATACATGCTCGTTTTTAAATGAATTACTACTTGACCTTTTGAACTTGACTTGACTTTTGAACTTGACTTAAACTTTTGACCCTAATGTACCGTACGTACTATGACCTAAAGTCTCACCTTATTGGTGGAGCGTTCTTAACCCTAAAGTCTCACCTTATTGGTGGAGCGTGCTAAGTCTCCCATGTTCGGAGCGTTCTTAATCTTATATAATAGTTGTATGATGTACTGTTCGTACATTCGCATTGTTCGACGCCTATTAGTAGTATGGATAGCGCTATTAGAGGTCGGCCAACCTCTCGTCCACCATGTTACGGGACGCATATTATTTAATTAGGGGCTTTGCATGGCATACATTATTATATAGGTGGTGCTTATATTGTGACTTATTATGACCGCGGGTGCTTGACTATTAGACCTAAACTATTTTAGCAGTGGGTTGTAAACACACAGGTTACAAGGCTCTTATGGCGGGACTTGTAACTGAGTGGATTTACGATGCCTTTGCTGTGTGATCATTTTCTATAAACTTTACTTGTTAAACAAACTCTATGAACTCACCAACCTCGTGTTGACACTTTAGCATGTATTTTCAGGTTTTAACCAATGGCACACTACTGGAGGTTTTGGCAGGGTACGGCATGGTCATAGAAGACTCTGATTATTCACATGGGGACCGTTTTAAACTACTTTTAAGGGCCTACTTCCGCACTACTTATAATGATGTAAATTCAATATTTTTGATTAAACGATTTTATTCTAAATGATTAAAGTGAAAACCATTTTTGAACTTGTGTTGTAATACCAATTGAGTTACACCCCAGCTACACGTATGCTTCCGCTGGACCCGATTTTGGGGGTGTGACACGGGGGGGGGGGGGGGGGTGTGAGGCCGTCCTCCATTCTGTGAATAGGCTTATTGAGTCTAAAGGTGGTGAAGTTGGACACTCTATGCTCTTGGTGGACTTTAAGAATGCTTTCAATTTGGTCGAGATGAGTGTCTTACTACAGGAAACTAGAGCGCGTTGTTCGCCCATTGCCCCTTGGGTTGAGTTTTGCTATGCACGCCCTGCCAGGCTTTATTATGATAACTCTATCCTTTGGTCATGTCAGGGGGTTCAACAGGAGGATCCGCTGGGGCCTTTGCTATTTGCCCTAGCTTTGCACCCTTTGGTTCATGCCATTAATCGCTCTTGTGAGCTTGCCCTTCAGGCTTGGTATCTTGATGATGGTACTATTGTTGGAGACACTCTCACGGTCGCTAAGGCGTTGGACATCATCAGGACGGAGGGCCCGGCTCGTGGTTTGTTCTTGAACGTCGATAAGACTGAACTCTTTTGGCCTGTGGAGGACCCTAGGAGTATAATAGATGGTGTGTTCCCCACGAATATCGCTCGTCCGCTCCATGGCGTCAAACTTCTAGGGGGTTCTGTCAGCTTGGATGACGGTTTCTGTCAAGACTTGGCTTCCAAAAGAGTCTCTAAAACCATATCTTTAATGGAGGCCATTAGCAAGCTTAATGATCCTCAATGCGAACTGCTCCTCTTGCGCAATTGTGCAGGAGTTTCAAAATTATCTTACGCTTTGCGAACATGTTCCCCCTTGTACTTATCAGAGGCCCAAGCTCAATTCGATCAGACGTTGCGTGCATCCCTGGAGAAGATTGTCACTACCTTAGGGCCGGGTTTTGGTTATTGGCAATGGCGGCTTGCCACTCTCCTAATAAAACTCGGTGGTCTCGGTATCCTTGCAGCGGGAGATATCATACAATATGCCTTTCTCGCTTCTCGCATGCAAACGAGGGACCTACAGGAGAAGATACTTACCAAAACCGGTATTGTCACATATGGTCCTTCATTCTAGCATGCCTTGGATAATTTCAACGCTACTTGCAACACCGACTTTCTCACTGCCACCGGGGGCGCTCTTGCCCCCCAACTGATGAAAACTTTGGCAAAGTGTTATTTCGGTGTCATTGAGAAAGACCTTGTTTCCAAGTACTCGCTAAGTCCAAGGCATGTGGCTATACTCAGTAGTATCCGCGCCCCACATGCACAGGACTTCCTCTTTACCATCCCTATCGACGGCCTAGGACAAAGGATGAATCCTCGCCAATTTCGATCTGTGTTATGTTACAGGCTCGCGGTTCCCATGTTTTCTGAAGGCAGCCTATGCCCGAGCTGCAATACACATCGTATGGACCAATGGGGGGATCACGCGGTCCACTGCGCTAGCGAAGTGGGTGTTAAGTTCAGGCATAATTTGGTGCGTGATATCCTTGTTGACATATATTCCAAAGCCGGGATTATTGTGCGTAAAGAGGCTCCAATGGGATTCCTGTCAGAGGAAGGGAGGGAACTACGCCCTGCAGATGTGCTATTATTCAACTGGTTCCAAGGTAAGGACGCATGTCTAGATGTGACTGGGGTCTCTCCGTTTGCTGGGACTGGGGTGACATCATGGGCTCCTGGGGCTGCTTTGAGTAATGCTGTGGAAAAGAAAAGGAAGAAGTATGCGTCCAAGTGTGAAGACAATGGATACAAGTTCGTCCCTTTCGCTTTTTCTACATTTGGGGAACTCGATGTGGAAGCTTTGAATATACTCTCGCGTGTCGGGGCTATTGCCAGCAGCCACTCTAACAACGTTAAGTGTGGTGCTTTTATTTTTCATCGAGTTAGTTTCTGTATCCAAAAAGGGGTGGGAGCACAGATTGTGTCTAGACTCCCCTCCAACTTTATGTAATTTTCGTGGTTTCAATGATATAATAATAATAATAATAATAATAATAATAATAATAATAATAATAATAATAATAATAATAATAATAATAATAAAATGCTTAGTTTCGGTTTGAATTAACTACAACACTGCTAGCACTATAGATAAAACAATAGAGCTATTTTGTTTGTTGTTTTTCTACCATATTTGTAGTTCAAATGTTGTGAGTTGATAGCTTTTCTTCTACATACATTAGCATTTAAAGGCTCATATGCTTTTGCAACTTCAAGATATACCGATTTTGAATCATTAAACACTTTTTAGCGGAGGTTAGAAATAAGTACATAACCATAAAGGCTCAAATAGACGGTACACCACAACAGCTTGATTTCAAGCTCAAAAGCGGAATCGTTTTCTCTTAATAATTAGATGAGCCTGGATCCAAAAATGTCATCAAGAACTTGTATGTGTGAGTCGACCCGTGTCCTATCAATCGAATGAAACTGCAAGTGTTTCTAAGAAAAAGAAACTTTAGATCATAACTTAGTATAATGTATGTATTTGTATTTCATCATTAATATTAATACACGGATTGACTAAAAGTGTATTAAGCATACAACATTACCAACTGCCAAGTGATTTGTATATGTTCAAAAATGTGAAGAAAAAAAAAACGTACTTATAAATAGATAGAAAGCAAAAGTAATGAAATCTCTTTAACTTGAAGTGTCATTTGTAGGTTTTCTCTCTAGTTCCGATTCCTTTTTATTTTTTCTTTTCACTTCAAACTCTTTTTTCATAACATAACAGTTAAGATAATAGTTTAGAATGGCTGTAACAAGTAAAACGAGCATACAACAAGGATACAAGTCGTAAATGAAGATTAGATACAGGTGTAAATGAGTCAAGCATTTGTCAAGTAACTCGAGCTCGAGCCGCGCTTTATTGAGGCATATGTATTAGAAACATGTGACGCCGGATATATAATCAATCCTGATGTCATACACAAATGAGAACAGACTATTAAGGCTTTTTAGCTATGGATTACATGAGTTTATTACCAAAGTTTATCTCGACGAAAGAGATTAGTTACATTCGTTCAAGGACGATGCATGTACTTGATTGAACATTCTCGGTCTGTCTCGAAAGTGTCCCTTCTACTTTTGTTGGAAGGCGTTACTTCTTGGGAACATATTTGATCGTACATGCGACTGTGTTTTTTTAAACAATGGCATGAGTTAACCACACCCTCCCATAGGGAGGGTTTGCAAATGATTGGACGCATCCCCCGGTTGTACGGTATGCATCACAGATTGCACGGTTTGACTAAAAACCTATGATGTGACACCATAGAGAGGGTTAAGATAACACAACCCTAAACAATAATAATGCCATTTACAACAGAGATGTTTTCGTTTTATAACATGTACGCGTTCCATCCTTGAAAATATAAGAAGCTTGTTGTTAACTTGTTATATAATTGATTAACAAGGGAAAACATAAGAAAAATGACCCAAACACATATATTTAAAAGGAAAAAAAAAAAGTAACGCTAATGATAAGAGATATTAAAATCAAATATGGTACTTAAATATAGAACGTTGACTTTTTTTTATAGTTTTCTACATGGTTTTCAATCTACTTTGTGATCTTATGTTTCTTTAGAGTTAACGAGCGGGTGCACCCGCGCGTTGCTGCGAGAATGTTGTGTTTAATTTAAACTCGGAATAAAACGATCGTAAAAAAAAATTATTTTTGTTATTAAGGACTAAATTTGCAAAAGATCGATAACGAGAGACTAACTCTGTCATTTACAGCTAACCTGAGAGACCATTTTTGTTAACTTCTTAGGAACTGTAACCATGGTTCCTAACCAAATCATTTTTAGTATATATAATAATAGGATTTGTTAATTTATTTCAACACCTCATCTCACATAGTCACATGGATAGAAAGTAAAAGTAGTGAGCTCTTTATAATTTCAAGTGTCATTCACATGTCAATTTAACAAAATGAGAATCTTACAAAAACTAACTTGTTGGATCGGTCTTTTTTTTTTTTTTTTTTTTTTTCACCGTCACTTTACTCTTTTTATTAGAGCACAAGGTGCAAAGGCAAGCATTTGCCTCCCCATTCGGGCCCCACCATGCCACATTACCAAAACACCTCAACTTCAATTAACCACAACAAACCCCCCCCCCCCTCACCAAACAACAAACCTCAACTTTCCCATTCGGGCCCCACCTCTTACACACTTATTTTTTTATTCATTTCATTAAATAAATTAAATTAATTTCACAAATACTAAAAAATAAAAAAAACATACTAATTTTATTTAATTAAATAAAAAAGTTACAATACGGAAAAAAAAATACAACACATACGACACTAAAAACCGAACCTAATTATTACTATTTCGTTGAAATTCTTCCCATTGACTTGTAACTAAAAATTGATTAAAATAAAATGAAATAAAATCTAGTTGGAGTAAAAGCCCACTTGTAAACCTAAAGCCCATTATTTACATGGTATCAATTTAGGTTTTATTATAATTTGCGGTATCAAATTGTTATTAAACAAGAACACATGTGTCGTAGATATGAAGCGTGGATTACAAGCTCAAAAACATTAAGCACAAAAAATGAACCTACTATTCACACTACAAACTGGACGTTTGTTATTGCCTAAAAAATTGAAGCACAAAACCATGTGGAAATCAAAATCCGACGTTTGAAGTTATGCTAAAAAACATGATACGAATGAAGCATAAAAACCTTTTAAAAACCAAAACCGGATGTAACTATCACGATCCAATATGCTAAAAATGATCAAAATTTGCTTAGCTTCGGTTTCCATCGACTGATAAAAATTTCTTTATTTTTATTTTATTTTTTTGAACGAACTGATACAAGTTACTAATACACTTTTCAAAATTTATTTTGCATTGTAGTTAAATGGTTGTGATTTGGTACCTTTTCTTCAACCTACATCACCATTCAAAGTTTCATATCTTTCAGCAACCTCAATTTATAAAAGTTATATGGATTTTAGCTGTTGATTACATGAGTTTATTAGCAAAGTTTTTCTCAACAAAAGAGCCATTACTTTCATTCATGCAAGGATGATGCATGTACTTGATCGAACATACTCAGTCGGTCTCGAAAGTGTTCCTTCTACTTTTGTTGGACTCTTTCGTAGCCACAATTTTGGGAAAAAGATAGTTCAAGTTTGTGACCATTAAGCTGGTATACAAAACATTAGTACATATTTAGCTTCAACTTTGTACTAGCTAGGACGTGACATCCTCAACTCAAATACTTCTTTTTGTAGCGTCGTATGAGCTATTCTCTTGAACAAAATTAGTATCTAGCAAGTATTATATAACTTCCATGTAATTAAAAACTTTGAATCAGTCAAGCCGGATAATCATATCCGAGTTTGTTCTTTGGTTTTGTACGTAGCTTCGAGTTGGTATTGAAAGATGACCCAAACACAAATATTTCCTACATAAATGTAAAACGTTAAGTTTTATTTTGAGTTTTCTATATAGTTTTCAAGATCTTATGTTTCTTTAGTGTCAAGGTGATTTGCTAATTCATTTCATGAGCTTGTCCCACATAGATAGAAAGTAGAAGTAGTGAACTCTTTATAACTTCGAGTGTCTTTTATATATTTAAAGAAACATGATTAGAAATTACAAAAATTCAATTGTATCTCTTTTCTTGTTTACTTTTTTATAATTTCTTTTCATTTAATTCTTTTTCATAACACGGGGTCATAAAATACCACAAATTATTACAAAGCTTATATTCATACACAGTTAAAATAACAATTTAAAATGATCGTAACTAATAAATAACTAGAACATAAGTCGTAAATACAATGCGTGGATTTGTTTCTCGATCAATAGGCTCAAATGGTTTAAGCCTAAAAACCCGAGACACAAAGATAACAAAACGAACATTTTAACTTTATTCCCAAAAACATGATACACATGAAGCACAAAATCATTTAGAAACCAAAACCGAACGTGAAAAACATCCAAAATGCTGGAAACCATAAAATTTTGTTTAGTTTAATTTTGGTACACAAGTTGCTAACACTATTTATAAAACAATAGAGCTATCTTGATTGCTACTTTTCTACCATATTTGTAATTCAAAGGTGGTGACTTAGCTTCTTTGGGAATAACCTTTCTCACCTCCATTTGATATCTCATAGATTGACAGTCGAAAACTGCAGTTGCAGTGTTAACGGGTTTGGAACTATATTATTGAAACAATTTTGTGGGAAGTCAAACGTGGGTTCAAGGTATTATTGAAACAATGATGACCAGGTCAGGCTGGAAGTTTCAGCTAGCCATAATGAAGTCAACTTATTTGCATCATCTAAACACATGGAACAGGTTTCCGAGTTTGTAAATTAAGTATTGGACCGTGATGAAAAGTGGCTACAAAATGAATGTTTGGAGAAGTCTTTGTTTCCTGGCAGACATGTCTCTTGCTGAAAAATAGCATTTGGAACTCGAAAAGAAATGTCTAACAGTTGATATATTTTTTCATGGTCCATATGATGTTGACGAAAAGAGCTTTTGTCTTTTTTCGATAAACACGCATCTGGCAACATTTGTGATGTCATAGGCTCAATGGGACTGGTGTAATGATTAGAGCAGCTCATGAATGGAAGGATCTTTATTGATGCTCGGTTAACTCCTTTCATTTCGAGACTTATCTTGATTACGATCACACAATAACCTTTGCTTTTTTAATTTCAAAGAAAAGGAATACTGTTTTATAAACCAGAAATGGCTTTTTAATATCAAACTTGAACTTATGGTAGTGTTGCAATTTGTGGGATCATTCCAGATGGTGCAACAAAATCGACACCCATTTTTTCTTGTTTTATGTTTTACCAATGTTTGACAAAGGGCAGGGGATTAAATGGTTTTCAGTCTACATGTGACATGATTTCTCTATGTCCCACATTGATAGAAAGTAAAAGTAATTAACTCTTTATAAGTTCAAGTTTCATTTATATGTTAAATTGGATCTAAACAATAGATTACAAAAGCTTAATTGTCTAGTCTGTTGTTTAATTTGATTTTCTATAATTTCTTTTCATTTAATTTTGCTTCATAAGATGGGGTCATAAATTATCGCAAACTATTACAAAAATATATTCATACACTGAAAACAAGATTACAAGCCGTGAAAACAATGTGTAGATTACAAGCCCAAAAACATTAAGGAACAAAACACGAACCTTAATTGACAAGCTTACAGGAATTATTAGGTTTATGCACTTTGTTTCTTAATGGGCTCAAATGGTCCAAGCCTAAAACCCCGAGACACAAAGATAATAACAGAATGATCGTTTTAACTTTGCCCAAAAAAATGATACACATGAAGCACAAAATCATTGACAAACCAAAACCGAACGTGATAAGAATCCAGTATGCTGAAATCGATTAAAAAAAAAAAAAAAGTAATGCTTAGTTTCGGTTTGAATTAACTACAACACAACTACACAAGTTGCTAGCACTATAGATAAAACAATAGAGCTATTTTGTTTGTTGTTTTTCTACCATATTTGTAGTTCAAATGTTGTGAGTTGATACCATTTCTTCCACATACATTAGCCTTTAAAGGCTCATATGCTTTTGCAACTTCAAGTTATACCGATTTTGAATCATTCAACACTTTTTAGCAAATGTTAGAAACAAGTACATAACTATAAAGGCTCATATGCTTTTGCAACTTCAAGTTATACCGATCTTGGACCCTGCTTCTCTCAGGGGCGTTGCCCCCGAACCCCCACCAAGGGGGCTACCGCCCCCTTGGAACCCCCGTTAATCCAGTTAATATTCATATAAGTGTCGACCCTTATATGCATATTAAACTCAATCTATTTTACACTAAAATACCAACAAAGCATACAACATTACCAACTGCCAAGTGATTTGTATATGTTCAAAATGTGAAGAAAAAAAAAACGTACTTATAAATATATAGAAAGCGAAAGTAATGAAATCTCTATAACTTGAAGTGTCATTTGTAGGTTTTCTCTCTAGTTCCGATTTATTTTTATTTTTTCTTTTCACTTCAAACTCTTTTTTCATAACATAACAGTTAAGATAATACTGTAGTTTAAAATGGCCGTAACAAGTAAAACGAGCATACAACAAGAATACAAGTCGTAAATGAAGATTAGATAGATGTGTAAATGAGTCAAGCTTTTGTTGAGTAACTCGAGCTCAAGCCGCGCTGTATCCATATGTATTAGAAACATGTGACACCGGATATATTATTAAAATTAATGCTAGATGTCATACACAAAAGAGTCACTATGAAGGCTTTTTAGCTATGGATTACATGAGTTTATTACCCAAGTTTATCTCGACGAGAGAGTCATTAGTCACATTCGTTCAAGGACGATGCATGTTTAATATCAAAATTAGCTGTTTCTCAACTTTAAGACGGAAAAAAAAACATTAGTTTTATGAACTATACATTTTGGATAATGATAATATGTGGAACTAGTACATACTAAAGTTATGTTAGAGATGGCATATGTTTTGATTTTGAGCTACAAAATAACTAACTTGATATTTAAATTATCCCTAATAACCATCTGCTAGTCTGATATAACATCGTAATGAGTAACGATAGATCTTAAACAATATAAACACAAAACATTAGATTATACCGATGCAACAAATTTAACATACGGTCTTGGATTCTTGGAACTAGATTTGTTAATCTTCATTTACAGATAACAAATAGCACCAAAAGGCCAATTTGCCATACGTCTTGTATATTGGTTGGAGGGTTTTGTGGAGGTTTGATCTTATGTTTCTTTAGTGTCGACATGATTTGTTATTTTTTTATTTCAAGAGTTTATCCCACATGGATAGAGAGTAAAAGTAACGAACCCTTTATAATTTCAACTGTCACTCGTATGTTTAATCAACAAGCGGCAATTCAACAAAATCTGACTTGTTGCATTGTCTGTGTGTTGACTTTTTAAAATTTATGTTCTTTTTCACTTACAAGCCAAAAAAAAGTTATCTAAGCCTAAATACCAAATACAAAGAAAACACAACAAACCTTTTTATAACTCGACACACAAACAAAATACAAACGTTTTAACTTTATGCCGAAAAACTTGAAGCACAAAACATGTAGAAACCAAAACCGAACGTTTTAAGGTTATACCACCCGAAAGCATGATACATGAAGCGTAAAACCATTCACGACCCAAAACTGAACATGTTAACGATCCAATATGCTAAAAACGATCAATATCTTTTAGACCGGTCCTTCATAAACGCACCGGTATAAATATGAAAAAGTGATATAGACCGGTTTCTTTTATTTACACCGGTCTAAATTAGGGTGCTCACGGTCCAAAAACCGGACCAGACCGACAAAGACCGGACCGAGACCAAATCCGGCAAAAAACCTAGACCGAGACCGGACCGAATGTGGTCGGTCCGGTCTCTGTCCAAATAGGCTAAATGTCCGGTTATAAAGCCGGTCCGGACCGGACCGATCCGGACCGAGACCGAAATTATGAAAATCCCTAGACTGAGACCGGACCGAATGTGGTCGGTCCGGTTGGTTTTGTCGGTCGGTCCGGTCCATCCGATCCGTTAGATAAGATTTTTTTTTTTGTTCACTACTCAAAACTAATATTTTGGGCAAGTATGGTACGTTTTGCAATAATTAACCCTTCAAGGTTTGCACGTACGAAAACATGTTAAACAGATTTCTGGACTAATTTGGTAGCAAGTATATATAATTAAGTACTGGTTACAATATAAACATATTAAAACTTTCTATCAAAACCCTTCCTTTCGAGATCGTAAGGAAATACACACTACGAATAAAATCCATTTAGATCATGCCCTTTTATCAACATAGAAGTCTTTGAGCCAAATTGACATTAAAAATGATAATTTACCTTCAACTTGGTGAGCAAAAAACAAATGATAATACACTACGAACTCGTCTTCCAACTGCTTCCTAAACACCTCTTGGATTTCCAATTATAATTTGCAATACAAATATATGTCTTTATGTATCATGCAAGAATCAGATTTCAAGAGTATGCTATTGATATAATCATTGAACTTTCTGGTTCAAATTCAACTATGGTACTAATGGGAAAGTCATGTGGAAATCAAGTGAGTGGGTTAAATTGAGTCAGGGTATTAAGGTACCTGATTTTTCAAATTGAGGGTACTATCCTGCACCATTAAGAGTTCAAGGTACTAGAGGACCCGGTTAAACAAATTAAGGGTAAGAATATGCATTTTGGCCTTAGTAAAACTACAGGGATGTTTTTAAATATAAGCTACGTTAAAATATAAAGCTTTATGATTTTGGGCTATCATGTATTATCTGTAAATTTAAAAGGGTGCTAAAATATACAGTAAAGTTTAACGTGTTTATTAATTATGAGTTACCAAGTATTTTATATGATTTTGACTTTTTGAAAAGTTTACTATTCATCTTGAGTGCAACACATCTTAACAACTTATAATGGAGGGATGGTCAAAGTGAATTTGTGAATTCCTTAAATTTAAGTCAATCCTCATTTTACCCTTACCCTTCTAACATGAAAAGTATTAACATGGCTTGAAAATATTAACTTGGCGTGGAAAGTATTAACATTATGAATGGTCAAAATATTGTGCATGGGAAAGTATTAAATGCAATGGTCAAAATATTGTGCATGGGGAAGTATTCACAGAAACTATTAACATGTTACTAGGTCAAAACGCATACACCCGGGTACATACTATTCGAAACGCATGCATGTCAATGGGCGGGAAAAACCTTGATGTTCAAAATTGTACTAGATTTTTTGCTTATATAAACATACACCCGGGTACATACTATTCGAATCCAACCCTACTGAATCATTCAACATTCGACATACCTATCAAGAAATGGAAATGCCAAATCAAAGGAATGTTGATGATGATCTTGAGGTAATGAAAGTTTTAATCGTATAGTACTTGCTACATGTTTGTTTTTTCATCGTATAGTGTTGCTACATGTTTATCTTTTTTTTTTTTTCTTTTTTTTTTTGTGGTTTCTTTACAGCTTCTTCCCAATCCTAACCCTCCTGCACATTCTAATCCTTTTTCTTTTCTTTTTTTCTTTTTTTTTTTTTTTTTTTTTTTCATCGATGAAGATGATGAAGAAGAACCAATATCATCACCAACAGTTGCAAGCCAAGTATTTGTGCCCGGTCGGAAAAGAATTTATTCCTTGGTTGATGACAGTGACACTGATGAAGACTAAACTTTTGTTTCGACGAATAACCTGTTAAAACAACTCGTTTTGCATTGTTTACAAACTATATTTCTTGGTTTCCTTTGTTTCTCTTATCAAAAAATGAATTAATTGTTGCCTTCATATGTTATTTCGAAATGTTATTGTCCAACAGTTGCAATCCATATTTGCAATCCAATCATGAAATAAACTATAAGCGTTGTCAATTATTGTCCAACACTTGCAATTCACATTCATATCACTCGTATAGTTTCTTGTTATTCGAAATGTTATACTTTGTTTCGAAATGTTATACTTTGTTTCCTTGATGTCCAACAGTTGCAATCATATATTCACTCGTATAGTTTATATATCTTCCAATAGTTCCAATCCATGATCACTCGTATAGTTTCTTGTTACTCCATTAATGCGACAACCCATCTTTATTATTTGTGAAACAAGATAAAAACATGTTAGTAACTTGCCTAATATAAGTACAAATCTTTATTATGAGTGCAAATCATTTATTTAGACAAAAGATTTACAATAAGTGCAAATAAAACCTATAAATAGTTGCCTAATAAACACGAAAATATACCTATAAATACCCTAAGACTAGACAATGTTACAATCTACTTTATAGAAGAGAAATACTTGTTACGTATTCAATTATGAATTCGCATGATGAACATGTCAACATGCTTTCTTGTCAATTTGCCACAAATCTCACGGTATATCAACTTTGTTATTACGTCTTTAGTTTAAGGTTATTACGTCTTTAGTTGAATCTTCTTTTTATCTATACTATTTATAAAGAGTAAATGGTCAAAAAGTCAAAAAGTGAAAAGTGAAAAACTTAAATTAATGTTTTGCTTAAATTACCCTTAATTAATGCATTTAACACACTTTAATACCTCTTATTTAAAACTTAATCAAAACTTAAATAAAAACATGGAAACTTATATTACACATTTAATTTTTTTGTCAACTTAAAAACATGGAAATTTAAATAAATAATTAATAAATGAAAACATAAAAATGCAATGTTTTGAAAACCGGGTTCGAAATCAACCCGATCGAGTCACCGGGTCAACTGGTTCGACAGGTTGGACCGCCGGGTCAACCCGGTTTTCAATTTATTATTATTTTTTTTTTGACCGGGTCAACCGGTTCGACCGCCGGGTCAACCCGGGTTTTTATTAAATTTTTTTGAAAAAATGAAACCCGGCTGGGTTTCGAGAACCGGGTTGACCCGGGTCACTCAAAACCTGGCGGGTAACACCGGTTAACCAGGTTTTACAAACCTAGGTTGTTTTGACCCCTTTTTTCGGCCGAAACCGGTCTAACCGGTTAACCCGGTCGGGTCAACCCGGGTTTCAAAACGTTGTAAAAATGTAAAATTGTTTTGTCAACTTATGAATGAATACACACGTATATAAAAATAAACTTTTAAATACTAGATGAGTAGCCATACATAGAAACAGAATTTTATAGCGGCAGATAGTTATAGTGATATTATGGTTACACAAAACATTACACAAACCACTTAACCAAAATGTCATTATAATTAAATGCCGCTATAAAATCCCGTTGATATGCACGGGTACTCGTCTAGTTTGATAAATGTGCTTATATTATTGTAAACTATTATGGGCTTATGGGTTTATGTCTATTCATCCTAATCTTGATTAACAAGTTAGGGTTTTCCTATTACTTACAAATATCTCCTATTGTAACATTACGAAGATATCTTAATAATAAGAATCCTCTTCCTCTTTCATTCTTGTGTTCTTGTTCATTATATTTATAACACGTTATCAGTACGCTCTAAATATTTTTTTTTATTAATTTTTTCTCCTGTTCATGAATCGAGACGTGAAAGCCTTCGTTGAAGTTACATACAGTATTGCCTTTTGACTCAAAAAAGGTACATACATATTTAATCTCATTCATATATTAATACTTTATTGCATGTTTTAAAATGTAATTAACGTACGTCTTGGTATATTTGTTTTATCTCTTTGTTATTCTTACACCCGAAGAACATGTTGGTTAAATTTAGTTAATTAGATTTTTTTTTTTTTTTTTTGGGTAAAATTTAGTTAATTAGATTTAAATATTAAAGAAATTAAAAGCCAATAAAGGTAACTGTATTCGATTTTTTTTTTTTGAGCAAACTGTATTCGATCTAGAAACTTTATATTGTCTACTTTGATATTATATCACTTTTGCTTTTAGGATAATCACAATTGTATTTTAAAATTTTGATTTATGATGACTACAGTTGCCTATAGATGTATCATTGTTGGTGTTTTAAATGGTGGTTCTTATTATAGAAAACAAGTAAAAGAAAAACGGATGATACATAACTTGTAAATATCTATATATATATTGAGTGAATGTGAATAAGAATGTGTTACTTCGTATCTAGTTTTATTTTATTTATCTAGAACACTAATTGGTGTTAATTCTTATATGATGATTAATGACTTACAAGAAGCGCGTTAAATGAGAGGTAAATAAAATGCTTAGTTTCGGTTTGAATTAACTACAACACAAGTTGCTAGCACAATAGATAAAACGATAGAGCTATTTTGTTTGTTATTTTTCTACCATATTTGTAGTTCAAATGTTGTGAGTTGATACCTTTTCTTCCACATACATTACCATTTAAAGGCTCATATGCTTTTGCAACTTCAAGTTATGCCGATTTTGAATCATTCAACACTTTTTAGCGGAGGTTAGAAACAAGTACATAACCATAAAGGCTCAAATAGACGGTACACCACAACAACGTGATTTCAAGCTCAAAAGTGAATCGTTTTCTCTTAATAATTAGATGAGCCTGGATCCAAAAACGTCATCATCAAGAACTTGTATGTGTGAGTCGACCCGTGCCCTATCAATCGAATGAAACTGAAAGTGTTTCTATAAAAAAGAAACTTTAGATCATAACTTAGTATAATGTATGTGTGTACACAAAAGAGTCACTATTAAGGCTTTTTAGCTATGGATTACATGAGTTTATTGCCAAAGTTTATCTCGATGAAAGAGTTAGTCACATTCGTTCAAGGATGATGCATGTACTTGATCGAACATTATCAGTCTGTCTCGAACGTGTGCCTTCTACTTTTGTTGGAAGGCATTAATTCTTGGAGACACATTTGAACGTGCATGCGATTGTGTTCTTTTATAACCGACTATGGAGAAAACTTGTTATCTATTGATCACTTATAGGCGAACAAAGGCGAAGGGATTGACTTGAATGAAGTCTTTGACTTTTTAATATCAAAATTAGCTGTTTCCTCAAGTTTAAGAAAGAAAGAAAAAAACATTAGCTTTATGAGCTATACATATTGGATAATGATAAATTGATAATATGTGGAGAGAAAAATTCAAATGCATACCCTTATTTTAGTGCATACCAATGGGCAAATCCCCATCATTCATCTAATTTGATCTAGTGGTGACGATTAACCTAAGATTAAACCCTAAAAACCTAAGTCCATGTTTTTTTTTCTCTTTCTTTTTCTTTTTGTATTTCTTATTACTTTTTTTTTTCTTTTTTCTTTTGCTTTTTTTCTAATTATCATGGGAAAATTCAATTCAGGTTCTTTTTTTGTTCTTTTTTTTTTTTTTGCTCCTTTTGCCATCTACGTTTTTTTTTATTTTCTTTTCTTTTTTTTTTCTCTTTTTGCAAGTTACGTTTTTTTCTTCTTTTCTTTTTCTTTTTCTTTTGATTCTTTTACAACACCGTTGTTGTTTTTTTTCTTTTTTTTTTCTCGTCTTTTCATTTATTTTCTTTCGTTTTCAACCATTTTTCATACGTTTTCGTCCGTTTTCAGATGTGTTTTTACGCTTTCATACGTTTTTGTCCGTCTTTTTACGTTTCGGCCGTTTCTTTCGTTTTCATACGTTTTTATCCGTTTCTTTTGTTTTTGTCCATTTTTCATACATTTTCGTCTATTTTTTGACTTGTTTTTATGCTTTCATACAATTTCGTCTATTTTCGTCTGTTTTTATACGTTTTTATCTATTTTCTTAAGCTTTTTTTTACCCATTTTCATACGTTTTCATCTGATTTCTTAGATTTTCGTTCGTTTTCATATGATTTCGTCTTTGTTCATCAGTTTTCTTTTGTTTTCGTCCATTTTTCATATGGTTTTATCCATTTTCATACGTGTTTCTACGCTTACATACATTTTTTGTCCGTTTTCATATGTATTTGTTTGTTTTCTTATGTTTTCGTCCATTTTTTTACGTTTCTAAATATTACAAGTGATATTCAAAATATCACATTGTGATTTTCTTATGTTTTCGTCCATTTTCATACGTATTCGTTCATTTTCTTACGTTTTTATCCATTATCACATGCTTTTGAATATCACAATTGATATTCAGAATATCACTTGTGATTTTCTGAATATCACTTGTGATTTTTGAATATCTATCACTCGTGATATTCTAAATATCACTTGTGATTTTCATGTTACAAAACATTAGTCGAAATATCACTTGTGATATTTAGAAAATCACCAGTGATATTCAGAATATCACTTATGATTTTTATAATATCATTTGTGGTACTAAGAATATCATTTGTGGTACTCAGAATATCACTTGTGATACTCAGAAAATCACAGAATATCACATGTGATATTCAGAAAATCACTTGTGATATTCAGAATATTACTTGTGATACTCAGAATATCACGTGTGATATTCTGAATATCATAAGTAATATTCTGAATATCATAGAATATCATTTGTGATACTCAAAAATTACGGAATATCACATGTGATATTCAGAAAATAACTTGTGATATTTAGAATATTACTTGTGATACTCATAATATCACTTGTGATATTCTGAATATCATAAGTAATATTCTGAATATCATAGAATATCACTTGTGATATTAAGAGTATCATTTATGATATTCATAATATCAATTCTTATATTCTGGATATCATAGGATATCACTTGTGATATTCAGAAATGTATAAAAATAGCTAAAAACATTTAAAAACGGACGAAAACGTATGAAATCATAAAAACACGTATGAAAAAGGACGAAAACGTATGAAAAATAGATAAAAACGAAAGAAAACGGATGAAAATTGACTAAAACATATGAAAACGAATGAAAACGTAAGAAAACGGATGAAAACGTATAAAAACGAACGAAAGCATAAGAAAACGGGTGAAATGAAAAAAAAAACGTATGAAACGTACTCAGAATATCAATTGTGGTACTCAGAATATCACTTGTGATATTCCGAATATCACAGAATATCACTTGTGATACTCATAAAATCATAGAATATCACATGTGATGTTTAGAAAATCACTTGTGATATTCAGAATATTACTTGTGATACTCAGAATATCACTTGTGATATTCTGAATATCATAAGTAATATTCTGAATATCAGAGAATATCACTTGTGATATTAAGAGTATCATTTATGATATTTAGAATATCAATTGTGATATTCTGGATATCACATGATTTCACTTGTGATATTCAGAAACGTATAAAAACGGCTAAAAACATTTAAAAGTGGATGAAAACGTATGAAATCATAAAAACACGTAAAAAAAGGATGAAAACGTATGAAAAATGGACGAAAACGAAAGAAAACAGATGAAAATGGACGGAAACATATGAAAACGAATGAAAACGTACGAAAACGGTTGAAAACGTATGAAAACGGACAAAAACGTATGAAAAATGGACGAAAACGAAAGAAAACGGATGAAAACGGACGAAAACGTATGAAAACAAACGAAAACGTATGAAAACAGACGAAAGCATAAGAAAACGGATGAAAACGGACGAAAACCAAATAAATTGGATGAAAACGTATTAAAACGAACGAAAAAGTAAGAAAACAGATGAAATCGGACGAAAACGTATTAAAATGGGCGAAAACGGAGAGAAACGTATGAAAACAGACGAAAACGAGAAAAAAAATTATTAGAAATAGAGAAAAAAAGGAAAAAAAAGTGAGGTAAAAAAATGAATTGTAAAAAAAACACAACGTGAATAATGAAAAGGTCTAAAAAATAAAAATAAAAGAAAATAAAAGAATAATAAAAGAAAATGACAAAAAGACAAAGAAAAGAGTAAAAAAAAAACATGGACTTAGGTTTCCCAACTAAATCTTAAATTAATCTCCACCATTAGATAAAACTAGATGAATGGTAAGGATTTGTCCATTGGTATGCACCAAAATTAGAGTATGCAAAATAAAGTGACTCAATATGTGGAACTAGTACATCTGTACATACTAAAGTATCTAACTTGATATTTACATTATCCAAAATAACCATCTGGTTGTCTGATATAACATCGTAATGAGTAACGTTAGATCTTAAACAATATAAACACAAAACATTAGATTATACCGATGCAACAAACTTAACATACGGTCTTGGATTCTTGGAACTATAGATTTGGAGGTTTCTGTATTCTGATCTTATGTTTCTTTAGTGTCAAAATGATTTGTTACTTTTTTTCAAGAGCTTATCCCCGCCGGTTGTTGGAACGACGCGAGCCGGGCCGGGTCTCGATTCAGAAAGATGCATGGATAGCGACTAAAAGCAGTGAACCCTTTATAACTTCAACTGTCATTCATATATGTAAGGAATCATGCGACAAAGTGTAACAAAAACTAACTAGTTGCATTGTTCTTGTGTTGACTTTTTTTTTTTTTTTTTTTTTTTTTTTTTTTTTTTAATGATCTGCATGTTACGATCATTATTTTACATGGTATCAAACTGTTATATAACAAGAACACAAGTCGTAGATATGAAGCGTGGATTGCAAGCTGAAAAAAAAAAGCACAAGTTGTCTAAGCCTAAATCTTTTATATAATAAAATAAAACTTTTATTGAGAATTTTTCATTTCAAAAAAATGCATTCATACTTTATTTAGTAATAATTGTATTTAAAAAAAAATATTTTCTTATCAGGTAACATTTTATATTTATCCATAACACAAGTAGAAGATAAATATAAAAAATATAAATAAGATGCAATTAACACAAGTAGAAGATAAATACAAAAAATATAGATAAGATACAATTAATAATAAGATTAAAATTTTTAAATAATTATCTTTAATAATTAAAAACTATAATTAAACATCATAAATCAAACAAAACAAATATTAAATTATTTGTTTTTTAATAAATAAAAATATATGATTCAAAAAAATTTTAAAAAACCCACGCGTGCACGGGTATTATAACTAGTACCAAATACAAAGAAAACACAACAAACCTTTTTATAATTCGACACACTAAAACAAAATACAAACATTTTAACTTTATGCCGAAAAACATGAAGCACAAAACATGTAGAAACCAAAACCGAACGTTTTAAGGTTATACCACCCGAAAGCATGATACATGAAGCATAAAACCATTCACGACCCAAAACTGAACATGTTAACGATCCAATATGCTAAAAACGTTCAATATCTTTTAGACCGGTCCTTCATAAACGCACCGGTATAAATATGAAAAAGTGATATAGATCCGTTTCTTTTATTTACACCGGTCTAAATTAGGGGTGCTCACGGTCCAAAAACTGGACCGGACCGACAAAGACCGGACCGGACCGGACCGAGACCGAATCCGGCAAAAAACCTAGACCGAGACCGGACCAAATGTGGTCGGTCCGGTCTCGGTCCAATAGGCTAAATGTTCGGTTTTTAAGCCGGTCTGGACCGGACCGAGACCGAAATTATGAAAATCCCTAGACCGAGACCGGACCAAATGTGGTCGGTCCGGTTACGGTCGGTCTGGTCTATCCGGTCCGTTTGCTCACCCTTAGTTTAAATAATAGTTTTGAGGAAAATTGACATTTAGAGTTTAGACATTGTGTTTTTCTTAGAGGGTCTATATAAAGGGAGTCTAAAAGACGTTTTTGTAGTAGTATTAGATTATACCGATGCAAAAATTTAACATACGGCCTTGAATTCTTGGAACTAGATTTGTTGATCTTCATTTACGGATAACAAATAGCACCAACCAAAAGGCCAATTTGGCATACGTGTTGTATATTGGTTGGCGACTTTGTGGAGGTTTCTATATTGTGATCTTATGTTTCTTTAGTGTCAAAATAATTTGTTAATTTTTTTTTAAGAGCTTATCCCACATGGATAGAGAGTAAAAGTAATGAACTCTTTATAACTTCAACTGTTATTATGTACTAGTATTTTTTTTGCCTTGTAATCCACACTTCATATCTAAGACTTGTGTTCCTGTTATCAAAACAGTTTGATATCATGTAAAATAATGATCATAACATGCAGATTTGTAAAAAAAAAAGAAAAAAAAAAAAAAAAAAAAAAAAAAAAAAAAAAAAAAAAAAAGTTGAACCAAGGACGATGCAACAAGTTAGTTTTTGTTACTATATACAAAGAAAACACAACAAAAGTCTTTATAATTCGACACACTAAAACCAAACACAAACGTTTTAACTTTATGCCCTAAAACTTGAAGCACAAAACATGCACAAACCAAAATCGAACGTTTTAAGGTTATACCACCCGAAAGCATGCTACATGAAGCGTAACACCATTCACGACCCAAAATAGAACGTGTTAACAATCCAATATGCTAAAACGATCAAAATTTGTTTAGTTTGGCTTCGATTAACTAAAATACAAATTGCAATTGCTAATACTATTTTCAAAATAACAGAGCTATTTTAATAATTAGTTTGTACCATGTTTGTGTTGTATGGTAGTTAAAAGGTGGTGATTTGATACCTTTTCTTCTACTTACATGACCAATCAAAGGTATATATAGAACATAATAATACCTCCATTGGATCCATGCTTGCTGTAGTTTTGTAGAACCTATCCAGGAACGAGTCCTCAACTAAAAAAATGAAGCACCAATATTTTAGATATATGTATAACATTCAACCTATTCAAGAGAAGATAAACTATGTCGTACCAAGTTTTATCTGTGATTTGATATTTCCAATGGCATGAAGAAGTGCAATCGTTCCACATGCATTTCCCACTGTTTGTCTCATGAAGTAAACCCCCTCATAAGGACCCTGCATGGCTGCATGCAGTCACCAAAACATAAAGAAATATTTTATTTGTATAAATATAACATTATCGCAATAATATGGTATGCTTAGAAAAAAGACAACTTTCAAATTATGCAAAATTTCTTACCACCTATTTGATATTGCTCTGGTGTAATCTTTCTTGTTCGTTCTGAAGCATAAGTAATATAAAAAGAAAAAAAATCCTAAATGTGGGTTTAGTTTAGGATAACGAATGAATGAACCTGTGGTGTGACGGGGTAAAGAAATAAGACAGCAAGTACTGGCTGTGGGACCATTGCCAAGAGTTCTTCATCTAACCCGTATACATCATTGCATTCTGCCTCACCCGGGGGAAGACCAAGCCCCCAAAGAAACTAGTTTCCAAATAATAAAAGAATCAGACTTGTGTTAGCTAGTTGTGTGATCTTGACAACTGGTTAAACTCTTCTAGCCGTCTAGGTTTATGTAACAATTATACAAATTCGCTAACGTAGATCAAACTAGTAATTAATAACACGTAACAAGGATTGCTATAAAGTCAAATGTTTTTTTTATTTTTATTTTTTTTTTGGGGTAACCATTGTTTTCTGACTTTTTGACCGACTAATGAATAGGGTTTGAATCGACCGCCACAAAGATTCAAACCCGGGTAAAGCCATCCCTTTTCAGAAGGTTTAACTTGTAGATGATGCAGTTTTGGTTACATGGCACGTAAAAGTTAAGCCCTTACACTTTTAGTTACGTCTCACCGAAGCCCTTACCGCTAGGTTGCCCAGTCTTTCGATTTCAACGTAACCATTAAAAAAAAAGCCATCAACCAAACAAATAAACCTGATTCATAACATCTGGGTTAGTTTCGAGGGGAAGCCATCTTTTAGCAGAAGTTTTTTTGGCCATTGATCCAAGCAAGGTTTCTTTCTTTAGCTTACTGCGTGGGCCCTGGTGTGTATTTCAATTTGTATTAGAGCACAACGTTTGTGATGACCCAAGCCCATGTTCGTTGGACCCAACAATTATTAAACTGATCCAAGTACGTAAAATGGTCTTTTAAGAATTTTATTTAGACTAACGTTTAACATATAAGTTATCACGTTTAGATTGTATGATGCATGTAAGAGATCCAAACAACAATACCAAAAATTGGTTATCGGAAAACTAATCGGCCTACCTTTATGGCATCGTTTACAAATGACAATTAAACATTTATTGGAACGAGGCCTAGCTCGGTTACATGCATTTTCGCCGTAAGAACCACCACTGCCATCATAAGGGCATCTTCAATGCATTAGACTATGTTGGGTGTAATAAAATGGGAAATCACTGCATGTTGACATTATGTTGGGTGTAATAAAATGGGAAATCACTGCCATGTAGACGTTACACTATTCTATGTTCCAATACCCTTAACTCATTCAACATTGCAAAGGTTAAAATGTTAAATGATTATAATATAGTTGAATAAAGACAAAAATTCAAAGGACATGCCCACAAGGATATCATGTTAGTGGGTTCCATATATTAAGACAAGTATAGTTTTTTATTTGTCAGAGTATATTACTCGTATGTTCAGAAACAAGTTGATATTTAACTTACACATGACCTGGTCAATTTGCAATGGATTGAACTGTTTAAAGGTTCTACTACCTATTATGTGTATGCTATGTGGCCCATTGTGGATGGCCTAACAATAACACTAAACACGACGTTCATTTTTTATAATATATTGGGAGAGAAAAGAAAGATAGATGAACAATGACGTTTTATACTACGTACATGTTTTCTTGTCATCAAACAGATTATTGATAGTTTTATACTACGTACATGTTTTCTTGTCATCAAACAGATTATTGATAGTTTTATACTACGTACATGTTTTCTTGTCATCAAACATCATTTATGGGTTTTTCTTTTCTAAAACTTAAGTTTCTATTTAATAAACATGTAACATAATGTTGAATAATGAAACCCTGTAAGTATTACTACGTATGTTTTATTGATCAGCTATTTATAATGTAAATGATCTAAAACCCTAATAATTCTTAAGCCTAAAAAATCTGGCTTGGGCTACTAATATATTCTCTAATACTCTTCCGCAATCCGAGTGACAAAATCGCGAAAATACGGATTGGATGAGAAAGCTAAATAAACATTAAAGCAATTAAGGTTTTGTTGATGAGTATGTTCAACAGCAAGCGGAGACAAATCTTCACTTACTGCAGCAAAAGTAAAATAAAGCGGTAGCAAATGAAAAACAATAAAGCAAATAATTAATTTGATGAATACACCCGATAGCAAACGGAGATTAATCTTAATCATGCATCAACAGCAAAAGCAAATAAAAACAAAAGCATAAACTTTTTTTTTTCCGGCAGCCAACTTCCAACGGCGCGTCTGACAGCTGACGAAGGTGATTCAAGTTGGGTTTTGTGCAAAATTGAAAAACGAAGAGAATGGTGCTGACCGCGTTATTTAGAAACTTAGCACCAAACGGTTAAAAAGTTACGGCCAAAACACTAAGCAACTAGTGTTTTAGCCGAAAATTGAACTTTTTTTTTTCCTAGGGATAAAAGGGTGGTGACAAGGGTTTAACGGGTGGCTTAGGGGAGGTGGCTCAACGTAGCCACCTAGGTTTGAAGATCATACTAGCTATGATACTATGTTGAATAATGAAACCCCATAGGTATTATATTTTATTGATCGAGTGTTTATAATGTGAATGACTTAAAACCCTAATGATCCTTAAGCCTAAAATCTGGCTTGGGCTTACAAATATATCCTTAATAAAATGTACTTGTAAAATATATTTTACAAGTTCAGTTATCATTTCGAAATTACGAAATTACGTTGGTGGTTATGTCATTATCAACTTATATCGAACCATCTTAGATTCTTAGCGATGAAACTCACAAGTCACAAAGTAGACCAACCAACGTGACACCGCTTATAAGTTCAAAAAAACTTGACACTGCTTATTTAAACATTTCGACACCTTTTCTAGTAGACATATATAAAGTCTTACGAATGTAGCTGTTATGAAACGCTCGAAGATACCTAAACTCCGAGCTTGGTATTGGGCCAGGCCTAAAAAAACTCGAAGTTACCAAGACATTTTTTATTTCTATTTTTGTATACGTGATGCAATTATGAAAGGGTTGTGTTAACCGGACCCTCTCTACCATGGGAGGTCCGCCTACTTTATTCAAAATGTACAAGCTTTACTGCAGACAGTACAGGTGGCGGCAGCATCTCTTCCACAAACCCTCCCTACAAGGGGGGTCCGGTTAACTTGTACCTTATGAAATCTTGTTTCTAGAATCACCACCTGACTTTCATGTGTTGTCTAACTTTGCAATTTCCAACGTTGGATGTATTGTTCCAACATATCGCAAAAGAATTATACGACAAAATTTTAGAAATTTAAGAGTACAAGAATGGTTAAATGATTATCTCACGACTTCTGGTCATAACAGTGCCGTTACGGACCTTCTTTCCTACTTGTTACACTTTCACTCCCTTAGATGTACTTAGTGTCACAATTTTACCCCTAAAAGAAATAGGACAAATTCCTTCAAAAAGCATCATACTTGACACAAATATTACTTTCGTGTACAGAACAAAATTTTTTCTTTATTTGGGTACTGAACTTTTATTTTTTGAACTTTTTGAGGTACCTTGTGACGTTTTTGCCCCTCAAATTATTAAAAATCAGAAGGCAAAAATGTTACAAAGTACCTTAAAAAGTTCAAAAAATGAAAATTCAGTACACATATATGAAAAAAATTTGTTCAGTACACGAAAATAATATTTGTGACAAGTATAATACATTAATATAATATTTGCCTAAAAAAATAAGACAGAATTTCATGTATCACCATTTTTTTCATAATTAATTTTATATATACCTATAACACAACCAATTGAATGCATTATGTATAATGCTTTTAAAGCATGATTTAGATATACATGAAATTTTTATGTTTTAAAATGATAGATATGAAATTGACTCAAGAAATAAAGCTAGTAAGCATGTTTTAAGGCTAATAAGCACGTGTGAATAATTTGTGGACCACACGTTGTTTCAATTCGACTTCAAATAAGAAAAAGGAAATCAACCTATCAATCGGTCACACATCTAATATGAGAAAGCTAACTTGATGACAAACCAAAGAGACAAGGAAGTATTTAAAATTATTTAAGCTGTTTATATGAAAAAAAATAAATAAAAGAGCTTGAAGATTCAGCACCAAAAGAAGGGATGTCAATGGTCGAGAAAAAACCCATAACTTGTGAGTATCCGTCATAACGCGTCAATTTTCACCCACAGGTGAGTCGTGGGTGAAAATCTGTACCCATCAGTGGGTGGCGGGTAAGGCATACCCATCGCGGGTAAACCCATGACATCCATTTAAAATACCCACGTATATCCGTCAAAGTACCCGTGAGTGTACCCACAAACCCAGGGTCGGTCCTGACTTTTCGGATGCCTTGTGCGAGACGATTAAAAAATGCCCCTTGTAAGCGTACAACACATCATTATGCCATTTTTTTTCATTACTATATAATATATTACGAGTATACGATATAAACTTTGAATTATAATTTCACAACATAATACTTAAAACGATTTTGTCGCTTGTATCCTGAGAAATAACTATCGATTATCTTATCATAATCAACATTCCCTAAAATAATATCACCATATCAATAAAACAAATATCATAATCAAGTGTAAATGAAAATAAATGTTATGAATTGTAACACTATAAAATTCATAACATAACCAGCTACTTACTCTAAAATATTAGTAATATGCTCGATAATAATGATATATCGCATTTATTAATCATTTCAGCGAAAGCAATGATGGAAAACCTCTTTCAAAAAATAGAAAAAACCTTAAAACACCTTATTGCACATAAAAATAATTTTGATACTTTAAATTAAGGAGAAAAAAAAAGTTGGATATCTAAAATTCAAATTTAGTTAAACTAGAGTATCCTTTTATTCGATTTGCCCCTAAATAAAATATGCACAATTTAAGAAAAGTTGGACACCTATACATTTCAATAAATCCAAAATTATCATCACTCGTTAAACTTCGTCTTGATTTGTTGACACAAAAAATAACTATTGTTTTAGAACAATCCCAAAATAAAAAATTAATAAAAACTTTTGGAAGAACGATCGAGTTTTTCTACATCTTTAATCCTCGTTACACATGAGAATATAATTGTGTATTCATATTTTGTAGGGGTACTTGCCAAATGAAATTTGAGAAAAAGTAAAAGTACCAAAAATACGTTGAATTACAATGATATGAAGGAAGGAAAAAAAAAATTAAAAAAAAAAATAAATTATTTCAAATAGTTGCATGTTGTTAACCCTCCTTTTCCACGTGAATGATATACCGACACCTTAAATTAATACTACATCCGTCTCATAATTAATGTTCATGTTTGACTTTTTAAGTCTTTCCTTTACGACTTTGACCTTAATTATTTTTACTTGTGTAATATAATACTTGATGCAATATATATGAATGAATTGATTTTTAAATGTATTTTCATTGGTATAATTTTCATCAAGCATTTTACAATACAAACACAAAAATTTAAGGTCAAAGTTGAAATAGAAAGACTTAAAAAGTCAAACATGAACAATAATTATGAGACGGAGGTAGTACTAGTGTTATTGTTTTATTTTTTCTCTCTCTTTTCCAAGTTTATCATCTTCTCCCTTCATCATTGTTTCTTTTTCTTTCGCACAACGTAAACGTGTCAAGTATGAGGCTAAATGCGCTGATATCGGATATGGGTTCCTCCTCTTTTCATTATCTTCTTTTGGAGAACTTGAAAAAAATGCAGTGACCTTATTAAAGCGTATTCGACGATTCTCTATGATTCATGACATTGGAGCACGTGCTGCTCCATATATTTTTAGTAGGATTCATTTTGATATAGCAAGAGGTGTGAGGGCTCAGTTAGTCTCTCGGCTCCCCAGTAATTTCTTGTAAATCCTATTAGTTTTTAATAAAATGTTTTTATTATTAAAATAAATAAATAAATAATAATAATGATAATAATAATAATAATAATAATAATAATAATAATCTGAGATCTACTCTTTCATATTTTGTTTCTACTTAATATAAATGAAACTAAAATTTAATGCCCCCTAAAAATTTGTTGTCCTGGGCCGTCGCCCACCTCATCCGCTCGCCCGGTACCAGGGCCGGCCCTGCATAAACACATGTTAAAATTAATTATACTTATTAAAATATTTATGATGTTACAGGTATACATTTGTAGTAGTTATCACCAAATCTCAAGAAAACACATCAACCTAAAAGTTTGTTTGAGTTTCAAAACCAAAAAGAAAATATGAAATATCAAATAATCAAAGTTGTATTTCGTAAATTGATTGGTGTCTTATTATGCAGTTTCATACTTACTTTTCATATCATCGTTTTGTAAGTTTGTTGCATAACACTAACCCATAGGTAGTAAATACCGGCGGGTAAGGGCATTGAAAGAAAATTGTACCCATTGGTGGGTGAAGGATGGGAAAAAAACTACATGAGCGGATGACGGGTTAGAGGTACCCGTGCCCATTGCCTACGAGTGATATCCCTAATCAGCACTCTTGGACTAGATTTAAGTGATAAGAAATTGTTTGGTAGCTTTTTTTTAAAAAAAAAAATAATGGAATCATTTTAAAAAAAATCATTCCATGCTATATTAAGGACTTTTTCTTCATTTCACCTGACACATAAATGTCAGCTACACAACTTGTCACTTTTTTTTTTTAATCTTTTTTGTCTTTTTGTTGTAAAATTTTTAGATTAAATAATTAAATATCTTTAATAAAATATATAAATTAAATAATTAATTATTTAATCTAACAATACCCAAATTCAAATCCAAATCTAACATACTTAAGGCCCGCCTGCAATTTCAAACCTGTTAAAATAAAATCAGCAATTTAGCTAAACCACAAGGAAATTTTTGCAACTTACTTTAATAAATTTTATTAATAAAAAAATTGTTATTCTTATAAAAATATTAAAACATAAAATGAAAAATGAAAAGAAATATAAATCTGGTGGTTACACCTGTTTGATGAAAGAATGTAAGCTGATGTGAATTTTAGGTAACAATAATGAATATGATAATTGTTACACATCGTCTTAGTTGTTGTTGGAACTATTTTTAATATCAAACTTAAAGTAATTAATGATTAAAATACACTTAACGAGTATTTAATATGATATTGTGATTTATTTATTTATTTATTTTTTAAGTTTTGCATAGTGTATTGTCCATTTTTAGCGCTTTTTGCATCATCTTTTGAGAATTTGAGATATTCTAGATTGCGGAGGGACATTCAGAACTTTACATTCTTTTCTAAAAACATAAAAAGAGTATATTTTTAATACTAAATACACTAAAATTAATTACCATAACCACAATAAAAGTTGAACATTGTTTATTAAGGTGGCGAGGTATTCAAGAGTGTTGTTTATTTTAAAACTATAGAAAGTCTCTTTGTAAACATAGAAGTCTCTTTGTTTAATAGAAAGTCTCTTTGTTTATTTCTAAAAACATAGAAATTAGAAAGTCTCTTTGTTTAATAGCGTTGAAATAAGTGAATAACAAGTTTGTTATTGGGAGTTGAATATTTTATTAGAAACTTCTAGTTATTTTTTTACATAAAAGCTAACATAACAATTAGCCAATTGATTATAAAAATAAAAATAAATGATATTTCCTCCTTCTCCTACATGTTCCTACTCATATTCTTAATCAAATGATCTTAGGGCCCGTTTGGTTCACGGTTTCCTTCGATTTGCAATGAAAGAATTTTTAAAACCATTGTTTGGTTTGTTTTGATACCACTGACATTGTCATTCCTCACCCCTTTGGTGGGTTTTTAAAATTGTATTCATATCAACTAGCTATAATGCCTGTGCACGCACAGGGTTTTTAAAATTTTGATTTGATTATGTATTATTATCGATTAAAAAATAAACCACTTAACATGTTTCAGTTTTACTTAGTGGAATAAAGATAAAAAAATCATATGTATATATGTTCTAATCTACCTATTATTTTAAGAGAATACTTTTGGATTAAAAATTATATTTTATTATTCAAGCAAAATCACATGATAATACTTGACTTGCATGAGATATTAGTAATATATGGTTTTAGTTTTGCAAATTCGTGCTATAAATTTACGATGTGTTTTGTAATTGTGGTATTTCTTTTACTTATATTTTCGTTATGTAGTTTTTTTTAGGAGGTGATTTTTATCAAATAAGGATTGTGATGCATGCATTTTTTTTATAATGTAAAGAAAACACCTTCTATATTAAAGAATGACTATCTAACCGATGTGTTTTTGTTTTTTTTTTTTTTTTTTTTTTTTTAATAATTAGCTTTGTATAACGTTTTTAACTGACAGCGATGTTGAGTTTGAGGTTAATATTGTTATTTAACTTTAACTATTGATATCATGTTGTACAAAATGTGCGAATTTAGTGGCACATAATGAGCATTGATGAAGTTAAAATATGCTCCATAAAGTTTTTAAAATGTTTTTATTGATATCCATATATAAGTTTTAAATAACAATTTTATGAGTCGTTGTTATAAGTAGAATCGCGTATATTCATTTTCATATCAAAGTAACTCATGCTTACCATTTGTTATTTATATTCCCGTTACTAATAATTTAGCCGTATTTCAAATCCGTGTACGCATAAATTAAACTTTTATATAGTAACATGAGTCCTTATTTAAAAAAAATATTCTAATTGATTAAAGTTTAAAACTAATGTTAGTTTAAAAAATATTTAACGTATATTAAAACTAATTCGCATATTTACTAAATTTACGTTAATTGATGAAAAAAAAAAAAAAAAAAAAAAAACTATTACGTATGCAATTTTAAACAAAGTTAACATTATAAAATATAGGGGTATAAAGTGTAAGGGGTTAATTGTTTATTATCTAAACTTATTAAAAAACATGAAGACTTATAATTTTACACTTAACTCTAATATATTTAAAATTCAACCACTAAAGTTTTATTAATTACCTCCTCTTTTCTTAAGTTTTTATTTTCATAAATTTGACACCTATATTTTTATGTGTTTTTTTTATTAATCAAATTCTCCACCAAATTTATTAAAGTTTGACCAAAATCAATTCAATTTTGACTTTTTATCGGCCAATCATATTGCTTAATTTCGTTTATGTGTCAAAATCGAGCTCTCCTATTTGTCCAATTTTTTTTTCAATGAGAAGGGTTTTGCAAAAACACTCCAAAATAATGTAATTCTTGTATTATATAAATAAAAGATTGTACTTTTAATTTTATACTTATTTTTTCAGCCACATATTTTATTTTTTACTTTTTACTTTATCACCTTTTTATTTCAAATAAATATAAAAAATAAATTTATCAATTATTTATTTTCTCTCTCCTGATTTAATTCAAACATATACTTAAATCCAATTTCTTTCAAACTTTTTCCAAATTTAAATCCAATTCCAATCCTACTTACAAACCAAACAAGCACTTAACAAGTGTCAGAATAGAGTTAATGCCCTTGGTAGGGTCCCGTCATGTTTTCCTGATAAAGCCTAGCAAAGAATAATTTTTTGTCAACAATTGTGTTTGTTGGTTCCTTAACGTTTTTAACTGCCTTGTAATTGTCTAAAGTTGACAACATAATCTCGCTTGGTTGTTTATTTATTTATTTTTATTTTTATTTTTTTTCCCTATAAACTCTATGGTTATCTAAAATTATCTCATAAAGAGTTTGTAATACACATGCATTAAATGATTTAGAAATATTCTCTAAGATTATCATCATAACCTTTACTCAGTTTTTGAAATGAATCATACACTGTCTAAATTCGAAATGAAATAAAAAAGAAAAACCAACCTTTCTGTAAACCAACGTATCAGTCACAAAACTAAGAGTTAAATTGGTTTCACTATCACACAAAAACACATTTTTTACCCACACACTTTGTTTATGCTTCATCTCTTATACTATTTCAATTTCAGATGAAATTTAACCGCAAACTATTATTGTCTATGTATATCCAAACTCGTCGTTCACATAATATTTTAAATAAAATATAATGATACTAGCAAGACTTTACTAAGATGAGATAAAAATAATTTGTATATTTAATCAACTTTAGGAACACAATAATTGACTTCTATGACATTTAGTTTTTGTGAAATTATTTACTCTCTTACACGCAATGAGATTTACTAAAGAGAATTTATGATAAACACAAATTCGTTTGCTATATAACGAGTTAATTACATAGACCGTCCCTTTTTCTTTTGAAGGCACATAATCTGTCCTTGTGGTTTTCAAACTTAACTTTCGTTCTAAAACCTCGATAACCATGATGATAGCACATGTGATCGACCTTTTGATCAGACCGGTCCTTTAACGGTTAGTCTATTAGTTTAGTTTAGTTTAGTTTAGTGTTTTTTTTTTTTTTTTTTTCTCTCTTCTCTTCTTCTTATGTTTAGCGTGGTTCTAAAAAGCTCGCAAAGGCGTGGGGCTTAATCATGCCGCCACGCAGTCTTATGTTACGTCCTTTTTGTAAACTCGATATATATAAAATATGATATAAATATATAAATATTTTTATATTTTGTGCCGCCTTATACCACACCTTATAAACGCAAAAGCTTCGCCATAACCGCAAAGGCGTGAGACTTGATCATGCCACCACGCCACGCCTCAAGCTATTTATCTCGTAACAAGGCATTTTCGTTTTTCACTCACATTCATCTTCATGGTTTGCTTTTCATTTTTCCTTTGATTATTGTGAAATTACATAATTAATAATTTTAAGGAAAGCTACATAAACACAAATATGGAACCTCACAAATCTCAAACCAAAATCATGAAATCTTATATTCATTTAACATAAAATGTCATTATCACGCCCTCACCGAAATCCAAATGTACAATTGAATAAAAGTTCACACAAGCTCTTCAACCATGAAACCATAAGGGTATGTTTGGTAGGATGAAATGTAGAGAAATGAAATGAAGTACAGAAATCAAATTCACAGAAATAAATTCCACGGAAATTCAATAAAAATTCTTGTGTTTGGTAACACCAGAGAATTGACTTAAGAAGTCTGTAAAAATTATTATTATTATTATTATTATTATTATTATTATTATTATTATTATTTTATTATATATTATTTATTATTTATTATTTATATTTATTATTATTATTATTACTATTATTATTATTATTATTATTTTATTTTATTTATTATTATTATTTATTTATTATTATTATTATTATTTTATTATTATTATTTTATTATTATTTATTTATTTATTTATTATTATTATTATTATTATTATTTTCCTCAAAAAAATTGTTTTTCAACGCAAAGAATTGGTTTCCACTCTTAAACTAAAGAAATTCAATTCCTTGAATTTACACATAAATTAAACACCATATGAATTGCAAATCTCCACTTTTTTATTTCACTGGCTACCAAACAAGTGAAATGAATTCATTTACATTTTTTTGAGCTCATTTCCCCCAACCAAACATGCCCTAAGAAGTTCAAGTTATCACCTCATTTCATACATCTTCAAACAACTAATATTATTCATCCCCAAAAATAAAAATCCAGTAATACCATAAACACATAAAAAAAATATATCATTTCACGCGATTTTTACTTAAAAAACATAAACAACAAATCTAAAACAACAACAACAAATCGGGCAACCGTCAAAATTGTTCGTGATGAAGGTAATAGTGGTTTGTGCTAATTTGAATGGTTTATTCATATCATAAGGGGCTTTTAGATTTCATGCACAAAGAAGTTGAAGTGCATATACGAAAAATGTAAAACGGGAAACAATGGGCTTGGGGGCTATTTAAACCAAAATGGACTTTTTAGTGAATGTAATGTACTTTCTTTGTTAGGTTGTTGAATAATACGAGTAGCTCCTTAATTAATTTCTTGATCATAAGATTTGATATGAAGAATGAGTATAAAAGATATATATTATTGATAGATTAAATTGATCTTAGATGTAAAAGTCTTAAGAATTACTGTACATTGTTAGATCATATATATACTATATTATAATACATTTAGGACTATTTTATAATTACAAATGCTTAAAATTCAGATTTTTTTGTTGCTTAATATGGAAAGATTTCAAAATTAATTAGGACCAAGTTTGTAGATACGCAACATACTTTCTCAAAAGTACCGAAATACGTAACCTACTAAAGATATTACTTATATTACTAAGAAACTTTCAAATTTTGCACAATATACGCAATGTTGACCCATTTTTTCCTATTTGACCGGTTTGCAGGTTAATACTTAATAAAACATACATTATTGGCCCCAGTGGTTTATGTATGTTTTCACCGGTCATCCTTTAACGTTTTTTCAATTATAAAAGTTACAATAATTGTCTTATGGTTTGGGTTGACTTTCACCTTTGATCCGTTTTTACAAAAACTTTTTTTTTTCAAAAAATTAAAGTTTTTTTTTGAAAATCTTTTAGAAAATAAAATTGTTTCGAAATTTTTTTCTCAAAAAAATTTTTTTTTGAAATTTTTTCTCTAGAACCTTTTTTTTTTTCAAAATTTTATTTTCTAATTCTTTTTTTCGAAAAAAAATTTGAATAAAAATTCAAAAAATAATTATCGGAAAAAAAAATCTTAAAATATTCAAAAAATAATTTTTTTTTTCAATTTTTTAGAAAAAAATAAAAAAAAATCCAATTTTTTTTAAGAATAAAATTTTTTAGAAAAATATTTGAATAAAAAAATTTTTAGAAAAAAAATTTTTAATATTTTTTTTAGAAATATTTTTTATTCAAATATTTTTTTAAAAAAAATTTAATTTTTTTTCTAAAAAATTCCAAAAAAAAAATTTCGAATATTTTAAGATTTTTTTTGAATTTTTTTTTCAAAATTTTATTAGAAAAAAAGAATTAGAAAATAAAATTGTGAAAAAAAAAGTTCTAGAAAAAAAATTTCAAAAAAAATTTTTTTGAGAAAAAAATTTTGAAACAATTTTATTTTCTAAAAGATTTAAAAAAAATTATTTTTTTGTTAAATTGAAAAAAAAAAGTTTTTGTGAAAACGGATCAAAGGTGAAAGTCAACCCAAACCACAAGGACCATTTGTAACTTTCATAATTGAAAAAACGTTAAAGGATGACCGGTGAAAACATACGCAAGGCACATGGGCCAATAATGTATGTTTTATTAAGTATTAACCTGCAAACCGGTCAAACAGGTAAAAAAATGGGTCAACATTGCGTATATTGTGCAAATTTTGAAAGTTTCTTAGCGATATAAGTAATATCTTAAGTAGGTTACGTATTTCGTTACTTTTGAGAAAGTATGTTGCGTATCTACAAACTTAGTCCAATTAATTATTTGAAAGCAAGTTTGTTAGCAAGTTTGTTAGGAAGCGGTTGGTTGTTGAAACTAAAATTATTTGGCTTAACTATCTCTAATATCTCTACTTATACAGCATGAAGACAACTAAACGTGTAACCAAATAACGAAAAATATAATCACACAGTACCCGTCGCCTTATTGCGCGGGTACCGTTCTAGTTAAAAAAACAAAAAAAAAAAAAACCAAAAAAAAAAAAAAAAAAAAAAAAAAAAAAAAAACTGAAAGAGCAAATAAAAGGGCGAAGATGAACATATGTAAAAGAACAAACAAATATCTTCACGTGACATGCACGTGAGGAAGTTAACGTGAGTTTTTTCAGTAAACTAACAATCAAAGGATCAACCATTACACTTTACAGGGATGACTAGTGTAATTGTTGAAGTCCAGACGAAATGTGAATTTGTTTGTGAACGACAAGGATGGTTTTTGTAAATTAACTTCAATATAAAACCGTTACAATTTTAGAAATTTTGTACCGTATGTACTATTGATTTTTAGTGCTTTTCGCGTCAACTTTTAGGACATAAGAGGGATATTCGGAACTTGACATTATATTATATTATATAATATACTAAAGTGTAAGAGGTTACTGTAGCAAACACCGTGTTTGCTACAGTTTTTTTTTTTTTTTTTTTAGTATTAACGGTCGTTAGTTATTTAATAGCTGTTAACTAACGATCGTTATCTTTAACATTTAAAAAAAAAATTGTACACACTTTGTCTTTTATCTCAGTGGTTCATTGCAAATTTAGTCCTCAAATAATTTACATAAATAGTCCTTCATGTTATATATCAATTGCAAAATCAGTCCTAGGTGACTAACTTCATGTTAAGTAGCTAACGGCAACAAAAGAATTCCGCAGCAACGCGCGGGTACCAAACTCGTTCTTTACTATATATAAACGAAGAAAGAAAAAAATCAACTACTAAAAATACTAAAATTAATTACGATAAGCACAAAAAGTTGAACATAGTTTATTAAGTTGTGGGGTATTCAAGAGTTCTTTATTTAGAAAGTTATTGTTTATCAAGGTGGTGGGTATTCAAGAGTCCTTTATTTAGAAAGTTGAACATTGTTTATTAAGGTGGTGGGTATATAAGAGTTGTTTATAAGAGTACGTTTAGTTTGTAGATGAGTTTAGATTTGTTTAAACTTTAAAGTGAAAATGAATATATCAAATTTGTAACCTCTAATCAATTTTTTCGTAAAAACCAAAATAACAGTGTGGTAGCTGGCTAAAAAAAATATGAATTGTATGTTCCATAAATAAATACTGTAATAAATATTAACATTGTGCATTTATGTGCATTCATGAGTATAAGGGCGGAGCTAGAAAGTTTTTTAACATGAGGCAAAAACAAATTTCTTATGCTGATCTGGAAAGGAAAGGGAAAAAAACACTTGTGTAAAAGTGCACCAAAAACTAAAATCACTTTATATGAATTGAAACTCCATATCATGTCCGCAAATAATTATATGTAATGTGACATTATATTTATGATATAATAAGATTAAAAGAAGTTAAGGTCATTTTCTAATAAAAACCCTTTGTATGTCAATTGTAGATGAGGTTAACTTGGCTAGAACATCACATACTACGTACGTTGATAAACCTTATTAATTTATATAAAAAGTGGACAATTATTTTAAGAAATTCAAATAAGTAAATATGAACAATAATTTCAGGGCCGTCTCATGAATTTAAATTTTTTTTAAGGGCCCTGGACGAAATTAAATAATGAGGCTTTTCGCTAAGAAATGTTATATATAAGGTGTCACTATGTATAAGATATACTATAATTAATTAAATAAACGTTCTAACATATTATTTATTTAAGATACTTTTTCATTTATATACTTTTTTTTTGTGAAAAATATACGTACACATGCATATAATTATTAATGGGACAAATTTTGAGACCTTTTAAATTTGGGGCCTTGTGCGGTCGCTCACCTTGCACACCCTCGAAGCCGGCCCTGAATAATTTTAAGATGGAGGGAGTATTATTTAAGGAAAAATACTAGATCTACTCAATTTTTACAAAATTTCTCCCACATGCTAATTTAACCAGGTCACATGAACGTGTGGGAGAAATTTTGTAAAGATTGAGTGAGTGTAGCACACTGCACACCTCTTATTTAAGAGAGGAGTATTATTAGTTTGTACTCCATGTTAAGTACTGTTAAGTACAGTATATACTTTATCTAGAAAAAAGACAAGCAAAAATTGTGCCCATACAGAGTCCATACATTCACTTCATCTTCCCCATAGAAACACACACAAACACTTCTCTTCACCATCAAGACTTCACACCAATCACTCAAACCCCAAAACCCACTTCCAAAATCCAATCTTTACCTTACATCCACCATGCAATCCCAGTTTTTCGCTTCAAAAATGACCTTTTTACCCTCTTTAAACAAGACCCAATTCATATCTCACCCCAAAACATCTTTTTTCATCATACCCATATCAAACAATGCAAAAAAAACCAATCTTTTTAGTCTAAAAACGAAGAAGAAAGGTTTTCCGGCGAGTGTGGTGGTGGCTATGGCGGCGGCAGGGGCGGCGGCGGCGGAGAAGAAGAGGTATCCAGGTGAAGGGAAAGGGTTTGTGGAGGAAATGAGATTTGTGGCAATGAAGCTGCATACAAAAGATCAAGCTAAAGAAGGTGAAAAGGAGGCTAATAAGACTCCTTTGCCTAAATGGGAGCCTAGTATTGAAGGGTACTTAAAGTTTTTGGTTGATAGTAAGCTGGTTTATGATACTTTGGAGAGGATTGTTGATAAGGCTGATTTCCCTGAATGTAAGTTTTTGTTTTGAATTTTAGGGGTGCTTGTTTCGGCTTTTATAGCGTGCTTATGGCTTATTTGGTTATGGGCTTATGGTATATAAGCTCACTTTTTGTTAGCTTATTTTGAAACTTTTCGGCTTATAGCGTGATTGTTTCGAATTTAAGGGGGTGCTTGTTTCGGCTTATAGCGTGCTTGTGGCTTATTTGGTTATGTGCTTATGGTATATAAGCTCACTTTTTGTAGCTTATTTTGAAACTTTTCGGCTTATAGCGTGCTTGTTTCGAATTTAAGGGGGTGCTTGTTTTGGCTTATAGCGTGCTTATGGCTTATTTTGAAACTTTTCGGCTTATATAAGCTTATTATATAAGCCAAAAGTTTCAAAAATAAGCCACAAAAAGTAAACTTATGTAACATAAACTCAAAACCAAATAAGCCATAAGCATGCTATATAAGCCAAAACAAACACCCCCTAAATGTCCACATTTCTATTTCGGCTGACTTGAAATACGGAGTAAGTGTTAAAGATGGAAATTTATTGGTGCGAAGTATACTGATTGTAGTTTTTGAGAACTGTATGCATTTTGAAAGTGGGTGTTTAGTTTAGGTAGGACGGATGAGTGCGTTTTTTGCTACATGATTGAGTGATTTGATTGTGAATTTGTGACAATTTAGTTGTGTATAAGTGTATAAGTGTGATACTTTACGATGTAGACCCTTTTATACTTGAAGATGCTTGTAGTTTGACCTGGAAATCCTAACCCGCATTAGCAAAATTGGGTCATACTGGTAGGCCTTTTCATCATCATGGGTTGAATCGGGTAAGAGAAAAAAATCAGATAACGGGTCACTTGTCTAATCTGTTCTTGTTGAGTTCTCAGCTGGTCAGAACGGGTCAACAAAAGGGTTAGAATGGGTGGCAAAAATCACCATGTCTATCCAAATGATGCATGGACTACATAGTACAAGTTGTACTATGTGGACCTTTTTATAGTTTACGATTGTGATAGTTTGTTAACTGAAAAGGGTATGAAAGAATCATTCTTTTTATGAGGTTTTAATGGTACGAATTACTATCACATTAGCTAATAAATGTTTCATCTTTTAGGCGGTGTTTGGGATTTGCTTATGTTTCTTTTAAGGAAAGAAGCAATCTTGTAAGTTGTAATGTTAGGATAAGGTTTGTGCTCAAGCAATTCTAAACACCCCCTTTTAGTGATGCTTTTGAAATGACCTTCCTTAAAAATAAGCAAGCCTAAACATTCCCTTTGTTACGATGTTGAATTGAATTATGCTGATTTTGGTGGATCGTATACCCTTTTGTAGTTTACTAGTTTTTGTGTATTATTTTGGCTGAAGGATCTTGTTAAATGATTTGAGTCATGAGATTGTGATAGCATGGTAGTTGTAAAGGGTATAAAAAATCATGTTGTTGCGAGAGTTTATTGCTAGAAATCTTCATACAGGCTCATATATATTTTATTTTAGTAATGATTTCGAATTAGATTAAGACACTATATTTTTGGTGGTTTGTAGACCCTAGTTCAGTATCACTAGTAATAGTAGGCGTTTAAGTTTTTGTTTCTTGTATTGGTTAAAGGTTTATGTAACATGATATAGTTATAAGATAAATGATAGTCTGTTTATTGAAAAGGGTATAAAAGAACATGCTTTCTTAGGAAGTTATAAGATTTAGACGATTTTGGTGGTTTGTAGACCCTATTATTGTTTAGTCATGCAATAATACTAAAGGGATGCTTGAGATTGTACGCTAAAACTTTGTCTTTCCTTATTGCAGTCTGATAACTAGTTTGAGAGTTTCTGATATGGCTTAACCAAACCGCTTATTTGATTATATGAGTGAACTAAGCAACCTTGGTTAATCATACTGGAAGTTGCTCATTCTAAGTTATTTCAAGCATTAGCAGTTTTTATAGGCCATCCCAACCAAGCTCCTTCGTGTTATTAGGATCTGATTTTGATATATTTAGTTGCTTCATTATGATGAAATACTTATACAGTGTTTGCAAATATGTGTGTATGATCCTGTTGTTTACGACATATTAATTTAGAGCTAAGTTTTTCATCATAAATCGACTGTTGTGTGATCCAAACGCTATTAGGGTGTTAAGCGGGTAAAATTGCCATTGGCTTTATGTGATCTCACACTATTTAATGTATGTTTTTGGCCTTTTCTTTTGTAGATGCTGAATTCAGGAACACTGGATTAGAAAGGTCCGAAGCTTTAGCAAAAGACTTGGCATGGTTAAAAGAACAAGGCCATTCTATACCAGAACCTTCACAACCCGGACTCAGTTATTCAGCATATCTTGAAGAGTTATCTAAGAACGACCCACAAGCTTTCATTTGTCACTTCTACAACACTTACTTTGCTCATTCCGCTGGTGGTCGGATGATTGGGAGAAAGGTTGGAAATTGTTAATGTCTTTTAAAAAGCTGATCATACCCAAAATTGGCATCTTGGTGATTAACTTGTTATAATTGTAGGTAGCTGAGAAGGTATTGGATGGCAAGGAATTGGAGTTCTACAAATGGGATGGTGATCTCTCTCAACTTTTGCAGAGCGTTCGGGATAAGTTGAATATAGTTGCAGAGGTAAATTACTTTCCATCACTTTGAACTCGACTGATTGCCAACTTCAAATTGCAAATGGGGTAACTCCACTAAAAAGTAACAAACTTATTCGAATTTGTCATTGTTAGTATGAACTATGTTATTTTATCTCTAAGATAACAAACAGTGGCGGAGCTAGAAAAAAAATTTTGGGAGGGCTGAAACAATTTTTTTCCCGGAAGAACATTAGATGGGAGGGCCGAAACAATTTTTTTTTTTTTTTTTTTTTTTTTTTTTTTTTTTTTTTTTTTTTTTTTTTTTTTTTTTCTTTCTGGAAAAACACATGAAATCACGAAAAAATACACTAACGGGCTTAGGCCTAGGGGGGCAGGGACCCTTCCCGGTCCCTTAATAGCTCCGCCCTTGATAACAAACTTCTTTTCCGTTACCAATATATGCAAGTGACCTTTTATAGTAGCTCATCAGTTTACCTGCTAGAAGGGTACTTGTATTCATCAGCAACATAATATTACATCAAGTCAAAAGGCATAGTTCATTAGATTCAATGACTATCTGGTAGTTTAAGTTTCTTACAATTTAGTGCAATGAACACTATGAAAAATATTTAACTTGTGTAATCGTATTAGACGCTAATTTTCTATAAAAATATGAAAAGTTTGGACGTAGGTGTGTTGGGTTGACGTGATTAGTACAAACCCCTTTTGACATGTTCAAATTTTAACCCATATTGACCTTCTAAGTAGTAGGTTTGAAAGCATATTTTTAACACTTGTGTTATGCTATAACCAGAACTGGACTAGAGAGGAGAAGAACCACTGTCTTGAAGAAACCGAGAAATCGTTCAAGCATTCAGGGGAAATCCTCCGTTTGATATTGTCATGATTCGGAACGCATGTATCTGTAAACTAGCAATCTTCATGGGCCAAGCTTCAGAGCTTCTTGAAGAAATCGAGAATCGTTATTATTTTAGTATTCTGTGTATATTATGCACTTTATATCAAATGTTGAAAAACGGGTGACCAACTTTTTATAATCACACGTATTCCGTTCATTGCGGTATTTGGTGTACTACTTATTTATCGACTAGATGCACCTTTTTTCATTTGGGTTCATTGCATGTGGAATCGTCAACACACCAAAAATGAACCACCAGTTCATGTCAAACCTAGTGGCTGGCTTGATTTCGATTATGAGTGTTTTGCTTTTGAAGTTTATAATCAGTTGTTTCAAACTTTCAATGGTTGTAAAGTGCTAATTTTTCATCGGGTTAATTAGATGCTTTAATGGGCGTATCAGTCCTTAAGTGCTAATTTTTCATTTGGTTTAGTTTCGACCGCTTATAAAGTTAAAAAGTACCAACTTGTTTATTCTTTGAAATAAGCTGATAAATAGCTTTATACCACTTAAAACATCTTATTTGCTGAATACATAAGCAGCTAAGCAGTGAAATAAGCTATCACAAACACCCTTTTTAGTTATCCGACTCTAAATATCGATACAAGAAGAATTGCAATTCATTATCCAAACATAAATAACTAAATATTACAAACCTCAAGTCATGATGATTACAAGTTTACACTTAACAAACTGAATAATAAAGTGAGACTCGATATTCTATCAGAACAACCACAACCACGCTGGACTAATGTGGTGCCTGTATGCTTACAATTACAAGTAGACAGCATTCAAAATGAACAAAACTGTTGTATTAAACATCATCTTAGCGCTTGTGCTAAGAATCCAAACATCATCTTAGCTCTTGTGCTTAAGAATCCATAGTGCTCATGAACCCGCCTGTAAATCCAGCTCCATTGCAATCACCGCAAAGAATCTCCTTTTTACCTCTGCATATCATACACATAACACTTATTTAGATAACATCACTTGTTGCACCTATAATCGCACTTTTATGGCCGAAAAAGGTCAAGTCTGTTCAATATATATATATTTTTTTCATCGACACAATTTCTATGCTTATGAAGACAAATGTTCAACTGGGTACGAATAATGAGGTATATATTAAATTTCTCTAATTATTATTATTATTTATTTATTTATTTTTTAAATATGACTAATAAAATAGGAGAATAATAAACCTGCACAGCCAACACAAGCCACCAGCTTTGAACCTTCCACCGAAGTGATCTTCCGAGTTTACTCCATCCCCTTTGCATTGCTTGCATTGGATAGCACCTAGTATCGCACAAAATGGCAAAAACGTAAATACCAAACCCTCACTCGTATAAAAGTTTGACCTTTCAAAATCATAGTTTGACTATTTATAGTCATCCACAAGCTTGTTTACACCAGCTTACCATTTCCCTCACAACCAGCACAAACTATGCTGTTCACCTTAGTAGTGCTTTTTGCATCATTAGTAGCCGACTGCAAAACGAACATATTAAACACAAAATACAAAACTATACATAAAATGTAAACAACATATTTCAAACTATTGTGATGTAATTAAAGAGCAAGTGTCGATGCAGTGAGGCAAAATAAGTCTAACCTTGACTTCCAATGACTGAAATCTTTCATTTTTTGACTTGTAATTAGTCAAATTGTTGATGAAAATCACTTTTGGAGCACTTGAGCTTCCACCAATTAGACCTATGATAACATCATCATTTGGTTAGAACCCAAAAACATCAAATGATAAATCCTACAAAACTTTTTTCCAAAACTCTTTCCATATACAGGCACACAAAAATTCAAGTAAATAACAAGTTTCCCTTAAAGTCTAAAACACATATATACATGCATTAGTAGTGTTTGGATATGCATTTGTAAAGTGACTATTGGCAATTCAAAATAAGAAACCTACAAGTCTACTAAACTAAAGCAATATGCATGTACCCTCAAACCATGACTGCAATTAACTAGCTTCTATCCACATCCAAATAACTCACTGTACATCATACTTAAGTAAAGTACCTTATACTTATCCATATGCATATATTCCTTACACATACATATCTACCTTATACTTAACCACATACAATATACAATTACATATACAGTATACACTTTAATAGTCTAACACATATACATATAACTATATAAGGAAAGAAACAGGACTAACTTGGTTTGCTTGAGTTAATGGAGGAAAGTGGTGAACAACACAAAGCATGAGACATATTTTGCAGGCTAAAATATGTGATAACTTCAAGATTTTGATAAGTATACAAAAAGATGAAACCTTTGGCCTGCAGAATGCTAGTTTTATAAAATCTTGAGGTACCCTTTTACTCTTGCAACTTACAAGTAGATAGATAAGCCTCTCTTATTGAGATATTATTTGTTTCCAATATTACCCTTACAAAGACTTGATATTATTGGAAAGTTGCAAAATATCAGAATATTGGAATGAAGTGCAACTATGAAGGGTAATACTGTCATTTCAGGTTCTAAAGACACAACCCATGTAATCTCAAGCTCTCAACTATTATCCACTCATTTGGATGAAACTAGATTATGTTTTTATTTATTACAAAATAATTGTTAACCTTGCTATTTTGGTTAATTTCAAATGAGTGTTCATTTTCAACTTTCTGTAAGTACTAGTATAAAGATTGTACCTTTTTATATAATAAAAAATGTGCAATTTTGAAGTGAGCATCTAATTTGATACGGACGAAATTATATTCTTGCATAATACGAATACTAGTTAGGGAAAATGATCCCTGCTGTTGACTGCAGGGATCTTACCTGCTGTAAAGGTATAAAGGAAAGGACCAATTGTGTAAAGTTGAAAATGTTGAAGGGTAAAGAATATAAATTGTAAAATTAATTTTTATGTGGCAGTAGATAAGTTGGCTGCTGCAACAGCAGCGATGATTTGCCCTACTAGTTATTATTATGGAGAATTTTCGTATTTGGTTCAAATCATCTTAAGATGGCCGAGTGGTAACGTAGCCGAAGGTCTCAGAAGAGACCCGGGTTCAAACTCGTTCGATAAACATCTTGAGATGGCTAGAGAAAAATCCAAAAACGGCCACAGAGTATAATGGTTAAACCGCGTACATGTAGGAGGGGTATCAAAAGGGCCGGGTAGACCAGATTAGACCCGACCCGGACTTGACTACCGGCTTATATATAGGGATTGGTTAACACAATTACAAATGCTTATTGGGTCCAACGGGCCAACCCGATAAACTCGATAGCTAAATAAGATCAGGTTAGAGTTAGACTTTTGTCACCTTATTGGGTTCAGTTCCAACTCGCTAACGCGAAATAAATAGGTTTTTAGCAGTTTTTGGACTTGTTTCACATTCATAAAATCAGCAACAACTCATATTGGGCCTGGAAACCACATAAGCGAAAGAATGACTTAGACAGTAAGCGGATAAAAAACGTCTTTGGTATAAAAAGTTTGTTTGTGCTTAAAATACCTACATTACAACAGAGATATTTTTGTTTTATAACATGTACGTGTTCCATTCATGAATATAAAAGAAGCTTGTTGTTAACCTGTTATATATTATACTATATATATAAAGATGGGAACGTGGGATGCAAAGCTGGGGTGGTTAAAAACGTCATTAGAGACCATTAATCACACAGTATGTGGTCCAAAGTTTAGCATGTCACTGTTTTGCGCACTGTTCATGGGTTAATTGCACAATTACAAACAGTGAAAGCAAATAAATCACACACACAGATAAATCTAGACCCTTCTTCTTCATTCTCCAAAACACACACAGATACACACAAGATTTCATATACCATTATTTCTTTCAATCAAATGCACATCTGACACATACGAACCAGGAACCGACATACAAAACCAAACAAACTTCGAGATTCATCCATATAAATATTCGATTTAAAGATGCCGAACAACAATTGTAGGTATGTGCTTTTATTTTAGCTTTTGATTTTTAATGTTTTTGCGGGGAAAATTGATTGTTGTTATGTGTTATCTTTTTCAGGAAGTTCTTAAGTCCACTGAATAAAAACATTAAACTTTCTTTATCTCTATGTCGTTTAACGAGGGTGAAGGTGAGTTTTTGTAACTTCTATTTATGAGCTTGATGGATCTTTGTTAATTTTTTTCCACATATTCTGATTTTGTTACGAGCTGATTATTGGGGAAGGGTTAAAAAAATATGACATGAAATTTTTTTTTTGATTAGTTGGTACTAAGATGATCATTTGGATTATGGGTAATGGTGATTTTGTAGTTAAAGGCTAATATTTGTGGTTGCATATGAGTATTTGGGTATTGGGATTCCTTTTTGAGAATGCAATATCTATTGTTATGCAGTTTAACAACAACTACGGTTGCCATTCACTATTGCGACCTTTAACTATTGACATAAACGGGCAACCATGAATCACACCAGGAAAATAACGTCCATGTGGTTAGTACTTGAACTTTTTATACTTTGTAATACTATTTTCTGCTTCAAATATGTTTTAAAGTTTAATACTTTGTATGACCTATGTCTAAAGCACCACTGTTTTGCATTGTTGGTTTGATGAATATCGAGAACAGGTAACTCCGGCCAAGACAATGGTTTTGGCAGCTCTTAACTTTGAGCTAAACGCAACATCAATGCTGAAATTTTTTTGGAAGCCTCGGTTAAAAGGTAATATTTTGAAAATAATAATAATAATATAGCGGACAGGAAGACAAATCTTACGCTGTCCTCCTTTCAAACTTCTATGGTTAGGCTCTTTCTGTCGACTCAACTAACGGTATGAAGGTAACGCTCTTTTCAATAGATAATTGTTTAGAAGAGTTGTAATCTTATTACATTGGTTGATTTTCGGCAAGTATTATAAGCGATAGGTTGTCACCGGTGACAGGTTGTGGGTTGCAAATGGTCAATGCATGGATCTGAGGGAAGATTTAACAGTGGCATCGGTTCAGGAAGTCAAAACAGTGATGCAAATGGTGAATGCGTTCAGTGTCATCAACCAGGCCATTGGCCACGACACTACCCAAGTGCGAACCCAGGTACCTTTTCCTCATTAAGTATACCTTTTAAGATCAGTTATGCAGATTATATAGTTTACAATGTCATGAGTAAAAGTTCAAATCTTTATCACTTAATGAGATTTTGCGAGTATCATATTTAGATACTTTCTGTATATAATTGAAATGGTTATTTGATTATTTTGAATAACCTGTACAATTGCCCATAAGGTGCCCAAATTAGTCTGGGTCGAAAATACTATCTGTATATACATAAACTCAATAGATGTAGAGCATGTTTAAAGTACATGAATGCGCCACGCGTATCTTATAGCTCTATGATATATGAAATTTTGGCTTATGCATCAGTAGAAAAGTCCAAAATATGTAGCTTAAGCTTATTGGCTTTTTGCTCACTAAATCTTTAACGAAGAAGTTGTTTTGAGCTTTTTGTGCCCGGATGACACAATACGCTATAAATTAAGCACCATAAATGAGCCTACCCAAGCTAGCAGTCCCATTGTAGCTTTACATAGTGGGTTACCAGTATATTCTTTACAAAAAAACTGCAATCTTAGTATGGGTTCTAAATTTGGAACCATGGATTGCTTGCAAACTAAGACCCCATTATAAAAAGAGACAATTATGAACAATACACGTGATGTAATAACTGAGAACAAAACAAGATCCTAAACTAAGATACCCACTAAGAAAGAATTCATATATTGTTAGATATAGGTAGTTATGAGTAGGATGACGTTCGAAAAGCTACATACTTTCTGTTCCTATTGACTGCAAGAACTAAAAAGAAGAAAATATCGGTTATATAAAGTTAATTTTTTTCATTCTGATTATGGTCCCTCAATTTTTAAGAAGAGCTTTAGTATTCTTATTTGTTATTGTACCCATATTTTTTTAATGAAAGTGTTATCAACCAGCAATTGAATACAAATGGGTCAACGCCGCCACCAATTTTTATTTGAGTACATACATCAGATGGTTAAAGCCAGAACCACAAACTCCACCTGCCTGTGAAGAGCCACAAACACAGAGTATTACCGGTTATGCTTATTGGTTGGATGTGTTGGTTCACTGGGTGTGTTCACAACACGTGTTCAGAGGGTGTGCTGACGCCATGTGTCCAGGGTTTGCACTGCCTATGGTAAACAGACGAATTAGAGTGGCATTTTACTCACGTTTTTGGTAAATGTTGTGCGACCGTTATTCAGTGAAAAGTGGCCTAGATAACCCTATTGTAATGATAAAAGAGTCTTGGTACAGGTACGCTTCATCCGCAAACATTTTTAGATCCAATTTTTTTATGAATTTTGAGTTTTTCATATTTTGTACAAAATTTAGCTGTAAGTCATGGTCATATGTATTGGGTCAGCTTAAATTTGCAAACTTTATACATGTTTCTTGAATTTGTAAGCTCATTTTTCAGGCCATTAAATTAGCGAATCCCTGAGATAAGAAACTGGACGACAAAGATATCTACATGTACAGGTATCATCCTAAACTTTTAATAAATAAACTGACAATTGTGTTCTTTTTCTTTGTGTATTTAGAGGTGCGAAACCGTTTTGCAGTTGGGATTACCGATCATAGGAGATCATGATTGAGGAAGACATGGAAAAGAATAACAGTAAGCCGCGTCCATCTTTACAATCAGAGGTTATGCAGAAACAGGACAGCTGTGAGGATCTTTTCGAGACCTCCATGTTCATTGCTCCATCAACGGATTAGGAAAAAAAAAGATGGTATTTTTGCATTTTTGTTTACTGTCCACTCAACCATTAACCTTTAATGTGAAAACACACCACTATTGATTACCCGTTCGATAAGAGCTGTGTTTCCTATTTTTAATTGCAGCCATGGATCATCTTTGTTTTCAACTGTTTGCTCTCTCTTTATATGTTGTTGAACCTGTTAACCTTTGACAGCAATCCTAACATGTGCAACTTTATTTTTATATAAACACTGTCCTGTCCTGAACAAGAACGCAAACTCGAACAATATATACATATATTCATGCAAAACACTCCCGTAGCAACGCACGGGCTACCCCGCTCGTTTTCATTAATATGTGAAGACATAAGAAATATGACCCAAACACATGTTTTAAAAAAAAATGCTGATGATAAAACTTTTTAATGTTTCCTACATGGTTTTTCAATCTACTTTTGTGATCTATGTTTTCTTTAGTGTTTTCAAGAACTTACCCCACATAGATAGAAAGTAAAAGTAATGAACTCTATATGAGTTTTGGTGTCATTCATATTGTAAAGGTGTTTCTATAACAAATGTAACAAAAGCTCACTTGTTGCATCTGCTGTAGTTTCGCTTTTTTTTTTTTTATATGTTCCTTTAACAAAACTTTGTTTGATTGTTTGTTCTTGTTTCACTTTTTATTTATATGTTTCTTTAACAAACCTTTATTTGATTCTTCCTTGTTTGTTCTTGTTTCACTTTTTACTAGTTATAATACCCGTGCACGCACGGGGTTTTGACATAAATTTTAATTGTAATGTTTTTTTCTTTGAGTAATTGTTAATTTAAGGTAAATGTGCTAAAAGCCGAACCTTTATACTACCCCCGTCTCAAAATAAGTGTTCAGTTTAAATTTTCAGAGTTAATTTGATTCAACTTTAACCTTAACTATTTTCGTTAATGTTATATATCCAAATCAAATTCAAATTCAAAAGAATAGTATTACAATGGGTTGTTTAATGATTCAGATTATATTAGAAGGTACATAAGTTACTTTGCAACGCATAATCTTTTTTCAAGTGTGATATATAAGCATCCCCATATCATATGAAGAAGGGAAGTGGTTGGCAGCACTCTCAATTTTTATTGGGACACTCCACATTATACAATAAACAGTTGTACCTTTAGTATAAACTGCTTTAACTGCTTGTATCGTGACTGTCCCGATAAAAAAACGAAAGTGTGCCAATCACTTCCGTATAAAGAACAACACTCCATTATGCTCCAATCAAATAGTTGTTTATAAGGATATACACAAAAAGCATACCAGTCAAATCTTATAGAGTTTGCATCCAAGACCTACGAATATACTCATTGTGTTACACCCAATTTGTATTTTAAACAAAATATATCTCACGTATGCCATTGAATCTTTGTGTCAAATCTTATAGAGTTTGCATCCAAGACCTACGAAATTATGAAAACATGTCGAAACTCACTTGACAACATTAGTGACCCCTAATAATTAATTAACTTAAAGTACACAAAAACACTAAAAACTTATTTATACAAACTCCATTTACAACTATTAATAGATGGAGATTCTTACTTGAGATCATCATAACACATACAGAAAGCATACCAGTCACCACTTTATTATGCCCGAACGCTATAAGAATCAAAACTTCAACATAATCTAACATTAAGTTGAACAAATTTCACAACTTTATCAACTAAACAATACAAAAGACCCACAAAAGCAAAACTTCAACAAAACACAAAGTCAAATTTAACAAACTTTATCAGCTAAACCCAACACCAAAAGATCATTAAAAAAATTAAAAAAAAAAAAAAAAAAAAAAAAAAAAAAAAAAAAAACCTTAAACCTAATCTCAGTCATTAATACATTTTTAAGTTTAAACATCGACAACTGTATACGTTTTTGTACGGTTTTATACGTTTTAATATTCGTTTTTGATCCTCCAATCGGTTTGATTTTGGGAAGGTATGGTTTGATTCGGGTTATAGAAGATGGATGCGATTGTTATGTCTGGTGATATTGGATATTCATGAATTAAAACATAAACATTTGTTCATCACTGCAATACATCATGAATATCCAATCTCATGAATTGAAAGAACAAATGTTTAGGCTTTGTTATGTGGGGTAAAGAGAAGAGAGGAATGGAAAAACTGATTCTTATGTGGGTTAAATTTGTGGATTCTGTTTTTCAAAAATGTTTTCAGGATATCCGTATATAAACTTTAAATAATAATTACATGAGTCGTTGATATTTATATTACCGTTAATAATAATTTAGCCGTATTTAATATTCAAATCCGTGTACGCATAGATTAAATTTTTAAATAGGATAACATGAGTCCTTATTTAACATACATAGTAAAAAATATTTTAATGGATGAAAGTTTAAAACAAATATTTGTTTTTAAAATATTTAACGTATATTAAACCTAATTCGTATAGTTGTAGAATTTTGTAAGTTTAATGGATGAAAGTCTCAAGCCAGTACTAATACTCATGTAATTGTAAACAAAGTTCATATTAAAGAGTGTAGGGGTTATAAAGTGTAAAAGGTTATTTTTTTATTATATAAAGTTATAAAAAAACATGAAGATTTATAATTTTACACTTAACCCCATATAATATATTTAAAATTCAAGCATTAATGTTTTATTAATTACCCCCTTTTTTTTTAAGTTTTTATTTTCATAAATTTGACACATATTTTTATATGTTTTTTTTCTCAATCAAATTCTCCACCAAATTTATTAAAGTTTGACCAAAATCAATTCAATTTTGACTTTTTATTGGCCAATCACGTCGCTCGATTTTGCTTATGTGGCAAAATCGAGCTCTCCTATTGGCCAAATTTTTTTTACATTGAGAAGGGATTTACAAAAACACTCTGAAATGATGTAATTATTTTATTATATAAAAGATTTATATGTTCCTTTTTATTTGATTCCATGTAAAATAACAGCTTAAAGTGGTCGTAACATGCAAAACCGAGTATTAAACAAGAACACAAGTTGAGGTGTTGAGATATGAAGTTTGGATCAGAAGCCAAAAACATTAAGCACAAAAAACAAAACCCATGATTAAGGTCTAGGATTCTTGGAACTAGATTTGTTAATATTCGTTGACATATAACAAGTAGCACCAAATATAAAAAACACCAAGGAGGCCTTAATTTATAGACATAAGAAAGATGACTCAATCATATATAATCTTATTGTTAAAAAACACTTATGATAAAGGATAATCAAATCAAACCTAAATTGGTTTCTTTTGTATCTGGTTTTCAGTATCCATAAGAGCTTTCCTCACAGTTTTGTCAAACAGGTACGAAAATGTAAAATACAAAAGTACATCCTTACCGAAATCGATTCCCATTTGTTGTTGTTTTATGTTTACCAATATACGACGAAGGGCAAGGGTTTCGAGCTTCCCTATTAAGGTTATATGGTTTACAAAATCGACTCCCATTTCTTTAATGTCTAACATGATTTAGTAGCTATTGCTGTTTATCGTTCTGTGGCATATCACAAACGATTTAGTAGTCGTTCAAGCGTTTTGCTTGATATTAACGTGGTATTTTGTTAATTTATTTCAACTGCTTATCCCACATCGATAGAAATTAAAAGCAATGAACTCCATAAAAGTTCAAGTGTCATTCATATATCCAAAGGAAGGAAAAAGGATGAATAACAAAAACTTGTTTCTTTTTCTATTTTCTCCCTTTTTTTTACTATTTTTTCCTTCATAGTAAGGGCCTATTGTATTTCGTTTCACTTATTTTTTTCTTCATAAATTGGGGTCATAGATTAACCACCAATTATTACGAAACTTAATTTGATACCTATAGCATAGCGGTTTAAAATGGCCATAACATGTAAAACCGAGTATAAAACAAGAAGGAAAATGGTTCTCATATATAAAATAGTACATCTAATGATAAGATTAAGGAAAATGATTCTCATATATAAAATAGTATATCTAATGATAAGATTAAGGCACATAACAAAATCAATGGTCAAAAATATGAGAAAAGAAACAAATTGAATATGTGTCAAGAGCATTTGTTGATTAGTCATGTCTTTGGACCATCCGTAATGGATGGTCGTTTGCATGATCAGTCGCCCCATAGAATGCGTGCCCTCCATTACAAGGACCTATAGAATAGCAGTTTAAAATGGCTGTAACATGTAAAACCGATATATAACAACAAAAAGGAAAATAATTCTCATATATAAAAGTATATATCTAACAATGATAAGATTAAGGCACGTAGCAAAATTAATGGTAAAATAATGAGAAAAGAAACAAATTGAACATGTGTCAAGCATGTCTTTAGACCATCCGTAATGGATGGTCGTTTGCACGGTCGGTCGCCCCATAGAACGCGTCCCCTCTATTACAAGGACCTGGTTATGTTGACAAATAGCATAACTCGATAGTATACTCGACCGTCCTTCATTCTTTTTTGTATGTGAGTGTTCTTATTTAATTGTTTTTTAGGCAATATTTGTTTTTACGTAGGATATGTTTTTTTGGTGACCGTGGTCGTCTTATTACACTTGTTTTAATTGAGGTATAATTTTAAGCAGGGCCACTAAAAAGTTTGTAGTGAGAGAAAGTTGAGTTGGCGGTGATGACCGTGCTTATCATTACGCCCGGCCTAAGTATGTGATATAGTCCTCACTACTCTAATAAGAACATAAGTCGTAAATACAAAGTGTGGATTACAAGCCCAAAAACATTAAGCGCAAAAAAAAAAAAAAAGAACCTTAATAAACTAGTTTACAAGAATAACTGGGCTTATGTACTTTGCTTCTTAATAGGCTATGGTCTAAGCCAAACATTTTAACTTATGCCCAAAAGGAAATATAACTACCAAATACAAAACATTACGGATAACAAATAGCACCAAAAGGCCAATTCGGCATACCTGCTATATTGGTTGGAGGACTTTGTAGAGGCTTCTATATTTCTTAAAATGTTTATCTTTTATTAAACAATAATAATGCAATTGAAATCCAGAAAATATCTACATCACAACCGAGACACTCTCAGTTCATAACATGTACGTGTTCCATTCATGAAAATAAGAAGCTTGTTGTTAACTTGTTATATATTTGATTAACATGTGAACACATAAGAAAGATGACCCAAACATATATATTCGTTAAAAAAACACACTAATGATAAGAGATATTCAAATCAAATTTGGTTTCCTACATGGTTTTCAATCTACTTTGTGATCTTATGTTTCTTTAGTGTCAACATGATTTGATAATATATTTCAAGAGTTCATCCCACATGGATAGAAAGTAAAAGCAATGAACTCTTTATAAGTTCAAGTGACAATCACATATTTAAGCTGAGGTTTAAGAAGCGGTAACAAAGTTGTTGCATCTTCTTTGGTTTGGCTTTTTTCCCTTCCTTTGCATGTTACGACCAATTTAGACTGTTAATTACATGGTATCAGTTAAACTTTTGTTATAACTTGTGGTATCAACCTATGGTATCAATTTAAGTTTTGTTATAATTTGTGATATCAACCTGTTATATAACAATAACACAAGTCGCAATTAAAATTTTGTTATAATTTGTGGTATCACCCCATAGAATCAATTTAAGTTTTGTTAGAATATGTGGTATCAACCTGTTATATAGCAAGAACACAAGTCACATATATGACGTGTGGATTACAAGCCCAAAAACATTAAGCACAAATATATGAACCTATTACTATATATATAATACACCATCACAGACGGTGTCGTTTTGACGCTGGGCTCCCGGAAAAATTTCTTTAGCCCAAACTTGGCCTATTACCATTTCCATTTCCCTTGCCTGCTACACGTCGTTCAACAAACGTCAGTTACTTTTTTTTTTTCGTGGCCCATCAAAAGATCCAATATTAGTTCAAAGCCCAATAACCATTCTTTTATACATGAGCCGTATGCTTATGAAATATGAATGATAGTATGATAAAAGAAACTGCAAGGAACGTGCAATGGCTACTACAGTATTACTTTGTATTATTAAATTTATTACTATTACTTTATTAACAGTACGTACAATGGCTACTTTAGGAAACAGGCTGGAAGTTACAACGACACTTTAAAACTAGCAAAAACTTTTTATGTAAATATTCCATTCTAAAATCGTAGCTAAATTTTTAGATAACTACACCGCCCCGCCGCAACGCGGCGGACCGTAGCCACACTAGTTAATATAATAAGAAGTGTGTACGAACAGTTATGCTTATGCACTTTCATTCTTCATGGGCTCAGATGATTTAAGCCTAAAAAGCTAGAGACACATAAAAGAAAACCAACAACTTAATAATTCCCAATACTCAAACCCAACCCAACCAAACCATAACCGAACGTTTATTATGCCAAAAAAATGAAGCAGAAAACCATGCAGATATCAAAACCTAATGTTTAGCACAAAAACCTTTTAAACATCAACGACACCAGATGTGATTATCACGATTCAATATGCTAAAAATGATCAAAATTTGGTTAGCTCCGGTTTCAATCAACTAGAATACAAGCTGCTAATACTCTTTTCATAATAATAGAGCTAATTTAATTGTTACTTTTCTACCCAATTTATTTTGCATTGTAGTTAAAAGGTTGTGATTTGGTACCTCTTCTTCTACCTGCATTACCATTCAAAGGTTCATATCCTTTTGCAACCTCAAGTTATACCAATTTTTTTATAGACATTATATGGATTTTAGTTGTGGATTACATGAGTTTATTAGCAAAGTTTGTCTCAACGAAAGAGTCATTACTCACATTTGTGCAAGGATGATGCATGCACCAGATCAAACATACTCAGTCGGTTTCACACACAAGCACACACAAAAAGCTCAGTCGGTCTCAAAAGTGTTTCTAATTTTGTCAAAAAGATAGTTCTAGTTTGTGAGAATTATGCTAGTATACAAAACATCAGTATTGTATGTATTAACTTCAGTTTTGTACTAGAACGTGAGATTCACCATACATTACTTTACAGGGCATATATGTGACGCCTACAACTCGCATACTCTTTCTTTGTAGCATCGTATGATTTATATTATCTTGAACAAAATTAGTCCATAGTATTCTTTAACTTCCAAATAATTAATAACTTTGAATCGGTCTAGCCGGATAATCATATTTGAGTTGGTCTTTGGTTTCATACGTAGCTTCGATTTGATTTTTCAGATTCCTCAAAATGCCACCATGATTAAGGTCTAGGATTCTTAGAACTAAATTTTTTGACCTTCATTTACGTACATGAATCTTGGTCTTTCTAAAAACAAGAAAGATGACACAAACATATATAATATGTGTTTTGAAACACTTATGGTAAAGGATATTCTAATCAAACCTAATTGTTCTTTTGTATCTGGTTTTCAGTATGCACAAGAGAGTTTCTTACACAGCTTTGTCAAACTCTCTAGTTTTTAAACAAGTACGTAAATGTTAAACATAAGCCAATATCCTTAGAAAAGTTGATTACCAGTTTTTCTTGTTTTATTTACCGATATACAACGAATAGCATGGGTTTCAAGCTATTCGGTAAGGTTACATGGTTTTCAATTTACCGATATACAACAAATGCCTTACATGATTTGTTAAGTTATTTCAATTTTTGTCCCACATTGACATAAAGTAAAACTAACAAGCTCTTTATAAGTTCGAGTGCCCTTCAAAAGTTTGTGTTCAACTAGTTGACTAAGCAAAAACTTGTGTGTTGCATCTAACTTTCTTGGTTTCTTTTTTATTTACAAAAAAAAAGAAATTAAATCGATACCATCTCAAATAACTGTTTGAAATAGTCGTAACTCGTAAGCCTTAATAAACAAGTTTCCATGAATAATTGAGTTTATGATCCAAAGCCTAAAAACCCAAGACACAAAGCAAGATACACATGAAGCATAACCCCGAACGTTATATGATGTTGTTATGGTATTCCACAATGGTACTTGTTTAAACTTGGTGTCATGTTTTAAATTTACTTCTAAAGTTTGACAATCACATGAAATTACGTTCATATACAACAAAGATGTCATCATCAAAAACTTGTTTGCGTCAATTGACCCATATGATTTTGATAATTCAAAAGAAAACACTTAGTAGTTCTCGAAAAACTACATAGATTTCTGGACACATTGCACCCGGAGAGGTTAGATCTTAACTTAGTAAAGTGTATACATTGGTATCTTTGTATTACATTATTTGACTTTACAAAAAAATTCTAGATCGGACACTGCTTATTGTTAGATAGATTTGAGTAGGTGATCGATGCATATGGTATCGAGATAGTAGATTAGTAGTAGCCTCTGAAAATATGATATTCCAGTCCATACCCCGCGAACAAGCAAGATGCTCACAAAGACTACGTTTCCAAGTGTACAAACAACCTGCAATAAAATGGGACAAATTGATAATGGTGAGCATGAATAATACGTTCCTTTTAAGTGTCGTTCATGGATACACAGATTGAGATTAACTAAGTTACATATTTATAAGATAACCACTCAAAATGTTCACATCAAATTTTTCGACAGGCATAGTGATAAAAGAATTACAGCCCAATAAAATAATTGGTTAGTTAAGAAAAGGGTCAAAAGAGCTTCAGATCAAAACATGTAACGTTTGATATATGTTGAGGTATGGGAAAATGTATAAATTTCAATAATCATCGAATTTTTTGAACAAAATAATTTGTGAAGTGTAACAACCCGATATTTTCCACGTCTACGTTTATTTTTTTCCAACTTTGGAAATTCACTATTCATCGATTACTATTCATCAAAACACTATTCATCATTTTACTATTCATCGTTTTTGATGTCCGTTTGATATTCTGAGAAACATTTGAAAATTTTACTATTCACAGAACACTATTCATTCTGGAAGAAATTCCACTATTCACGTGCATTATCAGTAAGGACCTCTCATACGGACTAGAATAGTCTGCATATCATCATAATGTCATTTACATGCTATACCACTCTTAGGATTCTCAAATTAGTATATTTAGTATATTTAACGTTTTACGTATAAGTATTTATAATTAAACGTTAACACCCGGTTTATACACGACGAATATATCTAAATATTCCCACAATGGTCCCGACATATTTTTATATCCATTTTAACATCATAAAAGTTATAACATTCAGTTACCCAGTATTTTGGAAATTTATTTTATTTTTAACGTACGCGTATGAATATAACGTCGGTTTTCGTTAAAACTAAACATTAATCACCCGATCACTCAGTAAATGTACCCAACATATTTTTAATATGTTTTTAACATTTTTATAACTAATTTCATCCCGGTATACTTCGTGAATATTTATTTCTAATAAAACCGATACCCGATCGTAACTAAAAACGCTAACTAGTGCAAATTCTTTCAAGGTTTCCTAATTAAATCCCAAGTACCCTAACCCCCCCTCCTACCCTTTGAAAACCAGCCCCAAGACACACCCTTTTAACCCCTAGCATTAACTTAACCATTTTATACTAATAAACCACTTAAAACATAACTTTACCAATTTTTACAAATCATAATCCAACTTTTGAGCTAAGAACACTTTTCATCTCATCTTCTTCCATTTCCTCTCCAAACCCACGACTTATTATTGATCTCCATGATCAAGTGATCATTTTCCATAAAGTAAAACACAAAACTTGTTCATTTTACAAGCCTAATCAAGAATCAAGCAACAAAAACACAAGAACATCAAGCATAATCATCCTATAATCATCTCATTTTATCAAGTAAGTTTTCATCTTTATTTTTTCATGGATCATCCTATTTTTACATGTATTACATAAGTATCATGCTAAAAACCATGTACAAGTAGCTATACCACACTTTATTTTGGCTAAAAAGAAACATACAAACCCTAACTTTTTAGTTATGAATCCCCTTGCTCTAATAACTTGGTTAGGAGTCCATGGCACCCTAAGAAGGTGTATGGTAAGATTAGATTAGTCATGTGGTGATTACAAGAGGTTTGGTGATGGTAGAAATTGGTTTTTAACCTTGGAAACTTGATTTGGAACCTATTTTAGACATGCTGTCCCGTTTTGTAAAAATTTGGAAAATCAGTAAACACCAAGGAAACTTTGGCAAAATTTTTAGAAAATACTTTCAAAAACGAATCCGTAGGCGAAAGAACGGATTAAAAAGAGCTTATAACGAAGAAGTTATGATTTTTGCAAGATTGTTGACGAAAAGTATTTTCTGGAAATTTGTTTGCTGTTGGACGTTTTTCATGGTACAAAAAGAGACTTTAGACGTAACCCGGAGGAGCCGAGCTTTCCAAAATATATTACTACATACTAAGACGAAACCGTGGATATAAAGAACAAGTAAAACGGACAAGTAACGACAAAGATATACTCGTTTGAATATCGGCTAAAACCCTTTTATAATTGACAGCTTTTAATATAATTTGGCGCAAAAACTACGAAGTGCATTTTTAAGCTAAACATAATGTCAAGTACCGAGCTTTATAACTAACGTAGTATTAGTTATTATGAGTATGTTTTCATCATTTCAAGGATTACAACCCGAGTATTTCAACGCTAACAAGGAAACTTACGTTATATATATAAGTATATATATTATAACTAGCCATTTATATTTTCTAATAGCAATATTTTCCAAATTCTTGGATTATATATTTTGATAACACAAGTGTTTTTACAAAGAGTAGAGTGGTATAGGGAACATGTGCATGTACATTCCTTTCTTCATTTCATGATCTAAAGTAGATCATATCATTCATTTAGGTTGCGGATAGAGTGCGCGCCTTACTTTAGTTCATACCTTTTTGTTATCATATCGCTTATATCAGGTGAGTATTCACGAACCCCTTTTTCTAACTATTTTAATCGCTTTGGGGTGGATGCATGAATTATTACTTGAACACTTTGAACATTGTTTTGAACCCTTTGATTATTATGAACTCTATTGAACTTTATTGCAACTTATGACTTGTTTTGAACTTGACTTGAACTTTTGAACTTAATGTACTGTACGTGTTATGACCTAAAGTCTCGCCATTTTTGGTGGAGCGTTCTTAACCCTAAAGTCTCACCTTATTGGTGGAGCGTGCTAAGTCTCCCATGTTCGGAGCGTTCTTAATCTTATATAATAGTTGTATGATGTACTGTTCGTACATTCGCATTGTTCGACGCCTATTAGTAGTATGGATAGCGCTATTAGAGGTCGGCCAACCTCTCGTCCACCATGTTACGGGACGCATATTATTTAATTAGGGGCTTTGCATGGCATACATTATTATATAGGTGGTGCTTATATTGTGACTTATTATGACCGCGGGTGCTTGACTACAAGACATAATACTTGACAACGCCTTTGGCTTGTGAACTTTCTCTTATGGTTTCTCATATTAAATAAAACGTTTATACTCACCAACTATTTTTATAGTTGACCGTTTTCTCTCATGCATTTCAGGTGATCGTCAGTAAGCTTGTCAGCAAGGTCTTGCATAATGAAGTTTTCACATGTCACTTCTTTTCATTATGTATTAAAATACCATCTTTTGGGAATCAAACTTATGTCTTTTATTTGCCAAAGTCGGCAATAACAACGTTGTAATGTTATATTTTTCCTTAATGTAAATTATGGTATTGTCTTATTTCTCTTTGGTGATGTATATCGATTTCGTTACACCTCGTGTTTCCGCCTTCGGCGAGGGTGTGACATGAAGTGTTCGGCATTGGAATATACCTTGAACAAATCCCAATCCATTTAACAAGTGTGACCCGCAAAATCCGTTTCCTTTACGATATTTTTATCTTATTTTAACAATCCTGACCCGTTAGAAATTACACATAGCCTGAAACAACCCATTCATAACTCATAAGCAAATGGGCTGAAAATTGCTACCTCTTGTAACATCTCATTCCATGTTTACTTGCAGCAGTGACGATGAAAAAGATGTGTAAAAGGATAATACAGGTTAGCTTATGCCACAACCTTGTCATTTTAGAAGATTATAAAAAGGCTAGCTTGAAAGCAGTTCTGACAGTAGATAAGCCATAGGCTAATAAGTTCATCTATGTGACAGAGATTACATCTTAAATTTTGCATGGTGCTGGACTTATAAAAGCTTCAAAAGAAATCATGATATACCAAATGTACTGCTTTAACTAACTCCAAATGTGCGGCTTCAGACAGAAGATAAAGTATGATTTACTGCGGGTTATAGTTTGTTTGTTCTTAAACTATGTTCTGTCATATGCTGAAACGTAGCCACAGATTGGTTATCGAGCTAGGCATATACCATTTTTCACCAGAATCATTCACAAACAATGTAGTTATTTCAAGTAGACAAAAAATATCATTAGAATTGCTGAAAATCTCTAAGGATGTCAAACATATTCGAGAAACACTATGACTGTGGTCAAATTTATAAAAGCACCATTGGAACTGATAAGAATCTAAGACCTGAGACACAGATTGCACCATTTCTTAGCTAAACTGTGATAAAAATCCATTTTGAAGAAGAAACATGCTTTGTAAAAGAGCATGTTAGGTTTTGGGTAGTTCACATATATATGTAATTGAGAGTTTTGAGTAATCAGTCATTCAGTTGTACCTAATTGTGTAACGGGTTGCTGAATCAGCGGTCTTCAACGGAAATCATATTTTTTTTCCAAAAACAAGTAATGAATAGAAATATGCAGGATTAATAAGTTCCTTTTAGAGGGGCAGGTTAATATGTCTGATGCGCATGGTGATATATTGCAACCGAGTGAGGTTGAACATCATTCAAACAGAACCTGTTAGTTTACTAAATTCTAAGTAACTAACACATCAAACTTAAGCTTGATTGGTATCACCCAATTTGTTCCTCGTATCATATTCCGACAAATACAAATAGGTAACTTATATAACAAATATTATCTCCAACAGACCAATTTCACAACACGATATCATACAAATGTTGTTGTTGTCAACAGTTTACATGAGGATGCAATTAGAGAATTCAAAAAAATGCCAGAATTATATAACTCCATTAACACAGAATCCCACCTATAAAACATCCAACAAGTCACTATATGCTCCAGCCGGATCTAACCGAATATATCTGGATCTTGGCTGGGTCTAACCGGATATTACCAGGTCTTGGCCGCATATAGCCGGGACAAACCGGATATAACTTTCAAATTATACTTTCATGAGATGGATGACTATGTTGTTGGCTTTCTAACATGAGGAGAATATTGCATATCAAATAGGATTATTCTATGAAAGTTAGTTCCAGTGGGATTACCATTATGCTACCAAGTATATTTCTACATAAATGTAAAATGTTAACTTTTTTATAGTTTCCTACATGGTTTTCAATGTGATCTTATGTTTCTTTAGTGTCAACATGAATTGTTTATTTATTTCAATAGTTTAACCCACATAGATAGAATGTAAAAGTAAGAAACTCTTTATAAGTTCAAGTGTCATTTATAAATATCAAGTGACTCACTGAAATGCAACGAAAACTTGCTTCTTGTGTTTCTGTTTGTTTCACTTTTTATGTATATGTTCCATTAACAAAACTTTATTTGATTCCTTGTAAAATAACAGCTTAAATTGTTCGTTACATGCAAACCGAGTATATAACAAGAACACAAGTTGAGATATGAAGTATTATTGTTAGATTTGTTGATCTTTGTTGACATATAACAAGTATTATTGTTATAAAAGTGACTCACTGAAATGCAACGAAAACTTGCTTCTTGTGTTTCTGTTTGTTTCACTTTTTATGTATATGTTCCATTAACAAAACTTTATTTGATTCCTTATAAAATAACAGCTTAAATTGTTCGTTACATGCAAACCGAGTATATAACAAGAACACAAGTTGAGATATGAAGTATTATTGTTAGATTTGTTGATCTTTGTTGACATATAACAAGTATTATTGTTATAAAACACTCATGATGAAGGACAATAAAATCGACTCCTATTTATTGTTGTTTTATATTTACCAATATACAACGAAGGGCAAGGGTTTCGAGCTTTCCAATTAAGGTTATATGGTTTACAATCTACTTGTCATCATATGTTTCTTTAATGTCTAACATGATTTGTTAATTTATTTCAAAAGTTTGTCCCACATTGATAGAAAGTGAAAGTAATGAATCAACCACCTGTATAAAACAAGGTTTCACTATGGAAACTCTCAACTCAAAATTCTAAAATAATGCCACGTGCTATTTTTCTCGATCCAAGGGTCCATATGCATTTTACGCTTTAGCAATTAATGCAAACAAAATAACACAACCTATCATTCTACCGGAAGATCAAACTAAACATTTCTCCACACCCCTAAATAATTTCTCCAAACCCTAAACATAAATCGAAACAATAATCAACCCCAATAATAACTATACCCCCGATCTTCATCCCGGAAAACTTAAATCCCAAAAACATACACCAAATCGGTAAACAAAAAAACACATACATCTTCTCTAACGGAAGATCAAACTTAACAATACAACATCCAACAAGAAAACCCCCCAATTCTGGTATCCAAAATCCCAACATAATTCGTCACTCCCAAGTCCCAACATAATTCGTCAAATCCCCCAAATCAGTTATCTTGATCCGATAAAAAGAAACGGCTGGAGAAATCCATCATTAACCAAATCAAGTTTGTAGATAAACAATCAAAAACCTAAACGTTCAAGGATGTTTGATGTGCGGGAAAACCAAATTAACCAAGTGCATGAAATTGGATACTTGATTGTTGTAAGATTTATTTATTTTTTATTTTTCTTTCATTTTTTTTTAAGTTTTTAATTTCATTAATCTTGGAGGTTTTCAATAACGCTTATGTTTTTTTTTTGAATATAGGATTCAATTCGTGTATTAAGGAATCATCAAATGGAGGTAATTTATCATTTTAGGGTTTAATTGAATTTAAATCAATAATTAGTTAAGAGTTTGTATTAATTGAATAATGTTTTCATGTAATAAATCATTTATATAGTTTAACATTGGATATAGCAATTGATTAATTAGAAGAAACAAAAAGCACCTGAAGTTGTTAAGGTAATAAGTTTCTAAGGTAATAAGGTAATAAGTTTCTAATATTGTTGCATGTAACATTTCTAATATTGTTGCATGTAACATTTATATAGTTGGTCAATATAATGAAAAATGGGGCAGGGTAACATTTCTTACCCATGAAAAAACTACAAAGTATCATGGCTGCGCAGGCGGAATAGGGGTTTTGCATTTGTCAAATGTAATCCAGATGATGTTTTAATGGTCATTTAAGAGCAACTGCATTCCTTATTCAAACAGGAATGGTTCATAACATGTCTACATATCTGCCAAGGCTGCTGGAATAATGGCAAAGCCGAGAAGACCATTAGAGTAGTTCATGAATGGAAAGTCTTAATTGATGCTCGTCTCTCTCCTTCCGTTTCACGTCTTCTCTTGATTAAGACCAGACAATAAGCTTGGCTTCTTTAATTTCAAGGAAAAGGAATATTGTTTTATAAACCGGCTTTTTTAATATCAAACATGAACTTATGGTAGCGTTGCAATTTGTGGGAGCATTTCAGAAGGTACAACAGAATTGACCCCCATTTTTTCTTGTTTTATGTTTAACCGTGTATGACAAAGGGCATCTACCTCACTACAACATCCACCACTTTTAGCGAGGACATATTTAGGCTTTTGGCGGGGACATGTTCCCGCTAATACCTTTCAGCGGCGACGTATCCCCGCCGAAAGCTCCCCCGTCAATACCTCTTCGCTGATACCTTTCGGTGGGGACACGCTACTTTTTTAGCGGTGACGTGTGGGACCCACACCGCCAGCGTGGACAACTTGATCTAGTCAAACATTGCCAGCGTGGACAACTTGGTCTGGTCAAACATTGCCAGCATGGCAACACTTTTTTAATGTCTGACATGACTTTTTTAATTTATCCGATGGCTCGTCCCACATTGATAGAAATTAAAAGTAGCAAACTCTTTATAAGTTCAATTGTCATTCATATATTTAATCATATGAGGGTATATGTCACAAAAATTCAATTGTGGGTATTTTCTTGTATGATTTTTTTATAATTTCTTTTCGGAGTAATTCTTTTTAAATAACATGGGGGTCATAAATTAGCGCAAATTATTTTTTGCGTAAAGGGTTGATACCCGGTGAATATATTAAAAGAAAAAAGGATTTAGGAACATGAGAGGGTGGTAATGAGCCACCCTAAACCTAACGCCTATATGCTTTGAACACGCTGAAAACATAACAACAACACTCAGTTACATAAAGCTAAAGAGGCTACTAAAATATAAAACACATGAAAACGCATAGCCTCTAGCTTTTATGAACAAATCATCTAGCGTCCATGATAACTCTATCAATCTTCCAAAGTTTCCTCATATGATCCACACGAGCAGTCTTCTTGAACCTGAAACCAGTTTCAAATGAATCACATCTATAATAACCTTGGCTACATGATCAGGAGGCCGATACACTAATAATTAGCGCAAATTATTACAAAACTTATATTCATACACCGTAAATTAACAGTTTAAAATGGTCATAAACTATAACACAAGTTGTAAATACGATGTGTGGATTACAAGTCCCAAAACATTAAGAACAAAAAACGAAGCTTAAATAGACAAGCTTACATAAATTATTGGGTTTATGCACTTTGTTTCTTAACGGGCTCCATTGGTTTAAGCCTAAAAACCCGAGACACAAAAGTAACAAAACGAAAGTTTTAGCTTTATACCCAAATACATGATACACATGAAGCACAAAATCATTTAGAAACCAAAACCGAACGTGATAAAACTCCAATATGCTGAAAATGAGAAAAATTGTTTAGTTTTCGTTTGAATCAACTACCACACAAGTTGCTAACACTATTTATAAAACAATAGAGCTATTTCAATTGTTATATTTCTACCATATTTGTAGTTCGAAGGTGGTGAGACATCAAGGATACCATCAACGTGTCAGTCTGGAAGTGATGGAAAGTGGCTTGCAAATAAAGCATTTGGAACTTGAAAAGAAATGTCTAACATTAGTTTTACGAACATAATTAATGATACGGCAAATTACTTGAAAGTGTATTTAACTTGCCATATTTTACCATTGTATGTAGCCTTCTTTTATTTTTTCCAATCTGTCAGTGAACTTACAAAATCCGTTCATTGCGTGTAGCGGTGACTTGTTTAACCTGCTGGGACAGGTTAAACTAACGATCGTTAGATTTATCATTGCAATGTTAGTCCTTTAGACTAACGATCATTTATCATGGCTACACACAATGACAAAAAGTAACAAGTTAGATGAATTTTATTATTTTTAAAATTTATTTACGTTTTTTAAACATTTTTGCACACATTTTTATACACATTTATACACATGTTTTTATACACGTTTTTATGCATGTTTTTATACAGATTTTTATACACACATTTGTATACGTGTTTTTATACACACGTTTTTATGCACGGTTTTTATATGTTTTTAAAATATTTCAATGCATATATTTTTATACGTTTTCGTCTGTTTTTTTTTTTTTATGTTTTCGCATGTTTTTTTACGTTTTCGTCCGTTTTTTACGTTTTCGTTCATTTTTTACGTTTCCCCCATTTTTATACATTTTCGTCTGTTTGTTTTTAATGTTTTTGCCTGTTTTATTACGTTTTCGTCAATTTTTTATGTTTTCGTCCGTTTTTTACTTTTTCGCCCATTTCTTACGTTTTCATCTGTTTTTTTTTACGTTTTCGTCTATTTTTTTTACGTTTTCGCCCTCTTTTTATGTTTTCATCTGTTTTTTTTACGTTTTTGTTTGTTTTTTTTTACGTTTTCGTCAATTTTTTTATGTTTTCGTCCATTTTTTTTACGTTTTCGCCCGTTTTATACGTTTTCGTCTATTTTTTTTCTTTTTTTTTTTTTTTTTTTTTTTTTTTTTTTTTTTTTTTTATGTTTTGCCCGTTTTATTACGTTTTCGTCAGTTTTTTACGTCTTCGTCCTTTTTTTATGTTTTCGCCCTTTTCTTACGTTTTCATCAATTTTTTTACGTTTTCGTCTGTTTTTTTACGTTTTCATCTGTTTTTTTTCGTTTTTGTCTATTTTTTTTTTCGTTTTCGCCCTTTTTTTACGTAACATAAAAAAAGGCAAAAATGTAATAAAATGAGATAAAGCGTAAAAAAATGGGTGAAAGCGTAAAAAAAGTGCGTAAATGTAAAAAAACTGACGAAAACGTAAAAAAAACAGGTGAAAACTTTATAAAAAAAACGGGCGAAAACGTAAAAAACTGACGAAAACGTAATAAAACGTAAAAAACTGACGAAAACGTAATAAAACGTAAAAAACTGACGAAAATATATAAAAACGGGCGAAAACGTAAAAAAAAAAACGAAAACGCAAAAAAATGGACGAAAACGTAAAAAAGGGCGAAAACGTAAAAAAACGGACGAAAACGTAAAAAAACATGCGAAAACGTAAAAAAACAGACGAAAACGTATAAAAATGTATGTATTGAAATATTTTAAAAACGTGTGTAAAACCGTGCATAAAAACTTGTGTATACAAATGTGTGTATAAAAATCCGTATAAAAACATGCATAAAAACGTGTATAAAAACGTATGTATAAACATGTATAAAAATGTGTATAAAAACATGTATAAAATGTGTGCAAAAACGTGTAAAAAATGTACGTAAATTTTAAAAATAATAAAAGTCATCTAACTTTTTACATTTTGTCATTGTATGTAGCCATGATAAACGATCGTTAGTTTAAAGGACTAACATTGCAATGATAAACCTAACGGTCGTTAGTTTAACCAAGTCACCGCTACACGCAATGACCGGATTTTGCAAGTTCATTGACAGATTGGGTAAAAAAAAAGAAGACTATATACAATAGTAAAAAATGGCAAGTTAAATACATTTTCAGGTAATTTGCCCTTAATGATAATATGTGGAACTAGTACATAAAATCAAAAAATCAAAAAATTAACCACTAGATAACATAGTCATCAATATGCCTTGCAAGTTAATTAGAACAATAGTATAGTATTACATGTTTAAGTGTCAATATAATTTCATGACGAAAAATGCTTTTATAATCGACCTACGTATTGAAACTGTACCTACCACATAAGCAAAAGAATTGCGTGGACACAAAGTGGGCAAAAAAGGAATTTGACAAACCTATTATATTGGTTGGAGGCCTTTGTAGAGGTTTCTATATTGCTTAAAACGAGGATGGCTGCGTGCCGTCGCGTTGCGGCGGGGCAGCGATCATGTTAGGCCGTAGCACATAAAGTATGACAACTAAAAAAATTATCCAAAAGAAGCCACATATATCAACAAGGTATATACACCAAAGGCCCAAAAACACTTAAAAAAGAAAGGCAAAGAAAAATGGGCTAACAATTTTGCTGGACTGGGCTATGTTGGGCTCCCGGTTTGTGACGTCAAATTGACGCAACCAAAGCTAGCAACCAATCAGGGCTCACCAAATTGATGCTCTATTAGATATATAGTAATGTTTGATCTTTTTTAAACAATAATAATGCAATCGATATGTAGATAATATCTACTACATTACAAGTTTAAAACATACAATTTTTCATTATATAACATGTACGTGTACCATTCATGAAAATATAAGAAGATTGTTGTTAAGAGATATTCAAATCAAATATAGTACTTAAATGTAAAGCATTAACCTTTTTAATACTCCGTTGTTTTCAACCTACACAATCTTATGTTTCTTTAGTGTCAAGATGATTTGTTAATTTATTTCAAGAGCTTATCCCACATCAATAGAAAATTAAAGTAGTGAACTCTTTATAAGTTCAAGCGTCATTTTTAAGTTAGTTGATCTAGAACAATTTGTAACAAAAACGTACTTGTTACAGTTGTATTTAGATTTGACTTTTTTTTTTCTCACTTAAACTCTTTTTTCATTGCACACTAAATTGGGCAACAATCATATAGAAAAGGGTCAAAATTAAACTTTCTTTGCTATGGATACATGAGTTTATTACCAAAGTTTGCACTTTAATAAAGAAAGTTATAGGAAAAATTGTGGCTTGTTTACTTTGTTTCTAATGGGCTCAAATGGTCCGAGCCTAAAAGCCCAAGACGAAAGAAAACACAACGAACGTCTTAATAATAATTCTAGATCGGACACTACTAATTGCTAGATAGATTTGAGTTGGTGATCGATGCATATGGTGTCATGATAGTAGTAGCCTTTGAGATACCTGAATTTGAAATGGATGCTCTGTTGGCTTTCTCAGAAAAGTTAGACCCAATGGATGACTATGTTGTTAGCTTTCTAATATGGGGGAAATATAGCATATCAAATGGCATGTTTTGAAGAAAGTCGGACCCAATAGGATTACAATTGTCATACCAATCTCATTGATAACAATCTCAATCTACATGTTCTATAACGATATCGTAGTATATGAATTGACAAGTTCATGACAACGGGCATATGTAAGTAAGTATTGGTTGGAGGCCTTTGTAGAGGTTTCATATTACTTAAAATGTTGATCTTTCTAAATGTTTGCAATTTTCAAACCATAACAATGCAATCAGAGAATACCTACATTACAACGAGACATTTTAATTTGATAGCATGTGCGTGTTCCATTAATAGGCAGCTTGCTTTTATGTATTTGATTAATATGGAAACAGAAAAAAGATGATCCAAAAACATATAAAACATAAAACAACATCTTTACCAAAATTGATTCCCGTTTTTTCTAGTTTTATGTTTACCAATATGTATGACGAAGTCACGAAAGGTAGTCGTTTCAAGATTTTCAATTAAGGTTATACGGTTTTCAATCTACATTTGATCTTATGTTTCTCTTTAATGTCTAACAAGATTTGTTAATTTATTGCAAGAGATTTTGTCCCACATTGTTAGAAAGTAAAAGTATTAAACATTTTATAAGCTCAAGTGTCAATAGCTATCTTAATGTCAAGCGATTGTGTCACAACAAAACTTGTTTGATGTGATAGTTCTCGTTTGCATTTTTATATACTTCTTCCGTCTTAAAATTATTGTGCAGTTTGAATTTTCAAAGTCAAACTGATTCAACTTTGACTATAAATATATATTTTTTTATTATATAATACTTGATGAAAAATTATACTATTGAAAAGTACACTTAAAACCAATGCATTTATATATTTTGCATCAAATATTATATAACACTTACAAAAATATTTAAGGTTAAAGTTGAGAAGAAATACTAAAAAAGTCAATAGTAGATAATAAATTTAAGACGGAGGGAGTACTTTTTTCACTAATCTTTTTTAGTAACATGTCTCCCTAAAAACGAAGGTGGGTTAGGAGTGAGAAGACTCGATATGTTTAATGTTGCTTTAATGACTTCACATATTTGGAAGCTTCTTAATCATAGAGTCTATGTGGGTTACACTCGTATAAGCTTAAGACTAGAAGTTTTTGGGATGTGTATATTCAATCTAATGTAAGTTGGGGATGGCGTAAGTTATTACATATCCATAGCCTCGTGCGTCCTCATATATGGTATAAGATCGGGAATGGAAGAATAGCCTCGATTTGGTTTGATGTTTGGAATGAAAATTGCCCGTTAATAACCCATATGTCGTATAAAGCCATTAGTAATGCGCGGTTTTTAATCTAAAGGATACAGTGGCAGATGTAGTGAATAATGGAACCTGGTTGTGGTCCACTGCTTGGTATGACATGTAACACCCCCAAATTTAAGTTTGTCGCAGCGAAAAAGTAATTTGGGTGTTACGGTGAGGATCGAAGTTTTAACTACATAAAACGGTTTAAAAGAAACGTTTTGAAAGTTATTTGTCATTCAAATAATAATTTTGATAAAAGATGAACCATTTGATTTAAAATCTTATGAAAAGATATCAAGGCTTGTAAAAATGACAAATTTGATTTTTACACCATTTTAATTTATCAGAGTAATAAATGCCCACTCCGTGTCTTGTCCTGCTCCGTTAAATTACCTGAGATACACATGCTTAAAAGTGTCAACACAAAGGTTGGTGAGTTCATAGAGTTTTAGGAAAAACCTTTTATTTTGTTAGATTTCAGGAATATTTGGTATTAATAAAATACAAACAGTAATGAAACAAGTATCGAATATATTCCCAAATAAATCATATAAGTATTCATTCACATTTAAATAAAGAATCAATAATCCTAACATGAGCTGGAAACTCATGATACTAAATCAATCAGATATACAATTCACGTATGGTCAAACCTATACAGCTGTATCTAAATATATGTTGAAAACATACATTTTTCCTTTATAGATATTGCACCAAGCCTCATGACACACAAGCTTAACCAGAAGGGGGTGTTCTATCAAATCAATGACAGATTTTGCCCTCTATTAATAGGTGATTTGCCAATTCCTATTTGTCTACGAATATAGTGTATCACGACTAATACGACTAACCAATTGCAATTGGCATTCCGCCAAGTATTAGTGGGACAGGGGATCAATCCTTAACAGGTTTCGAAGCTGTTCACTATATTCGCACCCACTTAACATGTGGTTAATGGCTCATGATTGAGGGACTTCATGGCGATAGCTAACTTAGGCAATATCAATGACTAATGGGCTCATTTAGAATAACATCATGTAATCAAGTATCGTATCACAGAAATCAATTTTGAAAACAGTATCGTTTGAGTATCAGAAATTCAGTTTGAAAATATTATCGTTTGAGTATCAGAAATTCAGTTTGAGTATTTCGCCAGTAACATATATATATCACATATGACAATAATCGAATTGGAAACATTATTATTAGAGTATCAATATTTCAGTCAAGTAATTCATCAGCAAAATATATATATCACACACCACAATAATTGAATGGAAAATATTATCATATGAGTATTAGTATTTCAATTAAGTATTTTGTCATGTATTGTATCTATCACATTTTAAATCACAAATTATATTATTTTAATATCAATTAGGAAATTGATTTGAATCATGTATTTTATTTCATATACTTATCAAGTTATCAAAGTATATGTAAGCATGTATCTCCCCCAATGATTTAAAAACAATTATTGGAAATGGGGCTATGACTCACCTGGATTGATTTGGAAATGATGGAAAGTAAAGTAGAACGAGATTTATGGGAACGATTATGGAAACGTCTTTGATACGGAACCTGATAAATAAATTTATCAGAGAATATAACCAAATACTATTTGGTAAATACGAACGAATAACGAATAATATTTATTCGTTATGACGAATAGATGATGTGCAGTGTAAATATTATGTCATACATAATATGTTAAAATACTTTATTTAAAATATCCATCGTAGTTTTACCTTTTTAATTGTAAGTAAAAATATTAACTTTTTAAATATTGTTATATATATATAATTAACGTAAAAATAAATAATATATATATAGAACGTAATAAAAATGCATATGACGTGATGATTGCCGTAAAATAGAAAATAAAATAAGAATGTCAAATAGATTATGTGTAGTCCTTGTCCTGTTCCAATTTTTACACTTTTTATACTAACGGCGTTAGCGTCACACCGTTAGTCCTTTTCGTATCTAAATTACATTTATAGTCACCATGAAGGCTCAAATAGACGGTGCACCACAAGGGCATGATTTCAAGCTCAAAGTGAACCGCGTTCTCAAGCCGGTATCCGAAAATGTCATCATCAGAAACTTGTATGTGTCAATCGACCTATATGATATCAAGTGCCATTTATTGATTACTAGCTTATAGACCCGTTGACACCGGGTAATTTTTTAGAGAGATAGAGAAAATGAGATGATAGGAAAAGTAAAACGTAAACATGTTCAATTAATATATGAAAGAAAAAATGAAATAATCCGTCAATAGCAATTGAGTTTGTTGCAATTAAAGTAATTAACATCCACGTGTTGGCGTGTCCAAAATTGATTGTCTTGAATAGCAAATGATTGGTAATAGCGCTACTCGATTTAATACCCAAATGCCCATGTTGTGGACACCTAAAATTCCATAGAATATGTAAGTAAATGCATTTTGATTGATACTATATTATAATTCAAAATTTGAAAGTTAGAACAATAGTATAGTATTACGTGTTTTATGTGTCAATATAATTTCATGACGAAAAATTAATGTGCTTTTTTAATCGACTTACGTATTAAAACTGTACCTACCACATAAGCAAAAGAATTTGTGGACAGAAAGTGGGCAAAAAAGGAATTTGCTTCAGGTAAAAATAAATAAATAATTGTGTTTGTGCATATAAGGACGATTTAAACGTTTGTAACAAAAAGTCTCTTTAGTTCAAATAAAATACGTAGTATAAACTATTTATAGCTTAAGCCCAATTGAAATAAATTGATTATGGTCTAGGATTCTTTGGATAACAAATAGCACCAAAAGGCCAATTTGGCAAACCTGCTATATTTGTTGGAGGCTTTTGTATAGGTTTCTATATTGCTTAAAATGTTTTGATCTTTTATAAACAATAGCAGGGTACCCGCGCAATGCAGCGGCAGGTACCCTGTGACTAAATTTTGTAGTGAGCAATGTTTTGCATTTATATGTTTAGGCGAACGAATGTCTTTCAATTATACGTTATTCATGATGAAAACCTTATCGGCGGTGTTGCGTGTCTGTGTTGATAACCTTGTCGACATTTCACATATATATCTTTTTCATAAAGCAAAACGTCCAAATTAATAATAGAGTTAATTGATAGCAGATTCACTTTTCAATTTCTATCATTAATATACATGAATGTTACAAGTTATAGGTGCTAAATGCTTAATTTTTTAGCAAATTATTAAAATAGTGGTAAGTTTAATTGTATTAATGAGTATAATGCAAGCTATTCATTTAAAACATCATGGACAACAAAATCTATATATATATATAAATTGAGTTCCCCTATTGAATGTGAGCATTAATGTCATAAGCTAAGAAACTCAAATATGTAGTTTAAGCTAATAAATTTAGTACATAGGAGCTTATTTTGAAGCTTTTAAGAGATTTTAAGCTGAAATGTCATGTGAACCATGTACATTCTCATTAGTTTTTAATCACCTCATTAATGGTATAAACTCAATTGATCCCAAACTCAATTATGCACTCATGGGAAACGTCTATTATTAAATAGATAGCAATAATGCAAGAATTAAAGTCATAAAACATTTTCATTTGCTCTTTAGTTTCAATTCAACATTTGCCTTTTGAATTAACCGATTATTTCAGATCAAAGCACAACATGGTTCAAAAATATGTCAGTGACTTCATTACATCACTCTGCCATTGATTTTCATGTTGTCATCATAGAAGAATGGTAAGTACCGAATCATCAATTATAATAGATTTAGTGTTTCGATTTATTTAGTTGCATGTTACAGTTATTTTGTTTTGATTAAAAATTAGTAATATGTTTTCCTTTGATTATGTTCAATATAATTGTTTTTTATCAGAACTCTAGAAAAAAATAGGGGAAAATGACGTTGATGAATTAATTGTATGAATTAGTTCTTATAATTATGTGTTCTACGAATTAGTTTTTATAAATTGGGGGTTAAATGATTGTTTTAAATCATTTTAGAATTAATAAGGTTAAACATATTTGTATGGCGTTAAATGATTGTCTGCGACATATATTTTTATCTACAGAAACTGAAATGAGCATATTCCGTCACATATTACATGGAAACTAGATTTTGAATCCAAGCCATGGCCTACAATTACAGACAGTGCTAAAGATCTTATAAAGAAAATGCTTGATAGAAATCCAAAAAAAAAGGCTTACCACCCATAAAGTTGTTTAAGTAACATTGTCTAAAAGCTCTGGCTAATTGAAATAATTTTCCTTTTTTTTTTTTTACTAATTTGGATCTTGCTTTCTTTAAAAGTCCACCCATGGATTGTTGGCGACAAATTTTCACCCGATAAGCTGTTAATTGTCTCTTATCTCAAGGTTTTATCCATTTTTTATTATTATAAAGATTCAATCTTTATTGTTTTGATTATGTATATTTTATGTTTTTACAGGATTTGACTGACTATTTGAGATTATGGAGTTAACGAGCTTTGTGAACCGTTCGGGGAGGCCGCTGAGGTAGCTTTTTCTTTAATTGTAATGGATTTTTTTTTTGGGTAAAGGGTTTTTACCCTGGTAAAGTATATTAAAAATTCAAATAGGTTCAGGCAATATGGTAACGCACCATATTGACTATAACAAGCAACGCACCCATTGTGCTTCAAACCACCACTTATGAGGATGACATGCCAACCTCATAAAAACAACGCCTAGCCTAAAAAAATATTACATAAAAAGACCAGCTAGGCTACAGTACATAAAAAACCTTACGTTATGCTATCCCTCATTAACTGCGAAGGAAGATTCCATGTAGTTAGAACGCGCTCTACATTCGAGGTCTTTTTGAAATGAAAAGTTAGCAGCTTGAGACGAACCGTAGAAATAATAACATCGACGACTTGATTGGCATTTCTCTTTTTCTTTTTAAACAACCTTGTGTTCCTCTCTTGCCAAATCATATACGCCGAGGCAACAAAAACAAGCTTAGAAATAATACTCATGGCTGAACGAGACCTTCCATAGGAAAGGAGCCAAGCTGTAATATTATCCAACGATATAGTACTAGAAGACATACCCGATTCCAAACACACCCGAGACCATACTTGCGAAGAAAAGGAACATTCAAAGAATAGATGATTGTGCGAGTCCGGGACACTTTCACATAGAGGACATCGAGACATGTTTAAGTCGATCGTAGGACCAACATCACATTGTCTTAAACGGTCTTGAGTCTTCAACCTTCTATGTAAGACGAGCCAAACATGAAACGCATGACGGGGGATACAATGTGGAAACCACACCACTTTCGATCAAGCAATGGTGGTACCACGAGGTCTAATATCCTCCCACACAATACCAACTGAAAATCTTTTATCAGCTCCCATCCTGTTTTTCCAAACTAACATATCCCTCTGGTCAAAATTTAGCATAGGAACATTAATAGCAGACAAATTCGGATACTTATTTAACCATTCAGTAGGCCACATCCATGTGTTATCATGGATCAGGTCATTAAGTTTAGTTTGTAAAACAAAACCAGCCCTATGAATATCTCGAGTAGAAATGGTATTGATTAGTGGACTATGTGGACACCAATTATCAAACCAAGGTGAAGTATTACAACCGTTACCTACTTTGTGCCATATGAATTTTCTGACAATGGTACGAACCTGTAAGATTTTGCGCCACCCCCACGATATATTGCCACGAAAAGGATAATCCCAAAAGTTACGGTTACGCAGTTTATGTGTATGAATCCATTTCACCCATAGCGACTCCTTCAAAGTGAGAATACTCCATACGTGTGACGTAATAAGAGCGACATTAAAGAGCTCAAGCCTCCGGATACCTAAACCGCCCTCATTCTTGGGAAGACAACTAGCCTCCCACGAGACTTTCGCTTTACCACGCCTCATATCACCTTGACACCACAAAAAACCTCTCATGAGCTGTTCAATGTCCAACATAATGCGTGTAGGAAGAATAAAAACAGAAGACCAGTAAACATGCATAGAGGATATAACAGATTGAACCAGCTGCAAACGACCCGCAAAAGATAGGAACTTATTCTTCCAATCATTAATCCTGTTTTGAACTCTTTCCACAAGCTCTTTACAATCTCTATAAACAAGCCTTGTAGAAACTAGAGGAACTCCAAGATACTTGACAGGAAGAGTACCTTCTTCAAATGGAAGAACACTCAGAATAGCCATTTTAACATGATGAATAACATTACAAAAAAAGGCCGTACTCTTAGGCATACTCGGGACTAACCCTGATATGCTTTTAAACTCCTCAAGAGCCTCCTTGATAACACTAGCCGAATTAGCATCACCATGAGCAAAAAGGAATAAGTCATCCGCAAAGCATAAATTAACAATTTTAAGGCTAGAACAATGATGATGATACTCAAATTCATTTGAATCTCTAACCTTCCGCTGCAAGATGAGGGTAAGAATCTCCATAACAAGAGTAAACAAGTAAGGAGATAGAGGATCACCTTGTCGAAGCCCTCTCTTCCCTTTAAAAAACCCATGCAAAGATCCATTGATACAAATTGAAAACGAAGTGCTAGAAACACACTCCATAATCCAATTGATCACGCGAGTATGGAACCCGAAGCCAACTAGCACCTTACGCAGAAAATTCCAGTCCACTGTATCGTATGCCTTTTGAATATCAACCTTGAAAGCACACCTCGACGGCCCTCTATCTAAATGGTAATTGTGCATTAGCTCTTGTGTTAACAGAATATTATCTGCTATACGCCTACCCGGCACAAAAGTTGATTGGTTGATACTCACTAAATCAGTAAGACTATCCTTAATACGATTAGAAATAATCTTACTAATACACTTAAAAAGAACATTGCAACACGAGATCGGTCTATAATCAGTAACTCGGGTTGGAGAAGAGACCTTGGGAATAAGAGCAATAATCGTGTGGTTTACCTCTTTAAGCAGTTTACCACTTGAAAAAAATTCCCGAACCTCCTTAACAATATCAATACCGATGATATCCCATGCACTTTTAAAGAAAGCCGCTGTATACCCGTCTGGACCTGGAGATTTGTCATCACCCATCGAAAAAATAGCATCTTTAACCTCTACATCTGACACGTCTCTAATCATAAGCTCTGCTTTTGTTGTAGATAACGTGTTGTGAAATAAATCATGCACGTCCAAATCATTAGAGATACCACTTTGACCAAGGAAATTAGTATAGTGATTCACAAAAGCATCCTTTACAGCCGATCCCTCATAGCAGCTCCCATTAGAGTCAAGAACCCGATCTATACGATTTCTAGCTCCACGACTCTTTACAATCTTGTGGAAATAAGCCGAGTTAGAATCCCCCACTCGAAGCCACTCCACTTTAGCTTTCTGCTTTAAGAAACGTTCTTCATCAATAAGGGCATCATTAAAAGCTTGCAAATACGCTGCTTCTTCTTCACGGAGAGTGATACTAGAAATGTCACGATCAAGGGCTTTTTGTACTTCATCCAACTCGTCCCGTAACCGATTCACTCTATCATGTAGATTACCTTTGTCATATAATAGTTTGCGCACAGGCTTCTTTAACATTTTCAATTTTTTGACAACTTGAAACATCATATAGCCATTTATACTCTCGCTCCACACTTCTGTAGTAAGCTCTTTGAACCGTGAATTATGCACAACAAGATTTGGGAATTTAAACGGCTTCGGCTTAAACCGCATCAATTTAGGAATTCTAAGAACCGCAGGGGAGTGATCCGATATTCGATAGGGCTGGAATAAAGCATTTGCACCAACAAAAGTGCTATTAAACTCCAAGTTTGCCATTACCCTATCAATCTTCTTAAGAATGCCATCATCTCCCTTGGGCTTTTGGTTCCACGTGAATTGCAGCCCCGATCTATTAACATCCGAGACCTCAATAACATCAACACAATCTTTGAACTCTCTCATAGATATATCTACAATAGACGACCCGATAGACTTATCTTCAAGGTTTAGGGCTGAGTTAAAATCACCCATCAAACACCATGCTCTACCTCTCACAAACACACTATGCATTTCTAGATTATTCCAAAGCTCGCGACGTTGAGTTTATCGGTTGTGAGCATAAATAAAAGAGCAAAAGAGTTCCTTCTTGTCGGCTTTAAAAACTAGCAATGTGTGCATAACTTGAGCATTTTGCGAGACAACCCCAATATCTACCTCATCCGGATTCCAACCCAACATGATACGACAACCTTTATTACACAATGCCTCATTAGACGTCCAAGACCAATTTCTGAAAACTTGAGGACACAACTGATCAAGTCGTGACTTGACCACATGAGACTCCAAGATTGCACAAACTGAAAAATGATTCTCTACAATAACCTGTCGAACCTCATTTTGTTTAGGGGATTGGTTCATTCCCCTAATATTCCATGAGGCTATACTATACATTAATAACCTCATTATCAGGAGTGCTTGGCTCCTTATTTTCCACATTCTCATATTGGTCTTCCATAAAGCAAGCTGTTTCATCAGAAACATTTTCAACCTCTTCACTATCACTCCCATCCTTATTCCGATCAGGATCCACATAAGAATTACTCATATTTTCGAAAAAATTATCCTTATTTTTTAGAGCATCAAATGCGTTTTTAAGAGATATAGGATTAACAGCTTGGTTAGATGCTTCACCAACACCCTTACCATTAGACTGTGATGTAGAAAGCCCATCATTTCCATCCTTGTTCAGCTTGGCCTTTGGACGATAATAGTAACCCGTATTAGGCTTAGATAGTCTAATACCATCAATATGTCGAGTCATTTGTTTCGCAGATTGCTTACCTTTCCCATTTTCCTCTTGACTTGAGTAAATCCATCACCATTTGCCACATTCGAACCATCATTCACCACATTTGAAGTAGCAGCCTTGACCAGCTTTGGACATTGATCATTCATGTGACCAAATATCTTACATGTATCACACCGTGGGGGCTGCCACTCATACTCTACATGTATCGTTTCCTTCCTAAAACCTGAACCATCAAGTAGTGGAATAGCCACTACTAAGGACTCCACATGAGCACATTCAGAAGTGATTTCAATAAGGGCTCTAGCAAAACTGTTACGCCCCCACGATTCCAAGCACATAGTACTTGTATAGGCATCAAGCATGATAGAACGTCCAATCTTTGTTGCCATCAAACTTAACCCATCTTCAGTAAAAGCGACCATAGGAACGTTGTGAAATTTAACCCAAACAGGCACACTCGTGAGTTCTTCCTTCATCAAATTTGCAGTCGGTGTCCATACGTTCAAAATAATAGGAATATTTCGAATGAGCCAAGGTCCATTCTCCAGGACTTGTTCCAGCCCCCTATGTGTCGAGAATTTAAAAAAGAAGAAGCCAGCTGAGTTCATCATAATACGAACTAACCCATATTTCGCCCATGTATTTTTCACGTAATTCTCCACGATTGGAAACGCAAGGCGTTTTCCAATGAAATAACCATACAAAGTGTTCACAAACCTGTTGTTAACCTCTTCAACCGACTTAATAGGCAGGGTAAAATCTGCATCTTCAACAGTTTGATTGTTGAGAGGACGAAAGTTAACCTTTCGCTTGGGTTGATCTTCATTAAGTGCTGTGGCATACGAAACCGGCTTCGTATGTGTGCTCTCAACAACATGTTCATTCGCTACAGTACTTGGCTTTTCAGGATTCACTTCCATGCTCTTAAACTTGGAGTAAAAACTATTTAACATCGACTGAATATCAACCTCTCCTAAACCCTTATCCATCAACCACGAAACTCACACCAGAAACTAGAAGCAATTACAGTAAACTAAAAAAAAAAAAAAAATAAAAAAAAAAAATAATAAAAAATAAATAAATAAAAACAAGATTTTTAAATTGGGTTAATATGGAGAAATTAATTTAGGGGAAATGACGAATTGATGTTTCTGAAGGTGGATTTTAAATGGATTGAAATTTAGTGGATTAAAAGTGGGTTAATTTTGATTTTGGTTATAGTGTATGAACGGTTCATCTTTTCTATCTGGGTTTTTACATTGTAGAGAGAGAAAAATTCTATCTACTCCGTTAATTGTAATGGATTTAATCACACAGTAAATGCTATTAAAGATGAGAATCGATAGATAAAGCAACACTCAACTCGACCACCAGTTAGCGCACAATAGAAGCAAGAACCTTAGTATAGACCAGCGCGAGTATTTGATGATGAAGCTTAGGGTGAAAAAAGCAATCTATATGATCAGAAACACGTTTGGATGGGATAATCTGTACAACCAAAACACGTTTGGATAAAAACAGTAGCTGTATATAGTGATATAGATAGGTATAGTGTGCATCTTAAATCTGCTTAATTAGGGTAATAACTATGACATTGCGTTTTGGACATAACTGATATGGATGAATCAAATTCGTATAAATAAGAATTTAAGATTAATAGAAGCAGGTTGCATGAGGATGATTTCTATCAGTATGAAAAATGTTAAATGTTCTACATGTAATATGAGCCAAAATAAAATGTTGATCGAGATCAGTACTGTTGCAGCTAAAGTATAATTATGGGTGGGTCATGTGTGATCAAGTGGTTGAGGGTTTAGATCCCTAATACGACTAAAGTATAAGACTCTCAGGTGTGGGTGAGTTTGCCGATGAAAAAAGGAAAATTTTATATTGCAAAATACAAAAAGGAACACACATGGCACTGAAGCTCATGAAATTGCCTGGCTACGCAAAGAGAGATCCGAGAGCAAGGTAAATTTGGAATCACTTATATGCTTAATAATATGGCTGAATAATGGGTGGGTCTCGCTTTATGTGGGTCAAAGTTCTTGCTGTATCAGGAAAGACCACGGTTACCTGTTAAGAAGATCAGGTTGGGTCGGGAACAGGTTACAAGATACAAATACCAGTTAACAAGATCGGGTTGGTTCGGGTCAAAGCAGGTCATTTTCAAAAAATAAATAATTTTCATTCGGCCAAAATGGGTCAGGGAGATTAGGCTGACCTGCTACCCGTGGGTTTTATTTTGAATTTCATAAAATACACAAATCACATGAAACTTTAACTGTCTAAAAGATAAATTTCAATATAAGGTATTAAGATCGGGAAAGTTATGGCTTATTTGAATGTATGCGCACATTGATGGATTTTTCAGATTTTAATTTTTTCACTCGGTTTCTAAGATAGTATTTTGTTTGAATAGTTACAGTGTGGATTTTGGTGGTGGTCTCTTTCACTTCCAAGATGGTGAACCTACAACTTTCGTCCCCATGGCCTGCGTAAGTAACACTTTCACATTCATAATCTCTATATTCTATCACATTGTTTTGCTCTATATGTACAAATTTATAGGCCCCATTCTGCAAATAGTTTTATTATTTTATTTAGTGGTGATTGTCAATATACTTATACCTGATTCTGTTGTTGTGCAGGGATATTCAAACCTCAACAAGACAGAAAGGAAATGTATATGTTGTATACTAGATTCCAAGAAATTCTCTATGGAGTATGTATGCACGGACCACACATACTTGATGAGAGCAGTTCCCATGCCAAGTTTAGCCCTCGAACAACTGCTAGAATTATGCATGGTATACACAGTCTAGCAGTTCTTTTTTCAAGTTGGTTTGAAACTCATTTTTGGTAAGCTTTTTAGATTATGTTACTGATTTTGTAACAGGTCAAATAGATTATGTGAAGTAATGGAGTAAGTTGCGGCAGAAGAATAGGTCAGCAGAAGCGATGTCGGTGGTGGCAAAGGATGTTGATGGAAAATGGAGAGCTGAGGAATTCATGCCCTGAGCTTGGAAGCTTTTGGAGTTTTTCTCGCTTTTGTATTTAACTCCTATTCAATGTAAGTCTTAAACGTTGCTGTTGTAAACATGTTTAATTTTGTGCTTGCGGGATGCTGAAATGATGTCATTATTGGTTTACTTATACATTTATACAGTAAACACATATATATTACACACATTTAAACTGTGATATGCTATTATTATAGGTTTATTTATGTATCCGCGCAAGCATACATATTGTGAACTACTGTTATTGTCGGCTTAGGATGTACACTGTAGTGGTAGGTTTGCTTTTGCGCTTGCGCATAGTTAGTGCTATGAGAAAATCAACAAAGTTAGATGGTGCCAAACAGCAAATGGATGGAACTTAGAAGGGACCGAGGGGAGCTGTGGCCCCCCAAAATTTTTTGACCCTATATCCATTTTATACCTTTTTATATATAGTTTTAGTTATTTTTAATACAAAAATTTCAGCGTGGTGTATATTGGCCCCCCTAAAATAAATACTTTTCAAGTTGGCCCCCTCACAAACAACGTCCAAGTTCCGTCGGTTAGTGTTTATAATAACATAGGGCCTTTTCAACTCACAGTTAAAAAAAATGCCTATATGGAACTTAACATGAGTGTAGTTGAATGACAGTGTGAATCTAAGCTTAATTTTATGTTTTTTCTAAGCATGTTTCATGTTATGCACTGTTAGTTTGCATTAGTTGTTTTATTTATTTATTTATTTATTTATTATTATTTTTTTGACACTTCAAAACTTGCACGCACATTTACATTTGAGGTCCAGTTAAAGAAAGATTTGTTTTCTGTAAACATACTTGCGAAAAGTTAGTTGGTATGCGACTGGCACAGGTTTTTCAAGAACCTTAAACGGATTATATAGGCTTATTTTTCTTCTCCTGATCATATAAAGCTGTAGTTTCCACTGTCAAAGTATTCACAGGAATGAATTGTGAAGAGTTCTTGAGCAACCAGGGGACAAATTCACTAACTAACAAATATTCTGGTATGGAATATATGTTTTCAACTTTCAAGTTTGTGTTAAATATCCCATTTATTTATATTAGAGTATATGGTAGGGGTACAAATTTATAGAGAACGTGCATGATGAAATGTCTACTTACAATCTACATTGGCTTCAAGTTGGATATGCAATTCTATTTTAGGTATGTCAATAGACTATGGTAGCCATTGGCTTATTACTTCTACAAGTCATTAACAAGGAGTTTTTTCCCCCGACGGTTGGATGGTTTTTTTTCTTTGTTTTATAATTACAATATTATAGCTATTCTTCTTTTACTGAACATCAAGTTATGATGTGTATATTTATTTTCAATTTTGAAATTTCGGTTCAATATCTTGATTTGATAAATAAACAGAGTATTGTGAAGGACTAATTATCATATTTTTGGATTGTATTTATTATTATATTGAGGACAAATTAATCTATGTTTATGAAAATATCGAGATCGATTTTTGTCACGAGGCTTATAGAACGTTAATGTAAATAGAAAGCAAATTGTGGCATTTTTAGACTGATAATTTGATGCAAGACGTCAACCATATCATGGAAGATGTTTAATATCTTATTGATTTTTTCTCACGATAGACATATAATGCGAGTTTTCTTTATACCAATTACAAGTTTTGTATATAAGATTATTTCAAATACTAATTGTACTATCCTATGTAGGTAATATGTCAACATATTATTGGAAGATACGTAAGCACCTGATAGGTTATTTTCATATGAAAGATAAGAAGTAAATCTTAGATATATCACTCAAGAGTTTACGTCGAAGATTACATCAAATATTAATGGGTATTAAAGATATATGAGCACTAATCCGTTGTTTTTGAGGAAATGGTAAAAATGTAACTTTTAGCTATATTAGTGTTGTATCAAGTAATAACATGTGGTTTTGACCAATATACAAGTGTAATTTAAAGAAAAATGAATTATGTCATCTATAAATTACAGTATTATGTCTGTTTCATGTCAAATTTTACTATGTCATCGGGAAACTTAAATCTTAAATTATGAAGAATTCCACTTACATGATCAGGCTACAAGAAACAATTTATTAGTCAAGTACCATAGACTAAAAAATTGACTTTAGTCGAGTACTCCCGATCAAAACTAAGCATAAAATACCTAAATACGCATAATCCTTGCAAAACAAATGATTCTTTATGCTGAACAAAGCCCGTGCATCGCACGGGCCATGCTGCCTCGTATTAAACAACAAAAAAGTATACTAAATAAAAAAATCATCACTTTAGATATTCAAAACATCAAGAAAATATGGTGGATACTGTTACTCATTTTTAATAATCATTATTGATATTAATAATTTTATCGGTTTCACGTTTTTAATAATTATTGAAGGTAAGGAGAGAGGCGAGGGAAAACATAGAGACTAAAGCCATGAGCCAATAAAAAATAATCTTAAAATTAATCACTTTGTCATTACAAATCACAAATGTAACTATTAACCAATAACAATACCAAAAATCAACCTTAACTAAAAAAATAGGCATTAGCAATCTATATTTTCATTTAGCATTTATTAACGATCCATAATTTCTGTTTATTACAATTTCAGCCCAATAACCATAAGTGATTTTCAGCCCGAACAATTCATTTCAGCCCAGTCCAATACATATTATATACTCGGTCCAATATCCAAACCCAATCCAAAATATACTACCCGGTATTAGGATATAGGCACCCTAATTCTTCCCATTTTGTTCAACCTAATCTCTCACCAACCAAACTCGCACTTCATCTCTCCCATCATCATCAAAGTGAAAACCCAGCAACAACCTTTCTTGTTCGAATTACGGCTTCAAGATCAATTATTTGGTCTCGGGTAGGTTTGTTTTATGTTTGTTCTTTTGGTTTTGGGTTTGTGATGAACTGGGTTATGTGATGGAGGTGCGGGTTTTAATGTTTTATTTCGTTGGTGGTGATGTCCGGTAGTGGAGCGGTCTGGTGGTGGAGCGGTTTGGTGGTGGTGGTGTACCTGTTGTCGAGAGGTCCGATGATGGTGGTGTTAGATTCTGATGGTGTTTGTTGCGGGTGTCACCACTTAGGAAAAGAGTGGTGTGTGTTTTAGGTTTTGGGAAAAGAGTTGTGGGCATGATTTTATAGTGGCATGATCGTAGAAGTCTAATGCTGAATTTTAGCCTTTTCGAGGGCTGTTACTTTTTTCTAGTTGTTACAAGTCTACAACATTAATGGAGAGATATTATTTTTTATTTGTGAAAATTATGATGCAAGCATTAATGGAGGAATGTAACATACAAAACTTATTAACCATTTTGTATTAATCATAAAGTCTATTAACAAACAAAACGCATTGACCAGGAATAACATTGACTAATAAGAAGACATTTAAATTTTCAGTTTTTGTATTAGTCATAAAGTTAATCATAAAGTTTTTTTACCATCTATCTATAAAACGTATTGGCTAAGAGTATTGTGAACAACATTTACTAAATGGCTTTATTTCTTATTTGGGAAATGTTTTTGGTCTTAAAATTTTTAAGACTTCCTCATTTAGAAATCCTAAATGCATTAGTATGTAGTGATAGTGATAGATAATAATGCAATCGATATGAAGATAATACCTACTACATTACTAGTTTACAAAATAAAAATTTTCATTATATAACATGTATGTACGTGTTCCATTCATGAAAATATAAGAAGATTGTTGTTAAGAGATATTCAAATCAAATATAGTACTTAAATGTAAAGCATTAACCTTTTTAATACTCCGTTGTTTTCAATCTACATAATCTTATGTTTCTTTAGTGTCAAGATGATTTGTTAATTTATTTCAAGAGCTTATCCCACATCGATAGAAAGTAAAAGTAGTGAACTCTTTATAAGTTCAAGCGTCATTTATAAGTTAGTTGATCTAGTACAATTTGTAACAAAAACTTACTTGTTACAATTGTATTTAGATTTGACTTTTTTTTTTTTCTCACTTAAAACTCTTTTTTCATTGCGCACTAAATTGGGCAACAATCATATTGAAAAGGGTCAAAATTAAGCTTTCTTTGCTACGGATTAAATGAGTTTATTACCAAAGTTTGCACTTTAATAAAGAAAGTTATAGGAAAATTTGTGGCTTGTTTACTTTGTTTCTAATGGGCTCAAATGATCCGAGCCTAAAAGCCCAAGACCAAAGAAAACACAACGAACGTCTTAATAATAATTCTAGACCGGACACTACTTATTGCTAGATAGATTTGAGTTGGTGATCGATGCATATGGTGTCACGATAGTAGTAGCCTTTGAGATACCTAAATTTGAAATGGATGCTCTGTTGGCTTTCTCAGAAAGTTAGACCCAATGGATGACTATGTTGTTAGCGTTCTAATATGGGGGAAATATAGCATATCGAATGGCATGTTTCGAAGAAAGTCCGACCCAATAGGATTACAATTGTCATACCAATCTCATTGATAACAATCTCAATCTACATATTCTATAACGATATCGTAGTATATGATTGACTATTTCATGACAAACAGGCATATGTAAGTATTGGTTGGAGGCCTTTGTAAAGGTTTCAATATTACTTAAAATGTTGATCTTTTTTAATGTTTGCAATTTTCAAACCATAAGAATGCAATCCAAATGCAGAGAATACTTATATTACAACGAGACATTTTAATTTGATAGCATGTGCGTGTTCCATTAATAAAAATATAAGCAGCTTGCTGTTATGTATTTGATTAATATGGAAACAGAAAAAAGATGATCCAAAAACATATAAAACATAAAACAACATCTTTACCAAAATTGATTCCCGTTTTTTCTAGTTTTATGTTTACCAATATATATGACGAAGTCACGAAAGGTAGGCGTTTCAAGATTTTCAATTAAGGTTATACGGTTTTCAATCTACATTTGATCTTATGTTTCTCTTTTATGTCTAACATGATCTGTTAATTTATTGCAAGAGATTTTGTCCTACATTGTTAGAAAGTAAAAGCATAGTTGTCAGGATCCCGATCCTGATCTTAGGATCTTACGATTTTACGATACTACAAAGCAAAAACGATCCGGATCTTACATAGGATCTTTGAAAGCTTAAGATCTTATAGGATCTCGATCTTGACCATAAGATCTTAAGAAAATGATATTACAAAACTATGATATATAATAATTTTATGTTTATGATATATAATAATTTGTAAATTTGTATAATATTACAAAACTATTAAGAAAATGACATTATAGTAGGATCTTAAGATCTCGATCCGATCTTACGATCACGATCTTGCAAAGACGAAAACGAACCTGGGTAGGATCCCGATCTTCAAAACCTTAAGTAAAAGTATTAAACATTTTATTAGCTCAAGTGTCAACAGCTGTCATAATGCCATGGGATTGTGTCACAACAAAACTGATTTGTTGTGATAGTTCTCGTTTGCATTTTTATTTACTTTTTTTCACTAATCTTTTTTAGTAACATGCAATTAAAACCAAGTAATTCATCCGTCCCAAAATATAAGTCAATGTTTGACTTTTCAAAGTCTTTTTCTTCTGACTTTGACCATAATTATTTTTTTTCGTGTTATATAATACTTGATGAAAAGTATACCAATGAACATACATTTGAAACACAAATTCATTTATATATTTTTCATCAAATATTATATAACACGAGAAAAAATAATTACAGTCAAAATCTGATGAAAAATACTTTGAAAAATCAAACATGGACTTATATTTTGGAACGGAAGGAGTATATAACAAAAACACAATTAATACCAAGTATTTAACGGGCCACTGTGCCCAGTCTTACAAAAATGGGCTCCCGTTTTAACCTGTATCATGTCTAACAACATCATGTTTCAACTAAGGTTACATGATCTACAATCTAATTGTGATGTAGGGCTGAGCAGCGGGCCGAATACCGACCCGACCCATCCTGATATCGAAAATGACAAAAACGTTATCCCTAAACCGAACCGAATGATTTCGGTTTTCTTCCCCAAACTGCATGTAGTTCTTCGGTTTTTGTCCTCACTCGTCCCAACCCGATACCGACAATCAATAAAACCTAGAACCGACAACCAACCCGAAGGGTGTCGGTTCGGTCTTGGGACAATCGGGCGTCGATCGGTTTTGATCGATTTTCAAGAATCGGTCAGTGTTGCTCAGCCCTATTGTGATGTTATGTTTCCTTAATGTCTAACATGATTTCTTAATTTACTTTAATAGCTTGTCCTACATAGACAGAAAGTAAAAACAATGAAAGTATGAAACAATGAATTCTTCATAAGTTAAAAAGTTTCTCACGTTACAAAATCCAGATCTTGTTTGTTAGGGGAATTTTATTTTATTATTTTTTTTCTTTTTCCTTTAATTTCTTTTCACTTGACTACTTTTTCACAACGCTTCACGCACCCTCAAATCTTAAACTATTTGAAAAAGAAGAAGAAGAAAAAAAAAAAAGACTCGTGTAAGTCACTATCAATTTTTTGTTTATCCAAGTCATTTACTTGCATTTAGTTTTAAATGATCACTTAATAACTTGATAAAAGGATGCATCCACCTCATTAATATTTATCCATTAACGTTTACAACTTCACATAATTTATTTTTGGATAATTACCAAAATACACATAGCTCTATTTTTTTATATGCCTAAAATTTTCAAAAATTCAAAAAGACAAATGACGACTAATCTTTTAAACAACTCGTATCTACATTTAACACGTGTCCTTAAACAATCAAATAAAGATTGATCCATATACAATACTTGGACATAGTTGGTTTGTGGTTGGGTTGTACAAGTTGCCTAGTCACCCGGTATATTTTTCGACTTTTAAAAATTTTAGACCTGGAAGTGATAAATCGTACGACGACCGGTCTATTTTGGTTATTTTCCCATTTATTATTATTAATTTTTTCTTGGGTAAAAGAATTATACCCGGTGAATAATCCCATTTATTTTTCTGTCAAGGGTTTAGGATTTTATGTTAATATTAAACTTGTTTTAATTGGTCATCATCATGATAATCATTAAAACTACCACAAATCATCATCCAAAGAACATAAAGGGTGCGTTTAGTTGGAGAAAAAAAAATGTTCTTATATTCTATTTATAATTTTGTAAAAATTTGGAAAGGAAATTTATCTCTACAAAATACTTGAAAATATAGAAAACGCGTTTAGTTGATGTTTGTATTTTCTACTTTGAAGAAGGGGAGGGAAGGTTGTGGGTTACAAAGGAATACAACTAAAATTTGTTAAGTTAGGAAATAGGAGATTTATGTTTTGCAAAATATTTTGTTGAAAAACGCTTATTTGAACGCGATCTCTATTTTCCTTATTGCTACAAAATATTTTGTGGAAAACAAGAGTGTTTTCCACCAACTAAATGCACTCAAAGTGTTTCAACATATTATGGTTGTGTTTGGCAAGGGCTTACATGCGGCTTACAGGGGTTTGAGTTTTTAAAATAAACCGGCTAATAAAATAAGTCTTGTTTATCATGGGGCTTATGAAAGGGCTTATAAAATAAGTCGGCTATAAACTTTAGCCCAATAAAAGGGGCTAAAAACTTTAGCCCGGGGCTTTTGAAAAATAAATTACCTTTTTATCCACAAAAATATCTAACATACACAAAAACTCATTTAACTATGTAATTTTTAGTAATTTTGCAATAATAAGCCCCAGCCCCAGCCCATTTGCCAAACAAGTTTATAAAAATACAAATTTTAATTTCGGCTTATAATATAAGTCCGAGCTCCAGCTCCAGCCCAGCCCTAGCTCCAGCCCATTTCGCCAAACATACCCTATAAAGTAGCAAAATTAGTAGAGTGATCCACACGAACATCTTTCAATAGCAGAGTGAATCAACCTTTTCCCTAAGACAGGGTCAATATCACTTTATGCCCAACAACTTGAAGCATAAAACATGCAGAAACCAAAACTGATTGTTTTAATGTTATACCACCCAAAAACATGATACACATAAAGCACAAAACCATTTAAAACTTAACATGTTAACGATCCAATATATATGCTAAAAACGATCAAAATCTGTTTAGTTTTGTTTCAGTTAAGTAAAATACACGTTTGTTTAGTTATGTTTCAGTTAACTAATACAAATTTCTAAAGGGCAGGCTTTTCAACTTTTCAATTAAGGTTATACGGTTTACAATCTACATGTGATCTTACGTTTCTCTTTAATGTTTAACATCATTTGTTAATTTATTACAAGAGCTTTTGTCCCACATTGTTAGAAAGTAAAAGTAATGAATGCTTTATAACCTCGAGTGTCAAGAATGTGTTTCAAGATATGCTAAGACATCACAACAAAACTTTATTGTTGTGGTAACTCTCGTTATCATTTTTATATATATTTTTTCATTAATCTTCTTTAGTAACATGTAAAACCGAGTACAGTAGAGACTCGATTATTTAATAAATTCTGTAAGGTAATATTTTTTGTCGGTCCCGACTCGAGGATATGGTGCTAAATTAATAATTCGCTAAAATTATAAAATAATACATTTTTGATAATTTCTTTAGACCCCATATAAAATATAAATTAATAATTCCTTATATATAGCATATTATATGAATGATTTATGAAGGTTTCTTGAAAAATGACTCAATTGTCTTTTGTTTTTTGTTGAAATCAATTTCCCCTTGAATCTCGTCGCTAATTTTCCTTAGCATGGTAAGAACTTCTGGTATTGTTTTCTCATAGCTCAACAAGAAATTGTTCAATGTGATTGCCGCTTTAATAGCTTCGTTTCGCGAAGGGGGCTCCATTGTAGAACTTTCGTCATCTTCTTCATCGATATCATCTTTATTAATTCCAATAACGCTTTCAATAATTTCTTCATCAGTCAACAACTGTGCAACTACATTTTCTTCTGGGTGAGTCAGAACATCTTCGACATCCATTGCATTGCGATAACCCAACTCTTTGATCAAATTCTGGAGTTCTTGAGTGCTTTCACCACCTTCATCTGAGTTCTCAAAAGTCATGTTATCTATTGAGTGCTTTCACCACCTTCATCTGAGTTCTTGAGTGCTTTCACCACCTGCAAACCATAGTTACTATGAACCCATTCTTGCAATTGCTTTTGAGTGAGACTTGGATTATCCTTGTTGTGTTTGCATAATGCTCTTCGAATCTCGTCTGTCATTGTTGTTTTTTTCACACCTTTAAGATGGGAAGCCATATTGTGTGTATGATTTGTTTGTGTTAACCTATTTTGATCTTGTGTTTATATAGAAAATATTTTTAATGTCCATAAAGTGATACATTGAACACAAGAAGCATAATAAGGTGGGAGATTGAAGGTTTCTTTCAAATTGGGCTGTTCATTTGATATACATGCATTGTATACAATAATTAAGTGGAAGCTTGAAAGGTGTTTGTAAACTAAGTATTCTACTATAAATTAATAAAATATTAATTAATATATAAATTAATAATTATTAATTTATCGATTAATTAATAACTCTTTTAATTAATAAATTTTGATGGTCCCAAGTGTATTATATTATAGAGTTTCTACTGTAAATAATAAGAGCACAAGTCATAAATATGAAGAATGGATTACAAGCCCAATTACATTAAGCACAAAAAACAAATCTTGCACTTATATACTTTGTTTATGAATGGACTCAAATGGTTTAAACCCGAGACTCAAAGAAAACACAACGAACGCCTTAACAACTCGATATGCCAAAAGCATGCCTGAAGCACAAAACCACGTCGAAGCCAAAACCAAACGTTTTAACTTTATGCCCAAAAACATGATACACATGCAACACAAAACTATTTAGAAACCAAAGCCGAATTTGTTAACTATCCAATGTGCTAAAAACAATCAAAACTTGTTAAGTTTCGGTTTTAGTTCACTACAATACAAGTTGCTCATACTATTTTAAAACTAATACAGTTATTTTGATTGTTATTTTCTACCATATTTTCCTGGTATTTTAGTTAAAAGGTGGTGATTTGGTGCAATTTTTTTTTGCCTAAATCACCATTCAAGGTTCACATATTTTTTGCAACTTCTAAGTTATATTGATTTTTAGTCATTCAACACGTGGTGATGGAGGTTATAAACAAGTACATAACCACAAAGGCTCAAATAGCCAGTGCACCACAAGAGAGTGATTTCGAGCTCAAAAGTGAATGGTTTTCCCTATTGGGTAAGCACGGGTCTAAAGGTTGTTAGAATAATTACATCATGACATTCATATAAATAAACCAAGTACATCAAAGTGAGCATGAGCGGAAGCAATTATAATAGATCGAATAACATGTAATTAATTAATCAATTATTTAAATCGTAAACGTACCTTTGTGATTCTAGCCCGTACAAGAATCAATGCAATCTTCCGGAACCAAGAACCCTAAATAGGGTTTATAAGGATTATAAGAATTACCCCTTACCTTTTTGTAATTCAATCCAAGAATCAAACAATAGTGTGTTTGATTCACGTTCTTGTACACACGTACTAATTCAAGAAAAGTATTTGCAAGTAATAAAACACAAAACCCTTTTTTAGATGCAAGAAATCGAAACCCTTAGGGGTGTTCGGTTTGTGGATCGACCAAGAAAGAAAAGGAGAAGAAAACACCAAGATGTGTGTGTACAAGTTATGAGAAAAACCTACATCTTGTGTTTGCTTATATACTACACAAGACTTGGAGCTCAAGGCACAAAGGAGGTGGGTTTACCCCCCTTGCCGATCGGTTTTGGAGCCTAAAGGGGTGTTCCGGAACCTTCTCTTGTTTCCATGTTTTGTCTAGTAATTACTTTCCTAATCTTCGTTTAATAATTAATTAGTCATTAATCAATAATACAAATTATTATTTATTTGTTTTGTGTTTAATAATTAATTATAACATATTATAAATAATTATTTCATTTTCTCTTCATACGTATTGTGTGCAATCCCGTGATCTCAAGTTCGATCCTAACTCACAGCTATTATTATTTTGTCTATTAAAACCAACAGCTCCCACTTAGACATATCATAATAGTGTGATCACATCGGTTAGCGTCTTGCAACACGCCGATGCCTCTAGTACAACTTGAGTAAGGCTCCTGGAAAACCTTTTAATGATTTCTCATTATTATTATCCCTTTGTTTCTAATACCGTGTTAAATAAGGATATGGATCTAGGTCATTCCTTAATTAACCATTTTGTTTCTCGTTTTTTTTTTTTTTTTTTTTTTTTTTTTTTTTTTTTTTTTTTTTGAAATTGACAAGATTACCAAATCTTTTGAACCTTTCATAAAAGACCTTGGGTGTGGCCACGCAAACACCTTGATAACCCTACGAGGGGCCCAGCAGTATTAAACTCCAAAAATTAATTTGAAGGAACAAATTCTATATTGATTACAAGCAAAACACACAAACTTTGTAACACTTCCGAAAACAACCCTTATGACTACCAGTTACGTATAGCGTTAAGTTGTTCCACAAAAATGTACTACATTCATGACCGTTATCTTGTATCTCAAGTCTAAGGATAACTTCTTATGATTTACTTAATGACAAGATCCATAAAGTAACATCAAATAGTTGGGATAAGTCCTATATTCAGTATCATCGAATATCGTCTGAAATGACATGTCTACGCATCAATATACTTAAGTATATTATATCAACTTCAGATTTGTCTTTATTTAATAATATTCCCATATTATTAACTGACAACGGACAATTTAGAATAACTCTTATTCATGATTTAAACATGCAAAAATAGGACAGCAATAATTAACAATAAAAATAAAGATACCAACATACTTTATTTCATTAAAATAATAATTGTTTACAATATCCTTTATCCAAATACTAATCACAGTTATGCATGAAACTACTAGCTAATTTAAGTCCAATTCCATTGGCTAATTCATTAAGCTTCTCTTTCGCCAAAGCCTTAGTGAACGGATCAGCTAAGTTTTCATCTGTGTGAACCTTCAACAGATTTATTTCACCTTCGTCAACCTTTTCACGAACAAAGTGATACTTCCGTAGAAAATGTCTGGTGCCTCTCATGACTCCAGGTTCATTGGCAAATATGATTGCAGCAGAATTGTCACAATACATATTAATAGGTAATTCAATTTAAGGCATAACACCAAGCCCAGAAACGACTTTCCTAATCCAAACAGCCTTCATAGCAGCTTCTGAAGCAGCAATGTATTCAGCTTCTGTTGCAGACATCGCAATTGTACTTTGCTTCTTGCTCCTCCAGTCTACGGCTCCTCCATTGATAACAAAGACATAACCCGTCTGAGACCTCGAATCATCTTTATTACTTTGAAAGGATGCATCGCAGAAACCTGTAACACAAAGTTCTGCATCTGGATCTCCACCATATACCAAAAACATGTCTTTTGTATTTCTCAAATACTTAAGAATATGCTTAACAGCAATCCAATGTTTATCACCTGGATTCTGTTGAAATTGACTGGTAATATTTTGAGCAAACGCCACATCTGGCCTTGTGCACTTAACCGCATACATAATAGATCCTACAGCTGAAGCATAAGGAACTTTACTCATGCGAGTCACCTCTTCAGGTGTTGAAGCACAAAACTCATTACATAAGCCATGTTTTACTTCCATCGGCAAATATCCTTTCTTGGAATTTTGCATATTGAATCTTTTCAATATTTTGTCAATGTAAGCACTTTGACTTAATCCAATTAACCGCCTTTATCTATCTCTATAGATTTTTATTCCCAGAATGTATGCAGCTTCTCCTAAATCTTTCATAGAAAAGCACTTTCCAAGATATGCCTTAACTTCTTGCAAACTTGGAATGTCTTTTCCCATGATCAATATGTCATCAACATATAGAATTAGGAAAGTTACATTATCACTCCCACTAGCTTTGTGATACACACATGGCTCATCAAGATTTTGAGTAAATCCAAACTTTTTAATTTCAGCATCAAACCTCTTGTTCCATTGTCGTGATGCTTGCTTTAATCCATAAATGGATCTCTTAAGCTTGCATACACGATTTGGAAATTCTGGATTTTCAAACCCTTCTGGTTGTGCCATATAGATGTCTTCATCTAGATGACCATTTAAGAAAGCGGTTTTCACATCCATTTGCCAAATCTCATAGTCATAGTACGCCGCTATCGCTATGAGAATTCTTATAGCTCTTATGTTTGCTACAGGAGAAAACGTCTCCTCGTAATCAATTCCAAAAGTTTGAGTAAAACCTTTAGCAACTAGACGAGCCTTATAAATGTGTGCATATCCATCCATGTCAGTCTTGATTTTGTAAAGCCACTTACTCCCAACTACCTTGGCACCAGGAGGTAAGTCAACTTCTTCCCAGACTTCATTGTCGTGCATGGATTGTATTTCCCCATCCATAGCAGCTTTCCATTTAGCTTTTTGAGGGCTATTAATGGGAGCTCTATAACTAGTAAGTTCATTAAGATCCCCTAGTGTATGCTCATCAACCTCTACATTAAGACATAGACAGTCAGGAGCTTTCACAGATCTTGAAGATCTGCGAATGGGAATTACTTCAACTTCCGGTGGAGGACCCAGACTTTCCGGTTCTATAGGAAGTGTGCTAGTGTTTTCTGAAGGCAATGCATTATTTAGATCATCTTCTAAATCATATACTCTCCCACTGATTTCTTGAACCACAAATTCACTTTCAAGAAAATCACCATATCTTGCAACAAACACTTTGTTCTCAGGTGGGTAGTAAAAGTAGTAACCCATAGTTTCCTTAGGGTATCCTACGAAAATGTATTTTACAGATCTTTGTTGGAGTTTATCTTGTGAGTCACGTTTACCATACGCCTCACAACCCCAGACCTTTAAATAAGACAAGTTCGAAGCTTTTCCAGTCCATATCTCATATGGTGTCTTATAAACCTTCTTGGTGGGAACCATATTCAAAATACGAACAGCTGATTCAAGAGCATAATCCCAAAAAGACAAAGGAAGATTAGTAAGATTATACATTGATCGAACCATGTCCAACAATGTACGATTCCTTCTCTCAGATACACCATTTTGTTGTGGAGTATATGGAGATGTGAGATTCTGGACAATTCCATTCTCAGTTAAGAAATCTTTAAAATCTTGACTAAGGTATTCACCACCTCGATCAGAACGAAGAGCTTTAATCTTCTTTCCCAATTGCAATTCTACTTCTGCTTTGAAAACTTTAAATGTTTCAAACACTTCATGTTTATGTTTAAGTAAATAAACATAACCATAACGGCTGAAAGCATCCGTAAAAGTTAAGAAGTAGACAGCACCTCTCCTTGACACATGTCTAAGTGGTCCACATACATCCGTGTGTATTAAACCAAGTAGATCTGAAGCTCTTTCTATATTATTATGGAAAGGTTTCTTCGTCATCTTCCCAGAAATACAAGATTCGCATTTATCAAATAACTCATCATTGATATTATTCAAAAGCCCTTCACGTTGCAGCTTTTGCATGCGAGTCTTGCCTATATGGGCAAGTCTACAGTGCCAAAGGTAAGACGAATTCAAGTCATACTTCATTCTCTTACTTATGCTGTACATCGAATTATTATTATTGTTAGAAGTCACACAATTATTCATATCAATTTCAAACACACCATTCACAGCAACAGCATTAAAATAAAATACACCATTTAAAGAAATAGAAATTTTATTGCCATCAATAGTATGAGTAAAACCAAGATCCAACAAACATGAAAAGGAAACAACACCTCTAATTATAGAAGGTGCATAATGACAATTGTTTAAACAAAGTACTAAACCCGAAGGTAAAACTAAATCAAACATTCCTATGGCTTCAACTGCTGCTTGTGCTTCATTTCCCACATGCAGAAATTGCTCCCCATAAGCTAGTCTCCTTTCCTCTCTAAACCCCTGCAGTGTATTACAAATATTAATACCACATCCAGTATCATATACCCAGGAATTTATTACTCGAGATAAATTAAATAATTCAATAACAAATAAGTTACCTGAAGTGCTGGCGCCCATGTGCCCAGTCTTCTTAACCTTATTGTTTCGCAAGTCATCGAGATAAAGAGGACAATTCCTCTTCCAATGGCCCATCACCTTGCAGTAATGGCATCCTTAATCCTTCTTTGGATTATTCTTGACAGGAGGGTTCTTCTTAGGTTGAGGTGGTTGATAAGCCATAACCTGCTTATTCTTATCAGCCTTCTTCTTTCCTTTACCCTTCTTCTTGTTCGCATTTGGCTTGTTAATTCTACCCCTTGTATAGCAAGATCTTGGGGCGTAGGAGCCTTTGGTGTCAACCCTTTCTCATAATCAATGAGCAGTGCGTGCAATTCACTTACTGTCTTCCCCACACAATGCATATTGAAGTTCCTCACAAAACCATTAATATCCTTGTTAAGGGACCTATTGATTAAGTTCACAGCCATATCATTGTCATAGGGTTTCTTAAGTGTTTGTAGTTGATCCATGAAACTTTTCATCTTCAACACATGAGCACTCACAGGTTCACCATCACCCTGCTTACAACATGTAGAGCCTCCATCAAATTGTAAATCTCTACATTTGATGGTTTCTCATAGAGTTTCTTGAGTTCATCAATCATGTTCATGGGGAAATACTCCTCAAACTGCCTTTGAAGAGGTGTGGACATCGCCCCTAACATCATTGCGGCCACATCAATATGTTCCTTGCAATCAAGATTCCATTTGGCCTTAGCAGCATCAGTTGCTGCCACGCCTTCAGGTTCAGCAGGACAAGGCGTTTTCAAGATTTCGAGTTGACCAGTCACTCGCAGGACAATCCTTAGTGAACGGTACCAATCATTGAAATTTTCTTAGCCAGTCAATTTTTCTCGTTCAAAATAAGTTTTGAACACAGAACGAAAGTTGGTGTTGTCAGTTTGAGCCATTTCTACAGATAAAGAAAGTTCAAAACATTAGTATTTTTGACAATACAATTTTTCAAGAAAATTAAAATACCCAAGGAAAATAAAATCCATAGAATAATCTTGAAAAATAGGATCCTCCATAAACATAGGTTCATCACATCAGTTGATCTGCTAGTAATGAAAGTACAATATGAGGTAACTTATCGTACAAGTAATTGGCATAACATTTGTCCAATTCCTAGATTTATGGGATTTACAATCACAAAACATTTGTATTGTAAGCATGTTTAGTCCCCATCTTAATGCCTTGAGTCCAAGTCTCACTTCCTACTCAATTTAAGTCTTCTAACTTAAAAACTGCAAACTCACAAATCCATCACATCAGTTGATCTGCTAGCAATGAATTTATAAAATTTACCTTTCCATTGCAATCTCGCCAAGTTCTCACATGACGTAAATTAAAACTTCAAGTGTTCTTAATTAGATGGCATTCGACTTAATTTTATAAGGGTATTAATATTTTGATGTGATCAAAATAATGTATGAAGAAGCATGCATACAACTTCATAACATTGGTTTTACAAAACATTTTTATTACCAATTTAGCTAAGAGTAAAATAACAAAGTTTTGATTGAGGTATCGGGTTCACCAATTAAAGAATAACCATCAATTATCGTCCACTATATCGTACTTTTGCATAAGCCCGAAAGCTTAGTGTTTCGGATAATCATTGTGGAATTGTGGATTATTCACCCTTAAGATGACAATGTACATGTAATGGTTGTTCGGTAAGTCTAATTTACACACAAACGAGCGTTAAGACAGAGTGTTGTCTATCTAAGGCCACAATTTAATGCGTTGCCATCCTTATACCCATCTTGTAGTGTGTAAACTTCGGTCGAGCCTATTTAACCATTACGTACAAAAACATCAATCAACCAATCCTTTGAAATTTTAACCTCTTAAAAACCAAAACAATTTCGCCATTATTTAGTCCGTATTATTTTTCTATTCAAAAAATTATCCTTTTCGTTTATATAAACATGTCTAACACAATAAATAAACAAAACAAGTAATATACAATAAAAATAAAATAAAACAACTAAATAAACACATATACATAATCATAACAATTAAATATGTATAAAACATGCAGCCACATGCAAATCTTATTCAAAAGTCCTATTAATAATCAAATCTAGGTGTATTACGTATTAATTTAATTAGGGCTTTCTTTTTCTTGGAAAAAGAGCCACATACATCGATAAATCGATTGCGTAAGCCAAAATTAAATAAATACCACATAGCACGTAATTGATTACTAAATATTGGAGTCTTCCCCAATTCGACATCTATTAAAATTTACATGTTTTAATATAACTTAACCATTAATTCATATAAACAATTTAAACAATTTAAATTATAACATAATAAAAATCCATGCAAATATGCATTTTTTCATGGATTTAGCTTAACAATTAACACATTGCACCAAGATCGTTTACTAAAACGCATAACAATTACATGACATATTAGGGTTTCTAATCAAATTAAAAAAATTAAAAACCATAAACCCTAATAACCCTTTAAGGTCATTCGACCCAAAAAAATTAGGGTTAGGGATCTAACACATAAACCCTAAAAACATGTAACTATACGAATCAAGATCCAATTTTTATGCGTTTCGATAATTAATTACACATTATAACGGCTCTAGATGCCACTGTTGGAATAATTACATCATGACATTCATATAAATAAACCAAGTACATCAAAGTGAGCATGAGCGGAAGCAATTATAATAGATCGAATAACATGTAATTAATTAATCAATTATTTAAATCGTAAACGTACCTTTGTGATTCTAGCCCGAACAAGAATCAATGCAATCTTCCGGAACCAAGAACCCTAAATAGGGTTTATAAGGATTATAAGAATTACCCCTTACCTTTTTGTAATTCAATCCAAGAATCAAACACTAGTGTGTTTGATTCACGTTCTTGTACACACGTACTAATTCAAGAAAAGTATTTGCAAGTAATAAAATACAAAACCCTTTTTTAGATGCAAGAAATCGAAACCCTTAGGGGTGTTCAGTTTGTGGATCGACCAAGAAAGAAAAGGAGAAGAAAACACCAAGATGTGTGTGTACAAGTTATGAGAAAAACCTACATCTTGGGTTTGCTTATATACTACACAAGACTTGGAGCTCAAGGCACAAAGGAGGTGGGTTTACCCCCCTTGCCGATCGGTTTTGGAGCCCAAAGGGGTGTTCCGGAACCTTCTCTTGTTTCCATGTTTTGTCTAGTAATTACTTTCCTAATCTTCGTTTAATAATTAATTAGTCATTAATCAATAATACTAATTATTATTTATTTGTTTTGTGTTTAATAATTAATTATAACATATTATAAATAATTATTTCATTTTCTCTTCATACGTATTGTGTGCAATCCCGTGATCTCAAGTTCGATCCTAACACACAACTATTATTATTTTGTCTATTAAAACCAACAAAGGTGTCATCATAAAAAACTTGTATGCGAGAGTCGACGCGTATGATATCCATCGAATGAAAATCCCTAGTAGTTCTCAAAGAGCTACGGTGATTACTGCACACATTTATACAAAGTTTTCAGTGAACTTAATGGTCGTTGATTTATTGGTATCGTTGTATTAAATTATTCGATTTAAAAGAAATTTCTAATTTGAAAACTGCTTATAGTTAGATAAATTTGTGTAGGTGATTATCGCATATGGTGTTGGAAAAGTAGTTGCCTCTGGGAACCCTAAATCTGTAAAGGATGACTATGTTGTTGGCTTTCTTACATGGGGAGAATATAGCATACTGAATGGGATTGTCCTAAGAAAGTTAGACCCAACGGGATTACCATTGTCAGTCATACCAAGTTGGTGTTTTAGGTAAGCTCATTGATAACAATCTCAAGCTACAAGTTGGTATATGAACTGACAAGTTCATGACGACGGGCATATGGAAATATTGCTTAAAATGTTGATCTTTTTTAATGTTTGCTCAAGCCACAATAATGCAATCCAAATGCAGAGAATACCTACATTACAACGAGATATTTTGATTTGAAACTCTAATTTTTTTTTACTTAACTCTTCTTTAGTACTACGTAACATGTAAAACCAACTATATAACAAGAACACGACTACACGAGTCGTAAATATGAACTCTTTATAACTTCTGGTGTCATTCATAAAGCAAAAGTGAGAAAAGAATAGTAATAACAAAAACCTGTTTCCTGTCTCTGTTTTGGTTCCACACTTTTTTCTATTTCTTTTCTTTTATTTTCTTTCTTCATAAAATGTGGTCATAAGAAACTTTCCTACACAGTTTTGTCGAACATTAAGTTTCTTAAACAAGTACGAAAACGTAAAATATGAAACAACATCCTTGCCAAAATCGACTCCCAGATTTTGTTGTTTTTGTTTACCAATATAAGTTACATGGTTTTTAATTTACTTAGTGATCTTATGTTTCCTTATGTCTTTCATGAGTGGTTAATATAATTTCACAACAATAACCTGGTTGTTTTGTATTTGTCTAGCTTTTTTTCGCTTTACTCTTTTTTTTCACAACAATAATTTGACAGAACTTGTGTAGTTTCCGTTTCAATCAACTTGGACGTAAAATAATAATAATAAAAATAATAAGCTTGTTGTAGTTGAACGTAAAACGTTAACTTTTTATAGTTTTCATGCATGGTTTTCAATCTACTTTGTGATCTTATGTTTCTTTAGTGTCAAAGAGACTTGCTAATTTATTTTAAACCTTGTCCCATACTCCCACATGGATAGAAAGTAAAAGCAATGAACTATTTATAACTTCAAGTGTTATTGATATATTTAAGCTGCATGTAAAGGCGATGAAACAAAACTTGTTGCGTTGTCTTTGTTTCAGCTTTTTTTAAGTTTTGTTATAATTTGTGGTATTAAACTGTTTTATAACAAGAACACAAGTCCAGCTTTTTTTAAGTTTTGTTATAATTTGTGGTATTAAACTGTTTTATAACAAGAACACAAGTCGTAGATGAAATGTGGATTACAAGCACAAAAACAAACATATTATTCTAATAAGCACCTGTATACGAGCAATTGTGCTCATGCACTTTCTTTGTTCATGGGCTCAAATGGTTTAAGCCTAAAAACCCGAGACACAAAGAGACCATACAAACGTCTTTATAATTCACAATACAAAAACCACACCAAACCAAAACCAGACGTTTATTATGCCAAATGAATGAAAGCATAAAACCATGTAGAAATCAAAACTTAAAGTTTGAAAGTTATGCCAAAAAAATAATACAAATGAAGAGCAAAAACCATTTAGAAACCAAAACCAGACGAAAATATCACAATCTAATATGCTAAAAATGATCAAAATTTGCTTAGCTTCGGTTTCAGTCAACTACAAATCTACAATACAAGTTGCTAATACTCTTTTCAAAATAATAGCTAATTTAATTGTTACTTTTCTACCCATTTTATTTTGCATTGTAATTAAAAGGTTGTGATTTGGTACTTTTCTTCTACCAACATCACCATTCAAAGGTACATATCTTTTTGCAACCTCAAGTTTATCAGCAAAGTCTATCTTAACGAAAGAGTCATCACTCACACTCGTGTAAAGATGATGCATATCGGTCTCGAAAGTGTTCCTTCTACTTTTGTTACTCTTTCTTAGCCACAATTTTTGGAAAAAGATAGTTCTAGTTTGTGACTGTTATGCTAGTATACAAAACATTAGTACTGCATGTATTTACTTAACTTTAACTTTGTGGATGTGACATTCACCATACATTACTTCATAGGGCATATATAGATGTGACGCCCACACAACTCACATACTTTTTCTTTGTAGCCTCGTATGACGGTATGAGTTATATATCTCTTGAACAAAATTAGTATATAGTACTCTATAACTTCCAAATAATAAACAACTTTGAATCAGTCTAGCCGGATAATCATATTCGAGTTGGTTCTTTGGTAATTTTGTATGTAGCTTCGATTGAGTTTTTCAGATTCCCCAACATTCTTTGGCCATATGACTGTTTGTCATGTTGCTCGTTCTCACAACCTAATAGTACTACAAAATGCCATTTTAGGCTTAAACCCATTATTAAGGTACTGGATTCTTGGAACTAGATTTGTTGACCTTCATTGACATGAACGGTGGCCTTTCTAGACACAAGAAAGATGACCCTAACATATATAATATGTTTTTAAAAACACTTATGGTAAACGATAATCCAATCAAACTTAATTGTACTTTTGTATCTTGTTTTGGGTTTTAGTATGCATAAGCCAACATCCTTACCAAAATCGACTCCCATTTTTTCTTGTTCTATGTTTACTGATATACAACAAAAGGCAGCGGTTTCAAGCTTTTCGGTAATTGGTTTTCAATCTACTTGTGATCTTATGCTTCAATTACTTATCCCACATTGATAAAAAGTAAAAGTAAGTTCAAGTCCCATTGAAGTATTAACAATCAGATACTGGACTCTACAAAACTTGTGTTTTGTGTCTAACTTTTTTGATATCTTTTTCTTTATATATATAATTTCTTTTCGTTTAACTCTTTTTCATAACATGGGGTCATAAATTACACGAATAAAAAAACAAAATAAAATAAAAATAAAAAAAAGATTGATACCCTGTCACTGTATAAAATAGTCGTAACTCGTAACATGGCATTTCCTAGAAAATATAGTTGTAACATGTAAGACTGAATAAATATTGATCGTGGATTACAAGCCAAAAAAAATTAAGCACAAAAACCAACTTTAATAAACAAGGTTATAGGAAAATTGGGGGTTATTGTTAGCCCAATATATGACTTACAAATATGTAACGGGCTCTAGCCCAATCTCTAGAATATTCTGTGAAACATGTATTAATATGTACGATGTATTTGTTGACAAATCAATCATCAGTTATTACGTCTATCATGGTATCACGAGTAATAAACCCTAACATGATCCTGTAACCTCCTTTTTATCTTTTCCGCTGCTGTTTTCCAGTTTCATTCTTCACAGCTGTACTATATTTCTTTCTGTGCTTAGGTCACAGGTTATAATCAATCGTGCAAGGTCACGATCTTGTGTTCTTCGTGCTTCGGTCACGAAGGTAATTTGTCGTGCAAGGTCACGCGGTTTCTGTGTCGTGCAAGGTCACGATTCTTTGCTATTCATTTATAAATTACGTTCATCATCACAAACATATACCGTCACTCCACATAAACCCTAACATTGCATCATCATGACTAGTCAGGATCCTACACGTACTGTTTCTTATAGTCAGGGTAATGACCTCGATGCTCTTTTGGTACAATTGATTGGTCAATTAGGGAATATGGGACTTACAAGCTCGAATTCTAATGGAGGTATCCATGGTCAGTCGTGTCCTGCTTCTGGTATGAACATTCATCCTACGCATGGTGAAAGTCAAGTTATGCCTGTTAATTTAACACCAAATCCAACAACTTCTGTAGGCCCAGTTGCTTATGTCACAAGCCCGATACCTATTTATAATCCCACACCAGGTAATCCACTAAACCAACATGTACAACCCATTCCCTACTATACCACAACAGGTCCAATAGGTTTTGTACCAGCCCAACACACTCAACCAGTTAGTATACCTCCTGGATTCACGTTCCCGGCCCAACCTATTTTGCCTCATGCTCTCGGGTCAATGGGACCCACAGGTACATCAGGACAGGAAACTATTTTGCCTCGTGCATTGACTGTCGGGACACTTCATGATCCCACAACGGGTGCTTGGAACATGGACACAGGTGCGAGCTCACATCTAAATGCCTCAGTTAATAGTCTTAGTCATGTTTTTAATACGTGCATGTATCCGTCCGTCTCGGTTGGTGATGGGCATTCTATTCCTGTCACCAATACGGGTCATAGTATTTTGCCAACTCCCTTTCGACCTCTTCACCTAAATAATGTTCTTATTACCCCGCATATTGTCAAAAATCTAATATCTGTGCGTCAGTTTGTTTGTGACAACAATTGTACTGTCGAATTTGATCCTTTTGGATTTTCTGTTAAAGATTTCATGACACGACGGGTGCTTCTCCGATGTGATAGCACGGGGGACCTTTATCATGTCACACCTCCGTCTCCCATTCCTCAAGCTCTCCTAGTTAGTCAACATACGTGGCATCAGCGTCTTGGACATCCAAGAAGCGAAGTGTTACGTCGTCTAGTTTCAAATAATCTCATTTCATGTAATAAAGAGAAGCCTCCAGTGCTTTGTCATGCCTGCCAGCTTGGCAAACACGTTAGACTTCCATTCACTAGTTCCAATAATGTCGTCAATGCTTGTTTTGACATCGTTCACTCGGATGTATGGACTTCACCAATTCCGAGTCTTTCAGGTTTCAAGTATTATGTATTATTCTTGGATCATTATTCGCACTTTGTTTGGGTTTATCCTTTAATTAACAAATCTGATGTTTTGTCTAAATTTGTAATATTTCGTAATTATGTTCACACTCAATTTAAGTATGAAATCAGGTCCTTTCAGTGTGATCATGGTGGTGAATTCGACAACCGTAACTTACATACACTTTTTGCCGACAAGGGCATTCAGTTTCGCTTTTCATGCCCCAAAACATCACAACAAAATGGCAAGTCTGAACGGATGATTCGTACTATCAATAATCTCATTCGGACCTTGCTTTTTCAAGCCAACCTTCCACCAACATTTTGGGTTGAAGCCCTCAATATGGCTGTTCACTTACTCAATTTCTTGCCCTCAACTGCTATTGCCAACGAAATCCCTTACACCCGATTGTTTGGCCAAAACCCGGATTATAGCCTTATACGCACATTTGGCTGCTTATGTTACCCCCACTTATATCCTAATCACAAACTTGAACCACGCGCCACACCCTCCATCTATTTGGGTCAAGCTTCAAATCATCGTGGGTATCGTTGCCTCGAATTAAACACCAATAAAATAATCTTTTCTCGCCATGTAACCTTTGATGAAACTGTTTTTCCATATGGCACTTCTAAACCAACATCGGCACCCAAATACAATTTCTTGGATGACTCACCCGATATAAATCTACCATACCTTTCATCCGCCCCCGTTGTGCAACCCAGTGAGCCTCAACCCACAAATGAACCAACCACACCCATAACAACTCATCCTCAAACGGCCCAACATGAGGATGCCCATAACATATCACCACAAACACAACCACAACCAACAGCTCCAGTCATGGAACAAAACCCACATATTATCCCAGATCCTCCACAAAACCCAAACCCTGTCTCGACTCACTCCATGGTCACACGCTTCCGTGTCGGGACTAATCGTCCCACTCAGCGTCTTAACATGCATGTGTCTTCGGTTTCACCATTACCAAAAACCTATCGTGATGCTTTTACTAATCCAAATTGGCAAAATGCTATACGTGATGAATACACTGCACTTATTAAGAATAAAACTTGGATTTTAGTGCCTAAACCCATGGACACCAACATTATTCGCTCTATGTGGCTTTTTCGTCATAAGTATTTAGCTGATGGCACTCTTAGTCGCTACAAAGCTCGTCTTGTGGCGAATGGTAGTAATCAATTAGAAGGGGTTGATGTAGATGAGACCTTTAGCCCAGTGGTTAAACCGGGCACTATTCGGACTGTTCTGAGTTTAGCTACTTCTCGACATTGGCCGATTCATCAGCTCGATGTCAAGAATGCTTTCTTACATGGTGATTTATCTGAAACAGTTTATATGCATCAGCCTCCGGGGTTTCGGGACCCTGTGCATCCTGATTATGTATGCTTACTACAGCGGTCTCTGTATGGGCTTAAACAGGCCCCTAGAGCTTGGTTTCAGCGATTCGCATCTTATATCACACGGGTTGGGTTTTCTCGTAGTCGTTGTGATTCATCTTTATTCATATACAAACAGGGGACGGATACTGCTTACCTATTATTATATGTTGATGATATCGTGCTCACTGCTTCTTCTGAGACTTTGTTACATCAGATTATTCATTCTTTGCATCAAGAGTTTTCCATGACAGATCTCGGTCCACTCAATTATTTTCTGGGCATTTCAGTTACACGAGATTCTTCAGGGTTGTTTTTATCTCAGAAGAAATATGCTATGGAAGTTTTGGAGAAAGCACATATGCTTACTTGTAACCCTTGTCGAACTCCTGTTGATACCGAGTCCAAACTAGGGGATGATGGTGATCCGGTATCTGATCCTACTTTATATCGGAGTCTTGCAGGTTCTCTTCAGTATCTCACCTTTACTCGCCCAGATATATCTTATGCAGTTCAGCAGGTTTGCCTTCATATGCATGATCCTCGAGAGCCTCATTTCTCAGCTCTTAAACGGATTTTGCGATATGTTCGTGGTACATTAGACTATGGGCTACAGTTGTTTGCATCCTCTACTACATCCTTGGTTGCTTACTCCGATGCAGATTGGGCTGGTTGTCCTACCACTAGGAGATCGACTTCTGGGTATTGTGTATTCCTTGGCAACAACTTAGTCTCGTGGTCCTCTAAGCGTCAACCGACGCTTTCTCGCTCTAGTGCAGAGGCAGAGTATCGTGGTGTTGCCAATGCTGTTGCTGAAACTTGTTGGTTACAGAATTTACTTCGTGAGTTGCACACCCCTTTGTCTTCCGCTACGCTTGTCTACTGTGATAACGTTAGTGCTGTCTACTTATCTTGTAATCCGGTTCAGCATCAGCGTACGAAGCACATTGAGATTGATATACATTTTGTTCGAGACTTGGTTGCCACTGGTCAAGTTCGGGTTCTACATGTGCCTTCTCGCTATCAGTATGCGGATATCTTCACTAAGGGTTTGCCGTCTGCTCTATTCGAGGAGTTTCGTTCCAATCTCAGCGTCCGGTGTCCTTCCGCTCCGACTGCGGGGGAGTGTTAGCCCAATATATGACTTACAAATATGTAACGGGCTCTAGCCCAATCTCTAGAATATTCTGTGAAACATGTATTAATATGTACGATGTATTTATTGACAAATCAATCAAAAATCAATCATCAGTTATTACGTCTATCAGTTATGTGCTTTGTTTCTAATGGGCTATAATGGTTTAAGCCTAAGTACCCAACACCTAAGTAAACACAACGAAAACAAGATACACATGAAGCTGAAAACTATTTAGAAAGCGAACCGAATGTTTTAAAGATGCAATATGCGAACAAGGATCAAAACTGGTTTAGTTTTAGTTTTGTATCTACCTTGTCCCACATCGATGGAAAGTAAATGTAATAAATTGTTTATAACTTTAAGGGTCAAATTCACAACAAAAACTTGTTTGTTGTGTATTTCTTCGTCTTTTTTCTCTTTAACTCTTTTTTAGTATAACGAGGTGGGCAACGGTCCACGGCATGGCGTTGTTTCATGTCGTTGATTATTGCACAGTATTTTTTTGTTAAGTAAAAAGTGGGTCAGGTGTTCGGTGCGGGGTTAAAAAGTCCGGAAAAAAAAATTGAAACGGCGTGGTTCTTGATGGCGTTTTGCGGCGGGGCTCGCTAAATATATGTTAGATAAAATTTAAAGTAGTTTTCGCAAGTCATTATATAGTAGGGGGTATGTTTCGTAAATAGTGTTTTGCGATGTTTTTTTAACACATTATATAGTAGAGGGTATGTTTTGTAAATACTATTTTGGGCTTTTACCTGGGCCAGAGTGGGCTTGTTGTTGGGCCAAAAAAAATTTCGGCAGCCCAAGTGATGTCAGCTGGCGTCATTTGACGCTGAATTACTATATATAGTAATTAACATTTTGTGACAACCGGCAAATTAGGGAGCCATTTTGAAAACCCGCATTACGTTAAAGTTCGTTTATAAATTTTTATTTAGAATTTTATTTGTAACGAACTTGTAAGACCTATTTTATGGTTGATTATATTTAAACTCGTTATGGGATTTGAGATTTATTTAATGATTTGATATGGAAATATACGTGGTGATTTATTTTGAAATTCTCATTTGGTATTACGTTGACTCCGGCACTAGGATAACCTAACATAATTTTATGTCTTGATTTTACGAGTTCGACAATATATATATTTATTTACTTACGGAACGTTTCGCGAGATATTAAACGTTTTGAAATGAGTTTCGCGTTTTGGACCGTGTATTTTACACCCACTCGTGTTACCTATAATACTAATAATAATAATAATAATAATAATAATAATAATATTATTATTATTATTATTATTATTATTATTATTATTATTATTATAAAAAAATAATTTCTTTTTAGAGTAAAGATACAAAAATCGTCCTTGTGTTACTTCACCACACAACACAAACACAAAATCACCACTCACCCTCACCAACTCTCTCTCTCCCCTCTCTCTAAACCCTAGCCGCCGCACCCTAATTCCGGCCACCACCATCACACCGCCACCCTCATCACAAAACCAACACCACCATATTACTCCTCATCTCATCCTCTTTCTTTTGACATATCATACGGGCCTTAAAACACCCATTAACACCACTAAATCTTTAAAGATCCGGTCGAGTTTTTATTGTTTTCACTAGATCCGAAAGTTTGGAGGTTCAAGAAGGTGAGTAAGCCTGTTTTGGCACTTTGGGTGCCTCGACATGGTGATAAATCCGTGGGAACATGGAAGGTTTTTATGGGAATCGAAAGATTATGTCGGGAAATAATGATTTTGATATTAAAAATGAGTTTGGTATCCGGGTCTTGGTGAAATTTTGTTGGGTCGAGTGAACCGTGAGTCTTGGACTCACGGCTTGATGTGGGTTCGAGCCTAGGGCTTGTTATTTTTCTTGATATTTGACCTTGGATTCTTGGTTTTCATGTTTGTTTGCTTTGGTGATTGACTCGACTCGATTGAGTCATGATTTTGGCCGAATTGTTGTTGTTGATGTCGCGACCCAAGAGGGTTGTTTGGACAGTTTTGGGATGCTCATTCGAGCGTATGGCGGGAGACCTCATGGTCTTGGTTCGAGTCTTGGTGACTCGTGTGGTATGCCGAGACTCAAGTGAGTCAAAAGGCTCGGGTTTGGCTTGGTAAACCAACCCGGAATTAGTCCTTTTGATACTTTTATTTTTCTTGTTATGTTCTATGTTGACTTGATATTGTTGTGGCATTTTTGGATTCGGCCGAATGCTTTTGATGAGTCGAGGCCCTTTGTGGTCTCGACAATGGATTTATTGTGATATTGAGGAGTTGTTGACAAATGGTAAAGTGGGGACCGATTGTGAGACGGTCACTTAGATTGACGGGGATAGGTTAGTCGGGTACCGTAGTCGGACCCTATTGTTGTAGCACGTGTATTGGGATTGTTTTGGACGGAGTTGGATTGCTTATTTATGACTTGCTTATGTTATCCTTGGACTTGGACAATGAGCCGAGAGTGATGACTCGGACATGTGACCAATTCGTATGACTCGATAATTATTTATAATTAAAACGCAAATAATAAAACTCGTAATAATATTATTAGTAATATAAACGTTTATATAAATATATAGACGTGAATAACGTATATATAAATATATAAATGCGTATATTAATAATAACAAAAATCAGGAGTAGTATTATAACTATAACGTGACTAAATATATTATATTACGAGAGTAGAGTAATATTATTGGAAGCGTTATTATAAATAACGAGGAATTCTCGACATTGACTAAATATTAAATGAAATAATATCTTTTATATATAACGAGGAAAACTATCGAGTTATACGGGGTCGTGGTCACTTGAGTCCAAGGGGGTTATTATTGTAACTTTTGTGTTGTCACGGATATATGACGATTAATATAAACATTTTCTATAACTAAATAACTTATTTAATCGACAGGTTAAACCGAGTTATTTGGCTATATGAAATGAGTATATTAATGGGCATCGTATCCCACGACGCCCATAGGTTGTGGTATATGTATTAGGATAATAAATCACTATATATATATATACCGTGGAATCTGGCCAATTTGACGATGTATATAAGGAATTTATTAGACTACGATATATACCATATAGTATTTTTGTGCTATGTGCTTTAGGTTGGGTGTAATCTTGGAACGGTATGTTACGTAAATAAATATAGGGATTAATGTAATCGACGGATTTGATAAACTTCGATGATTTATTTAAATAATATATTGGGCTAATATTAGATCTATAGATTGTTTTATTATTCTTTTGTGTGACTTCTTGGTTTGTTTGTGTCGACCCACCACCCGTATGGATACCAAACGTCAAACTCCAAACTAATACGAGAAATGGATTTTCGGAAAATAAAAATAGAATACGTTCGGGTTTGGGAATATTCGATTTTGAGGAAATGTTTCTGAACGAGTTGACATTGTTAGGTCGTGTCGAGTCCGTAGTTGCCGTCTTTTGAGTTACTATACGTCTTACTTCTACCGATTTCTTCTTGCTGATTTCTGGACTTGAGGTGAGTCATAGCCCCACTTTTTACTCTTGAACTATGTTTTCAATACTTGGGGTGAGAAACGTGCAAATTGTTTTATGTGGACTATTATCGCTTTTACTTTTCAAAACTTGCTATGCTTATGGAACTAGGAAGATTTGTCAACCTTAGTCACATAGTGAATTATCGCGTGTGGACTAGTTATGGTTAGACGAATGTTACAACAACCTTAGTCACATAGTGAACCATCGCGTGTGGACTAGATTTGGTTAGATGAGTTACATCAACCCTAGTCACATAGTGAACCATCGCGTGTGGACTAAATAATGGTTGGATTACGAGATTGGCTTATTTGAGGATTTTGGATACTATAGTGTGCACCTATAGGTTATTGATACTTCGGAGGTTATCCGAGTATTTATGATGGAGCGGAGGGTATCCGCAGGTTTGTTACGGAGGGTATCCGTGTATTATGTTGGAGCGGAGGGTATCCGCAGGCTGTAGTGAATCCCTAGTATAGCTAGCAAGCGTTTTGCGTATATGTCCACTATATTGAATTATGAATTAAAACCTATGATCTCACCAGCAAAAGCTGACTTTTAGCACGTTTTCTCAGGTAATTAAGTGATGATTTGGATGCATGGATTGGAAGGCTCGGCTAAGGCACCTGGTTTATGGATCTATTTTTCTAAAACTCTGATATTTAATTGTGGACCTACGTTTATTTCTTTTGGGCCTGACTCTGAATGATATTGGGATAAATGTAAACTTTAAACCCCATTTTGGTTGTGTTTTTCTTATGTTTACTTTATCTCGTTCTGTTATGTCTTGTGTTGGATACCAATCCCCGTAACACCCCGAAAGCTTGTTGAGTCTTCCGCTGTACCAAATTTTGGGGGTGTTACAGATTGATATCATAGCCAAGGTTATAGAGAACTAGGTAAATAAACACCTAAACTATAACCGATTTTTATAGAAAACAATCCTCGACCATTGCCCGCCAGCCCGCCAAGCTGAAGCATCTTCGATTATTTTGAGGTATTATAAAATAATGGTTTGAAATGAGATTTTTGAGATGACTTGAGATTATGGGATATATTGATTTAGTGATAAGATGGCGTTTCGAGGAATTATATGGTCTAATTGTTTTATAAATGTTTTAGTAATGCGGTATTTTAAATCTTTCTTGATATATATGATTTGAAATTATATGATGAGGATTTTTGGTATGGTATTTTGAGTTCGCGCTTTAGTTGTTTTGAAACACTTACACCTACCCTACGCCGTTGTCACAGACTATGGCCTCCCACATGCCCGATGTTGTTGAGGATATTCTTACTGCACCGATATTCCCAGCACAGTTCACTATGGCACCTGATGATCCTTACCAGGTTGCCATGCATTCAGCTACTGTGTCGCCGACAGCTTCTACTTCAGCACTGCCTGCTGCATCTACGCAGGGACCCTCATCTTCTCTAGGGCTCCCTGGTACATCGAGGCAGCTTACTCTTCATCAGGCTTTAGCTCGTGTGGCTCCACGCTTTGCCCACCGAGCTACGACACATATGTCGGTACGCCCTACTTCACCACCTTTACAGATAGATGCTCACTCTCTTCTATCAGAGGCAACACCTACATCATTGCGTCGTCGTCCTAGATCACCTACCCCATCTCCACATGGTTCACCTATTAGGAGACGACGATTGATGACGTACTCTTCCGAGGAGGAGGAGGAGGAGGAGTACGAGGGTGAGGATGAGGCTGATGACCCTCAGGAGGCTGAGCAGGGTGATGATGATGACCCTGAGGAGGAGGTTGACCCTCAGGAGGAGGAGATGCCTGATGATGATGATTTGTTAGTGCCACCAGCTCAGGTTGAGGAGTCTGATTCACCTATACATCCGATTGAGCATGTTTCACCTGATCATCCATTTTTGTTTGAGTTGCCACCTGGTAGTCCCGTTGAGTCGGATGCACCTTCTGAGGTTTCTGCTGAGCATGCAGAGTTAGGTGAGACTGGTAGGCTGTGGGCTCAGATTACTGATCTTGGTTAGAGAGTTACACGTATGTCTGAGCGGATTGATAGGGTGACCGTTGAGTTCATTGGGGAGTTGATATGACTGTGGTTGTGGGCAGGACGACTGAGATGAGGAGAGGTTTGATGGAGGTTCACGAGCACATCGAGAGTTTACAGCTAGGTTTTATTACAGCTCGAGAGGCCGACCGCAAGTTATGGCAAAGGAATGCCGAGCTGGAGAAGGAGGTGGCTGACCTCAGGAGAGACAGCGACACCCATGGTGTGGAGTTAGGATCACTATGGAGAGAGCTTGAGAGCTTGAGGCAGGAGTTGAGAGGCCTCCGCCAGCAGCGTGGCTAGATGTTTGAGTTATATTGTCTTGTTGCTTTCTACACCGAGGAGTGTTCGGTTAGAAAAGCTAGTTATCATATTTTGATGTATTTTCCGTTCAGTATTCGTCTCGTTTGGAACGATTAGTATATTTTGTGTTTCTTGGTAGTTGGAACGATGTTGGATCTCTATTGTATGGTTGATGGTTATTATTATATGGTATTATGTAGTTTTTGGATGTTATGGAAATTGAGTCCCTATTCGCTTTATTGGTGTCTTGTGGTGTATTGTTGATATTCTTTCCATGACTTGGCTTCGTTGATTTAATTCTTGTTGAGCATATGATAAGTTCTATCGGAGACTCATGAACCTTGTATGATGTTTCAGATCAATGGCCCCACGACAAAACCCTGTTAGAGCTACCAGAACTGGTCCTGCAGTGACTGCCCCTGGTCGCCGAGGACGCCGTCCTACTCGAAATGTTGAAACCCCCACTCCTGATAACCTGGACACCAATAACCGCAACAACAGGAATCAAAATGTTGGTGTTCAGGGAGACAATGATCATGTTCCACCTAATGCACCTATTGTGGATCAAGCAATGATCAATCAACTTGTGGAGCAAAGAGTTGCTGAACTACTGGCTGAGTCAAATCATTCCAACAATTCTGCTGGAACTTTTCCGCCTGTTCGTGCTAGTGGATGTCACTACAAGGAGTTTAAGATTTGTGGACCTATTGAGTTTGGTGGAACTGAAGGAGTGGTTTACTTGGTCAGGTGGATAGAGAAGACTGAGTCAGTGTTTAATGTCAGTGGTTGTGCGGAGAATGCGAAGGTAAAGTTTGCTTCTTTTACTTTCAAGGATGAAGCTTTAACTTGGTGGAACAATTAACGAAATTCGTTTGGGAGTGATGTGGCTTATGCTATGACTTGGGAGCAATTTAAGTCCTTGCTGATTCAGACTTATTGCCCAAGAAATAAGGTTAAGAAGCTGGAGATTGAGTTTTGGAATCACAAAGTGAAGGGTACTGATATGGCGACTTACAATCGTCGTTACCAGGAGTTGGCCTTGCTTTGCCCAGATATGGTTAGAACTGAGACTCAAAAGATTGAGCGGTATACCGATGGGTTGCCTGTGGCTACAAGGAATGATGTGATTGCTATTAGACCTGCAAACATCCATGAAGCAATCACAATTGCTCAACAACTAATGGATTCGTTGGAATTGGAATGAGCTGATAAGGATAAGAATGGAAAGAGAAAGAGAGACCAGCACTCTCAGGGTAATGATCACCGAAACAAGCGACAAGCTAAAGCTTATGCTATTGGGGATGGAAATAAGAAGAACTACAATGGTGATGCACCCAAGTGTGGTCGTTGCCACATGAATCATACAGGACGATGTACTGTGATTTGCCAGAATTGCACAAGGAAAGGACATGTAGCTAGGGATTGTAGAGCACGACCTCTTGCTATGGTTCAAGCTGCTCTTGAAATGAGAAGTAAGGCAGATGCTACTTGTTATGGGTGTGGAAAGAAAGGACATTATAGGAATGAGTGTAGAGAATTGTGGAACCGAGGAAATCAAGGATCGGGTGGTAATGGGTACAATCATCGAAATCGTGGAGCTGGAGGAAACCGTGGACGGCAAGATAATGGGGACCAACGTGTGGAAGCTGGAGCTGCTCAGGGAAGAGTGTATGCACTTGGAAACGAGAGAGGAGAAGATCCGAACGTTGTTACTGGTACGTTCCTTCTCAATAATCGTTATGCTTCCATACTATTTGATACTGGTGCCGATAGAAGTTTTGTGTCCACTACGTTTGCACCCTTACTAGAGAAACCCCCGATGACCTTAGGAATTGGATATGATGTAGAGTTAGCTAATGGAAACATAGAAAGGATTAAGACTATCATTCGCGGATGCACGTTAAATTTCTTGAATCACCCTTTCAACATAGATCTTCTACCCGTCACGTTAGGGAGTTTCGATGTCATCATTGGTATGGATTGGTTGTCGAAGTATCGTGCTCACATACTTTGCGACGAGAAGATCGTGCGAGTGCCTTACGGAAAGGAGATTCTAAATATACTAGGAGATCGAAAAGGTTCGAGGAGCCCATCTCGGTTATCAGTCATTTCTTGCACTAAGCTACCAAAGCTAACGGAAAAAGGATGTTACCTTTTCTTAGCTCAAATCTCTGAGCAAGGAGGGAAGGAGAAGAAGGAAAGGTGCATTGGAGATGTGCCTATAGTTCGTGATTTTCCTGATGTATTTCCTGATGATTTGCCGGGAATTCCGCCTACTAGACAAGTAGAGTTTCAGATTGAGTTGATACCTGGTGCTGCACCTGTGGCCCGAGCGCTATATCGACTTGCACCCATAGAACTAGAAGAGTTGTCGAAACAATTAGCGGAATTAGCCGAAAAAGGATTTATAAGACCAAGTTCTTCACCTTGGGGAGCCCCGGTCTTATTTGTGAAGAAGAAGGATGGATAGTTTCGTATGTGTATTGATTACCGAGAGCTGAACAAGTTAACGGTGAAGAATAGATACCCGTTACCAAGGATCGACGACTTGTTCGATCAGCTCCAAGGATCGAGTGTGTATTCGAAGATCGATTTGAGATCGGGATATCATCAGCTTCGAGTTCGCGAGGAAGATATTCCGAAAACGGCTTTCAGAACCCGTTACGGGCATTACGAGTTTCAGGTGATGCCGTTTGGGTTGACTAACGCACCGGCGGTATTCATGGACCTCATGAATCGGGTGTGTAAGCCTTATTTAGATAAGTTTGTGATCGTATTCATTGACGATATCTTAATCTACTCGAAGAGTGAGAAGGAGCATGAGGAGCATCTAAGGCTTATTTTAGAATTGCACCGGAGGGAGAAACTGTATGCCAAGTTCTCCAAATGTGAATTTTGGATGCCGACGGTACAATTTTTGGGTCATGTGATTGATAGACAAGGAGTTCATGTAGATCCTGCTAAGATTGAAGCGATTAAAGATTGGGCTGCACCAACAACCCCAACAGAAGTTCGTCAACTTTTGGGTTTAGCCGGTTATTACCGAAGATTCATCGAGGGATTTTCGAAGATAGCTAAACCGTTGACCAAATTAACCCAAAAGAGTGTTAAATACGAATGGGGAGATAAGGAAGAGGAAGCATTTCAATTACTTAAGGAGATGTTGTGTAGTGCTCCTATCTTGGTGATGAGGCGAAAAATGAACCACTTTTAGGGGGTCATTTAAGCCCGGAATTGAATTTATTTGATCAAATATTACCATAAATCGTTCCTTTTGTGATTTTTGGTACTTTGGGAGTGAAATCTGGAAAAGGAAGCAATTCGGACGTTTTTGGAGCATAAAAGTGAAGAAAACGCCAAAGTCTTAATTTTCCTTGCTGGGAACAGTAGGTGACAGCGTCAAGAAGGAATTTCTGACGGCGTCAAGAGTAATTTCCATGACGACCCAGTACAGAATTGACGGCGTCACAAGATAGGGCGTCAAGAGTAAAATGCATGACGGCCTGGAAATGCATAATACATTACGGCGTCAAAAGTAGATCAACGTAGTCCGAGAAGTATTTTGGTGGCGAGATGACGACGTCACAAGATTTGTCTTGACGCCATCAGACCCTATTTCCTATATATAGTTTTCTAATTTTCACATTAAAGAGAGAGAAGTTTTGGAGAAACCCTAAGTACGAACTTGGTAAGAATTTTACAGGTTTTTCAAGGGTTCTAAGCCCTTGATCCCTTTCATGTGTAATTGAGATAAGTATTCTTTTAATTCAATCAATATGTCTATGTGTTGGTTGTCTATATCTTGTTCTTGTCTTAATTCCATCATGCTAGGCTAGATCTATCTTGTGTTTGCTTGGATCTAATGAAACCTAGATGTTAATTATGTGTTGATTACTTGTTTATGGTTGTATTGGATGAATGATTTCGATGTTAGGCTTAAGAAAACTGGCAGACTTCCAAATGGTAACATGCTTGAACGTCTTAGGAAACATGAACTGACGTGCACTAGGTTTTATTGGTTGTATTTAATGCATGAGTAAATTCTAATGATCCCATGTTAGGAGCTTCTTAGCCGGCTCGACATAGGAGTGAAGTAGGCACTCATAGGATTGGGGAATTAAGTGCGCCACCCCATGAATGGTATTAAGGAATACAATCCATCATCCACGCAACTATAACAAGTAATTAACGTGTAAAAGATATCTAGGGAGTAGTGAAATCTAAGTAAACACATTTTCTCCACTTATTGCTCACAACCTTAGTTAATTTAGTTTATTTTCTTTTCTAGTATTTTATTTTGATTGCATCTTTAGTATTGGGTTACTTGACTAGCAACTAATTCCGCCCAAATCCTTCAAACCCGAGATTTTTACTTGCTTTCTAAAAAAATATAAAAATACAAAAATAATCATCCCTCATCTTTAGAACTAGTATTTAGGTTTTCTAATCCTAGCGACACTATTCCTAGCTGAACGATCAATCCCCCGGTACTTGTCACTATACTATACTACAACGATCAGGTACACTGCCTGGTGGGGGTTGTAAGCTTCTCAAGATCCCTTGAGAGGTAAAGCCTGGTGCGATTCCCACGTATCATGTTTTTGGCGCCGCAGCCCGGGGAATAGTTATTGTCTAGGTTAGAATCTCTTTTTTATTAGGTCTACTTGCTAGATTCCTTTCTAGTAAGATTTTATTTTTATTTTTAGGTTTTCTTTAGTCTATCTTATTTTCTTTGTGTCCTTTGTTCGTAAACTATTTCGATGGATAACAATAACATTGATCGTTTGATTCCTGTTATTCGTGTTTTTCGTCGTAGGATTTTCCAAATGCCAGCCCCACTCCCTCTAGTGGAGAATGAGAACCCGCCTAACCTGTCACCCAACCACCACTTTGACAATAATTCTGAGTTAGAAGAGTCTGATCATGATGATGACCGAATGGCTAGTCCTTTTTACTATTCAGACTCCGATGAGGATCTTGATGATGGTGATGTGATTAATGAGAATAGGATGGAAGAAGAAATAAATCCTCTTAGGTATGTCGACCCTAGAACCAGGATTGAGTGTGATAGTTCGCTTAACATGCAATTTCCTTGTAAGATCGGATTTAAGAGCTTTAACGCCTATCTTAACTCATCTATCCCAATGAACATAATCTCGCGAAATGAATACAATAAAATCATGGTAGATGAGTTAGAATACAAAGGAGAAAACATTATTGCTAGGGCAATACCATTACATGTGTTTGTAGGAAGCTTGGTTTATCTTGTTGAGTTCATGGTTATGGAGAATCTAGGAGAGTTTATTGATGATAAGTTGACCCAAGTTGTGTTTGGAAAACCTTTCAAACGATTGACCAACCTCGATGAAAAACTCATAGAAGGGTTAATTACATTCTCGGATGGGGATGAAGATTTTGTCTATCAAATGCCCCGCACACACCCTAGGTTCAAGGATTTTTCCATGGAAAAGTGTAGTAGGTATCCGCCCATAGAAATGTTAAGTGAAAATGATAAGAGAAAAGGACTTAAGTATACTCATGAAAAGAATAAAAGATACTATCGCGGATGCTTAGAGTTAGGAGATGATTATAAGAGAGATGAGGCGACTATTAGATGGCTCACACTTGGATATGTGAGCATAAGCGATACACGTTAACCCATGACCTTGAGTCTAGCTACAAGGCTCGTAAATAAAGAAAAGCGCTTCTTGGGAGGCAACCCATGTTTTGTGTGATTTTATTTTGTTTGTTTGTTATTTGCTTCCGTATGCATGCTTTATTTTTATTGTTGGTAGATCATGTTTCTAAACTAAATAGTGGAAATACTTTACTTTGTTGTTTGGCCTAGTCTTAACTCCACCTAGAAGTATTTTTGTAGAAGATAAGTGTAAGGGGAAAACCCCAAATATGTTTTTAAGAAACAAACCGATCATGATTCTCCACAATATTAAATGAACATGTGTATTCGTATTTGTTAGAGTCAAATGCTTGTATTGAGTCATAATGAAGTTTTGCAGGATTTTCCAGGAAGTAGGACCAAGTTTTCCCAGAAATTTTCTGGAAACTTAACATAAGAATTTCTGCAGGTCACTTCTGACGGCGTCAAGAGTTAACTCTTGACGGCGTCACGTGTAAAAATCTGGAAATTTTACCGGTTTTGTTTTTCTAATGGAGTCTTATGGTTTTTGTGAATTATTAAGTTTTATAATCTCCAGGAAATCTGCAAACTTCATTCCACAAGCATTATATCATATTTTGTTTTCTAGGATTTAGTAACTTATATAGGTTGCCGCCGATTTTATGCGAGGTTGTCTTGTCTATTTTCTCAGGATTTACAGGTTATGTATGACAAGAAGATGATTTACATTCTGGAAGGGAAGCTTTGATTGTTCATTTTCTTGGAGGAAGATTTAACCTGGCCACCTTATTATCCATACCGAGCGAATCAGGGGAGTATTTGATTTCATTCTTTTTACTTTTTAACTTTTACATTCTTTACTTGAACATTGGGGACAATGTTCATCTTAAGTGTAAGGGGAGGGTAAAATGATGATACCTTACATATGCACTTTCGCTTGAGTTTTTTTTGTTTAATGGTAGATGTGTAATAAAACTATGAGAAATACTTGTTAGTGCAATTTTAGCGCCAAATTTAATTTTTTTACAACATTTAGGAGTGAAACTTTAGCCATAGCAAGCGTCTCATGGATAGGAGATTTTATGACTAGCACATAACCGTATATTCAGAAAAATTTTCCACCAAAATATGTGAGGTTCGCCTTTAGATTTGATAGGAAAAGCATTTACTATTAGTGCTTATGAGTGTACCGGTAGCATTTAGATTCTAGAACTTGCGTTAGTGATGCATCCCGAGACCGCTAGTAAGACTACATTCGTGTAGTAGGATTTACTACATGATAAGAGGCATTAGGATCACCCTTGTGTTAAACCCGTATCATAATTACTTGACCATTTAAGTCATATTACTTGGCTAGTTAAGTCAACTAATTTTTCCCACACCCTTAGCGTTGTACTCATTTTTAGTACACGAAACCCCTAGTACACCCCTCCGAGCCTATCTTTTCGTTTCTAACTTTAAGCATTTTACTTAAAGGAAGAATTTGTTACACCCCACTTAAATGTACAACCAAATCGCCTTAGCCTTCCGTGTATGCGCTCATTTTTAGTGCATTATTGTTATTTGTTAAACCCTAAGTTAACTTTCTAATTGATTACATGGTTGCTAAGTCGAGTCATATCCTTGTACATATTGTTTTGGGACGATTGGGACTCATGGGTAAGTACTTATTTTATGGAGTAATGGGGAAGAAAATCATATATTACCCCCATATGTACGTTAATCTTAAAAGTGCTCAAAGTGTTTTGATTTTCTTAATTCGAGTCATTAGATTAGTTATTGTAAAGTATGTAAAGATTCAAGTGTAAGGGGAATGTTCATTCCCTATGATGTATTATTTTGGATGGTAGGGTAAGAGTGTATACAAAAAAAAAATAATAAAAAAAAATAAAATAAAAAATAAATAAAATAAAATTCGAAAAATCAAGAAAAAAAGAAAGAAAAAATTAGAAAAAGAAAAAGAGAAAAAACATACGGACTACCATCCCTTTTTATTCTATGTTTATTTTATGTTTTTGTTATTTTTCATTTATTAGCTTAAGTCGAGTCTAGTCTTGGCTTAGCAACGCCACATTGTACATGTAATTAACCAAGATTGTTAACTCGCCAACAGTAAAGACTGCCTTTATCCAACAAAACTGTGTATTTCATATCCCTACACCTAACGTTACAACCCTTTAAAATACCTCTTTGATAGTTTATCCTAGGTGCTTACGCCATGTGGTGGAGGTTTGATCCTTTCCCAAGCCTATGGTAATCTATTTTGCTATGACAGGTAGTGAGAGATATCTTCCGTTTCCATATTGTAATTTATACTTTATTACACCTGAGAGATGTGAGTATCTAAACACTATTTGTGAGGTGCTAGTGTATGACCTCCGTGCTTGTCTATTGGTCTTTAGTGGAACGATTATTTGTTGTAATTACTTTTATATTAGTGTTAAATGACCCCTAACTTGTATTTTGACTAGAATAAAAGCGCATTTGCTTGAGGACAAGCAAATCTCAAGTGTAAGGGTATATGATGAGGCGAAAAATGAACCACTTTTAGGGGGTCATTTAAGCCCGGAATTGAATTTATTTGATCAAATATTACCCTAAATTGTTCCTTTTGTGATTTTAGGTACTTTGGGAGTGAAATCTGGAAAAGGAAGCAATTTAGACGTTTTTGGAGCATAAAAGTGAAGAAAACGCCAAAGTCTTAATTTTCCATGACGACCCAGTACAGAATTGACGGCGTCGCAAGATAGGGCGTCAAGAGTAAAATGCATGACGGCCTGGAAATGCATAATACATTACGGCGTCAAAAGTAGATCAACGCAGTCCGAGAAGTATTTTGGTGGCGAGATGACGGCGTCACAAGATTTGTCTTGACGCCGTCAGACCCTATTTCCTATATATAGTTTTCTAATTTTCACATTAAAGAGAGAGAAGTTTTGGAGAAACCCTAAGTACGAACTTGGTACGAATTTTACATGTTTTTCAAGGGTTCTAAGCCCTTGATCCCTTTCATGTGTAATTGAGATAAGTATTCTTTTAAATCAATCAATATGTCTATGTGTTGGTTGTCTATATCTTGTTCTTGTCTTAATTCCATCATGCTAGGCTAGATCTATCTTGTGTTTGCTTGGATCTAATGAAACCTAGATATTTATTATGTGTTGATTACTTGTTTATGGTTGTATTGAATGAATGATTTCGATGTTAGGCTTAAGAAAACTGGCAGACTTCCAAATGGTAACATGCTTGAACGTCTTAGGAAACATGAACTGACGTGCACTAGGTTTTATTGGTTGTATTTAATGCATGAGTAAATTCTAATGATCCCATGTTAGGAGCTTCTTAGCCGGCTCGACATAGGAGTGAAGTAGGCACTCATAGGATTGGGGAATTAAGTGCGCCACCCCATGAATGGTATTAAGGAATACAATCCATCATTCACGCAACTATAACAAGTAATTAACGTGTAAAAGATATCTAGGGAGTAGTGAAATCTAAGTAAACACATTTTCTCCACTTATTGCTCACAACCTTAGTTAATTTAGTTTATTTTCTTTTCTAGTATTTTATTTTGATTGCATCTTTAGTATTGGGTTACTTGACTAGCAACTAATTCCGCCCAAATCCTTCAAACCCGAGATTTTTACTTGCTTTCTAAAAAAATATAAAAATAAAAAAATAATCATCCCTCATCTTTAGAACTAGTATTTAGGTTTTCTAATCCTAGCGACACTATTCCTAGCTGAACGATCAATCCCCCGGTACTTGTCACTATACTATACTACAACGATCAGGTACACTGCCTGGTGGGGGTTGTAAGATTCTCAAGATCCCTTGAGAGGTAAAGCCTGGTGCGATTCCCACGTATCACTTGGCGTTACCTAAAGGTAACGAGGATTTCGTCGTCTATTGTGACGCTTCTCATAAAGGTTTGGGAGCTGTGTTAATGCAACGAGAGAAAGTGATAGCTTATGCTTCCCGACAGCTCAAGAAGCACGAGAAGAACTACACCACCCATGATTTGGAGTTAGGTGCCGTGGTTTTTGCCTTGAGGATATGGAGACATTACTTGTATGGAACCAAGTGTGTTGTGTTTACTGACCCCAAAAGTCTACAACACATCTTGAATCAAAAAGAGCTCAACATGAGACAACGACGTTGGATTGAGTTGCTAAGCGATTATGATTGCGAAATTCGTTACCATCCTGGTAAAGCAAACGTTGTTGCTGATGCTCTTAGTCGAAAGGAGAGAATACCACCATTACGAGTTAGGTCATTGGGAATGACTATCGTATCGCCGTTGCCGTCTCAAATACTTTAGGCTCAAACGGAAGCGTTGAAAGCATAAAACCGACCTGCTGAGAACATATTTGGGATGGCTGAGAATGAGAAAGGATTTGTTAAGCGTTCTGAAGGAGTATTATATTTTGGAGATCGGATTTGGGTACCTTTGTATGGAGGAATTCGAGAGTTGATTATGCATGAGTCGCATAAGTCAAGGTACTCTATTCATCCTGGGTCTGACAAGATGTACCAGGATCTTAAGAAGTTATATTGGTGGCCAAACATGAAGGCAGATATAGCGTTGTACGTTAGTAAGTGCTTGACATGTTCTAAGGTTAAAGTTGAACATCAAAGACCGTCAGGATTATTGACGCAACCAGAACTCCCGGTTTGGAAATGGGAACGGATTACAATGGACTTTATTACCAAATTACCAAAGACAGCTAGCAGTTGTGACGCTATCTGGGTAATTGTGGATCGGTTGACTAAGTCTGCTCATTTCCTGGCGATTAGTGAAGATGATAGCGTGGGTAAACTTGCGAAGTTGTATGTGAAGGAAATTATTTCTCGTCATGGAGTCCCGATATCGATTATTTCTGACCGCGACAGCCGCTTTACGTCAGCGTTGTGGCGATCCCTTCAAACCGCTTTGGGGACAAGACTTGATATGAGTACTGCATATCATCCCCAAACCGATGGACAAAGTGAGAGGACTATCCAGACTTTGGAGGATATGCTTCGTGCAGGTATAATAGACTTTGGTAAAGGCTGGGAGAAGTATCTACCACTTGCGGAATTCTCCTATAATAATAGCTACCACACAAGTCTTAAAGCTGCACCGTTTGAAGCTTTGTATGGCCGAAAATGTCGTTCGCCTATTGGTTGGGCTGAAGTTGGAGATAGCCAACTCACAGGCCTCGAACTTATTTTGGAGACTACTGAGAAAGTAACGCAAATTCGTGATCGATTACAAGCAGCTAGAGATAGACAGAGAAGTTACGCCGATCAGAGACGTAAACCCCTAGAGTTCCAGGTTGGAGACAAAGTGATGCTGAAAGTCTCGCCTTGGAAGGGTGTGATACGTTTCGGGAAACGTGGGAAACTCAACCCCCGCCACATTGGACCATTTCTTATTTTGGAAAGAATTGGGCCCGTGGCTTATCGGTTGGAATTACCACATGAACTGAGTAAAGTTCACGATGTGTTTCATGTCAGTAATTTGAAGAAGTGTCTTTCTGATGAGACGCCGGTTATTGATAAAGTTCGTTTTTACAGTGTATAGTTTGTTTTTCCGAAGAAACACTCGTGAAAGTATGTTCCCCGGGTCGTTATGTCCCAACGAAGGTAAGACGGCGATTGAGTCGGCTTTGAGTCGCGTGATTGTGAAGTGAATGGAATTAAAAAGATGATTTGGTTGGTTTTTGATTACACTACTAAAAGGATTTAAAACGCAGTTAAAGTAAAAAGAAACAATAAAACGACGCAAAGAAAACAAACAAATAAAACAAGCATTGGATAAAATAACTAAAGAAAAACGTGATTTAAAACGCGAAAAGAAATTAAGACTGGAAATGAATTTAAAAACAATATGTTTGCAAAGCGACGTGAATAAGTTCATCAAGTGTGGGCCAAGGATTGACGACGAATTATTTTCCTTAAACAAGACTATTTTCTCACAACGTTGGTTTATTTTGAAAATAATCCTTTAAAAAAAAAACAATTACTAGATGTGTAATTTGATTATTCTCCGGCTTTTACCCTTCAAATAATAAAATTACAAGTCTAAATAATCATAACGATTATTAATCACGACCCCTTTTAATCCACACTTAACTCACAAACTCGTGCCACCAAGCAAACACTAAAAATAAACTACTCGAAACTCATATTAATAAAATAAAGTTACTTGAAAAAAATAAAAATAAAAAGACTCGATAAAAGAAACAAACTTGATAAACTAAAATAAAATTCGGCAGAGTTTCGCCTTAGCATAAAGCATAAAAGAACCTCACTCGATAAACGATGAGGCAATGATTATCTAACTTGATAATCTTGGCTAACTCGCCAAAAGAAATGAAGCTCGATATGTTTCAAGTGACACCTAACTTGATAGAATTGCACCTAACTTGATAAAATTGCACATAACTTGATAGAATTGCACCTAACTTGATAAAATTGCACCTAACTCTATATGTTATGCACCTAACTCTATAACCTTTTTTATGCACCTAACTTGATAACTTTTTTTTTATGCACCTAACTCTATAATTAAAAACGAAACTCGATATTTTTTTTTTTATTATTATTTTTTTAACTTGATAAAAACCATAACAAAACACCATTTTGATCCAAAATAAAGCCTAAAAACTAATGTTTTTCACCAAATTTATTACTAAACAACCTAGTTTAACCATAAACTTTAAATCCCACCAATAAAAACATGAATTTAACAACTAAAAATTAAAGATTTTTAGAAAGATAAAGCTAGAGAAAGAAAGTAAAATAAAAAAATGACTTCATAAAAATAAAATTACACTACTCCTACTACTATGAGGACCAACCCTCAACAACCAACCTCTCAAAGTTGGTGTTTAAGGGGTATTTATATGCTAGGGGCTAGGGCTTCTCTAATTTTTTAATTTGTTGCATAATTAGCCCCTAGACTTTTACAAAACATGAGAAAACTACTTAAAACATATTAAAACGCTACAAATGCAACTAAATACTACACGTAACGATCTTGTAACTTGGAGGAATTGAGTTGACTTTTCTTCCAAAGTTCTTCAAATGACCAAAGTTGACAACTTGCTGAAATTTGGAGGGCCATTATTGTAAAGGTCTTCATATTTCAACTAAGAATCTCTTTTGTTATTCTCTGAATCTCTAAGGATTACTTTTGTCATTTTGCGCTTTTCTTGGATAAATTTCTTCCTCGGCTTCGGCTTTTTACCTTTTTCCAAACTCGTGCTCGTTTTTGTCGGTTTTGCTTTGTTTTTGTTCATTTTTCACATATCCGTACCTGCACATACACAAATACAAAAACATACATTCTCTTGGCATATTTGGTTAGTATTTGGTATATTTGGTCTGAATTAAGGCCTAAAAAGGATGTGTGATTAATCACTCATCAAAATCCCCCAGACTAAGGTATTGCCGTGTCCTCACGCAATGTCATCACCTCACGCTTAAGAGATAAATAATTTCAAAACCTCTCTTTACTGACGTTGTAAAGTAGCAATGATGTTCAAAAGAGATATTAAAATCATTTATTCTCAAAAACGCTCTTTTTTCCAATTTTCATGAATAATAACTACTACTACTATCTTTTGTACTTTTTCATTTTTATATATATTACGGTTTTCTTGACTTTCATTATCAATTCTTATCTGTTGATAACTTTCAGGGTCTACTAGTAGAAACACTTCTCACAGAGAAGAGACCGTACGGATAAAAATCGTCATCCTTGATTTTTCACAAGCTCCCAAACTAAGCGTAAAATCGAGATCATTGTTTATTCAGAAGTTAGATGCTAACACTGCCCACAAAAGTTACTTGTGTATTACCTCTTGCCCCCAGGTCCTAAGTTTTTGTATCTAAAGATTTTAACTTGTGAGAAATGAATTGCTTCATATTTTCTCGTTTCGATATTTGTTAGTCCGATAGTGATACCTAAGTTAAAACGATAAGTAGTTATTCATTTTCTCTTAAGAACCACTGCAAAAGAAATTCGGTCCACATCAAAGAATTTGGGATACATACAATATCAAGAATATAAGTTGCGGAGTACGATCACGTGCACCTCATGTGACTGATTACTAATCACTTATCACATGCACCTCACGCGCCAACAACTTATTGATACATACATAGCTCTTATTCAACAATACTACAACTTTCACTTTTTCATTTTTCACTTTTTTCATACATTTGATACTTTTTTTCTTTCTTGACTTTTTTTCTCAACATCAACGGAAGCTTATTGGGTAGCTCCAAAACCACATAGATAATCAACTTTTGACTTTTGATTTTTTCACTTTTTGCTCTTATTTTTGATGTTCCTTGATATGTACCCAACTTCTAAAGCAAAAATTCTCTTAAGAAAACAAATAACTAAATATTATTCAAACCAAAATACCACTAATTAACCTAGAACATCTATTTATATATGGGTGACGTTTCTGATGGGAACAAGGAGGCCACAAGTACCTCTCATGGGTTTTTTAAATCCCAGTAATGCGATCCGTGTATAGCACGAAACTTCTAAATAAACTCTATCATTCCTCGATCTCCGCAAATTTAAAATCCCAAATAATGAGATCCGCGGATGCTTAGCCATAATCTTTTGATTATTTTGGTTAAGGGAGACGAGCTAGGGCTCAACACGCCCGGTCAAGTCGAAACATTTATTTCTACTCTCGCCGGTAGGAAAGTCAAAACAAGGTGTCAAAACTTATTATTCATATCATATATATTTTTTCATTTTTTTTTCACTTTTCATTTTTTTTTTTTTTTTTTTTTTTTTTTTTTTTTTGCAGCATAATAAAGCGGTGACAAAAATTTAAATTTTTGGTGGAAAACGGAGTTGCGTAAGTAAACAGCTCAGACGATGGTACAGGTCAAATCGAATCGAAGATTCACCCCCCCCCCCCCCCCCCCAGACTAAAGTGAAACATTGTCCTCAATGTTTTAAGGGTACGGGTAATCCTACGTAAAATCTAAGGCCGTTTATTAAGTATGCCAAGAGATAAACGTTAGTCGATAAGATTTTGGATATGGTGAATTTCCGAAAGAGCAGCGAATGATGAGACTCGAGTGGAGAGAATGACAAACCACGAGCACGAGAGTCCTCAAACTTCGGGGAAATTCCTGAACATTCATAAACAACCACAAAAACACGAGATATGGAAGAGGTCGCCCTCCTCACGTCACGTTATTTAAGAAAATAGAAAATATAGAAAATGAAAATGGATAAGCATGGGGTGCCTCCCACGAAGCGCTTGTTTTTGTTCACCGAGTCACATGAGCTTGACTAGATCCCCGAATTAATTCGTCCTTGGGGAGAGCAGATAAAACGGACAACCGGCATAAACGGAGATGCCGGGGTCAAATACAGTATCCTCACTCCCGGTGGAGTGGAAAAGTGAAGAAATGAGGGGATAAGCAAAGAACGGATAAAACACCCAGATAATTAAAACAAAGTCGATTTCTGAATCACGGGTGGGTTGGGTGGGTAAAATATCAAGCACAGGATTATCATAATCAGAAATCTCGTCCACCACTCCAAAAATAACTTCATTCGTATCAGATTCAAACACTGCATTGGGTGGTTTCGCGGGCGGATGAGAAGAAAGTGAATCGAAAAGAATATCATTCTCGTCATTCTCAATACCCGGTGGTATCGAGTCATCCGCAGCAAGAAATGGATCGACATCCTCTAAAAGAGGGTTACGTAACGGATTATCGGAAATAGGTATAGAGTCGATCTCAAAGTTAAAGCACTCATAATCCGGAAGAGAGATATCAGCATGAATAGTGGGATTGCAACTACTCGTCTCTTCAAATCGAAAAATTTCAAGCTCGGGTAAGAAATCACTATCCATAACGGGGATAGGAGAAGAAATCAGAGGATCATTCAACGCCTCGATCTTAGAAATAAGAAGATAAACTTTGGATAATTTCTCACGAAGAGCTTCATCTTGAATTTCCGTATCATCATTATCATCGATATCTCCACAAGAATCTTCATCACTCGTAGTATACTCATTGTGAGAATCGGAATAACTTTCAACTTCATCAAAATCTTCATTGCTCATTGGAGGGAGAGAAGTTGACGGTTCTTCATTCAATAACTCTTCAAGTACACGAATGTCTTCCTCCGGATCAAAATTAGCATTGTCAACCATTGTCGGAATGGCATCACTAGCAAGAAATGCCTCGATCTCATCTAAAACGGCATCACTCCCTTCAACCGGTGTGAAAGAAGGATGGAAAGAAGAATCACCGTTAGAATTTTCCCCGGACTCACTTTGGATTGGAACGAGGTTCTCAACACTTGATTCATTGAATTCGTCAGATTCCGTTGCCGGAATAGTGTTAAGAGGCTCGTCCCCCATTATTAGAGAGTCCACAGGTTCTACGGGAGAAGAGATAGAATCATTTTGAGGATTTAGATTGATCGTAATCGTGGAACTATCATCATACAAACAACACTCACAAAACTGGAATTTTCTTTCTTCAACAAGAGGTTCTTCCATCGATTTCTCATTAGGCTCGGGAGTAGATGTATAACGATTAATCACCATCTCTTTCAACTTCTCGATCATGGATTTAAGTTCAAAAATATCATTATTAAAATCGGAAGTTTGTGGGGGTTGGTAAAAACCATTAGAATCGTAACAAGAATTAGATTCATGATAAGAATTTTCAAACGATCCCCCACAATGTTCAAAACTCGATGTATTTTGAAACGAATTATCATTAAAAAACGGTACTTGCTCATAAGAGTTTTGATAAAGATGATTAAAATCATTTTGAGGAGAATTATCAAAACTCGTATCACAAGCATAGGACGTGTGAGCACTCGGAGTATAGCACATACAGTTAATGCATCCACATTCGTTACATAAACATCGCCCACATGACATTCCTTCTTCAGACGGTTTTCCACAAATATAACAATAAAACGAAGGTGGTGGTGGTGTATAAAAATCGGGAATGTTTGACGAATTGTTGAACGAATTTTGATTATACGTATGAGAATTACAATTCAAACAAACGCCATCACGAATATTATCTCCACATTCGTCGCACGTACACCACACACACAACCCTCCGAAGAACGGTTCTCCACAGTTAAAACAAATTGGATCCATAAGAATTATCGGTTTAGAGGATTAAAGAAGAAGAATCAAATGATAAGAGGAGAAGAAAATTATTTTTGGTTTTTAATTATCGAAAAAGAAAATTAAAATAGAAAAAGAAAATCTTTTTGTATAAACCTTTTTTTTTTTTTTTTTTTTTTTTTTTTTTTTTAGAATATTTATAAAAAACGATAACTTCTCGGGAGAAGGGTCTTCAAATCACCAACAAACGATACAAGTACGACGCTCTCGTTTCAAACCTTCCCCGGCAGCGGCGCCATTTTGATTTTAGTCTTTTTATAGTATAGAGGTTTTAACCGAAGAAACGCTCGTTAAAGTATGTTCCCCGGGTCGTTATGTCCCAACGAAGGTAAGACGGCGATTGAGTCGGCTTTGAGTCACGTGATTGTGAAGTGAATGAAATTAAAAAGATGATTTGGTTGGTTTTTGATTACACTACTAAAAGGATTTAAAACGCAGTTAAAGTAAAAAGAAACAATAAAACGATGCAAAGAAAACAAACAAATAAAACAAGCATTGGATAAAATAACTAAAGAAAAACGAGATTTAAAACGCGAAAAGAAATTAAGACTGGAAATGAATTTAAAAACAATATGTTTGCAAAGCGACGTGAATAAGTTCATCAAGTGTGGGCCAAGGATTGACGACGAATTATTTCCTTAAACAAGACTATTTTCTCACAACGTTGGTTTATTTTGAAAATAATCCTTTAAAAAGAAAACAATTACTAGATGTGTAATTTGATTATTCTCCGGCTTTTGCCCTTCAAATAATAAAATTACAAGTCTAAATAATCATAACGATTATTAATCACGACCCCTTTTAATCCACACTTAACTCACAAACTCGTGCCACCAAGCAAACACTAAAAATAAACTACTCGAAACTCATATTAATAAAATAAAGTTACTTGAAAAAAATAAAAATAAAAAGATTCGATAAAAGAAACAAACTTGATAAACCAAAATAAAATTCGGCAGAGTTTCGCCTTAGCATAAAGCATAAAAGAACCTCACTCGATAAACGATGAGGCAATGATTATCTAACTCGATAATCTTGGCTAACTCGCCAAAAGAAATGAAACTCGACATGTTTCAAGTGACACCTAACTTGATAGAATTGCACCTAACTCTATAGAATTGCACCTAACTTGATAAAATTGCACCTAACTCTATATGTTATGCACCTAACTCTATAACCTTTTTTATGCACCTAACTTGATAACTTTTTTTTATGCACCTAACTCTATAATTAAAAATGAAACTTGATAATTTTTTTTTTTTTTTTAAACTTGATAAAAACCATAACAAAACACCATTTTGATCCAAAATAAAGCCTAAAAACTAATGTTTTTCACCAAATTCATAAAAACAAAATTACACTACTCCTACTACTATGAGGACCAACCCTCAACAACCAACCTCTCAAAGTTGGTGTTTAAGGGGTATTTATAGGCTAGGGGCTAGGGCTTCTCTAATCTTTTAATTTGTTGCATAATTAGCCCCTAGACTTTTACAAAACATGAGAAAACTACTTAAAACATATTAAAACGCTACAAATGCAACTAAATACTACACGTAACGATCTTGTAACTTGGAGGAATTGAGTTGACTTTTCTTCCAAAGTTCTTCAAAGGACCAAAGTTGACAACTTGCTGAAATTTGGAGGGCCATTATTGTAATGGTCTTCATATTTCAACTAAGAATCTCTTTTGTTATTCTCTGAATCTCTAACGATTACTTTTGTCATTTTGCGCTTTTCTTGGATAAATTTCTTCCTCGGCTTCGGATTTTTACCTTTTTCCAAACTCGTGCTCGTTTTTGTCGGTTTTGGTTTGTTTTTGTTCATTTTTCACATATCCGTACCTGCACATACACAAATACAAAAACATACATTCTCTTGGCATATTTGGTTAGTATTTGGTATATTTGGTCTGAATTAAGGCCTAAAAAGGATGTGTGATTAATCACTCATCAAAATCCCCCAGACTAAGGTATTGCCGTGTCCTCATGCAATGTCATCACCTCACGCTTAAGAGATAAATAATTTCAAAACCTCTCTTTACTGACGTTGTAAAGTGGCAATGATGTTCAAAAGAGATATTAAAATCATTTATTCTCAAAAACGCTCCGTTTTCCAATTTTCATGAATAATAACTACTACTACTATCTTTTGTACTTTTTCATTTTTATATATATGACGTTTTCCGGGTCTTGGTGAAATTTTGTTGGGTCGAGTGAACTGTGAGTCTTGGACTCACGGCTTGATGTGGGTTCGAGCCTAGGGCTTGTTATTTTTCTTGATATTTGACCTTGGATTCTTGGTTTTCATGTTTGTTTGCTTTGGTGATTGACTCGACTCGATTGAGTCATGATTTTGGCCGAATTGTTGTTGTTGATGTCGCGACCCAAGAGGGTTGTTTGGACAGTTTTGGGATGCTCATTCGAGCGTATGGTGGGAGACCTCATGGTCTTGGTTCGAGTCTTGGTGAATCGTGTGGTATGCCGAGACTCAAGTGAGTCAAAAGGCTCGGGTTTGGCTTGGTAAACCAACCCGGAGTTAGTCCTTTTGATACTTTTATTTTTCTTGTTATGTTCTATGTTGACTTGATATTGTTGTGGCATTTTTGGATTCGGCCGAATGCTTTTGATGAGTCGAGGCCCTTTGTGGTCTCGACAATGGATTTATTGTGATATTAAGGAGTTGTTGACGAATGGTAAAGTGGGGACCGATTGTAAGACGGTCACTTAGATTAACGGGGATAGGTTAGTCGGGTGCCGTAGTCGGACCCTATTGTTGTAGCACGTGTATTGGGATTGTTTTGGACGGAGTTGGATTGCTTATTTATGACTTGCTTATGCTATCTTTGGACTTGGACAATGAGCCGAGAGTGATGACTCGGACATGTGACCAATTCGTATGACTCGATAATTATTTATAATTAAAATGCGAATAATAAAACTCGTAATAATATTATTAGTAATATAAACGTTTATATAAATATATAGACGTGAATAACGTATATATAAATATATAAATGCGTATATTAATAATAACAAAAATCACGAGTAGTATTATAACTATAACGCGACTAAATATATTATGCTACGAGAGTAGAGTAATATTATTGGAAGCGTTATTATGAATAAATATTATAAATAACGAGGAATTCTCGACATTGACTAAATATTAAATGAAATAATATCTTTTATATATAACGAGGAAAACTATCGAGTTATACGGGGTCGTGGTCACTTGAGTCCAAGTGGGTTATTATTGTAACTTTTGTGTTGTAACGGATATATGACGATTAATATAAACATTTTCTATAACTAAATAACTTATTTAATTGACAGGTTAAACCGAGTTATTTGGCTATATGAAATGAGTATATTAATGGGCATCGTATCCCACGACGCCCATAGGTTGTGGTATATGTATTAGGATAATAAATCACTATATATATATATATATATATATATATATATATATATATATATATATATATATATATATATATATATATCATGAAATCTGGCCAATTTGACGATGTATATAAGGAATTTATTAGACTACGATATATACCATATAGTATTTTTGTGCTATGTGCTTTAGGTTGGGTGTAATCTTGGAACGGTATGTTACGTAAATAAGTATAGGGATTATCAAATCGACGGATTTGATAAACTTCGATTATTTATTTAAATAATATATTTGGCTAATATTAGACATATAGATTGTTTTATTATTCTTTTGTGTGACTTCTTTGTTTGTTTGTGTCGACCCACCACCCGTATGGATACCAAACGTCAAACTCCAAACTAATACGAGAAATGGATTTTCGGAAAATAAAAATAGAATACGTTCGGGTTTGGGAATATTCGATTTTGAGGAAATGTTTCTGAACGAGTTGACATTGTTAGGTCATGTCGAGTCCGTAGTTGTCGTCTTTTGAGTTACTATACGTCTTACTTCTACCGATTTCTTCTTGCTGATTTCTGGACTTGAGGTGAGTCATAGCCCCACTTTTTACTCTTGAACTATGTTTTCAATACTTGGGGTGAGAAACGTGCAAATTGTTTTATGTGGACTATTATCGCTTTTACTTTTCAAAACTTGCTATGCTTATGGAACTAGGAAGATTTGTCAACCTTAGTCACATAGTGAATTATCGCGTGTGGACTAGTTATGGTTAGACGAATGTTACAACAACCTTAGTCACATAGTGAACCATCGCGTGTGGACTAGATTTGGTTAGATGAGTTACATTAACCTTAGTCACATAGTGAACCATCGCGTGTGGACTAAATAATGGTTGGATTACGCGATTGGCTTATTTGAGGATTTTGGATACTATAGTGTGCACCTATAGGTTATTGATACTTCAGAGGTTATCCGAGTATTTATGATGGAGCGGAGGGTATCCGCAGGTTTGTTACGGAGGTTATCCGTGTATTATGTTGGAGCGGAGGGTATCCGCAGGCTGTAGTGAATCCCTAGTATAGCTAGCAAGCGTTTTGCGTATATGTCCACTATATTGAATTATGAATTAAAACCTATGATCTCACCCGCGAAAGCTGACTTTTAGCACGTTTTCTCAGGTAATTAAGTGATGATTTGGATGCATGGATTGGAAGGCTCGGCTAAGGCACCTGGTTTATGGATCTATTTTTCTAAAACTCTGATATTTAATTGTGGACCTACGTTTATTTCTTTTGGGCCTGACTCTGAATGATATTGGGATAAATGTAAACTTTAAAACCCCGTTTTGGTTGTGTTTTTCTTATGTTTACTTTATCTCGTTCTGTTATGTCTTGTGTTGGATACCAATCCCCGTAACACCCTGAAAGCTTGTTGAGTCTTCCGCTGTACCAAATTTTGGGGGTGTTACACATTTGGTCATAATATAACAGAACTTGTGTAGTTTCGGTTTCAATTAACTAGGATACAAGTTGCTAGTAATATTTTTTAAACAACAGTTATTTTGATTGTTTATTTCTTCTACGTACATGTACCAGTTAAAGGCTCATATGTTTTTGCAACTATAAGTTATTTCTGTTTTTTTTGGTAAAGGGATTATACCCGGTGAATATATAATTAAATGAATAAAATGAGTTTACGTACATGGGAGGGTGATAATGAGCCACCCTTTCGACCTAAAAAATGAGTTATATCCATTTTTTTTGGTAAAGGGAGTGTACCCGGTGAATATATTAATAAAATGAATAATGTACATGAAAAGAGCATCTATGAACCACTCTTGAAAAATACGAAACAACATGCTATGAACAGATTCAAAAGCATGACAACCAAAAACTAGCTAGAGGAATGGAAAGAAAAAACAAAGCAAGCTTAAACCTCTAGCAGCAAAACACGACTAAAAATAGAGGTTACAAACAAGTACATCACCAAAAAAAGGCTCAAATAGAGGGTGCACCACAAGAACGTGAATTCAAGCTCAAAAGTCAGTTTCCCTATTGGTTAAGCCATAGATGTCATCATCTGAAACTTGTATGTGTGAAATGAAAACCCATAATGGTTAGAGACTTGGAGGACATATAACTACCAAACACAAAACATTACTAATACTACCAATGCAAGAAATTTGACATACGGTCTTGGAATCTTGGAACTAGATTTGTTGATCTTCATTTACGGATACCAAATAGCACCAAAATGCCAATTCGGCATACCTGCTATATTGGTTGGAGGACTTTGTAGAGGTTTCTATATTTCTTAAAATAAACAATAATAATGCAATTGAAATCCATAAAATATCTACATTAAAACCGAGATACTCTCATTTTATAACATGTACGTGTTCCATTCATGAAAATAAGAAGCTTGTTGTTAACTTGTTATATATTTGATTAACATGTGAACACATAAGAAAGATGACCCCAACATATATATATGCGTGAAAAGAACACACTAATGCTAAGAGATATTTAAATCAAATTTGGTACTCAATGTAAAAGGCTAACCTTTTTTTATAGTTTCCTATATGGTTTTCAATTACTTTGTGATCTTATGCTTCTTCACTGTCTAAGATGATTTGATAATTTATTTCAAGAGTTCATCCCACATGGATAGAAAGTAAAAGCAATGAACTATTTATAAATTCAAATGACATTCATGCATTGAAGCAAGTTTTGTAGGTTGTAGTAACAAAGCTTGTTGCATCTTGTTTGACTTCTTTTTTCCCTGTCTTTTCACTTAACTCTTTTTTCACGATTTGCATGTTACGACCAATTTAGACTGTCAATTACATGCTATCAATTAAAATTTTATTTGTGGTAGAGGTGGCAAAACGTGCGGGCACGGGCCAAACGGGCGCATGTTATATGAATCGTTTTAGAAAAACCCAAAACGACGAAATAAATTCCTCAAACTTAACAACTCATTTATATTCAAAAAGTTAAATATATTATTTCTATTTTTTTTTTTAAACAATTGAATGTTATCTAATTGAGAGAAAATATGTGACCATTTGTGCCCATTTAACTTTTATATGAGCAATATATGGCCATTTTAAAAAAAGGTGGGGGACCAAATGTGTCCAAATCTTTTAAAAGTTTGCCCATTTAGCTTCTTTTTTTTTTTTTTTTTTTTTTTTTTTTTTTTTTTTTTTTTTTCCCACAATTGCCACCTCTAATTTGTGGTATCAACCTGGGTATCAATTTAAGTTTTGTTATAATTTGTGGTATCAACCTGTTATATAACAAGAACACAAGTCATATACGATGAAGGGCAAGGGTTTCGAGCTTTCCATAAGAGCTTTCCACAAGTCATATACGACGAAGGGCAAGGGTTTCAGCTAATGGAATGCATCTGGTTTTCAGTATCCATAAGAGCTTTCCTACACAGTTTTGTCAAACAGGTACCAAAATGTAAATTATAAAACTACATTCTTACCAATATACGATGAAGGGCAAGGGTTTCGAGCTTTCCTATTAAGGTTTTATGGTTTATAAAATCGACTCCCATTTCTTTAATGTCTAACATGATTTAGTAGCTAGTGTTTTTATCGTTCTGTGGCATGTCACAAACGATTTAATGGTCGGTTAAGCGTTTTGCTTGAGGTTAATGTGGTATTTTAGATATATTCCATTGTACTTAACTTTCTGTGAGCAATATATTTTACCGGACAACACTTTACCAAAAAAACATAATTTGTTAATTTATTTCAAAAGCTTATCCCACATTAATAGAAAGCGAAAGTGTCATTCATAATTTAACAAGAGAAAATAACATGACATAGTCAACAAAACTAGTTTGTTTTTGTGTTTCGAGGTGGTTTTTTTTTTTTTTTTTTTTTTTTTTTTTTTCACCCAATTCTTTTTTCTTTACAACATCGGATCGTAAATCACCAAAAAATTATAACAAATTTTAATATGAAGCCTAAAGAAACAACAGTTTAAAATGGTCGTAGCATGCAAAACGGAATATATAACAAGAATACAAGTCATTAGATATGAAGTAAAACATGAAAGGATCTCCTTGTGTTCTTTTATTTTGTTTCTTTTCTATTTTTTTACTCAAAATTTTTTCTTCATGACATGGGGGTCATAAATTATCACAACTAATGAAAATATAAGAATCTCGTTGTTAACTTGTCATATATTTGATTAACATGTGAATACATATATTCAAAAATAAAAATAAAAAAAATAAATTAAAAATTAAAAATTTGATGAACATGAATTTTTAATTTATTTCAACTGCGTATCCCACATCGATAGAAAATAAAAGCAATGAACTCTATAAAAAATCAAGTGTCATTTGTGGTCATAAATTACCTCTTGTTTCGTTTCACTTATTTTTTTTCATCATAAATTGGGGTCATAGATTACCACCAATTACTACGAAACTTAATTTGATACCTATAGAATAGCGGTTTAAAATAGTCGTAACATGTAAAACCGAGTATATAACAAGAAGGAAAATGATTCTCGTATATAAAAGTATAGCAAGATGAAAGGTAACAATCATGAGAAAAGAAACAAATTGAACATGTGTCAAGAGGATTAGCAATGTCTTTAGGTATTGTGTTGTAGTCCTCACTACTCTAACAAGAACACGACTCCTAAATATGAAGTGTGTATTTCAAGCCCGAAAGCATTAAGCGCAAATAAAAACTTTAATAAATAACTTTACAGGACACGACTCCTAAATATGAAGTGTGTATTAACGAACGTCTTATTAATCAAGTATTCGACATGCTAAAACCATAACAAACCCGAACTTTTTAACCTAATGCTCAAAAGCATGTTACAAATGCACACAACCATTTAGAAACAAAACCGAATATTATAAACATAGAATATGCTAAAAGGGATCAAAATCTGTTTACTTTCGGTTTCATTTAACCACTGCCGGTGTTGCTAACACTACTTTTATAATGATAGAGCTATTTTAATTGTTATTTTCTACCATATGTATAATGAACATGCGGCACCGGTTATATATATTTATAATATATGCTAGATGTCATATACAAAAGAGTCACTAACAAGGTTTCTTAGCTATGGATTACTTGAGTTTATTACCAAAGTATGTCTCGACGAAAGAGTCATTACTCATTTACTCACATTCGTGCAAGGATGACGCATGTACCTGATTGAAGATGCTTAGTCGGTCTCTCGAAAGTGTTCGTTTTACTTTTGTTCGTTGGACTCTTCCATAACCACAATTTTCGGAAAAAAGTTACTTCAAGTTTGTGACGATTAAGCTAGTATACAAAACATTATTAGTACATACAGGACGTGACATCCACAACTCAAATACTTCTTTTGTAGCGTCGTATGAGTTATTCTCTTGAACAAATTAGTATCTAGCTAGTATCTTTAAGTTCGAAGTAATTAAAAACTTTGAATCAGTCTAGCCGGATAATCATATTCGAGTTGGTTCTTTGCTTTTGTCGGTAGCTTCGAGTTGGTTTTTCAGATTCCCCAACGCTATTTTTCATTAAGCTCGTTTTCACAACCCGACACTACAAAATCTATTTTAGGCTTAAACCTATTATTAAGGTCTAGGATTTTTGGAACCAGATTATTTATTTTCATTTACGGATAACGTACAAGTAGCAACAAATATAAAAAAGGCCGATTTGGCATTCCTGCAATATAGGTTACACAAGTAATTAAAGCCTTAATTTGTAGATAGAAGAAAGATGACTCAATCATATATTATCTGATTAAACCTAAATTGGTTTCTTTTGTATCTGATTGTGAGTATGCATAAGAAACTTCCATGTAATTAAAAACTTTGAATCAGTCTAGCTGGATTATCATATTCGAGTTGGTTCTTTGGTTTTGTACGTAGCTTCGAGTTTGTTTTTCAGTTCCCCAACGGTGTTTTTCATTAAGCTCGTTTTCACAACCCGACACTACAAAATCTATTTTAGGCTTAAACCTATTATTAAGGTCTAGGATTTTTGGAACCAGATTATTTATTTTTATTTACGGATAATAAGTAGCAACAAATATAAAAAAGGCCGATTTGGCGTACCTGCAATATAGGTTACACAAGTGAGGCCTTAATTTGTAGATAGAAGAAAGATGACTCAATCATATATTATCTGATTAAACCTAAATTGGTTTCTTTTGTATCTGATTTTGAGTATGCAAAAGAAACTTTTCTACAGTTTTGTCGAACATTAAGTTTTATAAACAAGTACAAAATGGTAAAATATAAAACAACATCCTTGCCAAAACTGACTCCCGATTTTTGTCGTTTTTGTTTACCAGTACACTTCGAAAGGTAGGTGTTAAGTTTCAAGCTTTTCAGTTAAGGTCACATGGTTTTTAATTTACAAAGTGATCTTATGTTTCTTTAGTGTCTTTCATGAGTGGTTATTTTACTACTTCAACTCCTTGTCCCACATTGTTCCAAAGTAAATGTCATGAATTATTTATATCTTCAACTGTCATTCACATATTAAAAGGTGTTGTTGCACAACAACAACTTGTTTGCTGTGTGTTCCAACAGCTTTTTTTCACTTAACATAGGGTCATATTTTGAAACTTGTAGTTTTTGCAACTATTTTCCCTATTGGTTAAGCTCGAATCCAAATATGTCAATATCCGAAACTTGTATGTGTCAACTATAAGTTATAACCATTTTTACAAACAAGTACATCACCTTAAAAGACCCAAATAGACGCCACACCACAAGACGTGATTTCAAGCTCAAAAGAGATCCATTTTCCCTATTGGTTAAGCTTGAATCCAAAGATGTCAGCATCCGAAACTTGTATGTGTCAATCGGCCTGTATGATGTCAAATGAAAACCTCTAGTAGTTAGATGAATGAAATATATGTACCAAACATAAAAACATTAGATTATACCGATGCAACAAATTTAACACACGGTCTTGGATTCTTAGAACTAGATTTGTTGATCTTCATTTACAGATAACAAATAGCACCAAAAGGCTAATTTGGCATACCTGCTATATTGGTTGGAGGCCTTTTTCTATATTGCTTAAAATATATTTTATTTGTTGCAAAATAATTAATTGTTAATTTGGTTAACCTCAAATGAGTGTTCATTTTCAAATTTCTGTAAGTACTATAAAGATTGTACCTTTTTATATAATAAAAAATGTGCAATTTTGAAGTGAGCATCTAATTTGATACAGAGGAAATTATATTCTTGCATAAATACGAATACTAGTTATTATTATGGAGAATTTTAGTACTTGGTTCAAATCATCTCAAGATGGCCGAGTGGTAACGCAGCCGAAGGTCTCTGAAGATACCCGGGTTCAAACTCGTTCGATAAACATCTTGGGATGGCTAGAGAAAAATCCGAAAGCAGCCACGAGGGTATAATGGTTAAACCGTGTACATGTAGTAGGGGTATCAAAAGGGTCGGGTAGACCAGATTAGACCCGACCCGAACTTGAATACCGTCTTATAGGGATTGGTTAACACAATTACAAATGCTTATTGGGTCCAACGAGTCAACCCGATAACTCAATAGCTAAATAAGATCGGGTTAGAGTTAGATTTTTGTCACCTAATTGGGTTCAGTTCCAACTCGCTAACGTGAAATAAAATCAACAAATCAATCACTACATAACATAAGCATCAACAAGCCTCGCAAGCTAGAACAATAGTATATTATTACATGGAAGTGTCAATATACTTTCATGACCAAAAATGGTTTTATAATCGACTTACGTATTAAAACTGTATCTACCAATGATAACTCATATTAGTGCTATGTTTGGCTAAATTAGCTGGCAGCAGTAGCAATAAGCTAGCTGTGAGCTGTAGTCACAGCTCACCGCTTCTTAAAGAAGCATTGGAAAAATGAGCTTTCTTAAAAAATAGCAAAGCTCACTATTGAAAACAAGATGAAATGAATGAAAAATGAAATTTCACATTAGAATGAAGTGAAGTTACAGAGAGGTATTTATACAAAGTAAAGTCAAAGATAAAAGTCAACTAAACTAATAACAGCTATGTTACTTATACTACACTGTACAATCCATGTTGCACAGTTACATTGAGTGAAATATTAACTACTACATTAAGTTACAATGTGTCAAGCTCTTCCAGTGTAGAATTTGCATCTTATGAGGACTGTGTCTTCTTGTATGGTTGACTGCAGCATCTCCTTTGGTTGACAACTTTGCTTGAGATGACTGAGTAGCTTCTTTATCCCCCCCCCCCCCCCCCCCCCCCCACAAGTTGGCACTGTGTATGGATCACAGATGCTCAACTTGGAAAGACACTTGTAGTGAAGAAACTTACTTAGACCTTTAGTCAAAATGTCTGCAATTTGAGCTTGTGATGGAACAAAGACAGGCTTGATTTGTCCACTCCTTATCTTGTCTCTAACAAAGTGACAGTCTATCTCAATGTGTTTTGTTCTAGCATGTTGAACTGGATTATTGGCTAGAGCAATTGTAGATGAATTATCACACATAACCAGTGTAGGAGTAGGCACTTGCATCCCTAGATCATTAAGAAGACATTTGACCCATGATATCTCACAACTGCTATCTGCTAGTGATCTATACTCTGCTTCAGTTGATGATCTTGAGATAACTGACTGTTTCTTAGATTGCCATGAGATAGGACAGTTGCCTAGAAATATTACATGCCCTGAAACTGACCTTCTTGTGGTGGCACAGCTTGCCCAATCACTATCACAGTAAGTAGTGAGGTCCATGTTATTTTGAACTGGAAAGAAAATACCTTGACCTGGGCAGAGTTTAAGGTATCTAAGAACCCTTTGTAATGCAGCAAAATGTGTTGTTCTTGGACTATGAGAGTATTGACTCAATGCTTGAGCAGCAAAGGAAAGATCAGGTCTTGTTATGGTAAGATAAATGAGTTTGCCTACAATTGCCCTGTAGAAAGTAGGATCTGAAAGAAGCTGACCATCAGTATCATTAAGCTTGAGAATAGGATCCATGGGTGTAGCAACTGGTTTGAGGTCTAGTGAATCTGCAAATTTGAGTAAATCCAATGCATACTTCCTTTGGCTCATTGTCAATCCAGTTGAATTTCTCAGAACTTCTATACCCAAATAATAATGAATAGATCCCAAATCTTTGATACTGAAAGTATTATGAAGTTTAGTCTTGACTTGTTGAATGAATGAGGTATCCTTCCCTGTGATAAGAATATCATCAACATATACTAGCAGTGCTATGAGAGAACCTTGATGATTGATGGTGAAAAGAGAAGTGTCAACATAACTTTGTTTGAAGCCAAGTTGAACAAGGAACGTTGATAATTTCTCAAACCACTGTCTGTTTGCCTGCTTCAAACCATATAAGGACTTGGTTAATTTGCAAACAGTGTTGGGTGGTAATGGTTTGGAATAACCTTGTGGAACAGTCATGTACACTTCCTCATTTAAGTCACCATGGAGAAAAGCATTATTGACATCTAGTTGTTGTATGGACCAACCATGATGAACTGCAATAGCCAATAGTGCCCTTACAGTTGCCATTTTAGCAACTGGTGCAAATGTCTCAGTGTAATCTACCCCTTCTAGTTGATTGAAACCTTTGGCAACTAGTCTTGCTTTATATCTTTCAATGGTTCCATCAGCATTAAGTTTGATTTTGTAAACCCATTTGCAGCCAATTGGTACTTTTCCAAGAGGAAGTAGAGTGAGAACCCATGTGTTGTTTTGTTCCATGGCCTGAAGTTCTTTGTCCATTGCCGATCTCCAAGTCTGGTGTTTGGAAGCCTGAGCATATGATTTTGGTTCACTAATAACATCTGTACTTAGGATTCTACTAAATGTTGTGGGAGTTAAGTTAGAGTAGTTGATGTATTTGGAATGATGGTGTTTGCTCTTTGTGAAATTGACTAGTGATGGTGGCAATGTATAATGAAAATCTTTGAGAGAGTTGGGTACAGATTTGGTCCTTGTTGAGGTTCTGGTAGGTAAAGGTGGTGGTGGTGGTGCAATTGGTGATAGTTGAGGTGGTGATGTGGGTGTATTGTTATGTTCAGGTGTTGGTGTAGGTATGGATGGTGTTGGTGAGTTATCATGATTTGTTGAAGGTGTGGCAGCTGAGACATGAGTGTTTGGTATAGAAGTGGATGGTGATGTTGGGACAGAAGTAGATGATGAAGAATGTTGTGAAGATCTTGGTGATGGTGTATAGGATGGTGGATGAATGGTTGAATATTGTAGTGGTGAAGTGAATGGATCATGAGTTGTGTTGATATGTAGTGATTGAAAGGGGAAAACTGTTTCATCAAAAATAACATTTCTGCTTGTGATGGTCTTTTGTGTTGTAGGATCATATAATATATATCCTTTTTGGTTTTGAGGGTACCCAACCAAAACAGTGTGTGTGGATTTAGGTTCAAACTTGTCATGAGTGTGAGTGTAGACATGTGTTCTGCATCCAATAATCCTGAGGTGTTCAAGGTTTGGAGGTTTATGATACAACATCTCATATGGACTTTTGTGATGTAAGATCTTGGAAGGTAGTCTATTGATGAGGTAAGTGGAGGCTAAGATGCAGTATCCCCACAAATGGATTGGGAACTTTGCTTGAAAATAGATCGACCTGGCCATCTCTAGGAGTTGTCTGTGTTTTCTCTCAACCCTGGCATTCTGTTGAGGAGTGTATGGACATGAGGTTTGATGAGCTATGCCTTGTGTTTGAGTGAAATTAAGAAAAGATTGGTTTATGAACTCAGTGCCATTATCACTTCTGATGGTTTGAATTTTGGAGTTAAATTGTGTATTCACATAAGAATTGAATATTTGGAATGTTGTGTACATATGTTGTTTAGTGGGAATGAAATATGTCCATGTTGCTCTAGAGTAGTCATCCACTATTGTTAAGAAATATTTGCATTTATTGAGAGTTGGATGTTTATAGGGACCCCATACATCAATATGTACAAGAGAAAACATTCTTTCAGCATGAGAGGACTATTTGGAAATGGTAACAAATGATGTTTGGCTAAAGGACATATAGTACACTTTGGTTCTATATTACAATGAAAAACAGGAGAAATAGATTTGATTTTCTTCAAAACTTGGAATGAAGAGTGTCCAAGTCATGCATGCCAGAGATGAGCTGAGCTGTTGTTTGTGAGAATTGTTGAAGTAGATGGAGTAGAGATGCCAGTCTTTGAAGGTGAGGGTGTGGTGAGTGTGTAAAGTCCACCATGTAGTGTCCCAGCTGTCTTGGAGCCATCATGGCCCTGGAAGATGCAATGATTGTGAGTAAAAGTAACTGATGAGTGTGTGGAGTTAGTGATTCTGCTGATAGAGATTAGATTGTAGGTGAATGATGGTATGTAACAACCAACACAATGCAACAACCAAACACTGATGATATCAATTCCATTCATCATCCTCTCTATTTCCACCAAAATGATCATCCTGGTCTAGTCCTTATCTCCAAGAAACTATCAGGATCAGAGAATTACAGCAGTTGGAGACGTTCTATGATGATAGCATTGAATGCTAGGAACAAGTTGAAGCTAATTACTGGAGAGTTTGAAGAACCTTTATCAACATCACCACTGAGATCACTATAGGAAAGAGCAAATGATATGGTAATTTCTTGGATTCTCAACACAGTTTCAGAACAAATTGGTAATAATCTCAGTTTTGTGAATTCTGCATTTGCTTTATGGAAAGAGTTAGGTGAACATTACTCTCAGTTGGATGGTCATAGGATTTATCAAGTTTCTAATGAGATAATTCAGTTGAAACAGCTTAACACTCCAATTGAATTGTATTATCACAAATTGAAAGGATTTTGGGATGAGTTAGATGCTTTGGAGGCTCCTTATGCCTGCACTTGTAGGTGTGACTGTGAAAATGGTAGAACCAATGGTGAAAGAGAACAAAGGAAGAGGCTTATTCAGTTTCTTATGGGCTTGGATGATAGTTATACCAACATTAGAGGTCAAATACTTCTTATGCAGCCCCTACCACAAGTTTCCAAAGCATACAGTATGTTGAGGCAAGAGGAAAAACAAAGAGACATTCCAAAATCCAACCCATTATCAGTCCCAACAGCTCTCAATACCTACAACACAAACAGGTCAAACCAATACTCAAAGTCAAACACATCAAGTTCTACTGGTCAATCATCCAATGGTTACAAGAAACCACCATTCAGGAAAGGTATCACATGTACTAACTGCAAGAAGGAAGGACATTATGGTAATGAATGTTATAGGCTAGTTAGCTTTCCTCCTGGTCATCCATTACATGGGAAGTTCATACAACCATCTCAGAGGGTACAACAATATAAGGGTTCAGTGAACATAGCCATGGGGGGTGAAGAAATTGAACAAGAGAATCAGTCAACTCCTCTCAATATGGCTAGTACTTCAGGCAATTCAGGCAATCCTACTGATCCATATGTGTTCACAAGGATGGACCAACTTCAAAACCAGTTGAATCAAGTTCTTTTGATGATGCAGAACCAGAATCAGAGGGAATTCACTGCTGCAAATCATCCACATATGGCAGGTATAAAGTACATTTTCATTGCTTCATTTTCATCTGGTATTAAGGAAATATGGGTTATTGATAGTGGGGCTACTGATCATATCTGTACTTGTCTTAACTTAATGACTAACATACAACATTGCAAGCACCCAATCATTGTACACTTACCAAATGGACACACAACATCTGTCACAATCTCTGATACCATATTGAAAACAAGATGAAATGAATGAAAAATGTAATTTCACATTAGAATGAAGTGAAGTTACAGAGAGGTATTTATACAAAGTAAAGTCAAAGATAAAAGTCAACTGAACTAATAACAGATATGTTACTTATACTACACTGTACAATCCATGTTGCACAGTTACATTGAGTGAAATATTAACTACTACATTAAGTTACAATGTGTCAAGCTCTTCCAGTGTAGAATTTGTATCTTATGAGGACTGTGTCTTCTTGTATGGTTGACTGCAGCATCTCCTTTGGTTGACAACTTTGCTTGAGATGACTGAGTAGCTTCTTTACTCACCACTCTTTTGCCAAACGAACACTGAAAAACAAAAAGTTCATTGCTCATCGCTCATAGTCCCAAAAAGCTCTACGCCAAACATAGCATAGGACGTGGAAATCACATAAGCAAAAGAATTGCATGGACAGTAAGGGGGTAAAAAACAAATTTTCTTTAGGTAAAAAAAAGAAAGAGTAAAATACACCGTTCGTCCCTAAACTTGTCTAAAAACATCATGTTGGGTCTTACCTTGACTTTTTTTTCACTGTCAGTCCCTATTCCATGTTTTGTGAACATACTGAATCCATTTGACTGTGATTTGTTGGTCAACTCCCGTTATCCGTTTTGGTGTGAGGGCATAATATACAATTCTACTTTTTTATTACCCCAAACACCCTCCTTAATCTTCTTCATTCACAAACACCAAATCAAATCACAAATTACATTCACATCTAATAATCCATCGATCTTCATTCTTCGACAACAAAAATGGAAAAAGCTTTAACCACTGAAAGATCTGTGGTGATGCTTTGAGTGAGTGAGATGATAGTATTAACTTTTAGAGTAAATACACCGTTCGTCCCTAAGGTTGTACCAGTTGTACCAACTCAAATAATTAACAAAATCGATGAAATGACAATTTTGCCCTCATGTGCAAGATACATGGGGACATAACGGGAGTTTACCGAAAAATAATAGTCAAATGAACTCAACATGATCATAAAACATGGAATAGGGACTCACGGTGAAAAAAAAGTCAAAGTACGACCCAACATGATGTTTTTGAACATGTTTAGGGACGATGGTGTGTTTTACTCAAAATAAAATGTTTGTTTGGGCATATTGGGAAGATTTTTAAACGTTTGTAACAAAAAGTCTCTTTAGTTCAAGCATACATGACTCTTTATGGCTTAAACCAAATAGAAAATAAATTGTTCTTGGAACTAGATTTGTTGATCTTTCTATATTGCTTAAAATGTTGATCTTTTTCAAACAATAATGATGCGATTACAACATATATATTTTCGTTTTATAACATGTGAAACATAAGAAAGATAACCCAAAGACATATATTAAAAAAAAAAAAAAAAAAAAAAAAAAAAAAAACAAAACTGATGATAAGAGATATTCAATCAAATCTGGTACTTAAATATGAAAGGTAACTTTTTTTATAGTTCCTGCTTTTCAATCTACTTTGTGATCTTATATTTCTTTAGTGTCACCATAAAAAAGTAAACTAGAGTAACTCTCAATACTGTCTTCCACGGTATATGAGAGAGGTTGAGACGTAGACAACGTTACCTCTACCTATGGTAGAAAGGCTGCTTCCGGTTCTAACAAAGGTAGAAAAAGACCTCCAACCTTGCAAGGGGTGATGATCGAACCCTTGACCTCTGTCTCCAGAGGCAAGAGTGATAACCACTTGATAATTTGTTAAATTATTTCAAAAGCTTGTCCCACATGGATTGAAAGTAAAAGCAATAATTATTTCAAAAGCTTGTCCCACATGGATTGAAAGTAAAAGCAATGAACTCTTTATAAGTTCAAAGTGTCATTCATTTATTAAAGCCTAAACTAAGTCTTTACAACAAACTTGTTGTATTGACTCTTTTTTTTTTTTTTTTTTCTTTCACTTAACGGCTTTTTTTGTTTCTTCATCTTTTTTTATCATCTGCATGTTACGACCATTGTAACTTGTTATTTCACCTGGTATCAATTAAAGTTTTGTTATAATTTGTGGTATTAAAATGTTATATAACAAGAACACAAGTCATAGATATGAAGTGGGCATTACAAGCACAAAAAACGAACCTATTATTCAAATATGGAAGTGTACACGAACAATTGTGCTTATGTACTTTCTTCATGGTGTCAGATGATTTTCAAACAATAGCCGAATGTGTTTACGATACAATATGATAGGGTTAATAGACAAAGATGTCACTAAACTTTCTAAAAAATTACGCCTAATTAAGGTACTCAATTTTCATATTGTTCACTTGGCTTACTCAACTTATAGGAAGCATATGTGACTATAATTTTAGTGTTAATGGGAGTGACTTGAATATATATATTTGGATAAGTTAAGCAACATAAATGTCATGTTTTTACAAGTTCAATGATTTTTACATATATTTTTATAAGTTCAGTGACTTCAAAATATAATGTTTATAAGTTCAGTAACCTATGTGAACAGATTGAAAGTTTGGTAACTTAGTCGCATTTTTTTGAAAAGCTTAGTAACATATTTGTATATTAACCTGAGTATGCTAAAAGCGACGAAGAATTGTTTAGTTTCAGTTTCAATTAACTAGGATACAAGTTGCTAATACTATTTTTGCTAATACTATTTTTAAAACAATAGAGCTATTTTAATTTTTATTTTCTACCAAGTTTGTTTTGTATTGTAGTTAAGATGGTAATTAAGTGATTTCATGCCTTTTCTTCAACATACATTACCATTTATAGACCAAATATACCTGGTGTATGTCGCTTTTATTGACTTATATTATTTGGAAATCTTTCTCGCCTCCATTTGATATCTTACAGATTAACAATCGAAAACTGCAGATGAAGGTATTAACGTGTTTGGAACAATGTTATTGAAACGGTTTTGTGGGAAGTCAAACTTGGGTTCAAGGTATTTTCTGTCACACATCAAGGATACCATCAATGATGATCGGGACAGGCTAGAAGTTTCTGTTGACCATAATGAAGTTAACTTATTTGCATCGTCTGAACACATGGAACGGGTTTCCGAGTTTGCAAATTGAGTATTGGACCCTCATGGAAGGTGGCTACAAAATGAATGTTTGAAGAAGTGTTTGTTTCCTGTCAAACATGCCTTTAGCTGAAATAAAGCATTTGGAACCCAAAAAGAAATGTGTTAACAGTTGATATATTTCTTTATGGTCCAAATTATATTGAGGAAAAGAGCTTTTGTGCTTTTCGGAGAAACACACATCTAGCAACCTACAGGCCATAGGCTCAACGGAGCTGGTTAAGATAATAAAAAATGGGACCGGGTAACATTTCTTACCCCTGAAAAATCTACAAAGTCTGATTAGTTTTAGGGATACGTTCTTTCAAAGGAAAAGGAGTACTCCTTCTGTTTTGAGACTTGTCTTGGTTAAGATCACACAATAAGCTTGGCTACTTTAATTTCAAAGAAAAGGAATACTGTTTTATAAACCACAAATTGGCTTTTATAATATCAAACATGAACTTATTTTATGTTTACGACTTTATGACAAAAAGCTTTTCAATCTACATGTGATCTTATGTTTCATTAGTGTCATCATAATTTATTTCAGAGGTTCTCCCACATCGATATAAAGTAAGAGTAGTGAACTCTTTATAATCCCAAGTGTCATTAAAATTTTAAATTAATGAGGTGTGGTTCTAACAGTTAAAAGTAGTTCTCAAATTTTATTGTTTTGTATTTCCTTTATTTATTTATTTATTTTTTTTAATTTCTTTTCATTTAAATCTTTTTCATAACATGGGTCAGTTTAAACCGAAGACACATAATTTGATTTTTTATTGTTTCGAGAGATTGAGTCTTAGACCCCGGTATAATGATGATCATTAAGAGACCAAGATCCTCACTGCATATCAATTTTTTTTTCTTTAAAATACCTTTGACAAACTTAGTGTAATAAGTAAACCGGAAAAACAACCAAAAATATACCCGAGTCTTAGACCATGTATAATGATGATCATTAAGAGACCAACATCCTCATTGTCATATCAATTTTTTTCCTTCAAATCAACTTTGACTAACTTAGTGTAATAGAACGTTCAAAAAAAAAAAAAAAAAAAAAAAAAAACTTAGTGTAATAAGTAAACCGAAGACACAACCAAAAGCGAGTAAATTGCAAAAATCGTCCCTAAAGTTTGACCAATTTGCATGTTTCGTCCTACAAATTTTGAAACTGCAAGGATCGTCCCTAAAGTTTCGCCCGTGTGCATGTGTCGTCCCTAAAGTTTGGTCCGTGTGCATGTATCGTCCCTAAAGTTTGACCAATTTGGGACGATATATGCCCCAAAAGGACGATATTTGCCCCAAAAGTTTGCCACAGGGACGATTTTTGCAGTTTCAACAGTTCTGGGACAAAACATGCAAATTGGCCAAAGTTTAGGGACGATTTTTGCAATTCCCTCCAACCAAAAATATACCCGACAAAAACAATTAAATAAAGACACTTCACACACAAAAAACCTCACACAAGTCGGTCGCATAAGCGACCGATTCCCTCCTTTCTTCGCACGCGACGCGTCCCATGGTGGTCTGTCTAATGGGTGTCGACGCGTTGGTAATAGCCACCGACCGACTAGTCGACCACCCACTACACCCAGCCTTATAGCTTGAAAGTTCATAGCTAATCAGATTGCTTTGTTTCGTTGTTAATATAACAAAAATGGTCATGTTATGTGATACTACTTCAACGAATGTAGACATGGCCAAACGAGGTGATGAATTGATCACCTACTTGTGCTGAATGAATAAGTGCTTACGAGTTTTGTTTTTTTATTTAAATAAAACAAACCCAATTGCATAATCAGGAAGACTTAAACAATATATGAAACCTCTTCATGCATGGTTGGTATTTCAAAAAGAGATGATATGTTTGTTTGATTGCTAATGAAGAATCTCAAGATCAATAAAGTATCTTTATACGAGTGTGATGTGAATAAATATGTTTGATCACGTATAGTCTATAGTTGGACCACGAGCCCAAACTATAAGACATCACTAAGCCCAAACCCACCACGAGTGGGCTATCATGACAAATGACTTGGGCCATCAATACCTACGGCTCGGGCTCACGAAGCCCAAAGCCCAACCAAAACGTATAATTAAGGGATAAGGATCTTCTATTCACGGGATAGATATCCTTACCCCGGATAAGCACCACGAGTGCGAAGAGTAAGGAGCAAGATACCTACACGGTCTCTGCGTCCTATATATAGAAGTACATATTCTCATTGAAAGGTACGATTGACACAATCCCTAACTCTTCTACAAACCCTAAAACTGATTACTTACTCTCATGCCGGAGTCTAATCGTGGGAGACAATCCCACGATAAGCCTAACGGTGTTGTTTACTTTCTTAGTGCGCATGTTTCACAAAGCACTAAAGTTCTAATTGGTACGAGAGCAGGAGTTCAAACAAGGTAAGCCCAACTTTTGTATCAACAAGTGGCGCTATCCGTGGGACCCTACACTAAGAACTCAAGACCAGAATGCCAAAAAACAAGAACTCAGGCCAGCGGACTCCGCAGCCAGAGAAAACACATGATGATTCACATAGGAAGAAGCATCAAGACTCAACTCCTAAGCCGACCTCTGGAACAACCAGTGCGCCCGGTCATCGTGAGTCAAACGTAACTCCAATCCTGACCGCGGTAGAATTGCCCTTGGGAACAACCTGAGCCACTACCGTGGTCTCAAGCGCCGAGGACATTCAGCGCACCCTCTTTACCACTCCCCACCAGATGGCATCCATAGTGGACAACACTGTGCCACCGGGAGCACCCAATAGAGAGAGGGAACCTCATGCGGAAACAGACATCCTTGCAGTAGAAGAGGATGCACCTGGAGTGGCATTAAACGATTTCGTGGCCTAGCATTATGAGACTTTAACTCGTCTCATACAAGAGGAGGCGAGGAAAAGGTCAAGCCACAACCCACAAAATCGGCTAAACTTTAGCCAAGAAAAATCTCTACCGCGCCACGCTGAGAGCAGAAACAGTGAGAGGCGCACCAACGTCCATGATAGACTTGGTACAGCATCTAACTCACAATACTCGGAGGATCACGAAGATAACCCAAGGCGCACCAGTATTCATGCTAGGCTGGGTAGCCGCAGGATACAAGATAGGCTTGGACGACAACACTCACCAAGCGCAAGCACCTCAAGGTCAGGAAGCAGAAGAATCCAAGATAGGTTGGGAAAACACTACTCCCCAAGTACAAGTCCTTCAAATTCGGACTCCGAATACAAACGGCGCAAGCGCCATAGGAGAAACAATTCCCCCTCAAGCAACTCCTCGGACAACGAGGACAAAGAGACGGGACATTGGAAATCTAAGAACCGACGCCGGTACGATGAGGATGAGGATATTTCCCTCCATTGGCGTCGCCAAAAGGTTGATGCGTTTACGCGACGCATAAGTGACTTCTCAGATGACAAGAGAAGGCGCATGCCCACCAATGTTAAAACATATGATGGCACGGGTGATCCTGATGATCATCTAAAAATTTTCGAGTCAGCAGCTGCCATCGAAAACTGGCCACAACCTATGTGGTGCCATATGTTCAACTCTACCTTGGTAGGGAATGCGCGAACAAGGTTTAGCAAACTTCCACGATGGAGTAAGTTAGTAAGTACACCCCACGATGGATGCACTTTATCGCACACGGTGCGCGTTTAACAAAAACACGGATTCAAAACAATTGACTCCTAAATTCGTACACTAACTTCATACACGCTTATGAATTTAGTATGCATCTCACAATGCATGCGCACCAACAAGTTGAATACAAAGTAATAAACCAAGACACTTGGTCACAAAAAAGTCTAAACGTAGTACGCTACACATATACTCGTGCGTTTGCTAAGGTCATAGACCACAAGCGTCTCATAAGCTATGGGCTTAATGCACAAACTCTGGGCTCAAATACAAGACATTATTTGTATGTTTGTTACTTTGGATAAGCTTTTCACATGATAAAGACAAGAAAAATCTAAGTACAAAACAACATATGTGCACAAAAGAGTCCAATAATTTCATTTACTAAAAACTACGAGTTTTTTTTTTACAAAGCTATAACTACGAGTTATGCACATCTATACACTATGGACGCGCTTTGGGGAATACTCTGGCACAGCTGAGCTTCCCGCCTCTTGCAACTTCTTCAACAAAAGCGCATCCTTTTGTGACACTGTCGCCACACTAACGGCAACACCATCCGACCTAGGAAGGTGTGCAGCACCCACACCACAGAGGGTGGCCTTACCCTTAAGACCTTTCTTCTTGGCCGCTCTCTCTGTGTGACGCTCCAAAACTTCCTTCAGTGGCAGCTCTGTCTCAAGCGCAAAGGGATTTAGGATGTCACGCGGGCGGGCGAACACTGGCACCTGCAGCTGAGACTCATCAGGCTTCAACAAGATATCAGCCTCGGCCTCTGCATTCTCGGCTACATGCCTCCCAAGTGTTAATCCCTGCATCATCACTCGAATGGGATAATCTTGGTCGCGCTCCAGCTGCGCAATGTGGGGAAGCTCAAAGAGCCTCATCTTTTCCATCGCCTACACAAGCTCGTCGTAGGCATCATCTTTATACTCAGGAACCTCAGAGGGAGAAACCTTGAGCAGTTGCGCCTCCGCCAACTCTTCAACGGCCTGCGCCTTGCCACGAGCAACGGCGCACTCCACCACCCTTCCAAAGGCGCTCAAAACCTCTGGAGACTCCAATGTCCCAACGGCTGCCAAGCGCAAGCCATGGCTGATCAACCACCTGCGAAAAACATGACAAAGGCATTAGAAAAGAAACGCAAACTATAAAAGAATTAAAGAAATGTACAACAAGTACCTGCGCTCTGCAATGGTCGACAGCAGATGAGGATACAACTCCTCATCGTACTCTATACTCAGCCTGCGCAGCTTTTCTTCCTGCGCCTCAACAGATTCTTGGACTTTCTTACCAAACTGCGCAAGCTGACCGCAGAGCTCGTTCTTCTTCTCCTCCAGGTATTTTACACCCCAGGCAAGGTCAGCCTTATGTTGCTGCGACTCCCCACGTTCGTGTTGCAAAAAACTACCAGCATCTCCTCAGTCGCCTTCTTGGCACGCTCATTAGCAGCTAACACCTCTGCCTGAGCCTGAGCCAATTGCGCCTTAAGCTGCGCAATATGCTCATCCCTCTGAGCCAGACTGTTTCCCTCAACAACGGTACGCGCCTTCAGCTGAGTGACCAACTCAGCCTGGCGAGCAGCGACCCCATTCAGCTCCTCCACCAACTCCTGCGCAGACATCTGCGCTGCTGCCTTCAGTGGCCCCTCTACATCAGCAGCCTTCAGAACCTCTTCCACATCAGCAATCTTTGGTGATGCGGCATGATCATCAAAGGCTGCACCACCTTCTGCAGCATGGTCCCTACGAGATAAAGAAGATGAAATTAGCACGCAGCTATATATATAAATAAAAAAAAATGGAAAAGATATAGTCGTAAACACTTACACAAGAGGTAGAGATTCGGCCTGATTCTTCTGAGCGCTGGTGGCAGACATCTCATCAGGCGCATCTGACTCATCTTCCCCAATCAAACGACGCCTCCTTTTGGATGTACCCACATAACCACCAGAAGACGCTTCCTTGCGCTTCTTCTTGCGGACCTCTGCAGATTCCACAATCTCCACGCTGTTAGACGCCTCCACATGCGTCTCTTCCCTCACGGGAGACGTCTCCTCAACAGGAGGAACAACCTGTACTGGCGCGACAAGCATAGCTGCAGGAGGAGAGTCTGACTGCGTAACTGGTCCAAATACGGTCAGATGTCCCGCAGTAGCCTGCAATATGGGTTGCTCACCCTCCCTCAAGGGTCGCGCCCCTATAGTCACGCGCTTAGGCTCTTTCAGCTTCACAACGGAGAACAAGTCCATTTCTACGACAGACAGAAGACAAAACGACAAAAGAACAAAGTTAGTTATTCAAAGGATAAGAAGCAAAACACTTACATTATAGACGCAGTAAAAGGATGAGCACCCACCCTGGCTGTCCTCATCAAGAAAGGTTGGAACCTCGTTCGCACCATCAAAATAATTTTGGCTCAGCCCCATGTGCACCAAAAACTCCTCAGGATAGGAGTTAATGGGAATACGGTTACTATCAATCGTATCCGCATCTGCGAGGCTATACGAACCAGGGATAGGACGCTCATCCCTCGGCAGTGTCCCTTGGGCCTAAAACCCAAAGCGCGACGGGAAAACCACATCGTCCACCCAGAAAAAATATTCCCTCCAGCGCCTCAATGAATCTACCTTAACGGTATAGCATTGAAGGTTCCCTGAGCGTTTGGCAAATGAGACCCATCCGTTTGCCCATGTAGAATGGTAAAACGCACGGAATAAGTCAACAGTCGGGTTAATGGCGAGCAACCGACAATTAATTTCGAAATTAGATATCTTCGCCGCACCTATACAGTGCAGCTGCGATATATGGAGCTGATAATGATTGAGCACGTTGCTCAAAAACACGGAAATGGGTATGCGATAGTTTGCATAGTCAAAGAGGCGCGTATACACGCCTATCTTCTCATCGGGGAAATCGGCTATACACGCGCCGACATCTGGGGCCTCCGGATGGACGTCGAGAGGAATGAAGTAGTCAGATGCAAACTGACATACGTCATCCTCATCCATCAAGGAGTGAAAATCATCTAACTGAGCAACAACCATTTTCGTTGGATGACAAGGACTACTAGAATTGCGCACACGCAGTTACCTAAATCGAATAGTGGATCGAGGAAAGAAAAAGCTTTGATAGTTTTCGGAAATGGTGGAAATATTTTACTATGTGTTTTTACGGTGAAAAGGGGACGGTGACTTTATACAAGCACCCAAAACCCTAAAAAGGGATGCCACGTGGATCCCACTCACAGATCGTGTGGCTAGGAAATGAGCAAGTACAACACTTTTTCCCATTTACCTAGGTACACGTAGATACTTCCCCCATTTTTCGAGGCACACTTTGTGATATTTGGGACAAGGTTCATTGTTCCCATCATTTGGGCGGGAAATATTTCATTAGTTCCCGCCACGCTTGCCGCTCGTTCCTTTAGTCTAGTACCCGCGGCTACGGGCCGCGCACACTAGACTGGGGGGACATGATGACGTATAGTCTATAGTTGGACCACGAGCCCAAACTATAATACATCACTAAGCCCAAACCCACCACGAGTGGGCTATCATGACAAATGACTTGGGCCATCAATACCTACGGCTCGGGCTCACGAAGCCCAAAGCCCAACCAAAACGTATAATTAAGGGATAAGGATCTTCTATTCACGGGATAGATATCCTTACCCCGGATAAGCACCACGAGTGCGAAGAGTAAGGAGCAAGATACCTACACGGTCTCTGCGTCCTATATATAGAATTACATATTCTCATTGAAAGGTACGATTGACACAATCCCTAACTCTTCTACAAACCCTAAAACCGATTACTTACTCTCACGCCGGAGTCTAATCGTGGGAGACAATCCCACGATAAGCCTAACGGTGTTGTTTACTTTCTTAGTGCACAGGTTTCACAAAGCACTAAAGTTCTAATTGGTACGAGAGCAGGAGTTCAAACAAGGTAAGCCTAACTTTTGTATCAACAATGTTAGTCGACACAAGCTTCAAAATGTACACTATCTGAAGACTATTCCAAAGTGGATATCAATTTTTGTGTTGTTTGAATTGAGCCCCATTGAGAGACGAAACTAAAAACAAAAATTGAGGATCTCTCTACTAGACAAAGTATAGTGGGTTTATAAGTTAGCCCCATTACACAAATGTGTTTCATGAGTTTATTGGACTCAACTTTCAGAACACATGCATTAAAATATCCACAATGGAGTAGTAAGCAAGAAACCAGTAAATCTTTTTCCTAATAAAATAAAACCCCTAGTGGGGACTTTTTCATTTCAAATAAATCAAATCATACTTTATTAAGTAATAATGAAATTAAATGTTATTTTTATTTTAAAAAAATATTAGATACATAAGCTTATATATTTCCCGATTTGCCAAATAAAGTTACAAATTCGTTTTTGTGTACTCGTGATAAGAAAATCACATAAAAGCTATATGTGTCAAAAATCAAAATAAAAAAAGTTTAAAAAAAGCGGATGTAATTTTTCAAACTTCAGTGCCTCAAATGTTAATTAAAAGAAAAAGTAAATTAATATAAAATTCAGAAAATAACAATAAGATAATGACTTCCCCAATTTCTCACTCGATGTGCCCTATACAACAAACGAAAAAACACCCGACAATCACCAACAACCTAACCCCAAATCATCAGACCATCAAAGTTAATCTAATCAAAACAAACTCTCATAAATTATTTAGGGCAGGTGTGTTTGGTTCTTCAATGAACATATCAGAATAAACAAAGATGCTTGGGTTCAGAAGTCTTATCAAATAAGGTACTCATGTATGTTTGAAAATCAATTCTTTACCCAGAACTTATGTCGTCAATAATCTTAACTGTTAATATATGTGTGTGTGTGTGTGATTGTTAAATATGTAAAAAAAAAATAAAAAAAAAAATAAAAAAAAATAAATTGTTGTGTGAATGAATTTTTGTTGTACAGAGATTATCGTGTGGATGATAAGCTCGCAATCACGACCTCGTCACCTATTGGTATGTCTTTTCATCAACATCTTATGATTTCAATTTCCTAAATAATAATGTTTAGTTTTCTTTATTCATGAATTGATTGATTAAAGATTGTGAACTTTTATTTATTTATTTATTTATTTATTTATTTAATTTTTTTTCTTCATGGTGTTTAGTTGAAAGCTTTGTGAAGTTTATTGAATTGGTGGTAAATTATGACAGTTTTAATTTTTATGGCTTTTATCTATAATAATTGCCTTATTGGATACTCTTGATGGCGTGATGATGATGGTTATTTGATTAATGCAGGTAAACAACCCAAAAAGAAAGTCCATATTTGCACTTGAGTTCAATTAGAGGTATGTCTGATTTGATAAATTGAGTTGACAATGCATAATGTTGCATATGTTTAACACTAATGACACATGGGTTAGTTTTAATTTCCAACACCATCTCTTTTTATGTTCAACCGTGTTTAAATTTCCATTTATTATATTATCGTGTTCGGGTTGCGTTTTGAATGCATAGTATGCGATTTGAAAATGCAATGGATATTTTTGGATCAACTACACCTAAGCTAACGGGTTTAGTAGCGAAGTAATCTTTTATATGATAAAAGAAAATCTTTTTGACATAGAGATTTTTGGAACTTCCTTTATTAGGTAATAATTAAATTATTGTTATTTTTTATTTAAAAGATTTTAAATTAAAGAAACCTGATATTTCTTGATTTAGCCAAATTTGATTTTAAAAAAACAACAAAAAAAAAAAAAAAAAAAAAAAAAAAAAAAAAAAAAAAACCAAAACGTTTTTTCACGTAGGTGTACGAAAAAGTTAGTAAATACACACGACCTTCTTGGCTCATATTTTATAGTTTGGACCAAACTATATATTAAAAAGTAAGCACACTCTATATCTCAATGCATTTACCGGGAATGGTATGTACCCATCATTGTAAATTGTAAAGGTAACCTTGGTCATATGAACTTGCTCAAAGGCAAGAGTCTAGGACAACTACATTTAGCTGTAAAATCTTTATTCTGAGAAACTGCTGAAGTGGTGAAATAAATCAAGTATTAGAGATAAATGGCGAGGAAACAAAATTCTTTTTGTTAAATTTTGGCGCCTGTTGATCTAGGTTTGTTAAGCACTTAACGATGAACCCTGATAAATATGGTAATGTAAAGCAGATTTGACAATCTGTAATCATATATCGTGTATATTGTCTGAGAAATCTAATAAAATAGTCGCATAAAAGTTGTGGATCGAAACTCGTCTTCAGCAGCTGTTTGTGATTAAGTTATTTTTTTTTTCTTTCTAATGATTTTAAGGGGGCTATACTCTGTAGTGGTTTTGCATCCATCCTCTACTGCTTATAAGTTAAAACCCATGAGTTAGGTTACTTACTATATAACTGAGAAGATAAGAATGAGACTGTTATTACACAACATACATCGTTTGGTGATCAAAGAATTTTGCTATTAGAAACTATGTTCATATTGAATGCCTCTGTAGAAGTTTGTCCAAGGTGAGAGATCAGTAGAGTTCGTGCCGATGAGGGGTAAGCAATGCCAAAGACCTCTTATAATTGTTTATTTTGTTTTAATGCATCAATAAGCAACTCCAAGGTTTTCTAGATGGCTTGCCTTATGCCAAACACCCCATTACACTTAGATTAGTCTTCAATAGGTAAATGGGTGGATGTAATGTCGTGGTTGATGAGAAATGGGTCACAAACTCTAAAGGCAAGTGTTAGATATTTTTTTGATCATCCTCATTATAGGAATAAAATTATGATCTGAGATTCAAATGGATGGTAGGAGTGGATGTTTTGCAACAGGAAATAACTTTATGGTACTTCAACTTTGTGATGAAACCATGGGCAAATGGAAGGTACACTGATTTTTGTTTTTAAATGGCCATTTAGATTAAGCCTACTTATATTTGATCACCCACATTAAAAAATGGCAACAAAAAATGTGGGTGGGGTGGGTTCAAACAAGTGAAAAAAAGTTTGGGTCAAAACGAACAATTATGAGATGGGTGAGGCATAGTTAATCTACAACACTTTTGACCAATTTTTTGAAAAGTATATGGTTTGTTTGTCAACTGATTTCAAAAAAAATACAATGTTTCATTAATAGAACTTTTTGGTAATGAATCTATTTAAATTTGGAAATTGGGTTAAATTTATAAGGAGATTGAGGAATTCAAATAGGAAAGAAAATTGGACTACGGTGATCAGTTCGATGGCATATATGTACTACCTGGTGAACTTGATTGTATCTTTGTAAGTAAACAAATGAGGCTGCTGCTGTAACTGCCGCACAGGCAGTAAGGAAACTTGGATTATGTTGATAGGGATCGTTGGTAAGCTGAATTGCCATGCTATATTTTTTGTGTGATATTTAAGTTACTTGCTACATGGCATCAATAGAATACTTCAGTTAGTGATAATAAGTCAATAGTTATGCTATGCAAATTTCATGTTTATCGTGTTTTATTCACTTTTATGATGTCATATGATTCCTTTTACATTTGTTGGAAAGCTTAGGCATTAAGGAAAGTTATGCATACCAAACCATGGATTGGAAACCAAGCCTTTTATAGCATTTAACAATTTCAGTAGAGAGCACAAGGTTAAAGTTTTCCATGGAACTTACAATTCGTAATGGGTATGCACCTTTTTGTTCTAGATATAGCATAAATAAGGAACTTTAGTAGCAAATGTTAAAGTAGATGAAATGTCAGTAAAAGCAAAACAAGAGAACTAGACATTATAAAGTAATTAGCATAGTGAAAGATGCCAACAAACCAAAATAGTGAAACAATATTGGAATTAGGAAGCATTCGTAGACAAAGACCTCAATAGCACCCATCAAATTCTAAGACCACCTCCAGCAGAAAAAGTCAATCACACTTGCTACTAAAGCTAGAATCTTTATAGATACTAGAACTGTAATTGCTAATCCAGTAATCCATATTTGTTTTACTTTTGCTATAAGTTTTATTATATTTGACGTACTAATTATTTATAGAGAACCAAAAATGTCTGGACAAGAGGTTTAAGTTCAACCCAACCAGTACCTAAAGCTACCTATTTTGACCTGTTAACCGTCCTACCCTCTTTTGACACCTATACTTTGTTTCATGCAAAATTTGAACTAATGTATAAAGAACTAGGTTTTGTTTAATTTAATACTTCTAATACAAATAAAACATGGCGTCTATATTCTTATATAAACCACTAAACTGAAAGAATAACACATGTTTTTTACATGACTTTTGTAAAAGACCCAAACAAGAAGGCAAGGGTTAAGGCTATAAAGCTTATTTTTAATAGTTGTGGTGTTTTCGTTATAATGATCATATAAACTATATATCATCATGATATATATTACGTGCATAGTTGCTGGGATAATGTGAAGATTTATAAATACCGAGAAAACTATTTTGGTCACAGTCTTAAGGCTCTTGTAGGAAGATGTCAAAAAGGTTAGTCTCCTTATTTACCAAATAAATATAATTGTTTTGTCATAGAAATTCATAATATCTGATTGGGCATATGGTTTTAAAAATATAAAGTATTTTTACATAGTGACAAATTTACAAAATAAGAGAATTTAGCTGAAGATCTGTCTTTTCAGCTTGTGTATGATGAAAAAGGAACAGATAGACGAGCTTAGCTTTGAAATTTTACAAAAAAGAAAACGATTGCACTTAATACATGACACATTGTTGTTTTTTGGCCAGCTTATGTCAACTAAATCGATGGTGTTTTCTCTTTTTTGATTAGCTTTATATCTTTATAGGGTTTTAATGAATATAATATGAAATTGAACAGGGAAGGTCTGCACTGGTATGCTAAAGATAAACAATCAAAGGATATGCATATGGAGGCTTCTAAAGAAGAGATGCGGAGGATCAAGGAAGAAGATGATAAGGCTATGAGGGAGACTCTCAGTTTAGCTCCTAAGTGTGCTGCAAAATCTCAAGGTAGTAACATTGATAAAAATGAGTTCTCTGAACTTATCAAACGAGGTTCGACTGCGTAAGACTTAGGAGCAGGACATGTTGAGGCCGTTCATATGTCCAGGGTCTCGGTTTTGCCATGTTAGAATCTCGACTAAACTTAATTTTTCTTAGGTATATAAACTTGGGGACATGATAATTTTCTTTCTAGAGGTGGTAAAACAGGTAGGTTTGGGTTTACCCACACTTTTTGAGGCATTGATTTTACGTGTAACAAATAATTGGTGTGTAAAATATGACTATTTGGTTTCTAGAATACTATTAATTTCTAGCTTCATTCTGCTTAACCCGTCCAACCCATTTTGACCCATTCTCAAAGTAATACTTGTGGTTTGTCTATAATTACATAAACCAAATGAATATAGTGGCAATATGCTTTGTTCTTTTGCCAACTTTTTGTTTTGTGTAGCCATGTGCATGTATAGACTTGCTAAATATATGCTTCTTAGGAGCCCTTTTTTTATTTTATTTTTATTTTTTTATTATTATTTTTTTTAGCTAAGAGAATAGGTTTACAAACCCATTTAATATTATTTCTTTTCTAAGTATGACTAATTATTTCTTTTAGTTGGTCTATATCCATAAAGCGTAAATTGTAATGCTCTCGCAATAAGTGACTCATATAGATGTGGACCACACACACTCTCTTAGCTAAAAAAGAAAGAAAAAAAACCCCTTAATGTCTTAATTTGCTAATTTTAGCGCTCTACTCAACTACCTCTTAACAATTTCCATATTATTTACAGGTATGGAAAATGCGTAATGAAGGAAGGTCATTACAACATACTGATACTATTATAGCTTAATTAAGTATTAATCCATTACATGTTTTAAGATCAATGGAGGATCATTCACTTCCTTATGGTATTTTCTAGGACATAGATAATTGTAGTACGAAGTTTAAATGCACAAAGATGTCATGCTTGAAGTTTCTACAAGTTATAACTTATTTCACATCCTCACTTATATAACATGCATTTACCAATGGGAAATTCATTTTTGAAACCGGTTGTTTAGTCCATTTTCTACAATATCGCATGTATGTGGAGATCCAATATTGCAAAATACGAATCCACTCTAAAGAGTTTTTATCCAACTTGTATGAAGATAATTAAGGTCTTAGGTTGGAGCTTCAGTACATAAACATTTTGGGGGTGACAAAGGAAAGGGTTCGGAAACTTTTAGAGATCCAATTAAGTCAAGGACTCGCCTTCTTTAGATAACTTGAACACTCATCTCATTAACCGTTTTGTTAGTTTAGATTATAAAAGATAAACCAAAATATCTCATCCCAGTGGCAAGAACAGAAAATTTCAAGATTGAGAGAAGATGAGATGAAGATGGGTATGAGCGAATGCAATTTGAGATGGAAATGACAAAGTGATTGAGTGGGAAGAGATTTATTACAATGAGTTTGTCAAAGTAACTCAACTCGACATTTAAAAAAAAAAAATACTTTTTAACGTTAATGGACAACTTTTAGTTTGAACTATTTCAATAAAAATAACAATAAATAAGAAAAGTTTGGTTTAAAAGAAAAAAAATGCACTTTTCAATAGTAACAAAAAATTAAAAAAATAAAATAATTATGGATATATACAACAAATTGCATTAAAATAGCTTTAGTCAATTTTATTTAAATTCTAGAAGATGATAAATCTACAATATATTATATTCGTGTTCTTTATTATCTAATTATAAAATATTATAATAGTTGAACTTACAAAAATTACATGATAACACACAATCATTAATTTTTCAGCATAAGATTAAAAAACTTTTAAGATATCAAAAGTTTCCTTACATAAAATTGTTTAATATTTGTTTTTTTGATGTAGGTCCTAATGACAATAAAATGCAAAGGAAAATTCTTAGGAGGTGTTTACATAAGCATCAGTACGAAACGTATAGTTATAGCGAGCAAAATGGTATATGTCAAAGCATTCTTTAATTTAATCTTATTTTCAACAGTGGGCTCTTGGATCGCTTACTATATGTATTTCTTAGGTGGAAGAATACAACGGCTAACATGAACGATCATGTCTCCATTTGATGGCTAAGGTCAACATGTACACGTTTATGAGGTGCTACAAGTAACACATTCTATCTTTTCAATTTGCATTCAAGTTACTAAGAAGATATTGACCCTTTGTTATACATTGTATATGCTCTTATAGGCTAAGAAGGTTAATGGAAATAAGGACAACACTCCTTTTGAAGACTCGCTGTAAGTTACTAAGTTGAACCCTATGCTATTTCCCCATTTATGAAAGTTTAGTGGCTTAATGATATTTTAATGACGGAATTAAATAAATTAATTATAGTGGCAAAGAAAGATTGGTGAGCAGGTACAGAAATGTAGTACTATCATATACTCCGTATAAGGCTTTGACTTAGCCAAATGACTGACATTATAACACAAGTATACAAACCTTAAATTCTCAGGTTGATTATGGAGGCTGTTTTGTAATTGAAATTCAGCACAACTCAAAATTCCAGAACAAAGATAACTGCATTGCCTATTGAAGATGACGATGACACTCATTCCAAACACCCCATGACAGCAGCCAAACACCCCTTGACATCAGCAACCAAACATTCCCTTATAGCAGCCAAGCACCCTATAACAGCATCATCCAAACACCCTCTAATAGCAGCAAAACACCATTAGAGAAAGATGTTTGATGAAAAAGTAACCATTATTTAAGATGATAAAGATCATGACCGTAAACATTCGCTTTGTCATAAAAGATTATTGTTTCTTCAGTATGATAACACTTTCTATTTTGGGACTTTGGATTCATTTTGATCTACAATTTCATATGCTCTTCAAATATTTATATTGAAAATATACATTATTGAAAATTTTAGAAAATACAATTAATACATTATTAAAAGCTATTTTGTTTTTTAATTAATAAAAATACGTTATGGAAAATTTTAGAAAAAACCCCGCGCGTGCGCGGGTATTATAACTAGTATAACCCTACAACACTCACATATCTGCTAACATCCATATCACATTTTTCTTACGACATGTTTATCACAAATACTATCTCACTATTTTTAAAATGATATAGCATCTGCTAACATCCATGTCACATTTTTCTTAAGGCATCTATCTCACTATTATTAAAAGGATATAAAGTCGTCGTATATTGGGTTTATCCGTCTCTTAGTGGGCTCAAATTGTTTAAGCCTAAAAAACCGAGACACAAAGATAACATAACGAGCGTTTTAACTTTATGCCCCAAAACATGATACACATGAAGCACAAAATCATTTAGAAACCAAGATAAAAATTTGTTTATTTTCGGTTTGAATCAACTACAACACAAGTTGCTAACACTGTTTATAAAACAACATAGCTATTTTGATTGCTATTTTTCTACCATATTTGTAGTTCAAAGGTGGTGAGTTGATAGCTTTTAAACAATCCAATAAGAGAGAATTCTCAAAAAATTACAAAAATTTAACCTTTTTCAAAAAAAAAAAAAAAAAGTTACGAAAATAATACCCTCCCTCAAAAATAATACCCACTCAAAAAAGGTACAAAAATAATCCTATTTTTCAAAAATAAAAGTACAAAAATAATCCCACTAATTTGTTGACACGTCTCCGGACAAAAAGTACAATCTCAATCATTAGCACATGGGGTAGCCGCCATTCGCACATCCGTCGTTCGCATATTTAGGATTGTACTTTTGTAAACAAATATGCGAACGACGGATATGCAAATGACGGATGTGCGAATGCGCGAATGACGGCTACCCCATGTGCAAATGATTGGGATTGTACTTTTGTCTGGACACGTGTCAAAAAATAATCTAGACGCATATTCGCATATGACCGTTTTGGGAAAAGGGTATTATTTTTGTACCTTTTTTTGAAAAAAGTTATGTTTTTGTAACATTTTGAGAATTTTCTCATCAAATAAAGATTAATCATTTAATCCACTTAAAATACATGGACACTTGTTGGCTTGTGGTTGCGTTGTACAAGTTGCCCAGTCACCCGGTCTATTTTGGACTTTGAAATTTTAGGCCTAGAGAGTGATAAGTCATACACGACTGGTCTATTTTGGTTATTTTCCCATTTATTATTATTATTATTATTATTATTATTATTATTATTATTATTATTATTATTATTATTATTTATTTTTATTATAAACTTCACTTTTTTATTATTATTATTATTATTATTATTATTATTATTATTATTATTATGAGTAAAGGGATTATACAGCTCTATGCAGTTGCTTCTTTAATTTCATTTTAGTAATTATGTTCATTACAGCTCTATAAAAGTAAAGTAAAGTAACTCCCAATACGTCTTTCACGGGTTATTGATCCTAATACCGTCTTTCACGGTCTTTGGGGGAGGTTGATACGTAGACAGCCTTTCCCTTACCTAAGGTAGAGAGGCTGCTTCTAGTTCTACCAAAGGTAGAAAAGGACCTCCGGCCTTGCAAGGGGTGAGGATCGAACCCTTGACCTCTGGTTCAGTTCTATGCAGTTGCTAATTTGATTTCTGGTTCAGTTTAGGATTTTATGTTTATATTAAACTTGTATTAATTGGTCATCATCATGATAATCATCAAAACTACCACAAATCATCATACAAAGAAACATAAAGTGTTGCCACATATTATAAGTAGCAAAATTAGTAGAATGATCCACATGATCAGTGACTTAGAATGAATCAACCTTTTCCCTAAGACAGGGTCATTATCACTTTATGCCCAAAAACTTGAAAACGAAAACCGATCATTTTAAGATTATACACCCAAAAACATGATACACATGAAGCACAAAACCATTTAAATCTGAACGTGTGAAAGATCCAATATATATGCTAAAAGCGATCAAAATCTGTTTAGTTTGGTTTTAGTTAAGTAAAATACACATTTGTTTCGTTTTGTTTCAGTTAACTAATACAAATTGCTAAAGGGCAGGCGTTTCAACTTTTCAATTAAGGTTATACGGTTGACAATCTACATGTGATCTTTCGTTTCTCTTTAATGTTTAACATCATTTGTTAATTTATTACAAGAGCTTTTGTCCCACATTGTTAGAAAGTAAAAGTAATGAATGCTTTATAACCTCGAGTGTCAAGAATGTGTTTCAAGATATGCTGAGACATCACAACAAAACTTTATTGTTGTGGTAACTCTCGTTATCATTTATATATATATTTTTTCATTAATCTTCTTTAGTAACATGTAAAACCGAGTACGATAATACATTTTTTCTGCCTAAATCACCATTCAAGGTTCACATATTTTTTGCAACTTCTAAGTTATATTGATTTTTAGTCATTCCACACGTGGTGATGGAAGTTATAAACAAGTACATAACCACAAAGGCTCAAATTGCCAGTGCACCACAAGAGAATGATTTCGAGCTCAAAAGTGAATGGTTTTCCCTATTGGGTAAGCCCGGGTCTAAACGTGTCATCATAAAAAACTTGTATGTGAGAGTCGACGCGTATGATATCCATCGAATGAAAATCCCTAGTAGTTCTCAAAGAGCTACGGAGATTACTGCAGACATTTATACAAAGTTTTCAGTGAACTTAATGGTCATTGATTTATTGGTATCGTTGTATTAAATTATTCGATTTAAAAGAAATTTCTAATTTGAAAACTGCTTATAGTTAGATAAATTTGTGTAGGTGATCATCGCATATGGTGTTGGAAAAGTAGTTGCCTCTGGGAACCCTAAATCTGTAAAGGATGACTATGTTGTTGGCTTTCTTACATGGGGAGAATATAGCATACTGAATGGGATTGTCCTAAGAAAGTTAGACCCAACGGGATTACCATTGTCAGTCATACCAAGTTGGTGTTTTAGGTAAGCTCATTGATAACAATCTCAAGCTACAAGTTGGTATATGAACTGACAAGTTCATGACGACGGGCATATGGAAATATTGCTTAAAATGTTGATCTTTTTTAATGTTTGCTCAAGCCACAATAATGCAATCCAAATGCAGAGAATACCTACATTACAACGAGATATTTTGATTTGAAACTCTTATTTCTTTTCACTTAACTCTTCTTTAGTACTACGTAACATGTAAAACCAAGTATATAACAAGAACACGACTACACGAGTCGTAAATATGAACTCTTTATAACTTCTGGTGTCATTCATAAAGCAAAAGTGAGAAAAGAACAGTAATAACAAAAACCTGTTTCCTGTCTCTATTTTGGTTCCACACCTTTTTCTATTTCTTCATAAATTACCTTCTATTTCTTTTCTTTTATTTTCTTTCTTCATAAAATGTGGTAACAAGAAACTTTCCTACACATTTTTGTAGAACATTAAGTTTCTTAAACAAGTACGAAAACGTAAAATATGAAACAACATCCTTACCAAAATCGACTCCCAGATTTTGTTGTTTTTGTTTACCAATATAAGTTACATGGTTTTTAATTTACTTAGTGATCTTATGTTTCCTTATGTCTTTCATGAGTGGTTATTTTACTACTTCAACACCTTGTCCCACATCGATGAAACCAAAATACAACGAAGTCTTTATAAGTTCATGTGTCATGCACATATATAAAAGGTTAATATAATTTCACAACAATAACCTGGTTAACTTTTTATAGTTTCCTACATGGTTTTCAATCTACTTTGTGATCTTATGTTTCTTTAGTGTCAAAGGGTTTTGCTAATTTATTTCAAAAACTTGTTCCACAATCCCACATAGATAGAAAGTAAAAGCAATGAACTATTTATAACTTCAAGTGTTATTGATATATTTAAGATGCATGTAAGGCGATGAAACAAAACTTGTTGCGTTGTCTTTGTTTCAGCTTTTTTTAAGTTTTGTTATAATTTGTGGTATTAAACTGTTTTATAACAAGAACACAAGTCGTAGATATGAAGTGTGGATTACAAGCACAAAAACAAACACATTATTCTAATAAGCACCTGTATACGAGCAATTGTGCTCATGCACTTTCTTTGTTCATGGGCTCAAATGGTTTAAGCCTAAAAACCCGAGACACAAAGAGACCATACAAACGTCTTTATAATTCACAATACAAAAACCACACCAAACCAAAACCAGGCGTTTATTATGCCAAATGAATGAAAGCATAAAACCATGAAGAAATCAAAACTTAAAGTTTGAAAGTTATGCCAAAAAAATGATACAAATGAAGAGCAAAAACCATTTAGAAACCAAAACCAGACGAAAATATCACGATCTAATATGCTAAAAATGATCAAAATTTGCTTAGCTTCGGTTTCAGTCAACTACAAATCTACAATACAAGTTGCTAATACTCTTTTCAAAATAATAGCTAATTTAATTGTTACTTTTCTACCCATTTTATTTTGCATTGTAATTAAAAGGTTGTGATTTGGTACTTTTCTTTTACCAACATCACCATTCAAAGGTACATATCTTTTTGCAACCTCAAGTTTATCAGCAAAGTCTGTCTTAACGAAAGAGTCATTACTCACACTCGCGCAAAGATGATGCATATCGGTCTCGAAAGTGTTCCTTCTACTTTTGTTACTCTTTCTTAGCCACAATTTTTGGAAAAAGTTCCTTCTAGTTTTGTGACTGTTATGCTAGTATACAAAACATTATACTGCATGTATTTACTTAACTTTAACTTTGTGGATGTGACATTCACCATACATTACTTCATAGGGCATATATAGATGTGACGCCCACAACTCACATACTTTTTCTTTGTAGCCTTGTATGACGGTATGAGTTATATATCTCTTGAACAAAATTTAGTATATAGTACTCTATAACTTCCAAATAATAAACAACTTTGAATCAGTCTAGCCGGATAATCATATTCGAGTTGGTTCTTTGGTAATTTTGTATGTAGCTTCGATTGAGTTTTTCAGATTCCCCAACATTCTTTGGCCATATGACTGTTTGTCATGTTGCTCGTTCTCACAACCTAATAGTACTACAAAATGCCATTTTAGGTTTAAACCCATTATTAAGGTACTGGATTCTTGGAACTAGATTTGTTGACCTTCATTGACACGAATGGTGGCCTTTCTAGACACAAGAAAGATGGCCCTAACATATATAATATGTTTTCAAAAACACTTATGGTAAACGATAATCCAAACAAACTTAATTGTACTTTTGTATCTTGTTTTGGGTTTTAGTATGCATAAGCCAACATCCTTACCAAAATCGACTCCCATTTTTTCTTGTTCTATGTTTACTGATATACAACAAAAGGCAGCGGTTACAAGCTTTTCGGTAATTGGTTTTCAATCTACTTGTGATCTTATGCTTCAATTACTTATCCCACATTGATAAAAAGTAAAAGTAAGTTCAAGTCCCATTGAAGTATTAACAATCAGATACTGGACTCTACAAAACTTGTGTTTTGTGTCTAACTTTTTTGATATCTTTTTCTTTATATATATAATTTCTTTTCGTTTAACTCTTTTTCATAACATGGGGTCATAAATTACACAAATAAAAAAACAAAATTAAAAAAAAAAAAAAAAAAAAAAGATTGATACCCTGTCACTGTATAAAATAGTCGTAACTCGTAACATGGCATTTCCTAGAAAATATAGTTGTAACATGTAAGACCGAGTAAATATTGACAGTGGATTACAAGCCAAAAAAAAATTAAGCACAAAAACCAACTTTAATAAACAAGGTTATAGGAAAATTGGGGGTTATGTGCTTTGTTTCTACTTTCTAATGGGCTCTAATGGTTTAAGCCTAAAAACCCAACACCTAAGTAAACACAACGAAAACAAGATACACATGAAGCTGAAAACCATTTAGAAAGCAAACCGAATGTTTTAAAGATGCAATATGCGAACAAGGATCAAAACTGGTTTAGTTTTAGTTTTGTATCTACACATCGATGGAAAGTAAATGTAATAAATTGTTTATAACTTTAAGGGTCAAATTCACAACAAAAACTTGTTTGTTGTGTATTTCTTTGTATTATTTCTCTTAACTTTTTTTTAGTATAACGAGGTGGGCAACGGTCTGCCGCGTTGCGGCGTGGCGTTGTTTCATGTCGTTGATTACTGCACAGTATTTTTTTGTTAAGTAGAAAGTGGGTCAGGTGTTCGGTGCGGGATTAAAAAGTCCGGAAAAAAAAATTGAAACGGCGTGGTTCTTGATGGCGTTTTGCGGCGGGGCTCGCTAAATTTATGTTAGATAAAAGTTTAAAGTAGTTTTCGCAAGTCATTATATAGTAGGGGGTATGTTTCGTAAATAGTGTTTTGCGATGTTTTTTAACCCATTATATAGTAGAGGGTATGTTTTGTAAATACTATTTTGGGCTTTTACCTGGGCCAAAGTGGGCTTGTTGTTGGGCCAAAAAAAATTTCGGCAGCCCAAGTGATGTCAGCTGGCGTCATTTGACGCTGAATTACTATATATAGTAATTAACATTTGGTCATAATATAACAGAACTTGTGTAGTTTCGGTTTCAATTAACTAGGATACAAGTTGCTAGTACTATTTTTTAAACAACAGTTATTTTGATTGTTTATTTCTTCTACGTACCTGTACCATTTAAAGGCTCATATGTTTTTGCAACTATAAGTTATATCTCTTTTTTTTTTTGTAAAGGGATTATACCCGGTGAATATATAATTAAATGAATAAAATGAGTTTAGGTACATGGGAGGGTGGTAATGAGCCACCCTTTCGACCTAAAAAATGAGTTATATCCTTTTTTTTGGTAAAGGGAGTGTACCCGGTGAATATATTAATAAAATGAATAATGTACATGAAAAGAGCATCTATGAACCACTCTTGACAAATACGAAACAACATGCTATGAACAGATTCAAAAGCATGACAACCAAAAACTAGCTAGAGAAACGGAAAGAAAAAACAAAGCAAGCTTAAACCTCTAGCAGCAAAACACGACTAAAAATAGAGGTTACAAACAAATACATCACCAAAAAAAGGCTCAAATAGACGGTGCACCGCAAGAACGTGAATTCAAGCTCAAAAGTCAGTTTCCCTATTGGTTAAGCCCAGATCCATAGATGTCATCATCTGAAACTTGTATGTGTCAAATGAAAACTCATAATGGTTAGAGACTTGGAGGAAATATAACTACCAAACACAAAACATTACTAATACTACCAATGCAAGAAATTTGACATACGGTCTTGGAATCTTGGAACTAGATTTGTTGATCTTCATTGACGGATACCAAATAGCACCAAAATGCCAATTCGGCATACCTGCTATATTGGTTGGAGGACTTTGTAGAGGTTTCTATATTTCTTAAAATAAACAATAATAATGCAATTGAAATCCATAAAATATCTACATTAAAACCGAGATACTCTCATTTTATAACATGTACGTGTTCCATTCATGAAAATAAGAAGCTTGTTGTTAACTTGTTATATATTTGATTAACATGTGAACACATAAGAAAGATGACCCAAACATATATATGCCTTAAAAAACACACTAATGATAAGAGATATTCAAATTAAATTTGGTATTTAATGTAAAAGGCTAACATTTTTTATAGTTTCCTACATGATTTTCAATCTACTTTGTGATCTTATATTTCTTCAGTGTCAAGATGATTTGATAATTTATTTCAAGAGTTCATCCACATGGATAGAAAGTAAAAGCAATGAACTCTTTATAAGTTCAAATGACATTCAAGTATTCAAGCAAAGTTTTGGAAGCTGTAACAAAGCTTGTTGCATCTTCTTTTACTTGGCTTTTTTCCCTTCCTTTTCACTCAACTCTTTTTTCATGATTTGCATGTTACGACCAATATTTGTTGTATCAACCTATGGTATCAATTTAAGTTTTGTTATAATTTGTGGTATCAACCTTTTTCCCTTCCTTTTCACTCAACTCTTTTTTCATGATTTGCATGTTACGACCAATATTTGTTGTATCAACCTATGGTATCAATTTAAGTTTTGTTATAATTTGTGGTATCAACCTGTTATATAGCGAGAACACAAGTCGCATATATGAAGTGTGGATTACAAGCACAAAAACATTAAGCACAAATAAACCGACCTACTTGTGGATCGCATGAAGAACATTTGGAAGATTGCTTAAGTGCTAGGAGCAAAGCTATATTCTGATGTTATAGTAGTTTAGTTTTAGATTGTGTGTTATTTCGCTGTTCATATTTGAGCATGTTCAAGTATGATTGTTTGGCGATTTCGTTTCGCGCTTAAGAGTGGTTTCATCACCACTCTTTCTTGTACGTAACTTTAATTTTTTTTTTGTAATATAATTCACCGGGTATAATCCCTTTACCCAAATAAACCGACCTATTAATCTAATAAGAAGTGTGTACGAACAGTTGTGCTTATGCACTTTCATCCTTCATGGGCTCAGATGATTTAAACCTAAAAGCTAGAGACACATAAAAGAAAACGGACAACTTAATTATTCCCAATACTGAAACCCAACCCAACCCTAACTGGACATTTATTATGCCAAAAAAATGAAGCAGAAAACCATGTAGACATCAAAACCTAATGTTTAGCACAAAAACCTTTTAAACATCAAAACCGGATGTGATTATCATGATCCAATATGCTAAAAATGATCAAATTTGGTTAGCTCCGGTTTCGATCAACTAGAATACAAGCTGCTAATACTCTTTTCATAATAATAGAGGTAATTTAGTTGTTACTTTTCTAACCAATTTATTTTGCATTCGTACCTTTTCTTCTACCTGCATCACTATTCAAAGGTTCATATTCTTTTTTTTTTTTTTTTTTGGGGGGGGGGGGGGGGGGGGGGGGGGTAAAAGGGACAACAATCCCCGGTAAAATATATTACTCCGAAAAATCAGTTACGTACAATGGAATGTGGTTGAAGTACCACATTAACCTCAAGCGAAAAAACTTGAACACCCACTAACCTACTTGAGACATACCCCGGTAAAATATATTCAAAGGTTCATATTCTTTTGCAACCTCAAGTTATACCAATTTTTTTATAGACGTTATATGGATTTTAGTTGTGGATTACATGAGTTTATTAGCAAAGTTTATCTCAACGAAAGAGTCATTACTCACATTTGTGCAAGGATGGTGCATGTACCTGATTAAACATGCTCAGTCGGTTTCACACACACACACACACAAAGCTCAGTCGGTCTCGAAAGTGTTTCTAATTTTGGCAAAAATATAGTTATAGTTTGTGACAATTATGCTAGTATACAAAACATCAGTACTGTATGTATTTAATTAAGTTCAGTTTTGTACTAGAACGTGAGATTCACCATACATTACTTTATAGGGCATATATGTGATGCCTACAACTCGCATACTCTTTCTTTGTAGCATCTTATGATTTATATTATCTTGAACAAAATTAGTCCATAGTATTCTTTAACTTCCAAATAATTAATAACTTTGAATTGGTCTAGTTGGATAATCATATTTGAGTCGGTTTTTTGGTTTCGTACGTAGCTTCGATTTGGTTTTTAGATTCCTCAATGTTCTTCGACCATATGACTGCTTTTCATTTAGGTCCTTCTCACAACCTAATTAACACTACAAAACGCCATTTTAAGATTAAGCCCATTATTAAGGTCTAGGATTCTTGGAACTAGATTTGTTGACCTTCATTTACACGTAGGATGGTGGCCTTTCTAGACACAAGAAAGATGACCCAAACATATATAATATGTTTCTAGAAACACTTATGGTAAAAGATACTCCAATCAAACCTAATTGTAATTTGGTATCTTGTTTTGGTTTTCAGTATGCACAAGAGAGTTTCTTACACAGTTTTGTCAAACATTAGTTTTTAAACAGTTATGTAATTGTAAAACATAAACCAACTGTTGGTTTGTGTATAAATATTAATATTTGAATGTCTAGTATCGAACACGAGACTACGGGATTGCACACGTTACGAATAAGAATTAATGAATAATAATTATTATATATAAATGTTATATATATATATATATATATATATATATATATATATATATATATATATATATATATATATATATAGGGGAAAGTTAATGTGAGAACTTTCTTAAAGTTGTAAAAATGAGAACTATTCTAAAATACAATTAAAACATTGATACATAACTATTTTAGCAAAGATGCACCAAAATATTATATATTAATACAAGTTAACATTAAATCGACTAATAACCAACTCATACATGAGAAACGGATTACTGATACACAATTAAATTTTTGATACATATACATTAAAATCTCATAAAATTAATTTCTTATACATAAATTGATACACCTAATACACAACAACCACTAAAAACTTGATATACAATACTAAACCTTGATACACATTACACGTTGAATCAAAGTGTATCACTTAGTTTACGTCAATTTTTATAAGAAAACCCATCAAATCTTTAACAATTTTAGTTGTAATTAATTATGTTTTTATTTTCTTTTAAGTTGAGTGTCATTTGTGAGATTTTTGTTGGTTCTCATTTTTACAACTTTAAGAAAGTTCTCATTTGATCTCAATTCTATATATATATATATATATATATATATAAACACTATAAATGACTAACGGTCGTTAGTACTTAACGGAATTGACTAACGGGCAAACGAGAAGGACTAGTTTGAAATTAGTGAACAAGAAGGTTTTGGAATGCCTTCCTTGGGCTTATGGTCGGTCGAACACACAAGGGGGAAACCCAGTCCCATTCCAACTTGTTCTCCACGATTCTCAACTAGTATATAAACAAAAACAAGTTTTTTTTTTTTTTTTTTTTTTTTTTTTTTTTTTTTTTTTTTTCACTCATGTACACATAACCCTAAATTGGTTTTTCTCTCCTCTCCTTTTGCCTAAAACCGATCGACCAACAACCCTTAGGGTCTTGGATCGATTTTTGTTCATCAAAAATATTAGTGTTTGTTTTGATCTTGCAATCACATTAATTCGTCATAATTCGTGTGTAAAAGAACGTGGTATTAACTCACTATAGTTAATATCTTGGATCGAATAATAAAAACGGTAAGGGGTTATTTATTAATCCTTATAAACCCTAACTAGGGTTCATCATCTTCATCTAGTTATTAAAGTTTGATTCTTGTTCAGCTTGAATCCCACGGTACGTTCCTATTATGTTTATGTTAATCTTTAATATGTTATAGATGATCATTCACTTCCGCATATGTGTTTTACCTGTTTATATGATTGTCATGGATTTTATATTCTGACAGTGGTATCACGAGCTTGCTATAACATGTTAATGATTACTAAAACACATAAAAATCGAATCTTTAATGTTTCTAGATACATGTTAAGGTTTTTTTTGTTTATCTAGGGTTTTAGATTAGAAACCTTAGGTTTTAACAAGTTTATGTGTTAATTGGACGTATCTTGTGACCTAATTGGTAATTGTTATGCTTTGATCCGTGACGAAACGTGCATGTTAGTCATGGGTTGTTAATTGGTTTTTATGTTATGCTTTGTCACATGTTTTAGATTGATCTAAAATTGGGGAAGACCCCAATATATTAAAATCAGTTTATGTGCTATGTGGTATGTGATTGCTTTGGCCTACGCAATTGATTCGTCAATGTATGTGGTTCACTTCCTTCAAGAAGGGAAGGACTTAGTTGATTATATGCATATTGGAAACCTAGAATTGATTTGATTAGGGTTTATCTAATCAAGCTTGCATGTGGCTAATTGTTTCATCTTTATAATTGTTATGCATATTGGTTGATTAGTTTAGTTAGATTACTTGTTTTATTGTTTTTGTTGGACACATTGTAAGCAATAAAATGGTAATTTTTTGTAATGAAAATTAATTGGACTAATAATGGTGAAACTTTATGTGATAAATTATGATTCTTGAAAAGTCTTATGTGCCAACAGTGGTTCGCTTCGCACGGTAATTGGCTCCCAGCCGAGACTAGCAAGTTTTATACTTTATTACATGTTTTTAAGATTTAATTCATAACTTTTGCTTGATTGGTGTTTTTGTACAAATAGTGTGAGAAAGGCGGACCGACGTTGACAAACTATAAAGTGAGTTCTAGTTTGGTTTCGCATTAAATTGTTACTTTAGAGAGACTCCATTTTGTCTCTACGCTCGCCTGTGTGTCAAATTAGACTTACATATATCACTATTTTACGTACATTATCATCTTAAGGGTGATTTACCTCAATACCACGCACCACTTTGTGGTAATTTTCCGAATAACATGTAAGAGTAGGACATAGTGGGTGATAATTGTTGGTACTTCTTTAATTGGTGAAGCCGATACCTCAAGTAAAACTTTTGACTTAATCTTAGCAAACTGGTAATTAAAAAGGTTTTGAAAACTTATGTTATGAAGATGAGTGCACGCATCTTCGTACATGTTTTGATTGTCACATCAAACAAATACCCTATAAAATTTAAGTTACATGCCATCTAACTATAAGAGACACTTGAAATTATTATTTGATAAACGTGAGACCTAGGCTAAATTTTAATGACAAGGTAAAAATCTGTTATTGTGTGAGACCAGATATAGATATTTTACACGTTTCTAAGTTAGATGACTTAATTAAGTTGTGTGTGAGACCTAGAACTTAAGGCATGAGATGGGATGAAACATGCTTACACTAGTACAAAAACTGGTATTTGTCACACATAGCGTTTTTCAAACTGTCACATGGTAACATATTACGTGACTAAATGTACCATAATAAAATAAATAGCCACACTTGATCCAACTTATGTGACCATTTCGGAATTCTATTGTCACACATTTTTTAATATTTATGTAACTAGAGGTAACTGGAAAAAAATGGGATTATTTAGTCACTTATAATTTGGGATGTGTGACAGATACAAATGAGTTTGAAACAGTAGTCACATTATATATATATATGTATGTGACAAATATATGTCACACAATTGAACAGTGTGACCAAAATTCATGTATGGTCACATGAAGTAATTGTGTATGTAGCTAAATCATATAGTCAAGTTTGTCACGCATTATTTAAACGTGACTACTATTGTTTTCTGAATATTTAGCCACATATTATTTTAAATGTGTGACAACAGAATAGTAAATTTGAAGCATTAGTCACGATATGCATTTAAAAGTGACAACTATATGTCACACACTTGAACAGTGTGACCAAATGTCATATATATGGTCACACTAAATCATAGACATACATGATTATGTGTAACCAAAATTCGATACATATGGTCACGTAAGTTAATATGCGTGTCTAAAGTTTAGGGTGTGTTTGCTTGCCAAAACCTAATGTGTATAGTCACATAAAATTGAAGCACGATCATGTTATTATAGGGTTTACAATAGTCACACCATATCACAAATGTGTATCTAAACGATGTTTATGGCTACATTATAAGGGTATTATATGTGACCAATACATTCAAAATAGTCACATTGTGAAATATTCATGTGACTATTGTTTATAGCAAAATATGAACTCAGTTATCATTAACCTTGATATTAGTCACATTGAGTTTATGTGTGACTAAATTAAAGGTGCTATATATATGGTCACATGAAGTATTTATTTAGGTGTCTAAATCATAGACTCATATTTTGTTACACATTATTTAAGTGTAGTCACAAATCGATACATATGGTCACACATTTCTGATAACTTATGTACTTTGTAACCCCTATAGGAATAGTGTTATTTGACTTTCTAAAGTCATTTTTCAACTTTAATGAAGTAACATGTTACTAAAGTGGCTGCAAGTGCATATACATGATTAGGGGTGTAATCGAGTCAAGCCGAGCTCGAGCTTGACAGGGCTTGAGCTTGGCTTGAAATGTATAAGGTGGGCTTGAGCTTGGCTTGATAGCTTGACAAGCTTTAATCAACCAGGCTTGAGCTCGGCTCGTGTAAGGCTCGAGTAGGCTTGAGCTCGGCTCGAAAAGCTTGAATTTACATATAAACATTAAATTTGATAGCCAAACTCTTCAATAAATTCAAAAAAACTATGAGATGAACTTGAGAGGAAAGAATTTTTGCAAAACATTTAGGAGAATCACGGTTTAAATAGTCCTCCTACAAGTATTTAATTATTATACTAATGTTCACGTTAGTTTTAAGTTGTTTATTTAAATATGTATACTAAAAATATATATGTTCTTGAAAGCTTGAAAAGCTTGATAAAAGCTCGAGCTCGAGCTATTAAAAGCTTGAGCTCGGCTCGTTATGTATTTCGAGCTTGTTTATTAGGCTCGAGCTCGGGCTTGAGCTCGATAAAAGCTCGACTCGATCGAGTCAAGCTCAAGCTCGAGCTCGAGTTGCTTGATAAAAGCTTGGATTGATTGCACCCCTATACATGATAAATGGAAAATGCAAATAGAATAAAACTTGCTTGCAAGTGGATATACTATTGAAAACTGCAAAATTTTCCATTGCCATAGAAAAGCTTGACTTTTTGGAGTCAAAATCCATTACAATAGGCTAAATTACACAAACAACTATTGTAATAGCAGTAGTAACTTAATAATAGCATTACTAACTTTTGTACAAACAACAGAGTTGTAATCTCACAAAAGGTAAATTATATTACTTACCAAAACAGAGAAGCTACACCCCAGCTACCTCCAAACACCTTATCTTGTTTTATTCAGATCATACATTTGTCTCTCATACTGAGCATGAATTCTTTCAATGAGATCTTTAACTACCTCTGTACGTTCTTCACATATGATCTTTATAGATATCATCACAGCAAGTTAACTAGCACTCAAAGGATATTCTTTTTCTGCAAGCATAAAAACATCAACTCCACCTTGTGTTGATAAGTGATGTACATTGCAGCTATCATAAAACTTCCATGAAGTTGAGAGATCATGACATGGGAAGTTCCAATAGATATCAGCTGGATCAGGTTCATATAACCTGTGTAACTCAACCCATAACTCTTGCTCTTTCACATCTGGCTTCTTGATTGTTTTGAGTTTTTTTTAACCAACTCCCATAATCTGTCTAAGTCTTCTCTGTCACTTGTTCTTATCAATTCCTGAAAACGTTTGCACACTGCTGATTCTCCACCAAGCCTGATTATCTTTCAAGCCTTTCCAAATTTATCTTTGTAAATCTCCTAGTCTATGATTGGATGTCTAGATTGAATAGGATCAACATATAATGTTTCAGGAACAATCACCATCATCTGATCAAGAGAAGAGCTGTCTTCATTTCTTTGTGAATCATTCTTCTTCTCAGCATGTTTGTCTTCAATGATCTTTTGTTTCTTTGATGGTGTTTCTTATGTACCCATGGGGATAAACGTTTCTTCAATATATCTCTTGCAGTGGTAGTATAGACGTTCAATTTCTTCATATGTCTTTCCCCTGAGTTGATGAGGTTTATAAAAACCTTGATTCTTTAAGTATGTCTTCATTACACTGATGAGCGGAGACCTTGTGGGATTTCTTTTCCTCTTCTGACTTTGACCTTGCTTTATTGGCTTACTTAGCCGACTCAAAGCTAATTCTTCACCTCTTTCATTTATCAAATCAGCAAGTCTTTTAGCTTAATGATTAACGGTTTGAAGATATTAATATTTGAAAAAATGATAAAAATGAGTTTTTAAAATTTTTGTGATTAATCTCATCTATTGAAGGGTGGAGATTGATCCCTTGATATATAAAAAAAGTTTGATACTTAAAAGGATATTAAATCATGTTTCTTTAGTGTCAATAGTTTATCCCATCCCACATGGATAGAAACGAAAAGTGATAGCATCTTTATAAGTACAATTTCCATTAAAGATTTAGATCGTCATTTTGTTGGGATTATTTTATTTTTTTATTTTTTTATTTTTTTTACATGGTATCATTTTATTATAATTTGTGGTATCAAAGTGTCAGTATAAAACAAGAATACAACCGCTCGTAGATATTAGTGTGGATTACAAGCCCAAAAACATTAAGCACAAAAAAGCGAACTTATTATTCTAATAATTTGTAAATCCTCGTCCACTTGGTTAACAAATGAATATAAGGTATCATCAATTAAGATATAGATGTCATATGGATTATAGCTGTGGATCACATGAGTTTATCAGCAAAGCTTGTCTAAACGAAAGAGTCATTACTCACACTAGTGCAAAGATGATGCATGTACTTGATCGAACATGCTCAGTTGTCTCGAAAGTGTTCCTTCTACTTTTGTTGTTGGACTCTTTCTTAGCCACAATTTTGGGAAAAAGATAGTTCTAGTTTGTGACCATTATGCTAGTATACAAAACATTAGTAGTTTAGTACTGTATGTATTTACATTAACTTTGTGGACGTGACATTCACCATAAATTACTTCAGAGGGCACACTAGTGACGCCCAAATCTCTACATACTTTTTCTTTGTAGCCTCCTATGAGTTATATATCTCTTGAACAAAACTAGTATACAGTACTCTAACTTCCAAATAATAAACAACTTTGAGTCAGTCTAGCCGGATAATCGTATTCGAGTTGGTTCTTTGGTTTTGTAATTCGTATGTAGCTTCGATTAAGTTTTCAAATTCCCCAAAGTTCTTCGGCCGTATGACTATTTTTCATTTAGCTTGTTCTCACAACCTAACACTACCAAATGCCAGTTTAGGCTTAAACCCATTATCAAGGTGTAGGATTCTTGGAACTAGATTTGTTGACCTTCTGTTTTTTTTTTTGGAGTAAAGGGTTTATTTACCCTGGTAAAAAACTATTAACCAAACAATATTGAAGTTTAGGCAATATTGTAGCGTACCATATTGACTATTACAAGCAAACGCACCATTTGTGCTTTCGACCTTAACAACTCATAAGCATGACATACCATACTCATGGAAAATATAGACTCCTAGACGAACACAAATGAAAATTAAATAGATCAGTTCCTTCCTGAACGTTTAGGAAACAAGGCTCTAACTCGCATTAGTTACATGGAAAGAATCACAAGGCAAGTTCCAATATTCTATCAACCGATCCACTCTTACCGTCTTCTTAAATCTGAACGTGATAAACTTGAGGGAATGTTTTACAAAATAATTCTAATCACTTGATCATTAATCCTCTTAATGTTCTTGAAAAGTCTTGCATTACGCTCTTGCCAGATGAAATAAGAGGAGGCCGCGAATATGAGTTTACCTAGCACACTATTGACCGAATTCTTCCTTGCAATAGGGAGCAGCCATTGTGTGATGCCTTCCAACGACCTAGGAATAGAAGTAAAGCCACATTTATCAACCACTAAAGCCCACACCTTTGATGCAAACGGGCACTCAAAAAATAAATGGTCGTGTGAGTCTGGTTCTATAACGCATAACGGACATTGAAACAGGTTTAAGTTGGCATCTCCAACATCCCATTGTTGACCTTCATTTACGTACACAAATGGTGGTTTTTCTAGACACAAGAAAGATGACACAGACATATATAATATGTTTTTAAAAACACTTATGGTAAACGATAATCCAATCAAACCTAATTGTACTTTTGAGTTCTGTATCTTGTTTTGGTTTTTAGTATGCATAAGCAAACATCCTTATGAAAATCGACTCCCTGTTTTTCTTTTTCTATGTTTACCGCTATATAACGAAAGGCAGCGGTTTCAAGCTTTTCCGTAAGGTTACTTGGTTTTTAATCTACTTGTGGTCTTATGCTTCAATTACTTGTCCCACATTGATAGAAAGTGAAAGTAGTGAGCTCTTTATAAGTTCAAGTCCCATTGACATGTTAGAATTAGATACTGGTATCTAAAAAACTTGTGTGTCGTGTCTAACTTGCTTTATTTCTTTTTGTTTGACTCTTTTTCATAACATGGGGTCATAAATTACACAAGTACATCACCATAAAGGTTCAAATATAGGGTGCACCACAAGAGCATGATTTCAAGCTCAAAAGTGAACCGTTTTATAATTTCCCTATTGATCATTTCTACTTTTCTTGGAAGGCTTTACTTTTTGAAGACATGTTTGATCGTACACGGGATTATGTTCTACTAAACCGACTATGGAGAAAACTTGTTATCAATTGATCATTTTGAATGAATTCGTTGACTTTAAAGTATCACATAAGTTGTTATCTTGATCAAATTTAGATGTTTCCTCAAGTTTAAGGGGGAAAAAAAATAAAACATTGGTTTTATGAACTAGTGCATTCTAAATTTATGTTAGAGACAATATATGTAAAAGGGTAGTCACCCTGTGACTAGTCGGCTCGCAGTGTCGAGTCGGAAACCAAATAAAGCCCCAAAAAAAAGTTATGTCAGAGACCATATATGCAATCGAAATCTAGAAAATATCTACATTACAACTGAAAAAAGTTTATTTTATAACATGTATATGTTCCATTCATGAAAGCATATTAAGCTTGTTGTTAACTTGTTATATATTTGATTAATATGTGTAGAGTGAAGACATAAGAAGGATGACCCAATGGTATGGGTTATCAAATCAAATCTGATAGTTGAATGTAAAACGTTAACTTTTTAAAGTTTTCTACATGGTTTTCAATCTTCTTTGTGATCTTATGTTTCTTTGGTGACAAAAGGATTTAATTTATTTTAAAGACTTGTCCCACATAGATAGAAAGTAAAAGCAATGGATTGTTTATAACTTCAAGTGTTATTTATATGTTTAAGCTCAGACACAAGGCAATGCAACAAAACTTTGAGCTTTTTTCCCTTCCTTTTCACTTCATCCATTTTTTAATGATCGGCATGTTACAATCATTATTGTGCATGGTATCAGTTTAAGCTCCAAGATAGGTTATGCAACAAAACTTGTTGCGTCGTCTTTGTTTCAGCTTTTTTTTCCTTCCTTGTTCACTTAACTCATTGTTTTCATGATATGCATGTTACAATCATTATTCTACATGGTATCAATTTAAGTTTAGTTATAATTTGTGGTATCAAAATGTTTTATGACAAGAACATAAGTCATAGATGAAGTGTGGATTACAAGTGCAAAAACATTAAGCACAAAAATAAACATGTTATTCTAATGGCTTCTAATCTACGTTCCAAAACATTAAGCACAAAAATAAAAAGGGTCATCTTCTCCCTCTACCTGTTTACCAGTATACTATGAAAGGCAGGGGTTTAAGTTTCAAGCTTTTGAATTAAGGTTACATGGTTTTTAATTTACTTAGCGTAAGCTTCTCCAAATCCGTAATCTTATTCGTCCACATGTTTGGTATAAAATTGGAAATGGGTGTACTGCTTCTGTTTGGTACGATACTTGGAATGTGTATTGTCCTTTGATTAACTATGTCACATATCGTGCTCTGAGTAATGCGGGTTTTAGTAGGCATGAAAAAGTGGCTGATGTTGTGAATGATGGTGCTTGGACGTGGCCTGAATCGTGGTATACTACTTTCCCTATGCTAGGAAACACTACTCCTCCTACTTTATTTCGAAATCAAGCTGACACGGTTCACTGGAAGCTTGATGGATCGCTTGTAGATTTTGCTGTAAAGCATGCGTGGCAAGCTGTTAGAACCCGAGGTAATGAAGTTGAGTGGTCTCAATTGGTATGGTCGAGTTATGCTATCCCTAGACATGAGATTCATTTGTGGCTAGTGATGAAAAGACGACTTCTTACTCAAGATAGATTACGACAATGGCATGTCGGTAATGATGTTGAGTTAGCCTTGCTTCGTTGCCCTTTATGTAAATCACAACCGGATACGCATGAGCACCTATTCTTTGAGTGTACCTACTCGACTCAAGTTTGGAATCGGGTTATGAACATGGCTGGCATTAATCTCGTTTCTTCAAAATGGAGTGATATAGTAGCGTGGTTACTTCCTATCGCCAAGTACAACAAGGTAACAACTATTGTTGGTCGTCTTGTTGTGGCTGCATCTGCTTATTATGTTTGGCAAGAACGAAATAATCGTCTCCATGGGAAGGGAGATCGGCCTCCTGATCATGTAGCCAAGGTTATTATAGATGTGGTTCGTTTGAAACTGGCTTCACTTCGGTTCAAGAAAACTGCTCGTGTGGATCATATGAGGAAACTTTGGAAGATTGATAGAGTTATCATGGACGCTAGATGATTGGTTCTTAAAAGCTAGAGGCTATGCGTTTTCATTTGTTTTATATTTTAGTAGCCTCTTTAGCTTTATGTAGCTGAGTGTGGTTGTTATGTTTTGAGCATGTTCAAAGCATATAGGCGTTAGGTTTGGGGTGGCTCATTACCACCCCCTCATGTTCCTAAATCATTTTTTCTTTTAATATTTTCACCGGGTATCAACCCTTTACCCAAAAAAAAAATTTACTTAGTGATGTTATGTTTCCTTATGTCTTTCATGAGTGGTTATTTTACTACTTCAACACTTTGTCCCACATCGATGGAAACTAAATATAGTGAATTCTTTATATTTTCAAGTGTGATCTAAATGAAGAAGTCATAAGTAGTGTGACAACAAAAACTTTATTGTTGTATACTCTACTTTGGGTTTTTTTCACTTGACTATAACTTAGCATTGGTTCATATGTTTTTCTACAAGATTTCGTTACTTTGCTTCAACATATGTTAATAACAGCTACATAACTTTTTTGATAAACATATTTTTTTGATTGTGACATCGCCAAAACAGTTGGAGGATCCTTCGCATATGGTGTGATAACTCTGTTCCTGTTTTCAATTCCAACACGCATTGGCTTGATTGGTGGAGCACGTGGCCCATATCCAAGGAAAAGAATCGTCGTTTGTATGTCATTATCGGTGCTTCTTTATGGGTCATTTGGCGGTATTGTACGTAACAGCGTCACTATTAACTCTCAATCTTTGAGGAAAAACGACATTTTTTTTATAGTATTTGTATTTTTCTTTTTCTTGGCTTAATCATAGAGGCCGTTTGTCTTGTAATTGCAATGATTGGTTAAACTCTCCTTACTAGTTTTTTAATAATATGATACCGTTCAAAAAAAAAAAAAAAAAAAAAAAAAAAAAAAAAGGTACATCAGTTTACTTGACTATTTTATACGGAGTATAACTTAACATTGGGATTTGGGTCATATGTTTTTCTACCAGATTTCGTGACTTTTCCTCAACATTTGTTGATAGAGGTTACTAACAGGTACATCACCATAAAGGCTCAAATAGACGGTGCACCACAACTCCACAAGAGCATGATTTCAAGCTTAAAGTGAATCATTTCCCAAAACCACACGTTTTAACTTTATGCCCAAAAACAAGAAGCACAAAACCGTATAGAAACCAAACCGAATGGTTTAAAGATGCAATATGCGAAAAAGGATCAAATTTTGTTTAGTTTTGGTTTTGTATCTACTTTATCCCACATCAAAAATTTGTTTGTTGTGTATTATTTCTTCATCTTTTTTATAACTTGGGTCATAATTTAACAGAACTAATGTATTTTCAGTTTCAATTAACTAGGATACAAGTTGCTAGTGCAATTTTTTAAACAACAGAGTTATTTTAATTGTTGTTTTCTTCTACATACATTTACCATTTTAAGGTTCATATGTTTTTGCAACTGCAAGTTATATCTATTATTGATCATTCACCACTTGTTAATAGAGGTTACAAGCAAGTACATCACCTTAAAGGCTCAAATAGACATTGCACCACAAGAGCGTGATTTAAGCTCAAAAGTGAACCGTTTCGCTATTTATCCAAGCCCAGATCCAAAGATGGCATCTTCATAAACTTGTATATATGTGTCAACCGACCCGTATGATATCAAATGAAAATCCATAATAGTTAGAGACTTGGAGGAACTATAACTTCCAAACACAAAACATTACTAATACTACCAATGCAAGAAATTTGACATTCGGTCTTGGATTCTTGGAACTAGATTTGTTGATCTTCATTGACGGATAACAAATAGCACCAAAAGGCCAATTCGGCATACCTGCTATATTGGTTGGAGGACTTTGTAGAGGTTTCTATATTTCTTAAAATGCTTATCTTTTGTTAAACAATAATAATTCAATTGAAATCCAGAAAATATCACTAACTATATTAACACAGAATCACGCCTATAAAACGCAATAAACATCCAAAAGTCACTATATGCTGTAGCCGGATATATCACATCATACAGGATTTTTCTAAGAAATTCAGAACCAATGGGATTAATGTTAGAGTTTGCGGATAAATATTAATATGTATATGACTAGAATCGAAATCGAGACTACGGGATTGCACACTTTACGTATAAGATCGATGTTAAATAATTAATATATAAATAGTTATATTTAATTATTAAATCACAAATAAAGCAACTAATACATGAAGGACTTATTAGTACGAAAACCAAACCCCTGGGTGTTGGTTGTGACCGGTCGAACAAGAAAAGAAATGGAGAGGTCCAAGTGTCGATTTGTGAAACTTGAGGAGGTGATAAACTCTAACTTGGAGAACAAGTTTGAGAGCTATATATACACCATATTGGCCTCACAAATCATACGACACAATACACATCCCAAAAGAAAAATATACTTTTATACTTCGTGATGGAAAGTGGCTTGCAAATTCAATGATTAGAGAAGTGTTTGTTTCCTTGCAGACATGTCTAACATTAGTTTTACGAAGTAAATATTAGACAATTAATGATAATATGTGGAACTAGTACATAATATCAAAAAATCAAAAAATTAACCACTAGATAACATAGTCATCAATACGCCTTGCAAGTTAATTAGAACAATAGTATAGTATTACATGTTTAAGTAATATAATTTCATGACGAAAAACGCTTTTATAATCGACTTACGTATTGAAACTGTAACCAACCACATAAGCAAAAGAATTGCGTGGACACAAAGTGGGCAAAAAAGGAATTTGCTTCAGGTTATTAAAAATAATAATAATAAAAATAAAATAAAATAATTGTGTTTGTGCATATGAGGACGATTTAAACGTTTTTAACAAAAAGTCTCTTTAGTTTAAGTAAAATATAACTATTTATGGCTTAATTAAACCCAATTGAAATAAATTGATTAAGGTCTAGGATTCTTGGATAACAAATAGCACCAAATTTAAAATGGCCAATTTGGCAAACCTGCTATATTTGTTGGAGGCCCTTTTCTATATTGCTTAAAATGTTTTGATCTTTTTTAAACAATAATAATGCAATCGATATGAAGATAATACCTACTGCATTACTAGTTTACAAAATAATTTTTTTCATTATATAACATGTACGTGTTCCATTCAGGATTTGTTAATTTATTTCAAGAGCATATCCCACATCGATAGAAAGTAAAAGTAGTGAACTCTTTATAAGTTCAAGCGTCATTTTTAAGTTAGTTGATCTATTACATTTGTAACAAAAACTTACTTGTTACAATTGTATTTAGGTTTGACTTTTTTTTTTCTCTCACTTAAACTCTTTTTTCATTGCGCACTAAATTGGGCAACAATCGTATAGAAAAGGGTCAAAATTAAACTTTCTTTGCTATGGATTACATGAGTTTATTACCAAAGTTTGCACTTTAATAAAGAAAGTTATAGGAAAATTTGTGTCTTGTTTACTTTGTTTCTAATGGGCTCAAATGATCCGAGCCTAAAAGCCCAAGACCAAAGAAAACACAACGAACGTCTTAATAATAATTCTAGATCGGACACTACTTATTACTAGATAGATTTGAGTTAGTGATCGATGCATATGGTGTCACGATAGTAGTACCCTTTGAGATACCTAAATTTGAAATGGATGCTCTGTTGGCTTTCTCAGAAAGTTAGACCCAATGGATGACTATATATGTTGTTAGCTTTCTAATATGAGGAAATATGGCATATCAAATGGCATGTTTTGAAGAAAGTTAGACCCAATAGGATTACCATTGTCATACCAATGTCATTGATTACAATCTCTATCTACAAGTTCTATAACAATATCGTAGTATATGAATTGAGTTCATGACAACAGGCGTATGTATGTATTGGCTGGAGGCCTTCTTAGAGGTTTCAATATTACTTAAAATGTTGATCTTTCTAAATGTTTGCAATTTTCAAACCATAACAATGCAATCCAAATGCAGAGAATTCCTACATTACAATGAGATATTTTAATTTGATAGCATGTGCGTCTTCCATTAATAAAAATATAAGAAGCTTGCAGTTATGCATTTGATTAATATTGGATTAGAAGAAAGATGATCCAAACACATGCATATAAACCATAACCAACATCCTTTCCAAAGATGATTCAAACCAATTTTTCTTGTTTTATGTTTACCAATATATATATGACGAAGGGCAAGCTTTTCAATTAAGGTTATAAGGCTTTTAATCTACATCAGTACATCACTACATGTGATCTTATGTTTCTTTAATGTTTAACATGAATTGTTAATTTGTTACAAGAGATTTTGTCCCACATTGTTAAGTGAAAGTAATGAACACTTTATAATCTCCACTGTCAATAATGGATTTAATGAAAGTGGGTAAGACACAATAAAACTTATTTCTTGTGCTATTTCTACTTTCATTTTTATATTTTGTTCTTTCACTTTTTCACTAATCTTTTCTATTATAGGCTATGTTTGGCGCGGAGCGGTGTAGAACTGTTTGAGGCGGTGAGCAGTGGCTTTTAATTTTTAGTTGTCGTTTGGAGCAGCGAGTATTTTGATTTTTAGTAGTCATTTGACAAAAGAGCGGTGAGCTGAGCTATTTCTTAGGAAGGCTAATTCTCAAATGCCTATTTAAGAATCTATGACAAAAAAAAAGGGTGAGCTGTGATAGTATAGTATGTGTTTCTGTGTTATCTTGCTATGGATGCATATATCATAGTTATTTAGCCACAAATGGAGGTTATGTGTTTTTGTGTTATCTTGCTATGGATGCATATATCATAGTTATTTATCAACAAATGAAGGTTGAATATAACCATGTTATTGCCTTGTACGTAAGTAACATCCGACCATTTTACACATATAATCATGTTCTATTTAAATATGTATATATATCATTTTATGTCATTTTACTCATGGATAATTACATTTACATGTGTTACCAAACAGTAAAAAAAAAAAAAAAAAAAAAAAAAAAAAAAAAAAAAAAAAAAAAAAAAGGTTCCTGCTTACCGCTACCGCTCACTCACTACTGCTGTTAACAAACACGCCTGAGTATATAACAATAACGCAATCATAAATCTAAAGTTTGGATTACAAGCCCATAAACATTAAGCACAGAAAATAGACCTTGCGCTTATGCACTTTGTTAGTGAATGGGCTAAAATTGTTTATACCTAAAAACCCGAGATTTAAAGAAAACACAACAAGCGCCTTTTCTTCTACATACATGTACCATTTAAAGGCTCATATGTTTTTGCAACTACAAGTACATCACCATAAAGGCTCAAATATACGGTGCACCACAAGAGCCTGATTTCAACCTCAAAAGTGAACCGTTAACTCTATTGGTTAAGCCCGGACCCAATGATGTCGTCATCCGAAACTTGTATGTATCAATCGACCCGTATGATATCAAATGAAAACCCATAACAGTTAGAGACTTGGAGGAAATATAATGACCAAACATAAAACATTACTACCAATGCAAGAAATTTGACATACGGTCTTGGAATCTTGGAACTAGATTTGTTGATCTTCATTGACGGATACCAAATAGAACCAAAATGCCAATTCGGCATACCTGCTATATTGGTTGGAGGACTTTCTGGAGGTTTCTATATTTCTTTAAAATGCTTATCTTTTGTTAAACAATAATAATGCAATTGAAATCCATAAAATATCTACATTACAACCGAGATACTCTCATTTTATAACATGTACATGTTCCATTCATGAAAATAAGAAGCTTGTTGTTAACTTGTTATATATTTGATTCACATGTGAACATATAAGAAAGATGACCCAAACATATATATGCCTTAAAAAAACACACTAATGATAAGAGATATTCAAATTAAATTTGGTATTTAATGTAAAAGGCTAACCTTTTTTTATAGTTTCCTACAAGATTTTCAATCTATTTTGTGATCTTATGTTTCTTCAGTGTCAAGATGATTTGATAATTATTTCAAGACTTCATCCCACATGGATAGAAAGTAAAAGCAATGAACCCTTTATAAGTTCAAGTGACATTAATGTACCCAAGCTAAGATTGTCAAGCTGTAACAAAGCTTGTTGCATCTTCTTTTACTTGGCTTTTTTCCCTTCCTTTTCACTTAACTCTTTTTTTCATGATTTGCATGTTACGACCAATATTTGTTGTATCAACCTATGGTATCAATTTAAGTTTTGTTATAATTTGTGGTATCAGTCAGCCCAAAAACATTAAGCACAAACAAACGAACCTATTAATCTAATAAGAAGTGTATACGAACAGTTGTGCTTATGCACTTTAATTTTTCATGGGCTCGGATGATTTAAGCCTAAAAGCTAGAGACACATAAAAGAAAACGAACAACTTAATCCCAATACTGAAACCCAACCCAACCATAATTGGACGTTTATTATGCCAAAAAAAATGAAGCAGAAAACCATGTAGAAATCAAAACCTAATGTTTAGCACAAAAGCCTTTCAATCTATTTTGTGATCTTATGTTTCTTCAGTGTCAAGATGATTTGATAATTATTTCAAGACTTCATCCCACATGGATAGAAAGTAAAAGCAATGAACCCTTTATAAGTTCAAGTGACATTAATGTACCCAAGCTAAGATTGTCAAGCTGTAACAAAGCTTGTTGCATCTTCTTTTACTTGGCTTTTTTCCCTTCCTTTTCACTTAACTCTTTTTTTCATGATTTGCATGTTACGACCAATATTTGTTGTATCAACCTATGGTATCAATTTAAGTTTTGTTATAATTTGTGGTATCAGTCAGCCCAAAAACATTAAGCACAAACAAACGAACCTATTAATCTTATAAGAAGTGTATACGAACAGTTGTGCTTATGCACTTTAATTTTTCATGGGCTCGGATGATTTAAGCCTAAAAGCTAGAGACACATAAAAGAAAACGAACAACTTAATCCCAATACTGAAACCCAACCCAACCATAATTGGACGTTTATTATGCCAAAAAAAATGAAGCAGAAAACAATGTAGAAATCAAAACCTAATGTTTAGCACAAAAGCCTTTTAAACATCAACGACACTAGATGTGATTATCACAATCCAATATGCTAAAAATGATAAAAACTTGGTTAGCTCCGGTTTCAATCAACTAGGATACAAGCTGCTAATACTCTTTTTATAATAACTAGAAGGTACCCGCGCGTTGCTTTATTATTTGTATTAGTGACATTTAATGCAGGAATTGTGTTTAAGTTGGTTGTATAATATGCTTGATAATTTGTATTTCTTATGTAAGGGGTGTTTTAATAAGTGCATTAATTGTATTTATTGACCGGTTAATTAATTGTATTTTAATGTACATAATGTTTTATTTATTATATTTAATGTTAGTACTAATGGTATGTTAGAATTAAATGAGGGGAAAATTGGTGTGTACTTTAAGCTTATTAACTTGTAAATGTCTAATTATATTTTCATCACTTGTACTTTAAGCTTATTAATTTGTAAGGCTTAAAATTAAGCATGCTAAAATTAGAAGGCATTCCTCCTTTGTAATATAGTAAGATAGAGCTAATTTAATTGTTACTTTTGTACCCAATTTATTTTGCATTGTAGTTAAAATTTTGTGATTTGGTACCTTTTCTTCTACCCAATGTTGCAAAAATCGTGAATCGGTCCTGAGGCGGTCGGGGGCTGAGTTGCGTTTTTTAGCCGATTAATCGGCCCAAAACCTTGTAATCGCCGATTAATCGGCCGATTTCCTTGTAAATATCTCCAAGTTCCAGGGCCTTGTAGCTTGGAATCGGTGATTACAAGGACTTGTAGGCCGTTTTTTGCAACATTGCTTCTACCTGCATCACCATTCAAAGGTTCATATCTTTTTGCAACCTCAAGTATACCAATTTTTTTATAGACGTTATATGGATTTTTGTTGTGGATTACATGAGTTTATTAGCAAAGTTTGTCTCAACGAAAGAGTCATTACTCACATTTGTGCAAGGATGATGCATGTACCTGATCAAACATACTCAGTCAGTTTCACACACAAGCACACACAAAAAGCTCAGTCGGTCTCAAAAGTGTTTCTAATTTTGTCAGAAAGATAGTTCTAGTTTGTGACAATTATGCTAGAATACAAAACATCAGTACTGTATGTATTTAATTAAATTCAGTTCTGTATGTGTGTTAACTTCAGTTTTGTACTAGAACGCGAGATTCACCATACATTACTTTATAGGGCATATATGTGACGCCCACAACTCACATACTCTTTCTTTGTAGCATCGTATGATTTATATTATCTTTAACATCCAAATAGTTAATAACTATGAATCGGTCTAGCCGGATAATCATATTTGAGTTAGTTGCTTCTTTGGTTTTTCAGATTCCTCAATGTTCTTCGGCCATATGACTGATTTTCATTTAGCTCGTTTTCACAACCTACCACTACAAAATGCCATTTTAGGTTTAAACCCATGATTAAGGCCTAGGATTCTTAGAACTAGATTTGTTGACCTTCATTTACGTACATGAATCTTGGTCTTTCTAAACACAAGAAAGATGACACAAACATATATAACATGTTTTTTGAAACACTTATGGTAAAGGATAATCTAATCAAACCTAATTGTTCTTTTGTATCTGGTTTTCAGTATGCACAAGAGAGTTTCTTACACAGCTTTATCAAACTTTCTAGTTTTTAAACAAGTACGTAAATGTTGAACATACGCCAATAATCTTAGCAAAGTCGATTACCAGTTTTTCTTGTTTTATTTACCGATATACAACGAATAGCAGGGGTTTCAAGCTATTCGGTAAGATTACATGGTTTTCAATCTACTTGTGATCTTATGCTTCGTTAATGCCTCACATGAATTGTTAATTTATTTCAATTATTTGTCCCACGTTGCTAAAAATTAAAAGTAACGAGCTCTTTATAAGTTCAAGTGCCTTTCAAAAGCTTTTGGTTAAGTGGTTGACTTAACAAAAACATGTGTGTTGTATCTAACTTTTTTGGTTTCTTTTTTATATATAATTTCTTTTGTTTAACTCTTTATCATAACATGGGGTCATAAATTACAAAAATAGCTTAAAAAAAGTTAAATCGTTACCATGTCAAATAACTGTTTAAAATAGTCGTAACTCGTAAGCCTTAATAAACAAGTTTCCATGAATAATTGGGCTTATGATCCAAAGCCTAAAAACCCAAGACACAATGCAAGATTGAAGCACAAAACCATTTAGAAACCCCGAACGTTATATGATGTTGTTATGGTATTCCACAATGGTACTTGTTTAAACTTGGTGTCATGTTTTCACTTCTACAAAGTTTGACAATCACATGAAATTACGTTCATATACAACAAAGATGTCATCATCAAAAACTTGTTTGCGTCAATCGACCCATATGATTTTGATAATTCAAAAGAAAACACTTAGTAGTTCTCGAAAAACTACATAGATTTCTGGACACATTGCACCCGGAGAGGTTAGATCTTAACTTAGTATAGTGTATACATTGGTATCTTTGTATTACATTATTTGACTTTACAAAAAAATTCTAGATCGGACACTGCTTATTGTTAGATAGATTTGAGTAGGTGATCGATGCATATGGTATCGAGATAGTAGATTAGTAGTAGCTTCTGAAAATATGATATTCCAGTCCATACCCCGCGAACAAGCAAGATGCTCACAAAGACTACGTTTCCAAGTGTACAAACAACCTGCAATAAAATGGAACAAATTGATAATGGTGAGCATGAATAATACGTTCCTTTTAAGTGTCATTCATGGATACACAGATTGAGATTACAGCCCAATAAAATAATTGGTTAGTTAAGAAAAGGGTCAAAAGAGCTTCAGATCAAAACATGTAACGTTTGATATATGTTGAGGTATGGGAAAATGTATAAATTTCAATAATCATCGAATTTTTTGAACAAAATAATTTGTGAAGTGTTCGGCATTGGAATATACCTTGAACAAATCCCAATCCATTTAACAAGTGTGACCCGCAAAAGCCGTTTCCTTTATGATATTTTTATCTTATTTTAACAATCCTGACCCGTTAGAAATTACACATAGCCTGAAACAACCCATTCATAACTCATAAGCAAATGGGCTGAAAATTGCTACCTCTTGTAACATCTCATTCCATGTTTTCTTGCAGCAGTGGCAATGAAAAAGATGTGTAAAAGCCTAAAAGGATATTAATTGTTAGCTTATGCAACAACCTGGTCATTTTATAAGATTATAAAAAGGCTAGCTTGAAAGCGGTTCTGACAGTAGATAAGCCATATGATAATAAGTTCGCCTATGTGACAGAGAATACATCTTAAGTCAGAAAATAGAGTACGACTTAACTGCGGGTTATAGTTTGTTTGTTCTTGAACTATGTTCTGTCATATGCTTACTGTAACTAACACCAAATGGGCTGCTTTAACTTGTTATTATTGCTAAAACATAGCCACAGATTGGTTATCGAGCTAGGCATATACCATTTTTCACCAGAATCATTCACAAACAATGTAGTTATTTCAAGTAGACAAAAATTATCATTACAATTGCTGAAAATCTCTAAGGATGTCAAACATATTCGAGAAACACTATGACTGGTCAAATATATAAAAGCACCATTGGAACTGATAAGAATCTAAGATTTGAGACACAGGTTGCACCATTTCTTAGCTAAATTGTGATTAAAAATCCATTATGAAAAGAAACATGCATTGTAAAAGAGCGTGTTAGGTTTTGGGTAGTTCACAAATGTACTTCAGAGTTGTGAGTAATCAGTTGTATCTAATTGTGCAACGGGTTGCTGAATCAGCGGTCTTCAATGGAAATCATATTTCTTTCCAAAAACAAGTACTGAATAGAAATGTCCAGGATTAATAAGTTCCTTTTAGAGGGGCAGGTTAATATGTATGATCCGCATGGCGATATATATTACAACCGAGTGAGGTTGAACATCATGCAAACAGAACCTGTTAGTTTACTAAATTCTAAGTAACTAACACATCAAACTAAAGCTTGATTGGTATCACCCAATTTGTTCCTCATATCATATTCCAACAAATATCATATTCCGAAAAATATAAATAGGTAACTTACATAACAAATATGATCTCCAACAGACCAATTTCACAACACGATATCATACAAATGTTGTTGTTGTGAACAGTTTACATGAGGATGCAATTAGAGAATCCAAAAAAATGCCAGAATTATATAACTCCATTAACACAGAATCCCACCTATAAAACATCCAACAAGTCACTATATGCTCTAGCCGGGTCTAACTGAATATATCCGGATCTTGGCTGGGTCTAACCGGATATTACCAGGTCTTGGCCGCATATAGCCGTGTCAAACCGGATATAACTTTCAAATTATACTTTCATGAGATGGATGACTATGTTGTTGGCTTTCTAACATGAGGAGAATATTGCATATCAAATAGGATTATTCTATGAAAGTTAGTTCCAGTGGGATTACCATTATGCTACCAAGTATATTTCTGCATAAATGTATAACGTTAATTTTTGTATAAATATCAAGTGACTCACATAAATGCAACAAAAACTTGCTTGTTGTGTTTCCGTTTGTTTCACTTTTTATGTATATGTCCCATCAACAAAACTTTATTTGGTTCCTTGTAAAATGACAGCTTAAATTGTTCGTTACATGCAAACCGAGTATATAACAAGAACACAAGTTGAGATATGAAGTTTGGATCATAAGCCAAAAACATTAAGCACAAAAAACGAACCTATTATTCTAATAAGCAAGTGCACAAGAACAATTGTGCTTATGTACTACAAAATGCTATTTTAGGCTTAAACCCATATGATTAAGGTCTAGGATTCTTGGAACTAGATTTGTTGATCTTTGTTGACATATAACAAGTATTATTGTTAGAAAACACTCATGAATCATGATGAAGGATAATAAAATCAAACCTAAATCAGTATGCATAAGAACTTTCCTAAACAGTTTTGTCAAACATGCACGAAAATGTAAAATATAAAACATCCTTACCAAAATCGACTCCAATGTGTTATCTTTTATGTTCACCAATATACGACGAAGGGCAAGGGTTTCGAGCTTTCTTAATAAGGTTATATGGTTTACAATCTACTTGTCATTTTTAATGTCTAACATGATTTGTTAATTTATTTACAAAACTAGTTTGTTGTCTGCGTCATATAACAAACTTTTATATGAAACAACCATTTAAAATGGTCATAAACTCGAAACATGCAAAACCCAATATATAACAAGAATACGAGTCATAAATATGAAGTAAAACATGAAAGGTTCATTAAAAGCTTGTTTACTGTGTATCTCCTTGTTTTCTTTTGTGTTGTTTCTTTTCTATTTTTTTACTCAAATTTTTTTCTTCATGACATGGGGGTCGTAAATTATCACAACTAATGAAAGTATAAGAATCTTGTTGTTAACTTGTAAAAAAAAAAAAAAAAAAAAAAAAAAAAAAAAAAAAAACAAAACACCATTGTTTAACATGAATTGTTAATTTATTTCAACTGCTTATCCCACATCGAAAGATAATAAAAGCAATGAACTCTATAAAAGTTAAAGTGTCATTTACGAATTAAATTGAAGTTGAAAAGTATAAGAATAACGAAAACTTATTTCTTATTCTTTATTCTTCATTTTTTATTTTTTACTGTTTTTTCCTACTAGTTATAATACCCGTGCACGCACGGGGTTTTGACATAAAAATTTTATCATATATTTAATACCGAATATATTGTTTTAAAATGTTTTGAACTTTACATCTATTAATTTAATATAAGTCAAATTTATTTTGCAATAACAATGCCTATTAAAAATAGTCGCAACACTCATGTATTTGGCTATTTTTACAGTTCCAAACACCCCTAAAATTAGCGATTGAAATAGTCTTAAACACCCTTGAATTCAGCTATCAAGGCAGTTTCAAGCACCCATCAATTCAGCTATTAAAAACAGTCACAAACGAATTATGCAATTTAAACAGTCATAAAAACCCTTTAATAACTATTAAGACAGTCATTAAAACAATCATAATCACCACTGAACCTAACTATTAAGACGGTTCCAAAATCCTTTAAAAACTTATTGTAATTAATAGAAAATAACAGTCTCAAACTCTAATAACTTAAGCAAGTCAAACTTTAGTAAATCGACTCATTCTTTTCGCAACAGATTTTCAAGTGAATTAGACACATTAGTTACATCTCTTTCTAGATCATCATTATTCTATATTACAACAAATTCAAAAGCAATCAACTCATCAAATACTGGTGAGTTTTTTTTTTTTTTTTTTTTTTTTTTTTCTTCTTTTCCAACTTTGGAATAAGGTTAATGCAACACATATCAGTGCCTGAGACAAAGACATTTATATAACGTTAGCTTGGGATTATGTGAGTTAGCCGTTTAACTACATAAAAATTCAAGAGACAACTTGATGTTAAAATTCAATAAGCACATATACCATATAAGCAAATACTTATATCAAATTTATGTTCTAAGTAACCTTAAAAGTAAATCTGTAGTTGATGCATCAGGTGTAGTTTCGGGGGTTTTATGGTTCCTACTTTAGCATACTTGGTGATGAACTTGTATTCCCAGTCTCTAATGTGTCAAGTTCGAATAAACAACGCATAAGGACCAACTGGTATATAAAACATCATGAAAGAAACATAAATCAGCTAATACTCAAACTATTGGCACAAAACGTACACTTTTTTTTCTTCATTTCTTTCGAACTTAACAACGCGCACAATACACTTTCTGCTAAAGTAATAAAAAATAGAAGGTGCAGCCTAATAGTGCATATCACTTGTCAAAATGAGTAAATTAGCTTTGTATAACGTTTTTAACTGACAGACATGCTAAGGTTGATGTTGATGTTATTGTTTAACTTTAACTATTGATATCATGTTGTATAAAATGTGCGAGTTTAGTAGCACATAATAAGTGTTAATGAAGTTAAAATATGCTCCGTAAAGTTTTTAAAATGTTTTTATGGATATTCATATATAAATTTTAAATAACAATTTCATGAGTCGTTGTCATAAGTAGAATCGCGTATATTTATTTTCATATCACAGTAACTCATGCTGACCATTTGATATTTATATTCCCGTTACTAATAATTCAGCCGTATTTAATATTCAAATCCGTGTACGCATAAATTAAACTTTTAAATAGAATAACACGAGTCCTTATTTAAAAAAATATTCTAATTGATGAAAATCTAAAACTAACAATATTAAAACTAATTCGCATATTTACCGAATTTTGTAATTTTAATGGATGAAAGTCTAAAAACTAAGACTAATATGTAATTTTAAACAAAGTTAATATTATAAAGTATAGGAGGTATAAAGTGTAAGGGGTTATTTGTGTTTTTTTCTAAAGTTATTAAAAAACATGAAAACTTATAATTTTACACTTTACTCTATATAAATTATTTAAAATTCAACCACTAAACTTTTATTAATTACTTCCTCTCTTTTTAAGTTTTTGTTTTCATAAATTTGACACATATATTTTTATGCATTTTTTTTCTTAATCAAATTTCTCCACCAAATTTATTAAGTTTGACCAAAATCAATTTAATTTTGACTTTCTATTGACCAATCACGTTGCTCGATTTCGCCTACGTGGTAAAATCAAGCTCTCCTATTGGCCCAATTTTTTTTTCAATGAGAAGGGATTTGCAAAAACACTCTGAAATGATGTAATTCTTTTATTATATAAAAGATGGGTTCATAAATTACCTTTTATTTCGTTTCACTTATTTCTTTTCTTCAAAAATTGGGGTCATAGGTTACCACCAATTATTACGAAACTTAATTTGATACCTATAGAATAATGGTTTAAAATGGTCGTAACATGTAAAACCGAGTATATAACAAGAAGGAAAATGATTCTCGAATACAAAAGTATATCTAATGATAAGATTAAGGCACATAGCAAGATGAATGGTAAAAAAACATGAGAAAATAAACAAATCGAACATGTGTCAAGAGGATTTGTTGATTAGCCATGTCTTTAGGTATGTGTTGCAGTCCTCACTACTCTAACACAAACACGACTCCTAAATATGAAGTGTGTATTACAAGCCCAAAAGCATTAAGCGCAAATTCAAACCTTAATAAATAACTTTACAGGAATAACGAACGTCTTATTAATCAAGTATTCGACAAGCTAAAACCATAACGAACCCGATCTTTTTAACCTAATGCTCAAAAGCATGTTACAAATGCACACAACCATTTAGAAACAAAACCGAATATTATAAAGATAGAATATGCTAAAAGGGATCAAAATCTGTTTAGTTTCGGTTTCATTTAACCACAGTTGCTAACACTAACCACAGTTGCTAACACTAGTTTTAAAATAATAGAGCTATTTTAATTGTTATTTTCTACTAGGGATGAGCATTTCGTACCGAATACCGGAACCGTACCGGTACCGGTACCGATCCCGAAATACGGTACGGTACCGGTACTACGAAATAAGGAGGAAAAAAATTCGGTACCACTAATTCGGTACGGTACCGATACCAAATCGGGAAATTCACGAAAAAAAACGGGAAAATCCCGATTTCCCGGTACCGGTACCGGTACCGGTACCGATTCCCGAATCCCGTTCGGTACGGTACCGGTACCCTAATTTATGCTCGGGAAAATTTCGGTACCTCTAATTCGGTACGGTACCGGTACCGTGCTCATCCCTATTTTCTACCATATTTTCCTGGTTTCTACCATATGTATAATGAACGTGCGACACCAGATATATATGTTTATAACGTATGCTAGATGTCACATACAAAAGAGTTACTATTAACTATTAAGGTTTCTTAGCTATGGATTACTTGAGTTTATTACCAAAGTTTGTCTCAACGAAAGAGTCATTACTCACAATAATGCAAGGATGATGCATGTACCTGATCGAAAATGCTTAGTCGGTCTCGAAAGAGTTCCTTCTACTTTTGTTGGACTCTTCCGTAGCCACAATTTTGGGAAAAATTAGATAGTTCTTATCTATTTTAGGCTTAAAACTATTATTAAGGTCTATGATTGGAACTAGATTTGTTGATCTTCATTTACGGATAAGTGGATAACAAATAGCACCAAATATAAAAAAGGCCGATTTGGCATACCTGCAATATAGGTTACAAAAGTCAGGCCTTAATTTGTAGATAGAAGAAAGATGACTCAATCATATATTATCTGATTAAGCCTAAATTGGTTTCTTTTGTATCTGATTTTGAGTACGCCGCATAAGAAACTTTCCTACACAGTTTTGTTGAACATTAAGTTTTATAAACAAGTACAAAATGGTAAAATATAAAACAACATCCTTGCCAAAACTGACTCCCGATTTTTGTCGTTTTTGTTTACCAGTACACTTCGAAAGGTAGGTGTTAAGTTTCAAGCTTTTCAGTTAAGGTCACATGGTTTTTAATTTACTTAGTGATCTTATGTTTCTTTAGTGTCTTTCATGAGTGGTTATTTTACTACTTCAGCACCTTGTCCCACATCTTTCGAAAGTTAATGTCATGACTTGTTTATATCTTCAATTGTCATTCGCATATTAAAAGTTGATGTAGCACAACAACAACTTGTTTGCTGTGTATTCCAGCAGCTTTTTTTCACTTAACATTGGGTCAAATTTTAAAACTTGTAGTTTTTGCAACTATTTTCCATATTGGTTAAGCTCGAATCCAAAGATGTCAGTATCCGAAACTTGTATGTGTCAACTATAAGTTATAACCATTTTTACAAACAAGTACATCACCTTAAAAGACCCAAATAGATGCCACACCACAAGACATGATTTCAAGCTCAAAAGAGAACCATTTTCCCTATTGGTTAAGCTCGAATCCAAAGATGTCAGTATCCGAAACTTGTATGTGTCAATCGGCCTGTATGATGTCAAATGAAAACCTCTAGTAGTTAGATGAATGAAATATAAGTACCAAACATAAAAACATTAGATTATACCGATGCAACAAATTTAACGCACGGTCTTGGATTCTTAGAACTTGATTTGTTGATCTTCATTTACAGATAACAAATAGCACCAAAAGGCCAATTTGGCATACCTGCTATATTGGTTGGAGGCCTTTTTCTATATTGCTTAAAACATATTTTATTTTGTTGCAAAATAATTGTTAACCTTGCTATTTTGGTTAATTTCAAATGAGTGTTCATTTTCAAATTTCTGTATGTACTATAAAGATTGAACCTTTTTTTATTCTAGTAATAAAAAATGTGCAATTTTGAAGTGAGCATCTAATTTGATACAGAGGAAATTGTATTCTTGCATACATACGAATACTAGTTATTATTATGGAGAATTTTCGTACTTGGTTCAAATCGTCTCAAGATGGCCGAGTGGTAACGCAGCCGAAGGTCTCAGAAGAGACCCGGGTTCAAACTCGTTCGATAAACATCTTGAGATGGCTAGAGAAAAATCCGAAAGCAGCCACGAGGGTATAATGGTTAAACCGTGTACATGTAGTAGGGGTATCAAAAGGGTCGGGTAGACCAGATTAGACCCGACCCGAACTTGAATACCGTCTTATAGGGATTGGTTAACACAATTACAAATGCTTATTGGGTCCAACGGGTCAACCCGATAACTCGATAGCTAAATAAGATCGGGTTAGAGTTAGATTTTTGTCACCTTATTGGGTTCAGTTCCAACTCGCTAACGCGATATAAATAGGTTTTTAGCAGTTTTTGGACTTGTTTCACATTCATAAAATCAGCAACAACTCATATTGGGCCTGAAAACCACATAAGCGAAAGAATGACTTAGACAGTAAGCGGATAAAAAACGCCTTTGGTATAAAAAGTTTGTTTGTGCTTAAAATACCTACATTACAACAGAGATATTTTCGTTTTATAACATGCACGTGTTTCATTCATTAATATATAAGAAGCTTGTTGTTAACTTGTTATATATTTCATTAATATGTGAAGACATAAGAAATATGACCCAAACACATGTTTTAAAAAAAAAATGCTGATGATAAAACTTTTTAATGTTTCCTACATGGTTTTTCAATCTACTTTTGTGATCTATGTTTTCTTTAGTGTCAAGATGATTTGTTAACGTATTTCAAGAATTTATACCACATCGATAGAAAGTAAAAGTAATGAACTCTATATAACTTTAGGTGTCATTCATTTTGTAAAGGTGTTTCTATAACAAATTTAACAAAAGCTCACTTGTTGCATCTGCTGTAGTTTCGCTTTTTTTTATATGTTCCTTTAACAAAACTTTATTTGATTCCTTGTTTGTTCTTGTTACACTTTTTATTTATATGTTCCTTTAACAAACCTTTATTTGATTCTTCCTTGTTTGTTCTTGTTTCACTTTTTATTTATATGTTCCTTTTTATTTGATTCCATGTAAAATAACAGTTTAAAGTGGTCGTAACATGCAAAACCGAGTATAAAACAAGAACACAAGTTGAGGTGTTGAGATATGAAGTTTGGATCAGAAGCCAAAAACATTAAGCACAAAAAACAAACCTATAAGCAAGTGCACAAGAACAATTGTGCTTGTGTACTACAAAATGCTATTTTAGGCTTAAAACTAAACCCATGATTAAGGTCTAGGATTCTTGGAACTAGATTTGTTAATATTCGTTGACATATAACAAATAGCACCAAATATAAAAAACACCAAGGAGGCCTTAATTTATAGACATAAGAAAGATGACTCAATCATATATAATCTTATTGTTAAAAAACACTTATGATAAAGGATAATCAAATCAAACCTAAATTGGTTTCTTTTGTATCTAGTTTTCAGTATCCATAAGAGCTTTCCTCACAGTTTTGTCAAACAGGTACGAAAATGTAAAATACAAAAGTACATCCTTACCGAAATCGACTCCCAATTGTTGTTGTTTTATGTTTACCAATATACGACGAAGGGCAAGGGTTTCGAGCTTCCCTATTAAGGTTATATGGTTTACAAAATCGACTCCCATTTCTTTAATGTCTAACATGATTTAGTAGCTATTGTTGTTTATCGTTTTGTGGCATATCAACGATTTAGTAGTCGTTCAAGCGTTTTGCTTGATGTTAATGTGGTATTTTGTTAATTTATTTCAACTGCTTATCCCACATCGATAGAAATTAAAAGCAATGAACTCCATAAAAGTTCAAGTGTCATTCATATATCCACAGGAAGGAGAAAGGATGAATAACAAAAACTTGTTTTTCTTTCTATTTTCTCCCTTTTTTTTACTATTTTTTTCTTCTCATAGTAAGGGCCTATTGTATTTCGTTTCACTTATTTTTTTCTTCATAAATTGGGATCATACCAATTGTAACGAAACTTAATTTGATACCTATAGCATAGCGGTTTAAAATGGCCATAACATGTAAAACCGAGTATAAAACAAGAAGGAAAATGATTCTCATATATAAAATAGTATATCTAATGATAAGATTAAGGAAAATGATTCTTATATATAAAATAGTATATCTAATGATAAGATTAAGGCACATAGCAAAATCAATGGTAAAAAATATGAGAAAAGAAACAAATTGAATATGTGTCAAGAGCATTTGTTGATTAGTCATGTCTTTGGACCATCCGTAATGGATGGTCGTTTGCATGGTCGTCAGTCGCCCCATAGAATGCGTGCCCTCCATTACAAGGACCTATTGAATAGCAGTTTAAAATGGCTTTAACATGTAAAACAGATATATAACAAGAAGGAAAATAATTCTCATATATAAAAGCATATATCTAACGATGATAAGATTAAGGCACATAGCAAAATTAATGGTAAAATAATGAGAAAAGAAACAAATTGAACATGTGTCAAGCATGTCTTTAGACCATCCGTAATGGATGGTCGTTTGTACGGTCGGTCGCCCCATAGAACGCGTCCCCTCTATTACAAGGACCTGGTCATGTTGACAAATAGCATAACTCGGTAGTATACTCGACCGTCGTGGCCACCATAAGTTACCTCAAATCATAGCAATTAAACTTAACTCCTCGATACCTATAATTCTTTAAAACAAGACTTCAAAATGGCCGTAACATGTAAAACGTATATAAGAAGTATACAAGTTGTAAATATGAAGTGTGAATTACAAGCTCAAAAACATTCTAATTAACAACTGTACATGAACAACTCCGTATATAGCAAGTATACAAGTTGTAAATGTTCTAAGCCTCAAAACCCGAGATACAAAGAAAACAAAACAAACGTCATGCTAACAACCAACACCGAATGTTTTCAATCTACTTGATCTTATGTTTCTTTAATGTCTAACATCATTTGTTTATTTAAATTATGAGCTTGTCCCACATAGATAGAAATTGAAAGTAATGAACTCTTTATAAGTTCAAATGTCACTTTTTATGCTAATAATACTAGCAGGGTCTCCGCGCGATGCAGCTGTGGGCACCATGTAATTTAATTTTTTCGGTTAATAATTTATTTAATTTGTACGTTTTTTGGCAATAGCTTTAGTGATTAGTTTTTGGCAAAAGTTTGATGAAATTTTTCTTAGTTTGTATTATTTTATTTATTATTTATTTTATGTTTTTGTTTAGTAGTTTGCTTGGTTTGTATAATATGTGAATATATTTTAGTTTATTATATTTTTTTTGACAATAAATTTACGGATATCAAAAATTTCGTTTAGCTCGTGTCCGTTCGGGCTCGAGCCCATTTGGCTCATTGCCCGTTCGGGCTTAAAAATTTGTAGAATATGTTTTATTATTTGTATTAGTGACATTTAATGCAGGAATTGTGTTTAAGTTGGTTGTACAATATACTTGATAATTTGTATTTCTTATGTAAGGGATGTTTTAATAAGTGTATTAATTGTATTTATTGACTATTTAATTAATTGTATTTAATGTACATAATTCAATTTTAAGTCATTAATTTTAAACTTTAATGGCAAAGACAAAGTAGTGTGTACATGAAGCTACTAAACTTGTACATGTCTAATTATATCTCATTTATTGTATTAATTGTCTAATTGTGTTTGAATCACTTGTACTTTAAGCTTCTAAAGTTGTAAGGCTTAATTTTAAGTATTCTAATAATAGTAGGCATTAGTGCTTTATAATATAGTATGATAAGAAGAAAATGACAGACACAATATAAAGGCTTGTTAGTTGTGTCTTTCTCGTGTTGTTTTATATTTTAGTTTCATTTCATTTAATTCTGTTTTTGCTTTTAACTTTTTGTATTTTAGTTTCATTTCATTTAATTCTGTTTTTGCTTTTAACTTTTTTTTATAACGGCTATTTAGTAGTTAGTAATCCAAGTCGTGCAGCGACATCTAAGCGGGCGGTATGCTTTCCTCGAATCTTCGCCTTCGAGAAATAAACCCCACTCCTCTTTTCCGCTTCGCCTACTAAGAAAACCCCATTGGCAAGCATCGAATCCAAGACCTCCAAGGGAAACACCCCTCCCCCATTGGCAACCATCCTTGATCGCCACTTGATCTAGACCCCAAGTGCCCCCTTTTTTTTTTTTTTTTTTTGTCGTATAACTTTTTTCATAAATTGGGGTCATAAATTACCACAAAAACTTGAAATGATACCCTGTAAAAGAACAATTCAAAATGATCATGGTAACATGTAAAATGGTAATATGTATAACTGAGTATGAAGCAAGAACACAAGTTGTAGATATGAAGTGTGGATTACAAGCGTAAAAAACAAACCTTAATAAACAAGTTTGTTTGATTAATTGGGCTATGAACTTCCTTTTTTAATTTGCTCAAATGGTATATGCCTAAAACCCCAAGACACAAAGAAGAACAAAATGAACATGTTATTTATTCAACATACTAGAACCAAACCAAAACCGAAAGTTTTAACTTTATGCCCAAAAAACATGAAGCACAAACCACGTAGAAACCAAAACCGAGTGTTCTAAAGTTATACTACCTAAAAACATGATACACATGAAGCACAAAACCATTTAGAAACCAAAACTAAATGTGTTAATCATACTGTAATCGATATGCTAAAAGTGATAAAAAAAAAATTAGTTTCTGCTTCAATTAACTACAATACAAGTTGCTAATACCCATTTTTTTTATTTCGATTTTTTGAACTTACGGTACATTTGCAAATTTGAATTAGGAACGCTCCCGAATATATAGACCTATGCTAGATGACATACACAATAATGCAAAAAAAGGTCACTTTAAGGTTTCTTAGGGTTTTTTTTTTTTTTTTTTTTTTTTTTTTTTTTTTTTTTTGTTAGATAAGAGAATGAGCCCACAAACCCTTTTAATATTATTTCTTTTTTAAATAGGACCCACTATTTCCCTTATTTGGTCTATGTCCACAAGGCTAGAATTTTAATACTCTCCCTAATAAGTGGCTCATATAGATGTGGAGCCCACACACTCTCTTAGCTAACAAAAAAAAAAAAAAAAAAAAAAAAAAAACCCTTAGCTATGGATTGCATGAGTTTATTACCTAAGTTTGTCTCGACAAAGAGTCTTTACTCGCATTCTGAAGGATGATGCATGTACCTGATCGAAGATGCTCAGTCAATCGTGAAATTATTCGTTGTTGGACTCTTTCGTAATCACAATTTTGGGAAAAAGATAGTTCAAGTTTTTCACGATTAAGCTAATATACAAAACATTAGTACTGTATGTATTTATTTAACTTCAACTTTGTACTAGGACGTGACATCCACCATACATCACTTTATAGGGCATATATGTGCCGTCCACCACTATCTATCCTTTGGTATAAAATGTTTGTTTGTGCATAAACGTTTGTAGCAAAAAGTCTCTTTAGTTCAAGTATACACAACTATTTATGGCTTAAAGCTATAAACCCAATAGAAATAAATTGATGAAGGTCTTGGATTCTTGGAACTAGATTTGTTGACCTTCATTTGTTGGCCGTTGGAGGGCTTTGTGGAGGTTTCTATATTACTTAAAAGAGTAAAATACATCATCACTAACAAAACCACCATTAAAATCTCACATCCACAAAGTTAAGAAATGTGCAGTCAACGAAAGTGTGAGAGCTTTGTTTCTTTGATTTTATTATTAAAAACCATAATTTCCGACGAATCTAAATAGCAGTTTCAATCAACATTTCAGCACCACCAATCAAACAGCTTTAACAAATGTGCAGTCAACGAAATAATATATCTAGTACCCACCATCACGTTTTCATTTTCATAGATCCAATGCCCATTTTTCATTTTCATTTTCATAGTTAAAAGATGGTGATTTTTATGCCTTTATTTCTTCTACATACATTACCATTTATAGACCAAATTGGATAGTATTTAGAGATATTATTGCTATGCTCAATCAGTACCGGGTGTTTGTCGCTTTTATTGACTTAGATTCTTTGGAAAAATCTTTCTCGCCTCCATTTGATATCTCACTGATCGACAGTCGAAAACTGTAGTTGAGGTGTTAACGGGTTTGGAGCTTTACTTTGAAACAGTTTTGTTGGAAGTCAAACTTGGGTTCAAGGTATTTTCTGTCACACATAAAGGATACCATTAACGATGAACGGGTCATCCTGGAAGTTTCTGTTGACAATAATGAAGTCAACTTATATGTATCGTCTGAACACATGGAACGGGTTTCCGAGTTTGAATTCAGTATTGGACGATGATGGAAAGTGGCTACAAAATGAATGTTTGGAGAAATGTTTGTTTCCAGGCACACATGTCTCCCAACCTGTAGCTCTTTTTGGCTGCTAATATATTTCTTCATGGTCCAAATGACGTTGATGGAAAAGAGCTTTTGTCTTTTTTGGAGAAACACGAATTTCGCAACATTTGTGCAGTCATAGGCTCAACGGGACTGGTCAAGATAATGAAAAATAGAGCTGGGTAACATTTCTTACCCATGAAAAAGCTACAAAGTATCATGGCCGCGCAGGTGGTATAGGGGTTTTGCATTTGTAAAATATAATTGAGATGATATTTTTATGGTCATTTAGGAGCAATTGCATTCTTTATTTAAAACCCTGCAGCTTCCAAAAGGAGTCAAGTTATTTTTTGACAGAAATGGGAACAATTCATAACGTTTCTACATATCTGCCAAGGCTGCTAGAATAATGGCAAAGCCGAGAAGACCATTTGAGCAGCTCATGAATGGAAAGATCTTAACTGATGCTCGACTCACTCCTTCTGTTTCGCGTCTTGTTTTGATTAAGACCACACAATAAGCTTGACTTCTTTAATTTCAAGGAAAAGGAATACTGTTTATAAACCAGAATTTGGCTTTTTTTATAATATCAAACATGAACTTATGGTAGCGTTGCATTTTGTGGGAGCTTTTCAGATGGTGCAACAGAATTGGCACCCATTTTTTCTTGTTTTATGTTTATCAATTATCAATGTATGACAAAGGGCAAGGGATGTGGTGCAATAGATGGTGATCTTATGTTTCTTTAATGTCTGACATGACTTTTTTAATTTATCCCAATAGCTTGTCCCATTGATAGAAATTAAAAGTAGCAAACTCTTTATAAGTTCAAGTGTCATTCATATGTTTAATCATATAAGAAGATTTTCTACAAAAATTCAATTGTGGGTATTTTCTTGTATGATTTTTTATAATTTCTTTTTCATAACATGGGGTCATAAATTACCGCAAATTATTACAAAACTTATATTCATACACCGTAAAATAACAGTTTAAAATGGTCATAAACTATAACACAAGTTGTAAATACGATGTTTGGATTACAAGCCCCAAAACATTAAGAACAAAAAACGAAGCTTAAAAGATAAGCTTACATAAATTATTGGGTTTATGCACTTTGTTTCTTAACGGTCTCCATTGGTTTAAGCCTAAAATCCCGAGACACAAAGATAACAAAACGAAAGTTTTAGCTTTATACCCAAATACATGATACACATGAAGCCCAAAATCATTTAGAAACCAAAACCGGGCGTGATAAAACTCCAAGAAGCTAGAACAAACTTACAAAGAAATCAAAGAAGGGTTTTGACACCAACTATCCCAACTAATGGAAGAATTACATCTAGCGGAACACCACAAAAAAGAACGCTTAACAATATCATCGAAGATCACCGCTTTCCGAGGCTTGTGAACCGCAAAGAGCTCTTGCTCACCGCTTACTGTTGATGCATAATCTGGCGCGGACTGGATTCAACGACTCTCCTTGGGCCGTTAGTCGTCTTCTCGAGCCCTAAGTAGACCTGTCAACAAAGATAACCCGTTAGGAGTGGACCCGAGGCCGTAGCCCCGGGATCCACCTCCGACGGTCAAGTTAGTCTCCATGCAATATAGCATATAAGAGTTAGGTTTAGGGTAACATGTTATGTTCTATTCTGTTGTTAATGGAATCCTAGCCCTATATTTATAGGACATGGATTAGGGTTTAGGCATAGAGTGGGCCGCTATCTGCCGGGCCTGGCCCATGTAGGGTCCAGTCCGGACCATACGTCCACAAGCCCCCCAAGTTTAGTATGACATAGTGCGTGCTATGTTATGCTAAACTTAAGTTCTGTTCATGGCCGCGTAGGCCCAATCAACCAAGATGGCATGGCCCATACGTGCGCATGGGACGGACCATACTGCGCAGCCCACATGCGACAATGCGCACTGGGATTGCGATTGTGATTGTCTCACAATTGTGAAGGTGGATTCCGCATGCTGTATCCTAGGTAAGGGCGTACCTTTTATACCAGTAGCGATGCAGCATGGTGCGACAGAAGACGTGCTTCTGTGGCAGAAGTGCGCGCTGTGCGCGAAAAGGATGTGCGCAGTGCGCAACAAAGGTGCACGCTGTGCGCGCTGTGTGCGAACATTACATTCGTCTTTACAACTGACAGAGGACGTCTCCCCTGCGGCAAGATGGTGCGAATATTTAAATTCGTCTTTGTACCGGGCTTGCAATACCTCTTACGTACGATCTGCTTCCAAATATGCCTGCGTGACTTCGTACGGAAACAATGGTATTATATACTCTGGTAGCCCCCCAAGTTTGATGGTGCTACTCGTGTAGGAGCATTAAACTTAGTTATTCAAATCCTGAAAAACACTTAATGCAAATATTAAAAGTATATACCGCGAATCGCAACATATAAAACCTAATGAGGTAAAAGATTAGCGCGTAGCAAAAGTATAGCACATAGCATATATAATCAACACATAAGAGAAGTAGTAGTGCGAATTACGCCTATCGTGAGGTTTTACAAACTATATAAGAGAAGTAGCACGTAGCTAATAATAAAAACAATGCGCGCATGGCGATTAATTGATCTTGTTGTTTTTTATAATAAAAACAATGGCGCGGATGGATGTACCATGACCGCGACTATTAGTTTCTGTTGCACGCACAGACGCAGATAGATTTATCGTATTCGCATAGACTCTAACGTTTTGTGGATAATCGCAGTTGACCACGGCTTTCGTCCAGTGCCTGTACGTGACAGTGACAGTGCGCTCATGGCGATTGACTAGCATCGTGGTGCCTGCACATGACAGTGCGCGCATGGCGCCAATCTGCGAAGACTTCCAAACACATGGCCTAACGCGGGTAGATTTATCGTGACTGCGCTGTTCGCGTCTAAAAGATGTGCGCGAATTAATTCACGTCTAAAAGATAAAGTAGGTCTGATCGTGCGGATTTAATGCGACTTAGGTAAAATCGTGTTTACCAAATTTAAAAGATTTATGTAAAATCTTTTGAATATTTAAAAGACATTGGGATATCTTTTTTAATTTTTAAAAGATTTACATAATATCATACGCATGGATTTAAGATAATATCTCACGCATGGAATATTTAAATATTACGCATGGAATATACAAAGGATGGACTAACACATACCTTGGATTCTTCCACGATAAGCCACAAACAATGAAAGTGAAGTTAAAAACACACGTGATGTTAAAAACAAAGAATGATCCGCAATTTATTTTTCAATTTATGGAGCGGATATACAAGTGATGTTAAAAACACACGATATTTATTGATTTAGAATTACCGACTTTAGAAATTGATTTATGCTTTTCGGTAATATGAGAACACGAAACATAGTTTATTCGTGGTCCCACGGATGGCGCCAACTTGTTGATGCATAATCTGGCGCGGACTGGATTCAACGACTCTCCTTAGGCCGTTAGTCGTCTTCTCGAGCCCTAAGTAGACCTGTCAACAAAGAAACCCGTTAGGAGTGGACCCGAGGCCGTAGCCCCGGGATCCACCTCCGACGGTCAAGTTAGTCTCCATGCAATATAGCATATAAGAGTTAGGTTTAGGGTAACCTGTTATGTTCTATTCTGTTGTGAATGGAATCCCAACCCTATATTTATAGGACATGGATTAGGGTTTAGGCATAGAGTGGGCCGCTATCTGCCAGGTCTGGCCCATGTAGGGTCCAGTCCGGACCATACGTCCACACTTACCAAGTGATTAATAATTTTACATATGTTCAAAATGTAAAAAAAATACAAAAAAAATACAAAAAACAAAAAAAAAACAGTTGTAAAATCTGCAATGATTTGTTTAATTATTCCAATAGCGTCCCACATTGATAAAAAAACAAAAGTAACGAAATCTTTATAATTTCAAGTACGTAGTAACATAACAAAAATGTGTTGGTTATGTGTCTCCTTAATTGTTCCATTTTTTTTTAATTATTTCATTTTACTTCAAACTCTTTTTTATAGCATAGGATCATAATTACCGCAAAGTATAACAAACTTTGATACCACAAGAATACAGCATGTAACAGTTTAGAATGGATGTAACATGTAAAACGAGCATACATCAAGAATACAACTCGTAAATATTAAAAATGGATATAGGTATAAATGATTCTAGCTTTTTTAGAATAACTGCCAAAAGGCACCATGGATCAGGGTGTTCCCGCCAATCTACACCTTTTGTAATATCAAGACATATGTATAGGAACATGTGACACCGGATATATTTATTCATGCTAGATGTCATACACAAAAGAGTCGCTATTAAGTTTGTTAGCCATGCATTACATGGGTTTATTGCCTAAGTTTGTCTCGTCGATCGTGTCGACGACGAAGAGTCATTAGTCACATTTGCGCAAGGACGATGCATGTACTTGATCGACATTCTCAGTCGGTCTTGAAAGTGACCCTGCTTCTACTTTTCTTGGAAGGCTTTACTATTTGAAAACATATTTGAGCCTACACGAGATTATGTTCTGCTATAACCGACTATATATGGAGAAAACTTGGTATCTATTGATCACTTATAACTCATGTTTACTACAACTTGAATGAATTCTTTGACTTTTAAGTATCAAATAAGTTGTTATCTTGATCAAAATTAGCTGTTTCCTCAAGTTTGAGAAAGAAGGGGGAGCATTGGTTTTATGAACTAGTGCATTCTAAAGTTATGTTAGAGACACTATATGCAAAAGTCAGTCGTCATGAGACTAGTCGACTCGCAATGTCGAGTCAAAAATCCATAGCTCGAAGGAAAAAAAAAAAGTTATTTTAGAGACAGTATATGTAATCAAAATCTAAAAAATACCTACATTACAACCTAGAAAATTTCATTTTATAACATCGTGTTCCATTCATGAAAACATAAGAAACTTGTCGTTAACTTGTTATAATTAATTTGATGAATATGTGATGACATAAGAAAGATGACCCAAACACATATATTAAAATAAATAAATAAACACTGTTGGTACGGGATATTCACATCAAATCTGGTAGTTGAACGTAAAACCTTAACTTTTTATAGTTTTGCATGGTTTTCAATCTACTTTTTGTGATCTTATGTTTCTTTAGTGACAAAAGGATTTGTTAATTTATTTTAAAAACTTGTCCCACATTGATAGAAAGTAAAAGCAATTAACTATTTATAACTTCAAGTGTTATTCATATGTTTAAGCTGCAAAATAGATGCGATGCAACAAAACTTGTTGCGTTGTCTTTGTTTCAGCTTTTTTTTCCTTCCTTTTTCACTTAACTCATTCTTTTCGTGATCTGCATGTTACAATTATTATTTTACATGGTATCAATTCAAGTTTTGTTATAATTTGTAATATCAAACTGTTTTATATTTTTTCCTTCCTTTTCGCTTAATTCATTTTTTTCATCACTACACATGATCCCACACATATTATCAATACAGTTTCGAACAATGTCTGATGCGTTGATACAAAGCAACATGGGTAGCCAACTTGGTTTACCAACTTGCAACCTTATCTTCCTTCATCAACAATTCCACATGCTTTGCAATCTATAAAAGGGCATCATGGAAGATCATTTAAACACACATGATCCCACACATTTTTTTTATATCTCTCTGATAGCTTTAGCTATATACATTTAAGTAATACCAAAAACAAATCCTCTTTTACATCTAAAGATTCACTCGGTTCTACTTATGAATTGTGGCGTAAAACCTCATATATAACGTAAGTTACCGGTAGGGTATCAGCTCCCCGATAAATCATTCTTCTCAAAAGGACTCATACATCTCGATGTATGATTGTTCGAGATCACACCACTCCTTTTTGCAATTTACCCACTCTCTATAGGTATAATGTCTACATGTACGGCACATAAAGATCCGTGATCTAAACTCATAACCCATACTCGTTTATCTACGTATCATCAATCAGCATTCAAAGGTTCATAATTTTCGAGTACCTACATCACCATTCAAAAGTTCATATACTTTTTTTTTTCAACTTCAAGTAATATCTATTTTAAGTCATTCAATGGAGGTTACAAACAAGTACATAACCATAAAGGCTCAAATAGATGGTGCGCCACAAGAGAGTGATTTCGAGCTCAAAACCGAACCATTTTCCTTATTGGTTAAGCCCGGATCCAAAGATGTCATCATCAAGAACTTGTATTTGTCAATCGATCCATATGCCATCAACCGAATGAAGACTATCAATGTCTCAAAAAAACATTCAGACGTTGTCTTACCAATTTCGCCTGGAGAGGTTAGGTCTCAACTATAAATCTACTTATGCACAACTGTTGTTTAAAAAAAGAATGTGACAAGTATTAAAAAAGGAAATTTGATAAAGATAAACAATTCTGGTTTTCTATATATACACTTTTTTTTTTTTTTTTTTTTTTTAACTAGAGTTTTTTAGGTGGTCGAGGCTTATGGTTTAGGAAGAGTAATATCTTCTGGAAATCAGGAATTTGAAAAAGGTGACTATGTTGTGGGCTTTTTAGGCTGGGCAGAATACACTGTATCAAAGGGGGACATCTTACGTAAGTTAGATCCACTGGGCTTACCATTGTCATACCATGTTGGGGTTTTAGGTAAGTACATCTTCGGTGAGCACGTTTTGGTTTGGGTTGGTTTTTGAAACCGAAACTGACCCGTTTTTTTTTTTTTTTTTTTTTTTTTTTTTTTTTTTTCTCAAAATGTACGTGTTATTTAGTGAGAAGAAAAATTAAAATGAGAATAATTATTAGCCACATGTTTCAAATGAAGTGAGAAACATAAGAAGAGATGCATATATTTTTTTAGGTGTATGTGAAATATGCAGTTGTGGTTCCTTCTCATCTCCTTCTCAGTTTAAGGTGTGTTTAGTTTATGAGGTTAGGGATTGGATTTAGAGGTTACGGTAGAAATTAGTTGTTTGGTTTGAATCCGTAGGGCCAAAAGTTGGGTTTGATGACTTAATATTTGGCATCTACTAATCCTAAGTATAACGGTGGCCTTTTAAAAATATTGTCCTATCATTGTAAGACCCTCTATGTATATTTTGAGATTCCTTCTTCATTTTTTTTTTAAATTAATATTTTTAATGTAAAGTTATAACTATTTTTTCAATTTAAAACAATATTTTTCAATCTTATAATAACTAGACGAGTACCCGTGCATAAAAACGGGATTTATAGCGGCAAATAGTTATTGTGATGCTTTGGTTAAGTGTTTTTTTGTAACGTTTTGTGTAATTATAGTTGTTTGCCGCTAGAAAATCCCCACTGTTATGCACGGGTACTCGTCTAATTATTTTTGAAACCTCCAATACACATAAGCCTCTTTTTATATAACATATGCATAACCCATTGATATGTTCGTAAATCAAAAGTAAAGTGATCAACTATCATTTAAGGAAAATAGTAATATTTTTGTTTAGTAATATTTTTCATTTAAATAAACTAATCAAGTATCACTTAATTTTTTGTACATATAAATGCTTTTTCATCATACAGATTATGGAAACTATTTGAAATTTCATTTAGAAGTTTGTATTAACACATTGAGATACAGTCGTGTTTCCTTCAATAGTTTTCGTGTCCAACCTTGCATTTTTAGTTTTCACTTTTTCACTTTCAAGAAAAGATGATTGTTCCTAAAGAAATTGATGTAAATGTTTTATCAATAATAGACGAGTACCCGTGCATAGCAACGGGATTTTATAACGACAAATAGTTTATTCATAAAAAAAAGTTTATAGGTTATAAATGAAAAATAATAAAAGTTTGAATATTTGCGAATTAAACATAATGTTTTGAAACTCGGTTCGACCCGGGTGGTTCAACCGGAGTGAACCTTTCCGGTCGAAAAATTGGTCGATTTAAACAGGGTCAACTTGCTAGGTTGGGTCGAACACGGGTCAAATTAAACCGGTTCAACCCGTCGGGTTAGAAGCGTCCCGGGTCAACCCGATTTGTGATTTGCATTGATTGGTTATATTTAATTTGGTAGATATGTTTTTAATTGGTTGTACAATGTGAATAAATCATTGTACTTTTAAGTAATTGGGTGTTTTAATATGTGGATTAATTACATTTCATAATTTCCTTTAATAAGATTTTTCAAGATTTCCACTTTTCAAGATTGACCATTTTTTCAAGATTGATCATTTTTCCTTTATATGTAGTATAGATATTTCTTTCTCCAAATCTAAATTCAAATTCAAATCCAAATCTAAATCCGAAACCTATCTTCAAACCAAACGGCCAGCCCTTAATTTTATTTTTCCTTTGATCCTGAATCGGAAGTCAATTCAAGAAATTGCTCTAAGTTTTAACTTATTGGCTTGTTTGCTACAATTTTATTATTATTATTATTATTATTATTATTATTATTATTATTATTATTATTATTATTATTATTATTTGATGAGGCGAAAAATGAACCACTTTTAGGGGGTCATTTAAACCCGGAATTGACTTTATTTGATCAAATATTGCTCTAAATCGTTCCTTTTGTGATTTTAGGTGCTTTGGGAGTGAAATCTGGAAAAAGAAGCAATTCGGACGTTTTTGGAGCATAAAAGTGAAGAAAACGCCAAAGTCTTAATTTTCCTTGCTGTGAACAGTAGGTGACGGCGTCAAGAGCAAATTTCCATGACGATCCAGTACAGATTTGACGGCGTCACGAAGTAGGGCGTCAAGAGTAAAAAACATGACGGCCTGGAAATGCACAATACATGACGGCGTCAAAAGTAGATCAAGGCAGTCCGAGAAGAGTTTTGGCGGCGAGGTGACGGTGTCACAAGTTTGGTCTTGACGCCGTCAGACCCTATTTCCTATATATATTTTTCTAATTTTCACACATTAGAAAGAGAAGTTTTGGAGAAACCCTAAGTACGAACTTGGTGCGAATTTTACAGGTTTTTCAAGGGTTCTAAGCCCTTGATACCTTTTATGTGTAATTGAGATAAGTGTTCTTTTAATTCAATCAATATGTCTATGTGTTGGTTGTCTATATCTTGTTCTTATCTTAATTCCATCATGCTAGGCTAGATCTATCTTGTGTTTGCTTGGATCTAATGAAACCTAGATTTTAATTATGTATTGATTACTTGTTTATAATTGTTTTGGATGAATGATTTTTATGTTAGGCTTAAGAAAACTGGCAGATCTCCAATTGATAACATACTTGAACGTCTTAAGAAACATGAACCGATGTGCACTAGGTCTTTATTGGTTGTATTTAATGCATGAGCCACTGTTTATAATCCCTATAGTTGTGCTGGGCATGGTATAGGAGGAGATAAAAGCTCATAGAATTGGGGAGTTAAGTGCGTCACCCCATGAATGATATTAAGGAATACGATCCGTCATCCATGCAACTATAACAAGTAATTAACGTGTAAAAGATGTCTAGGGAGTAGTGAAATCTAAGTAAACACATTTTCTCCACTTATTGCTCACAACCTTAGTATAATTTAGTTTATTTTCATTTTTAGTATTTTATTTTGATTGCATCTTTAGTATTGGGTTAGTTGACTAGCAACTAATTCCGCCCAAATCATTTAAACCTGAGATTTTTAATTACTTTCTAAAAAATATAAAAATACAAAAAATAATCATCCATCACCTTTAGAACTAGTATTTAGGTTTTCTAATCCTAGCGACACTATTCCTAGCTGAACGATCAATCCCCCGGTACTTGTCACTATACTATACTACAACGATCAGGTACACTGCCTGGTGGGGGTTGTAAGCCTCTTGAGATCCCTCGAGAGGTAAAGCCTGGTGCAATTCCCACGCATCAAGTTTTTGGCGCCGCAGCCCGGGGAATAGTTATTGTCTAGGTTAGAATTTATTTTTATTAGGTCTACTTGCTAGATTCCTTTCTAGTGAGATTTTATTTTTTATTTTTAGGTTTCTTTAGTCTATCTTATTTCTTTGTCTCTTTGTTCGTAACTCTTCACCACCCGACATCATGGACAACGGGAACATCTTTGAACCCGTTATCCCACCACAACAAAACCCACCATTAGAACCCCTTAGGCCCCGAACCTTAGGAGAGTATTCCCGACCTAGCCACCAAGGCTACCGAAACACCATTGAGCTCACCGGAGCCAATGTGACCCCCTTGCGATCCGACACCATCCGGTTGGTGCAAAGCGGATGTGCATTCCATGGACTTCGTTCCGAAGATCCAAACCAACATTTTAAGGACTTCCTCAAAATCGTAGATTCCATAGACCCAGATGTTGAAACTAGAGAGACAACCCGATTACGCCTATTCCAATTCTCTCTACGGGATCAAGCTAGTCAATTGCTTGAGCGTTTACCCGCGGGATCCATCACCACATGGGATAACCTCACCAATCGCTTCCTTACTCAATTCTTCCCACCGGGGAAGACTGCAATGCTTAGAAATGACATTTTGATGTTTGAACAACAGCAGGGTGAAACTTTCTACGAAGCTTGGGCCCGTTTTAAGGATCTCCTCCACAAGGTCCCTCATCATGGTATAAACCTTTGGTTATTAGTCCAGATTTTCTACGACCATGTTGACTACCACACTAAGCGCACAATCGATAGGGCCGCGAGAGGTAAACTGCGTGATAAGAACGCCGAGGAGTCTTGGGCAATTATCGAGGAGCTCTCCGCTGATAATCATGAGATGTGGGAATTTAATCATACAATAAAAGCGGCCATCAATGCAGTCTCGACATCTGGAGGGACCACCAAAATCTCCGATGAACTCCTATGCAAACTCGAGGCAAAAATTGACTATTTTGAGGAAAGGCAAAGGAGACCTTTAAGTCCTAGACGGGCTACTGTCAATTCTGTCTCGAAACCAACTTCAACACCATTATCCGAGTCACCCTCTAGAGAAAATGTCGAGAGTTTTCAAAACTATGCCCCACCTTGTTCCCCTCCCGAGGAGCTTAGCTCGGAGTTTGAAGCTAGGATGAGGGAATACATGGCAACTCATTCAGATCGGCTTGCTAGATTCGAGGAAGCAGTTTATAAGCAAAAAGAGGAAATGCAAGAGAAAATGAATGAGATGATGAGTCTATTAGAGGAGTATGCCAACCAGAGAACCCCCGAAAGAACGCTACTAAGGAAAGAAAGCACCACTCCCACTACCTAATTTGTTAATTCCATCACAATTGTCCAAAAGGATAACGAGAAGGTAGAAACCCCTGCTAAACAAACCTTAGAGAAACCACCAGAATCCCAACTGTTGACATAAATAATGCCTAAAAACATTATTAACATGTTATCAATATCTCTATGTTTTAATTATCATAAAATATAAACTCATAGAACTAAAACTTGTGACATAAACAAGTATTTAGTGATTAATATTTCTCTTTACATCTAAATCACTTAAGGTATGAATAAACAAAATATTTAGTACATTTTATGATCAAATGAAAGTTTAATTAAGCATTACAAAGTTTATTAAATTATATAAACATATTATATATTTTTGAAAAACAATTTTGGTAATAAAGAAAAATGTTTTATTCATACTAAATATATGAATTCAAATTTTTAACCAAAATCAGTTAGTTTTTCACCAAATAAACTTTCCCCACTAAAAGACAAAGAATCTGGCCATTTCAGCTGGGCGGCCCCCTTAATTACAAAGGGCGGTCCCCTTAATTTTAAGGGGGCCGGCCATGATTTAAGGGGACCGGCCACGCTCCTCTGTCAGATTCTGTTGCCTATAAATACCACCTTAAACCTGGATTTTTTCCTTACCTTTTGCACTACTAAACTTTCTGATCAAGATCCAAATCTCCATTCTTTTATCCTTTGATCATAAGTATATAAATTCTTTGTTTCAAAGTGATCTAACCTTCATCCTCTCAAGTGCAAGAGAAGAATACTTCTATCCCTCAAGACAAGAAGTATTACAACTTGTTGTGATCTCAACATCCAAGTTGTTGGTGCATCATCAAAGATCACTTACATTATTCTTTGTGAAGATTGTTGTGAATATTTGATTGTAGATAGTTGTGTTAGATATAGATTGTGTGATTAGTTAGTATCTTGGTGTGAAGAAGATAAGCTAGGTACTAGATTGGTGTGAAGAAGATAAGCTAGGTACTAGATTGGTGTGAAGAAGATAGGTGTGGAGTAGTTAGTTGTAAAGTAGATTGATTTGAAGAAGTTGTGTAGAAGTTGTGACTTAGGTGTGACGAAGTTGTGGTGTGAAAAGTGGTGTGTAGATTGGTGTGTAGATTGGTGTGTATATTGGTGTGTACGGTTTTCTCCGCCATAAGGGAGCTTGTTGATATAGTGAAGAAAACTCTCGAGTTAGGTGCTCGGGGAGTGGAGTAGGGCAAGGAAGGTGTCCTTGGAGCCGAACCACTATAAATCTCTTGTCTCGCGATTCGATCTTTCCATCTCTTACTTATTTCATTACTTATCATTATAATATATTGTGTAGTATTAATTGTTTATATTGTACAAGACTTGAGATCACATATTATCGAATCTAAGTTTTTAAAAGCTAAGCAAAACTCTAAAACTAATTTTATAACGAACTAAAAAGACGTAAAACTATTCAACCCCCCTTCTAGTTTTCCACAATTGGTATCAAGAGCCACATCTAGCAAGATTTTTAAAATATATTGTATTTTAAAACTTGTAACGATCTATGGAATCTGAAAAATATTTAGAAGGGCAATCTATGCAAAGACCACCACTATTTGAAAGTGATGGATTTTTATATTGGAAAAATAGATTCGAAACGTATGTGAAATCAAAAGATCTTGATCTTTGGCATATTATTACCTTTGGTGATTTTCCTCCTATTCAATATAATGTTGAAACTAAAATGAATGAAATTGTATCTTTTGAAGAACAAAATAATGATTTGAAAAAGAAATTAGCAAAAAATAGTGAGGCTAAAATGGTAATTTATAATGCGTTACCACGCAAAGAATATGAAAGAATTTTTATGTGTAAAACCGCCAAAGAAATTTGGGATTCTTTACTAATTACTCACCAAGGTAATAGCCAAGTCAAAGATAATAAAATAGATCTTCTTGTACAACAATATGAACAATTTACGATTCCGGAAGAGGAATCAATTGATAATGCTTTTGTTAAGTTTAACACTATCATCACAAGTTTAAAAGCACTTGATGAGACATTTTCTAGTAAAAATTGTGTTAGGAAATTTCTTAGGGCATTGCATCCAAAATGGCGAGCTAAGGTCATGGCAATCGAAGAATCAAAGAACTTGATGACGTTATCACTAGATGAACTAATTGGAAACTTGAAGGTTCATGAAGAAATCATAAGAAGAGATTCGGAGACGGTCAAAGTCAAGAAAGAACAAACCAAATCAATTGCTCTAAAAGCCAAAAAGGAACCTAGTGATGATGATGATTCAAGTGATGAAAGTGAAGACGAAGAATTTGCAATGGCCGTAAGAGAATTCAAGAAGTTCTTCAAGAGACGAGGAAGATTCACTAGATCATCACGAGACGAAAGAAAAGCATTCCAAAGGAATAGAAGTGACAACTACGGGAAAAGAAAGTGATTTAGATGTGGAAGTCCAAATCATCTCATTGGCGAATGTCTAAAGCCACCGGGCTATGAAAGTCAATGTGCTTTTGTTAGTGGAACATGGAGTGATAGTGACAAAGAAGAAGTTGAAAAGTCAAGAGACGAAAAGTGTTTTATGGCAAAAGAAACCGACGAAATATGCTTAGGAATTGACTTGGAACCTGACGAATGGATCAAAGATAGCGGATGTTCGAGGCACATGACGTGGAATCGCAATCTATTCTCTACATACAAGGCATACAATGGAGGTAACGTTATTTTCGGTAGTGACTTACGTGGAAAAATCATTGGCAAAGGTACGATCTCTCAAGACTCACTTACTATTGAAAATGTAGAGCATGTAGATAAATTAACATATAACTTGCTTAGTGTAGGACAAATATGTGACAATAAATGTAGAGTCACATTTACCGAAAATGATAGCGAAATAGTTAAGGATGAAAAAATTATAGGTAGAGGAATTAGAAAAGGTGGCATATATGTTATGAAACTAGGAAACAAACCTGAGGATAGGAAATGCCTAACGACCCTAGATGAAAACTCTACACTATGGCATAGGAGATTAGGACATGCTAATATGCAACAAATACAATCTTTGGCCTCTAAGGAATTAGTTAGAAACTTGCCTAATCTAAAATATGACAAGCACTTTTGTGATGCATGTAAAATTGGAAAACAAGCTCATGCTAGTCACAAAGCCAAGAATATAGTATCCACTACTAGATGCCTAGAATTATTACATATGGATCTTTTTGGTCCATTCGCTGTGCGGAGCTATGGAGGAAACAAATATACCTTAGTGATAGTAGATGACTACTCACGATACACGTGGACTAGGTTTTTAAGTGACAAGACCCAAGCCTTGGAAAAATTCAAAATATTTAGTAAAATGATTCAAAACAAATTAGGATGCTCAATAGTTGCCATTAGGACGGACCATGGTAGGGAATTTGATAACGAAGTACAATTCGGAAAATATTGCGAGTTAAATGGAATATCTCACAATTTCTCCGCTCCTCGTACTTCTCAATCAAATAGCGTAGTAGAAAGAAAAAATAGGTCACTACAAGAAATGAGTAGAACTATGTTAAATGAACAATCCATCCCACAAAAATTTTGGTGTCACGCCGTAGATACATCAACCTATATTTTAAATAGGGTATCAATTAGAAGAATTCTAGGAAAAACTCCTTATGAGTTATTAAGAGGTAGAAAACCAAACTTAAGCTACTTTAAAGTATTTGGAAGTAAATGCTATATTTTAAACACTAAGGATTATCTCACTAAGTTTGATCCAAAATCATATGAAGGAATATTTTTAGGATACTCACAAAATAGCAAAGCATATATAATACTTAACAAACACTCCATGAAAGTAGAGGAATCACTAAATGTAACATTTGATGAAACACCACCACCTCCTAAAACATTGCCTTTAGAAGATGATGATTTAGTCGAAGATGAAGCTATTGAGGTTAGTAAAACAAAACCCATAGGAAATGATAATGAAGACATTCATTTTGAAAATAACGAAACTGTTAATATTAAAGAATCTAGATCACATCCATTAGATAATATAATAGGACATCTTAACCAAAGAACCCTTATATCACAAGCCCAAGATAAAAACAATTTCTTTTGTTTCCTCTCAGCAATAGAACCTAAGAATATTAGCGAGGCTTTAAAGGATGAAAGTTGGGTTATAGCTATGCAAGAAGAATTAAATCAATTTAAGGCGAATGATGTTTGGGAATTAGTTCCAAATCCAAAGGATATGACCATCATAGGAACCAAATGGGTATATAGGAATAAGTTAGACGAGAATGGAATAGTTACTAGGAATAAAGCTAGGTTAGTTGCCCAAGGTTATAATCAACAAGAAGGAATTGACTATGACGAAACTTATGCCGCCGTAGCTAGACTAGAATCGATTAGGATATTACTTGCCTATGCTTGTACCCTAGATTTTAAGTTATTCCAAATAGATGTGAAAAGTGCATTCCTTAACGGTTTTATCAATGAGGAGGTATATGTGGCACAACCTCCAGGATTCATTTACTTCGCAAAACCTGATTATGTTTATAAGTTAAAGAAAGCTTTGTATGGACTCAAACAAGCTCCCAAAGCTTGGTATGATCGATTAAAAGCTTTTCTTATTAAACATGATTATTCCATGGGAATGGTAGATAACACTCTTTTCACTAAAAGGAAAGACCCAAATCTCATCATTGTCCAAATATATGTTGATGACATTATATTTGGATCGACTTGTCAAGACATGTGTGATGAGTTTGCCAAAATCATGCATGATGAGTTTGAGATGAGTATGATGGGTGAACTTAACTTCTTCCTAGGATTACAAATAAAACAATTAGAAGATGGAATATTTTTTAACCAATCTAAGTACATTAAGGAAATGCTTAAGAAGTTTGGCCTAGAAGACTCAAAACCCATGAAAACTCCCATGTCTACGGAGGTAAAGCTCACAAAGGATGATGAAGGTGAGTCCATAGATAACACCAAGTATAGAGGAATGATAGGTAGTTTACTATACTTGACGGCAAGTAGACCCGACATCATGTTTAGTGTCTGCCTTTGTGCCTGTTTTCAAGAGGATCCCAAAACCTGTCACCTAGAAGCGGTTAAGCGTATCTTCCGATACGTTAAAGGCACTATACTCTTAGGATTATGGTATCCTAAGGAATCCGGCATAGAAACCATTGTCTATGCGGATTCGGATCATGTGGGAGACTACGTAGATAGAAAGAGCACTAGCGGTATTTGCATGTTTATGGGATGTTGTCTAACGTCTTGGTTTTCGAAGAAGCAAACCGCTCTTGCTATCTCTACCACCGAAGCCGAATATGTAAGCGCCGGAAAGGCATGTCAACAAGCACTATGGATGAAACAAGCTCTCGTAGACTATGGCATTAGGTTAGAAAATGTTCCCATTATGTGCGATAACAAAGGTGCGATAGATTTAAGTAAAAATCCGGTGCAACACTCTAGGACTAAACACATAGAAATACGTCACCATTTTCTTAGGGATAATGTACAAAAAAGAAATATATCTATAGAAAAGGTTGCATCGGAAGACAACATTGCGGATATATTCACAAAACCCCTTAAGCGTGAATTATTCAACCACTTGCGTTTAGGATTAGGAATGATGGAACAAGTTGACTAAATTATATTGAATTATTTCAAATTTATACTTGCATGAAATTCATTTTTCTTCCATTTCACCTATTCTGAGTCTAGGAATCTATTTCGCACAAAACTAAAGATTGAGAAAAGTTATTTTCTTTGCATAAACCGTTTTGTAAAACTCAATCAATTTTCTCTAAAAATTATTCTCACAATCTAGGAACCCCATGAAGATCATTTTCCTTGCATTGTTGACTAATTCTAAAAACATTCTATTTCAAAATCATGCATAAATTCTCACATAAATTGTCAAGATATATAATCTAATATATGTCTTTGACATTCATGATTGAGCAAAAATTGAATCAAGGAGATTATTTGAATTGTTTCTTAGAATCGTTATTTCTTTTTGCTTCTAGGAGTCGAAACAATCACAACTCCACATTTGTTGCATATAGACACTCACTAGGACAAATTCATTAATAATGGTGTCATCTTGATCCATCATTAGTTGTTCACTCACTAATTATCCTTGCCTTTAATCTAAGATAGATGCCTTAGGAAGCTTAATTGTGCTTACCTTTATTTGCCTCCTCTTGCTTATTATATGTTGATTATTTGCTCTTGTGTTTATGTGTTTCTGCATGCATGCTATATCTTGATTAGATTAGACTCTATATTGCCTAAGAGAATTGAACTTGCTTGAATTCTAATCCAAACGCATAACCTTTCTGCAAATTTTCTACCAAAAACCCAATTCTGGCAACCTGGAAATCACCAGATGGGCGGCCCCCTTAATTTTGTAAGGCGGCCCCCTTAATCATTAAGGGGACCACCCCCTAATTAAGGGGACCGGCCATCTGATGGTCGGGTTTACAGAATCTTTTCTGCTTTTTAGCCCATTTCAACCTACATTTCCCATTTTTCACCAACGCATTTTGTCCTAATCCCCCAAACAAACCTTATCCATCCTTAAACACACAAGTCTTACACTATAAATATCCCCAATCCTCAAAAATCTCCATTCATCCCATCATGAACTCTCCAAACAAACTAAAATCAAAAGCCTCAAGGCTAGCAAGGATGACGGAAAAACCCGTTTGGCGAAGAAAAAGCCCTCGAAACAAATCCATCATCATAAATGAAGTTGGAAATCATTCCTCACCCCCAACTTCTTACTTCCCAAACTTTGCATCAAACCAACAAGGTCATTCATTTGATCCTCTCAACCTCCAACAACTTATAATGATCCATGCAAGTTTGATCAACCATCAAACTACAATTCCAACTACACAAACCCAACTCATCCATACCAAACCTATGATCCCCTCCACATTGCCACGGAAAAACAAAAGTTCCGTGATTAAATAAACCAAATCCATGATCTTAGTGATCTCCTTGCTATGCATCTTGCACAACGCAACAAAGGGCAACCTCCATCATCACCCTATACAAATTGCCTCCCCCACTCTCTCAACTTGGATCAAGTTACAAACCACACTCACTTTTGCCCTTGTTGCATATTCCTTCAAAAACAAATCCTCTACTTTAGTGAAGATATCTCTTGGATTGAATATCTTCTCACTCGCAATCATCCAATACCACCCTTAACACGATACAACATCGTGAGATCCACTTCTTCCGCTCCACACTCCACTCCATATCCCTCTCAATCAAACATCTAAGCTTTATGCTTATGTTTTTCTTCCAGAAAACAATCAACCATGGGTTGCAAGCAAGTCCAAGTGCTCTCTTAGGCAATATAGGACTATGTCTTTTCTTTTGTGTTATTTTTATCAATATGCTTCAAGCATATTGAATGTTGTAATGCTTATTATTTCTATAATGCTTGAATGAATCTATGTTTAGTTGCATAATTGTTGCCTTGCATATATGTGTATCTTGCTCTCTTCAAATATTTTTGTAGCAAAGATCTCCATTGCTCGTTCCTTTGGTGCTCTCAAATGAGGGGGAGCATACATCAAGGGGGAGCATTCTACCCGTTTAAACTTCCCTCGTGAAGCTTACTCGGCTTAACCTTTTTAATTATACAAAAAAGGGGAGAAGAGAAATGTAAACTACTATATAATACTTGTCTAAAAACAAGTTTTAGATATATTGAGTTTAAGGTTTTGTAATATTCAAAAAGGGGGAGATTGTTGACATAAATAATACCTAAAAACATTATTAACATGTTATCAATATCTCTATGTTTTAATTATCACAAAATATAAACTCATAGAACTAAAACTTGTGACATAAACAAGTATTTAGTGATTAATATTTCTCTTTACATCCAAATCACTTAAGGTATGAATAAACAAAGTATTTAGTGCATTTTATGATCAAAGGGAAGTTTAATTAAGCATTACAAAGTTTATTAAATTATATAAACATATTATATATTTTTGAAAAAAAATTTTGGTAATAAAGAAAAATGTTTTATTCATACTAAATATATGAATTCAAATTTTTAACCAAAATCAGTTAGTTTTTTACCAAATAAACTTTCCCCACTAAAAGACAAAGAATCTGGCCGTTTCAGCTGGGCGGCCCACTTAATTACAAAGGGCGGTCCCCTTAATTTTAAGGGGGCCGACCATGATTTAAGGGGACCGGCCACGCTCCTCTGTCAGATTCTGTTGCCTATAAATACCACCTTAAACCTGGATTTTTTCCTTACCTTTTGCACTACTAAACTTTCTGATCTAGATCCAAATCTCCATTCTTTTATCCTTTGATCATAAGTATATAAATTCTTTGTTTCAAAGTGATCCAACCTTCATCCTCTCAAGTGCAAGAGAAGAATACTTCTATCCCTCAAGACAAGAAGTATTACAACTTGTTGTGATCTCCACATCCAAGTTGTTGGTGCATCATCAAAGATCACTTACATTATTCTTTGTGAAGATTGTTGTGAATATTTGATTGTAGATAGTTGTGTTAGATATAGATTGTGTGATTAGTTAGTAGCTTGGTGTGAAGAAGATAAGCTAGGTACTAGATTGGTATGAAGAAGATAAGCTAGGTACTAGATTGGTGTGAAGATGATAGGTGTGGAGTAGTTAGTTGTAAAGTAGATTGATTTGAAGAAGTTGTGTAGAAGTTGTGACTTAGGTGTGACGAAGTTGTGGTGTGAAAAGTGGTGTGTAGATTGGTGTGTACGGTTTTCTCCGCCATAAGGGAGCTTGTTGATATAGTGAAGAAAACTCTCGAGTTAGGTGCTCGGGGAGTGGAGTAGGGCAAGGAAGGTGTCCTTGTAGCCGAACCACTATAAATCTCTTGTCTCGCGGTTCGATCTTTCCATCTCTTACTTATTTCATTACTTATCATTATAATATATTGTGTAGTATTAATTGTTTATATTGTACAAGACTTGAGATCACATATTATCGAATCTAAGTTTTTAAAAGCTAAGCAAAACTCTAAAACTAATTTTATAACGAACTAAAAAGACGCAAAACTATTCAACCCCCCTTCTAGTTTTCCACACCAACCTTTGAGTAACTACCTGAAACATGATATAAACGAAAACACCATAACAAATTGGATTAAGGGAGATGGGCGTAACCGACCTTCCAAACAAGGTTCTGAGAAAGAGGAAAAGGTAAGAGATGAGTATGATACGTTACCTGGGGGATCAGTATTCGAGAGGCTATTGATACAAAAAGTGGCTACTAAACAGAATGCATGTGGGAACTTTGAGATACCAACCAGCATCGGGGACTTGAAATATCTTAGTACTTTCGCCGACCAAGGATCGGAAGTAAATCTTATGCCCCTAACTATTTACATCCAACTAACATCAAAAATGCCTGCCCTTACTCGTGTTAGGTTATCCCTCGCTGGACACTCGTACGTATACCCCCTAGGAATCGCAGAAGATGTATTAGTTAATGTTGCAGGATTCATGTACCCCGTTGATTTTATGATCATCGATGATAAAGGAGATGGATGCATGCCAATAATCCTTGGGGCACCATTCCTCGCCACCGCTAGGGCTGTCATTAAGTATGAAGGTAGGAAGATCGAGCTTAAATCTGGAAAAAGAAAGATTAGCTTCCCCATGACTCCGCGAAGTGGACATGAGAATTTGAGTTGGAGAAAGATTAAAAACAACATTGACACGACACCCATTCGTGTTCAGAATAAAATTCTTGCATGGGAGGCAAGAATCAAAAGCTATAAGGAGGCTAAAAATGAAAGAAGCAAAAGCCATAAGGTTCAGGTCGAATTCGAACATACTCAACCCGCAGAAAATCATGTACCATTTGAGGAAGGGAACTTGGTACTCTTGAGACACTTGGAAACAACCATACCACCCGATAAACCAAGTCCTTGGTGGTATGGGCCGTTCACAATTGAAGATGTGAGCCAAGATGGGACGGCTAACTTGAGAAGTGAAGTAGGTGGAATGGTGATTGCGAGTATCGACAGGTTGAGGCACTACCACCATAACAGTAATGATCACAACTACATGGGGTATATCATTTCAAGGGACGAGGTCACGTAGTAACCCATGACCTTGAGTCTAGCTATAAGACTCGTAAATAAAGAAAAACGCTTCTTGGGAGGCAACCCATATTTTGTGTGATTTTATTTTTGTTTGTTTGTTATTTGCTTCCGTATGCATGCTTAATTTATATTGTTGGTAGATCATGTTTCTCAACTAAATAGTGGAAATACTTTACTTTGTTGTTTTGGCCTAGTCTTAACTCCACCTAAAAGTATTTTTGCAAAAGATAAGTGTAAGGGGAAACCCCAAATATGTTTTTAAGAAACAAACCGATCATGATTCTCCACAATATTAAATGAGCATGTATATTCGTATTTGTTAGAGTCAAATGCTTGTATTGAGTCATAATGAAGTTTTGCAGGATTTTCCAGGAAGTAGGACTAAGTTTTTCTAGAAATTTTCCGGAAACTTAACATAAGAATTTCTGCAGGTCACTTCTGACGGCGTCAAGAGTTAACAGTTGACGGCGTCAAGTGTAAAAATCTGGAAATTTTACCAGTTTTGTTTTTCTAACGGAGTCTTATGGTTTTTGTGAATTATTAAGTTTTATAATCTCCAGGAAATCTGCAAACTTCATTCCACAAGTATTTTGTTTTCTAGGATTTAGTAACTTATATAGGATGCCGCCGATTTTATGCGAGGTTGTTTTGTCTATTTTCTCAGGTTTTACAGGTTATATATGACAAGAAGATGATTTATATTCTGGAAGGGAAGCTTTGATTGTTCATTTTCTTGGAGGAAGATTTAACCTGGCCACCTTATTATCCATACCGAGCGAATCAGGGGAGTATTTGATTTCATTCTTTTTACTTTTTTACTTTTACATTCTTTACTTGAACATTGGGGACAATGTTCATCTTAAGTGTAAGGGGAGGGTAAAAAGATGATACCTTACATATGCACTTTCGCTTGAGTTTGTTTTGTTTAAATGTAGATGTGTAATAAAACTATGAGAAATACTTGTTAGTGCAATTTTAGCGCCAAATTTAAAATTTTTTACAACATTTAGGAGTGAAACTTTAGCCATAGCAAGCATCTCATGGATAGGAGATTGTATGACTAGCACATAACCGTATATTCAGAAAAATTTTCCACCCAAATATGTGAGGTTCGCCTTTAGATTTGATAGGAAAAGCATTTACTATTAGTGCTTATGAGTGTACCGGTAGCATCTAGATTCTAGAACTTGCGTTAGTGATGCATCCCGAGACCGCTAGTGAGACTACATTCGTGTAGTAGGATTTACTACATGATAAGAGGCATTAGGATTACCCTTGTGTTAAACCCGTATCATAATTACTTGACCATTTAAGTCATATTACTTGGCTAGTTAAGTCAACTAATTTTTCCCACACCCTTAGCGTTGTACTCATTTTTAGTACACGAAACCCCTAGTACACCCCTCCGAGCCTATCTTTTCGTTTCTAACTTTAAGCATTTTACTTAAAGGAAGAATTTGTTACACCCCACTTAAATGTACACCCAAGTCGCCTTAGCCTTCCGTGTATGCACTAATCTTTAGTGCATTATTGTTATGTGTTAAACCCTAAGTTAACTATCTAATTGATTACATGGTTGCTAAGTCGAGTCATATCCCTGTACATATTGTTTTGCGACGATTGGGACTCATGGGTAAAGTACTTATTTTATGGAGTAATGGGGAAGAACATCATTTATTACCCCCATATGTACGTTAATCTTAAAAGTGCTCCAAGTGTTTTGATTATCTTAATTCGAGTCATTAGATTAGTTTATTGTAAAGTATGTAAAAATTCAAGTGTAAGGGGAATTTTCAACCCCTATGATGTATTATTTTGGATGGTAGGGTAAGAGTGTATGCAAAAAAAAAAAAAAAAAAAAAAAAAAAAAAAAAAAAAAAAAAGGAAAAGAGAAAAAACATACGGACTACCATCCCTTTTCATTCTATGTTCATTTTGTGTTTTTGTTATTTTTGTTATTAGCTTAAGTCGAGTCTAGTCTTGGCTTAGCAACGTCATCTTGTACATGTAATTAACCAAGATTGTTAACTCGCCACCAGTAAAAACTTCCTTTATCTAACAAAACCGTGTATTTCATATCCCTACACCTAACGTTACAACCCTTTAAAAGACCTCTTTGATAGTTTATCCTAGGTGCTTACGCCATGTGGTGGAGGTTTGATCATTTCCCAAGCCTATGGTAATCTATTTTGCTATGACAGGTAGTGAGAGATATCTTCCTTTTCCATATTGTAATTTATACTTTATTACACCCAAGAGATGTGAGTATCTAAACACTATTTGTGAGGTGCTAGTGTATGACCTTCGTGCTTGTCTATTGGTCTTTAGTGGAATGATTATTTGTTGTAATTACTTTTATATTAGTGTTAAATGACCCCTAACTTGTATTTTGAGTAGAATAAAAGCGCATTTTCTTGAGGACAAGCAAATCTCAAGTGTAAGGGTATATGATGAGGCGAAAAATGAACCACTTTTAGGGGGTCATTTAAGGCCGGAATTGACTTTATTTGATCAAATATTGCTTTAAATCATTCCTTTTGTGATTTTAGGTGCTTTGGGAGTGAAATCTGGAAAAGGAAGCAATTCGGACGTTTTTGGAGCATAAAAGTGAAGAAAACGCCAAAGTCTTAATTTTCCTTGCTGGGAACAGTAGGTGACGACGTCAAGAAGGAATCCTTGACGGCGTCAAGAGCAAATTTCCATGACGATCCAGTACAGATTTGACGGCGTCACGAAGTAGGGCGTCAAGAGTAAAAAACATGACGGCCTGGAAATGCACAATACATGACGGCGTCAAAAGTAGATCAAGGCAGTCCGAGAAGAGTTTTGGCGGTGAGGTGACGGCGTCACAAGTTTGGTCTTGACGCCGTCAGACCCTATTTCCTATATATATTTTTCTAATTTTCACACATTAGAAAGAGAAGTTTTGGAGAAACCCTAAGTACGAACTTGGTGCGAATTTTACAGGTTTTTTAAGGGTTCTAAGCCCTTGATACCTTTCATGTGTAATTGAGATAAGTGTTCTTTTAATTTAATCAATATATCTATGTGTTGGTTGTCTATATCTTGTTCTTGTCTTAATTCCATCATGCTAGGCTAGATCTATCTTATGTTTGCTTGGATCTAATGAAACCTAGATGTTAATTATGTGTTGATTACTTGTTTATAATTGTTTTGGATGAATGATTTTTATGTTAGGCTTAAGAAAACTGGCAAATCTCCAATTGGTAACATGCTTGAACGTCTTAAGAAACATGAACCGATTTGCACTAGGTCTTTATTGGTTGTATTTAATGCATGAGCCACTGTTTATAATCCCTATGGTTGTGCTGGGCATGGTATAGGAGGAGATAAGAGCTCATAGAATTGGGGAGTTAAGTGCGCCACCCCATGAATGATATTAAGGAATACGATCCGTCATCCATGCAACTATAACAAGTAATTAACGTGTAAAAGATGTCTAGGGAGTAGTGAAATCTAGTAAACACATTTTCTCCACTTATTGCTCACAACCTTAGTATAATTTAGTTTATTTTCATTTTTAGTATTTTATTTTGATTGCATTTTTAGTATTGGGTTAGTTGACTAGCAACTAATTCCGCCCAAATCATTCAAACCCGAGATTTTTAATTGCTTTCTAAAAAATATAAAAATACAAAAAATAATCATCCATCACCTTTAAAACTAGTATTTAGGTTTTCTAATCCTAGCGACACTATTCCTAGCTGAACGATCAATCCCCTGGTACTTGTCACTATACTATACTACAACGATCAGGTACACTGCCTGGTGGGGGTTGTAAGCCTCTCGAGATCCCTCGAGAGGTAAAGCCTGATGCAATTCCCACGCATTATTATTATTATTATTATTATTATTATTATTATTATTATTATTATTATTATTTCCCTAATGGGATTGACATATACTTTGATAACGTTGGAGGCCAAATCTTAGAAGCGGCAATATCAAACATGAACTTGTATGGAAGAGTTTCAATTTGTGGGGTCATTTCAGAATACACAGGTGCTGGAAAACCAGGAGCACCAGATATGCTAAATGTCATACACAAGAGACTCACTATTAAAGGATTTTTAGCTATGGATTATATGAGTTTGTTTCCTGAGTTTGTCTCCATGACAATTGATCTCATTCGTACAGGAAAATTGCATGTGCTTGAAGATGTGTCAGTCGGTCTTGTAAGTGTTCCTTCAGCTTTTGTAGGGCTTTTCTATGGCTACAATGTTGGAAAAAGGATTGTTCAAGTTTGCGACGACTAGAGAGGCTCAAACACTCATGATTTACCAATTTGAATTTGTACTAGGCTCTTACTTGGACATATATGATGCAATTTCTTTTATCTTTATTAATCACTTGTATCTCATAACAACTTCAATGAATACTTTGTCATTCATATATCAAATAAGTTGTTATCATGACGAAAATTAGCTTTGTCTTTTTGAAGTTCAAGAAAAAAAAAGCAAATGTTCTATGAAATACCATACATATTAGATAATAATAATTCGCACGACTAGACTAAAACATCTGATTTGATCTGTACATTATGTTGAAACTAATATCTTTTAGTAACAAGCTTATAAACTTCAGAGGTGTTTGTGCAATTATTTTCTTCTAAAACTAACTTTATACTTGTTATGTAAGTTTCTATTGTGAGGTTTTTTGATCTTGTGATTTTTTTAAATTTCTTGTTGTAATCGTTCAGCCACAAAAAGTTTTCGTACATGTGTGTTTGTATTTCTTAGATATGTACTGGAGCACATTCGTTTGAGGACAATTCTTCTTTAGCTTAAAATAATAATATAAGGAGTTGTCGGTTGAATAAGTGTTAGTTGTAGCGGTTGGTTAATTTTCACATGGCATCAGAGCTCTTGGTTAGAGTTTGATAAGATTTTTGTCTTTTATGATTTAGTGGTAGATCTGGTTGTTAGAGCAATTGATTCAACGGTTTCTGTTGAATATTGGTTTTTTTTTTTTTTTTTAATAATTTGTTCAATTGGTTCTTTAATTTATTTGATCTTGAAACCTGAATTCTTCAAAAAGTTGATATAGTAGTTTAGTTTTTGGTTAATTTTTGGTTAATTCATTATTTTAGGATTGTGTTCCTTAGTGTTCTATGGGTAGTTTGGGCTCTATTATTTGTCATAAATCATAATCATCTCTTGACTAATGAAACAAAAGTGATTGTGACTTTTCATAAGTCTTCCGCTATTTTTTTTTCTCAAAACATTGTAAGCTAATCATTTCTTATTTTAAATCTTTGGATAGTTTAGTTAATAGAAAATAAGGCTATCAGCTAATCTTGACCTACTTCCATAAAGCAAGGAAATTAATTGGGATATTCATCCCAACAACAAGATAAAAAAACAACATTAGTCATACACCAGGTATAACTAATCATTAGGGGTTGGCAATGCATCACTCACCATTTTTTCCTTCACTCACAAACAACCAATCCCCTTATGCCACATCACCCTCCCACTTTTCCCTTCACTCACTCACTTTTTGTAGGCATCACACCAATCACCCTTCACTCACTTCATTTTTTTTTTTTAATAAAACAAACTATATTTTGTAAAATATGTAAAAATTAAAAACTGAAACAACAACATTTACATAACAAATATTAACCACCGCCAAAAGTGTAGCCCAAATATTAACCAAACCCAACCTGCAAATATTACCACACGTTTTGTTTTTAACATAATACCACATTGGTTGTCTTCTTCCTTCATTGGCTGCTGCAACACACACACAAACACACACAAATTTCGAAAATAACAATACGCTCCAACGGTCAAAAATAAGAATCCAACGTTCGAAAATTCCAAGCTTCTCATGCGGTAAACTTTACCGCAAAATGAAGCTCCCGTGCGGCACGGAGGCACCGGCGGCGGTGTTCCCGTTCGGTGAGGGTATCGTGCCATGCCTCCCCGCATGCATTGCCAAGCCCCTTAGGATAGGTGTAATGTTTTTTTTTTAATTATTTATTTTTTATTTTTTATTTTTTATTTTTGTATTTATTATTATTATTTTTTAATCTTGTTGTATCCAAAGATTTTTATATTAGTCAAGTGTATTCAAAAAATGTTGCCAAAAATTATTATTATTATTATTATTATTATTATTATTATTTTTATTATTATTATTATTATTATTATTATTTATTTTTATTTTTAATGGTTCGCATGTTTCTAAATATTTTATAAGTTGAATCCTTTGTGAAAGGAGTTTCCTTCATGTACTTCTGATGCTAGAAATTAGTTTGGAAAACATAATCAATCGATGAAACTTCATTTTTATATAGTGTAGGATAATGTGCATCATATAACACAATTAAATGTTGTCATTTATATATATGACCATGAGGTCACACACAACAACGTGAGATTTCATTTTTATGTATTTATTGTAAATACAAAAAAATAATCTAATCAAGCGAAAACAACATTTGGATTAATCAGTTGGGTTGTTAAAGAAGTAATGGGCTTAAACCATGAAACGGATGGAGAGCCCATCTGATTCATGTGGTTCGTCCGTCCCCTAGGTAGACTGTGGGTGTGTGGGTGTGCTTTGGTTGGTTTTCGTTAGATATATTTGTGTTTGAATAGATGTATTTTAACAGTGATATTGATTGTGTATTTTGAAATGTGATTAGAGGTGAGCGCGGTTCCGAAACCGCACGGAACCGAACCAGAACGCAAAGAACCAAGAACCGCAAAATGTATATTTTAAGAACTGAGAACCGGACCGAAAGCATGTTTCGGTTCCGGTTCTGTTCTCGGGTCCGGTGCGGGTATTTCGGTTCTACCCGATTGGAACCGAAATTTTTTAAGAAACACATAAAAATTCACAACTATATATACTGTAGAGACAATTCTTTTTCGTCAAATTAAACTGTAACTCGATATCATAAACTACCATTAAAACTTCAACATTTTCAAAGAGAAAAATAAGTGCATATATATATTGTCACACCCCGCCACGGCGGAAACGTGCGGGTGTAACTTCATGGATATCATCACAACACCTGGTGTCAACATAGAGAACAACTACATGCACACAAAAAGAGCAATGTACCAACACACAGTGTTGTAACAATACCCAAAGATAAACAAAATAAAATCCAAAAGGTAACTTCAATAAGTTTGAAAGTACCAAACATAAAACATAAATATATTATATCCAAATCCAAATAAAATCAAATCCCAAAACATAAGTAAGTCTCCATGCAACTAAGTCTCGCCTAATTGCTGCCCTCAACTTTGGCCTTAGAATGCTCACCTGAAAATGATGTTTAAAATGTCAACATAACGTTGGTGAGATTCATAGGTTTTAGACTCAGCACACAAGGCAACCGAATTTACTGTGATTACAAAATATAGCTGGACAAATAAATTACAGTTATCATATAGCTACATGTATTCGCAAGTTAATATTCACACACAAAGGCAACCACACTCATAAGGCAACCAATAGGACGGCTCGTGTCCCCCGATCCCATATTCATTACAACAGGACGGCTCGTGTCCTCCGATCCCATAATCATCAATTAGGACTCATACGCGAGTAACAGGATAACATCCTCATAATTGGATCCCATCAAACATATCAAACATCAATTAGGTCGCATGTGCGAGTAATAGGATAACATCCTCCTAATTGGATCCCATACATATCCACACAATCAAATAATCACACATAGCATGCATACGATAATATTATAAGTCCAAGCTCTTTAATACCACACACATAATCAAACTAAACCAAATCATTTAAGACAATCATCATTCCCATCCCAAGTTTAAAACAAAGTAAAAATATGGGACTATGAACTCACCTTAAACTCCGCAGCTCCACAAAAACAATTCACAAATCTATAATACACAAAAATAATCCACATTACACAAGGTCAAGCTAAAAGCTACAACCCATGTAATACACATATGATGGATGTCTAAGACTCATATGACCCACCATGGATCTCCTAGACACCACACTAACCACTACTATAACTTAATACTTACTAAATCCCTTGCACTCTAAAACTCAGAAAACGCAGAATTTTTGAGTACATTCACTCACATGAAATCACGACAAATAAAGCTTAACAACTCACACCAAAAATTTACCATGGTCTCTCATAAGCATAGAAGCTAATTCCAGAAGGCCATGGACCAATAACACGCACAAGTACTCATAGAAAATTCAAACTTGTCAACTACTCAAATTCGGATCTGAACGCACACCAAAAAGTTTTGATTTTTAATAATTACTTCCACAAGTTTTTATCACGAATCCTCTTCGTGGTAGTCTAATATAACCTAAAACTTAACTATTCCAGAAGACCAAGTCAAAATACCACTTTTACAACCACATGCCAACCTCAAACTTTTACCCAAAATCTGTCCCGGTTTGACAGCTTTGACACCTTAACAAAGAAAAATCAAAAGACTGACTTCCTTACCTCAAAATTGATCGTGGCTGGAGTTTTTGGAAAGCTCTTTCATTATACTACAATTTAGACCTAAAATTCGTGATCTAACTCATCACCATCTGTTATGTACACTCACATCTTTACAGCCTTACAAATCTGTCCAAACCCTAACTCAATAGCTAGCATGTTTTACACTCAATTCCCTTAACCATTAACCATAATATTAACATCTAATCATCCTAGCATGTTTTACTTCAATAATTTACAGAAGTATATAAACCCTAGATTCCATCATATTAATTATTACATGAATCATAACAATAATTGATTAATTACACATAAAGGTTAAAGATTAATTTTTCTTCTTGGATCCCCCTTTGTGTCGACTTATGATGCAGGAAAAAGGGATAGAGGAGTTTTGATTTTGTATTTATAATTAATTTGGACAATCCCTAAGGCTTAGAGTTGTATTTGGTATCAAATTTGGTTTCCTTTTTCCCCCTACTACCCTTAATCGGCCGCCCCCCCTCCTAATAATATATATTTTTTATTTTTTTATTAATTAATTTATTACACTCAAAACCTCATACTTTTCATATTTTATGTATTCCCATAACAAAACCTAACGTCTTTCGCGATAAACCTTAATTTTATGACAAACCGGAAAATATTCATTTTCAAAATAAAGTTTCTAAAAATAGATTTTTACACACTCTATAAGCATTTCCTCACAAAAACAACATCCCCGTAACTTACTAACGCTCAATAACTTGAACGAAGATTCGTTACGCAAAAACTCAAAACGCCAAATATACACAAGTCATTTCTACACCACATAAGTGATCAAAATGAACTTTCCCAAAATCAACATCATCAAAAATCACAACAACAACCACAACGCGAAGGGATTTAGTGCTAACTCAAATACTAACCATACTATAACACACAATAACACCCATATAACTACCCAAACACACCAAACAAAGTTAGATTAACTCGAGGCTAAAAGTCTAACTAACCTGCTAAAATCACGGTTGTTACATATATACTGTGTGTAATCTGTCACACCCCCAATTTACCTGACTTGCAGCGGAATGGAATGCCTGAGGGTGTAACTGTCATAGCACCACAACAAGGAAATATTGAACGACCTAAAGTGTCGTTTGGAAAATACATATCGTTTGATTTATTAAAAAGCATCAAGTGCTACAAAACATAGGTCCCCAACTGTTGAAACGTTTACAGAAAACAAGTTCTGAAAATGTCAAACGATAATTTACACAAGTGCATGAAAATCCCAAAATGTAGTGCATCATCCCTGGCACACCCTAATGACTCCATGCATGTAATATGATGATGATGCCTTAGTTACCTGAAAATACATTGCAAAAACGGTCAACACGAATGTTGGTGAATAATCATAGGTTTATGAAATAACATGTTTGTACGGCCACCACAAGTATGAGTGCATGACAAAAGTCACGTAAAAATAGTACAATAGCCTTAAGCTCATGACACCGAAGCTATGACTGATGAAATTCTATGCCCCTCCCGAATGTTCTGCCAAACACTCATATGTAAAAGACATGACATGCATCCGCTTACTGTTGGTATCCACTACCACGGATGGAGGCGTCACCCTCGATAGATCTATCCACTCACTCTCGCTTAGCGGTAAATTAACGGTTCATGATGTTACAGGGGACTTATCACATGGCAGAGAAGCTACTTAAGCTATGTACATAGGTTTTGATACTTGGGCTCGTACTAAAATGGTGCAAATGTATTCTCCCCCGTGGGATTTGAAAACAATAAAAATGTATACGGGGCTATGAATACTCACCTCAACTGATGATACTGCGATGATATGTAATGAACAACAATGATCGGTTAACTGCCGCAACCTATAATGAATGATGCATGATCTCGTTAAGATCACCAAATGATGTTTATGAATGTACATGCTCATGTTTCTATACCACTCTACTCTTTAGGAAAACACTTGTGTTGTCAAAAATATATAATCCAAAACTTTGGAAAATATTGCTATTAGAAAATATAAATGGCTTGTTATAATATATATACTTATATATATATAACGTAAGTTCTCATGTAAGCGTTGAAATACTCGGGTTGTAAACTTTGAAATGATGAAAACATACTCATAATAACTAGTACTACGTTAGTTTAAAAGCTCGGTACTTGATATTACTTCTAACTTGAAAATGCACTTCGTAGTTTTTGCGCCAAAATATATAAAAGCTGTCAATTAATAAAGGGTTTTAGCCGATATTCAAACGAGTATATCTTTGTCGTTACTTGTCCGTTTTACTTGTTCTTTATATCCACGGTTTCGTCTTAGTATGTAGTAATATATTTTGGAAAGCTCGGCTCCTCCGGGTTACGTTTAAAGTCTCTTTTTGTACCATGAAAAACGTCCAACAGCAACTAAATTTCCAGAAAATACTTTTCGTCAACAATCTTGCAAAAATCATAACTCCTTCGTTATAGACTCTTTTTAATCCGTTCTTTCGCCTACGGATTCGTTTTTGAAAGTATTTTCTAAAAATTTTGCCAAAGTTTCCTTGGTGTTTACTGATTTTCCAGATTTTTACAAAATGGGACAGCATGTCCTAAACATGTTCCAAATCAAGTTTCCAAGGTTAAAAACCATTTTCTACCATCACCAATCCTCTTGTAATCACCACATGACTAATCTAAACTTACCATACACCTTCTTAGGGTGCCATGGACTCCTAACCAAGTTATTAGAGCTAAGGGATTCATAACAAGAAAGTTAGGGTTTGTATGTTTCAATTTAGCAAAAATAAAGTATAGTATAGCTACTTATACATGGTTTTTAGCATGATTCTTAGGTAATACATGTAATAATAGGATGATTCATGAAAAAATAAAGATGAAAACTTACTTGACAAAATGAGGTGATTATTGAATGATTATGCTTGGAGTTCTTGTGTTTTTGTTACTTGTATCTTGATTAGACTTGTAAAATGAATAACTTTTGTGTTTTACTTCAAGAAAAATGATCACTTGATCATGGTGTTTGGTTTGAGTCGTGGGTTTGGAGAAGAGGGCAAGAAAAATGATGAACTTGATCTTGAATGAAAAGTGTGAATTATGATTTCTAATTTAGTAAAGTTAAGTGTTTTTAGTGTTTATAGTATTATACTTAGGAAAATTAAATGCAATGGGTTAAAATTAGGGCACATGGCCGGTTTTACAAAGGGGTGAAGGGGGGGGGTTAGGGTACTTAGGAATTATTTAGAAACCTTGAATAAAATTTACACTAGAAAGCGTTTTTAGTTACGATCGGGTATCGGTTTTATTAGAAATAAATGTTCACGAAGTATACCGGGATGAAATAAAGTTATAATAATGTTAAAAACATATTAAAAATATGTTGGGTACATTTACTGAGTGATCGGGTGATTAATGTTTAGTTTTAACGAAAACCGTCGTTATATTCATACGCGTACGTTAAAAATAAAATAAATTTCCAAAATACTGGGTAACTGACTGTTATAACTTTTATGATGTAAAAATGGATATAAAAATATGTCGGGACCATCGTGTGAATATCTAGATATATTCGTCGTGTATAAACCGAGTGTTAACGTTTATTAATATTACGTATACGTAAAAACGTTAAATGTACTGAATATGGAAATTTGAAAATCCTAAGAGTGGTATAACATGAAAATGCTGTTATGATGATATGCAGACTATCCCCAGTCCGTATGCAGTGTACTCAACACTAATGAAATGAATTCGCACCTAAACCAATCCGGTTACGCGAATTTGAATACCCGTAAACTAAATTTACGATGAAATGAATAATGCAAGCGAATGGTGAAAACTTTTCCGGAAATGAATAGTGTTCGGTGAATAGTAATTTTCCAAAAAGTTTCTCAGAACATCAAACTGACCTCGAAAACGATGAATAGTAAAACGATGAATAGTGTTTTGATGAATAGTGATTTATGAATAGTAAAAAGTCGAAGTTTCGGAAAATGACCTGAAATGGTAAATGACGTGAAATGGTGAGTTGTGACATTCGCCCACCCAAATAGGAATTCAGTCCCTGAATTCAGCTAGTGTTGGTCTCGGTAATAGGTTTAGTGAAAAGGTGTGGGTACTTGCGTTGCATTTGGTCCTCTCGTTCCCATGTAAACTCAGGACCTCTTCGAGAATTCCAGCGAACCTTAACGATCGGAATTCTACTCTGCTTTAACTGCTTGACCTCTCGGTCCATGATTTCAACCGGTTCCTCCACAAAGTTAAGTTTGTCATCTAGCTGAATCTCTTCTAATGGTATAACTGAAGACTCATCTGAAAGGCATTTCTTGAGGTTTGAGACATGAAATGTATTGTGTACGTTGCTAAGTTCTGCTGGTAGTTCAAGCTTGTAAGCTACTGGACCAATCCTTTCCAGTACCTTAAATGGACCAATGTATCTCGGGTTCAACTTCCCACGCTTTCCAAACCGTATCACGCCCTTCCAAGGCGAGACCTTTAACATGACCTTGTCTCCAACCTGGAATTCCAATGGTTTGCGTCTAACATCTGCGTAACTCTTCTGTCGACTTCTAGCTGTTTCAAGCCTATCTCGAATCTGTATTATCTTTTCTGTTGTTTCCCTAACCATTTCTGGACCTGTGCATTGTACCTCTCCAACTTCTGCCCAACAAACTGGTGAACGACACTTACGACCATACAATGCCTCAAATGGTGCTGCTTTAATACTTGAATGATAACTGTTGTTATAAGAGAACTCGATTAATGGCAAATGGTTAGCCCAACCATTCCCAAAGTCAATCACACACGCTCGTAGCATGTCCTCCAGTGTCTGAATAGTTCTCTCACTCTGACCATCAGTCTGTGGATGGTAAGCAGTGCTCATGTCTAACTTGGATCCAAAGGAATCTTGCAATGACTTCCAAAAGTTTGAAGTAAAACGACTATCCCTGTCTGAAATGATAGAAACTGGTGCTCCATGCCTCGAGACTATTTCCTTGACATAAAGTCTGGCAAGCTGTTCCATGGAATAAGTCTCTCTAATAGGGATAAAATGTGCTGATTTAGTAAGACGATCAACAATTACCCATATAGCATCGAAACCTCCTGACGTCTTGGGTAGTTTAGTAACAAAGTCCATTGTAATACGTTCCCACTTCCATTGTGGAATTTCTGGTTGTTGAAGTAGTCCTGACGGTTTCTGGTACTCGGCTTTCACTTTAGCACAAGTAAGGCATTTGCTGACGTACGTAGCTATTTCTGCTTTCATGTTCGGCCACCAATACAGCTTTTTGAGATCCTGATACATCTTGTCAGAACCTGGGTGAATAGAGTACTTTGACTTATGTGATTCATGCATAATCAAATCTCGTACTCCACCATAGAGTGGTATCCAACTTCGATCCTTGAAGCATAACACTCCATCTGCTCTCTTAACAAAGCCATTCTTGCTTTCTGGCATACCATAAAGTTTCTCCTGTGGCCGATTTTCCTCCTTGAGAGCCTCAATCTGAGCTTCCAAGATTTTCGATGGTAATGGTGAAATAATAGTCATTCCTAATGACCTGACCCTCAAAGGTTTGAGTCGTTCCTTTCTGCTAAGTGCATCTGCTACGACGTTTGCTTTTCCTGGGTGATATCGGATTTCACAATCGTAATCACTCAACAATTCTAGCCAACGACGTTGTCTCATGTTAAGTTCCTTCTGATCAAGTATATGCTGTAAGCTCTTGTGGTCAGTAAAAATTACACATTTGGTACCATAAAGGTAGTGTCTCCAAATCTTGAGTGCAAAAACAACAGCACCCAACTCCAAGTCGTGTGTAGTGTAATTCTTCTCGTGTGTCTTAAGCTGTCTAGATGCATAAGCTATCACCTTCTCATTTTGCATTAGCACAGCTCCAAGTCCTTTATGCGAAGCATCGCAATATACCACAAAGTTCTCAATACCTTCTGGTAGTGACAAAATCGGTGCACTACAAAGCTTCTGCTTCAATAACTGAAATGCAGACTCTTGTTTCTCTCCCCACTCATACTTCTGATTCTTCTGTGTCAGCTTAGTCAACGACTTCGCTATCTTAGAAAACCCTTCGATGAACCTTCTGTAATATCCTGCAAGTCCTAAGAATTGACGAATTTCTGTAGGAGACTTGGGCGTAGCCCAATCCTTTACTGCCTCAATCTTTGCTGGGTCGACTTGTAATCCTTGGCTATCAATGACATGGCCAAGAAATTGAACTCTTTGTATCCAAAAGTCACACTTTGAAAATTTGGCATACAATTGCTCCTTCTTGAGTAGTTCCAATATTGTTCTGAGGTGTGCTTCATGCTCTTTCTTACTCTTGGAATAAATCAGGATATCGTCAATGAACACAATCACATATTTGTCAAGATATGGTTTGCATACTCTGTTCATGAGGTCCATGAATACCGCAGGTGCATTCGTTAATCCAAAAGGCATCACTTGAAACTCATAATGACCATAACGTGTTCTGAATGCTGTCTTCGGGATATCTTCTTCCCGAACTCTGAGTTGATGGTAACCTGATCTTAAATCAATCTTGGAATAAAAACAGGAACCTTGTAGCTGATCAAACAAGTCATCAATCCTAGGTAGTGGATAACGATTCTTCACCGTTAACTTGTTCAGCTCACGATAGTCTATGCACATTCTAAAAGATCCATCCTTCTTCTTCACAAACAAAACCGGTGCTCCCCAAGGCGAAGAACTCGGTCTAATGAATCCTTTGTCTAAAAGCTCTTGCAACTGGTTAGACAATTCTTGCATTTCAGAAGGTGCAAGTCTATATGGTGCTCGTGCAATTGGTGCAGCTCCTGGCACCAACTCAATCTGAAACTCAACCTGACGTGTAGGTGGCAGTCCTGGCAATTCTTCCGGAAATACTTCTGGAAATTCCTTAACAATTGGCACATCTTCAAGTCGTTTCTCATCCGACTTCTTCTCCGTTATGTGTGCCAAGAATGCATAACAACCCTTCTTTATGTACTTCTCGGTTTTAATGCATGATATAATACTGAGTCTAGTTCCACTTCGCTCCCCGCGAACAACCAAAGTTTCACCTCCATAAGAAAGATGAACAACTTTCTCATCACAAATGATCCTTGCACGATGTCGAGATAACCAATCCATACCGATAACGACGTCAAAACTTCCAAGTTCTACGGGCATAAGGTCTATATTGAATGGGTGATTTAGGAAATTGATGGTGCAACCACGGATAACGGTGTTTGTGTTAACTAAAGACCCATCGGCCAATTCAACAATGTAGGGAATGTCTAAGGTAGTTGGTTCTATGTTAAGTAAAGGTGCAAATGTAGTAGAAACAAAACTTCTATCCGCTCCTGAATCAAATAAAATGGATGCATAACGATTATTAACGAGGAACGTACCCGTAACAACATTCGGGTCCTCACGGGCATCTTCTCCTCCCATGACATAAGCCCTTCCTCGAGCTACTCCTCCCTGATTCCCAGCTCTTTGATCATTCCTCCTTGGGCAATTGTACTGGAAATGACCCAACTCTCCACAACCATAACATGCTCCTGGTTGGTTCTGATTATTCGTTCCTCGTGGTGCTTTGCAGTCCTTAGTCCAATGACCGACCTTTCCACAGTTCTGACAAGCTCTTGGACAATTCCCAGGGTTATGATGAGTTCGACATTTGTTACACTTGGGTAGTTTTCCAATGTATCCTTTTCCTTCTGTTGGTCCTGCAGCATAAACCTTTGCCGCATCCTGCCTCTTTGGTGCTGGTTGGTTAGCATTCCCACCTTGGTTATTATCAAACTTCCTCTTGTTGTTATTGTTGTTTTGGTTATTGTGGTAGTTGCGGTTTCTGTTATTGTTATAGTTGTTGTTGTTGTTTCGATTGTTGTTGTAGTTGGTGTTGTTGGAACGGTTATTGTTGTTACTTGCAGCAGACTTTCCTTTCAACACTTGGACCATAAGTTTCTGAGTTATGCGAATGGCCTCCTCCATTGTTTGTGGGTCGAAAGACATCACATCCCCTCGGATGCTTTCGGGTAATCCCCCAGTAAAGTTCTCCATCTTTTTCTCAGCGTCCGGAACCATAGTTGGACACAGTGTAGCCAACTCCTGAAACTTCCTGATATAAGTTTCAATGTCATCTCCTTTAGTCACTAGCTGGTAGAACTCTGTTTCTAGCTTTTGCACCTCAGTACGAGGGCAAAACTTCTTTGTCATCAGCTTTTTGAATTCAGCCCAAGTAAGTTTGTAAGCATTCTCCATACCAATTGGCTGAGCATACGAATTCCACCAAGACATGGCTTCATCCAGCAGCATACCTGTAGCAAACTTCACCTTGTTAACCTCCTGACAACCACACATGAGAAAGACGTTCTCAGTCTTCTCGAACCAGCGGATTAAAGCAACCGCTCCCTCTGTGCCCTTATACTTGATAGGATCACTAGTCTTGAAATCCTTCCAAGTACATTCACGCCTAGCAGTGGGTTGAACCACTTCAGCAGTAGGTGGAACCTCAGCATTCCTAGCAGCAACTTCAGCTCTCTCAGTCTCTAGAGCTTCTGCTACACTATCCCTGACCAACTTGCGGATAGCTGCTTGTGTCATAGCAGGTTTTGGCGCCATATTTCTGACAAATAATAATCGACAACAACCATGAGAAAACTATAATAGAAATAGTCATCGTACAAAAATATACGCCCACAACATGTACATATACAACCACAACAAGTATAAATACAACCACGACATGTACGAGTACAACCACAACCTGTAATAATCCAACCACGACACGTATAGATACAACCACAACAAGTATAAATACGTTAACCATAAAGAGCAACCATGAAACATCATAAATATAATCACAACACATGAATATAATACATGAAAATTTCGGCCTGCATAGACCGATATATATATAGCACAACATTTCCAACATAGTAGAGTCGCACTTGATATATTTGTTTGTACAACAACAAAAGACTACAAGTTCTTGAACTACGTCCCACACCTCGGGACTAGGAAATAGTAAAAGCTAATATAATACTAGTCTATGTCTATGCTCCTCCTGGTGCTCTAGATGGTCCAGGAGCTCCAGATGCTCCAGGCTCTCCCCTCAAGCGGCGAATCTCACGATCCATCGCAACCACGATCTCCTCCAGATGCTGAACTCGTAACTGAGTAGAAACATCCCTGCTCTCCATCACTGTCAACCTCTCACGAAGCACTGCCAACTCCTCAACCTGCTCCTCGACAGCCTCAAGTCGAGTAGTAATGATCTCATCAACTCTATACTCCAACCTATCAACTTGCTCCTGCTGAGCACCCAACTGATCCTCTAATGTGACAGCTGTAGGGCTACTAGCCGCAGCCGCTCTAGAACTCTCACCTAACAGTAAACCCTCGATCTGCTTCTCAGCCGCCTCTAGTCGAGGAATGATATCCACATCAACCCTATAGTCTAAACTATCAATCTGATCCTGATGAGCCCCCAGCTGGCCCTCCAATGTAACATCTGCATGCTCCCTAACAACAGTAGGCTCACTAGCCACAGTAGGCTCACTAGCAACTGTAGACTCCCTAGCAACAGTAGGCTCCCTAGCTGCTGCTGCTCTCGAACACTCCCCTACATGGTACACAGGTGGTGGTTCTGCTGATTCTGACTCTGTAGTGGTAGGTGAATCTGGAGTGGTAAACCTTGCGCGCTTCCTGAGCGGCAAGAGTGAGGTGGATATAAGGGTAGCAGTAGGTATGGCTGGTGGTGGTGTAGGCACAGTAGGACTAGGTAGGTTCCTATAAGTAGATGTAGGATAACGAACTCTCTTACTAGCAACCTGGATAGTTTTCTCCCTACGAAACATAAGTCTAGGTTCTGGTGGACTAGTGGTAGCAGGGGATGATGTATCAGTGGGTGTACAGGTAATCTCGGGTGGTGCAATAGGGGCAACATAAGGAGTAGGAGCCGTCTCCTCATCCTCAAAAGGTTCTGTGTCATCATCTGATGCCAAAAGTGGCAACTCAGGTACAATAGGGCTAGGTGGTGGTGAACGGACAGTAGAAGACATATTGTCTTCAATGGGTGGTGGTGAACGGGCAGTAGAAGACATAGAGCCTTCAATATCGGAGTCTGAGATGGTGTACAGTATAACAACATTTGGGTTTGCAGACATGGTTCTGTGATAATCAGGGTGAAATAAAATAAATAACTCGTAATGAAATCACTATAAACAATGAACATGCACTTATGATGAAATGATGAGATGCTATGATAATGTGGTTATAGTCTAGGGTCAATGATACATCCTAGTTCTCTATAACCTTAGCTCTGGTACCAAATGTCACAACTCACCATTTCACGTCATTTACCATTTCAGGTCATTTTCCGAAACTTCGACTTTTTACTATTCATAAATCACTATTCATCAAAACACTATTCATCGTTTTACTATTCATCGTTTTCGAGGTCAGTTTGATGTTCTGAGAAACTTATCTGTCACACCCCCAATTTACCTGACTTGCAGCGGAATGGAATGCCTGAGGGTGTAACTGTCATAGCACCACAACAAGGAAATATTGAACGACCTAAAGTGTCGTTTGGAAAATACATATCGTTTGATTTATTAAAAAGCATCAAGTGCTACAAAACATAGGTCCCCAACTGTTGAAACGTTTACAGAAAACAAGTTCTGAAAATGTCAAACGATAATTTACACAAGTGCATGAAAATCCCAAAATGTAGTGCATCATCCCTGGCACACCCTAATGACTCCATGCATGTAATATGATGATGATGCCTTAGTTACCTGAAAATACATTGCAAAAACGGTCAACACGAATGTTGGTGAATAATCATAGGTTTATGAAATAACATGTTTGTACGGCCACCACAAGTATGAGTGCATGACAAAAGTCACGTAAAAATAGTACAATAGCCTTAAGCTCATGACACCGAAGCTATGACTGATGAAATTCTATGCCCCTCCCGAATGTTCTGCCAAACACTCATATGTAAAAGACATGACATGCATCCGCTTACTGTTGGTATCCACTACCACGGATGGAGGCGTCACCCTCGATAGATCTATCCACTCACTCTCGCTTAGCGGTAAATTAACGGTTCATGATGTTACAGGGGACTTATCACATGGCAGAGAAGCTACTTAAGCTATGTACATAGGTTTTGATACTTGGGCTCGTACTAAAATGGTGCAAATGTATTCTCCCCCGTGGGATTTGAAAACAATAAAAATGTATACGGGGCTATGAATACTCACCTCAACTGATGATACTGCGATGATATGTAATGAACAACAATGATCGGTTAACTGCCGCAACCTATAATGAATGATGCATGATCTCGTTAAGATCACCAAATGATGTTTATGAATGTACATGCTCATGTTTCTATACCACTCTACTCTTTAGGAAAACACTTGTGTTGTCAAAAATATATAATCCAAAACTTTGGAAAATATTGCTATTAGAAAATATAAATGGCTTGTTATAATATATATACTTATATATATATAACGTAAGTTCTCATGTAAGCGTTGAAATACTCGGGTTGTAAACTTTGAAATGATGAAAACATACTCATAATAACTAGTACTACGTTAGTTTAAAAGCTCGGTACTTGATATTACTTCTAACTTGAAAATGCACTTCGTAGTTTTTGCGCCAAAATATATAAAAGCTGTCAATTAATAAAGGGTTTTAGCCGATATTCAAACGAGTATATCTTTGTCGTTACTTGTCCGTTTTACTTGTTCTTTATATCCACGGTTTCGTCTTAGTATGTAGTAATATATTTTGGAAAGCTCGGCTCCTCCGGGTTACGTTTAAAGTCTCTTTTTGTACCATGAAAAACGTCCAACAGCAACTAAATTTCCAGAAAATACTTTTCGTCAACAATCTTGCAAAAATCATAACTCCTTCGTTATAGACTCTTTTTAATCCGTTCTTTCGCCTACGGATTCGTTTTTGAAAGTATTTTCTAAAAATTTTGCCAAAGTTTCCTTGGTGTTTACTGATTTTCCAGATTTTTACAAAATGGGACAGCATGTCCTAAACATGTTCCAAATCAAGTTTCCAAGGTTAAAAACCATTTTCTACCATCACCAATCCTCTTGTAATCACCACATGACTAATCTAAACTTACCATACACCTTCTTAGGGTGCCATGGACTCCTAACCAAGTTATTAGAGCTAAGGGATTCATAACAAGAAAGTTAGGGTTTGTATGTTTCAATTTAGCAAAAATAAAGTATAGTATAGCTACTTATACATGGTTTTTAGCATGATTCTTAGGTAATACATGTAATAATAGGATGATTCATGAAAAAATAAAGATGAAAACTTACTTGACAAAATGAGGTGATTATTGAATGATTATGCTTGGAGTTCTTGTGTTTTTGTTACTTGTATCTTGATTAGACTTGTAAAATGAATAACTTTTGTGTTTTACTTCAAGAAAAATGATCACTTGATCATGGTGTTTGGTTTGAGTCGTGGGTTTGGAGAAGAGGGCAAGAAAAATGATGAACTTGATCTTGAATGAAAAGTGTGAATTATGATTTCTAATTTAGTAAAGTTAAGTGTTTTTAGTGTTTATAGTATTATACTTAGGAAAATTAAATGCAATGGGTTAAAATTAGGGCACATGGCCGGTTTTACAAAGGGGTGAAGGGGGGGGTTAGGGTACTTAGGAATTATTTAGAAACCTTGAATAAAATTTACACTAGAAAGCGTTTTTAGTTACGATCGGGTATCGGTTTTATTAGAAATAAATGTTCACGAAGTATACCGGGATGAAATAAAGTTATAATAATGTTAAAAACATATTAAAAATATGTTGGGTACATTTACTGAGTGATCGGGTGATTAATGTTTAGTTTTAACGAAAACCGTCGTTATATTCATACGCGTACGTTAAAAATAAAATAAATTTCCAAAATACTGGGTAACTGACTGTTATAACTTTTATGATGTAAAAATGGATATAAAAATATGTCGGGACCATCGTGTGAATATCTAGATATATTCGTCGTGTATAAACCGAGTGTTAACGTTTATTAATATTACGTATACGTAAAAACGTTAAATGTACTGAATATGGAAATTTGAAAATCCTAAGAGTGGTATAACATGAAAATGCTGTTATGATGATATGCAGACTATCCCCAGTCCGTATGCAGTGTACTCAACACTAATGAAATGAATTCGCACCTAAACCAATCCGGTTACGCGAATTTGAATACCCGTAAACTAAATTTACGATGAAATGAATAATGCAAGCGAATGGTGAAAACTTTTCCGGAAATGAATAGTGTTCGGTGAATAGTAATTTTCCAAAAAGTTTCTCAGAACATCAAACTGACCTCGAAAACGATGAATAGTAAAACGATGAATAGTGTTTTGATGAATAGTGATTTATGAATAGTAAAAAGTCGAAGTTTCGGAAAATGACCTGAAATGGTAAATGACGTGAAATGGTGAGTTGTGACATAAACTTTCGTAACATGTACAATGATATGCATCTCTGACACTAACAATATAACAAAATCAAGTAACATAAATGATATGACTAAACTGATGCTATGTGTCCTAGCAAAGAAGATGATGCACATAGAAGCACCATCGATAATATATAGTTGCTAGTTTGCTACACATATGTAACTACAAGTATGTATAAGGAGGTATCACTGGTAGCCATCAATTCATTTTTTATAGTAACATAAACACAACGATAAACACAAGATATAGAAAATATAGTATATAAAAAGAATATATAATTGATACACATTAACAAATATAAAACTTGTTCGTAACGAGTAATGATAGGGTCCGTGCTTTGTTTCATAAAAACTAAGAAATTATACAGATACATAGAGTTTGGGCGGTTCTTCGGTTCCGGACCGGACCGAACTGAGAACCGAAATTTGCATTATTGAAGAACCGAGAACCAAACCTCGGTTTTAAAATTCGGTCCGAGTTGGGTCGATTCCGGTTCGGTTCTGGGTCCATTTGCTCACCCCTATTTTGAATAGATGTTAGTGGTGGAGAAAGGATTTGACGTGGCACTTAGTTGTGGTGTAAGGGCAACAACATGTGTACTAGAAGAAGCTAAGGTAGTGGAAGAGGATCAAGATGTAATCGTGAATGATGTAGTTGATGACGTGATGATGATAATAACAAAATGAGAGACTAAATAATAAATGAAAGAAAGAAAGAAAGAAGGAAAAAAAAAAAAAAACTTTAAGACAAGTTGAAAGAACAAAGCAAAATGTTGTCACGATTCACAAACCAAGGGCTGATGTGGCCATACTAGCTAAACTGGACAGCTGGTTAAACTCGACGGCTGGTCAAACTTGGCAGCTAAGATCAGAAGACAGTGGCTCAAACAAAGTCTAAAAGTACAATCAGAAGACAGTGGGTCAGTAGCTCGAACAAAGTCCAAAAGTACGATGTAACATGATCATGACAGTGGCTCGAACAAAGTCCAAAAGTACGATGTAACATGATCATGATGCTTAGAGCATACACAACAATAACACAAGTTATAACTTAACTCATTGTCACATCAGCGCCACATCATTTTTAACATTTTCACCTTAACTCACAAAAAAACACCCACAACATAACTCAACCTTAACTTGACATTTTGGGCCGCACTTTTATCATTTTTTTCAATTATTTAAACAAAATACAAATTAAAACAAATTACATTTTTACTCAAACAAATAACTAAAAATAAAAATTTTATTTACCAAAAAAAAATAATAAATAAATAAAAATAATAAAAATAAAACCCATCTTCTACCTCGACACACACACACCCCTGCACACACACTGACCTGCAACATGCACTAAACACACACTAAAACACACACAAACCAATAATCATTTAAATCGGAAGAAAAGAAAAAAAATGATTAACGCCGCGTTAGTGTGGTAACTCAGCGTGTTAAAGAGCCTCAACGCAAGCCTTAACGCAACATCGTGCAATGGTAACGCAGCCTTAACGTGAGTTAAAGCTAGGCCACGTAAGCTTTAACGCAAGTGATGCGTTACCTCTGCGCATGCTCTTATGGTAGGTGACTTGCACACATCTGTTTTTAATTTGCACACTCCACTGTATACAACGAAAATGTGGCTGAACCAAAGGATACGACGGACAATAGAAGAAAAAAAATAATACTAATGCAAGTGGGCGTTGCTTGGCAACCACAACCCTACAAAGCAATGCGTCCCCTCCCTTAGTAATGTCTTAAGCGACGCCGACGCGTTAGTTTGCAACTTTTGCCAAAAAGTGGTTGCCTCACCAACTGAAAGAATTGCATCTATTTTTCATAATATTTTGAACATTGGGAGTAAATGGGCGGGGTTGCTTTATGTTCACCACTAGGTAATTGTGGTTGAGATGGAGTTGTGTAAAGAGAAAATAGAGTTGGCGCTGAGATGAGGAAGTTGCTTTTGTGAAAATATGATTACCAGTAGCATTAGTCTAAGATTCTAATCGGTTTGTTTTGTCCTTTTCCACCAGCAACAAAGGAATTGTTAGTTTTCAATTCTGACACAAAGGAAATACTATGAATCAAATGACACAAAGTATTTTTAAATGTCTTTTCACGTGAATTGTTAAAAGGTTTCAACGAATGAAGATAAAGGGATGTGTTATCCCAACCCTTTCTATGGTGTCACATCATAGGTTTTTAGTCAAACCGTGCAACCGTTGATGCATACCGTACAATCACGGAATGCGTCTAATCATTGGTAAACCTTCTCTATGGGAGGGTCCGGATAACTCGAGACAAGATTAAAAGGTAAACCGATTCAGCAGCCACGAAGATGCGTGGATTTATGGTCTTTCCATAAGTTATTCTAAGCTTCTCATTTTGAAAAATGACACAATAATATATTTGCTATAACTGACAATGATAGCTCAACCAACTATGTACTTTTTTGTGAAAGGAAAAAAAGTTTTTATAAGTTGTAAATAGTTTGAGACTGATTGCAACCAAGAATAAGTTTTAAGAACTTATACATTCAAATTAAACAAAACTAGTACGTACTTAGATAAAATCGAACTGCTTTGTTTAGCATACTTGTAAGTTGTGACGGCTGTTGGCCGTATGGTTGTATCTAAACTTAACTCGTTTTCATATTCGAAAATACCAAACTGAAATTGTTTTACATGAAAGTTGCATCTGAAGCCTGCAGCCTGCAAGGCATCTTAGAATCAAATTCATTCAAATTAGGCCGGCAATGCAACATTTTCACAAGTAAAATTAATTTCGATTTTATAGCAAATGGTATACAATTAATATATGAATACTTTATACTACGTACTTTATAGCAAAAGATGAGTTTACAATATGCAAATATATAAGTTTTTAAAACGTGATGACTATATTTTTTATGGTATCATATCCCTCATGTTGAATTTTATACAATTATTGATCTAATTTAATATGAGTTCAATGATGCCCTACAGTACAATTCAAGAGACTTCATTATACCATTTTGTCAACATTCCCTTATATTGGCTATAAAAGTTAACTTGATATCTTCTTTACTCACTATATAACAACTAGTCTCAAGTTTCATTCTATGCAACTTTAAGCTACATAGACTATTAGTAAGTGTAAACTCTTTAAAAATGGAGGTCACAAACAAGTACATAGCAATCAAGGCTCAAGTAGATGGTGCACCACAAGAGAGCGATTTCGAGGTCAAAACTCAATCAATTTCCTTGTTGATTAAGCCGGGGTCCAAAGATATAATTATAAAAAATCTCTACGTATCAATCGACCCGTATCAGCTTAACAGGATGAAAACAATCAGTGCTTCTCAAAAAACTTCGGAGTTCGCTGTAGGTATAGCCCCCGGTCAGGTTAGTTCTCAAATACATAGTGTACTCAAATACGTTAAGCGCGTTTGTTTTATTTCCAAAATTTATGTTCTTGATGACCATGAAGTTGAACCTCTAAAGCAATTGTTTAGGTGATTGATGCTTATGGTGTGGGGAAAGTAATAGCCTCTGATAATCCAGAATTTGAAAAAGGTGATTATGTTGTTGGTCTTATAAGCTGGGGAGAGTATAGCATATCACAAGGAATGATTCTAAACAAATTGGAACCTATGGGGTTCCCATTGTCATACCATGTTGGGATTTTAGGTGAGTCCATTTGAGTTAAAATATTTTAAAGTAATTGCTTGTATAAAGATACATAAAATAGACTTAAACGAGCGGAGGAACCCGCGCATTGCTGCGGAAATGCCGTGCTATTTATTTATTTATTTATTCACACCTTAAGGCTTAGGGACTAAATTGCAAAAGACTATTCTTGTTTCCACTGTGGCACTCTAAATGAACTTTGTTAATTCGATTTTCCAATTCTTGTCAAAAATGTATCCTCATTAAAATTTGTAATAATCAAAATACCATTCTTCTTCGCTAAATATTAAAAAAAAAAAAAAAAAAAAAAAAAAAAAAAAAAAAAAAAACTGTAGCACTGTAGCTGCTACAGTGTTAATTAAAAAGGGCACTGTTTCATCTACTGTAGCTGCTACAGTAACACATTACCCTTTTAGTATATATAATAATGTGGTTTTATTTTATGTATTGTGAGCTAAGCATATCTAAGCATTTTGTTTATAAAATATAGGGCTTAGTGGGCTTACAGCATATGCTGGATTCTTTGAAATATGTAAGCCCAAGAAGGGTGAAAAAGTCTTTGTCTCTACTGCTTCTGGATCTGTAGGAAATCTAGTGGGCCAATATGCAAAACAATTAGGGTGCTATGTTGTGGGCTGTGCTGGGAGCCCAAAAAAGGTCTATGTTTTGTTTTATCAGCTTCTACAGTTTTTCAGTACATTTGTTATGTTTGAGAAACCGATCTAAATTCGAATTTTACATTTTTTACATTTGTTTTATCAGCTTCTACAGTTTTCAGTACATTTTTTACATTTTTTAACATAGAGTATGAGAGGTGAAAGCATTTACATTTTTTAATCGAATTTTAGGTGAAATTGCTTAAAGAAAAGCTCGGGTTTGATGAAGCATTCAACTATAAGGAAGAAACCGATCTAAATTCGACCCTGCAAAAGTATGGACAGTGATCGCTACTATAGTCTTTATTGTTGCTAGTCCTAGACATTTTAACAAAGATGTTGAAATAATTTTTGTTTTAGGTATTTTCCGGATGGGATTGACATATACTTTGATAACGTGGGAGGTGAGATGTTAGAGGCAGCGGTATCAAACATGAACTTGAACGGAAGGGTAGCAGTTTGTGGCGTTATTTCAGAATACACAAACACTGAAAAACGTGCAGCACCAGATATGCTAAATGTTATATACAAGAGAATTACTATTCAAGGGTTCCTAGGAGGTGATTACATGAGCTTGTATCCCGAATTTCTCTCTACAACCATAGATCACATTCGTACGGGAAAGATGAATGTTCTTGAAGATGTCTCAATTGGTTTGGAATGTGTTCCTTCCGCTTTTGTTGGGCTCTATTCTGGCTACAATGTTGGAAAGAAAATTGTGAAAGTTGCTGATGAGTAAGGCCAAAAACATCTGTTGTTTCCTGTTTAGCAAAGGGTTGTAATATTTGATCACACATTATTTCGTGAGTGATTTCTTATTGAGTACTTGTCATGATCATAGTTACGGTCTGTACTCATCTTACGGAGATGAAAACTCAGTTAAGTTTTAAAGAGGTTTAATTTAAAGTGATCATGCGATGTTGAATAATCATAAACGGATATGTCGATAACATATAGTTACATGTGAGAAAAAGCATATTGCAAACATTATATAAGGGCAATATCGATCTCCAATAAGCACTTATGTAATAACTTCTTTAAGCCAAACAGTTTTCGTTGATGCAAATCGCTTTTCCCCCCTTAAACACTTGACCATTCTAACATCTTTTGGGGATGGGTCATTGGGGGGGGGGGGGAATTCTCCGCAGACTAAAAAATTAACGGAAAAAACTCTTGAAATCTATCTTTCTTAGATGGGGCATGGATGCCTTTGATAGATAAAAGCTAGTAAAAAGATGATGTATTGGAAAAAAGCTATCACTTGTTATGGTATTCTCCTGCTAACTAGTAACGGCGAAGTGTATGTTGTCATGCATGTCATAGAAAAAAGTAAGTTCCATTTTTACCTAGTTGTCCAGGCACGAACAAATCTCTTTCTTTATCGAATTCTACTTTAAACATTGAAACGTGCTCGAAATATATGACGAGCTAGAAATATATAACAAGCCCAAAATACAACAAATACCATAAAGTCTCCACCACATTCTCCGGCCATCTAATAAACCGTTATAACTCATTTCAAATAGCTTCACGCCCAAATCATCAAATTACACTTACCCGGAAACCCAATCGCAATAGGTCCACTTCTCTCAATCCTTGCCACCACGTACTTCCAACAACCCCCCTTTCGTCTCCTGCACTCGTTGGATCTTTGAAAGCCTTCATTTTCACAATACGTTCATGTAAAGTATTCGTTTAGAGTTGATATATACCAGTTTTGTAGAGTTGTATATCATGGTATTTTGATTAGTAGAGGATGCAACATCAGTGTTTTAAGGTTTCAGTTTGACTGTATGTGATTATGAAGTTTGTGGTTGAATTTAAAGTTTGTGGTTATAGGCAGGATATCAACAGGTGTTTCGCTAAGAAGACGAATGGCTACATTTGAGTTGTTCAGTAGGTTAACATTTGGAAAACGTTTGACTGATCCGATCCTTTGGATGAGCTTGCCATGCTAGTGCTTGTTCAGGTTAATGACAAGGTCACTTTTGAGCTTCTTTAATTAACGGTGTGTTTCTTCCACACTTCCATGCCTATGTACTATGCAAACTGTTGATGAAATATTCCGATCATGACTCCTTGTTTTGTTGGTTGTAGTCAATGGTTGAGGCACTGGACACATACTAACTAAAGTTAAGCCCAAAGGTTTCCACAGGAGGGAAAGCAAGTATCATACAGCAAATATTCAAAATACAACTGAGAAAATAAACAAAGAGCTCAATTAATCCTGGTTCCGTAGACTATGAGATGAACATTCATCCTTATAAACAGCGGTCTACAGTTAGACAGGCGTACTCGCAACCATATACGAACTGATGAAACTCCTAATTATATTCTCAAAAGGTCTCTCTTATTCACAACTTAAACAATAACTTACAATCCTATACACTTTAAATGGTTTTACACTGATCAATGCCACTTTTCAAACTAACAACAACTATAAACATATGACAGATCTAACATATGCATAAACAACTAAAATCTAACATGATGCGAGAGCATGACTAGCTAGAGCCAACATAAGAAACGTATTAGTCATAACATTCGCATGATCCACATTGCACATAACACAATAATGCAGGTGTAGGCAATGAAGTTCAAATTGAACTAGTCATGAACTTTAAGGGAAATTGGATAACAAGAGCGTCACTATATACCTTCAAGTGAGTAGCACTTATACACTGACACAATTTTTAGTAAACTGTGATATCAAAGGATCAGGCTAACCACTCTCATGATAAAAAGTAAAGCAATGAGGTGAATTATTAGAAGATTGTTATACACATGCATAAATACAACACAAAAAATCAAAGGATCAGGCTAACCTCTCTCAGACAGCGTAACATTTGAGGTTCGTCTTTATAGGGTATGGCGTATGCGCATTTATCATGATAAAAAGAAACATATCCTAGTCTAGCTAGTATCATAATAGAAACAGAACATGTATCACAAAACATTAAATACCACATGACGAGAAGAGAATATTACTATGCATCTTCTGTTGATATAAGAAATTCATTGCATTCTTCACTAAACCAGAACATGTTTTAAGCCAACTCGATTGTAAACATACACAAGCATCTATTACACACTTCCTCGCTAAACCTACTTAAAACTATCAGAGTATCAGCTAAGACTCAATCACTTTCAGCCAAAACAAAGAAGTTTGTTCCTCCCAATCTCCTTTTTTCAACTCAATCACTATCATCAGAACCCTCAAAAAACTGGAAACCATAATTAGCTTCCAAACGAGAGAGAACCTACCAATATTGCAAAGGGAACATTATTAGAGCATTGCAATGTGTATAATTGTATAAACTAATTATAATATGTTAAAACCAATAGTAAAACTAGCAATCACACCACTTAACAAAAAGCCAATCCAAATGGAAGGGGGAAGTAAGACATTTTTATAGAAAATAATGAGTACCTTTAAAGTAGAATCCGCAAGTGTAATATTTTTGACATGGCCAAGTCTTCTTAAAAGTTCTTTAAGCAATTCTTCTTCTTCTTCTTCATCTAATCCGAATAGAGATAACTCGGACCAATAATCTAAGTCAGCTTTGACTAACGAAGACACATTAAGCAACAAAAGCTTCAGCCAGCCCATATTATAATTGATTCTCAGTGACAATATGTATGGAGCATTGATTTCCATACTACCTATATAATAATCCTCCCCAGATTTAGTACCGACATGATAATAAGAGAACACCAAGTTCTTAACACTCTTTGAAGTAATATCAATCGACCTAAAACCAAAGCAATAATCCAACTCCAAAGTTTCCAAACAAGGACTTCCTGATAAAATATTTGCAATCACATCTTCATCTAATTTCCCATATGATATACACAAACACTTAAGTCTTTCCCAACTAATCGCACCAATAGGATCAATAAATACACATCTCGTCAGTTTCATCCGAGTAGCACATAAATTCTTGAAAAAATAATCATCATCATACCTAAACCGTTCTCCTCTAACATGTAAATCTAGATCAACCTCTTGAACGTTACGAGTAATAGCATAACGAATCCAGCGATTGATTTGCAATTTGTACCGAGTATTGGATTCACTGTCGTAATTTCTCATATGAAGTTCAAATTTGTTGAGGTTCACATGTGTAGGGCATTGAGTTAAGGTTTTGTCGATAAATGAAAAGTAGTCGTCGATTGCACGATGATTATAATATCCTGTTATGTCAACATCATTGAATTCTATGAAAATAAGATTAGGAAGTAAAGTCCAAAGATGTTGCCAACGTTTGGAAAGAGTACTTGTTTTGATAGCATGTTTTGTGGTGGGTAGACGAGAGATGATTTCGAGTAGTAAGCAATCTGGTAACCAACTTATTTTATCTTCTGCTTCTTCTTCTCCGTCCATGATTTTATCTCGGCTTAGAGGATCGTGGTTTCTTGACGAGGGTTTCAACATGGACTTTCACGGCTGAGAATTATGTGTATGTTTGGATGTACATTATATGGTTAGGGTAAGTATATATGAAGATATGATAAATAGGTCTACGAATCATGCCTACTTTATTTGTTTTGGATTTTATTAACAATAGCCCAACTGTTATGTTTAAGTACATTTAGTTACAATTATTCATTGATTGATCATGCCCAACTTCCATATATATATAACGAAAATTTTAATTTACAGGACACGAAAGTTAGTATTTGGTTTTTATACATCAAATATTTTCCAAAAAACCTTATAGAAAACATAAAAGTGTTCTCAAATCTCTTTTTAGAATATACAAATTGGACTAATGGACTTTTGTAATTGACTATGATTATATTTCAATTGCAAAATTGAGCCCTTTTATTTGCTAATAAGAGTCAAATTAAATTAGTTTAGTCAAATTTTTGAGAAATTGGTGAGAAATTTTGGTCTAGAAAAAAAATGAAAATACGGATGGCTTATGAGCTCTTTAAAAAAATAAATAAATAAATAAATAATCAGACTTAAATTTAAATAAACGTTACTTTTTGATTAGTTAATAAAGTTTATAATTAAAACTTCAACTTTTAAAAATAGGTTAATGTTAAATTTAATTTATTGTATTTAAGTGTAAAATCTTTAATTTTCATAATTTCTAGAAATGTTTATGTTTAACAAAAACCCCATATAATTTAAACTATTTTTATAAACAACTACTTTTATTATTATTATTATTATTATTATTATTATTATTATTATTATTATTATTATTATTATATTTATTGTTATTGTATTAAGCGTAATGCTTAAAACACGACCAACGTGCACCTACATGTTATTGATTATATGCACGAATTAAATAAAACATATGTAAAAAAGTTAGTCAATGAATTTGAGTTATGTCAAAATATTAAATTAAACTACTTATACAATAAAATTATTGAACAAAACTGAGAAATTCGAGCAAATATAGTTGAGATCTTATTATTAGCTATAGTCATTGTTCGAACTTAATCTGCGTCGAATAACCCGTGCGTACATAAGTTAAAAACTAGAATACGGATGACGCTAAATCTGCACCAAAAATCTGTACATTAACTTGATTATAAGTACTAAAATGAAATCACGATTTCTAAGTCATACCAAACAAATTTAGTATATAAATATTTTTTGTATTTATAGTCTGAATTACGTACATGTAATATCATAATTAAAAATATTAAACACTATTAACTTTTCATACGTTCGTGTAATATCTTGTTGCTCTATTGTTCCATGTTCTTTCTTTCGGTTCTTTATCATTCGCACATGTGCACGTGCCGGAAGTCTTCCTGAAAGCAGTCTCTCTACTCCCAGGTTTTACCTGGGGTAAGGGTAGGATATGTTTACATTTCTACTTCTCCATACCTCGTTTTTACGGTATTGGGTATGTTGTTGTTGTGTATCTTATACTAAAATTTTAACATAGGTTTAGATCTATTTTACATTTTTCTTTGTTCCTTTTTTACATTCCCGCCATTTCCAAATGCTCCAAAAAACCGTTGCAACCCATTCAACTGCCACAATCAAAACCCTAACCGAAAAATGCAAAACCCTAAACCATTTCAAACAGCTTCACGCCCAAATCATCAAATCACACTTACCCGACAACCCGATCGCAATCGGCCCGCTTCTCTCAGCCTTAGCCACCACTTCCAACAATCCCCCTTTCTTCTCCTACGCCCGTTCGATCTTTGAAAACCTTAAATTTCGCAACACGTTCATGTACAATACGATGATCAGGGGGTATGTGATGAGTGGTGAAAATCTTTTAGCTGTAATGTGTTTTAAGGAGATGTTAAAGTTTGGGTTTTTAGCTAATGGGTATACTTTTTCGCCCTTGATTAAGGCGTGTTTGGGCTCGGGGTTCGTGGGTTTGGAGCGTGTTGGGGTAACGGTACATGGGTTTGTTTTGAAATTGGGATTTGGGGATGATGGGTTTGTGGGGAGTGGTTTGATTGAGTTTTACGCGGGGAAATGTGAGATGCGGGATGCGCGTAAGGTGTTTGATGAAATGTTGGTTAAGGATGTGGTGGTGTGGACTAGTTTGATTGACGGGTATGGGAAGAATGAGGATGTGGAGAGTGCGAGGATGGTTTTTGATGAGATGCCGTGGAAAAGTGTGGTTTCGTGGAGTGCGATGATGGCGGCTTATTCAAGAGTTGGTGAGTTTGAGGAGGTTGTTTGTTTGTTTGAAACGATGCAAGAGTTGGGTGTTAGACCGAACGAGTCGGTTCTTGTTAGTGTGCTTACGGCATGTGGGAATATTGGCGCACTTGCACAAGGGTTGTGGGTACACTCGTATGCTAAAAGGTATCATCTTGATTCGAACACAATCCTTGCTACTGCATTAGTTGATATGTACTCCAAATGTGGTTATCCTGACTTAGCTTTATCGGTATTTAAGTCTATTTCTGTAAAGGATACGGGAGCTTGGAATGCTATAATTTCCGGGCTGTCAATGAACGGAAAAGCTAGAACTTCATTAGACTTGCTGAATCAGATGGCATCGGTCAAGATTCAATCAAGTGCAGCCACATTTGTAGCTATACTAACAGCTTGTACACATGCTAACTTGGTCAAAGAAGGGGTCAAGTTATTTAACCAAATGGGTAAACGTTATGGGGTTAGACCACAATTGGAGCATTACGCATGTGTGGTTGATCTTTTTGCAAGAGCGGGAATGCTGGAAGAAGCCATGGAGTTTGTGGAGAATAAGTTGGGTGGCGTTGGTAAAGGAGACGCAAATGTGTGGGGAGCTCTTCTTGGTGCGTGTAGAACATATGGTAAGGTTGAAATTGGAAACAAAGTATGGCGAAAATTGGTTGAAATGAAAGTAAGTGATTATGGTGTTTGTGTAGTTTCTTATAACATGTATAAGGAAGCTGGTTGGAAAAGAGAGGCGGAAGAGGTTAGAAATATGATTTCAGAACTTGGATTGAAGAAAACACCTGGTTGTAGCGCTGTTGAGGTTGATGGCGTGGTTAGAGAATTTGTTTCTGGTGATAATACTCATTCTCTGACACAGGAAATACATAAAACGCTTGATTCTTTGTTGAATGTGGCTCGTCTTGTTGAGCTGCATTGATACCTTGATTTATATCCTTTGCGCAACTTCTAACCAACTTAACTTGTGCTTCTTGTAGCTAGATTTTTTGTTTGGCCTATTTGGAATAAGATACTGTACAGTTTTTATTCTCTACAATTTATGATCTTATTGATAAGCGAATTACAACCTCTCGACAAGGGTAATAAACTGTCATTTGAATAATGATACACGAACATGGAACTAAGAAAAAAACAAAGTAAATATGCATCACCACATTTCTGCAAATTAACCACCAAAGAAACAAAAGGTGCATGCCATACAACGATAAACGGGTCAAAGTTTTACATGTCACCCATCACGACTACACCCTACATCGAGCAAGCTAAAGTGTTACACAGCATCAACACAAGTCCATTCTAGATGCAAAAACTTGCATCTGTCATTACATACTACTTACATAGACCTCAACAAAACTGTAAAATGATGAGGTTATAGATAAACGCAAAATAGACCATCATTAGTTAGGATTAGGTAGCCCCCTTGTTATCTCAACCTTTCACTGACTGCATCTTTTCATCAGCTGATCCAACTTAGAGTTAAACTTTTCCTTTGCCTCAATCTCTTCTTTAGCGTGTTTACTCTTCATTTCAGCCATCTATTCTTCGTGCAATTTCATTAACCTCACCCTTTCTTCCTCGACTTCTTTCATCTCTTTGGTCTGAGACTTCACATCCTTTTCAACTTTATCATTCCTATATGAGTTCATAAAGAATAAGAACTAATATAAGTAGAGATGGAAGCACATAGTTGATATGTTATGTATGATCACAAAAGCTACCATAGCACCATAAAGATTATATTTTCTTAAAAAGATAACACTTTTCACCTATTTGCACGATTCAGAAAGCTAAATTTCTTTTTCTGCAAATAAAACTAGTAAATGTATCAAACAGGGACATGTTTTGAGCTTTGACTGCTTTTACACGTTCCACCATGGGATTCCCACTATGATTACTGATGCCAAACTCATGATTAAAAATTGAGACCAAATATTCTCCATTGTGTCTTCTATTTATGATAATAACTTGAAACCAGATTATGATAATCAAATAGTCAGAAAATTTTGTTCTTAAGCTGTATATCAAGTCAACCGTCCCAAATTTAATGGTATTCAGTCATCGAGAGAAATTTTTTTGAGCAAGAACAGGAAATACCTCTTAGGCACATCTGCAACTGCATGAACTGTCTTGCATTCCTCATGTTGTGCTTCCCTACAGTCTTGAAGCACTTTGAGCTGGTCCTTAGAAAACTTTTCTAGAAAGTCCATCTAACCAAAAATATATAATAGAAAAATTAATATGAAAAATTTTGCTCGTTTACAAATTTTTAAGTTGTTCTCTAATCTAAAGTACTATCTTATTATGCAAATCAATGACCGTTGTGGTGCATTACAGTCTCAGACTAACATTAATATTTATATGAAAGTACCTCTTCCTCGTTCTGTTCGTGGTACATCTGTGTTCTCTGCCTGATAATTTTGTTCTCTTCTTCAATCTTCCTCAGCTTCTGAGACAGCAACCAGAAGGCGTCCTCAAGTGCTTTGGAGCTCCTCTCTTGTTTGGCAATCATTTTCTTATACCAGATCAACTGTTGGCTGTCCTTGCTCAATTGCTTATACTGATTCACAACCTTTTCTTGATATGACACCAACTCAAATTTCAGCTTCAGCTTTCCTAAATAAATAAACAGCAGGTAAACGGTTATCAATGGTCTCAGATAACGACTGCTATTAGTAGCAAAGTGAGTGAATCAAGCAGGCTAGGCAGGTTTTCAAAATGGGTTTGGGTCAATATAGCAACTTCTAGAGCAGGTCAATTGACTGCCAACACCTTTTTGGAAAAAGAAATTCAGGAACACCATAGTTTTCTCTCTAATGAGTCGAACAAGTCAAATTGGAAAATATATAGTTTACAAGGCATCCAGTCAAATGGGTCGAAATTCGCCAAAAGTAATTCGAGCTTTCACTTAAAAGGATGAAATTGCCCCATCTAAATACTTAATGTTAAAGAAAAAATAAGTGCCTACCAGGTGAGTGTAGGTTAAAGACCTCCAAGTCTTGTTCTGTCGCAAGATAGCCATATAACTGTCTCTTACCATCAGAACTAAAATGAACTGGGTGATCAGTCCAAGCATATCTACCTATGTCTTGGCGTTCAAAATGCTTGCCCAGACGCTCAGCCTCTAAATATCCAACAGCTGATGCGTCAAATATCAACGCACTCATCCCCCTGTGCCCTTCTGGCCCAAATGCATTACGGGCTTTCACAGCTTCAAATGAATCAAAGTATTCTAGAAGCTCGTGTGTTCCCATGCCAACCCACTGAAATAATCAAATAAATATGCAGCTATAGTAAATTAAGAACCATTCATCCAAGTTTAAGAGGTGTTTGGATGTGCGTTTTCAAAGAGATTATTTGACTAGAAATCAGACTCGAACAATTTTGATTTATGTAACGTTAACTAGGTAACTTTGCGTTTATCTTTCAAATCAATTTTCTTAAAGCTCTTCAAATCCGATTGTTTTGACCCAAAGGGGTACTTGGATCTGCGTTTTTAAACTGATTATCTTTGACAATCAGTTTTGAATAATCAATAAACATACACAAAAGCTGATTATCAAGGGTAAAATATAATTACCCAAGACTTGAATGGTTAAAAAAAAGCACAATCTTTTACTGTTCTTATATTACAATTGATAAGCTGATTCTAATAACTCAGAATCACTTTCAATGCGCACATCCAAAGAGCCAAACACCCTTAAACAATTACTAAAAGTAAACAGAACCGTAATCCTGTTTTGCGAATCCAATATACCCTTTAAATTGTGATAAAAGTGATATACCTTCTCATTTTCATCCAGCTCAAGCAACGTATTCTGAACAATCACCATCGGCGGCCACACAATGTTCCAATCTCCAACATCTTTATCAACACCAATCCATTTCCCAAACACTTCCGCATTTTGAACAGCCACAGCCCCTCGTCTACACAACTCTTCATCCAAAAGGTCAGCAAGATCCCTATGAAGCTTAGGCCTTCGTGATCCTTTAGTCTTAATATGAGTTACAAACGCTTTTATACCCCTAAACCAATGAATCGAACCAGGACCATCTCTACAAGCAGGACAATGCCACTGCCTAACTGGTTCGTTAATCTGTTCAGCAGTCAACTCATCTAAACTCTCAAACAGCTCAACAAAATACGGGTGCTTTTTACGTGAATCATGACTCATTTGACTGTCGTCAGAATCATAATCATCACTTACAATTTCATCGTCCGAATCAATAGCATCATAAAGCTTAAAGCCATTATCACCTTCTGCCACGTCATCAGTTTGTTCACCGGTTTTCTTACCACCCCATGTCGTCCATTCACGTCTACTTCCGTCACCTGTTACCCATCCTTCAGTCAAACCCTCCCAACCATTTTTACCCGAATTTAGAGACATGTTACCCAACCCCTGATTCAACTCTTCAACGTCAGTGCTGGCATTCCGATCATTTTCACCTGTCGTCATCTGCACGCATCAAAAAACTGATAAGTTAACTCCTTACAGCAGCTAGCAATATACTTCACATTTACCACCATTCTTTCAAGTCACCAGGGTGTTTGTTATAGGCTATCTTCTGGCTTGTTAGTGTTAGCTTATTAACCGGGCTTACAAGCTAATGTAAATTTGGAAAAGCTGATAAGCCCACCTTTTACAGTTTATGAGCTTATCAAGTTCTAAGGCCCTAAGCTCATAAGCCGAAAAAAGTGGGCTTATCAGCTTTCCTAAATTTACACAACCTCATAAGAACGGTAAATAAGCTAACACTACTAAACCCATTTTTCAGCTCGATTCTAACTTATGAGCTTATTTTTCCAATCTTAAGTCACAAGAAACACAAAAATACAAAGCAAAAAAAGAATTTTTATAAAAAATGGGCTTATGAGCTTTATTTGATTTTGGTTCCGCCTTATCCTATAAGCCCAAAAATAAGCTTAAACAAACACCCCTAAGAAATAGTATAAGCCGAACAAAATAACTCATAAACAAAACAACATTTTAGAAGCTATTAAAACCTTAAACCCGTATCAATCAACCTAGGGATGAGCACGGTACCGGTACCGTACCGAATTAGAGGTACCGAATTTTTCCTGAGCATAAATTAGGGTACCGGTACCGTACCGACCGGGATTCGGGAATCGGTACCGGTACCGGGAAATCGGGATTTTCCCGTTTTTTTTCGGGAATTTCCCGATTTGGTACCGGTACCGTACCGAATTAGTGGTACCGAATTTTTTTCCTCCTTATTTCGTAGTACCGGTACCGTACCGTATTTCGGGATCGGTACCGTTTCGGTACGGTACCGGTACGGTTCCGGTTCGGTTCCGGTATTCGGTACGAAATGCTCATCCCCAAATCAACCTAACCATAAACTACCTACAAATTACTCAAAACATATAAATCTATCACTAGATTGCATTTTTCAATAATCATACCAATAAAAATTAAATCTTTATCTAAAAAAAAAAAAAAAAGAGTAATAACATGCAGCTACTTTTCTAGTGGTGGTAAATTAGGGTTTAAGGGTTTTAGCTCTTGCAATCTGGGGTACACACAAGACAGTAAGTTAGGGTAAATGAAAAAATCACGGTAAAAAAAGAAAAAAGTTTACCTGACTGTTATAACGGTCAACGGCGGAGTAAGGGTGGAGAAAACACGCACTAAAAATGAGTGTGTGAAAAAATGGGGAGTGTGTTTGGTGGTATGAAGTGGTGAATTAAAAGGAGTGAGCTTTATGTGTGTGTAAATGACTAAAGTGTCCTTGGTTATGTTTTTGGAGTTGTTTTTTGACCAAGATTGTAGATGAATTTTAACTTTTTATAATGTTCATGGATCTTTTATAAGAGAAAAAAAAAAGAAAAAAAAAAGTTTTAATATAGTTTCTTGTATAATAGAGTTTTTTTTTTTTTTGATAACCATGATTTTTGATATTTTGGTGGATTAGTTTGGTCGACAAATCCATAGCGTTTGAACTCATCGCCACACAGACTCAAACCAAGTAAAGTCCTCCTTTTTCAGAAAGTTGGCGTGATCACTTTAAGGGAATTGAACTTGAGACCTCATACGTTTTTAAGTGAAAGTGACAACCCCTTTTGTCACTAGCCTACCCTTGAGTAGTTTTTGTATGAGAGAGTTTGTAGATGAATTTTTAGAAATTACTGGTGTTGTGATTAAATACAGAAAAATCTTATCGTTTTCTTTTTGTAAACTACATTAAAAGAACGCTGTTGTGCACTTTTTTGAAATTTTGAGTGAGAACATTTTTAAAGCAACTATTATATCAATGCAATATTGTTTGAACTTTTATGTGATAATTTAAGCTTTATATGTGTATTTTTAGAGATTAAATATTACTTTTAAGTTTTTTAAGTTTTAGTACCGAAGATAAGGGCTCAAAAAAAGCTTTGGAGGTATTTTGAATTTTTTAGAGGGGGTTCTAATTAAAGATAAGCTTTTAAGCTTATTATGAATGTTACAAGTGTAGTTAAAGAAAGGTATATGTTCTTAGAGTAGTGATTGGGAGGCTAAAACATGTGTTTAAATTAGTTGGTGGGTTGGGAGGTATGAAAAAAAGTATGGTTGCCACTAAAAAAATGTTGAGAGGTATGAAAAAAGTAGGGCAAATAATAAAAAAAGGTAATATACTTGCACAATTTTATCGAATGGGTAGTGAACTAAAAAATTTGATTCTGAGGTTAAAAAAGTTGTATTTTTTTTCTAACTGGGTAATTTTTCACTTGCACTCCCGGTACCCCGGTTTCACCCTTCACAACTAAACATCCAAATGGCTCACCCAATTAATATAAGTCAAAATACCCAATCCAAATCACCAAATACCCAATCCAAATCAATAACCATGAACAATTCTGATCTAATCACCATCGTGAATCCAAACATGACAAACAATTCAAAGAGAACAAATACGTACCCCATGGACTACAGTTCGAATTCCAACTCAACAAAATTAATAAGCTCGCAAGTCAAGAAAATAAGCTTATGAATAAGCTTATACGTGAGCTTAAACACACGGTACACCAAACCCAAATACAAAGACGCACCCAAATGATGATACACCAAACCCAAACCGATTCACGCCGAAACGTGGATATGTATTTTTACCTCGTTTTTAGTTTTCAATCCTTACCAAATGGTATAACGTGGATATGTATTTTTACCTCGTTTTGGTGGGGATTTGGAAGGCGGTGGGGCGGTAGTGGTGAAGGTAGGTGGCGGTGGTGGTGGGTTGTGGTGGGTTTGTGGTGGATATGTCAGTTTGGGAGGTGGAGGTGATGGGTTAGTCGGCCGGTGGTGGTGGCTGCCAATTTGGTTTGTGTAAAAATCTGCTTCTTTGAACTTTGAAGGATTTGCTAATTCTATATATTTAAGACAACATGGTGTGTAGGATGGTTACCTGCCAACATGGCATCAACCGGGAGTGCAAGTGAAAAATTACCCAGTTAGAAAAAATACAACTTTTTTAACCTCATAATCAAATTTTCTAGTTCACTACCCATTCGATGGAATTGTGGCAAGTATATTACCTTTTTTTTATTATTTGCCCAAAAAAGTATGAATGAAGTGAAATGATATTTTTGGTAGGTTGGGAGGTATTGGATTTTTTGGGAGGCATGATTACCACCACTCTTAGGTCTCCAAATCATTTTCCATGTTTTTATACGGCTAAAATGCTAACAATTAGACAAAATAGTGTAATATCGACTTTATAGTGACAAAATATAGGTTATAATTAACTTGTCGTGGATTTTTTTTTTAATTTTTATTTATTTATTTATTTTGGTAATGGGGATTGATTACCTGGTAAAATATGTTAATCACAAAAAACATATAAGTACTCGTTAAAGAGTTAATAATCATATAATAACATCAAATGGCTTTTAGTCTAGCAGTAGCACTGAAATTGTTTCTTATTTTGTTGGATCAAATAACTTGCAGTATAGCAGTGATTTTTATGTTCTTTTATTTTCTTTTATTTATTTATTTATTTATTTTTAGTTGCAAGTTCAAATCCAGTTAAGGTATGTGACTATTTGTGTTAGTTGTCGGGTCATTAATAAACAGTATGGCCCAACAACACCGTAGCCCATTTGTGAAAACGGTGGATAACTCGCAATTTTGTTTGAGAAAATAATTATATCTTTTGCTTTTACTAAAAACAAATATTTTAGTCTTTTACATACGAGAAAATATTAAACTGTCAATTTTATAATCAATCTCAAGTTAGAACATTTTTTTTAGATTAGCTTGTTAAAAAAGACCACATGTTTTTATTTATAACGAATAACTTGTGTGCTTGAACACGTTCGGTTTATACGGTTCTACTTCATACTTGTTGCTTTTCAATGTATAAACTAAACTTCTAATGCTATTATTTAATAGAAACCATAACTGATTCATTTGAAATTAATTTACGTTAATTGTAAACTTCATTTAATAATTACTAGTTCTGTAACAAATTCAATATTAAATACTACCAATTTTGTTGGAATGGGCTTACCTATATAAGAAGATGAAAATTCGTTCATTTTAAAGCCTCATCCAATTTGAAAGCTATTTTTATCTCTTGAACAAACCAAAAAACATTAATCTTGCACCAATGCTTATAAAAATGTCCTTTTGTTATGATATAGAGTTTCTGTTATGCAACCACATGATTTACTTCTTACACGGAAAGTCGTCAAACATGTTTCTCACCTAAAGACCAGTTTTTAATCAATGTCTTTAGATGATCATTTTAAACGAAGTAAAGTACTGGTTTCGTCATAAGGGTGAAAGGTGTGGACTCGGGAAATCAACTAGGGATAGGCCTTTTCTTTCTTTTCCGGGGAGTACCATACCCTTCATTCGGCAAAAGTAAATATTTTTTTTCTTCATGCGGGGCTTAAGTCCCAAATTTAAGAGAAAAAGAGTGTATACTTTTTAAGTGAAAGAGTAGTTTTTAAGAGAGAGAGTGTACCTTTTAAATGAGAGAGTTAAATTTACTCGTTGTTGTGGTTAGTTGTGTGTGTATTGTGGGTATTTTTAAATGATACAAAATAGAAAAAAAATTACTCCATAAGAGAAAATAGAAGGTGTTGCAATGTGGTGACGGAAAAACTTCTACCACACCCTCTACACTAACCCAAGGTCCATTCTTTGAATAATCTTGGATTTGAATATGAATCGGGGCTGCAGATATTGAAGATATAGCCATAAGTGACGATATATCAACCTCTTCGATTTCAACATCCAACAACAAACACACAACGGTAAGTAATTGAAAATTATATCTCCATCGTAACAATGTTGCAAATTTATAGTATAAATTTATATTTGACGATTTGTAGATGTATTTGAATCATTAACATATTTTGCTTGATAAAAAAAAATGAGGTGTTCATAGTAGTAACCAGCTTGACTGTGATGGGTTTTTGTATATACGAAAATATTTTATACTCGTCTAATAAACGAATAAGATATAATATATATTGTTACAAGGTTTTTCTAATGTGTGCCCATTAAGCACAAATTTAACCGTAGTTAATTATTAGTAATTCAAAGTTCACTAAAAAAAAAAGTTTTATAAGACGCCACTCAGTGTCCTATAAAATTATATTATAAGATCTTTGACATAATAAGACCAAATAAAATGTGCCTTCTACGAAAGGTTGTAATAGACATTTAAAACACTTAGGAGTGTCTTAATAAACACCAATATTATAAAACTCAATCTTTAGTCCTTTAAAGATATTTTATGCGACCAAATTAGCTTATGTGACCAAATTGGTGTCCTAATATACCATGATACTTTAGTGTGTTCTAGTATATGTATGCCCATTTATCATATTTTGGGACACATTTTTTGGGTCCTAAAACATATTTTCATAAGACAAACACAAAGAAAAGGGTCCTAATACAAAGGTTTGTTGTTAAGACTAAATTTAGTGTTGTAAAATATCATCTAATAAAATAATATATTTATCCAACAAACAAATTTAAATTACATCATCAATATCCAAATAAATGCAAATGGATGTGGTTTAGTTTGTTCAGGTTATTTGGAGAGGGGCGAGCCTTTTCATTTAAATGTACGCGATTTTATCGAGTTAATTTCGAGACCATTTCCGACCCTTCCTTGGCCATCTCCAAACGTACACACCTAGCGAGGTTTGAACCCTTGACCTCTTGTTTGAAAGGAAAGGACATAATCACTAGGCAATTTGATGGTGGTTATCAGTGTCCAAATAAATGACATCATAAATACTTCATATATATGTATCAGCTTTAATACTATCCAAAACACAATATACAAAACAAACAACCAGACTAAATTTGTCATAAGTAAATAAAAGGAATATAATTAGATAGAGAAATGCTAAATATTCCTACTTAACATTCCTACAAATGTGCCTACTCACAGGATGCTGACACTTGTCAGAACTGATGATTTAGATGCAGAGAGAGAATGAGTGAGAAAAACTATATAATGTTGTTGTGTGTAGGAGGATTTGTAGGATAAAATAATATGAGGGTGTAGCAAACTTAATTAGATAAGCATGAAAAGATTTCATTTGAATTCTTCCAATATTCAACAAGAACAGGAAATATAAAAGAATATACAAGATGATCATCTTGAGCCATCAACACATTATGCAACAATAACAGAACAAGGAAAGAAAAGTAGAAGCTTATGGCCTTGACATATATAACAACATGAAGAAAGCTAGCTACAAACTCATGGTCTTAGTCATATGCATCTGGAACACAGAGTCACCGTGTGCATTTACGAAAAATCAAACAAGATTACATGCACAACTTTTTGGGACCGGGGTGCATTTATAAAATTCGAGCATTAAATGGTAAATTGATAAAGGAGAAGGTTCACTAATATAGTTAGTACCCCTCATGATGTTTACAATAAAACTAGATACCATGTTCTTTCTTTTCGTGTACATGTCAAGAAATCCTGATCCATTTGCGAGAGTATCAAATTCCTTGCTAGCGCAACAAAGGGTATAAAGGGATTTTAGAGACATTCGAGAAATAATTTCTAGGAATCATGCATCAGACGGATTCCGAGCTTTCCTGTGATACCATCCTAGAAATTATTTCTCGAACGTCTCTAAAATCCTTTGATACCCTTCGTTGCACTAGCAGTGAATTTGATACTCTCACACATGGCTCAAGATTTCTTGACATGTACACGAAAAGAAAGAACATGGTCTCTCGTTTTCTTGTAAACATCATGAGGGGTACTAACTATATTATTGAGTTTGTACCTTCTCCTTTATCAAACAATATTGATCTTCGTTTTTTACATTTAAAGCTCGAATCGTAGCATCTTCACATCAATGAATCATTGTATTCGAGAGTTCTCATCCAGAAAAAATATTGTCGAAAGTATATCAAAGTATCAATCTATATAAAGATAATTAAATGCCTGTCGTGACAATATATTTGGTTTTATCTAACGATTAAATAGAAGGATCTGCGGAATGGTTGTCACAACTCACACAAGTCAGATACCTACAACAGGATTGGTACTTGGTGATGGTTCATCGAGTTTTCGATGCTTTTTAACGTTGTGATCAGGGAATGGACTCGTGTCTACCAAGTACTCCTGTATTAGCTGATGAAAGCTTATGACTCTCACAGTTTCCTGAATAGTTTTATACAGTACCAAATTTGTTAGAGCACCAGGTTCCTCGTGTTATTAAGTTGGTGTTATAAGAAAAGTGTTGTCACCTCAACATTTTGTCCCTGTAACACCAAACTTATAACACAACACAAAACACTATCCTCCTAAAACTGTTATTATAGGACACTTATGAACCCCACAATATTTTTTTATTTTAAATAAAAAAACACATTAAACTAAAACTAAAATTACATTAATAAAAAAAAATAATAATAAAAAATAAAAAAAGCCCGATACGATACATTTTGCTCAAGCAACCCTACTAGCCAACCAATAAAAATATGGTACATTTCTTTCTCCTTTTTCGTAGAAATCATATGTTATGTTTTCATAGATTTTTTTTATGATATCATATAATATGGGTTAAGTGATTTTTAAATGTATATTTGGTACTGTATATATTCTATCACAAGTACTAGTATTAATTATGGTATGTTAACTTATTCAAATTGAGTTCTTGAGGTTATATAGATCTATCGTTTATACTTGTACCGACATAGACATATTTTTATGTTGACGTACGACGTGATTGATCTAGTGTTTGTTTGTGGTGTATATTGTGCACTCGCACCCTACATAAAAGATTTAAGTGGTTCTTAGTGTTACTACTTTTGAGTCTGTCCTTTTTATAGGATGGAGAATCTAGATGCACTACAAAAATTGTGTTTTTAAGATGAACTTTTTTGGAATGACCAAAAAACTGTGCCAAATATTTGTATTTGGCACTGTTTTGTTGACTGTGCCAAAAACGTATGCATTTAGAACCACCATTAAAATGTCAAATACTCACGTATTTGAGACAATTTTTAAAAATGGTGCCGAATACCTATTTACTTGGAACGGTTTGTAGACATTGTACCAAATACTTGAGTATTTGGAACCACTATTACAGATTTGTTCCAAATACGTATGTATTTTGGACATTTTCTAAAAATTGTCCCAAATACCTGTGCATTTAGTACCATTATTTGAAAAGCCATCATGAATAAATATGCATTTTGCCATGATTTTTGTTGGGATAATTTCATATTTACTCTGCTTAAACATCAAATTTTCATATTTACTCAAAATACTAGTTTTTGTTGTATGAATACAATGACTTTAACGAATATATTGGGAAAATATGAAATTATACTGTTTTATGCATGCTAGTTAACACTTATAGTTATCTAGATCTATAAATTTATAGTCATCAACCTTTGTCACCTTTTAACCAACCTCGTAAATTTTTTCCGATTTATCTAAAAAAATAGTTCGGAAATGTTATACTCCTTCCCCTATTAATCGATGTTTTACATATATGTCGATGTTTAAGTGATCAACTTCATAAATCTTAACTCATTATAAGCTAGGAATTTTTTGGTGGCCTTAAAAAGATTGACTCGTTAATTTGGGTGTAATCGTTTCGAAACGGTTGGCAATTTGAAAGTGCTATTTTTAAGCACAACTATAAGGCTAGCATTTGGGCATGATTGGACCGCCTTTAGAAACGTCGGTTCGTGATGGTTTGTACCAAACAGAAAAATCAAAGAAATCGAAAACCAAAGCAAAAAAATCTATACCATAAAAATGAGCTCGAGCTCAAGCTTTACAATTATAAACTAGTTGGCCTCTGGCGGGCTCAGACTCAACTCGTTTCCACCCCTACTTATCACTAAAAGTATAAACCATACTTTTGGTTCATCTTAATTATTAATCACATGCTTACAAATTGGTAGAGGTGGCAAAACGGGCAAATTCTAGCCATGGGTCCAAACGAGCTCGGGCCCAAATTGACACAGGCTTAAACGGCCACGGGCCAAACCGGCCCATATTATACGAATCTCTTTATAAAGACCCAAAATGACGAAAAAATTCCTCAAATGTATCACCTTATTTATATTTAAGTAACTAAATGTATTACATCTATAAGTTTTTCATTAAAAACAATTGCGATGTTCTCTAATTAATAGAAAATATGTGTCCGTTAATGTCCATTTAAATTTTAAATGGGTCATATATGCCCATTTAAAAAATAGATGGGACTTAATGCGCCCAATTTTTTTTATTTTTTATTTTTTTTTTTTATTTTTTTTATTTTTTTTTTTTACAAATTAGCCATTAAAAGCCTGTTTATTTGATTTTGGTCACATAATGACACTTCCACAAATTATATAACTAAACTTTAAATTACACACTCTTTACAATAACCACAAAAAATGAAATCGAGGAGCGGGAGAAAGAGAGGATAAAGGAGAATAAAGAAAATAAACCCTAACTCCCATCCTATATTGGATCTCACCTTGCCGCTCTCAATCTTTTCTTCTAACTCGAGGTATAACTGAATTCTTTTATTGCTCACATTAATGATACATCATATGTTTAATATAATCCTAGATATACCCATTGGTAATTTTTCTTGTTAATTTTATGCCCAACCACTTAACTTTGTAGCTCGACATCTATGTGGCTTGTTGTTTGCTATGCAAGTGTGTGGTTGGTCATGTGTTTTATTCGGGTATCACTTTAATTGGATACGCATTTGGGTTTGTTCAAATATGTTAAAGGAGTGGGCTACAGTTTACGGTTCTGATGAATTCATTTTTGTGATGAAAATTTATGTGTAAAGGGTCTACTACATTCTGGTTCAGACCTACTACATTTAAAAATGTGAGTTCCTACAGTGACTGCTGCATTTGGTTTAGTGATGTCAGTTTCTTTGACAGTTTTTCCCGAAGGATATTGAGTTCAAGTATTTTGACATTAATGCTTGGATATTTGTACTATATTGGTCCATTTTGTTCTACCTAATCACTTGATTTCAATATATGGTGGGATATGGGTCAACATTGAGGTATCACTTTGTATGATTTCTAAATATAGGTTGTTGAAGATGATGTCTTGTGGTTGAGGGATGGGCACTTCATGAGTGAACCAGACTACAAGTTCACAATGTTTAATGGCGGGCCTAGGTTGTACTTAGGAAAAGACTTTGCCTACTATCAGATGAAATTTGCAGCCGCTTCAATCTTAGTTTTGAAACTACAACCAAAACAATCATGAGCTACAAATGGAACAATGATGTATTGTTGTTCACTAAACTTAATCTTTTATGCAGTATTCAAGAGACCATATTTGGATGATTTCTTGTCTTTTTATTTAAAGAAATTTAATGTTGGCATGTGCTCTTTCTCAGAACTCAATGGTTTTCTGCCTCGTACACCCATAGCATGGTCACCTTGCTATTTTAGACCTTATGAATATTCTTTGCAATCTAAAGTGAGTACTTACTACTAGAGTAACCCCACCTCATCCCCTAAGCCTACCCTATCCCACCACCCCAAACCAAAATCATAGACAAGGTGTACTTACAACTAGACTTTCCTCTATCTAATATCCAATTAAGAGTCTTTTAGGTCTTACAAATTGCAGAGCATGTTTTCTTAATGAAATTAGAGAGATAGCAAACCTGTTCGCTAGGTTCTGATCCTGTGTGATTAGCATACGATGAACTAGAAGGGCTTAATGTTCTTGATGTCACCATAAGCCTTGGATCCCCCCGGGTCTATCATAAGAAACACCACTACGGGTTGTGATCACCTTTACTTCGCCCTTCGGGTTGGCGATCGTGTTGCTTGGTAGCGTTCCCGATCCCGAAGGTCGATCATTTAAAGACTTCTTTAGTTCAGAAATCTGACCGATCAACAACCTGTTTGTTTCTTCTTGAGCTTTCATAAATTGTTTCAATAACTCATCGGTGGGTGATGGAGTTTGAACAACGGCTTGATTTTGAGACAAATTTTGAGCTCGGTTGTTTTGATTGAAACCTTGATTTTGAAAATTTCCATGGTTTTGATTTCCATGAAAATTGTTTCCTTGATTGAAATTACCATAAACTTGGTTTCTGTTCGAGTTTCCTTGATTGTGAGAACCTTGGTTGTAATTTCCCCCTTGATTTTGATATTGGTTCATAGGGGCTTGAAATTGGTTTTGAACATTCGGGTTTCTTTGTTGTTGATTTTGATTGAATCTATTTGGATTATTGGGTTGAGAAAAACCGGGTGGACCACTTTGATTGTTAGTACGGTAATTTTGTTCCATTTGAGAGCGGTATTGGTTACCTCCTTGATTGGAATTACCGACTATTGCATTGACTTCAAAAGGATTGCCATCGGTGGCAGTACAATTGTAGTAAGCGTGTGGACCACCACAAGTAACGCAAGTATCAACCTTTTTTACTTCAGCAGGTTGAGAAGAGACTTTCTTTGTTTTGGTGAGAACCAAAGCATGAATAGCTTCCGTGAGCTTGTCAAGTCTAGCATCGGTGCTAGAATGAGCCACGGGTGATGAGGAAGAAGGACCAACATTAATTTGTGAAACAACCGATTTGCTTCGTGGAATGCGGACCTTAGACTTGTTTTCAATGATCATCAAAGCATCTTTGGTGGTGCGATTCAAGAAGTTGCCTCCTGCGGAGGCATTAAGAGAGTCTTGATCGACTTGGCTCACACCATTATAGAAAGTGTCGAGTTGCATCAACTCGGAAAAACCGTGATGAGGACATTTGCGAAGCATGTCCTTGTAACGATCCCATGCCTCACCGAATGATTCATCAAATTTTTGAGTGAATTTCATGATCTCATTCTTGAGGGCGGTGGTTTTGGATGGAGGAAAGAACTCGTTCACAAACTTCTTGACCAAATCTTCCCACGTTTCGATCGATCGAGGGGGTTGTTTGTCTAGCCAATTTTTGGCAGCCCCATCGAGGGAAAACAGGAAGAGAAGAAGTTTGATAGCCTCCTCAGGGACATTTTTGCATTTGATGGTCGACGTGATTTTGTTGAACCATCGAATGTGATCTTGAGGATCGTCCCTGTCGAAACCATAGAATTGACGCGAGGTGACTAAGTTAATCAACCCCGTCTTAAGTTCGAAATTGTCAGCCACGATGGCTGGAATGATGATAGCATCTCCGTAACCCTCGATGGGTGCTTGGAGAAGCTCATTCATAGTGGGCTCGGCCGCCATGATTGGAATAGCACGAAGCTCGGGTTCGGCTATTCGATTGGTACGTCGACGATTACGCCTTCTTCTTGGAATGTTATTAAGCGATTGCAAAGGACTCGTTGACGTAGACGAACGTGTGCGCATGCACCACAAAAAAAATATCAATTAAAACAATACCACTTTAAAGACAAGGGAACTTAAACCAATAATCAAGTACGCAAGGTCAACTTCTAAGGAAAAACGCACAAAGGAGCGGGAGAGAAGAATGGATCTCTCACTGGGCGAAGTTCGTTGGATCGCCACATACCGTTTCGACTCCTCTTAAAGTGTGATTCTCGTTTAAAAGTTTTCCAATACGTAAATGATACAAAGGCAAGTTTTGATCTTTTGTTTGGGAACTTATTATGGTCACACCCTCAGTTGGTAGGTGTTCTACCTTGGTTTGCGGTGGTAAGATTTTAACTTTGTATTTATTAAACAATGAAACGGGAAAATCTTTTTGTGTTTTTCTTAAATTTTATAGATATAATACATATACTAGAAACAAAAGAAAAATATTTTTGGTTTTTTATACGTTTTTATAAAAGCGTAACTTCTTGCGAAGGTTCTACAAGACTAATCGTCTAAACCTTATCGAAACTTTCGACACACAGCCTCCCCGGCAGCGGCGCCATTTGATTCGTTGTGTTTTGGTGTTAAAACAACAATTTATCAAAATATCAACAAACGTGAAGTTAAATTTGTCGTGAGACAAATAAACGTGAAGTAATATGAGTAAACCGTTTAGGAAAACGATTACCTCACAAAACTCGTGCAAGTGATATTCAAATTGTGAGACCGGGAAGTGATTTCCCGGGTCGTACCCCAATGAGGTGTGAATGGAAAGTTTCGTAAAGGATTGGAATTAAAATCTTGTATGTTTAGAAAGGTTATTTGGTTTTGTGAATACGTTAAGAATTATTAAACGAAAATTGGTTAAACGTAACCCAAATGAGAAAATAAACTAAGGTATGCTAATAATTACTTAAAAGTACCTAAAAAGCTACGGGGAAAACAAAGTTAGGTATCGGGAATCCTAATTCACAAATTAAACAAGTAAACGTAACGTTCCTTCTAAATAAACATCACGCGTAAATTAAAACGTAAAATTTAAGCTACGAAGGTCCTACGGGTCTAAAAATATTTTTCTTACCAACTAAAAGACAAAATAAAATTTTGTAAAAAAAAGAAATTAATTTTTCGATTAAAATTATATTTTTAACGAATTAAGAGTTAAATTACCCAAATTAAATTCTAATAAATAGATCACAATTCCTAAAAATCTGAAACCTTTTTACAAAAATCCTAAAAGTTAAAGCTGATTTTTAAAAACTATAAAAAGTTACGATCTAGTGTGAAAATAAGCCACAAATAAGCTGAGAAGTTGTTGAGCTTAAATTGAGTTCAATGCAAACAAAGAAAAGGGTATATATTAAATTTTGCAAGATACAACTAAATAAAGACCCAAGGGCGTGTGGTTGACGATGTGTTTGTGTACTCAGTGGGCTGAGTTCGAACCCCTACAAATCCCCACTTTTTTTTTTTTTTTTTTTTTTTATTGCAATTACTCTTTTTTTTTTCTTTTCAGTTTTCTTTCTTTTCCAATCTCAAAAAAACACAACCACACGATTTCTGAAAATCTCCAATGAAATCAACAATTACTACTTCTCTTTTTCTTTTCTTTTTGAAACTGCTAAACCAAACACCAGACTAAAGAGGCCAAGACATGCTTATCGCTAAACAATTTAATGATAGCAAACAACTAGAGCATTAACACAAAGAATAACAACAACAAGATTTAAATAACTACAAGAGACAACACTTCTAGAACTGACAAACAAGCAATCTGGATCAGATCATTTCAACAGAAATAGAGTAGTAGCAGCAGTGGTTTAAAATACAAGCCTAGAGGGGTAACAATGGGCTGAGAAACAAGCTAACAAAGCCAAGCAAATGCGAGTTCTAACACAGTACCCTAACAGATTTCCCAAAACGCCACAAGTCCAGCCTAGAGTTCATATACTGACATTAGTTCATGATTAAATCAAAAACGGGGCAGAAAAATGGGTGCTGGGTTCAGGGTTGGCATCAAAGTGATCACTTGGCGATTGATTTTAACCCAACCAAGGAGTTCCAAAGTTACTTTTTCTTCTTGATCCAAACACACAAGCTGCTAATCTTCTAAAATTACCATTTCAAAGTTAGTTTTAATCAAAAATGCTCATACAAACCTGATGGGATTATGGGTTCAACTCCAATTTGACCTTTTTCCTAACCTAACGTTTTGACTAATCTCAGGTTTGATTGACACTAACTAACAACAAACATGACAATTTAAACTGTAAACTAATCAAAGTTAAACACTAGTGAGCCTACGTGAGTGAGCTTGAAACTCAAAGCCTTAACAGTCAATACTTTAATGAGTCTCAAAACACATTCTAACTTTTTGCTATATTACCTATTATTTTTCTGGATTTACTAAGTCAAATGCACCTATTGGAGTTTATCTAAATTAGTTACATTAGACAGAAACATCAATAACTCCAAGTGACTGAGGTTCCAAACACCCAATTTTAATAACTGATTCGACTAAGTTAAAGGCTGATTAAGACAAAAACTAATAAATCTAATAGGTTCACTTACACTAAGCATGATTCAGCATAAACAATCAGAATATAAGTATGAGCACAGATCATGAATACATGGTAAAAACTTACAATTTCTTCCACAGCTTATGAAACAGTGTCAAAGTCACATCCCTAAACTCCCCATGGAGTACTAAACCCATTTCCATATCTGCTCCTACTACTTTCTTTTTCTTCAATATATTTCTTCTTCTTTTTTTTTTTCTTTTGCTTCTTTTCTTCCTGTTTTTTTTTTATTTTCTTTAACTTTCAATTATTTTCAACAACTTTAAAAACATTCAAGACCATTCTTAGTAACATAATAAAAATACGAGAATGAATTCAACTTAAAAAGGATTTCATTAAACTGAATACTTTCATTAAACTGAGAATAGCAGATTACACTTGTAAACTAAATTTTTAAAAACAGAAAAGATTGAAAGATAAAGTGATGCCTCATAAGGGCTTACAAGGATCCTATTTATACTAAAACTAGTGGTAGGTACCAATTGAGCTTTTCTTTGTGTCTTCATCTTCAAACAGCCAACCTCTTCCCTTGTGCTTTCTTCAATGATTCTCAGCCCTTGGATCAAAGCTTCATTTGTCTTAGCCTTTTGATCTTATCTTTGGCGCCCAAATGGTGTTGTGGATTGCCAACATGTCACTGTGCAATAGGTTAATGGTGTTAGGTATAGTTTGGAAGGGGTTTAGTGGGATTGGGGAATGGTTTTGAGGGTGATAGGAAGATGGTGATGGTTTGGCTGGAGGTGATCACGGGGGTGGTTTTGGTGGTGTTATTTTATTCGGTTTTGAGTGAGTGGGGGAGATGGGGAGTACGTATAATAACTTTTAGGGTTAGGGTTGGAAGGGACGCAGGTTTTATTAAACGTAGAAAGGGGGAAAAGGGGGTGGGCTTGGGTACACTTTTGGGCTTTGGGAGATACATGGGCTTAGGTGGGCTGGTGTTGGCTTTTTCAGTTTTGAGTTTACAAGGAATCCGTTTGGATAAATCCTAAGGACCAATTTAGCATTGAGTTGAAACTTCAAGGGTATTGCATGCTAGATTTCCAAACTAACTTCAAGGGACCATTTCTGTCAAGTATTAATAGTACAAGGACCTTAAAAGTTATTTTTCCAATTTTGAAACACAAGGGGTCAAAATTGTCTTTTTCGAAAGTTCGGGGACTAAACATGCCAATTGTGAAATTTCAAAGGTTTAACTTGAAATCTTTTGAAAACATTTTACCCAAAGATCATTTGTGATTTATTTTTGACTTTTAAAAGCAGGGGTTGACTTTTCTTTGAAAATGATTGACCAGGGACTAGTTTTGTAAAATTTTGAAAGTCGGGGGACTGAAACTGCCAAATATGTAACTTTTGTTCATTTTTTCATTTGTTTTTACTCGTTTTTCATCAGGAACATATAAAATACGATCTTTGGGATTTTGTTCGCATTTTGGTGCGTTTTTGAGTATTTTTGATCGTTTTGCAGCTTAGATTTGACTCAAAATGATGAGTATTTACACACTCATCAATCCCCCACACTAAACTATTGCTAGTCCCTAGCAATCTTTTTGAGAAAAATTAATGGATTTGAAGTCTCTTTACCAAAAGCCATTACTTCTGGAGTAGCCAGGTGTAAGAACTGTGGCACACCTGATAGCCGTGTGATTTTGAGCAAACCACCAGCTTTCAACGGATTTGATTTGTCTTTACCAGGAGCCGTTTGCTCCTGGACTAGCCAACTCTTGATGGAACAGTCAACATCTTGGTGAGTTGATTACCAATTATGGTTTTTCCACAGCCTTTACCACAAGCCATAATCTTGCGGGCTAGCCAACTCATTAGCTTTTGAGGATGATGGGGAGTTGAGGAACCATATAATTTTTGGCAAATTGCAAGCCATCAACGGGTTTGAGTTATCTTTACCAAGAGCCATTTGCTCCTGGATTAGCCAATCCCTTTTGTCGTTTAGACAAGGCGAATTGATAACCACAAAAATTTTGAAATAAAGTGAAAAATTTTTGAAAAATTTTTGGCCAAAAAATGGGGTACTAGACGGTATATTTTGATAAAATTTGCTAGAATTTTCCCCTCCCCCACACTTAGAGTTGAATATTGTCCTCAATATTCAAAGTCCCGGCGATTATGCCAAAATTTTGAATGAAAGACGAGAATATTAAAAGCTAACTGTGGGAATGTCATTTGTATTTTTCACTTTATTTATTCAAGCACACATTTTTTTTTTCTTTTTTTTTTTTTGAAAGATATGTACATCTCAAGTAGCTGCGGGGGGTGGCCACTCCCCCACACTAGGGTGTTAGAAAATAGGAGGAAATCAGATACATGGGTGAAAACCCATGTTTGTTGTTACTTGTTTTTGTTTATCGAGTCGCTAGCTTGACTCGATCCCCGAATTCATTGGTCCATGGGGAAACAAGATGTGGAAGAAACAATCTCCATCGGACTTTCATTCAATATATTTGGATAAACATATGAAGCACGAGAAAGTTCCACTCCGATGAGATAACCGCCGGTACTCAAATAGTGAAAACTAGTAGAAAGAATACCGGGGTCAAAGATAGTGTTCTCACTCCCGAGGGAATGAGAAAGAAGAGAGATCACACAAAATGTGATGAGGGGAACAAAGATATTGGAATCTTTGTTCATGAACTTGAGCTTTCTTTGCGAGATTGGAATGTTAACATGCAAGCTCACAGAAATCCCGGGAGGGAGGGTAGGGGTAAATTCTTCATTAAGACATTTCTCATGATAAAATACATCTTCCCCCGGGTCATGATCAACATAATCATGAGTGAGATCATTGTTGAGACAGAATAGAGGGAATTCACTTTTCTCCAGAATTAAAAGTTTCTCGGATAAGATTTGTAACTTGAAATTCTTATCGGGAGTCTTTTTCATTGTAAAAGGAGTTTTTACATCATTGAGTATTCCTGGATTGAATACTTTGTTTTCACAAAAAAAATGATGCTCAATGAAAGACTCGGAAGGGGAGAGTGAATCACCCTCTAAAAGGGAGAAATCATGAGAAACAATCGACGGTTCATCAGTTACATTTTCCATTTTTGGTTTCTTATCATCAAATGTTTCGTCATCACAAGATTCGCCATACAAAAGATTTTTCCATTCATTTTGATTGGCTTCAAAATCGAAGAGATCATCATCACTTTGAGAATCACTAAAGTCGGAGTTAGGATTAAGTGATGGATCATGATACAAAAGACTTTCAATTTCTTTGAGATCGGATTCAAAGTCAAAGAAATCGTTGTCACTTCCCGATGGAAGTGGATCGATGTGAGCGAGTTCATCGGAGAACTCCTCAAGAAGAAAGTCAACATTAGAAGTGGTACTGCCACTACTAGGTTCTTTGGATTTGGGGAACACAGAAGAATGACCATTGGAGGAGAAATCAATGACATCGATGCTTTTAACCGAAGGTTTCTTATGCTTGGAAGCATCGGTGTGAAAAATCATTTTTTTCATTATCAATCCTCAAGGTCAAAGTATTCTCATAATGATCAACTAGGGCTTTTGCTGTACGCAAAAATGGTCTCCCTAGGATGAGAGGAACTCTCGGGTCAGCCTCATAATCAACCACCACAAAGTCGGCAGGGAAGATAAATGTATTCACACGAACAAATACATCTTCAGCTATACCGACTGGGTGAGTAATAGAGCGATTAGCTAACTCTAAGGTCATACGAGTCGGTTTGAGTGTTCCCATTCCAAGTTGTTCATAGATTGACAAAGGCATGAGGTTTATGCTAGCCCCTGAATCGGCTAGAGCATTAGAAACCTCTTGATCATCTTTCAAAGAACAAGGAATGAGAAATTTTCCAGAATCTTCAAGCTTCTCGGGAAGCTCTTTGAGAAGGACTGCTGAACATTGAGCATTAATCGGTGTCTCAGCAAGTTCAAGCAATTTTTCTTTATTGCTAATGAGATTCTTGAATGTGGAAGCAAATTTTGGCATGTAAAGAAGAGCATCCGCAAAACTAATGTCGAAGTGAAGTTTTTGAAATATTTCAAGAAACTTCTTCATTCGGACATCAGTTTTATCACGGAGTTTTTGATCATTAAGCCTCGAAGGATATGGAATTGAAGGCTTAGAAATGCTCTTTGGAAAAACAAACTCGGGAATTGACGTTTGGACGACCGAAGGTTGGACTTGTGCAGTACTTCGCGGGCTTGAGGATTGCTCCTTGTCCTTTGTCGCCTTCGGTTCACGTTCCACTACCTCAGGAGGAGAAGAAGATGAGGTAGTAGGAATCGCGGGTCTATCATAAGAAACACCACTACGGGTTGTGATCGCCTTTACTTTGCCCTTCGGGTTGGCGATCGTGTTGCTTGGTAGCGTTCCCGATCCCGAAGGTCGATCATTTAAAGACTTCTTTAGTTCAGAAATCTGACCGATCAACAACCTGTTTGTTTCTTCTTGAGCTTTCATAAATTGTTTCAATAACTCATCGGTGGGTGATGGAGTTTGAACAACGGCTTGATTTTGAGACAAATTTTGAGCTCGGTTGTTTTGATTGAAACCTTGATTTTGAAAATTTCCATGGTTTTGATTTCCATGAAAATTGTTTCCTTGATTGAAATTACCATAACCTTGGTTTCTGTTCGAGTTTCCTTGATTGTGAGAACCTTGGTTGTAATTTCCCCCTTGATTTTGATATTGGTTCATAGGGGCTTGAAATTGGTTTTGAACATTCGGGTTTCTTTGTTGTTGATTTTGATTGAATCTATTTGGATTATTGGGTTGAGAAAAACCGGGTGGACCACTTTGATTGTTAGTACGGTAATTTTGTTCCATTTGAGGGCGGTATTGGTTACCTCCTTGATTGGAATTACCGACTATTGCATTGACTTCAAAAGGATTGCCATCGGTGGCAGTACAATTGTAGTAAGCGTGTGGACCACCACAAGTAACGCAAGTATCAACCTTTTTTACTTCAGCAGGTTGAGAAGAGACTTTCTTTGTTTTGGTGAGAACCAAAGCATGAATAGCTTCCGTGAGCTTGTCAAGTCTAGCATCGGTGCTAGATTGAGCCACGGGTGATGAGGAAGAAGGACCAACATTAATTTGTGAAACAACCGATTTGCTTCGTGGAATGCGGACCTTAGACTTGTTTTCAATGATCATCAAAGCATCTTTGGTGGTGCGATTCAAGAAGTTGCCTCCTGCGGAGGCATTAAGAGAGTCTTGATCGACTTGGCTCACACCATTATAGAAAGTGTCGAGTTGCATCAACTCGGAAAAACCGTGATGAGGACATTTACGAAGCATGTCCTTGTGACGATCCCATGCCTCACCGAATAATTCATCAAATTTTTGAGTGAATTTCATGATCTCATTCTTGAGGGCGGTGGTTTTGGATGGAGGAAAGAACTCGTTCACAAACTTCTTGACCAAATCTTCCCACGTTTCGATCGATCGAGGGGGTTGTTTGTCTAGCCAATTTTTGGCAGCCCCATCGAGGGAAAACGGGAAGAGAAGAAGTTTGATAGCCTCCTCAGGGACATTTTTGCATTTGATGGTCGACGTGATTTTGTTGAACCATCGAATGTGATCTTGAGGATCGTCCCTCTCGAAACCATAGAATTGACGCAAGGTGACTAAGTTAATCAACCCCGTCTTAAGTTCGAAATTGTCAGCCACGATGGCTGGAATGATGATAGCATCTCCGTAACCCTCGATGGGTGCTTGGAGAAGCTCATTCATAGTGGGCTCGGCCGCCATGATTGGAATAGCACGAAGCTCGGGTTCGGCTATTCGATTGGTACGTCGACGATTACGCCTTCTTCTTGAAATGTTATTAAGCGATTGCAAAGGACTCGTTGACGTAGATGAACGTGTGCGCATGCACCACAAAAAAAATATCAATTAAAACAATACCACTTTAAAGACAAGGGAACTTAAACCAATAATCAAGTACGCAAGGTCAACTTCTAAGGAAAAACGCACAAAGGAGCGGGAGAGAAGAATGGATCTCTCACTGGGCGAAGTTCGTTGGATCGCCACATACCGTTTCGACTCCTCTTAAAGTGTGATTCTCGTTTAAAAGTTTTCCAATACGCGAATGATACAAAGGCAAGTTTTGATCTTTTGTTTGGGAACTTATTATGGTCACATCCTCAGTTGGTAGGTGTTCTGCCTTGGTTTGCGGTGGTAAGATTTTAACTTTGTATTTATTAAACAATGAAACGGGAAAATCTTTTTTTGTTTTTCTTAACTTTTATAGATATAATACATATACTAGAAACAAAAGAAAAATATTTTTGGTTTTTTATACGTTTTTATAAAAGCGTAACTTCTTGCGAAGGTTCTACAAGACTAATCGTCTAAACCTTATCGAGACTTTCGACACACAGCCTCCCCGGTAGCGGCGCCATTTGATTCGTTGTGTTTTGGTGTGAAAACAACAATTTATCAAAATATCAACAAACGTGAAGTTAAATTTGTCGTGAGACAAATAAACGTGAAGTAATACGAGTAAACCGTTTAGGAAAACGATTACCTCACAAAACTCGTGCAAGTGATATTCAAATTGTGAGACCGGGAAGTGATTTCCCGGGTCGTACCCCAACGAGGTGTGAATGAAAAGTTTCGTAAAGGATTGGAATTAAAATCTTGTATGTTGAGAAAGGTTATTTGGTTTTGTGAATACGTTAAGAATTATTAAACGAAAATTGGTTAAACGTAACCCAAATGAGAAAATAAACTAAGGTATGCTAATAATTACTTAAAAGTACCTAAAAAGCTACGGGGAAAACAAAGTTAGGTATCGGGAATCCTAATTCACAAATTAAACAAGTAAACGTAACGTTCCTTCTAAATAAACGTCACGCGTAAATTAAAACGTAAAATGTAAGCTACGAAGGTCCTACGGGTCTAAAAATATTTTTCTTACCAACTAAAAGACAAAAGAAAATTTTGTAAAAAAAAGAAATTAATTTTTCGATTAAAATTATATTTTTAACGAATTAAGAGTTAAATTACTCAAATTAAATTCTAATAAATAGATCACAATTCCTAAAAATCTGAAACCTTTTTACAAAAATCCTAAAAGTTAAAGCTGATTTTTAAAAACTATAAAAAGTTACGATCTAGTGTGAAAATAAGCCACAAATAAGCTGAGAAGCTGTTGAGCTTAAATTGAGTTCAATGCAAACAAAGAAAAGGGTATATATTAAATTTTGCAAGATACAACTAAATAAAGACCCAAGGGCGTGTGGTTGACGATGTGTTTGTGTACTCAGTGGGCTGAGTTCGAACCCCTACAAACCCCCACTTTTTTTTTATTTTTTTTATTTTTATTTTTTTTGCAATTACTCTTTTTTTTTTCTTTTCAGTTTTCTTTCTTTTCCAATCTCAAAAAAACACAACCACACGATTTCTGAAAATCTCCAATGAAATCAACAATTACTACTTCTCTTTTTCTTTTCTTTTTGAAACTGCTAAACCAAACACCAGACTAAAGAGGCCAAGACATGCTTATCGCTAAACAATTTAATGATAGCAAACAACTAGAGCATTAACACAAAGAATAACAACAACAAGATTTAAATAACTACAAGAGACAACACTTCTAGAACTGACAAACAAGCAATCTGGATCAGATCATTTCAACAGAAATAGAGTAGTAGCAGCAGTGGTTTAAAATACAAGCCTAGAGGGGTAACAATGGGCTGAGAAACAAGCTAACAAAGCCAAGCAAATGCGAGTTCTAACACGGTACCCTAACAGATTTCACAAAACGCCACAAGTCCAGCCTAGAGTTCATATACTGACATTAGTTCATGATTAAATCAAAAACGGGGCAGAAAAATGGGTGTTGGGTTCAGGGTTGGCATCAAAGTGATCACTTGGCGATTGATTTTAACCCAACTAAGGAGTTCCAAAGTTACTTTTTCTTCTTGATCCAAACACACAAGCTGCTAATCTTCTAAAATTACCATTTCAAACTTAGTTTTAATAAAAAATGCTCATACAAACCTGATGGGATTATGGGTTCAACTCCAATTTGACCTTTTTCCTAACCTAACGTTTTGACTAATCTCAGGTTTGATTGACACTAACTAACAACAAACATGACAATTTAAACTGTAAACTAATCAAAGTTAAACACTAGTGAGCCTATGTAAGTGAGCTTGAAACTCAAAGCCTTAACAGTCAATACTTTAATGAGTCTCAAAACACATTCTGACTTTTTGCTATATTACCTATTATTTTTCTGGATTTACTAAGTCAAATGCACCTATTGGAGTTTATCTAAATTTGTCACATTAGACAGAAACATCAATAACTCCAAGTGACTGAGGTTCCAAACACCCAATTTTAATAACTGATTCGACTAAGTTAAAGGCTGATTAAGACAAAAACTAATAAATCTAATAGGTTCACTTACACTAAGCATGATTCAGCATAAACAATCAGAATATAAGTATGAGCACAGATCATGAATACATGGTAAAAACTTACAATTTCTTCCACAACTTATGAAACAGTGTCAAAGTCACATCCCTAAACTCCCCATGGAGTACTAAACCCATTTCCATATCTGCTCCTACTACTTTCTTTTTCTTCAATATATTTCTTCTTCTTTTTTTTTTTTTTTTTCTTTTGCTTCTTTTCTTCCTGTTTTTTTTTTTTTTTTTTTTTTTTTTTTTTTTTTTTTTTTATTTTCTTTAACTTTCAATTATTTTCAACAACTTTAAAAACATTCAAGACCATTCTTAGTAACATAATAAAAATACGAGAATGAATTCAACTTAAAAAGGATTTCATTAAACTGAATACTTTCATTAAACTGAGAATAGCAGATTACACTTGTAAACTAAATTTTTAAAAACAGAAAAGATTGAAAGATAAAGTGATGCCTCATAAGGGCTTACAAGGATCCTATTTATACTAAAACTAGTGGTAGGTACCAATTGAGCTTTTCTTTGTGTCTTCATCTTCAAACAGCCAACCTCTTCCCTTGTGCTTTCTTCAATGATTCTCAGCCCTTGGATCAAAGCTTCATTTGTCTTAGCCTTTTGATCTTATCTTTGGCGCCCAAATGGTGTTGTGGATTGCCAACATGTCACTGTGCAATAGGTTAATGGTGTTAGGTATAGTTTGGAAGGGGTTTAGTGGGATTGGGGAATGGTTTTGAGGGTGATAGGAAGATGGTGATGGTTTGGCTGGAGGTGATCACGGGGGTGGTTTTGGTGGTGTTATTTTATTCGGTTTTGAGTGAGTGGGGGAGATGGGGAGTACGTATAATAACTTTTAGGGTTAGGGTTGGAAGGGACGCAGGTTTTATTAAATGTAGAAAGGGGGAAAAGGGGGTGGGCTTGGGTACACTTTTGGGCTTTGGGAGATACATGGGCTTAGGTGGGCTGGTGTTGGCTTTTTCAGTTTTGAGTTTACAAGGAATCCGTTTGGATAAATCCTAAGGACCAATTTAGCATTGAGTTGAAACTTCAAGGGTATTGCATGCTAGATTTCCAAACTAACTTCAAGGGACCATTTCTGTCAAGTATTAATAGTACAAGGACCTTAAAAGTTATTTTTCCAATTTTGAAACACAAGGGGTCAAAATTGTCTTTTTCGAAAGTCCGGGGACTAAACATGCCAATTGTGAAATTTCAAAGGTTTAACTTGAAATCTTTTGAAAACATTTTACCCAAAGATCATTTGTGATTTATTTTTGACTTTTAAAAGCAGGGGTTGACTTTTCTTTGAAAATGATTGACCAGGGACTAGTTTTGTAAAATTTTGAAAGTCGGGGGACTGAAACTGCCAAATATGTAACTTTTGTTCGTTTTTTCATTTGTTTTTACTCGTTTTTCATCAGGAACATATAAAATACGATCTTTGGGATTTTGTTCGCATTTTGGTGCGTTTTTGAGTATTTTTGATCATTTTGTAGCTTAGATTTGACTCAAAATGATGAGTATTTACACACTCATCAAAGTACTTTATTCATCATGTATATTAAAAGAAAATGAAAAGAAATTACCGCCACTCATTTGAGCTATGTGTGATGTACTTTTTCCACTTCCCAACGCCTCATTTGTCTCGTTCCATGACCCCTCATCCATCCCACTCCCCGACGCCTCAGTCGACTCTTGTGTATGAGCGTTTTTTTTTTTTTTTTTTTTTTTTTCCTACAAAAGATTTCATTATTTAAAAGCTTATAAATTTAATGTATAAAGTTCAAAACCTAAAATAATTGATATTGTACTTACCATTTTGAACTTGGTTTGAAGAATGATAATGGATCCGGTAGTAAGTTTTGACACTTGACCATTTGGCTCACTTAATTTTTTTTCGAGCCTGAGCTGATTTCTTTTTCCATCCTGAGGTATTCCATAGCCTATCAATCATATCCTCCCAATCGGCTTGATCTATCCAACTTGGGGTATACGGCTTAAAAATGGATAAATCATTTCCAACTTTGATGTTGTCTAGTGTGGCTCTAAAAGCAACATCTTGTCGATACTGACCTAATATATCAGAAAACCTGCTTGACATTAACTTTTCCCAAGCTCCACGTATAGCTGCGTTTTCTGACGGATGCCATTGATATTGATCCTGTATGTACATCAAATTTTAAATTAACAAGTATACCTTTTTTTAAAAATTAACAAGTATAGCTTAAACTTTTCGTTTAGGGAGAAATGATTGTAATAACTCTACAATATTTTAATCAGGTTATAAACAATGCAAGTAAAAACCTAAAATTCCTCAAACATTAAGTCTGCTTTCTAGGTCAACCTCTCTCCACGACGTCTAAGGACCATAAAACATGGTTTTGAAAATACTAATAATATCGCGGGTAATGTGGCCTTCTGCAAAACTACAAGATTCAAACAATACACATTAGGTAAAAAAAAAAAAAAAAAAAAAAAAAAAAAAAAAAAAAAAAAAAAAACGTGCATGCTGTGATGGATGATTAGATTTTGGTTTTAAAAAAAGTAATGAAAATTTTGGTATATTTAGATACATACCTGCCATAATAGAGTGTAATCATCGGCCTTTGTAATGGATGATTAGGTAGTGATTGTGGCAAGTTTGAACTGCGTACATGTTGTGACGTCTCTGTTTTATTGTTATTAGTACCACCACGGATCCCGTTATCATAATCTGCATGCGGTAATACAGATGTACTACTACCATCAATGTTTCCACTTCTGCCCCTTCCCCTACTTCTGATCCCATTATCATAAACTACATCATTTGGATTCCCGCATCCAAATGTACTACTAGCACCAATATGTCCACTTCTCCCCCTTCCCATACTTCTGATCCCATTATCATGATCTGCATCATGTTGATTAGCGCATCCGGATGTACTAATACTACCACCAATGCTTATATTTCCACTTATTCCCCTTCCCCTGCCCTGCTTGTGATCCCATTATCATAAAATGCATCATCTGGATTACCGACAACAATCGAATCTCTTGGAATTCTGTCGGATGTTACTTGGTAAAGACCAATTGTCGCTGTTTTGTCGGACTATGATCGGTAAATTAGCGACGAAAAAGTATCCGTCGAAAAATCTGTCGCTGAAAGTCCACTTTCTAGTAGTGAATGGAAAATGAGGTAAAATCTAACCTTTTTTTTTCTTTTTTTTTTTACTGTTACAAATTAAAGCGTTTAATCAAAATTTAAAAGTTAATTGCTTATTATCAAAGGTAAAAGCTATAAAATACCATCGTACTTTCAAAAATGTACCAAGTTGAACCATGTACTTTTTTATTGCTTACTTGACCAACGAACTTTTAAATTTTTATTCGACTTGAAGCATATCTTATTTATTAAAAAAATAAAAAGAAATTACACGTGATAATTAGAAAAGATATGGTTCAAATTGAATAAAAATTTGAAAGTTCATTGGTTAAGATGGTTCAACTTTGTACATTTTTAAAAGTACGATAGTATTTTATAGCTTTTACCCCACTATCAAACAAGTATTATATTATAAATGTAAAATGCTACCAAATTACATTCGAAGAAGTTCTTCGGCAAACACGGGATAGATGAGAATTATGGGCTTGAGCAACGTAACAACATATCTATTAATACAAGTAGGAAATTTGTTATGAACATCCCTATATGCATTTATGGCAAACAAAAATATTAATTTAAAACGTCACATACACGTTTTATATTGTTCAGATTTGATAGTTGTTTCCTAAAATGTGCTATTTTGGTTTCAAAGAAGTCATATGCATACGATAGCAGTATTGCTTGTTTTTGGCACAATAGTAGAGTTCCAAAGTCACCACGATTTTATGGGCTTAGATAAAACTTCCCATGTGCGTAAAGTAAAGGAAGAATGTGTAATGTAAGACGTCGTATGGGCACAATATGACACGTTTCAGGACGTCATATGATCACAACGCTTCTATATGATAATCCTCGAGAACAAGATAACTTTATTTACCACATGTAAGGATGTACATGATGCGATTATAATTACATGTTATATAAATATAGAGTTTTTTTCATTATATGATTTTAACTGATCTTACAATTACATTACCATTTATTTCCTCGCTATTAGCTTAAAGACTGAAATTAGAATCAATCAGCTTTATTATTTTCGCTTACCTTAAGGAAATGACTCCTTAACAAGGAATCAACACTTTAGAGTTGTCACTATGCAATTTTTGTTTTGTTACTTTTACATGATAATTCCCTTCTGTGTTTTGAAGTCAAGTATTTTAGTACCGTCTTTAATGTTTGAAAATATTCCTTTTTTTTTAAAAAAATATGGGTAAATTGAATAGATAACAGTTGTTCAATTTGCATAAAATAGAACCATTTTTTACATTTCTGTTTTGAAATTCGTGATGAATTTGTATGCTTTGACTATTACGTTTCATTTTGTTCACTTAATGACATTAGGAAATAACATTTGCTTAACATTTTATGACCAAAATAAAATTTATTCATTATAATTAAATCTAGAGTCACCAATTTCATAATTAACATGTCTATAGTTTTTATTTATCAGATTTAATATAACTGAAATTACACAATATTTTTTATACAAAAATATGATACATATAAATCTTTAAAAAAAATAAAAATAAATACCATATTTAATTTCCTATATAACACTCATCTCCTGCATCCAAACTCTCATTCAATACTCACACTCCACGAATCCACACTCACCAAAATCCCAAATCACCCTCATTCAAAATTCCAATCCTAAATCCATTTCCACTTCCAAAAAATGACCAAAGATCAAACCCTACTAAAAAAAATCATTATTTCATACACATATGTCACATTATGGATCTTATTATCTTTCACCGTGATCATATACAACAAATACATCCTTGATCACAAAATGTACAATTGGCCTTACCCTATTTCACTCACAATGATCCATATGTTATTTTGTACTGTATTAGCTCACATCATCATACACGTCATGAAACTGGTTGAGCCATGCAAAATGACACGTGATATTTATATCAAGTCAGTTATACCAATAGGGTTGTTATATTCTTTAAGTTTATGGTTTTCTAATAGTGCTTATATTTATTTAAGTGTAAGTTTTATTCAAATGCTTAAGGCTTTGATGCCTGTTTGTGTTTATACTATTGGGATTTTTTTTAAGAAAGAAAAGTTTAGTAAAAATGTTATGAGTAATATGGTGGCTATATCACTAGGTGTTTGTATTGCTGCTTATGGCGAAGCTAAGTTTAGTACATTCGGTGTTGTGTTACAATTAAGTGCTGTTTGTTTTGAGGCGACTCGTTTAGTATTGATTCAAATATTGTTGAATAGTAAAGGGATTGTTTTTAATCCGATCACGTCGTTGTATTATGTTGCACCTTGTTGTTTGGGGTTTTTGTGCATACCTTGGTACATTGTTGAGTTTCCGGTTTTAAGGGATACGTCTAGTTTGCATTTTGAGTATGTGATGTTTGGGATGAATTCATTGTGTGCTTTTGCTTTGAATCTCGCGGTTTTTTTGCTTGTTGGGAAGACGTCTGCTTTGACTATGAATGTTGCGGGTGTGGTTAAAGATTGGCTGTTGATTGCGTTTTCGTGGGGTGTGATTAAAGATAATGTGACCGGGGTTAATTTGTTTGGGTATGTGGTTGCGTTTTTGGGTGTTGGATACTATAATCATGCGAAGTTCCAAGCGCTTAAGGCTAAAGAAGCGGAAAAGAAGGTGTTGGGCACGGATGATGAATCTGGGAAGTTGTTGGAAGAACAAGAAGGGGAAAAATTGAGCAAAAAGAGTGAGTCGGATGATTGATTAGTATACTTCATTAGCTTGGAATGAGATCTTTTAGGTATTTAATTTATGTCATTTTCGTATGGAAATTGTACAAGTGGAAAGACTTGTCCTTAGATATGTGATACGCACATGTTGATTATCATACGTTTGTGTTATGAGATTTTGTTATGTTGTTGATCGATGGTTCTAATTTTGTTAAAGTATTATGTTATTCTGATTAGGATTGCTTAGTAAATTTCTTATTGCATTTTGATAAAGCAGTTTGTGATTGCCTTGTTTAAATTGTTAATCTGATCATTTTTGAGGCAATTTGAAACTTCTTATTTAAAACAATACTCAATCCCAAACACCTCTTGAAAGTTAAATGTTGCTAAAATATGCATATGGGGCTATATTAACAAGACTCAATCATGATTGATGTCTTCTTGATACAACATTGTATGAGCATTAGGGATAGGGGCTATATTAACAAGAAAAGTTGCTAGGAAACTGAACACAAGTCTTATGTGAGCATTGGGTTCAAAAGCTTGGGATCGAAAGAAAAAAGGTACATAACAGTGATGTATTTCACATGATGTTTGTTGTTGATCGTACATTAGTGGGCCCAAGGGGTGTATTTATGAATCAGTATCATATTTCAGACAATTAATGTTCATTAAAACAGCCCAACATATATAGTACTATGATAAACTTGGGCCTAAATAAGAATCCATCTTGAATCTGTAGGACCAATAGAGTTAATTCTAGGAGTCAGGCCCATTCATTAAATATTATTCTTACTTATGTTTTTAGCTTATTTTATCACTTAGGTTTGTTGTCTACCATTGAGCTACTGTCGTGAGTATGTTCTTTCTGATATTGATTAACAAAACTAGACGAAATTCCATATATATCACTTTAAACATTACAAGAAAAAGTGACATGAAATATAAACAAGAAAACACACACAATCTAAATAAGTAACCATGCATTCTTAATCAAACCATTTCCACTGTTTGTGAAGCTTTATCATCTTTCTTGTTCCAAGCTGCAACCACAAGATAAACCACAAAATTTATCACACCCAAAATTGCTAACAATCCATAGAAGCAATCCAATCTCCCACGGTCAATGTCATCAGCTAGCCACCCTTGGCCGCCATGGCTCCCGGTCACTTTCTTCACTACTGACACAAGGAAACTACTCATGAAAAACCCGAGTGAAAGTGTCGTTAGAAATAGCCCCGTGCTCATTGTTTTCATGCTTTTTGGTGATCTTGTGATGAAGAAATCTAGTTGTCCCGTGTATATGAAGGCTTCACCCGAGCCTACTAGGAAGAACTGTGGAATGAGCAAGAACACGCTTATTGGTAAAGGGTTTGTGGAAGTTGGTTCGCCCACGGATTTACTGACTGATAATCGCTTCATTTCAACTAACGCGGCTGCTGCCATTCCTAAAGTTGAGAGGATCAAGCCGAGAGCCATTCTTTGAAGATCAGTGAAACCTGTTGTTGAAAAAGAAATAGACGATTATAAGAAATAGCTCATGGTCTACAAAACCCGAATGATTGCTATCAATCCTTCGAAAAGTATTTAGAACTTGATATGTACCTGGTGTTCCTTTCCATTTCTTCCATAAGGGGATGATCAAAGAGTCATATACGGCACAAGTAAGCAATATGGCAAGCACGAAGAATACAGTGAGGGATCCAGCAGGGATTCTGAACCCTGCAACGGATCGTTCCATAGTGGACGCTTGCTCAACAGAAAAAGTGATCATTTGGGCGTAAGCCGTCCAAAATAGTATGGTTGTTGCCCAAACAGGCAACAATCTGGCCATCATTTTCACTTCTTCCACCCTTGTCACCGTGCATAACTTCCATGGATTCGCAACAGAACCCGTACTGGTTCTTACAAAATCTCCTTCTGCTACGATTGCAGCCTTGTCTAGACACCTACAAGAAGAGTTAACGGGTCAAATGAGTAAAATGAAAGTCAATGTTTGTTTAATATGACATGTCACACAACAAGTCCATTTTCAATTTCTCTATATATATGTCAGAGCAATGACTTTTTTTTAAAAACTAACCTGAATTGATCTGTATGACGGATCCTTGAACCATCGGGAGTAGTTTCGTGCAACATGCCATAGTCATAAGGAAGATCCATTTTTCTCTTTTTGATAGCGACAACAAGTACTTGCAGAATGTTGACAATAGGGCTTCCTGCACTCTTCTTGTACCGATATCTTTTAGTTCCGGACAAGATAATCAAGATAGCAATAAACATGGAGATTGTACAAATTCCATAAGCCAAACTTCTACCAACTTCATCTTGGATATACACAAGCACTGTAACCGCAGTCAATGTTCCTAAACTAATGAAGAAAAAGAACCTATTGAAGAAATACGCCATTTGTGTCTTTTCCTCTTCGTTCTTCTCATCAAACTGATCGGTCCCAAATCCTGAGACGCTTGATTTTAGGCCACCTGTTCCAACCGCAATGAGATACAAAGCAAGGTAGAGAATTCCCATCTGGAATCCATTTGCTTCTTTGCATTCTTCGTTGGAGTGGCATGGTGGCGGCCTTAGGCTTGGCAATTTGGTCGCTAATGCTAGTGTACCAGTACCCTAACATAATCAAAATCGACATGAAAATAGAAGAGTAAACCAACTTGTTCTATTTATTCTTTATCGCATATGTAAGGCAAAAGAGTAAAAACTAGAATATAATGCAAATATGAAAGGAAGACTTACTAGTGTTTGAATAAAGGAAAATATGACAATAGTTTTGAATCTGCCAAGAAAAGAGTCAGCTAAAAAGCCACCAAGTAGGCACAAGAGGAAAGATGTGCCCATGAAATCAGTGACCACATTGGCTGCTGTTGAGCTAGGAAGGTGCATGGTTCCACCCAAATATGTCACCAAGTTTACTGCTATTCCCATTGTTGATAGCCTCTCAATTATTTCAATACCTGTACGTGTGTTTCCAAGTCAAAATCAAGATTCTTAGCCCGGTTTCTTTATTTTTTTAATATGGTATATATGGCAAATTGAGCTTAGTTCTTAAAGGTGCTTAAACATTGTATTAGTCGTACACATAGTATCTAATTAAATCTTAACATGTGCTTAAATGTAGTGACGGGCACAGGAAAAGCTAGCGGGTGACTTTCATTAAAACTAAACAAGACTAGCTTGTAACACAAATTTTCTGGACATCGCTCATCGAGATGTTTTACTAAATTTCACTCCACGGTGGGAAGAAATCAATTTAGTTCATGAGAACCCTCGTAAACCAACCTAGGTTTACACTTGGTTACATGTTATATGCGGTGGTGGTGATGTGAACGTATGTGAAGTTTTAAAGCGTTTTGATCTTAAGAATACATATTTTAACGGCTTATTGTCTAGAAAATGTATCAAGTTATTTTTTTAGTTGTACGATCGTTAGGATCATACTATTTAATAACTTATTTTTTGAATTTCGATTATTCTGTGTATCGATTTCCAAAAGTACTTGATTCGATACTAAAAAATACGTTAATCGATACACAAAATAATCTAAATTCAAAAAGTTAGTTTTTAAATAGTTTGATTCTAAAAATGATACATACAACTAAAAAAAGTGACAAATTAGATAGAGTTTCAGACAATTAACCCATTTTTAACAACACCGTTCGGTTACTTTTACATATTTTGATCCTCACCTTAAATGTGGGTAGAAAATGAAACTTAATTATAGTTGGTTACCTATAGTGACAAGATGAGATTTGACATCTCATGATCATACGTAGGAATGTTGGGAATGGGATTATATGTTGAATGGACTTTTGTGACTGGGGACCCCAAATATCTCAATTATTATCAAGGGGACAATGATTGATCACCCGTATATACCATACCTTTAAAACAAAACAAAGTTTATTTTTCAAAATAATGTTTAATATATGGATATAGAAAGTGTAATATTAAAATAGTTTGAGATAAAAAGTAAGTTTGTTTTGATTTGCATATTAACAAGTAGTTCAATAAAAAAAGCCATGTTACCTTGTTGGTGCATGTATACTTATGATTAAAAAAATTTATTTCCTTTCCCCTCCAAGACTTTGGGCCATAAAATGTCAAATGAATGTATTTTTTTAGTAAGTTAATAGTTGAAGAACAAAGATAATATATACTCAAACTCACGACTTTTACTAGTAATTATGGATCTTTTAACAAGCTTTTTAATTTCTTATTGTCATAGACTAAAGTAATGAAATGAAACCAATATTGTATTTCCTCATGCAAGTAGCTAGTTTGCATGTATCATGCACAATGACTAGCATAACAATCTTTCAACAACCTCCTATCAAATTTAAACACCTCCTATGCCTTTTATATGATGGAAATTAAAGATGACCAGACGTCAAAAATGTGATATCGGATAGCTAGACCTATCGCCTTCTCGTGCAATCTCAATCACGTGGAAAGTGAATCAAAGACAAAAATCATTGAAGGGAAGCATATATGAAGATACCAAACAGAAGAGTACACAATAAAACATAGTGGGGTGGTCCAATATATTGATCAACTTTCTCCTAGCTACTTGCATATATATTATAAACACATGACTTGCAATTATGAAGATGAGCTAATTGTACGTGTTTGTTTGTGCGTGGCAATGTTTACTCAAACCCGAGCACTACACGTGAACCAAAATGATGGCAGGACCACTACATGTAAACATGCACATGCATGCTCGTATAGGTTAGAATGTGAAAACAGTGATACAAATTGTGTATATATGAACTCACCGAGAATTAGGGCAGCAGGCACCCACCCACCAGTTTTCGACCTATCAGCCGGGAAACCCTTGTAGTCCACTGCATCAGCGACGGTCCAACTCGATTTGTCGGACTGAAAACACATATAAACACAAACTATGATCTACCATCCAATCAAACATCAATAGCATTTAGGGTTTCCAAAAATCAAGATTATGCTTTGAGAAAATTTATATTTTGGGTTGATAGAACTTTATAATACACATTTGAGACAATCATAAAGTTTTGAAAACGTATATGAACGTACGGGATTGTATGAAACAACCAAACCACATATATACATGACCGACCGATACTACTTTGGACTAACTTAGTAGTATATGACCATTTGAGCAAAAAGCTAGACAGAGATCTTAACAGAAGTTTATAACACTAACCATTTTGTTTCTTCAAGTAACCTAATGCAAAGAGCTTCAACAATTAACAAGATCAAGAACTCTTTCTCTCTATCTCACTTTAGCTTCTCAAGTTAACTTCACACTTGAAGATTTAGTGAAAGAGCAAGCCTTTATATAGGCAAAGAAAGATGTACAACTCTAAAGGTGACCCTCCACTAACCATTTTGAGAAGATCATACAATGTGATAAAGGTTAGCCCTACCACATTTTTGTCTCTAATTTTCGCACTGTTTTGTATGAGTTTTCAATATCTTACTTTTGGAAATAAAAAACTAAAGTTGATGTTGATTTCTAGTGGAATCTAGAACATGTATTACAATTTTATCATCTTTCTTTTGATTGCTATATAGGAACTCTAATACTCTTTTACTATCTATCTGTATGGTATTGATTGATTTTTGTGGGCTATGTGAACCATAACAAAATCAACATATGGTACATACCCATTCTTCCTTTCTTTTCTTTGAGTACTACTACATGTTCTTAGTGCTTTTTCTACCCCACAAAAAGATATAGATCAAAACCTTTTCATTTGTTTTACACTCTTTCGGCTTTGTATTCGCTCCATCGTTTTCGGGCCTAAGGTCGATAAGAGAAAGGACACTGCAAAAAAAATCGTTTAAGTGTGTTCCATATGCATTATAAGTTCTACTTTTATATCTTGTTGTTCGTGGCCTTATATAAATGATTCTTGAGTTGCATGTGTAGTCAATTTTCAAGATTTTGTTGAATTAAAGTTTGCATATACAATTACATCCATGAACGTTATTGATGCAATATCATGTTGACATTTCTTGGTGTAATTTAGTTAGTGACACAAGTATTGGTTGGGGAGCACTTGAAACTCTAATAAATTCGAAAGGCCATATCTTTATTCTTTTCTAAAAAATTAGCAACGTAACAAACTAATTAGTGACCTTTTTTTTGAGCAAGTAGTTAGTGACCTTAATAGAACAATTATATTGGTCAAGAGAGTTCAACTTTATTTTCGTGTTGGTTAGTGACACAAGTAACTGTGCACGTGGTCCAATATTTTTTCTTTCATTTTGTATAGTAGAAGTAGGCTAAACCAATATGTTAGTATTAAGGGTAGGCATGATAATATCTCAAAATGTAAGCTAAGTTTAGATGATGTGAGTGGCTTTTGTGCATCCATTCATAAAAAAGGAAACCTAGCTTTAGGGTTCATTCCAGCCATCATCAATGATGGATACCAAATTAGGACGATTGTAGGACTATTTGGTACATGGTCGGGAATTTGTTAGCATTAATAATCCATGCCCACAATGGTCATAATTAGCTACACAAGATGATTGTGGCATGATGATAGGATCAGGTAGTTTAGTGAAAGTTACTATTAGGTAGAGGTGGGCAAAAAGTGAGGGACCAAAGGCCAGTTTGGACCTGCTTTGGATCGCTTAGAGATAGCTCAATATATTTGTGATGGCATTTGGACAGCCATATATAAGATAAAAGAGACTATTAGGAGCCTAAGTTTTTGTCGGCAAGTGTAAAATAGCAATGTTTTGAGAGTATTTTGACGACAGAATAAGTCCGTTGGTATACTTTGGTCAAGCTAGTCTCGCAAGACTGGTTGGGTATATTTGCTCAAAAATAAATAAATAAATAATAAAAAAAGACTGGTTGGGTATCGAGTCTTTTTAAGTTAAGTATCTAAATTTTAATTCTATACAAAGTAACATAACTTTTTATTGTTAGAAACTAGTTATAATACCTGTGCACGCACAGGGTTTTGAAAATTTTGTTTTGATTATTTATTATTATCGATTAAGAAATGAACCACTTAACATGTTTCAAATAGTTGTACTTATTGGACTAAAAATAAAAAATCATATGTATATATGTTATAATTTACCTATTATTTTAGGAGAATGGTTTTGGATTAAAAATTATATTTTATTATTCAAGCAAAATCACATAATGATACTTGACTTGCATGAGATATTAGTGATATATGCTTTTAGTTTTGCAAACCCGTGCTATCAATTTACGATGTGTTTTGTAATTCTGGTATTTCTTTTACTTATATTTTCGTTAATATATATAGCATATTTAGATAGTTTTGAAGATTGATTCATATCCTTGATTATGAATAACCATCATGAGTAAAGATCAAATGAGAAGTAAAAGTAAAATGAGAAGAATGAGAAGTAACTACAACCGCACATTTCAGATGCATCTACAAAATAAGATGCATCTCCCATGAAATGCTCCTTCTTCATTTGAAATATGTGGCTACAAACATTTCTCATTCTTCTTATTTTATTTTCTCTTCTTACTAGATCCATTCCCTAACCATCATACCATGTTTACTAATGTACCTTTTTATTTGAAAATTTGTATTTTCATAAGTTTGTGCTATTTACTTCTCATGTTTGATCATAAAATTACCAAATTAACATAGATGCTTACACTATAGTTTCTTTATTACGTAAAGAGAGAAAAAAAAATGTAATTGGTAGAACTCAAATTTAATCTTATGATTATTTATGATGTATAAGAATAATTTTTCTCTAAACCCGAACTATATAAGGAAATTATTATTACTTGTATAAGTAAATTATAAATGCATTAAAAATGACAGAGTACATCCACAAGTCTTTTAGGATTGTTTGAATCCTTACCGACATTTCACTTTAATGCAACTTTCTTCACAATTGGCCTAAATCATCAAGGTAAAACACACCCATATTTTAGACCTTTGGTTGACACCCATAGTGTTATCAATGACGGCAAACACCTGCTAAGTTTTATTAATTCATTCAAAGACAAATTACACTCCGAAAAGAATTCCTACCATAAAATTCCCCATATAGGCACTAAAACACATCTTTGGTACATTATCCTTCCATGATAATCATGTGTTGATACTTAATTCTCCTCAAAAAAGCGCACACAACAAATTGCATTACACTTTAGTGTGTGCGATAAGATCATAAAACTGCAAAAACCACTAACATGTTGCATTATAGTGAGGATAACAACAAAGTTAGTTATAACATCAAATCAGAAATCTTCAGATTACCATAACACAATAAGCTTATGATAAACTATAAGCTTTTTTGAGAAGCTTAGTAAAAAACCTCTGAACTCCCAACTAATTCTATCATAGCTTAGTGTGTTTATAGTAAAAACACAAATATTAATTGTAGAAATTTTCAAAAAAAAAAAAAAAAAAAAAAAAAAAAAAAAAAACTAAAAGTTGGTATGTATAACAAAAAAGTTAAACTATAAAAAATTTTACTAAAAACTATCAGCTAGATAAGGCATAAGCCAAAGTGCTGTTCAGGTCTCTTTCGGATTCTATTCATAAGCAAAAAGGGTTTTACACATAAATCATAAGTATAGAATAATGGTTGTATCTCACATCCGTGATTACCAAGTCAATAACATTATCGCAGTATAGTAACGTAATAACCTAATTAAAAATTATATATTCTTGCTGAATAATTCTCATGTACATACTTTTAATTCCTTTACAACAACCAACTATTATTATTTTTATTATTATTATTATTATTTTGAAACATCAAGTCAATGAATAAAGTTAGGTTATCACCTACTTAGTTTTTTATTTTTTATTTTATTTAGGAGGTGATTCTTATCAAATAATGATTGTGATGCGTGCAATTTTTTTTTATAATTTAAGGAAAACACCTTCTATATTAAAGAATGACTATCTAGCCGATGCGTGTTTTTTTTTTTTTTTTTTTTTTTTTTTTTTTTTTTTTTTTTTTTAATTAGCTTTGTATAACATTTTTAACTGACACAGATGTTGAGTTTGAGGTTAATGTTGTTATTTAACTTTAACTATTGATATCATGTTGTACAAGATGTGCGAGTTTAGTGGCACATAATGAGCGTTGATAAAGTTAAAATATCTTCCGTAAAGTTTTTAAAATATTTTTATGGATATCCATATATAAATTTTAAATAACAATTTCATGAATCATTATTATAAGTAGAATCACGTATATTTATTTTATATCACAGTAACTCATGCTTACCATTTGATATTTATATTTCTGTTACTAATAATTTAACCGTATTTCAAACCCGTGTACGCATAAATTAAACTTTTAAGTAGTAACATGAGTCATTATTTAGAAAAAAAATATTCTAATGGATGAAAGTTTAAAACTAACATTAGTTTAAAAAATATTTAACGTATATTAAAACTAATTCACATATTTACCAAATTTATTTTAATAGATGAAAGTCAAAAAAACTAATACTATTACTCATGTAATTTTAAACAACGTTAACATTATAAAGTACAGGGGGTATGAAGTGTAAGGGGTTATTTGTTTATTCTCTAAAGTTATTAAAAAACATGAAGACTTATAATTTTACACTTAACCACTAAGGTTTTATTAATTACCTCCTCTTTTTTAAAGTTTTTATTTTCATAAATTTGACACCTATATTTTTATGTACTTTTTTTATCAATCAAATTCTCCACCAAATTTATTAAAGTTTGACAAAAATCAATTCAATTTTGACTTTTTATTGGCCAATTATATTGCTTGATTTTGCTTATGTGTCAAAATCGAGCTCTCCTATTGGTCCAATTTTTTTTCAATGAGAAGGGTTTTGCAAAAATACTCCGAAATAATGTAATTATTGTATTATATAAAAGATAAATACCTGGCTCAGCTTAGGTATTATGTAAACTATAATGAAGTTAGTAAATTATTTCAAGATTTAATTGTGTTAATTTATTCTCGGTAAAAGAAACATTTGCATTTTTTAAGGATTTTTATAAAAATGTCAATGAGTAATGGTGGTTTATAGGTATGTTTGGAAAAGCAGGTTATAGTTGTAAGTTGATAACACGATACCTATAAACTGTGAGGTGATAGTCATAGCTGCAAGTGATAGCTATAAACTATTGCCCTAAATCACTTTTTTGCTAATTCTATCACCAATCTGTTAATTGTTTGGTTATCTCTGGTTGATTAAGGTTTATTAATTAATGCTCATAGGGTTGTGTTCCTGCACATATTTGGTTTATTCTTTTTGTTGCTGCGTGGTTGCTTGGGTGTTTGGGTAACCTGTGGTGATTTAGGCGTTGTGAGTATGCTAGGATTATGCGTCTGGTGTTGTCATGAAGCAAGGTTATATAGATTCTAGAGGAAGAGGGGATGACATAATAAGGATAGGGTGAATGAGACGAGTGGTTCGAAAGTCGTTGGTTCCATATCCAAGATTAACGAACCTGTTACTAAGAATGAGGATGACATGAGTTCTTTAGACACAAAGATTCATAATATTGATCTTCAAATGCTTGAAGGTAAACTTGTGTTATTGGGAAATGATGGGGAACCTTTAAATTTAAAACCTGGGACGAGTGGCTTTGATTCTAGTGTAAAGTCGCAAGAACAGGTAAACATTTTACAGAACAGGTGGCTGAGCCGGTTATGCAACCTACCTCCATCTCTTTTGCTAGCTTGGTCCGTAATGAGTCATGCTCGTGTAAGGTTAATTTCAGATCATTTGGCACGGGTAAACCGACCAATAAATTGTCTGATGTTGAGATTCCTTTATCCTCGATCTTGGAAGTTCGCATGAGATTTGAATATACCTTATATGGGTATTTTGTTGGCAGGAGAGTTGTTTTTCCGGTGGTCACCAATAATGTTCTAAATACATAGAAGAAATATGGTATTATACGTGCCATTATGAACCCAAAGGGCTTATTCCGTTTCAAATTTTTTTTGTCTGACGGAATGAACAAATTATTGGAAAATAGACCTTGGTTCATTCAATCCGTTTCTATTATATTGAAGAAGTGGACACCGAATGCCAATTTGCTGAAAGAAGACGTGTGCTTGGTTCCGTTTTGGGTTAATCTTCATGATATTCCCATTGTGGCTTTTACTGAGAATGGACTGAGTGCAATGGCTACTAGACTTGGTAATTCGTTTATACTTGACTCTTATACTAGTTCTATGTGCATAAGTTATGAGGGCATTTGAATTATGCTAGTGCTTTGATTGATATTAGAGTTGATTAGGAGCTTAAGGATACCATAGTTATTGTTATTCCGAGTTTGGAGGGTAGTGGTGATGTACTCCATACTGTTAAAGTGGAATATGAATGAAAACCACCTAGACATGGAGTGTGTATGGTATTTGGGCATGATGACATGCCTTTTTCAAAACGTGTTGTTGATCAAGTTAAAAAGCAAAATATGGAATCAAATGGTGGTTTTCAACATGCTCCCAAGAAGACAGTTCGTGGCCCTCATGCTAATACTGGTCCAAAATTTCAATTGAAACCAACTAAACATGTATATAAACCCATGTCAAAGAATAATGGGGCTAGTACGAGTGACACGAAGAAGATGTCAGATATGGCTAGTACTAAGGTAGTTACTTTGAATCCCTCTATTGCTCTGAATTGTGCTGCAAATGATAAAGGTAGGAACAAATAAGGGTAATATGGAGAAAGCTTATTCTGAGGCGTCTACTCATCCTACAACCGTCCCTTATGTTGAACGAGTAGTGATAAGTAGCAGTAATATTTGATAGAATATGCTCAAGATACATTACATATTTATACGGCTAAGTTTATATATGTGAGCATATGGGGTCCCACATAGATACACTTAGATACTCTAATTTATAACATAAAGTATTTCTATCATATTCACACCAAATGATTTATAAATTATTTAATGTATGTATTCATTATATAACATATTAATAAATAATAAAGTGATAAGAGCCAGGGTATGTTCACTTCCCCAGTTCGCCCATTCACACGTAGATGGTAAATGGTGCTGCCATTCACACGTTACCACACTAGCATCGTGCCTCGCCATTTCAAGTGTGACTGAAGTCAAATTCGCCATTTGTACATTTCCTTTGAATTTTTAGATCGTTTAGCCTTCAAACGTCTACTTTTTCAAATGTTTTTTTCTTTATTATTATTATTATTATTATTATTATTATTATTATTATTATTATTATTATTATTATTATTATTATTATTATTATTATTATCATTATCATTATTATTATTATTAAATTTAATTTTATTTAAACATAACAAGCTTACATAAAGTTGGATAGGAGTCTAGACACAAGTTGTGCTCCAACTCCTTTCTGAATACAAAAGCTTATTTTATGAAAGATAAAACCACCACTCTTAGCGTTATTTGAGTGGCAGATGACAATATACTTAATACGTGAAAGTATGTACAAAGCCTCCGTATCGAATTCTCCGAACGTAAAAAAGCAAATGGTATGAACTTATATCCATTATCCTCACATTTGGACACATATTTCTTCTTGTTCTTCTCCATGACGTTATGCAAAGCTATACATTAACTTTTCAACAAAAAATTATGTATTGTTCACTTCCACATACCGCTGTTGAAATCAAAGCTCGTGTTCATAAACTAATTTGTATTGTTATTTAAATACATGAAAATTTTGTTGGTTTGATTTTGTAAATTACAACTTATTTTTTAAATTTGTATTACTCCAACGAATACTTTTCCACCTATAAATACCCCTTACCGTCATTCATTTTTTCACATAACTTTTTTTTAAACTCTCTCAACTATCATTTATTTTTTCACATAATTTCTTTTTAAACTCTCCTGACTATCATTCATCTTCACACAACGGATATTATGGCTAATGAATTAAATGATGTGAGACTAACTATCCTTATGCGACTACGAGAAGAATTTGATGTTGAGAACACACTAGCGGAGTAATTATTGAACTTGTTTTGTCGATTTCATGGTTGAGTTCATAGCCGTAGGCCTAGAATAATCAGGGTGGGTTCACTGCCAAATCATCCCTTATCGACTACGGTCTGCACATGCTTTAAATGATGACTGGAACCGATTTGAGGAACGCAAACAACATGATGTTGGCTCAGGACTAATTTCTTAAGAGCATTGCTGAGAAGGAAGAGTTCATTAACAATTACAGAGAAATGTAAAAGCTCAAAACATTTTTTTTTGTGTAATATATTTTTATTTCCGTATTGTATTTTTAATTTTCGTATTATATAAAATATGTATGGTTTTTTTTAAATGAATGAAAATTTAGTTTGTTTGAAAAAAAAATGGTGGAGCCCAAAAACACCATGCAAATGGGTCAAGCCACTTCAGAAAAGGTATTTTAGTGTGTGAATATGAATTGTGAAAGATTGAGGTAACACTGATTTGGCATAAACGGCATGATACCATACCCTCAATTCGCTCGGAGAGAGAGAGAGAGAGAGAGAGAGAGAGAGAGAGAGAGAGAGAGAGAGAGAGAGAGAATGTGTGTTTTAGTTTAGTAAAAAGATGAAAAGGATAAGTGTGTGTGTTGGTGTGTGGGTAGGAGTGGATCTACATATTTGCATTAATATTAAATATGAAAAGACAAAAAGGCTCTCCTATTTAACAGTTAAACCAAGTCAAGTAACGGTGCAGTTATAAATGGACTAAACGTGAAATGGTTGATTAACTTTTAGACTAAACCCGAAACTTTTTTTAAAATTAGACTAAAAGTGAAACCACAAGGACTAAAAATGTACTTAACTGTAATTAAGTTAATACTTCAAAAAACATTGCTCTCAATTTATAAAAACAAATAAGAAAACATATGTACATTAAGAGGCTTGTAACATTGCATGTTACTGTTACACTAAAAGACTGAGGGGGTGTTTACTTTCTTCTTAATAAGGAAGAAATGTGAGCTCGAAGCCTTAGTCGCTCTTAATTGAGAGAAGCATTAAAACTTCATTCTCTCCTAGGCTAAATAAAATCCTTATATCTAACCACTAAATTTGTTAAACACTCCCTAAAAGTACATTGCATGCCTTTATAAACACATTTACCCACATGTTAGTGTACGTATAACTTAACTTATTATAAGATGTTTGTTAAAGATCGTTTAAGCCCTATCTAGGATTAGTAACATTGATTAAGCACAGCGTAATATAGAACAAGAACAATCAACATTACTAATAAGGTTTTCTTTATTAAAACATAAAATAAACTAAACTACTAAACTACTACTAACGCTCTATGCGTTTTCTAGACTCTCATTGAAGAGACTAGCTATGAATGAATGATCTGTAACCTAGACGCCTACCCTCTTTATATAATAGAGGGAGGTTACAAACCCTAGCTTCTTACGAAAGCTAACTATTACATATTAGGTCCTCATTGTTTCTTCTTTCTTCATTCTTTACTTGTAGGTTTTGTAATCTTCAAATCTGTAATTCCCAACAATGTTTATGTTCTTTGTTGGACTATATATAGTAGTTAAAAACAAAAATACATAGCAAATATGATAGTACTCCCTCCGTCCTAGTATAATGTAAGTTCATTTTGACATTTTCAAAGTCTTTTTAATCTAACTTTGACTTTAATTAATATTTTTCATGTTATATAATATTTGATGCAAAATATATAAATAAACTTGTGTTTTAAATGCATTTTCATTGGTATATTTTTCTATCAAGTACTATGTAACATGAATAAAATTAATTAAAGTTAAAGTTGGAAAGAAAATACTTTAAAAAAATAAAAAATTGACTTATATTTTGGGACAGAGAGAGTAATATACATGACTCTTTATTTATGATCACATGCTAATATTCACTTATTTAGTGATTGCCACCGGTTGTAGATGTGTGTTGGATAGTGTGGTATTTATATCATTCTCATGGTAAATAAGTACATGGACTATTTCTGTACTTATTTCTTATAGTTTGGTATGTTTAGCTGTGTTTGGTAGGTTTCTATTCTTGAAGGGCTGAAGTGGAAATTGGCACTATATAAAGCTCTCATCCCCAGCTCTCTCTCACATAACTTCATCTCTCTCATTACTACGATTACGGTTTTCTCTCTTATTGCAACTCAGTGTTATTATCTTGTTATTGTGATCATCTTGATCATCTGGTATTGGTTTAAGTATAGGTCTGAGTGTTGTAGTGAGGTTAAATTGTATTCTGATTCTTGTAGTGTGATAGTTGGATCCTTCTGAAGGGGACAACTGATTTCTTGTGTAGTTTGTTTGGTGAGCACATAGTTGTGGACTCATCTTCTTGATACTATTAGTAATAAAAGATATTCACCAAGGGGTGGTTGGCTGGGTGAGATCTTGTGTTGTGGGTGTGATTTCTGAGCTGATACATAGTTTTACATGGTATCAGAGCCTCAGTTTTGATCTCTGTTGGCTCTTGATATTTTTAGGGTTTTGTTAAGATTTGGGGGTTCTTTGATTGGCTTGCAATTGGTATTGATTGAGGCTGTTTTCTTAACGGCTGTGGGTTGAATCGTTGATTTTCTCAACGGTTTTGGTGATTCTTATTTTTTAAGTTAGGGTTTCTTGAAACCCTAATTTGGAAATTTGGGGATCTTGATTCTTGGTGATCTGTGGAGGTTTCTTGTTGGGTTCTTGGTTATCATCAGGCTTGACTAAGTGAATCAAGGCTGTTGGTGTTTGGTTCTTGTTCTTTCCGCTGCGATTCATTGCTCTGTAAGTACTCTTTCTTTCGTTAATCCTCTGAACACTTTAGTGGTGATACTGCAAACTCAGGGGGTAACATCTTGACCTACTTCCTTGAGAAGCAAGGAAACCTGCTCTTCCCCCTGATAGGTGTGAAACTGGGTGTTTCAGTTAGGATTGGGTGTGAGTTTCTTTATTTTTATAGTTTCTTTAGTATTTGTTTGTGTCTGGTAGTTGTTAGTTGTAGTAGTTTGCTGTTTTTTGTTCTTTGCTTGTTTGTTTGGTTCTTGCTTGCTATTTGGTATGGCAGATCAGGTTCTTATTAGTAGTTTAGATGCTGGTAATCCTTTGTATTTACATGCAAATGACAATTCTAATTTGGCTCTGATTAGTGTCAAGTTAACTGGTTCTGAGAACTATAAAATGTGGTCTACTGCTATGAAAATTGCTTTAAAAGGTAAAAATAAAATAGGTTTTGTAGATGGTACTTGTGTGAAACCTGTGACTAGTGTTGTTCACTCTCAGCAATGGGAGAGGTGCAATGCTATTGTGTTAGGATGGATTGTTGGTTCTTTGTCCCAAGAGTTATACCTTGGGAAAGTTTATTCTGAAATTGCTTCTGAGGTTTGAGATGAATTGAAAGAAACCTATGATAAAATGGATGGGTCTGTTATTTTTAATCTGGCACATAAGATTACTGAATTAAAACAAGGTGAATTGTCTGTCCCTGAGTATTATCATAAACTCAACTCCCTTTGGAGAGAGTTTGACATTTTGACTCTTTTGCCTACTTGTACCTGTGTTGCTCATGAGGATACTCTTAAGCATAATCAACTTGTTAGATTAATGCAGTTTCTTATGTGTTTAAATGATGTGTATCAAAATGTGAGGAGTAATTTGTTATCTAGAGATCCTTTACCTGATGTTAAGGATGCTTTTTCTGTGGTTTCCAGGGAAGAATCTCATAGAGGTTTTTCTCCTGGTTCTTTGACTATTAAGAGTGTGCCTGCTGCTTTTACTGTTAAGAATAATGCTACTAATAGTAATAATTCTAATTCTAGTTCTAATTATAATAGTAATTACAGAAAAGGTAACACTAATAATAATAACAGAGGTCCTAATCCTAATCTTCTCTGCAAACATTGTGGTTTAATTGGTCACACTATTAATAGGTGTTTTGAGTTAAATGGTTATCCTCCTGGTTTTAAAAAGAATCCTAATTTGGTTAGACAAAATGGTGCTAATAAAAGATTCAATGCTAGTTCTGATTTGTCACAAAATTTGCCATCTACTTCTGGTTCTTTCACTAATGAACAGATGGTAAAACTTCTGAGTTTGATTAATGAGAAGCCTGCTGTTGGTGCTTCTACTAATATGGCAGGTATTAAACCCAGGTTTCTTAATCATAATGTGTTCTTTAATATTAAAATTGAAAGATTTTTCTATTCTAAAACTTGTAGTATTGGGTATAATGTCACCTTGGGATGGATTATTGATAGTGGGGCTAATCAACATATGACTAATTCTACTACTAATATGTTTAATGTGGTTGACATTACTAGTTTAATGTTAACTGTTGGTCATCCCAATGGGACTATGGCCAAGGTTGTTGCCATTGGTAGTCTAAAGTTGACTAATAATATTGTGCTCTTTGATGTGTTAGTTGTGCCTGATTATAATGTTAGTCTTCTTTCTGTTAATAAAATGATAAAAGACAATAAGTTTTTTGTTGGTTTTGATGAACAAAAGTGTTATATTCAGGATTTGAATCTGGGAAAAATTGTGGGGACTGGTAGTCAGTCTGCTGGTCTATATTTGTTTGATGGAAATACTCTTGGTGAGTATGTTCCTAGTTTGTGTAATTCTAGTTTTATTTGTTATGTGTCTAGAGATTTGTGGCATTGTAGGCTTGGTCATCCTGCTGACCAAGTCATGAATGTGTTACAAAAGACCATTGGGTTTAAGAAAGGTGATCAGTCCGTTCCTTGTAATATATGTCATAAAGCGAAACAGACTAGAGAACTATTTCCTCTAAGTGATCATAAGTCTGTTAATGTTGGTGATCTGATTCATTGTGATGTTTGGGGACCTTATAGAGTTACTAGTAGAGATGGGTTTAGGTACTTTCTTACCATTGTTGATGACTTTAGCAGGGCTGTTTGGGTTTATTTGCTTAAGTCTAAAATGGAAGTTTGTGAATATATTGAAAATTTTATAAAACTCATCTTTACTTAGTTTGAAAAAAAGGTTAAAATTGTTAGATCTGACAATGGAACAGAGTTTGTGAATAATAAAATGTCTATATTGTTTAATAATCTTGGTATTGTTCATCAAACTTCCTGTTCTTATACTCCTTAGCAAAATGGGATTGCTGAAAGGAAACATAGACACCTGTTGAATGTGGCTAGGAGTCTTATGTTTCAGGGGGGGATTCCTCTGTCTATGTGGTCTGAGTGTATCTTAACTGCTGTTTATCTGATTAACAGGCTTCCCTCCTCTGTCTTGTCTGGTGCTTCCCCTTTTAGGATAATGTATGGTAAGGACCCTGATCTCTCTCATATGGGGGCTTTTGGATGTCTGTGTTTTGAAAATATTTTGAACAATTTTGATAAGTTTTTTCCAAGGTCTGATGAATGTGTTTTAGTTGGTTTTTCTACTAATTAAAAATCTTATAAGTTGTATAATGTTGATAAGAAAACCTTCTTGTTTTCAAGAGATGTTAAGTTCTATGAAACTATTTTTCCATTTAAAATGAAGTCTTATGATAAACACTTTGTTGATCTAAGTGAGATTGGTGGAACTGATACTGAGTGTTTAGAGTTTTTTGACATCAAGGGTTCTCAAAGTCCCAATGATGAAGAGGGGGATCCTCCTAATGAGGATGGCAATAAGGGAACTGCTTCTGATGACTATGTTAATATAGTTGAGGATGAAGCAGATGTCATTGCAACCCAAATAGGAGAAAATGTGGTCACCTCTGAGGGCAATGTTTTTCAAAATCAAAATGGTGAGGGTCCTAGCAACACTGAGGAAGAACCACAGACTGAGTTTAGGAGGTCTACTAGGCATAAATCTCAACCTGTTAGGTTCAATGATTACATTGTTTCTAGTTCTAGCAGATATGGTCTTGAAAAGTATGTCTCTTATTCTAAATTGTCTGCTAGAAATGTTTGTTTTGCCACTACTCTTAATAAGTCTGTTGAACCTAAGTCTTATTAAGAGGCTAGGCTTAATCCTAATTGGACTGAGGCTATGGATGCTGAGATGGAAGCATTACATAGAAATAATACTTATCTTGTTACTCACTTGTCTCCTGGTAGAAAGGCTATAGGTTCTAAGTGGATATGGAAAATTAAATATAAGTCTTCTGGTGAAGTGGATAGGTATAAAGCCAAACTTGTTGCTCAAGGTTTTGGGCAAAAAGAGGGTGTTAACTTTGAAGAAACATTTAGTCCTGTTGTTAAAATTGTTACTGTTAGATGTTTAATTAATTTAGCTGTTACTAATGGTTGGCCACTTTTCCAACTTGATGTTAATAATGCTTTCTTGTATGGTGATCTTCATGAAGAAGTTTATATGAAATTGCCACCTGGTTATTATGATAAAGATGAGACTAAGGTTTGCAGACTTGTCAAGTCTTTGTATGGTCTTAAACAAGCTCCTAGGCAATGGAATGAGAAGTTAACTACTGTTTTAGTTGATCATGGTTTTGTTCAAAGTAAAAATGACTATTCTTTATATGTCAAACATGATAAAGGTGTGTTTATGGCTTTACTGGTTTATGTGGATGATATGGTCATTACTGGAAACAATCAACTTGAAATTGAGAAATTCAAACAGTTTTTAAATTCTAAATTCATGATTAAAGATCTTGCTATTCTTAAGTACTTCTTGGGCATTGAAGTACTTGAGAATGATAGTGGTGTGTGTTTAACACAAAGAAAGTATTGTCTTGAACTTCTTAGTGAATATGGTTTGTTGGCTTGTAAGCCTGCTGCTACACCTTTTGCAGTAGAATGTTGTGTTGAATCATGTTGAAACTGAGAGTGATAAGTTTATCACTAACTTGACTGAATATCAGAAACTGGTAGGTAAATTGATATATTTGTCTGTTACTAGACCTGATATTGCTTATGATGTGCATTGTTTAAGTCAACATATGCATGCTCCTTTGCAGTCTCATTTTAGTGCAGGATTAAGAGTGTTGAGATATCTTAAACAAGGTCCAGGTACTGGTATTCAGTTTAATAAAGAAAAAAAGTTTAGTTTGCATGCTTTTTCAGATGCTGATTGGGCTAAATGTTTAAAAACAAGAAAATCTGTTTCAGGTTATTATGTTTATTTTTACAATAATCTTGTTTTATGGAAAAGTAAAAAACAAGCAACAATATCTAGGTCTTCTGCTGAAGCAGAGTACAGATGTCTTGCATCTGCTACTTGTGAAGTTATTTGGATTAATAAAATTTTAAAGGATCTTGATATTGAAGGTTTGTTACCAGTGAACTTGTTTTGTGATAGTAGTTCAGCTATTCAGATAGCTGCTAATCCAGTATTTCATGAAAAAACCAAGCATCTTGAAATTGATCTTCATTTAGTAAGAGAAAAAGTTTCTTCTGGTGTGATTAAAACTGTGAAAGTTGGTTCTGCATATAACATTGCAGATGGTTTTACTAAAGGGTTGAGTGTAACTCAACACAAGTGGTTTTGTGAGAAACTTGGTCTTGTGGATATGTTTAAGCCATGAGACTGAGAGGGGGTGTTGGATAGTGTGGTTTTTGTATCATTCTCATGATAAATAAGTGCAGGGACTATTTATGTACTTATTTCTTATAGTTTGGTATGTTTAGCTGTGTTTGGAAGGTTTTTATTCTTGAAGGGCTGAAGTGGAAATTGACACTATATAAAGCTCTCATCCCCAACTCTCTCTCACATAACTTCATCTCTCTCATTACTACGATTAGAGTTTTCTCTTTTGTTGCAACTCAGTGTTATTGTCTTGTTATTGTGATCATCTTGATCATCTGGTATTGGTTTTAGTATAGGTCTGAGTGTTGTATTGAGGTTATATTGTATTCTAATTCTTGTAGTGTGATAGTTGGATCCTTATGAAGGGGACAACTGATTTCTTGTGTAGTTTGTTTGGTGAGCACGCAGTTGTGGACTCATCTTCTTGATACTATTAGTAATAAAAGATAGTCACCAAGGGGTGGTTGGCTGGGTGAGATCTTGTGTTATGGTTGTGATTTCTAAGCTGATACATAGTTTTACAATGTGATCAAAGGGTATCTACGTAATTTAGTGATATAAAAAGCTCTACACAAAAACTAAATGCTTCCGAGATCAACGTTTAAAATTGGAGCTATTTGATATAGAAAGAAAAGCTTTCTTCTAAGGTATCCAAACAAAGCTATATTTTCGTTGTAGCTTTATTTTGAAAACAATTAAAAAGATTTAGAAAAGTTCTTACCAAACATGTCAGTGCACCTAGAAAAAGAGTCAGTAAATATATGATGTGCCGTCGGTAAAATTTATACCGACACTAAAAGCATGGGGTACGGTTGGCTGGTGGTTGGCGCCATCACCACCAGCCGAGAAAACACGACGGCGCATCGTACCGGTGTTCGCGCCGTGGTGATGGCTCAACGCCATCGTTTTTTTGTTTTTTTGTTTTTTTTTCCCTTGAAAATTGAGACCCAAATTCAAAATACATCTGTTGGTAACGGCTACATATCCGTTTTTTTCACCCCTTTCCCAACCAAAATCAATTTAATTCCAAATTTAATCCCCAAAAAAAACCTTATAAATACCTCATTTTATTTCATACTTCAAACACACTTCCAATATATTAAATCTCTACATCTATTACCTAATTCCATCCAAAATGAATCCAAACTTACCATGGATCAACAACATGCTAAACGATCCGACGAACCAAATACCGGGATCGTCTTCGAACCCCGGTAACAATCCGGGATCGTCTTCGAATCCCGGTTACTTTCCCACCTACCAAACCACTTTTATGAATCCTGAAAATTTAGCATTGTTTAGCTAATGGAAATTACAACAACAACAATTTAACCAATTTACACAAACTCAACAAACAAACCAAGCCATCCCGTCACAACGGAATTCCGACCATGCTTCTCACCGTGTACTAGACGAAGAAGATGTTGAAGAAAAATCGGATTCAAATGAAGAAATTATTCCGACACCGGCCTCAAAAAAAAAATCAAGGGCTAAGACGATGGCGAAGAAGCCAAAGTCAAAGGCGAAGAATAAGAAAAGCAACAAAGACAAAGAAAAGGAGGTCGATGAAGATGTGGTCCCGTCCCAACAACCACGAACTTTTTGGAGCCAAGACGAAGAAAATCTTTTGGCGGAGGTGTATGAAGTTTATTTAAGTTTATATTGTGTATATTTTAATTTTTGTAAAAAAAAAAAAAAAAAAAAAAAAAAAAAAAAAATGGCCGACGGCACCAGAAATTCTGGTGCTAACGGATACCCCTAAAATCTGGTGCCGTGGAGTTTCTGGTGCCATGGAGCTTTTTTACTGACGTGTCAGCAATTTTTGCCCACGGCACGAGCTCCACGGCTCAACTGTACCCAATGCTTTAAAAGAGTGAAAAATATGTTTGTATTTCTTGTGACTGTTTTTTCTTAAAGTGTAAGGATAAAGCAAAACTGGTACTTTTTTACTAGCATTGATATAAAAAGTAAACTTTTTACTACTAATCTAAAATCATGTTAACTCATCACGTTTTTGGTGGTCACTCTATACCTGAAGGACCAACAGCGACAACCTGCCGGTGGTGAAAATTTTCAAAATAGTAGCTCAAGGTCGTTTTAGTTACTTACAAATACTACGAGGGAGAGGTTTATGTCAATGGAATTGGTATTAACACGTCTCAAGAAGAGCTTAAAGCGATCTCATCCACTGATTATGGCACTAAAACAAATGGGACCTGAATTCACAACATTATGTGGTCTTTATTGCCCTAAGTCATCGACAAATTTGGCTAGTTTGAAAGTCCATCAACTTTAGGCAATTCAATAAATTGTAGGTAGTTGACAAGGATGTTGCCAAATATCCGTTATTTGTGGTTCCGTATAATTTCATGTTACACATATAATATCAAAAGGATTATCTAACGAGTCAGTGGTTAAACAACATTTATTGAACACAAACTTTTCTTTTAGATTAAAAGTTGCATTTAATGCATATTAACCTTTCCCGTCAGACAACCGAATATCAAAAGGTGTCGCTAATGTCACAATATATTGAATGAAGATCAAAACATTCATTGCCTTAGGGACACATTTTGACAATTTAGATAAATTATTTGCGACACAAGCAAAAGAGATTGTTTTTGCGATCTAAAGATAACAACATAACAGTATTTATCGAATTATTATCGGTTTAAGATTACAAAAAACGAATATTATCTCAAAGTCATGATTCCCTAATGGAATCTATATGAACTTTTAATAAGGAACCCTAAAATGGTATCTAATTATCTAAATAATGAAGTGGAGAGTTGACCATGTTTCTGTTGACTTGTTATGCGCCAATGCTTCAATTCTGAATTATTAGCAAAAAGGTCAAGATCACGTGCTTATATCGTGCAATAATAACTAATAGACTAGTAGTAGAACTTGGTATTTTGTCAAAAACTTATGGGCTTAACATGTGGTATGTGTTAGTGTCTGCTTTAAGATCCCACCGTCCATGATAATTATTGCCACCAAACTTGAACCACTAAACCAACATACAACATGAACTCGTCTTGCAAATGTGGGGTACTGAAATTTCTAGCTACAATTGTGCTTCGGATTTGAGGTTTAGCAAGTCAACATCTAGTGTTCGTTAACCCTTTCGGATTTGGAAAGGCCGGTTTAGATGTTACGACATGTTAAATAATGAAACCCCGTAATATATGAATAAATTTTCTCGATAAACTACGTGTTACAAAATGAGCATTCTAATCTTTCTGGTGGATCCTAAGCCCATAATAGTATTTGGATTAACCTACATAACGTATCTACCTATAGAAACCTGCATAATGCATCTATCATGCATATAGAAACCACAACCATCAGATTCGCAATCAACGTTGATTTGTAACATGCATGATTGTAATCGGCCGGTACTTCCTGAATTAAAGAACTACTTGCACAGTTGCACGAGTTGCTAAATCGGAACTGAATATGCATGTTGGCGTATGTACCCTCCGGATGAACGCCGTACACAATACATACCCTCCGGATCTATATCAAGCAAAGCGTGCCCAAATGTATTCAAGCAAGACAGACCAATATCCGAAGGGTTGGGAACGTCCGCATGATCTCAGCCCTCCGGAGGTCATAACTGTTCGGATAAACCAATAAGTACATGAATCAAAGTACAAGTAAGTACACCAAGTATATGATAATGGAGCATAAACTAGCAAACATTAAGGAACTAAGTACAAACCAGCCTGGCACTCCATATTGAGAGTCTATAAATAGAGAGGAAATCTTCGCTTAAAGGTTAACTAATTCTCTCACTCTCTAACTTCATTTATACTTTCTTTCTCTAAGAACATATACTTACTCTCACGCCGGAGGTTGGTCCTGGGATACAGTCCCGGGGCGAGACTAACGGACGTACCTGTTTTGCAGATATCCGAAGTAACCCACTACCAGCAAGGATCACCCCGGATCCGAAGGACCATTCAGAGTCCGAAGGATTCACCTCGCTTGTCTGAAGTAGAAGCAAAGTTTTACTTCAACAAATTGGCGCCATCCGTGGGACTCGTCATTCACTCTACCCGAACTAAGAGATGACAGATCCTACTCCTACAACACCTGAAGGAAGTGGAAAAAATTCAGATGCCAACACCAATCATAACAGCATAGAGGAAATACAGCATCACATCACCACCCTGAAAGCCCTCATCCAACAATACAATGCCGTGGGGGAAACACCAATCAAACCTATCCGGCTCGACTTCGAAGAGGAAGGACCTCAAGAGGCCGAGGCTCAGAAAGCCGAAGAGGAAACAACGGATGATCTTTCCAAGCCGTTCAAAGCAGCATCCAAAAGTCCGTTCACCCGAAGGATAATTGATTTTTCCGGACCTAAAAACGCAAAATATCTGATGCCTTCCCACATAAAGTTATACGACGGATCCACAGATCCGGATGACCATGTCACAAGATTTGAAGGAGCTGCCAACCAGGGCGCTTGGCCTATGCCCATATGGTGTATGATGTTTCAACAAACTTTGGATGATGCAGCCAGAGGATGGTTCGATAGCCTTCCACGGGGAAGTATCGACAATTGGGACACTCTGTGTGAACAATTTGTGCAAAGATTTGCTCTTCGCAGAAAATGTATCAGAGACCCCATGGAAATAACTAAGATTGTCTGGAAGGCTAATGAAGCTCTTTCAGAATTCAAGGAACGATGGACAGACGAAGCTAGCCGTATTTCAGGGGTTCCCGAGGTAATGCAAATATCCTCTTTTATGGACGGGTGTAAATGTCCGGAGCTAGCAAAGAGATTCTCTGAAAAAATTCCCCGAACAGTGACCGAAATGATGATAAGGGTGGACGACTTCATCCGTTCCGAGAGGGCTTATCGGTTGACCGAAGTGCCAAGGGGAGAACGGACGGATAATTACCTAAGAGATTATCATCCCAACTCGTATAACCGGAGTGATCAAAATACACCACGATCCTCCTTCAGGGGGAATCGCAGAAGAGACATCCATCGAGAGGAGTTCCGGCCCCGACAGAATGACCACTATGCACCATACGGCCAAGCTAGAAACGAAAACCCCAACAGGAATGACTACAGAACGGACTACCGCCGCAACGATGGAAATCGGAGGGATGTCAGGCCAATAGACTTAAATGTGCTCACCAAAGCTCCCAAAGAAATTCTCGCAACTGAACACCATTTTAGACTTCCGGCACCACCCCCATTGAAAGGACGACCTGCCAGAGAAAACATGGATAAGTATTGCGACTACCATGGAGATAAAGGTCACCTCATCAACGACTGTCACAATCTGAAGGAACAACTTAAAAAAGCTATGGAAACAGGCAAGCTGGACCACCTAATCAGAGATGTCCGGCAAAGAGAGAGGGTACCTCCAAGGAATAATAACCACACCAACCAAGGTCGAATCATCAATATGATCCGATATCCAGAGAGAAAACATAAACATAAAATCATGGACCAAGAAGAAGAATGGATGAATACTCCTATAAGTTTCCCTCCGATACTTCCCGGAGATGCTTCCGAAGAACCACTAATAATTGAAGCAGAGATCGAAGGATATACTGTGCGCAGGGTATACGTTGACCAAGGCGCTTCAATAGAAGTGATGTATGAACACTGCTTTTTAAACCTTGATCCATCCATCCAATCCCGATTGACAAAAACAAACATGCCGCTGGTTAGATTCGCCGGAGAAGCCATAAATCCGCTGGGTAAAATTGAACTAGAAGTGTGCTTCGGAAATGAAGGATATATCGCCGGACGACCATGAAATTTGCAATAGTAAGATCCCCCTCCCCTACAACGTAATACTGGGACGTTTCGGAATCAAGAAGTTAAGAGCTATCCCTTCAACAATACATGCCATGATGAAATTCCCAACACCAAGAGGTATCGCCACTTTGGTCACCCGATCAGTCATTATATCAGAATGCAGAATGCTGGAAGAGAAATTCTTGTTGGAAAAAGAAACTAAGGCTGAAAGTCCCCCGATGCCCACGATTTAAGAAAGGACAACGAAAACCGAAGAAATACTAGTTCATCCGGCATACCCAGAACAATTGGTGACAATAGGAAAAAATTTCTCAGAAGAAGGAAGAAGGCAGCTAATAACGTTACTCAGAAACAGCCGGGATGTTTTCGCATGGGAACCATCGGACATGACTGGCGTCCCCCGATGGGCAGCCGAGCACAAGCTTAATGTAAATGTCCAAGAGAAACCTATTGCGCAAAAGAAGAGATTCTTTTCGGAAGAGAAGAATCAAGCTATAAACAAGGACGTAGAAGAATGGTTAAAGGCCGGGATAATCAGACCCGTCCAATATCCAACCTGGATATCTAACCCCGTGTTAGTAAAAAAGCCGGATGATAGTTGGAGGATGTGCATTGATTTCAAGAACCTCAACTCATCGTGTCGCAAAGACTACTATCCGTTGCCCGAAATAGATTGGAAGATCGAGTCAGTAATGGGGTTCCGATACAAGTGTTTCCTATATGCCTACAAAGGATACCACCAAGTACAAATGGCAAAGGAAGACGAGGAGAAAACGGCCTTCTATACTGATCATGGAACATACTGTTACATCAAAATGCCGTTCGGATTGAAAAATGCCGGAGCGACCTATCAGAAACTAGTTGACTCTGCCTTTCGGACGCAAATTGGCTGAAACTTGGAAGTATATGTGGATGACATGGTCATCAAAACCCAAAAAGAGAAAGAACTTTTAGCCGATATAGCAGAAACATTTGACAATCTCCGAGGGATCAATATGAAATTAAATCCTAAGAAGTGTTCCTTCGGAGTGGAAGAAGGTAAGTTCCTCGGATATATGGTGACTTCCGAAGGGATCAGAGCAAACCCCAAGAAAACCAGAGCAATTGCTGATATGCAATCACCAAAGTCATTGAAGGAAATGCAAAGTTTAAGTGGTAAGCTTGCGGCACTAAACCGTTTCTTATCAAAATCTGTCGAAAGATCCCTGCCTTTCTTTGAAACATTAAAGAACATCACCAAAGACAATAAGGAGAAATACCAATGGACAGAGGCAGCTGAAAAAGCTTTTCAAGAAATGAAGAAGATGATTCTGGAGCTACCATGCCTAACGACGCCGAAACCAAAAGAAGATATGTACCTATATCTATCAGCTGCAATGGAGGCAATAAGTGGGGTAATGTTGGTCGAAAGGGAAGGACGGCAGATCCCAGTTCATTACGTAAGCCGAACGTTGCATGAGGCCGAAAAAAGGTATGCTCCGGTCAAAAAATTGGCTTTAGCCCTACTACATCTGTCTAGAATACTAAGGCGATATTTCGAAGCTCACCCCATCAAAGTCATAACGGACCATCCTATCAAGCAAGTACTAAACCGAGCTGAATCTTTCGGACGGTTAGCCAAATGCACGGTAGAACTAGGAGCTTACAACATTACCTATGTACCCAGAAATGCCTTCAAGGGACAAGTGCTGGCCGATTTCATCAATGAAGTACCCATCGGCACCATTTATCCAGATCCAAAAAGGAGGGACAAGGAGTTATGCAACATCTCCCAAACTGGAGAATGGATTTTGTACACCGATGGAGCTTCTAGCAAAAAAGGTTCCGGAGCAGGGCTAGTATTGATCAGTCCGAAAAAAGAAGAATACACTTATGCTCTCAGACTGAACTTTGAAGCTACTAATAACGGAGCAGAGTACGAAGCACTCCTGGCCGGACTGAGAATCGCAAAGGAAATGCATATAGAAGCACTGGACGTGCGAGTGGACTCAAACCTGGTGGCAAGCCAAATCAATGGGGAGTTTACTGCGTACACGGAAAGCATGACCAAATATCTTGCCAAAGCCAAGGAATATATCACTTGCTTCAAACACTTCAAAATAAAGAACATCCCAAGAGCACAAAACCAAAAAGCAGACGTATTAAGCAAGCTAGCATCCGTAGCATTCAACCACTTAACAAAGGAAATCCTAGTGGAAGTATTGGAGAAACCATCCACTGAGGAAGAGATGATCAACGCAATAGTAGAAGAAGAAGAGGAAAACTGGATGACACCCATACTCCGGTGCTTAAAAAAGGGATATAGCCGGAGGATCAAAACGAAGCCCGAACCCTTCGTATGAAAATAAGCCATTACACACTAATTGATGACGTACTATTCAAAAAATCCTATCTAGGACCAATGCTGCGGTGTGTGAGACCTTTCCAAGCCAATTATGTCATCCGAGAGGTACACGAAGGAGCATGTGGTATGCATTCCGGACCACGATCCGTAGTAGCTAAACTTATGAGGCAAAGCTATTACTGGCCAACTATGCACCGCAACGCTAGGGAAGTTATCCAAAAACGTGACTCATGTCAAATACATGCTCCAGTTCCTAAATGACCAAAAACAATGTTAACTTCCATCATGGCCCCATGGCCGTTCTTCCAGTGGACAATAGACGTGCTAGGACCTTTACCCGAAGCTCCAAGGAAGGTCAAATATGTAATTGTGGGCATTGACTACTTTACCAAGTTGATGGAAGCAAAGCCCCTAGCCAAGAAAACCGGAAAGGAAGTGAAAAAATTCGTGTGGGACAACATCGTCTGCAGGTTCGGATTACCTAAGATAATCATCACGGACAATGGAAGCAATTTTGTGGGGGATACGGTCAAAAGTTGGTGCGAAAGATTGAATATCACACAAATCAACACGGCCGTAGCTCATCCTCAAGCCAACGGATTGGTGGAAAGAGCAAATAAAAACCTAATGAAAGGATTCAAGTCACGACTCGGAAGGGAAAGATCCGGATGGGTAGATGAATTACCAAACATACTATGGGCATTCCGTACCACCCTAAAAACTAGCAATGGAGAAACTCCCTTTAGTCTGACCTACGGAAGCGAGGTGGTCATCCCAGCGGAAATTGGTATGCCCACCTTTCAGACCATGATGGCAAGCGCAGAAGATAACGACGATGAAATCGGTTTAAACCTAAACTTGTTGGAAGAACGACGAGAAATGGCAGCAATAAGAGAAGCCAAATACAAAAAGAAGGTAGAACAATATTACAACCGAAGGGTTAGACCTGAAGCATTCAAGGTGGGAGACTTCGTATATCGGAAGAATGAAGCCAGCAGGGTAGAAGATCAAGGAAAATTAGGGCCAAACTGGGAAGGTCCCTACCGGATAACGGAAGCCTACCAACATGGTACGTACAAGCTGCAAACCATGGACGACATAGAAGTACCTCGAACCTGGCATGCAATTAATTTAAAAAAATGTTTTATGTAATCAATTGTTCCGATAGACTTATTGTAAGGCATGAGCCATTTTCCTATCATCAATAAAACATCCTATGCAGTTGGGCCGTAAGAAAAGTTGTTTTTATCTAACATCAAATTACCTAGTAAGGAAAAACCCCAAGTGGGTATAATCTAAGGCCAAGAGCCGAAGGACACAGGTTGTCTGATATAACAGAACCCCAAGTGGGTATAATCTAAGGCCAAGAGCCGAAGGACATAGGTTGTCCGGTATAACAAAACCCCAAGTGGGTATAATCTAAGGCCAAGAGCCGAAAGATACAAGTTGTCCTGTATAACAAAACCCCAAGTGGGTATAATCTAAGGCCAAGAGCCGAAGGACACAAGTTGTCCGGTAAACAAAACCCCAAGTGTGTATAATCTAAGGCCAAGAGCCGAAGGACACAAGTTGTCCTGTAAACAAAACCCCAAGTGGGTATAATCTAAGGCCAAGGGCCGAAGGACATAAGTTATCCAGTATAACAAAACCCCAAGTCCAGTATAACAAAACCCCAAGTGGGTATAATCTAAGGCCAAGAGCCGAAGGACACAAGTTGTCCGGTAAATTAAACCCAAGAGGGTATAATTTAAGGCCAAGAGCCGAAAGGCACAAGTGGTCCAGTAAAATAAAACACCCTACGGTAGTTATATCGCACCCTGCGGAACGTACACATATACAACTTAAAAACAACATAAAGTCAAATAACACAAGTAGCAAAGAAGGGAAATGATATATATTCATATAATCAAAATCTGTTACATCAAGTATTCCGGAATAATGGAACAACAAAAGACGAAACACTGATAACCTACTCTATTACATAAAGTTGCTAAAGTACAGCAATTGTTCCGTAAGACCTGTTCTACAAAATGACGGAACATCGATAACCTACACTATTACATCAATTACGGTCAAGAGGATAAATAAAAGCTTCACGAGGAATCCGGGGTACTTAGATCCATAGTCAAAATGGAAGTACCGGACCCCAACACACGGTGCCCAAACGAAAAGAGTTAAGAGTAGCAGCTTCACAAAAGATCCGCAATACCTGTATCCATAGTCAAAATGGAGGTATGCGAACCCTTAAAACACTTCTTCAAACAAAGGCCGAGGCATTCTGATCTGAAGATTGGTTACCGGAGGGATTCTCAGTATGAGATTCGACCTCCGGTCCTTCAATTTCTGGAGTAGGAGCAGGATCAGGAACCAAGGATAGCAGTTCATCAAACTTACGGTAGATGGTCTGACGGATCTTTTGGATGAAGGGATAATCTTGGGAAAGAGCCTGATCATACAACGAACGGTATTTTTCATCGGCCTCCATATCCATCCCTTCAACCTCTCCCAACAATTTGGCCGCCTTCTCCGGCTCATCAAATAGGCCAGCCCCATCTATTAACCCTGATTGATAGTACAAGTTGAAGGGTTCTGCCAATGCCGTCCTAAATTCATGACTGCCAAGAAAACAATGGATAACCTCTGGAATGAATTCATTGATGATGCGGTTCCTCTCTATCTCGGCGTTACTAGCGGCTATAGCAATGTCTTGCTTCTCCTGATAAAGCTCTTTGTAAGCCTTCTCCTCGTCATTTAACTTCAGCTTGGCATCGGACAATTGGCCCTCCAGCAGCTTAATCCTCTCAGCCTGCTCACCAGAAACCTTCCTCCATTCCTCCTTTTCCACCTCAAGTTGAGAAACCCTATATTCCAGACTGGCGTTCTCAGCACGCAACTTCTGAATCCCCTCCGGATTCACCTTGGCGCACTCAGCATGCTTATCTTTCAGGTTCTTCAACTCCTCAGCCATCTCCCCAAACCTTTTCCAATTGTCATCAAAGGTCTTGTCACAAACCTTATGGGTTTCGGACAGTTTTTGGTGATCACAAAGAAGAGACTCAAGATGGAAGATGAGATCCGCTTGAGCCGTAGCATTTTTACCCAGCAGCAACCAAGACCTTCGGATGGCATCACTATCATCTTGACCATCCAAATACTTCTCCTGACCAGGGGTGGCCAAGTTGATCATCATATCCCGGCAGACATTCGCATTATTCATACGAGTCCCCCTCTTCACTGACCACGCAGGTATGAAGGTGGCATCATCCTCATCATCCCCCTCTATATCAACATCAATATCCTCCTCTTCCATCAAAAACTCCTTCCCCGGACGCTGGGAAGCACCCTTCGAACCCCCTGAAAATAAAGAACCTTCGTCAACAAATGGTAAAAACAAATCAAAGAGAGAAGTAATTATGAGCAAAAAGATTGTTCACAAAGACATACCAGATGAAAGATCTTTTGGGTGAACCGAACGAATAGGCTCTTGCTCCTCAACCCCCTCAGCAGCGTCCAAATCAATGACATGGTCATCAGCGGACAACTTGCTCCTCTTGTGAAGTTTGGAAGAAACACTCCCTCCGGCTCTCTTCAACGGGGGTTTCTTCAAACCCAGCTTTGCGGCCTGCTCCTTCTTTTTATCTTTAGCAGCCAGCACCTTGTTGTCCGGAACTTCAACCCTCCTCAGCTCCTCATCCTTCTCCGGAACCTCACTGTTGGAGGCCAGGGGGGGCGAGTAACGTGCATCTCATGTCCCCGCCCCTCCGAAAGTTGATCCCCCTTTACCTCATTTACGGTCTTGTGTAGAGGTGGTTTCTTCAGATAGCTCGACATAGTTACACCTGCGGATAAACAAAACCCATCTTTAAACATGAAAAAGGATACACAACTTAAAAATTCATATTTATAACAAAGGCTATACCATTCCCCTGCTCATCCCTCAAAGCCGGATGGTAACCGGTAAATTCCCAATGATCCGATAAGCCCAAAGCATATAAGAACGCCTGTGGAACTTGGCATGGCTCAATAATCGTCTCGGCCAGCCTTTCGGCATGAGAAGCATCATACTCATTCCTCTTGGGAAACGGGTCAGACACATCCGAATCCGAATGCCTCCAAGGCATAGCGAATGGAATAGCTCTCCTATCAATCAAGAAAAAGTGGTACTTCTAACCCTTCAGACAAGAAGGAAAATCCCCAAAACAAACTTTCCTATCCCTATGCACACGTTTTTCAAAAGAAAACCAACAGCCCTGCTTGCTGAGTTTATAAAAGACATGAAACAAAGGAGTGGTAGGAGGAATGTGCATGCTCCGGCAATACACCTCAAAAAGAGTGGCACGATGCATGCCCAGCGGAACCAACTGGGAAATATAGACCTTAAAATACTTGATAACATCTAAAAGAAAAGTAGAAAAAGGAACAGTGAGGCCGCCGTCAAAGAAATACTCAGCGTATAAACCAATGGCATCCTCAGGAAATCGATCCATCGTCATACCCGACAGAGGTACCCTCGGATGTAAATCCTTCGGTATCCCAAAAGTCTCCACTACGGCAAGTACTTCGCCTTCGTCCATCACAGACTGCCTTAGATGTATATCCTTTTTAACGTGAGAACTCTCCGGCATAGATATGTCTTCATACTCAAACGATGCGGTAGATTCCGACATAATGAATCCGAAAAGGAGAAGAGTATAGCCAAACAACAAAAAACTAAACGGACTAGGACGTACCTCAAAGACGATGAGAACAATCGTTCGGAATATGGAAGAGATAGAACTTGTCAGAAGTCTGTGTGTGTGGAGATGAAAAATTACAGTGGTGTAAATGAGAAAAAGAAAACTATTTATAGGCGGTAAAAATTAGGCGCGAAACGACACGTCACCCGTAGGGCAAACGTGTCACCATCCAAACCGTGTATCGTGAAGAACGTACACGTGTTCCAATCCAGAAGGCGCGGTAAAAAACGACGGCGCACCTTAAACGACACATTAATTACTTTTGGCACTTTGTACACGACTCTAACAATGACGAAGCTATGACTTACCCTCCGGAAAATTACAAAAGTAAACTGAGTATCATACCATTGGCATAACCAATACTATGATACTGGGGGGGACATGTTGGCGTATGTACCCTCCGGATGAACGCCGTACACAATACATACCCTCCGGATCTATATCAAGCAAAGCGTGCCCAAATGTATTCAAGCAAGACGGACCAATATCCGAAGGGTTGGGAACGTCCGCATGATCTCAGCCCTCCGGAGGTCATAACTGTTCGGATAAACCAATAAGTACATGAATCAAAGTACAAGTAAGTATACCAAGTATATGATAATGGAGCATAAACTAGCAAACATTAAGGAACTAAGTACAAACCTGCCTGGCACTCCATATTGAGTCTATAAATAGAGAGGAAATCTTCACTTAAAGGTTAACTAATTCTCTCACTCTCTAACTTCATTTATACTTTCTTTCTCTAAGAACATATACTTACTCTCACGCCAGAGGTTGGTCCTGAGATACAGTCCCGGGGCGAGACTAACGGACGTATCTGTTTTGCAGATATCCGAAGTAACCCACTACCAGCAAGGATCACCCCGGATCCGAAGGACCATTCAGAGTCCAAAGGATTCACCTCGCTTGTCTGAAGTAGAAGCAAAGTTTTACTTCAACAATGCACTAACAACAGTTTGATCGATGTCGCAATAATAAGGTAGTTCCTCATTGACACTCAAAAATCAGTTTTTAAAATTACGCTCTACATGTTCTTGGCGTTGATCTTTTCAAACTTCCATTAGTAGCTTAGTTGGGGGTTTAGATAATATTAAATACATGAAATCTTTATAGCGTTGAAAAGATTTCCAACTTCAATGGAGATTTATGCCTTTGAATAATGTGTGTAATAGTAACGCCACTTAAAATCATCGAATATATTGTCAACAATTTTTCTTTATTGCTTTCTCTTTTATTCTAACTCGTACGTTTAAAAATAATTTCATAACACTATGATCCAGGATGGAACCAAGGTAGGTCCCAGGGGTCCGGAACACTCATGGAATTTTGCAATGTAGTGTTAATTTTTGTAAAAATTATTGATTTTTCTTAAATACACCTGGTCCAATAAAATTGTGTTCCTTATTTCGTATAATTTTTCGTAAATACATCTGGTCAAATTATGTCCTGGTTCCGTCCCTGCTATGATCGATAATGTTTTACTACAATGTCGAGAAAATAGATTCATTATACAGGTGAGGTTTTCTCTATCTAGACTATCCAAAAAAGCAAGTCGTGGATTCAAATGTATGAGGTCTAATCGGATATCACTGTGATTGTTTCTGAATGCTTTCCCTAGCCACCTTCAAGTTTTTTATCTTTAAGAGTTTCGAACTTCAAACTTTTGGTGAGTGTATCAGGGACATCTAGCCACTAAACCATATTGATAGAGGTTTAGAAAACGATATTCACTGCTTTCGCTTAATGCAATTACGATAAGAGATTTCATGTTACAAGCACTGCATTATAACCCCGTGTTAAATATTGTTCTTCTAAAATATGTTATAATAATTTTAAATAATAAACTACAAAATAATATTTTAAAAGAGCCGTTGCAATTCACAATAGCTCGTGTTTTAATTTTAATATTTATAATATCGTGCATATACCGAGATTGGGTAGTACGATTAAATTAATTTGACTACGATAATAAAATTTTGATGGTATTAGTTAAATTTGTATAATTATTAAAATTATGAAGAAAAAAGAAAGAATTCTACACTTGAGAAATTTAAGACTAGATTTATCTATAAAATTTTGGTTTGAATGTAAATTTTAATAGGCAAACAGAATATACCGTTATTCATCCTCTAAAGTTAATTTTATGAATTACCCTTTTTTTATTAAGTTTATTTATTTGCAATTTAGACATTTGTATTGGCTTTTTTTAATTATTTTTATTTGAGCCAATTTTAACTTTTATTGTTCAATGAAAATGCTCAATTTGACACCTAACAAAATGATATGTTTTTTTTGAGATTTTCTCGAAGATACTTTTTTACCTGCTGAAATGCTCTCAATTAAATACTCTGTATTAATTTGTTGTCTTCCAATAACAGTGGAAAAAAACCTTATCAAATATATTCCAAAGAAGGAAAAGCATGAAACTGGATAATATATATTACAGTATCTATCATATATCATTCCACTTAAGTAGATTCACACAAACTAACACATTCTTGTGATTATACACATATATGTTTCGAGCAAAAACGTATTAGAACAGGTTCTTTCATGAAATAATTAATATGAGAGGCTCAAAACAGTTTGTTGCATAAGAAGTATGATAGAATATCGTACGGTTGCCTATAAGATAGAATATGTATATTTGGGTAAAAAACGAAACAATTAACAAGTCGAGTATCAAGGCATATTTAGAGCACAAACTCATAAGGGCTTACATGAGCTTAATCGTATTTTTGCAAACATAAACTTGTTTTCAAAATAAGTTTCTTCTACGTGAGAAAGTTTACAGAAGCTTATAAAGAGCTTTTCAAGCAAATAAACTTCTGAATGGAAAGCTACTAATTAAAATATAACTATTTGAAATAAACTTGAGGTTTTCAGCTCAAGTTAATTATTATATAATTGGATCCCTTTCCTAGTTATATACTTCCTTAGTTATATATTGAAATTTAATTTATAAAGTTGGTCCTAAAGAAATACAAAAGCCATCAAGATCAAATTTGATGATCCCACCTAATTACTTGCCACCACCAATTAAGATCTCCAACAACAAAGTGACTACTTGATATTCTCTAGATTTTAATCAGTGGTCTGGTAATACATTATTGGTATGTTTGGCAAATCTAGTTGATAGTGTAACTAGAGATGAAGCTTAGATAAATGAGAAGTGAGTAGCATTTTATTTTAAGGGTTTATGAAAAATTATTGTTGTATAGACTTTTATAAGTTTTATCAGTCCCTTTGACAGTCATTTTCCCACTCCCGTGGTGGCTTCGACTTGGTTTAAGTGAGTAGCACTTTTATTTAAGCAGGGAGCTAGGGAAAAAAGAATACAAGGTAACATGACAAGCGAAAACAATTTTGAAGGTTTAAGACAATGTACACACTACTAGTCGATTTTTCCAAAACCTCAGTGGCATGTTTACCGGCTGATCTCTGTCACTAGAATGATAAAGGAGGAAATCAAATTATCGTCAATGGAAAATTCTGTTGCTACATATCAGTCACTAAATGTCCTCTTGTAGTTCCGAATTGCATGTATAGGCTGAGATGACGCATCTCATATTTGTTAAGATTGTAACGTGATCAGTGGCGAAACTAGAAAATTTTCAGTGGGGGTCGGGATTTAAATTTTTTTTTCCTAACGCTATTTTTCGGGTAATATGTTCGGGTCAGTGATTCGATTCGGGTCGGGTCAAAAATTAAATACTATTATTATATAAAAAAAAAGTTTCAATCACTAAAAAACTAAACATTTGTCCAAGACAACTACACATTAAAAAGGAGACAAACGGTTGGTACCTGGTTCGATTCATTGAAGAAATTAGAGTTCAGTCTTTCGACCTTTAAGATCCTTGAATTATTCAATTATGGACTCCGCAACAAACTTGTTAGCAATTTCTTTTTCTATGTAAATCACCATACTGTTTGCTAGATTCTGAGGGTCGAAGGGGGAGGGTTTGGGATTTGGTTAATTGGTTTGTTAATTGTTAGGGATTGTTCCGTTTTTTTTTTTTTTTTTTTTTTTTTTTTTTTTTTTTTTTTTTATTTTTATGGGCTAAGTAATGGATTTTAGTTTGGGATTTGGTTTGTTAATGGATTTTAGTTTGGGGAGATGAGCTTATGTAAAATGTAATGGATCAATTTTATTGCTTAATGTATAAAAAAATTTCACAATTAAAATGGGGGGTCGAAACCGAAAATGCCAAAATTTTTCTACACGAAAACTATATACCCCCTACATCGCAAAAAAATATTCGGGGGGTCGGGCACCCCTCCCTGCCCCTATATAGCTGCGCCAATGAACGTGATTTGATACCTAATGATAGGTTTGATACAATATAAATACAATAATAAGCAATAGATGGGCTTGGCCCGGTATACACAATATAACATCTACTAACAGCCCCTGCAGTTGGAGCGAGAGGACACTGAACGCTCAAACTGGATCGGAACTCATCAAATAAAGCAAATGGAAGACCCTTAGTGAAGATGTCAGCATACTGATAACGAGAAGGAACATGTAATACGCGAACGTGACCTGCTGCAACATGATCTTTAACAAATGTATGTCAATCTCGATATGCTTCGTGCGTTGATGTTGCACGGGATCAGAAGACAAATATACCGCACTGACATTATCACAATAAACCACGGTAGCTGAATGTAAAGGAGAATGAAGCTCACGAAGGAGATTCATCAACCAGGAAGTCTCAGCCACCGCATTGGCGACACCACGGTACTCGGCCTAGGCACTAGAGCGAGACAGAGTGCATTGCCTCTTGGACGACCAAGACAGTAGATTGTTGCCAAGAAAAAAACAATATCATGAGGTAGAACGTCGAGCAGTCGGACAACCAGCCCAATCAGCATCCGAATAAGCAACAAATGAAGAAGTCGATGAAGAATACAACTAAAGGCCATAATCCAAAGTCCCGCAAACATAGCGTAAATTCCTCTTAAGAGCAACAAGGTGAGGCTCCCGAGGATCTTGCATATAGAGACAAACCTGCTGAACTGCATAAGATAAATCAGGTCTAGTAAAAGTGAGATACTGTAAAGCCCCAGCAAGATTCCGGTAAAGTATCGGATAAAAAACCGGGGTACCATCAGCTCCCAACTTGGACTCGGTATCAATAGGGGTCCTGCACGAATGACAATTGTGCATACCTGCGCGCTCAATAATCTCTGCTGCATACTTTTTCTGGTTAAGAAACATCTCCTGGGTGGAACGTGAAACAGAGATGCCTAAAAAATAGTTTAGCGGACCAAGATGTGTCATAGAAAACTCCTGATGTAAAGAAGCTATAATCCTCTATAAAAGGGTGGTAGAAGAAGCTGTCAACAAAATATCATCCACATAAAGTAATAGGTAAGCAACATCAGATCCTTGTTTATAAGTGAACAAGGATGAATTGCATCTGCTATGACTAAAACCAACATGGGTAGCTTAACTCGCAAACCGCTGAAACCAAGCACGCGGTGCCTGCTTAAGTCAATATAAAGATCGCTGTAAAAGACAAACATGGTTAGGACGCTGAGGATCCTGAAAACGATAGTCTTAGATAAAGTACCATGTAGAAATGCATTCTTGACATCAAGTTGATGAGCATGCCGATGTCGAGAAGTAGACAAACTGAGAACGTACGAATGGTGGCCGGTTTTGCCACCGGACTAAATGTGTCATCATAGTCAACACCAAGTTGTTGACTGTTCCCATTAGATACAACGCGTGCTTTATACCTGCTTAAAGTTCCATCTGCAAAATGCTTGTGCTTAAACAACCACATGAAACAAACTATGTTCGCGTCAGATGGTCGTGGCATAAGAACCAAAGTATTATTTTTTTATTAAAGCATTATATTCTTCAAGCATAGCTCGTTGCCAATTTGGATCTTTGATAGCTATGGCGGATGATTTTGGAAGGGGAGATATAGTAGACACATGACAATTGTAACGCGGGTTTTTTTGTTCGTACCAACTTGAAAACGAGTGACCATGGGATGAGTTGAGGTTGGGTTGGGTCGAGGCTGATGGGGTGCTGTAGTAGGCGCGGTAGGAGGGGGTTGGGTTGTATAGGTGCGGCGGCTTGTGGGGAATGTGGGTTGGTGTGAGATGGAATGGAGGAATCTGGTGGAGTATTTTGGGTAGGTGAGATGGAGGGATGTGTGGGTAGTGGATGTTGAGCCGGTTGTTGTAGGATTTGTCGGGCAATTAAGTTAGGGATATTATTAAGGAATGTATAAGAGGGAACATCATTAGGTGTAACGGATCCGTAAGGAAAAATGGTCTCATCAAACGCGACATGTCGAGAAATAATAATTTTGTTTGTGGAAAGGTTTAAGCAACGGAAACCGTGGTGATTGGATGGGTAGCCAAGGAATATACAAGGTGTAGAACGTGGGCCGAGTTTGTGATTAGTGTCAAGTGAACATAACACAAACACCCAAAGACACGTAAAGATGTGTAATTTGGTTTAGTGTTATATAGTCAGAAATGAGGTGTGTCATTATTGATTGCGGTTGAAGGTAAATTGTTTAAAAGGTAGGCGGCCATGTGAAGAGCTTCAACCCAGAAATGAGGTGGAAGATGTGCTTGGAAAAGAAGAGTGCGAATAAGGTTGTTTATGGTCCGAATCATACGTTCGGATTTACCATTTTGTTGTGAGGTGCGAGGACACGAGAAACAAGTATGGATCCCGTGTTTGGTAAATAATTGATGAAAAATGGTGTTGTCAAACTCACCACCATAGTCACATTGAAAAGCTTTGATTTCTGCGTTAAATTGAGTTTTCACAAGAGAACGAAATTCGACAAATTTAGCAAAAGTATCGGATTTATTACGCAATGGATATACCCAAAAGTAATGAGAAAAATGATCCAAAAAGATAACATAATATTTAATACCACATTGACTAGAAAGTGGGGATGTCCACAAATCCGAATGCACAATATTAAAAATAGAGTTAACTATAGTATCAGAAACAGAGAATGGAAGCCTCATATGCTTGCCAAGCTGACAAGCAGGACAAAGTTGGGGAGACTTCACTTTATTACACAAAATACTATTATGGGAAAGTAAAGAACGAAGCACTTCATTTCCTGGATGACCAAGTCGTTGATGCCACATGTGATGACTAGTGAGAAAAGCTTGTGGGTAGGAGGTAGGTGACGTGACAGGATAGAGATCCCCGGTGCTATCACATCGGAGCAGAACTTGTCGAGTCAAATAATCCTTCACGAAAAAACCAAACTCGTCAAAATCAATAGAAACTTTGTTGTCACGAGTAAACTGATGTATAGAAATTAAATTTTTTACAATATGTGGAGTAATTAAAACATTGTGAAGATGAAGAGGACGATGGGGGTTAGGCAACAAGCTATGGCCCGTGTTGGTGACGGGAATGGAATTACCGTCACCAACAAAGATAGACGGATAAATAATTTTATTATAAATAGTACGAAGATTATTTGCATTGGAATTTAAATGCCAAGACGCACCTGTATCCATATTCCACTTGACATCTCCGAAATCCTAAAGAGTCAATGTGTTAAATGCTTGCGGGAGAAGTGTTTCTTGACCATTATATCCGGCAAATGAACTCGGACTATGCTGCAAAACCTGTGGGACCTGCTGTTGGACCGAGGAACCGGGCTGTTGGGCCTGATGAACAGTACCTGATAGGTGGGCCTAAGGTGCAGGCAATGGACCGAAACTAGGAGGTGTGTGAGAGCTATTATTTGACCTATTATTTGTCCTGTTATGTTGAGCATGTGACAGAATATTTGACAAACCATATTGGGCCAACAATTGTTGGGCCTGAACTAGCTGCACAAGTTGTGCCTGACCCAAACTTTGAATATTATTGCCAGTAGCATTAAAACTTGGTCCACCAGTGGTATTATGCATTTGACGAGAAGCATTGGAAGACCAGGAGGTGGTGTCATGTGTAATAGAAGGGTTTTTTCGTGAGGTAGTTCCATGCATAAATCGGCAACCGGTTCCCCACTTACAAAGACCCGTTCAAGCAAAGTGACGACACACATTCTGAGAAGTGTTACCACGTGTGTCGCGGGGTCTTGTGTCACAGTTTGAACTTTGGGCTAGTAAAACAGTTGGAGCCGAGGAATTGGTTAGGTCATTCGAGGGCTTAGCTTTGTGTTTAAGGCGAAAGTCCTCGGTGGTGACCATTGACCTAACCATATCTAGGTTTAGAAATGGGTCACGGTGAGCAATAATCCCGGCCACGTGAGCAAAACGGTCACTCAAGCCATTAAGGGCATACGCGACAAGGTAATAATCCTGCATAGGAGAACCTAGGTCGGCTAGAAGTGTAGCAATAGATTCTATTTTACCAAAATATGCATCGACGGTCATGTCACCAATGGTTAAGAGCCTTAGTTCCCCACAAAGGGCAATGGTTTTGGTCCGGTTGTTGTCAAGAAATATCTTTTCAAGATACCTAATGATAGTTTTGATACAGTATAAATACAATAATAAGCAATAGATGGGCTTGGCCCGGTATACACAATATAACATCTACTAACAATATTGAGTCCAAGATTTTAACCATTCATTGCATGTTAAATTTATTAGAGGATATTATAATATGGTATTAGAGCCAGCTTGATTTCAAAACCTAGTCGGTCACATTAGCGGTTGCTTTTATGCCACCTCGTCAAATATGCTTATCTCCTTTACAAACCCTAATATGAAATATATACATGGAATTTTCTGTCAAAACCATATATGCTTATTGTTTTGTTGTTTTGCCATAATATTTAGATAGCTCGTAGTTAATTGACATCGTCAGCGCCATTCACACACTCTTGGAAGCCAATGCCTCAATTATCAAAAATCAAAAAATAATTCATTCCATATCTACACCAATCCGCTACAGTTCAGGTCAATCAGTTTACACTTATGTAATCTCAACAAGAGTAATGATCTGAATCCTAAAAAAATAAAGAAAAAAAAGGTTCAAAAATGTTTTTGCTTTCGGCTAACGACCTTTGCTGCTTTGTTTTACTTTTACTGTTGTTATTTAAAAATTTGTATCTGCTTATGTCTTCACTAACTAATTAGTTGTTGCTTTAATGTTTACATTCTTTTAAATCTAGTAAAGCTTTTGCGATTTCATCACTCGAAATGCGAAGAAGTACGTATTAGAGAATAAATAGGACACAAACCTACCCATCCTATTCAACAAAGAATTTCACTATTCAACAAAACTACCCTTCCTATTTGATAGAGTATCTACAATGCAATGATTTACATGACTTTTCACTATTTAGAAAAGCTATAAGTATGTCTTGAAGCATTGGGACAAAGAATTTGCAATTGACTTTTTTGAGAAAGACTTGCAAACGACCAAGTGTTATATGGAAAAATCAATAAGTCATTTTCATTAATTGCATACTTGTTGAGTTTTCTTCTTAAACCCACCATTAAAGATGCAAAAGCTATTGCAAAAGCTTTTTGAAAAAAAAATTTACACCCGCCATTTAATAGTGTTAAATACATTAAGTTTTTTATTACTTGATGCATTACGCATGCTCTTAGTACATCATCCAATATTATAATTTAATTTTCTATACTAAGTACATTAATTAACAAATCAAATGATCATCACTCTAAACATGTCATAACATGATTGAAGTCGGCTCTCTTTGGATTCGATATGCTTGGGAAAGAAGATATGCTTAAATAAACCATTGGTGACAACATTACGGATCCATGAATATCACTTCCTTAATGTAGATGGTGCAGGTAGCTCTCCGAAAGGAAAGAAATGGATCAACCAAATGCTCTTGTTGATGTTCTCAGGTGGGCCGAGTCGACAAAATTCAATAAGGATTTGAAAGGTTCTTTTGATATGGTAAACATTTTTATTGTATCAAAATAGAATTTACATAGTTGTTGAAGGCAAATGAGCAACAAGCTGCTCCGCTAGCCCTTTTTGGATTTCAAAGCTAACTCTTTTGATGTGGTCGTTCATACAACAATGTGGACAATTTAGCGTTACTGAAACAAGTTATGCTTCGACTTGAAACCCCCAAGAAAAGACACACTTCTTGAAGAAAATATAACCCTCTGTCACTTGTGGATTACAAATAGAAGTAGGATTTTAAGCATAAATTGGACCGAATGGGTCAATGATCCCATATCCGCTTGTAACCCCTACTGTAACTCATCTATCTAGCGTCTTGCTAGGTGTTTTTTTTTTATTTATTTATTTTTTATTTTTATTTTTTTTAAATAATATTTTGCCACTAAAAATAAATAAATAAATAAATAAAATCACAGTGTGGATCATGATTCACAAATGGTGGATGCTAGTTGACACACTATAAGTTGTTTGCCTTAAAGCTTGGGCATAAAGTTGTGATCCTTCAATCCTCTTGGATCTTTTGTGTTTCAAAGCTGCAGTGTAAAGACACAATCGGACATGGTTTAAAAACATTTTATCTCTCATAGCGTTCATAGGAATAGGCATTTGTTTTCGTTTTGGTTAGCTTCGATAGGTGATTCTATTTGAGCTTATACAAACAGTTGTTAAGTTTCTTTGTTTCTCCTCCAGCTTCTTGCTAGTTGGTCTTGTTTTTAATGAAAATGTCGTTAAAAAAAACACTTGTAAAAACGGATGAGAATATTATTTGACAGCAAGAAAAGACGGCTAGTTCTTTGTTTGAAATATCATAAAATTTATGAATCTTTTTTTCACACATATCTATATTCAGCTATACATAAACACGTAACTAGTGTACATTATTTTAGAGTGAAGTATACAAAAGCATTTTGGAATATCCATCATATAATTTGGAAGTCCATATTAGCATTGATCGTTATGATCATTAATCCATCCACGATACATGCATCTCATGAATATTTTTAGTCTACTTAGACATGACATGTGATTCGCTTTTCACCATTTTTATATTTTAAAATCTTACTTTTAGTGTGGAGGAATTATGGAACTTTTTGAAATTTCAGAAGAACATGATCGTGATGATAGATTCTTGTCTTTAGGAAATCACCAATCTTTTTGTAAAACATTCCATTCAATATAGAGTCGATTCAATTGACGAGGAAAATTGTTGGCAAAAAATATTAACCATTTTACTAGCACGCGGAAGCGCCTCAGACATGGTTGTGTATTAGCAATGATATGATTATTGTGCAAGTAGAATTTATGGAAAGCGCTGTCAAATATAATCTAAACAAATGTATATTATAACACCCCCAAAATTTGATACAGCGGAAGACTCAACAAGCTTTCGGGATGCTACGGGGATTGGTATCCAACACAAGACAATATAGAACGAGATAAAGTAAACATAATAAAAACACAACCAAAACGGGGTTTTAAGGTTTACATTTATCCCAACTTCATTCAGAGTCAGGCCCAAAATAAAATAACAATAGGTCCAAATTCAATTATCAGAGTTTAGAAAAATAGATCCATGAACCGAGAGCCTTAGCCGAGCCTTCCAATCCAAGCATGCACCACATCACTTAATTACCTGAGAAAACGTGCTAAAAGTCAGCTTTCGCTGGTGAGATCATAGGTTTAAATTCAACTAATGATATAGTGGACATATACGCAAAACGCTTGCTAGCTAGACTAGGGATTCGCTAAAAACCTGCGGATACCCTCCGCTCCAACATAACACACGGATACCCTTCCGTACTAACAAAACACACGGATACCCTTCCGTACTAACATAGATATTCGGGTAACCCCCGCAATACCAATAAATACTCGGATAACCTCCGAAGTATTAATAACCTATAGGTGCACACACTATAGTATCCGAAATCCTCAAATGAGCCAATCTCGTAATCCAACCATTATTTAGTCCACACGCGATGGTTCACTATGTGACTAGGGTTGATGTAACTCATCTAACCAAATCTAGTCCACACGCGATGGTTCACTATGTGACTAAGGTTGTTGTAATATTCGTCTAACCATAACTAGTCTACACGCGATAATTCACTATGTGACTAAGGTTGACAAATCTTCCTAGTTCCATGAGCATAGCAAGTTTTGAAAAGTAAAAGCGATAATAGTCCACATAAAACAATTTGCACGTTTCTCACCCCAATCATTGAAAACATAGTTCAAGAGTAAAAAGTGGGGTATGACTCACCTCAAGTCCAGAAAATAGCAAGACGAGGTAGGTAGAAATAAGATGTATGATAACTCACGAAACAGTAACTACGGACTTGGCACGACCTAACAATATTAACTCTTTCAGAAATCATTTCCTCAAATATATAATATTCCCAAACCCGGACGAGAATCCGTTTTATTACCGAAAATCCATTTCGTATTAGTTTGGTGTATTTGCGTTTGATATCCATACGGGTGGTGGGTCGACTCAAAACAAACCAACAAGATCGCACATAAAAAGATAAAATAAACTATAGATCTAATATTAGCCCAGTATATCATTTAAATAAATCGCCAAAGTTTACCAAATCCGCCGATTTGATAATCCTCATATTTATTTACGTAATATACCGTTCCAAGATTACACCCAATCTAAAACACATAGCACATAATTACTATATAGTATATATCGTAGTTTAATAAATTCCTCATATATATCGTCAAATTGGCCAGATTCCCCGATATATACACTCGCAATCTATTACACTTTACATATACTACAACCTATGGGCGTCGTAGGATACGATGCCCACTAATATATTTGTTTCGTATAACCAAACAACCCGGCTCAACCTTACGGTTAAGTGGTTATTTATTTATAGAAAACGTCGATATTAGTCGTCATATATCCGTGATAACACGAACGTCGCAAATAATAGCTTACCTGGACCCGAGTGACAACAATTTCGCCTGACTCAATAAGTTTATCCGTTATATGTCCAAAACGACATTTTATTAAATGTTTCATAATTGTCGGGAGTTTCCCGTTATATAACATTATTTTTATAATAACAATACGTTTAATAATATTACGCCACTTTCGTAGCCTAATATATATCTAATCGTATTATTTATAATACGACTCGTGATTATTATTATTATTAATATACGCGTTTATATAGTTATATATACGTTATTCACGTATATACTTTCATATAAACGTTCATATTATCAATAATTATTATTACGAGTTTTATTATTTCCGATTCAATTTTAATAGTTATTGAGTTATACGAAATGGTCATATGTCCGAGTCATGACCCTCGGCTCATTGTCCAAGTCCAATAATATGCAAAAGTCATAAATAACAATTCTCCGTCCAATCACAATCTCAAACCACGGGCTACAACAATAGGGTCCGACTACGGCACTCGACTAACCTATCTCCGTCAATCTAACGACCGTCTCACAATCGGTCCCCAAATCACATTCCAATCGACAACAACTCCTCAATACCAAAATCAATGTCCAATTCGACCACATGAATATACGGCCGAGAAAATAAATTCCACAACAACAATATACACAAGTTCACATTTATACAAAAATATAACATTAACAAGTTAATGTGTGGGTCGGTTTACCAAGCCGACCCGAGCCCTCGACTCACTTGAGTCTCGGCTCCGAACCACGAGTAACTAGAACTGGAATCCAACATCACATAGCTCACAAGAGCTAACCAAGATATCATATACACCATTCGACCCAAATGGTCAAATGGCAACAAGGTTGCATTCGGCTAAGAGCCGCGACCCAAAGGGTCGAACCATAATACCAAACGAGCCAATAGGCTCGAACCACACCCAAAGAGAACCCCTAAGAGGGTCTCGGTATGGCCAACGAGCACAAGAGAAATCCCCGAGACCACAAGGTCTCGGCTAGCAACGAATCGGGGTTCACCATACCCTCGACAACCATCAAAACAATCAATCATCAACAAGAACCAAAGCCACACAAGGCTCGAACCAAATAAGCCGAGAGTATAACTCTCGGTTCCGAGTCAACCACAACCAAACCAAGAAACCCGGATACCAAACCATTTGAAAACTTAGTTTCATCAAAAACCCATCATCATATCACGTTTTAAATGAAAACCCACATGGATCTCATCCATTCGTGACCTTTGGTCACGATTCGAACCCATAAATCGAGTCAAAACTCGACCTACCTTCCAAAATAATACCAAATCGAAGAGCACACAAGAAATAACAAGAAGTGATGATGAACTCGTGATAAAATTTGATTCGAATTGGTGTTATAGTAAGAGTTAGAGCGCGTGTAGGGTTAGATCGGATAGAGGATGTGATGGGGAGTTTATTGGTGGTGGTCGTGTGGTGTGGGGGTCGGCGGTGAAGCAGTGGTGGTGGCTGGAAGTTGTGTCGGCTAGGGTTTAGAGGAGAGGGGAGATGAGTGGAGAAGAGAGAGTGAGATGGGTGTTTGTTTGTGTTTGTTTGTGTGTACCGAAAAAACCACAAGGACCATATATTGTAGTTTACTCTTATTATTATTAATAATAATAATAATAATAATAATAATAATAATAATAATAATAATAATAATATTACGGTGTGGAGCGGGTAACGCGGGTAGATGTAAAAACACGTGGCCCGAACCCGAACTCATTTCAAAACTTCCATATCACACGAGAACCTCTCGTAATTAATTAAAATATATATCGGACTCGTTAAGACGAATCATAAAATTGTCGTTAGGAAATCCTAGTGCCAAAGTCAACGTAGTACCAAGTGAGAATTCAAATACACATCACCGATCATTCAATCAAAAATGAATTATGAACATAATTCACGAATTCCATAACGTCATTAATTAAAATATCCATAAAATAGATCTTACAAGTTCGTTGTGAAATGAAAATTTCAAATAAAAATTATAAACGAACTTAAATTGTAATGCGGGTCTTAAAAATAGCTCCCTAAACTGCCGGTTGTCACATATATCCCAACAAATGAGTCATGCATCATTATACATTTATACCCTTAACTTATGCATTAAATGTAAAAGCTTTAGCCTTTTAGAGCATCCAGGGGTCGGCAACACACCCCTCACCCCAAATCCCTTCACTCACTTACAACCAATCCTCTTATGCCATATCATTCTCTCACTTTTTCCTTCACTCAACCATTTTTGTTGGCATCACACCCCTCACCCTTCACTCACCCATTTTAATGCTTCAACGTTCCATTTTTGCTCTTCTCTCCATGCGGTAAAGTTCCCCGCATTTCTCCTTCACCGAGCGGTAACAGGGGACAGGCGGCGGTGTTCCCGCAGGGGAAGCCCCCCGTGCCGTGCCTCCCCGCACCCATTGCCAACCCCCTAAGAGGTCCATGAATAGGTTTAAAAAACTTGAAAATGTTTATATCTTGTTTCAACAATAGTGATAAATCTAGATGGCATGAAAAGGTCCTAGTTCTTGGACCTTTTCATAAACTCAACATAATTAATGCATGTGTAATGTGTAGTATTTATAAAGTTGTAATATATTTTTATTATAGTGAGAAAATATTTATAAACTCAAAATGTTTATAATTTATTGATATGTGATGACATGAAACACTTATAAAGCTTTATAATTTTTAACCATAGTGGATGCTTTTAGCTATTTTAATTTATTTCTTTACTTTTCAATTGAAACTTGTGAGTGAAAGAAAAACGGGGTTCCACAACATTGAACCCTAGATTCGGGATAAGTTATTAACATATGAAAAAAATTAGTTTTAACCCTCTAAATAATAGCTAAAAAAAAATTATAATTGCTATTTTAGTTTGACTTTCATGGAAATAAAACAAAATATTTAAATTTTAAAATATCAATCAAAAGACTTTCAAAAATACAATCAAAATAAGTCCAATATTGCAATACTTTCAATATTATCGCGATTTTATAATTCATATAATAATATGAAAAAACTTAGAATATGTTAATTGATAATCCTTAATATTAGATCTGCTAATCAGATATATAACCTACTAACACGTATAAAGAATGTTTATGATTACTTACTTGTTTATCCTGCAAATGTGTAAGCTCCACAACCTTCTTGATCATCACAGAATCACCTTCTTGATCTTCTTGCTTCAATCGACCAGTGTAGGGTTTCTTAGGGAGAATCACTACTTGAGTTGCGTTAGGTATCCACCGATACTGCATAGGTAGAACTAGGGCTACGAACATATACAAGTTAGGAGAGTATGAACCTAGTTGATTGATCGACTTAGGGTTTGGGAAACCCTAAGTTCGATCCTTAGGTGATCGGCCAAATGGTTTTCAAAACCCTTTGGTTTGTATGTTCGACCGATCGAATAAGAGGAGGAGAAGGGAGACTTTAGGGTTAGAGGATTGAATTGTAAATTATTGAATGCCTTAGGCTTACATGGGACACTCCTAATAGAATTAGAAAACCCTGAATTAACCTTTAAGTATATTAAGTTAGACGACTTGTCAAACTTAATTCCCCATTTATCCCATGGGGATATTTGGTTGAACCTGTATCTAAAGGGACATGGTTAATTATCGTTTTATCCTTCTATGAAAATATTACTCTATTTTCATTTCCTTTTTAGCTCCATTTCACTTCGTCACTCTTTTCTCATTTCCTATTGCATGTTCCTTTTATTGTGCACCGGTGTGACGCTTCGGTATTTCTGTGAAGGCCAGTTGTGAAAGACGTTGTTCTTTCCTTATAATCCTTTCAGTTAGTAGATCAAGATCTCAAGAAGCAGTGTTTATAACACACGACTCGTGAGACTTGTTGGTAATGTTGGTTAAAAAACAACTTGACAAGGTTTTTAGCAAGGTTGAAGAAGAGTGGCTAGTATGAATACTATGGTTAACATCAAAAATCTCGATGGTAATGGTGTATAAAAGCATGGAGGTTCAAAATAATTTAGGTTTAAGTAATTTGGTCATGGTATTAAAACATAAGTCCATGGAGTACATGTCCGAAAGCGTGTTTGGTTTGAGGTGGAACTGTAGGAAGCTCAAGGAAATCTTGAAGCTGAGGTTATTCAGGATAGTAGTGATGATGTTGCAGTGACTGAAAGACAATTGGAGGTTAAACAACTTAAAAAAAATGGTAGACACGAACTGCTTAATAAATGAGCAGGAAAAGTTACATCTTAGTATAAAGGTAGGGGTAGACAATATATATACTAGATTATCTAGTCACGAGGTTGCAAATGATAATGCTGCTGTTATAAAAAAAGGACGGTGCCTTGACTAAAGTGGTTCCTAGGTCGAGGTTCAAACATGGTTTAAAAGTGCTTAGTATAAGTGTTGGCTAGTTTGATAGTATTACTAATAAGGTGAAAATTGTTAGTAATATTATATAATATTATACAACAAAGGATTTTTGTCCTAATGGTCTCTTGTTGTGTTAGAAGCTCCTCAATTAATGGTTATAGGTACAAGTCCTGCTTATGTTATAAATTTACTATATCACAAGAACCGTTTGTGAGTGATTCAATGGGAACTAAGGAAGTTGGTTCTACTCCTATAGTTGAAAAAATTAGTAAGCTTGAAAAGCTACTTATCGATGGGAAAGCTACTCTTGTGGATGATGAAGGTCATCCTATTCCGTCTGCATCTGTCACTAAGAGGGATAACCCATTTTCTAAGGTGGGTAATGTTGTGGTTTTTGATAGTGATGAGGATGAGGTTCTTAACACGTTCGACGAATCAGCAAATCTTTTTGGTGGAGGTCATGAGCGTGAAGATGAGTTTGATGATTATGATGATTACTCGAAGCAAATTTATGATCTTCCAGGGGAATTGGATGCTCTTAATGCCATTTATGGCTTTAACCTCCAAGGTCGTAGGAAGTAGTTTATATTTTTGTCCGAGTCTTTCAATATTATGTGGTAGTGGTTTTGTTTTCTTGTCTAGAAAATAGGAAGTATCTTGTTATGTAAGCTTTTCGCCTATGTAACGGGCTGAGATATGGGAATCACTCATATCCGTTGTACTTAAATGTTTTTTGGAGTAATATATTTACCGGGTCGTTGACCTTTTACCAAAAAAAAAAAAAAACTGTTATAAATTTAACCTCCCACAAGCTCTTAAAATAGATATTTTTTCAGTGCATTTTATAGAAGGATCATGTGCTTATGAAAATATTATTTATACAAGTACCATCGTGGGTTTATGTATGAATTAATTTGTTTGTCATATTTATTCCATTTTATAATTATAACCTTTCCGATTAGACTACCATGACAAAAATATCTAAAAGTATGAGCTATCAAATTATTTATCCTAACAAGCTATCAAAAATATCTAAAAATATCTAAATATTGTAAATCTTTTATCCTAACAAGCTATCAAATTATTAAAATTAACGTATTTTAAATACACTTGTGATTTGAGTATCCATATCTACCATCAATGTATCTTATTGTTTTACTTTTTTTCTTCTCAACTTGGTCTATTTTATCGATGACATGGCATATATTTTGCTTAATTTTCAGCATTTTCATATTATACAATTAGGGTCATATGATTAATGGACTTAAAGAAGCTTTACAAGTTTCAAAAAGAAGAACACAGCATATAAGAAGACGATCAAAATGAAATCTTGTGTTGATTGATTGGTTTAAAGGTTAACATCATTGGCATGTATTATCCTCAAGCCTACATCTGGCAAGCAATAACCATTAAACAAAATTATCACAAAGCCATATTTGTGTATTGAAAATCTGGCTTTTTGTGTTGCATGCACTAATTACAGATTGTTCAAAAAAGAAGGCTAGTCTTATCATTTTTTAATAAATAATTAAAACATCAATTTTCGAAGACGTCGGTAAGGGAGGAATTGAGAATACGTAACCTTCAAAATATCATCATTTTGAGATCGTATAGATAGTGAGTGTACGTAGGTTTGCTCGTACAAAGAGTCACTAGTGCTATAAAAAAGGACATTCTTATGATCATTTTCTAATAAATAAAATGTTATAAGGGAGGAAATGGGTTTGAAAATGCACCTTATAAGTTAGGAATATTATCATTTTAAGGAGTAAATTGCAAAATTCGTTCTCATGGTTAGGCCAAATTGCAGGTTTCGTCTCTAATATTTCGAAAGTGTAAGAAACTTTCGGTTGCAGTTTTCGTCCCTATCTAAAGTGAAATGATTAAACTACCCATGTCAAAAACTGCAACCCATGGACGAATACTGCCAACCATAGTTCCCCATATGAACGATGCTTGCAATTTCGAAAGATTAGAGACGAAACCTGCAATTTGACCAAACCACAAAGACGATTTTTGCGATTTACTCTCATTTTAAGAGAGTATATAGAAAAAATAAATAAATGATAAAAATGATAGGAAAAAAAGAAAAAGAAAAAAAGAATTAATTGTCATTAGGTTTGAGCTTTACATGGCTCAACCGCTACCGGGTACCATACAAATATGATTATGGTTAAGCATTCTTTCTTTGGTCAAATCATCTCAAACGTTGTCTAATGGCAAGGTTGCCCGAAGGTTTACAACAGACTCATGCCTAAATCTTGATGGGTGAACATCTTGTGAAGCTTATAGAAAAGTAAAAACTGGTCACGAAAATACATAGTTTACCACGTACGTCATAGGACTCAATTTTACTCAAATAACGTGGACACGAGTCCTTCTCCAATTTCCCTTCTATCCATTCAATCTTTAGTTAAACACTCACATGGTACCCGTGCAATGCGGCGGCGGGTGCCCTGTGATTAAAGTACATGCACCAACGAAATAACAAAGGCGAGTTGATTAACCAAAGAAAAACAAAAAGAAAATGATCTCAGTCCGGCTCGCTTCACCCGTTTTTTCCTCCAGTTCATTTTCGAACGGCTTTTATTGGCTAGCCGAACCGGTGGCAACTCCAATTCTCAGTTAAACCCGTTGATCCGGCCCGGTTTCAAAACCATATATCATAACGGTCTGGTTGAACCCATGTGTTTTATTAGTTTGTACAACATGTATGACATGTATTTTTCATTTTAGGGGTGCTTTAAAATAGATATACAAAGGTACCCAAATTAGGGGTCATTTCCAATCAAGTTATCGCACTTTTTTTCTTTGCATAAAAAAGTACCTAACTTATTTTGGGCAATTCGACTATTTTCGTTAAATATTTAACGGTCATCCATTAAGTTTTGCATTTCAAGTCCACCGTCGCTGCCACCACCACCAACCTTGCCCACCATCACCACTACCAAGCAACTCCTCCACCAACCCCACCCACCACCTCCTAAAATCACCAACCCCACCCATCACCACCGTAAACCACCAATCTCAACTACCATCACCAACTTATTCACCAACACTAACCACAGATGGTAGTGTTGGTTGGTTATGGTGATGATGGTGGCAGTGGGCTAGGTTGGTAATGACGACGATGTTGGTTTGGGGATGACAGTGGCGATGATGACAGTGCTAAGTAGCGTTTGGCTAAAAGGATGATGGGTGGTGTTGGTGGTGGTGAAGGTGGTTAGTGGTGGTATTGGTGTGTGGGTTTGGTGGTAGAGACGATGGTCGGTGGTGGTAGTGGGTGGGGTTTATGGATTGAGGCGATGGTAGATGGAGTCGGTGGTTTGCGACGGTGGTCAGTGAGTTGGTAGTGAAGGCGGTGCTTGGTAGTCATGGAGGTTGTCAGGGTTGGTAGTGGCGACGGTAGACTTAAAATGTAAAACTTAACGAGTGGTCGATAAATATTTAACGAAAATACTCAAATTTGCCAAAAAGATAAGTTGTGTACCTTTTTAAGCAAAGAAAAAAGTGTATATCTTGATTGGAAACGACCCCTAAGTTGGATACCTTTTTGTCTCATTTGCCTTATAAAATAACATTAATTAAAAGAGTTAAAAGTCAATAGATGAAAGTGTTGGTGGATTGTATTTAATTAGTTTATACTTTGTGCTTTAAGTGTGTTTTTCAATGTCTTAGTCAATTAATACAAGAAAAGTGATTCCTACATTATATGTAGTGTTGATATTAGAGCATAAGGTATCTATTGGTGACGTCGTGTAGTGTTGTGGGTAAAGTGTTGCCACCTCAGCATTTTTTCCTATAAAAACCAGAATCTATGACACCACACAAAACATCACTCCCTCCTATAACTCTAGATTATTCTGCCATGAAAGTTGAGATACCCCCAAACCCCACAGTTTATATTTTTATTTTTTATTTATTCAAATAAAACAACATAATAAACTAATATTAAACTCCGTTAATAAAAAAGAAATACATAAACTAAACTAGTATAGGGGAAAATTTGGCCCGGATTTTATTTTTAAGCTCCTCGATCATAGCCTCGTCTACCAGATTCATCTCGTTGGTGTTCAGTGCAAGCATCTTAAAGTCATCGTTCCTTTTTGAGCGATGAAAACTTCAACTCTCGCCATAGTCTTGCGCTTCATTCGTTCCATCTTCGTCTCACAGTTTAAAGCTAATTGTTGTTGCATCAATTCCCGAAGCTAATTGGGGTTGGTATAGTGTTTGTTGTTGGGAAATTTAGGTCTGTTGAAGTTGAAATCGTTGCCATAGGGTGAATTGATCGGGTGTAAAATTGGAAAATGGGTTATTAATATTGGTGAATTTGTTTGGGATTTGGTATGCTGTGCCGAATGATGGAAGTTGGTTTGTGTTTGAGATGATGGAATATGCGGATGATGGTGTGTTTGGATTAGAAGAAGATAGGGAAGTCGGTATTTGATTTTGGGGGTCGGCGAGCATGGAGTTGACCCATTGAGTGGGATTCATTTTTGTTATTTAAAGAGGTAGAAATAAGAGAATTATAAAGAGAGAAGTGAAGTTGGATGTGTGTGTCAAAATTGGATGAATTTTGGGGTATTTATAGGATTTTTAAAATGTAAAAATTTGAAAAAGTTGGGTATTATGGATAAAAAACGGCTAGAAAGGGGGGGGGGGGGGGGGGGGGGGGGGGATAGGTGTTAAACTTTGGACCGTTACATAACGAATAAAAAAGAGAAAAAAAATACGGGACCATTTGAGCTGGTGGGGACGGTGCGAAGCACGAAAACGCCACCCAAGATGTGAGTCTGGCATCGTCGTGTCACGTTTTGACGAAAGCGCCACCCAAAAAGCAAGGCACCGAAGCCTCTTAGAAAAACTGTTTTTAATATGCCATAATCCATATAGCTTGATATAAGAACAGTAGCTGAGTTTGTACATGCTTTTGTTTGTTTCCTAACTTTTAAGGAAAAGATTTGTATGTTTTGATCCTAGGTCAAAAAGTTTTACACTCAACAAAAGCAATCAAGAAAGGCAAGTGCTTAATCAACAAAAGTTCAGATTTATTAATTGCTAAAGCTACATATTAAGTACTTCAAGTTTCACATGTTTTGTTGAATAATATTATAGGTTAATATCGTAGTTGATGTAACTTGATTATTTAATGTCAAATACTTTCATAATTCACCAAAAGTACAAATAATTAAGCTTGTTTATTGTTTTTAATTCATCCACTCACTGAAGAAACTAAAGTACAGTAACTCGCAATCTTTTTGGAAATAGTACACATTTAGAAACGTGTGGAGTATAAAATTCATTTTGCAAGTTATGCAAAGAAAGGTGTTATGACTATTTGTTTTGAAATTTCACATTTTGAATAAGGATTAATTTTATTTTAAAATCCAAAATTAACCTTTAAGTTTTAAGTAAAGTGAAAATAACTATTCACAAGCACTCAAATCTGCAATTATCTGGATCATATCAACAACACATAATTTGTCCCCATACCAAAAGGAAACAATTGTGCTAAGTGGTGGTCAGTCTCATCCATTTTTGGATATTAATTTCTTCATCACAATTACCATATGTTTTGTGGTCTCGACACGTTTGATAAAGAGGCTTGTTGAAGTGGGTGTTGGTCGTGTTAATGGAATTTGATTGAACCTATCATGTACACTTATATATCATCTCGAACATAGATGGTCACAATGGTCACAAGTTAGAGGTAATGGTCATCAAACCAATCATTTTCACGTCAGCGCCACTTCACAATTTTGCACGTCATCAAATTAATGGTGACCACCCAAGTCAAACACATAAAAATACTTCATTTTTTAAAAACATACACGGCAATACACCCCATAAAAAGACACAATAAAATTAGTGCGAACCGTTAAGTGGTCTGCACCACCAAACCAATGCTTGTTTCTTCCTTTCACGCATGGGGTGGGAGGAGTTGTAAAAGGGGATAGCGGCCAAGATGGTTCAGCACCGGTGATGGTTATCACAACTACACAGTCTAACAATAGTTTAGCTCAATATTGTCATAAATAAGTAGGAAATGTCTCTTACAAAAAGAAAAGAAAAAAAATAACAAAACGTGGACGGCAGGATTCGAACCTGCGCGGGCAGAGCCCACATGATTTCTAGTCATGCCCGATAACCACTCCGGCACGTCCACTTTCTTGTTATAGTAAGCCTAGTTAATTATTTACAGTTGAAACTAATATTAAAATAAACAGTGCTATACCATGTGTTTGAGAGATCAATGCAGTTTGTCCAACCAAGATTTCCAAGTTTATAGGTTGATCACTTAGAGAATCCAAAGATGAAATTGGGGCTTGTTTTATGTTAGCTTGTTGGTCAGCTCGACCGCCAGTTAGAGGTTTGGTTAGGAGGTACAAAACTGGAGATAAAACTGCGATAGAGACAAAAGTATATAAAGTATAACGGTGCGTGCACCAGTTATATCAAGTTATCAAAAACAAAAACAGGTTTTCTTTAATGTTTAGTAAGCGTTCAGTATAGTTCCATGAACTAAACGATGATGGAAAAAAACAAGCTATAGTCACTTATGTTAAAGCATGTTCATACTGAAACTTGAGATCAAACCGGCAATGTAGGGTACCATTCAATCGTTAATATCCAGGTTCAAGCTCTAACCCTTAGCCTGCTTTGTTCAATCCGGAATACTCAAATACTCGAGGGTTATGTGTTGTACCCAAGTTAACAGAAAGTTAAATAGGATACAATCATGGATTCATGGTAGATGATTCGTTCAATCATATTGCTCGAGATTAAGGTTCAATAATGCATAGCTCATATATTATCCAAAATGTCTCAACACGTAAAAACTAGAATCAACAGAGTTGCTAACCGCATAAGAATGGAAAATTTTAAAAAAGTTGAACAACAAAGACAGCAGTGTTTCTTCTTGAAGTAGCCGCAATCATCTCAGTCAAAGCCTTAAAGGCTCGTCACGCTGAATCATGGCATCCTGAAAGTTGAAAAGACAAGATTTTAGAACCAAGAATCAGAATAAGGTGATCATAGTAGTAATTGCATTTAAAAGTGGTCAGCAATTCGGTTTGGTCCAATGTGTAAACGTAAAAATATTAGCTGAACGGAAACATGTCAAATTATCAAAAGTCATGTACAGTATTATTAACGAGTTTAAGACCTTCTAAACAGCTAATATACCTTATCTTCAGCAAGAAGGGGAGATGGAGAATAATTTCAAGCGTTTCAGCATATGCAGCCATTACGTACTACTTCGGATATAACCCTGTTCAAAGTCTTTGTAGCTGTAAATAAACGGGTAAAATTCAATATTTAAGGTCAAGAACAACGACAATATCAAACCGAATAAGTGAAAAGTGTCTCAGGTTTTATTCATCCGCAGTCACAACCTCAATAAACTTACGTTAACGCACAGAAAAGAATATATACATCATATAGCATTAATGTCTATGAAATGTGAATTCAATATTTCACAGTGAACTTTGCTACCCAAGATTAGATTTGAAGAATGACACATTAGTGTAAAAAACTACTTATTTTGTAAGCTTTACAAAAGAAAAGATACCGAGAAAGTATAAGTTTTACAAACCGTCAAACAATAGTATGCTTATGAACAAGGTATTTGACTTCTATTGCAAACAAAATATTGTCCTTGAGTGAAGATGATAGATAGCATTGTCTACATTACTACAAAATGAACTATTATCCAAAACATTGTTTTTCACATAATTTATTGTTACCAATATATGCAAAATGGACAACAGTTGCTTACTTGCCTTGTCGGATACAATGGTTCAAAAAGCTAAATAGCTAATTCTTATGACAAATGTTATACGTTCCGATATGAATAAAAATAGTAATCGAGTTTCACCATTGTACCACCACTGCCACTCAAAATTGTTTATAAAACACTCAGGCACTTAAGTTTTAATTTTGTTTCATCTTGTTGGAACACTGAGAAACAAACTGCAGCTTGTTTATCTGTCTAGCTACACGTGCGGATGCAGCATGCAAAGTGTGTAAATTAGTCAAACACGGTGTCCCGATTGTATAAAACAGATGACCTAGAGATACATTATGTAAAATACGGAGTAGCTAAACAGACACCAAGTCATCATACTTAAAAGTTAAAACAACTAGGATGCCAGATCAACTAGTTTACACAATCATCATCCCGTGTAAACATACATAAAGGTAGAGTGACCTGGGTGAAACTTCATTACCACATTTAGTTATATGAGCCTAAAATATTGTCTGGGTGTCCGGATTTGTTTTTCAGAACTGCAAATAAGCAATTATGAGAGTGTTTGAGATATTTTTTAAATTTTTCGCAAGTGAGCAGGATTGCTTATTTGCTCATTAAAAAGAACCACTTATCTATTTGCAAGTAATATAAGCAATTAGATTTGGTAAGATCAAAGCTCATGACTTTTACAGTCAAAAATACAACTGCAGTAAAAAATGTTGCTGAATTGTGGAATGTTATGTTCAAAACCTGTAATAAGAAGAATGGGAGTTGTAGGGAGGGTAAGAATTGGTTGCCTGGAGAGTTGTTTGAGAGAATAGATGATGCCTCTTATAGGATGCTACATGATGCCCAGTTCTGTGATGTTTGAAGGTCTGCAAAATGATATTATTGTGGCATTCTTAGTTGGAGGAAACCATTAAAACCGACGAGTGTTTCTGGTAGTGAGCAACACATTGTTGCTGACAAGGCCACACATGAAGCTTGTGTAAGCTTCAATGCTGCCATGAAAGAGTTGAACTCCCAATTCGGTGTTAGTGGGGCTGATAATGATACCTGTGGGTCTGTTTTGGTGGAAGAAAATGACACTAATGTCGTGGTAGAACCGGCTGTAAAAACGGCTTGTATCATTTGTTCGTATGGTAAATGAGTTAGTTAATCATAAGATTAATTTTGAATGCTTTGATACGGGCAAACAGACAAACGACATGGCTGAAGTTCAAATACCTTTGTCCTCAGTTTTGGAAGTTCATTCGCGTTTTGAGTTCAGCTTGTATGGCTATTTTGTGGGAAAGAGAGTTGCATTTCCAGTAGTTAAGAACTACGTGAGGAATGCATCGAAGAAATATGGTATTGTTCATGCAATGATGAATTCGAAAGGTCTTTCTTTTTCAAGTTTTCTTCTGTTGAGGGTATGAATGGAGTGTTGAATTTGCCTTTCCAAAAAAAAAAAAAAAAAATGAACGGAGTGTTGGGGATTGGACCATGGTTTATTCGATTCATTTCTATTATATTGTAGAAGTGGGTGCCTAATGCAAATTTGTTAAAAGAAGACTTGTGCTCGTTTCCGGTTTGGGTTAAATACATGATAATCCATTGTGGCCTTTACTGAGGATGGATTGAGTGCAATTATGGCTTCTAGACTTAATAATCCAATTATGCTTGATTCTTACACTAGTTCTATATGTATGCAATCATCGGGGCGTCTGAATTATGCCCATGCGTTGATTCATATTAGAGTTGATTGGGAGCTTAAGGATAACATGGTTATTGCTATTCCGAATTTGGAAGGTGAGGGTGATGTGCTTTATATGGTTAGGGTGAAATACAAATGGGAACCACCTAGGTGTAAGAGTGTGTATGTTTTTTGGCCATGATGGCGTGCCATGTCTAAAGCGTGTTGTTGATGAACCTAAGAAGCAAAATGGCAAGAATAATGATAGTTTTCGATATGCTCCTAATAGAGTTGTGCATGGCATTAATATGGGTCATAAACTTAAATTTAAGTCAACTAAATAGGTATACAAGCCCGTTTCTAAGAAGAATGGTGCGACTACAAGTGAGACAAAGAATGATCCTAAAACGACTAGACAAGAGGCAAGTACTTCAAACCATTTTGATGCTCTTAGGACGATTGAAAACAATGATGAGTTAGGTGCAAATAAGGTTAGTTCCAAAGGGGCTGAAAATGTGGATACAAACGTGGTGGTAAGGCCTCTTGGGGAGAGAACAAAGAGGTGGTTGGTTCGAAAATAGGGAAGAGCAAGGAAAGTGATGTGGCTGGTATGGAGAGTGAGAGTGACATGGAGGAGGTTTGTAACGAAACCGCAACTTTCATGGCATCTTAGACTGGAGGTGGAATTAGGAGGAAGAGCTTATACGAGCATTAGAAAGTTTATTATGATTATAACATATATGTTGATGATGAATGCAAAGATTTAACGAAAGAGCATTAGCATTTTGTGACGCTTTTGATATAAGGATTCGTAGTCAAGCTAGACATTAGTAGTTTTTACTTAGTGGTTTTTCATAAGTTTGAGTTGTCATCAGTGGCGGAGCCAGAAAATACAATCACAGGGGGCAAAAAAAATGTATTACACAGCATGTTGAGATATGTGGTTTTTAGGGCGTGTCTCTTTACAAATCGAGTCGGGTCAACTTAAATGCTTAAAGCTCTAATTACATCAACACTTATTAGATGTATTGGTGTGTATTGTTCAACTTAACTAGTGGTAATGATTTCAAAATTTTTATCTTAAAATGAATCGTCGGTTGTATTTTGTATTCACATGTAAAATTTATGAGAGCTAAGAATGAAAATAATACAAGTTATATATATTAAGGCATGCTTTCAAATCCGTTTCCATCACCAATGCTTTAATGTTTAGTGGGATTTTTTTTAATGAGTGCCTTCAAAACAAAATAATATGAACCATCTTTAAATGATAGTACATTAGTACGTATATGTATTTGTAGGTACTAAAACTATTACGGAGTATTTGTAAATTACTAAAGTAGTATATATTGCATAACCCAAGGGATGGCACTTCAATCCATAAAAAACGTGTGGCTGTAAAGCTATTCTTATTTACTTTCTATCTCATCACTGCCAAAACCATTTTACCATTATCATCTCACTACCAAAACTATTTTACCAGTATCATAACACTACCAAAACCGAGAAGCGGAAGCAAAGAAACCAAATATACATCTGCTCAAGCAGCAAAATTGTTTCCATTGAGAAGCCAGTGAAGAAGTGAGTGATGGGTTTTCTATTCCCAACTAGATTAATACGCAGCGGAAATAATAATAATCTAGGGCAAGAAGGGAACTAAACCCTAAAGGATCTAAACCTAATTAACTAAAAGCAACTTAAAAGAAATAAATAAATAAGTAATTAAAAAGGAAAGAAGAAAATTACTAACCTTTGAGAAAATCGAATTTCTCACGGGGACCACCTTGGTCGAACTTGGAGGCGAGTACCCAAACGAGAGTACCTCTAATAGTTCACACCCAAGAACCAAAAAGAAACTATTCTTTCGAACTCCTAAGGTCCCGATAAACGAAAGACTCTTATAAGGAGTAGGAATAAGAATGAGATGATTTTCTTAGTAATAAATTTGGCATGATCCCTCTATATATAAGGCAAGGAAGAGGTGTTGGTTCACCCTTTGGGGCGATGTGGGACAAACCCCAAAAACCATCCCTAGACCTTGTTACCACGTAACACTTAACGTGGTTATGCCGTAACTTATTCTTTGAATCATTTTCTCTTTTGCGGTTCATCGAGGGCGACCCAAAAAGGACTCCACTTTTGACGATAGTCTCACCAATTAGTTATGAACTTGGACATTAATTCCAACAGTCTCCCACTTGGACAATTCATCAACTATAATTGGTCTAAGCCTATTCCGATCAACTAAGCAGAGAGTGCCATCCAATGCAACTGCCGAACTCTGAATCATATCTTAGAGTCAGCCCTTAGATAAGCGATCAACTATTCCTTTGTTCTACTGATATCATATGAACCTGAGACATGGATTTTAATCAATTTCCAGGTTCAACATTATGTTTCTCGATTTTCGATTATTTGACTATATGAGACTACTGAATTGAACACATCAATTTAGTCCCGACTAGGCCTAGCACATTTAAGTCAATATTTAATCATCAAGGGGCCCATTGATATCGCTTTCCCTTTTAGGCGAAAGGAACAAATAAACTTTGAAAACATAGAACTAGTCAACTCATCATGTCATACCTAGCATATCCTTTATAACTGGCATTTACGCACAACGTTTGAATAAACTAAAGTATAACAGACTTGGAAACTAGATACTCGATGTATCTCCATTTTAAGAATAGAGGATATTATCATCTTAGAATTACTCGTGATCTCAATCCATGAAGTAATCTTTCTAAGTGCGGGTTTATCCTATACTTAATTCCCATTAAGTACTCATGAGTGTTGCAGCATTCTCTATGCTATGTCTAATCTCCATAGACAATCTACTAACACTCCATGACAGTCTTAAATCAATACTTACTTCCTGTAGTATGAATGACTGAGGAGGTTCGAGTAAACTAAGTACTCAGGAAGTGGATTCTAAACATGCAAAAATGAAACACAATAATAAACAATAGTAAATGGTAGCACACTTGCAAATAAACAAATCTCCATTATTTAATCACCAAATCTATTACGATTTCAATCATTGTTTATAATGTTTCAAACTCAAACTAACAACTAAAACTTTATTTTATCTTTCAATCCTATGCTCCAAGCATGTTCATCGTGTTTGGACTTAGCCAATGCCTTTGTGAATGGATCAGCTAGATTATCCTCTGATCGTATGTCTTTCACAATCACGTGTCCTTCTTCTACCTTTCTTCGAACAAAATGGTATTTCCTTTCAATGTGTTTTGACTTTCCGTGATCCTTGGGTTCCTTAGTCAAGGCGACTGCACTCTCATTATCACAGAATATTTCAATGGGATCTTGTACTGTTGGAACAACTCCAAGATCTCCAATGAAATTCTTCATCCAAATAGCTTCCTTTGAAGCTTCACAAGTTGCAATATACTCGGACTCACATGTGGAGTCTGCCACTGTATCCTGCTTTGAACTTTTCCACGTCACCGCTCCCCCATTTAGCAAAAATACCCAACCAGACTGTGAACGACTATCATCTTTATCTGTTTGGAAACTTGCATCACAATAACCAGTCACTTTGAGTTCTTCTTCTCCACCATAAACTAAGAACCTGTCTTTAGTATTTCTTAAATACTTAAGAATGTTCTTTACTGCTGTCCAATGACCTTCACCAGGGTTCTGCTGATGTCGACTCACCATGCTCAAAGCAAAGGAGACATCAGGCCTTGTGCACGTCATGGCATACATGATCGATCCTACAGCCGAAGCATATGGGACTCGACTCATTCTGTCCAGTTCTTCATTAGTTTTCGGACATAGATCCTTACTAATCTTTATGCCATGATGTAAAGGTAGATTCCCTTTCTTAGAATTCTCCATTTTGAATCTTTTCAAAATTTTATCTAAGTACGTGTCCTGGCTAAGTCCTATAAGACGCTTTGACCTATCTCTGTAAATCTTTATACCGAGAATATATGCTGCATCTCCCAAATCTTTCATAGAGAAACATTTCCCCAACCATTCTTTTACACTTTGTAATGTTGGGATATCGTTTCCTATGAGTAGTATATCATCCACATATAATACCAGGAAGACTACAATACTCCCACTGACTTTGATATATATACAGGACTCATCTTCGCTTCTAGAAAATCCAAACTGTGTGACTTTCTCATGGAAGCAGAGATTCCAGCTACGAGATGCTTGTTTAAGTCCATAAATGGCCTTTTGAAGCTTGCACACTCTTTTAGGATACTTTGCATTTTCAAAACCTTCTGGTTGTGCCATAAACACATCCTCTGTTAGTTTTCCGTTAAGGAAAGCGGTCTTGACATCCATCTGCCATATTTCATAATCATGAAACGCAGCTATGGCAAGCATTATCCTAATTGACTTTATTTTAGCTACTGGTGAGAAGGTTTCATCATAATCAATCCCGTGGGTTTGAGTATAACCCTTCGCTACCAACCTAGCTTTATAAGTGTGTACATTCCCATCCATGTCTGTCTTCTTCTTGAAGATCCACTTACATCCCACAATCTTAAGACCGAGTGTAGTGTCAACCAAATTCCAAACTTGGTTGTCATACATAGACTAAATCTCGCTTTTCATAGCTTCCTTCCATTTAGCAGCCTCAGGGCTTGCCATCGCTTCCTTGTAGTTAGCAGGCTCATCCAACTCACTTAGTGTACTATCACTAATCTTGTCCTCTTCAATATGAAAACCATAGTAGAACTGAGGATCATGAGGAGGCTTGCTAACTCTACCACTTGTTCTGCGAATGGGTAAGGATATATCATCAGGTTCAACAGGTGTCACCACCTCTTGTTGAATGTCAGTGTTTACTATAGGTTCTTCATCGGAAGAATCTTGAATTTCTTCAAGGTCTATTTTACTCCCACTGTCCTCTTTGGATATCATTTCTCTCTCGAGGAACGTTCCTCTTCGAGCTACAAACACCACATTATCCTTGGGTTTGTAAAACAAATATCCAAATGACTCTTTAGGATAACCGACGAAAAGACACTTTTCGGATCTGGCTTTTAGTTTGTCCTGAGCTTCTCGTCTAACGAAAACCTCACAACCCCAGATTTTGATGTGCCCAAGGGAAGGACGTTTTCCCTTCCACATCTCAAAAGGTGTCTTCGAAACCTTCTTAGTGGGTACAAGATTTAAGATATGGGCGGCTGTTTCTAATGCGTAACCCCAGAAGCTTATTGGAAGTGTTGCTCGACACATCATAGATCGAACCATGTCTAACAGGGTTCTATTTCTCCTCTCCGCAACTCCATTTAGTTGTGGTGTTCTAGGAGGAGTTAACTGTGAAACTATACCACAGTTTTTAAGATGATCGAAAAATTCGATACTAAGGTATTCTCCTCCCCTATCGGACCGGAGTACCTTTATCTTTCTGCCCAGTTGGTTCTCTACTTCGTTTTGATACCTTTTGAATACTTCAAAAGTATCCGACTTATGTTTAATCAGATAAACATATCCATATCTACTGAAATCATCAGTAAATGTAACGTAGTAGCGATTTCCATCTTTTGTGGTTGATCGGAATGGTCCACACACATCCGTGTGTACTAAGTCCAATAATCCTTCACCTCTTTCACATGTTCCTGTGAATGGTGATTTAGTCATCTTTCCCGATAAGCAAGACTCGCATACATCATCCGATTTGAAGTCGAATGATTCCAACACTCCATCCTTTTGGAGTTGGGCGATGCGTTTCTTGTTTATGTGCCCAAGACGAGAATGCCACAATTTTGATTTATCAAGCTCATTTGACGAACCAACATTTAAAATCACATTGCTATCATCACTAATACATTCAACAGTTTCATATATGCCTTTGCAAGGAGAAGCTTTAAATATAAAACAACCATTTGAATAAACCAAAATATCTCCATTCTCATTGTCAAATGAAAATTGATAACCATCCTTAAACAAAACATGAAATGAAATAATGTTTCTTGTCATCTTTGACGAATAACAACAATTATTTAAATTTATCCTAACTCCAGACTTTAGCATGAGCTCGTACTTTCCAATCTTCATCACAGGTGTGATTTTCCTGTTCCCCATGACTAAATTGAGCTCTCCATGCTTCAACTTCTTACTTTCCTTTAGACCCTGCGATACAGTGCAAATGTGAGTACCACACCCTGTATCCAAGACCCACGAATCAGAAGTTGTAGTATTGTGGAGTTCGATCATAAACATACCTGAGTGACTACTCTTTTCGACCTTTCCGTCTTTGAGGTCCTTCAGATATTTTGGGCAGCTACGCTTCCAATGTCCCTTTGTGTTGCAGTAGAAGCACACTGCTTCCTTTGGATCACTTGTCGGTGCAATATCAGATTCAGCCTTTCTCTTAGACCCATAATCGGACTTTCCTTTTGTGGCCTTTCCTTTCCAGTTGGAATGAGAAGTTTTTCTTTTCTTTGCATTATGACCAACAGTCAACACAGGAGCCGCTGAAGTAGAGGGCATATCAATATTCTTGATCCCTTGCTCAGCGGTTTGCAACAAGCTATGGAGTTCCATTATTGAGGTCTCTTTCCCGTTCATTTGATACGAGAGCACAAACTGATTGTAATCAGCTGGCAGACCAGATAGGATTATGTTGATAGAAAGCTCTGTATCGAATACCATGTTCAGAGATCCCAATCTGTCAAAGTACCCTTTCATCTCTAAGACAAAAGTACAAATAGAGGCTCCAGGTTTTGGTTTGCAAGCCATGAGGGATTTAACAACATCAAGGCGTTCTTTGCTTGCTTTTGCCTGAAACATTTCCTTGAGCTGTTGGTTCATCTCATAAGCCCAAGTGTTCTCAAAAGTCTTTTGCAGTTCAGGGCTCATGGACGATGCCATGATGCATGACACTTTGTTTGCATCATCATAGTGCTTTCGGTGAGCTTCAATCTCTTCTTGGGTTGAATCATCATCAATTTTGGGAATTTGCTCATCGAGAACATACTCTTTGTTCTCGTACCTTAGGGTGAACCTAAGGTTTCGCATCCAGTCCATATAGTTAGGACCGGTGAGTCTTTCCCTCCCAAGAACTGAGAGTAATGTGAAGTTTGGGTTATGTGAGGGATTGGGAACGGGCGGATTGACACCATTTTCAGTAGACATCTATAAGATAAAACAGTTTTAGTTTAACATGAATATTCCTTAATCAATTACCCAATTTTATATTAAGGCTAGGATCCATATTTTAGATTCGTTTTATGAAGAGGGTTGCCGTAATCATATCACGAAATTATTTTAGGTAGACAATGTCTTTGTCAATTTCATTCTCTATGAAATTCCTAGTTCTTTTGAGATTCATTGATTCTGATCAATGGCATGTTAATCTCGTATATGCTTATCTACAATTCATGACTGGGATGCCGAGGATTATGAATAAGACAGTGAATTTAACCATGCAAAACCCGCGTGGTACCCGGCTCGAGTCAGCCCGAGAATCGCGAGACCCACATCACCTTTCACTTATGTTCTCTTATTAATGTGCCGGTAAACCACACACGCTCCATTAATAGCCCATATGATAGATGTGCGGTTTTCATGGGTTAGCATACTATTCACATTTTCTATATATCTAAAACGGGAATTTTGTTTTAGTAGTTTCAAGTAATATAACAATTATAATATATATATATAAGGTTCCTTTTAAACATTTTAAACTTTTGTTCTATTTTAAACATTTTAAAATATAGGGTTCAAAATGAAACATTTTAAACTTTAGGGTTCTATTTTAAACATTTTAAAATATAATCTCGTAGCTGGAATCTCTGCTTCCATGAGAAAGTCACACAGTTTGGATTTTCTAGAAGTGAAGATGAGTCCTGTATATATGTCAAAGTCAGTGGGAGTGTTGTAGTCTTCCTGGTATTGTATGTAGATGATATACTACTTATAGGAAACGATATCCCAACGTTACAAAGTGTAAAAGATTGGTTGGGGAAATGTTTCGCTATGAAAGATTTGGGAGATGCAGCATATATTCTCGGTATAAAAATTTACAGAGATAGGTCAAAACGTCTTATAGGACTTAGCCAGGACACGTACTTAGATAAAATTTTGAAAAGATTCAAAATGGAGAATTCTAAGAAAGGGAATCTACCCTTACATCATGGCATAAAGATTAGTAAGGATCTATGTCCTTGATTTTCTTTCTAGTTCTTACTCCTTATAAGAGTCTTTCGTTTATCGGGACCTTAGGAGTTCGAAAGAATAGTTTCTCTTTGGTTCTTGGGTGTGAACTATTAGAGGTACTCTCGTTTGGGTACTCGCCTCCAAGTTCGACCAAGGTGGTCCCCGTGAGAAATTCGATTTTCTCAAGGGTTAGTAATTTTCTTCTTTCCTTTTTAATTACTTATTTATTTATTTCTTTTAAGTTGCTTTTAGTTAATTAGGTTTAGATCCTTTAGGGTTTAGTTCCCTTCTTGCCCTAGATTATTATTATTTCCGCTGCGTATTAATCTAGTTGGGAATAGAAAACCCATCAGTGGTATCAGAGATCCCAATCTGTCAAAGTACCCTTTCATCTCTAAGACAAAAGTACAAATAGAGGCTCCAGGTTTTGGTTTGCAAGCCATGAGGGATTTAACAACATCAAGGCGTTCTTTGCTTGCCTTTGCCTGAAACATTTCCTTGAGCTGTTGGTTCATCTCATAAGCCCAAGTGTTCTCAAAAGTCTTTTGCAGTTCAGGGCTCATGGACGATGCCATGATGCATGACACTTTGTTTGCATCATCATAGTGCTTTCGGTGAGCTTCAATCTCTTCTTGGGTTGAATCATCATCAATTTTGGGAATTTGCTCATCGAGAACATACTCTTTGTTCTCGTACCTTAGGGTGAACCTAAGGTTTCGCATCCAGTCCATATAGTTAGGACCGGTGAGTCTTTCCCTCCCAAGAACTGAGAGTAATGTGAAGTTTGGGTTATGTGAGGGATTGGGAACGGGCGGATTGACACCATTTTCAGTCCCAACTAGATTAATACGCAGCGGAAATAATAATAATCTAGGGCAAGAAGGGAACTAAACCCTAAAGGATCTAAACCTAATTAACTAAAAGCAACTTAAAAGAAATAAATAAATAAGTAATTAAAAAGGAAAGAAGAAAATTACTAACCTTTGAGAAAATCGAATTTCTCACGGGGACCACCTTGGTCGAACTTGGAGGCGAGTACCCAAACGAGAGTACCTCTAATAGTTCACACCCACGAACCAAAGAGAAACTATTCTTTCGAACTCCTAAGGTCCCGATAAACGAAAGACTCTTATAAGGAGTAGGAATTAGAAAGATAGGAATGAGCAATTTAAAAGCCAAGGCATGTTCCTTCTATATATAAGGAAAGAAAAGGGTCTTGGTTTACCCTTTGGAGCGATGTGGGACTTTTCCCAAAAAACAACATCACATGCCTTGTTACGGCGTAACACTTAACGTGCTTATGCCGTGACTTATTCTTTGAATCATTTTCTCTTTTACGGTTCATCGAGGGCGACCCAAAAAGGACTCTACTTTTGACGATAGTCGTACCAATTAGTTATGACTTGGACATTAATTCCAACAGTCTCCCACTTGGACAATTCATCAACTATAATTGGTCTAAGTCTATTCCGATCAACTAAGCAGAGAGTGCCATCCAATGCTACTGCCGAACTCTGAATCATATCTTAGAGTCAGCCCTTAGATAAGCGATCAACTATTCCTTTGTTCTACTGATATCGTATGAACCTGAGACATGGATTTTAATCAATCTCCAGGTTCAACATTATGTTTCTCGATTTCCGATTATTTGACTATATGAGACTACTGAATTGAACACATCAATTTAGTCCCGGCTAGGCCTAGCACATTTAAGTCAATGTTTAATCATCGAGGGGCCCATTGATATCACTTTCCCTTTTAGGCGAAAGGAACAAATAAACTTTGAATACATAGAACTAGTCAACTTATCATGTCATACCTAGCATACCCTTTATAACTGGCATTTACGCACAGCGTTGGAATAAACTAAAGTATAACAGACTTGAAAACTAGATACTCGATGTATCTCCATTTTAAGAATAGAGGATATTATCATCTTAGAATTACTCGTGATCTCAATCCATGAAGTAATCTTTCTAAGTGCGGGTTTGTCCTATACTTAATTCCCATTAAGTACTCATGAGTGTTGCAGCATTCTCTATGCTATGTCTAATCTCCATAGACAATCTACTAACACTCCATGACAGTCTTAAATCAATACTTACTTCCTGTAGTATGAATGACTGAGGAGGTTCGAGTAAACTAAGTACTCAGGAAGTGGATTCTAAACATGCAAAATGAAACACAATGATAAACAATAGTAAATGGTAGCACACTTGCAAATAAACAAATCTCCATTATTTAATCACCAAATCTATTACGATTTCAATCATTGTTTATAATGTTTCAAACTCAAACTAACAACTAAAACTTTATTTTATCTTTCAATCCTATGCTCCAAGCATGTTCATCATGTTTGGACTTGGCCAATGCTTTTGTGAATGGATCAGCTAGATTATCCTCTGATCGTATGTCTTTCACAATCACGTGTCCTTCTTCTACCTTTCTTCGAACAAAATGGTATTTCCTTTCAATGTGTTTTGACTTTCCGTGATCCTTGGGTTCCTTAGTCAAGGCGACTGCACTCTCATTATCACAAAATATTTCAATGGGATCTTGTACTGTTGGAACAACTCCAAGATCTCCAATGAAATTCTTCATCCAAATAGCTTCCTTTGAAGCCTCACAAGCTGCAATATACTCAGACTCGCATGTGGAGTCTGCCACTGTATCTTGCTTTGAACTTTTCCACGTCACCGCTCCCCCATTTAGCAAAAATACCCAACCAGACTGTGAACGACTATCATCTTTATCGGTTTGGAAACTTGCATCACTATAACCAGTCACTATGAGTTCTTCTTCTCCACCATAAACTAAGAACCTGTCTTTAGTATTTCTTAAATACTTAAGAATGTTCTTTACTGCTGTCCAATGACATTCACCAGGGTTCTGCTGATGTCGACTCACCATGCTCAAAGCAAAGGAGACATCAGGCCTTGTGCACGTCATGGCATACATGATCGATCCTACAGCCGAAGCATATGGGACTCGACTCATTCTGTCCAGTTCTTCATTAGTTTTTGGACATAGATCCTTACTAATCTTTATGCCATGATGTAAGGGTAGATTCCCTTTCTTAGAATTCTCCATTTTGAATCTTTTCAAAATTTTATCTAAGTACGTGTCCTGGCTAAGTCCTATAAGACGCTTTGACCTTCTTCTTGAAGATCCACTTACATCCCACAATCTTAAGACCGAGTGTAGTGTCAACCAAATTCCAAACTTGGTTGTCATACATAGACTAAATCTCGCTTTTCATAGCTTCCTTCCATTTAGCAGCCTCAGGGCTTGCCATCGCTTCCTTGTAGTTAGCAGGCTCATCCAACTCACTTAGTGTACTATCACTAATCTTGTCCTCTTCAATATGAAAACCATAGTAGAACTGAGGATCATGAGGAGGCTTGCTAACTCTACCACTTGTTCTGCGAATGGGTAAGGATATATCATCAGGTTCAACAGGTGTCACCACCTCTTGTTGAATGTCAGTGTTTACTATAGGTTCTTCATCGGAAGAATCTTGAATTTCTTCAAGGTCTATTTTACTCCCACTGTCCTCTTTGGATATCATTTCTCTCTCGAGGAACGTTCCTCTTCGAGCTACAAACACCACATTATCCTTGGGTCTATAAAACAAATATCCAAATGACTCTTTAGGATAACCGACGAAAAGACACTTTTCGGATCTGGCTTCTAGTTTGTCCTGAGCTTCTCGTCTAACGAAAACCTCACAACCCCAGATTTTGATGTGCCCAAGGGAAGGACGTTTTCCCTTCCACATCTCAAAAGGTGTCTTCGAAACCTTCTTAGTGGGTACAAGATTTAAGATATGGGCAGCTGTTTCTAATGCGTAACCCCAGAAGCTTATTAGAAGTGTTGCTCGACACATCATAGATCGAACCATGTCTAACAGGGTTCTATTTCTCCTCTCCGCAACTCCATTTAGTTGTGGTTACTAATAAATTTGGCATGATCCCTCTATATATAAGGCAAGGAAGAGGTGTTGGTTCACCCTTTGGGGCGATGTGGGACAAACCCCAAAAACCATCCCTAGACCTTGTTACCACGTAACACTTAACGTGGTTATGCCGTAACTTATTCTTTGAATCATTTTCTCTTTTACGGTTCATCGAGGGCGACCCAAAAAGGACTCCACTTTTGACGATAGTCTCACCAATTGGTTATGAACTTGGACATTAATTCCAACAGTGAGGGCACTCCGTTTTTTGGGTTGGGGGGCAATGGAGATATTTCGGTCATTCGTTACTGTTTTTCTACTAATATAGTGTGTCTGCGACAACTTTGTTGGGGGCATGTCCCCCCACTAGTTTGTGCATGGCTCCGCCCCTGGTTGTCATTCTGATGGTAGGTTTAGTTTGAAGCACAAATAGTGTGTTTGTTTTCCGCCTATGTAACGAGTTGAGATGTGTGGTTCACTCACATCCTATGTACGTAAACATTTTTTGAAGTAATATATTTACCGGGTGTATGAAACTTTTTACTAAAAAAACTAGACGCGATTCCATATAGATTACAAGAAAAAGTGACATGAAATATAAAGAAGAAAACACACACAATCTAAATAAGTAACCATGCATTATTAATCAAACTATTTCTACTGTTTGTGGTGCTTTATCATCTTTCTTGTTCCAGGCTGCCACCACGAGATAAACCACAACATTTATCACACCCAAAATTGCTAACAATCCATAGAAACAATCCAATCTCCCACGATCAATATCATCGGCTAGCCATCCTTGGCCGCCATGGCTCCCGGTCACTTTCTTCACTACTGACACAAGGAAACTACTCATGAAAAATCCGAGTGAAAGTGTGGTTAAAAATAGCCCCGTGCTCATTGTTTTCATGCTTTTTGGTGATCTTGTGATGAAGAAATCTAGTTGTCCCGTGTATATGAAGGCTTCACCCGAGCCTACTAGGAAGAATTGTGGAATGAGCATGAATACGCTTATTGGTAAAGGGTTTGTGGAAGTTGGTTCGCCCACGGATTTACTCACTGATAATCGCTTCATTTCAACAAACGCAGCTACTGCCATTCCTAGAGTTGAGAGGATTAAACCAATGGCCATTCTTTGAAGATCAGTGAAACCTGTATGTTGTTTGAAAAAATAGACGATGATTAGAAATAGCTTGTGTTCTACAAAACCTGACTGATTGCTTTCAGTCTCTGGGTAACTTTATTTCAATATTTTCACTTGCTAAAATATATAACTTGATGTGTACCTGGTGTTCCTTTCCATTTCTTCCATAACGGGATGATCAAAGAGTCGTAGACAGCACAGGTAAGCAATATGCCAAGCACGAAGAATACATTGAGGGATCCAGCAGGGATTCTGAACCCTGCAACGGATCGTTCCATAGTGGACGCTTGCTCAACAGAAAAAGTCATCATTTGGGCATATGCGGTCCAAAATAGTATGGTTGTTGCCCAAACAGGCAACAATCTAACCATCATTTTCACTTCTTCCACTCTTGTCACCGTGCATAACTTCCACGGGTTCGCAACAGACCCCGAAGTGGTTCTTACAAAATCTTCTTCTGCTACGATTGCAGCCTTGTCTAGACACCTACAAGAAGAGAAAACGGGTCAGATGAGTAAGATGAAAGTCAATGGTCTTAATTGTGCTAAAAGATGACTTTTTGACAAGACATGTTACACAACAAGTCCATTTTTAAATCTCTATATATGTGGGGCAATGAATTTCTAAAAACTAACCGGAATTGATCCGTATGACTGATCCTTGAACCATCAGGAGAAGTCTCGTGCAACATGTCATAGTCATAAGGAAGATCCATTTTTCTCTTTTTTATAGCGATAACAAGTACTTGCAGAATGTTGACAATAGGGCTTCCTGCACTCTTCTTGTACCGATATCTTCTAGTCCCGGACAAGATTATCAAGATAGCAATAAACATCGAGATTGCACAGATTCCATAAGCCAAACTTCTACTTACTTCATCTTGTATATACACAAGCACTGTAACTGCAGTAAATGTTCCTAGACTGATGAAGAAAAAGAACCTATTGAAGAAATAAGCCATTTGTGTCTTTTCCGCTTCGTTCTTCTCATCAAACTGATCGGTCCCAAATCCTGAGACGCTTGATTTTAGGCCACCTGTCCCAACCGCAATGAGATACAAAGCAAGGTATAGAATTCCCATTTGGAATCCATTTGCTTCTTTGCATTCTTCGTTGGAGTGGCATGGCGGTGGCCTTAGGCTTGGCAATTTGGTCGCTAATGCTAGCGTACCAGTACCCTAACAAAATCAAAACCGACATGAAAACAGAAGAGGTATAAACCACCTAGTTCTAGTTATTCGTTATAGCATACATAAGAAAAGAGAGTAAAAAACTATAACGCAAATATAAAAGGAAGACTTACTAGTGTCTGAATAAATGAAAATATGACTATAGTTTTGAATCTGCCGAGAAACGAGTCAGCCAAAAAGCCACCAAGTAGGCACAAGATGAAAGATGTGCCCATGAAATCAGTGACCACATTGGCTGAAGTTGAGCTAGGAAGGTGCATGGTTCCACCCAAATATGTCACCAAGTTCACTGCTATTCCAATTGTTGATAGCCTCTCACATATTTCAATACCTGTATTCCAAGTCAAAATCAAGATTCTTAGCCTTGTTTCTTGATTTTTTTATTTTTTATTTATTTATTTATTTATTTTTATTTATTTATTATTATTTTTTTATATATATATGGTATATATAGCAAAATGAGCTTAATCCTTTAAGGTGCTTAAACCCTCTGTATTAAACACACACACATGTTATTTAGTTTAATCCTAAAGGTGTTGTAGTTACGGACCCAAAACTAAAAGCTAGCTGGTGCCTTTCATTAAAACTAAGCAAGACTAGCTTCTAAAACAAAAAATTTGGACATGGTGGTTCTTCCAGATATTTTACTACTAGTATGTATTTTACAGTACCACGCCAGGAAAATCCAATGTAGTTCATGAGAACCCTTGGAAACCACGTACCCTAGGTCCGCCCTTGCTTACATATCATATATGATGGTGGTGTTGCGAATGAATTTGGACTTTAAAAGCATTTTGATCTCAAGAATATATTTTCTAACAACGTACGTTTGGTTACTTTTACATATTCTATCGTTCTTACCTTAAATGAAACCTAATAATGGTTGGTTAGTTTGTAGTAAGAAGATGAGATTTGATATACTATTTATAATGGAAAAATGATCAAACTTGAAAAGATCTAGTGATTGGAATTTTTAGGATCACTTGTCTTTTTCCCTAATGTTGGAATTTTTAGGAGTGGAATTATGTTGAATGGACTCTTGTGATTGGGGACCTCAAATATCTCAATTATTATCAAGGGCATAATCATTGATCACCAGTATTACCATATCTTTTAAGGGAAGAGATCTAGTGACAAGTAATTAAAATAAGAAGTGATAATAAGTGACTATAATAACAGATTTGAAATGCAAATACTTGATTTAGATGTATCTTTATCTATACTATCTATAATGGAAAAATAGTCAAACTTGAAAAGTTGAGTCTTGAAAGTTGAGTATTGAAAGTCAAATTTGAGAAAAAATTAATGTAATTAATACTCTAATTAAAACACCCATTACTTAAAAGTACAATAATTTATTCACATTGTACAACAAATTAAAAACATATTTATCAAATTAAATACAACAAATTAAAACACAAACCGGGTTGACCCGGTAATTTGACCCGTTTTCGACCCAACGTAGCAAGTTGACCCGGTTTAAATTGACCCATTTTTCGACCGGAACGGTTCAACCGGTTGAACCACCCGGGTCGAACCGGGTTTCAAAACATTATCCTTTACTTAAAAGTACAATGATTTATTCACATTATACAACCAATTAAAAAACATATCTACCAAATTAAATACAATCAATTAAACACAAACCGGGTTGACCCGGGATGCTTCAAACCCGGCGGATTGACCCGGCTTAATTTGACCCGTTTTCGACCCAACCTAGCAAGTTGACCCGGTTTAAATCGACCTATTTTTCGACCGGAACGGTTCAACCATTTGAACCACCCGGGTCGAACCGGGTTTCAAAACATTATTTTTCGTTTATAACCTATAAACTTTTTTTTTATTAATAAACTATTTGTCGCTATAAAATCCCGTTGCTATGCACGGGTACTCGTCTAGTTCATTTAAATGTATCTTCTTGAGTTTCGAAAGTTATTTTGAAGTGAAAGTTGTGCAAATTGATTTTTATGATTACCTCACATGTAGAGGAACAAACTAAAAGAGAAATCATGAAATGCATCTAATATATGTTTATGCATCTAATTAAAAGCTATAAAACACATTATGATACATCAAAAATAATAGGGATGCATCTAATTTAGGTCAATGCATCTCAGATATGCAGTTATAGGGACTTGTCATTTTTCTAATTTTAAGAACTCTATCTTTTAAATCAAAACAAAGTTTGTTTTTGAAAATAATGTTTAATATATGGATACAGAAAGTGAAATATATTAAAATAGTTTGAGATAAAAAGTATGTACGTATGTTTTGACTTGCATATATTTACAAATAGTTCATTAAAAAAAAAACCATATTACTTGTTAGTGCATGTATACTTATGATTAAAACTTTTTTATTTCCTTTCCCCTCCAAGACTTTGGGCTATAAAATGTCTAAGTGAATGTATTTTTTTTAGTAAGTTAAATAGTTGAAGAACAAAAAGATATATTACTCAAACTTGATCATGAGTACTTACCAACCTATGACGTACCATTTAACAAGCCAAAAAACAACTCATAGCTTATTAATTTCTTATAATCATAGACTTAAGTAAGGAAATGAAATCAGTATTGTATTTCATCAAGCAAGTAGCTAGCTTGCATGTATCATGCACAATGACTTGTATAACAATCTTTCAACTACCCCCAGTCAAATTTAAACACCTCCCATGCCTTTTATGTGATGGAAATTTAAGATGACCAGACGTCTAGAATAATGTGATATCGGGTAGCTAGACTCATGCGATCTCAATCATATGGAAAGTGAATCAAAGACAAAATTTATTGAAAGGAAGCATATATGAAGATACCAAACACAAGAGTACCCATTAAAACGTAGCTAATTCTGTTTGTTTGTGCCAGGCAATGTTTACTTGAAACCGAGCATGTGAACCAATTTGATGACACAGGACCGCTACATGTAAGCATGCATGCATGCTTGCTCATATAGGTTAATTAGAATGTGAAAAATAGAGGCAAGTTGTGTATAAACTCACCAAGAATTAGGGCAGCAGGTACCCAACCCCCAGTTTTCGAACTATCAGCCGGGAAACCCTTGTAGTCCACTGCATCAGCGACGGTCCAACTCGATTTGTCAGTCTGAAAACACATATAAAGACAAACTATGATCTACTATCCATTATATTTAAACATCAATAGAATTAGGGTTCCAAAAATCAAGATTATGATTTAACAAAAATTAAATTTTGGGATGATAGAACTTTATAATACTGTACATGTGAAACAATCAAGAAGTTTTTAAAACGTATATGCATGTACGATGTTGTATGAAACAACCAAACCACATGATACATGACCGACCGATACTGCTATGGACTAACTTAGTAGTAGATGACCAATTGAACAAAAACCTAGACAAAGATCTTAACAGAAGTTTATAACACAGACCATTGTTTGGTTTCTTCAAGTAACCTAATGCAAAGAGCTTGAACAATTAACAAGATCAAGAAATCTTTCTCTCTCTATCTATCTTCTCAAGTTCACTTCACACTTAAAGATTTAATGCAAGAGCATGCCTTTATATAGGCAAAGAAAAGAAGCACAACTCTAAAGGTGACCCTCCACTAACCATTTTAAGAAGATCATACAATGTGATAAAGGTTAGCCATACCGCATTTTTGTCGCGAATTTTTGCTCTGTTTTGTATGAGTTTTCAATATATTATTTGCACTTAAAGACATTTGTTCTGGGTTTTTCTTTATAATTTTATTTGAGCTAATTTTTTTTTGGTAAAAGGTCAACGACCCGGGAAATATATTACTCAAAAAAACATTTAAGTACAACGGATATGAGTGATTCCCATATCTCAGCCCGTTACATAGGCGAAAGGCTTACATAACAAGATACTTCCTATTTTCTAGACAAGAAAACAAAACCATTTAAAGACTCGGACAAAAATATAAACTACTTCCTACGACCTTGGAGATTAAAGCCATAAATGGCATTAAGAGCATCCAATTCCCCTGGAAGATCATAAATTTGCTTCGAGTAATCATCATAGTCATCCAACTCATCTTCACGCTCATGACCTCCACCAAAAAGATTTGCTGATTCGTCGAACGTGTTAAGAACCTCATCCTCCTCACTATCAGAAACCACAACATCACCTACCTTAGAGAATGGGTTAGCCCTCTTAGTGACAGAGGTAGACGGAATAGGAAGACCTTCATCATCCACAAGAGTAGCTTTCCCATCGATAAGTAGCTTTTCAAGCTTACTAATTTTCTCAACTATAGGAGTAGAACCAACTTCCTTAGTTCCCATTAAATCACTCACAAGCGGTTCTTGTGATGTAGTACCAGTCTTAAGCGACTCATCCTCATTAACTTCCATTGTACGGCCAGCATCCACATCCATGTTGGTGTCATAAGTAGGAATACCAAACGTATCTGTATCATCCATATTAAGAGCATCAAACTGGTTAGATGTAGAGATCGTTGTTCCACTAGAACTAGCCACATCAGGAGTCTTCTTCTTATTGCCACCAACATTCTTGGGTTCAGGAGGAGTCTTTTTGGGTTGATACTGAAACTGCTTACCCACAACAGGTTTAGTAAACCCTCCTTTACCCGGAATTGTAGAACCACCTTGTTTTCCTTTCTTCCTGTTATTGATAGTCTTGAAACTATCATTAACAGGCTTAGTAGGCTGAACAGGAGGTATAACAACCTTAGGACAGTCAGTCAGAGTATGACCAGATATCTTACAATTGTCACAACGAGGTGGTTGCCACTCGTATTCAACCCTTATCTTCTCAATAGTCGAACCCGAACCATCAAGTAATGGTATCTCAACAGTGAGGCTGTCCCGAAGCACCTCATCCGACTTCACTTCTATCATGCATCTAGCAAAACTACTACGGCCCCACGATTCCTTGCACATTTGGCTTGTAAAAGCATCTAACCTTTTGGGCGTACCAATCAGTGTGGCAAGAAGACTGAGGCCATTATCAGAAAACATTGCAAAGGGGACATCATGGAATTTAACCCAAACAGGGATGCTAGTCAGATCCTCTTTAAATAGATTAGTGTTCAAAGTCCATGGTTTAAGAATAATAGGAACATTTCTGATCAACCAAGGACCGTTTTCAAGCACATCATCAACACCTTTTTTCGAATTGAACTTAAAGAAGAAGAACCCCTTTGCATTCATCATTACCTTTTGCACACCAAACTTAGCCCATGCATTGCGGACATAGTAATCAACAACAGGAAAAGCAAGGCGTTGGCCAAGGAAATAACCATAGAGAGTATTCTCAAACCTCGTATTTACCTCTTCCACTACTGATTTAACTTTTATTGTTCTGGCTTTTTCTTTATTGACTAGTTGAGGTTTTCTCAAAGATTCTTTTTACTTGCTAAAATGCTTGTACGGAAAAATACCTTATCAAATATATTCCAAACAAAGAAAAGCATGAAACTAGATAATATATATAGATTTACTGATTTAATATCATTTGAGGACCAAACTTTCTTTATTTGATATAATGAATGAGATTAATTCAAACAATTTAAAAAACGCTTTCATTTTTTTTATTTTCAAATATTAATATCTTTCAAACCATTAATCGTTAAACGACAACAATATTCCGTTACGACGAGCATTTAATTATCTTTCTATAGATACGCATTATGATATACTTTAGACAAAATTATTTTTTTCGTGTTTTTCACATTTTTTTTCTTTATTGAAATTTTCATGAAAAAATCATATGTGATTTAACATTAATATCACTTGTGATATTAATATCATATTTGATTTAACACTAATATACCGTGTGATATTACATATCATATATGATATATCACATGTGACTTTTTCATGCAAATTTCAGTAACGAAAAAAAAAACGAAAAAGAAATAAATAAATAAAATTGTGAAAAGTATATCAAATGCTCGTGTATAGAAAGATATATTTAAATTATAAAATATATGTGAAGTATTAAAATCTTTTTATTCTAAACAATTGATTTCTTTTTAGATGAATGGTGGAGATGAGTCTTTTAATATGTAAGAAAAGTTTGGTATGTAGAATAACCCTCCTCATCCATATAGAAAATGAAAATTTTAAAATAATATTAATTATAATAATAATAAAAAATTAAATATAGAATATTTAGAAACTTTGGAAAAATAATAAATTAGTAAGATCAGAAAAAGAAAAATAACATAATATTACTAATGATAATTTAGTAAAGTGCAACATACATTCTTGTTACAAGCAAAAAGACGAAAATACCTCTCATATTCGAACCATATTAGTAGATAACGGAAAATAGTTTGTATCATTTGTCCTTAGAGATGTAGATTGTTTAAAGTTTATTGATAGAGAGATGTAAATGTCCTTTAACTTTCTTTTACGTAAATGTAAATGGTGAAATTTGGCAAACCACGATGATGTCTTTTGGAATTTACTCTAAAAGTTATGATGATTTTTTTTTTTTTGAACGGCGAGTTAGTAGTTAGTGATTCGAGCCCACAGTGACATCCAATTGAGCAGCATGCAAGCATAGAACTTTTCTCCTTAAGGGATAAACCCCACTTCTGCTTCTATTTTTTGGCCCCTGAAGGTCCATGATAATACTCGAACCTGAGACCTCTCAAAGGATACCTCCCAAAGGTTACCATTGGTGCCCAACTGAGCTAGGTCAGTTGGTTACGTAACTAGTGTACATTATTTTAGAGTAAAGTATACAAAAGCATTTTGGAATATCCATCATATAATTTGGAAGTCCATACTAAGCATTGATCGTTAAGATCATTAATCCATCCACGATAGTCTAAGACGTGACATGTGATTCGCTTTTCACCATTTTTACATTTTAAAATCTTACTTTTAGTGTGGTGGAGTTATGGAACTTTTAGAGATTCCAGAAGAATACGATCGTGATGATTGATTCTTGTTTTTATGAAATCACCAATCTATTTGTAAAACAATCCATTCAATATATAGAGTCGATTCAGTTGACGAGAGGGAAAATTATTTGCAAAAATATTAACCATTTTAATAGCGCCTCAAAGATGGTTGTGTATTAGTAATGATATGATTATTGTGAGTGTAATTGATCGAAAGCGCTTTCAATATCGTCAAACAAATGTATCTCCCAACAAGACAGATTGTGTCGAAAATTTTCTACAACCATTTTGTGGTAATTTCAGCCAAAATTGTACCATTAATTGGTGTAGTAGTGCAACAACACATTTTGGTATACCCATCACATACGTAAAAAATCGTGATTTAAATGGTCAATATAAGAGAATTGATAGTGTGAGTATTTACTACTTTCTAACTATCAAAGTTAATAGAATTCGAGTAGAGTTATGTTACATATCAAACTTTTCTTACATTTAAATGGACCATCTCCATTATCCATCTAAAAATAAATCAATGGTTGAGACTAAAAGCATTTTAATATTTCACGCATTTTTTATAATTTAAATATCTCTTAAACCGTTAATCGTTAAACGAAAATAATTACACCATCACGACGAGCATTTAATTATCTTTCTATAGGCGGGCACTTTGATATACTTTCGAGAAAAAAAAATCGTTTTTTCATTTTTTTTCATGGCCGAAAAAATCACATGTGATATATAATATCACATGTGATATTAGTGTAATATCACATGTGATTTTTCGGCCACGAAAAAAAACGTGAAAAAAACAAAAAAAAAAATTGTCGAAAACATATCAAAGTGCATATTTATAGAAAAATAATTAAATGCTTGTCGTAACGGTATATTTTTTCCGCTTAACGATTAACGTTTTGAAAATATTAATATTTGAAAAAATGATGAAAATGGTTTTTTAAATTGTTGGGATTGATCTCACCATTAGATCAAATAAAAATGGAGGGTGGAGATTAGTCCCTTGGTATGTAAAAAACGTTTGATACTCAAATGATCTTAAATAATAGAATTTTAATTAAAATGAAAACTATAAAAACATTATTAACACTACACGATTACTCACGAATAGTGGAGATGATATACAGTAGCGTCAATTTATGTGTGCAAATTTTTTATGTATATACAGGTAGGGTGCTCATGGTCTAAAAACCGGACCGGACCGACAAAAACCGGACCGGACCGAGACCGAATTCGGCATAAAACCTAGACCGAGACCGGACCGAATATGGTCGGTCCGGTCTCGGTCCAAATAGGCTAAATATCTGGTTTTTAAGCCGGACCGAGACCGAAATTACGAAAATCCTTAGACCGAGACCGGACCGAATGTGGTCGGTCCGGTCCATCCGGTCCGTTTGCTCACCCTTATATACAAGTGAGTAAGTAAAATTAAAGAAAATTATTGGTTTAAATTATATTAAACTATTTATATATTTAATAGATTGCATTCTTTTTACAGGTAAGAGTTTTTCTTTTTTCTTTTTTTTTTTTTTCTTCTTTTTTTTTTTAATTTATTTTGTAAAGGGTTCCTCTGGTAAAATATATTACTCCATAAAAACAGTTAAGTACAACGATTGAGGGTGAGTTCTTCAACTCAGCCCAATGCTAAACAAATACTACTACAAAGAATAAAACCTAACCTAGCATAAAAATGGCACGTCATATTTATGCATAACAATAAAGAAACCTATCTAATTTGATTAAAGCCCATATGATGATGAAAATTTTGATAATTGTGGTTTGACTAATGCACATACTCAATTTTTAAATTTTTGATGTTTAAGCAAATGTATTTTCTCTTTATCTATATATACTATATATAAAAGCAAAATGGTCAATGTGAAAAAGTGAAAAAGTCAATATATGAAATGTTGAAAAATTTATATTAGGTAAGAAAAAATTTAAAACATCACAATAAGGGAAATGTTAACCAAAAAAGGAAATGTTGAAACATATGTTTCAAAAGAAAACTATTAATACACATCGAAAACCGGGTTGATCCTGAACGCTTCAAACCCGGCGGGTTGACTCGGTTTAATTTGACCTATTTTTTTGAACAAACTCGTCGGGTTGACCCTGTTTAAATTGACCCGTGTTTCGACCGGAACGGTTCAACTGGTTGAACCATATGGGTCGAATCGGGTTTCAAAACATTATGTTTAATCTCCAAATCCTCAGACATTTATTATTTTTCATTTATAACATATAAACTATTTTTTATCACTAAAATTATCTGTCGCTCTAAAATTCTATTGATATTCACGAGTACTCGTCTAGTATCAGATTGATATGATTGATGAAAAATAAGTCCGCAATATATAAACCAATTTGTAGAAAATTAAAACTTTCATCATTGTAGTTTGTTTTCTAAATTTTAGCTGTATTTACTTTTCGCTTGGTAACTATAGAGAAACTTGCAAAATTGTGAGTAATGATGACACTTATTTCTAATTTGACTCAACTCTATGATATATTGCTAAAATTAGGACACACTGAATCACGTTTTTCCGTTTTTCCATTCTGCACCCAGTCTATATCAATTTATCACATATTTATCATTTTATTTAGTAGCTTACCACACCCTCAACGTCATATAATCGGCCATATATCCTCGCATACACCTTCATTCTTTCTGGAAATTACATCGTCTTCACCGTCATCTCGTTTCGATCATGCAGACACCCGTCTTATCTGTCTTCCTGCACACCGAATTTCAACCAGAACAAAATAAAAGATGATGTGATCCAGTTGTGAAGTGAGGGTCACGTGACGAACAAACATGACCCGTTTTCGCCAACGATTTTTATACTACGACGGCCTACGAGTTGACTACGAATGGTTCAACAGAACGGGTTGTTTCTGATAAAGTCTATGAATAAGTTGGGAGTATATTGCGAATGCGTATAAGAGAGAATGCTAAAAAGACAGTTGTTTACCTTTCAAATAAAACTTAAGAATTTCAATTTCATCATCAACATCTAGTTGTATTTTTTTCCGTATAAATTCTCTACATTGCTAATTCAACCTATTCCTCTTAAACTCTTCCTACATATAAACATCATCTTAAACTCTAATTACGATATTTTTGGCTACCTTAAAAAATTCATCTTAAACTCTACTTATGATATTTCTGGCTACTCTATATTTCCTACTTTACGAAGGTTAAGACATAGTACAATGGAAAACCGAGAACTTTGACGATTGGTTTTCCACCGACCCAAGTTTTTTTTTTTACATTCTTTTCCACAACCATTGCTCCACAACTCAAGATTAATACTAAAATGCAAATTTATAAAAATTCAGTACCAAATATCATATGAATGCTATAAAAATGAGCAATAATCGTGAGATTTTGACAACAAAAAAATGTTATCTAATGCTATCAAATATCCTTCACTTGACTTCTACTTCACCTTTAACTACAAGATACAACTCCAACTAATTTCGCCAAACATACCGCAAGCTATTCTTCTTAACGAATCTCGCATTCACAATTAGCTTACTTTAAAGACTTAAGTTCTTCTAAACTTGACGGAAAACGCACCCATAATTATCCATATCTACTCGCAATGTATCTTATAATTATCGATATCTACTTGCAATGTATCTTATCGATGGATATGACATATAGTTTACTTTTCAGCATCTCTGTATTATATAATTAGGGTTTATTGTTAATGGAGTTAAAGGAGCATAACAATTTCTAAAAAAGATGTTTGATCAAACTTGCCATCTTTGTATTATATAATTAGGGTTTATTGTTAATGGAGTTAAAGGAGCATAACAAGTTCTAAAAAAGATGTTCGAAGAAACTTGCCATACGCAGAGCCAAAGCTTGTAAAATTTATACATAGTTGAAGTTTTTAATTATTTTCAAAGAAGCTTTAATATACATTGAACTTCTTTCTTACAAACTTACGTACAACTTGTAGAAGTTTATGAGAGCTTGAGCATATGAAATATGCTCATACAACCTACATGTTTTGTTTTATGATGAGCTTATATTATAATTTAATCTCCCACAAGCTCTTAAAATAGATACTTTTTGAGTGCATTTTATGATGAGCTTATATTATTTATACAAGTACGTTTGTGGGTTTTTGAATGAATTAATTTGTTCGTCTTATTTATTTCATTTTATAATTATTATTTTTTCAACAGCATTTGAATTAGAAAACTAGCAAGACGCTAAGGAAGAATACGAGGGGAGGAATGAGTGTTATATAGGTTATTAAACTACTAATCAATCCAATTTAAACACGATTTCCTACCTCTACTAGAAACCCAAGTGTAAGACAAAAGCTTAAGACTAATGCTAATGGGCGTTGGATGGTGACCATAACCAAGAAAAGCAACGCGCCTCCCCCACTAGCAATGCCTTAAGCGATGCGTTGCTTTGCAACAATTGTAAAAAAGTGGTTGCCACACCAACCGAAACAATTGCACCATGGACGCCATTTTTTTAATAGTTGGGGTTGCTTTTGTGGAAATGTTATGGGGTTGTTTTTGTGGTCACCACTAGGTATTTATGGTTGGGGTGAAGTTGTAAGAGAGAAAATTGAGGTACCGCTGAGGTGGTTGGGTTGCTTTTGTGAAAATGATGTTGTCATTAGCATCAGTCTAATGTCACAAAAGAGATCTTTTGCTTGGCATATTCATTGAGAAAGTCACCTCATTCTAATTTCCAACGGTACCAAATAGTAGTTTGGACAACGGCTTCAAAAAATATTGAGTGCTTGGCTACAATCATTGCATGGTCCGCCATATGAATCACATCATGAAGGTTGTGAAATTGAGCTAGAATTTATAATATGTCACCAATTAAGGACATTTTTCCATATGTCAACCACTATCTTGCAATGTACAAATACAGACACTTCTTCTTCAATGTCTTCATCACATATGGGAGATCTAACAGAATCTAAATCCCCCCCCCCCCCCCCCCCCCCTTTGTCAAAGTTCCACCCGGTTGGCAATCTAGAATGCATGACCCTCCAAGTATTAATGTTAATTTTTGATGGAACGATCTTATTCCATCTAGTCGGCTGAGATAACAAGGGTTCATGAAGATTTGACTACCATGACAAACATATCTAAGTTAAAAGCTATAACACCGGATCTCATAAGCTCTAAAAGTATTGTAAATTTTTATCCTAACAAGCTATCTGATTATTAAAATTAATGTATTTTAAAAATTCGGGTCAAACTCGATGTCGAATACACTTGTGATTTGGGTGCCCATATCTACCATCAATGAATCTTATTGATTTTTTTTTTCTACTCGACTTAGTCTATTTTATTTATGACATGACATGTAATTTACTTTTCAGCATTTTCTTATTATATAATTAGGGTTTTATTATTAGTGGAATTGAAAAGGCTTAACAAGTTTCAAAAAGAAGAACACAACGTATAAGAAGATGATCAAAATGAAATCTTGAGTTGATTGATTGGTTTAAAGGTTAACATCATTGGCATGTATTATCCTCAAGCCTACATTTGGCAAGCAATAACCATTAAATAAAATTATCACAAAGTCATATTTGTGTTCTGAAATTCTGGCTTTTTGTGCTGCATGCACTAATTACAGAATGTTCAAAAAGGAAGGCTAGTCTTATATTTTTCTAATAAACATAAATATTCGAAGACTTCGGTAAGGGAGGAATTGATCAGTTCGAATACGCAACCTTCAAAATATCATCATTTTGAGATCGTATAGATAGTTAGCGTAGATTTGCTTGTACAAAGAGAATCACTAGTGCTCAAAAAACAAGGACATTCTCTTATGATCATCTTCTAATAAATAAGATGTTAAATTTCGAAGATGTCAATAAGGGAGGAAATGGGTTTGAAAATGCAACCTTAGAAGTTAGGAATATTATCATTTTAAGAGAGTGGATACAGACCAAAAAAAAAAAAAAATCGTCATTAGCTTTGAGCTTTACATGGCTCAACCTCTACCGGGTGCTATACAAAATTGATTATGGGCAAACATTCTTTCTTTGGTCAAATCATATCAAATGTGGCCTAATGGCAAGGTTGTCCGAAGCTTTTACTACAGACTCAGGCCTAAATCTTGTTGGGTATACATCTTGTGAAGCTTAGAGAAAAGTAAAAAAATGATCACGAAAATACAGATTTGAAACTAACATGGCTAAAAAGACTCAATTATACTCAAATAACGTGGACATGCATGAGTCCTCCAATTTCCCTTCTATGCAGGGACGGACCGAGGGGGTCCTGAAGGTGCACGAGAACCCCATTAATTTGTCCCACATAATGTAAAAGTTTGTTAAAAGCATTGGTATTTTGAAACTAACTTGGTCTCAAAAAATTTAAGTTACAAATCTTCTTTAATCTTGTAAAATACCTCTAGTACCAAGTCCGTCACTTCTTCTATATGTATTCCTTCTTTAGTCAAACATAGTTAGAAAAACTGTTTTTAATATGCCATATAGCTTGATATAAGAATAGTTGTTTTCTTTGTACGTGCTTTTGTTTGTTTGCTGACTTTTAAGGAAAAAGATTGTATGTTTATCACTTTATCCTAGGTCAAAGAAATTTACACACAATGACACAACAAAAAGCAATCAGATTTAATTAATTCGTTTGGTATGTACTATGTAGGAAGTTGCGGCGATCAGAATGTGTAAGTGGTGCAATTGAATCGGACCCTTTTTTTAAGGGACCTTCAATTTAGTATATATCTATTAATTTTATAAAGTAAAGTTGTATTTCTGCTTTAATAACACTCTAAATATTTGTATTTTTTTTTTGTAGCATAGAATTTGACTTTTGTTAATGTTTTGCGTAATGTCAAATAACTTTTTATTATCTATAATAATTAACTTTTCGTGATTTATGGGAGCCCCATTTGTGATTTCGTAGCGGACCACCTAAATCAACAGGATGGCCCTGTATGTAGGTGATTAGAATTTGGAATTTTGGATGTAAAATTGTTTTTGGATTAAGATTTAGATTTGACTAAATTAAATTAAGAGAGAAAAATATATTATTATATAAATATAAAATATATTAAGATAATATGAATTATTATAATTTTTATTATAAATAATTATTTTTTAAAGTAAAATGAGAGATGAAAAGAAAAAGACATATAGCCTCACATATTTCTCAAATCTTAGCTATCTCAAGAGGTTTTACATATGACCAAATATATATTTCAGACTCAATCTTAAATATGAAACCAACGTTACATACTAAACAGTGAATTTCACTGCCAACCCCAAATCCATATCCAAAACACATCAACCAAACGGGCCCTAAGTCCTTCAAGTTTCACCTGTTTTGTTGAAGGGAAGTAATTAACACACTTTAAAATTTTATTAAGCCACAACAATATACTTAAAGTATAACTATCTACTACATACAATGAAGTTCTCAATAAAATTTTGAAATGTGTCAATTATTTCCTTTTGGTGCATATTAGAGGTTACAAAAATGCTAAATCCTCCAACTAAATTATCCTATAAAACTGCCTATTTACAAGATCTTGCTAAGTGACAGAATTGACGGTTTTGATGTAAAAAAAGAATGAGTGACAAAAAACTATTTAATATTATTGTGTGTGTAAGAGAACTTGTAGGATAATTTAGTAGGATGTAATAGCAAAGCATAACTTGCAAAATGAATTTTTAGTCCACACGTTTCTAAATGCGTACTATTTCCAAAAAGATTGCGAGTTACTTTAGTTTGTTTCAGTGAGTGGATGAATTAAAACAATTGAACAAGCTTAATTATTTGTGACTTTCGGTGAAATTAAGAAAGTAAGTGACATTAAATAATCTAAGTTACACCAACTAGTCTACTAGTACTACAATGTTACTCTACTAATTCTGTCATTTGGCGGAATCTTGTGAATAGGCAGTTTTGTAGGATGATTTAGTAGAAGGATTTAGCATTTTTGGCAAAGAAATGTATTATGACTATTTTGTTTTGAATTATTCACATATTGGGTAAGGATTAATTTTATTTTAAAATCCAAAATTAATCTTTAGGGCCTGTTTGGTTTGTAGGTGGGTTTAGGATTATGATTTGGAGTTGGTTTAGAATTTGGATTTGGATTTGATTTTGAGGTAAGAGAAAAAATATTTTTAATATAAAATTAAAATTAAAATTATTATTTAATAATTAAAAATGTGTATGTTTGTGTAAGAGATAGAGAGATTAAAAGTGTGAATATGTGAGAGAGAATCATAATTAATGAAAACCCACCCAAATCCTACCTCCCTTGGCTCCTTTGGGTTTTGTGAGCCCCTAGCACTATTTCAAGTCTAAACCCTCAACCAAACAATAAAATTTTGTCACACAAATCAAAACCCACCCAAATCACCCCAACCAAACGCACCTAAGTTTTAAGCAAGGAGTAAATAGCTATTCACAAGCACTCAAATCAGCATTTATCTCATTATCTTGATCATATCAACAACGAATAATTTGTCTCCATACCAAAAGGAAACAACTGTGCTAAGTGGTGGTCAGTCTCATCCATTTTTGGATATTAATTCCTTCAGTACAATTACACTAATTCAGACTTACTATTCCTAAACGTTTCAGAAAAATGTATATCTATGAAATAAACTCATGTAGAATCTGATGCACAACATGTGAAATAAGGTATTTCAATAAAGACTATTTGAGAAGAGTGAATGATCAAAATTGAAAAACTTATATCGTTGTTTCTTGTTCCTATAATTGAGAATGTATCTAACTTTTTACAGACTTTCTCAAAATGACACGAATACAAAAAACTCGACGGCATGCCTCAACCTAGCATTGTCCTTTCTTAGCCACACCAAAACCATATGTTATGAGGTCTCAACACGTTTTATAAATACTTAAATAGGCTTGTTGAAGTGGGTGTTAGTCGTGTTCATGGAGTTTGATTGAACCTGTCATGTACTCTTATATATCGCTCTCGAACATAGATGGTCACAAGTTAGTTTGATCCCTCTTACGTGTGACTAAATTACCTTCAACCTAAAATGCAAACATAAGTCACTATAAGATGTAATGGTCATCAAATACATCATCTACACGTCAGCGTCACATCATCATTTAACACACTCACCACCGAACAGGTGTAGTGGTGACCAGCAAACCAAACACATAAAAATACTTCATTTGATACAAACATATCCCACAAAGAAACACAAATAAAAGGAGTGCAAACCATTCGGTGGTTTACACCACCAAACCAATGCTTGTTTCTTTCTTTCACGCATGTGGTGGGGGAGATGTAAAGGAGGATGGCACACCAAAATGTTAGTCGATATATTGTATGGGCTCAAGCCCGAGTTCTAGAATAGTCATTGTATATCTATTTATGTACCAAATATTGAGATAAATGACATAACAAACTATTCGGGATTTATGTACCAAATATTGTAAATCCCGAATGGTACCGGATATTGTAAATCCCGAATAGTTTATTATGTCATTCATCTTAATATTTGGTACATAAATAGATATACAATGACTATTCTAGAACTATTCGGGAATCAGGATTGCACACCAAAATGTTAGTCGATATATTGTATGGGCTCAAGCCCGAGTTCTAGAATAGTCCTTGTATATCTATTTATGTACCAAATATTGAGATAAATGACATAACAAACTATTCGGGATTTATGTACCAAATATTCTAAATCCCGAACGGTACCAAATATTGTAAATCCCGAATAGTTTATTATGTCATTTATCTTAATATTTGGTACATAAATAGATATACAATGACTATTCTAGAACTCGGGCTTGAGCCCAGATAACATATCGACTAACACAAAATGGTTCACCACCTATGATTATGGTGACCATTACACATGGTATTACCCGCAACATAATCAATTTAAGGAGTAGATATAATTACTAATTTATCACTCATGCTCAATTAATATTGTCATAAATAAGTAGGAAATGTCTCTTGCAAAAAAATATATATATAAAAAATAAAAAAAAAAAAATAAAAAAAAAATAAAAAAATAAAAAAAATTAACAAATCGTGGACGGCAGGATTCGAACCTGCGCGGGCAAAGCCCACATGATTTCTAGTCATGCCCGATAACCACTCCGGCACGTCCACCTTTTGGTTATGTTGATCAAAGTTATTTATTTATTCTCATTAAATTTAAACTATGACTAAAAATATAGAGCCATATGTCATGTGTTTGAGAGCTCAATAGGTGAGATCAATGCAGTTTGTCCAAACCAAGATCTATAAGTTTATTGGTTGATCACTTAGAGAATCCAAATATGAAATTGGAGCTTGTTTGATGTTAGCTTGTCGGTCAGCTCGACCGCCAGTTTCGGGTCTGGTTAGGAGGTGCAAAAGTTGAGAAAAAACTAAAACTGCGATAGATACAAAGGTATAAAGTATAACGATGCGTTGTACCAGTTATATCAAGTTATCAACAACTAAAACGGGTTTTCTTAGAGGTAGCAAAATCTGCCTAGTTGCGCTGTTATGGGCAAATTTTCAAAAATTGGAGCCTTATTTGGGCAGTATGAACATTCTCAATGGTTTAACTGGGAAAAAAAACCGTTTTTTTTTAATGTTCAGTAAGCGTTCAGTATAGGTCCATGATGATGATGGAAAAAACAGCTAGTCACTTATGTTAAGGCATGTTACTTGAGATCAAACCGGCAATGTATGGTACCAATCAATCATTGATATCCAGGTTCAAAGTCTAATGCATAGCCAGCTTTGTTCAATCCCAACTCAAATACTAACGGGTAAACTTGTGTGTTGTATCCAAATTAACAGAAAGTTACTGTAATTAGGTCATTCAACCATATTTGCTCGAGATTAAGGTTCAATAAAGCACAGCTCATATTATCCAAAATGTCAACGCATAAAAACTAGAATCAACAGAGTTGCTAACTGCATAAAATGGAAACTTTTAAAAAAGTTGAACAAAAGCACAATTGTTTTTTTCTTGAAGTAGCGCAATCATCTCAGTCAAAGCCTTAAAGGCCCGTCACGCCGAATCATGGCTCCTTAGATCAACAGCTTCTCAATGGCATCCTGAAAGTTGAAATGACACGATTTTAGAACCAAGAATTCAGATTAAGGCGATCAAAGTGATTGCATTTAAAAGTGGTCAACAATTCGGTTTGGTCCAAAGTGTGAATGTAAAAATATTAGCAGAACAGAAACAAGCCAAATTATCAAAAGTCGCATACAGTACAATTAACGAGTTAAAACAGCTAATTGAGACGTTTCAAAAAACATATTTCAATGATTTAGACAAAGTTGTGGGTCATCAGAACCTGAATCGTAAAAACAGATTTTGACTCATTGTCCAAACCTGCCCATTTTGACACATGAACAAAGATTTTTGTGGTAACAAACCTTGAGCTGCTGAATTTGTGTTTTTAGTTGACTTCCTTCGTTACTCGTCACCGAACACGAAATCACGGGCCTTGTGACTCCACATGCTCGCCCCAAAGCTTGTTTTGATGGGACAAAAACATAGGGAACATTCTGTGAAAATATAAACATCATTCATGAGTAAGATCAAACTCAACAATTTATGAAATAAGACTTTTTATATGTTCATACCTTGTCTTCAGCAAGAAGGGGAAGATGGAGAATAATTTCAAGCGGTTCAGCATCTGCAGCCATTACTACGAATTCTGATATACCCCTGTTCAAGGTCTTTGTGGCTGTAAATAAACAGGTAAAAGTCAACATAAAAGGCCAAGAACAAATAAAATTATAAAAACTGAATACGCAGGAATGTGTATCAGGTCTTATTGATCCATAGTCACAACCTACATAAGCTAACGTTAACACACAGAAAAGACTATATACATCGTATAACACCCAATCCCGCCAGGCCGTAACCAAAAACAATATAGAAAATGTGGGGAAAATGATTGTTGAAAAATTCCAACAGATTAATGGAACACAACTGCCCACCTTCCCCATGTCACATCTTTTTTGCAGAGATTTCTTTCGATCAAAGTGCATATATTATAGCACTAGTCGATACACACATATCACTGCCTTATTACTATATGTTCTCTCAATAAATGAAACTTAAGAAAGTAATTTTAAGATTTTAAAACAAAAAACATATAGATAGATAAAACAAGAATATAAGAAGACGATGAGTTTGTGTTGTGTGAAAAAAAACTACTTAAATTTACTTAATAACTAACATAAAACCAATCAACCTCAAACACCCTCTTAAACACTTATCACATACAACTAAGGGGGTGTTTGATTTCGACTTAATATGAAAAAAATTGAATTAATTAAGTCATATGAAAACTGTTTGTTTGTAACTTAATAGAGAAAGATGATTTAAAATATTAAGTATAAAATTGAGGTATTGAGGTTGTCTGCATTGAATTAACATGACTTAATGAAAAAAAATAAACAAACAGGCCCTAAGCCAAACAAAATAATCACAAAAAAGGGTATTATTTATACCTTCATTAGCACTCTTTTTAAGTCCTTCAAATTATGAAGCAACCAAAATAAGCAGTTTCATTCCAACACTCAAAACTGCTTATCTACTAATTGTCAAGTTCTTACAATCTAAAACAGCAAACTAGGCACTTTTAACCAAACAATCAACAACTACTTTTATCCAAACAATCAACAACTACTAAAACAGCAAACTGCTTATCAATAAATTGTTAAGTCCTTACAATCTAAAACAACAAAATAAGCACTTTTACCCCCAAGCACTGAAAAGTGCATATCTACTAATTGTCAAGTCCTTCCAATCTAAAACAAACAAATAAGCAATTTTTACCCCCAAACACTAAAAACTGCTTATCTATTAATTGTCAAGTCCTAACAATCTAAAACAACCAAATAAGCAATACCCAATCCCGCCGGGGCGGGGCTTAACCAAAATCAATATAGAAAATGTGGGGAAAATGATTGTTGAAAAACTCCAACAGATTAATAGAACACAACTGCCCACCTTCCCCATGTCACATCTTTTTTGCAGAGATTTCTTTCGATCAAAGTGCATATATTTTAGCACTAGTCGATACACACATATCACTGCTTTATTACTATATGTTTTCTCAACAAATAAAACTTAAGAAAGTAATTTTAAGATTTTGAAACAAAAAACATATAACAAAATAACCAACCTCAAACACCCTCTTAAACCGTTATCACATACAACTAATCCAAACAAAATAATCACAAAAAGGGTATATTTATACCTTCATTAGCACCATATTTAAGTCCTTAAAATATAAAACAACCAAAATAAGCAGTTTCATTCCAACACTCAAAACTGCTTATCTACTAATTGTCAAGTCCTTACAATCTAAAACAGCGAAATAAGCAATTTACCCAAACACTCAACTGCTTATCTACTAATTGTGAAATCCTTAAAATATAAAACAACCAAAATAAGCAGTTTCATTCCAACACTCAAAACTGCTTATCTACTAATATTCAAGTCCTTACAATCTAAAACAACCAAATAAGCACTTTTACCCAAACACTCAAAACTACTTAACAACAAACATAAAACAACCAAATAAGCACTTTTACCCAAACACTCAAAACTACTTAAGACAAACATAAAACAATCAAAAGGGTATATTTATACCTTCATTAGCACCCTTTTTAAGCTGCTTATAATTAGCAGCTTGTTGAACAAGATCCAAGATTGTTATAGCAAGCTGAGCATCAGCAAGTGGGTAAGCTTTTGGGTTGACTCCTGATTCAGCTGTCTACAAAACCAAAGCAAAAAGATTAAAACTTTATAAAAACGAAGATGAAATTTTATAAAAAGTATGCAAGAAACGTGTACCATTTTGATGGGTCGGCTGCAAAGACAGAGAAAGTGAGAGTTGGAATGGGGGCTAGGGTTTTAGTGTGGAAAATGAGGGGTTTACTAGGTGGGTTTATGATTGGTTCAGAACCGTCTTATTATTATTGACCAAGGTCAACAAGTCAAAGACAGCCTAGAATCAATACTCCGGTGATAGTATAGTGTATTCCCGGGTCGTTAAAGTCCCGACGAGATTGAAATGGTGCTTTAGGAATCGTTTATGAGAAAGTGGCACTGAGGACAGTAGCCAGATGATGTAGGAATGATATTGCTACTGTTATTTTGGTGTTGACAAACAGATATAATATTCACAATAATCAGATAGCAGAAATATGCACAAATTGACAATTAAGATCACGTATCAGACTGGAAAAGTGGGTTTTTGGTAATTATGAAACTACAGGGGGTGTTTTTGACACTTTCCAAAACTTAAAATTAAAAATGAAAAAGAAATGATAAAAGTGATTAAAATAATATTAAACTATTATTTAATTAATTAAACTATTTAAATTCTAAATTAAAATCTAATTTAATTAAACTAAAAATGACAAATGATTTAAATTAAACTAAAAATTTATAAAAATATTTTCTAAACCTAAATGAGAACTTGAAGAAAGTATAAAAAATTAAAAATAATATTTTTGTCTTTTTGTGGTTTTGTAATTAATTAAAAACTATTTAACTTAATTAAACTATTTAAACTACTTTTAATTTATATTAATACTAAATTAACTTAGAAAATTAAGATAAAATTTCTAAAATTACTTAACCATTACAGGAATCCTAAAAAATTATAAAAACTCTAAAATTATGTTTTAAGATTAAACAACTAATTAATTACCTTTTAATTAACTTAAGTCTATTTTAAACAAATAAAATAAGAAAACTAGAAAATGAACAGTAGAATCTTAAAATTTATTTTCTAAAAACTTATTATACTATATTAGAACTAGAAAAATTATAAAAACTAGATTTAAACTTATAAAAACTAATTAAGCTATTTAATATTTGATAATAATAAATAATAAAGAAAATTGAAATTAAATCTAATAAATACTAAATGACAAAATAAAAATCTGAAAAATTTATTAAAATTACTTTACTATCTAAGGTATTTAATAAAAATATAAAAACACTAGTTACTTAATTAAAATCTAAAAATGAAAATTAAACTTAACTTGAATTAAATAGAAACTATCACTTATTTTAAAACTAATTTTTTTTTGATTTTTCTTTTACAAACTAACTTTATACTTAAAATAATAGACTTTTTGTGAAAACACTTTGAAATTAAGCTTATAAATAAGCTGTAAACACCCCCTTGGTTAAGCAGTTGACTTTGGTTGACTGTTTGGTCAAACTGGGTCAAATGGCCTTGGGTGGGGTCCACAATGGTTAAAACAGATGCACACAAGCTAAGTACACTCAAATAAGCCAGATACAACTAATAAACAACACAAATAAGCTGAATAAGCCAAATTAAGCACTTTGCACTTTTCACTTTGGACTCAGACCTGGGACAAACTTGGTGAGCACTTTCAGGTGGGGTCCACTAGGCTAAAGGTCAAACAACTGGTCAAAGTAGAAGCCCTGGTAGGAGGGGGGTTTGGAGAACCCAATTACTAAGTGTGGGGACCACTGGGTTGGCCACAAAACACCACCAAAGTGGTGTTGTTGGGTGGATGGTCTGCTGCACAGGGGAGCTTGTTGCCCTGCAGCTTACTTCAAGGGGCTGTGGGGCCCACAATGATTTTGCTAAATCTAAAATGAAGGCATATTATGAGAGATAAGCTGGTAGTAAACTTAACCTCAAAATCTCAAAGTCCAAATTAAATCACAAAATTTAGAAATCCTCAAGTAAGTTTGGTGAAAACTGGGAATGAGCAATTTTGACTTTTTCACTTTTCTTATACTAGTTGACTAAAATGAACTTCCAAAGCCTTTAACTGATTAAGTAAGTTGTAATAAGCTAAAATGAAATAAAATTAAGCTTATACAACCACTTATGAACTGATATGAAGAGTTATTGTATCTAAAAATTCCACAGTTAAGAAGCAAAATGGATTTAAGGGTAAGTTTGACTTGGAGTTGACCGAAGTCAACTGGGCTCGGGTTAAATTTTGGGCTTAGGTGGGCTTTTGGTGTAACAGGCCAGGCTTAGGAATTGGATTAGTTTATTTTTTTGGGTAAGGTTTAAGTTAAGGGTCCGGTTTAGGTTTAGGTTAATTTAGGGACTAGTTTTGTAATTAGCCGAAAGTTGAGGGTGTGAAATTGGCATCATTTTAATTTGTTTCCAAGGGTATAAAATGCCATATCATGAATATTAGAAAGTCCTTTGGTGATTTTTCAATTTATTTTTCACCAGGGACTGAAACCGTCAAACTTTCAAACTTCAGGGACCATTTGTGTAAATGTCACCAAACTTTCCACCAAGGACCAATCCTGCATTTAAACATTAGCACAAGGACCACAAGTATTATTTTAAACCTTAGGGACCAAATTTGCCAATTTTACAAACTCCAGGGACCTGTTTTGCCAATTTTGGATTTTGAGGGGTAAAAGTGTAAATTTCTCAAATTTTATCACCCAAGGACTTATTTTGAATATATTTTGACTTTTCTTTGCCTTGGGATGATTTTCCTTTCATTTTAAACTTCCAGGGACTAGTTTTGACAACTTTTGAAAGTTGGGGGACTGAAACTGCCAATTATGCAAACTTTATGTGTTTTTCATCTGTTTTTGGTATTTTTGCATTTGAAACATGTAAAACACTTTCCTGGGATATTTTCACTATTTTGATTCATTATTGAGTGTTTTTGGATGTTTTGGCAGTTCAGAATTGGTAAAAATGATGAGTATTTACACACTCATCAATCCCCCACACTAAAACATTGCTAGTCCCTAGCAATCTTTTGAGAAAAACATAATGGATTTGAAACTCTTTACCAAAAGCCATCACTTCTGGAGTAGCCAGATGTAAGAACTGTGGCACACCTGATAACCGTGTGATTTTGAGCAAACCACCAGCTGTCAACGGATTTGATTAGTCTTTACCAAAAGCCGTTTGCTTCTGGACTAGCCAACTCTTGATGGAATAGTCAACATCTTGGTGAGCTGATTACCAATTATGGATTTTCCACGGCCTTTACCACAAGCCATAATCTTGCGGGCTAGCCAGCTCATTTGCTTATGAGGATGCGGGGGAGCTGAGGAACCATGCAAGTTTTTGGCAAACTGCCAGCCATCAACGGATTTGATTTGTCTTTACCAAGAGTCGTTTGCTCCTGGACTAGCCAATCCCTTTGTCATTTAGACTTTGGCGGATTGATAACCACAAAAATTTTGGAATAAAGTGAAAAATTTTGAAAAATTTTGGCCTAAAATGGGGGTACTTGGAAAGTTTTATGATAAAATTCGTAAGAATTTCCCCCCCCCCCCCCCACACTAGAACTGAATATTGTCCTCAATATTCAAAGTCCCGGCTATTATGCCGAATCTCTGAATGGAAAAGCTAATATTCGATTCTAACTGTGGAAATTTCTATTTTTCACTTTATTTTATCTGTACATACATTTTTTTTTTTTTTTTTTTTTTTTTTTTTTTTTTTTTTTTTTGCTTTTGTTTCACTGCCTCTCAGGCTTGTGTTAGGTTTACCACGCAAGCTAATCACTTGTGAATGATTAACTGTAATAAATTTGCCCTAACAGCCCGGGAGTTGAATGATAAAGTTTGATAATATACATACACCTTCCAGGTTTGTGTCAGGATTACCACGCTAGCTAATCACTTGTGAATGATTAACTGTAATAAATTCCCCCTGACAGCCTGAAAGATGAATAATAATATACATACACTTCCCAGGCTTGTGTCAAGTTTACCACGCTAGCTAATCACTTGTGAATGATTAACTGTAGTAAATCTGTCCTGACAGCCCGGGATTTGAATGACATAATATACATACAAAACATGAATTTTGAAAAATATTTACTTTTGAAACGGTGGGGGATGGCCACTCCCCCACACTAGGGTGGTAGAAAGTAGAAAGAAGTCAGAAATACGGGTGAAAACCCATATATGTTGCTAATTTTTGTTCACCGAGTCACTAGCTTGACTCGATCCCCGAATTCATTGGTCCATGGGGAAAGTTTGGAGATCCGGGACAACCAAGGGTGGTGTGTCCTCTCCAAAATAATGTTTCAATCTGTGACCATTCACTTTGAAGTTGGGACCTTCGGGTTGAGATAACTCAACAGTCCCGTATGGGTATACTTTAGCAATAGTGAATGGTCCAGTCCAGCGGGTTTTTAATTTCCCCGAGAAGATCTTTAATCTTGAATTGAAAAGAAGGACTCTGTCACCGACGTTGAAAACTCGGTTCTTAATCTTAGAGTCATGAATCTTCTTTGTCTTTTCTTTGTAGATCAAAGAGTTCTCGTAGGCCTGATCACGAAGTTCGTTTAATTCATTGATTTGAACCTTACGATGATCACCCGCTTTATGAAGGTCGTAGTTAGCATGTTTCAAGGCCCAGTAGGCTTTGTGCTCGAGCTCGATCGGTAAATGACACGCCTTACCGTATACAAGCTTGTATGGAGTGCACCCGATGGGTGTTTTGTAAGCTGTACGGAAGGCCCAGAGTGCATCATCTAGTTTATCCGACCAGGAAGCACGGTTTTCACCTACTGTCCTCTCAAGAATCCGTTTAATACCACGGTTGGAAACCTCCACCTGCCCACTTGTTTGGGGGTGATACGCGGTAGAAAGACGATGAGTAACACCGTACTTAAGCATGACTTTTGCAAATTGATCATTGCAAAAGTGAGTACCGCGATCACTAATGATGGCACGTGGGGTTCCAAAACGAGCAAAGAGGGATTTCAAAAATTTCACGACTACTCGGGCATCATTAGTGGGTAAGGCCTTTGCCTCAACCCATTTTGACAAATAGTCAACAGCCACGAGTATGTATTTGTTTCCGTGAGAAGATGGGAATGGCCCCATAAAGTCAATGCCCCAGACGTCAAAGATTTCACAAACTTGAATAGCATTTTGTGGCATTTCGTTCTTTTGTGAAATATTCCCGTGACGCTGACAAGCATCACAGGCTTTGACTAATTCGTGGGCATCCTTGTAGATTGTGGGCCAATAGAAACCGGAATCAAACACCTTTTTGGCGGTGTAGTTAGGACTATGGTGGCCCCCGGTGGGTCCAGCATGGCAAGCCTTGAGAATATCAGTGGCTTCCTGTCCGTATACACATCGCCTGATGACTTGATCGGCACAGATTTTGAAGAGGAAGGGGTCGTCCCAGAAGTAATGTTTAACGTCTTTGAAGAATTTTTTCTTTTGTTGGGACGTCAACCCCTTCACTATGAAGTTACCCGCATGGTAATTTGCAAAGTCGGCAAACCATGGGGTAGTAGAGTCACCACGAAAAGCAACCGCATTGAGTGTCTCGAGAGGAAATGTTTCATTTATTTCCTTTTTCTCGGACACATCTTGATGAGGGTTCTCTAATCGTGAGAGATGATCAGCAGCTAGGTTCTCGGCTCCTTTTTTATCACGGATAATGATATCAAATTCCTGGAGGAGGAGAACCCAACGAAGAAGCCTCGGCTTTGCATCTTGTTTTGCAAATAGGTATTTCAAAGCCGAGTGATCTGTGTACACTACGCATTTAGTCAAGATTAGGTATGACCGGAATTTCTCGAAGGCATACACCACAGCTAGGAGTTCTTTTTCAGTGGTGGTGTAATGACCTTGAGCCTCAGTCATAGTTTTGCTTGCGTAGTGTATGGGCTGAAAGTATTTTGCTTTGCGTTGCCCCAAGACCGCACCTATGGCAAAATCACTAGCATCGCACATAAGCTCAAAAGGTTGGTCCCAATCGGGGGCAACAAGAATCGGTGCCTCGGTAAGCTTTTTCTTTAGTGTTTCAAAAGCTTCGATGCACTCAGGAGAGAAGATGAAAGGAGCATCCTTCTCGAGGAGATGGGTCATAGGCCGGGCAATCTTAGAAAAATCTTGGATAAACCTACGGTAGAAGCCGGCATGACCCAAAAAGCTCCGAACACCTTTTACGGTGGTGGGATGAGGTAATTTGGCAATGACATCGATTTTAGCTCTGTCAACCTCGATCCCGTTTTTTGAAATCTTATGGCCGAGGACAATGCCCTCCTTGACCATAAAGTGGCTCTTCTCCCAGTTGAGACTTAGATTCGTTTCTTTGCAACGTTTAAGCATCTGTTCCAAGTGGGAGAGGCAAGTCTGAAATGAATCCCCGATGACCGAAAAGTCATCCATGAATACCTCCATAGTTTTCCCGATCATGTCGGAAAAAATGGACATCATGCACCTCTGGAACGTGCCTGGTGCATTACATAAGCCGAAAGGCATACGTCTGTAGGCAAAAGTTCCGTAGGGGCATGTGAAGGTAGTCTTCTCTTGATCCTGGGGATCAATGGGGATTTGGAAGTAACCCGAGAAGCCATCGAGGAAGCAGTAGTATTCATTCCCCGCAAGTCTTTCGAGCATTTGGTCCATAAAAGGGAGAGGAAAATGGTCTTTACGGGTGGCTTCATTTAACTTTCGATAGTCAATACAAACACGCCAACCCGTGACCAAACGAGTTGGAATCAACTCGTTATCCTCGTTGGTGACAACGGTAATGCCACCCTTTTTAGGAACACAATGAATTGGGCTAACCCAAGGACTGTCAGATATAGGGTAAATCAATCCCGCATCAAGAAGTTTAAGAACTTCTTGTTTGATAACTTCGTGGATTTTGGGATTTACCCTTCTCTGATGTTGCACAGCTGGTTTAAAGTCATCCTCCATTAAGATTTTATGAGTACAAAAGTTCGGGCTTATGCCCTTAATGTCGGAGAGTTTCCAAGCAATTGCTTGCTTGTTTGACTTAAGAACCTTTAGGAGTGCAGTCTTTTCCTCATCTTTTAAGTCTTTGGCAATAATGACGGGTAATTTATTATCACCCTCCAGAAATGCATATTCTAGATGAGGAGGCAAGTCCTTGAGCTCAACCTCGGGAAAGTCTTCAGTTATTTCAACATTTTTGACTTCCGCTTTATGAAGTATTTGTGGAGACGGAGAGGGTGAAGGATCGTCATTTAACAATCTTTCAAGGAGAAGAATGTCCCCCTCCGGGTCAAGATAGTTTTCATCAACTCCATCGGGAATTGAGCTATCTTGAGCAAGAAAAGCCTCGAGCTCTTCCAAAAGGAAGTCACCTCCCTCAAACGGAGTGAGGGAAGGGGAAGAGTCGGAAATGATCGGGTCAGTAGAAAGACTGCCACTGGATGAGAAACCAAGGACTTCTTGGGATGATTCCTCCGACGCAATATCGATGATGTCAATACGGTTAACCGTTTCAGCGTCATAATTGGAGGAATATCTTGAAGTCTGATCAAGATTGAATGTTATGGCTTCGCCACCAACACGTAGAGTGATTTCTTCTTCGAATACATCGATCAAAGCACGACCCGTTCTTAAGAATCCTCTCCCGAGAATGAGAGGGACTCGTGGGTCAGCATCGAAATCAACAATCACGAAATCTGCCGGAAAGTGGAACTTTCCTACTTTCACAAAGATATCTTCGGCAATGCCGAGAGGACGGGATATGGTACGGTCTGCAAGCTCGAGTGTCATGCAGGTCGGAGTGAGAGTAGGAAGTGAGAGTCTTTTCCAGACTGTGTAAGGCATCAGGTTAATGCTTGCGCCAAGATCGGCCAAGGCAAAGCATTCAACCATCCCAGGGAAAATACATGGAATGAGAAATTTCCCGGGATCTCCAAGCTTTTCGGGAAGCTTTTTCAAGAGCACTGCTGAGCAATGCTCGTTAAGAGGAGTTTTTGCCATCTCACAAAGTTTTTCTTTGTTGCTTATCAGATTTTTGATTGTTGAAGCAAACTTAGGCATGAGAAGAAGAGCGTCCGCGAAGCTAATATCAAAGTGTAATTCTTGGAAAATTTGATAAAATTTTTCCATCTGATGGTTAGCTTTTTCGCGGTTCTTTTGTTCAGTCACTCGTGAAGGATATGGAATTGACGGCTTAGGGTTATTCTTTGAGATTTCATCAGGACACACAGGAGGATCAAATACAACTTTCGGCTTACGAGCCGGGACCGGGACAACTTGAGGGTGGACGTTGTTGGTACCTCCGTTATTAGTAGGAAGTACCGTGTCCGTAGTAACCTCAGGTTCACGTTCCGCTACCTTAGGAGGAGAAGAAGAGGTAGAGGGAATCGAGGGTCCATTGTATGATACCCCACTTCGGGTAGTGATCGCCTTGACATCGCCCCTCGGGTTAGCGATCGTGTTGCTCGGTAATGTACCAGAGCTCGAGGGTCGATCATTTAAAGACTTCTGAAGATCAGAGATAGTCTTGATCAATAGCCGATTCGTTTCCTCTTGTGCTTTCATGAATTGTTTAATTTCAGCATCGGAGGAAGACGAGGGTGGAACAACGTTTTGATTTTGAACAGGGGGATTTGGAACACGGTTGTTTTGAAAATTCCCTTGATTTTGATTGTTGTTACCCTGAAAATTGTTTCTCTGATTGAAATTACCCTGATTGTAATTCCCTTGATTCTGGTTTCTTTGAAAATTTCCTTGAAAACCTTGGTTTTGATTGCCATTTTGAAAATTGTTTTGATTAAACTGGCCTTGATTCGGGTTTTGGAAATTTGAGTTTTGACCTTGGTTAAAATTCTGATTCGTGTTACGGTTTTGATTTTGGTTAAAACCTGGAGGTCCGAGAAAATTGTTGGAACGATAGCTTAAGAGATTACGGTCCCCTTGCGGTTGGTAAGAGTTACCTCCCGTGTTGTAGGAACCGTTAGCAGCATAAACGTTCTCTTGAGGAAATTCAGCAGTAGCTGGACACTCGGAATACAGATGTGGGCCCCCACAAGTTTCACAACTTCGGGCCACGGCTTTCACTTGTTGATTTTGAGCCTGATGTTGTATCGTTTGGTTCATTCTCAACACAGCCGTAGAAATATCATCCATCTTTTTGGTAAGAGCGATTATTTCAGGAGATGATGATGATGAGGGAGTAACGGAATGACATGACGCTTCCCTCTCCGCAGAGGAATCCCAAAAGTTATGATGGGCAGTCATGTTCTCGATTAAGTCATAGCACTCCTCGGGACGCCTTTTCATAAAGGTCCCACCAGCAGCAGCATTGAGAATGTCTCGGTGCCTCAATGTTAGACCATTATAGAAGGTATCTATTATGGTAACTTGTAACATATTGTGGTTAGGGCACCGATCAATGGCTAGCTTATAACGTTCCCATGCCTCAAAAAGAGACTCATCGGGAAGTTGCCGGAAGTTGCTGATATCATTACGTAACTTGGTAACCATGGATGGTGGAAAATATTTTGCTAAAAACTTGGTTACCATTTCATTAAAGGTACGAATAGAATTCTTTGGAAGTCGGTCAAACCATGCAGTGGCATGATGAGCGAGAGAATAGGGGAAGAGGTACAGCCGAAGGGCATCATCGGTGACACCATGCTGTTTCATGCTTTGGGTGACCGTAAGATATTTGTCAAGATGCTTGTTGGCATCGTCACCCGGTAATCCGTGAAATTGACACGAATTCTGGACTTGTTGGATCATGTGATGCTTGAGGCCGAAGTCCGCAGCCCCAATAGTGAGTGGTGTAATAGGCCCACCCCGCCCTTGCATGGTAGGCTGGCACAGCTCCTCCATCGTTCGGAGATCGGGAGCTGGCTCATCAGGGGGTGGTAATAGTGGTGGTGGCCCGGCGGCCATTTCGGTTTCTGTGTTAGAACGTAGCTCGGGTACGTCTTTCTGTTTTTTATTCTTTGCTTGAGACCGAGTGCGCATGCACTAAAAACAATTTTTCAACACAAGTTCGAGGCAAAACCACAGTGAACTTAAACCAATAATCACAAGTGAGCAGCTTCTTTGAAAAAGGTACACTACTCACAGGAATACAAAGGCAAGTTTTAATCTTAAGTTTGGGAACTTATTATGGGTTTATTAATTGATTTTTGAAAAACTGATTTAGGCTTATGGGTGTGTGTGCAGAAAACTTGGGAAATATTTTTGGAACTGATTCGTTAACCGAAATCTTCCCTTTAAGATTACTCGCAGGCTGGCGGGAGGAAGTAAATAGGTTTCCTCTTCAGTTCGCAATTTAATGTCAGAACTTACCTTAAACCAACTGTTTCAGGTTGTAATCTTAAAGAACACGAAGTAATTTAACTTCACAGTTTGTTTTTGATTGTTTTTAATTTTTTTGGTGTTTCTCAACACTTCAGGAAAAGTGTTAATGAACGTTTTTGATATGATTATGTTTTAAAAAACTTTTTACAGGGAGGGTTTTGAAACCACTAAACTTAAAACGATTTTAAAACACGCAACAACCTCCCCGGCAGCGGCGCCAAATTTTGATTGGTTCAGAACCGTCTTATTATTATTGACCAAGGTCAACAAGTCAAAGACAGCCTAGAATCAATACTCCGGTGATAGTATAGTGTATTCCCGGGTCGTTAAAGTCCCGACGAGATTGAAATGGTGCTTTAGGAATCGTTTATGAGAAAGTGGCACTGAGGACAGTAGCCAGATGATGTAGGAATGATATTGCTACTGTTATTTTGGTGTTGACAAACAGATATAATATTCACAATAATCAGATAGCAGAAATATGCACAAATTGACAATTAAGATCACGTATCGGACTGGAAAAGTGGGTTTTTGGTAATTATGAAACTACAGGGGGTGTTTTTGACACTTTCCAAAACTTAAAATTAAAAATGAAAAAGAAATGATAAAAGTGATTAAAATAATATTAAACTATTATTTAATTAATTAAACTATTTAAATTCTAAATTAAAATCTAATTTAATTAAACTAAAAATGACAAATGATTTAAATTAAACTAAAAATTTATAAAAATATTTTCTAAACCTAAATGAGAACTTGAAGAAAGTATAAAAAATTAAAAATAATATTTTTGTCTTTTTGTGGTTTTGTAATTAATTAAAAACTATTTAACTTAATTAAACTATTTAAACTACTTTTAATTTATATTAATACTAAATTAACTTAGAAAATTAAGATAAAATTTCTAAAATTACTTAACCATTACAGGAATCCTAAAAAATTATAAAAACTCTAAAATTATGTTTTAAGATTAAACAACTAATTAATTACCTTTTAATTAACTTAAGTCTATTTTAAACAAATAAAATAAGAAAACTAGAAAATGAACAGTAGAATCTTAAAATTTATTTTCTAAAAACTTATTATACTATATTAGAACTAGAAAAATTATAAAAACTAGATTTAAACTTATAAAAACTAATTAAGCTATTTAATATTTGATAATAATAAATAATAAAGAAAATTGAAATTAAATCTAATAAATACTAAATGACAAAATAAAAATCTGAAAAATTTATTAAAATTACTTTACTATCTAAGGTATTTAATAAAAATATAAAAACACTAGTTACTTAATTAAAATCTAAAAATGAAAATTAAACTTAACTTGAATTAAATAGAAACTATCACTTATTTTAAAACTAATTTTTTTTTGATTTTTCTTTTACAAACTAACTTTATACTTAAAATAATAGACTTTTTGTGAAAACACTTTGAAATTAAGCTTATAAATAAGCTGTAAACACCCCCTTGGTTAAGCAGTTGACTTTGGTTGACTGTTTGGTCAAACTGGGTCAAATGGCCTTGGGTGGGGTCCACAATGGTTAAAACAGATGCACACAAGCTAAGTACACTCAAATAAGCCAGATACAACTAATAAACAACACAAATAAGCTGAATAAGCCAAATTAAGCACTTTGCACTTTTCACTTTGGACTCAGACCTGGGACAAACTTGGTGAGCACTTTCAGGTGGGGTCCACTAGGCTAAAGGTCAAACAACTGGTCAAAGTAGAAGCCCTGGTAGGAGGGGGGTTTGGAGAACCCAATTACTAAGTGTGGGGACCACTGGGTTGGCCACAAAACACCACCAAAGTGGTGTTGTTGGGTGGATGGTCTGCTGCACAGGGGAGCTTGTTGCCCTGCAGCTTACTTCAAGGGGCTGTGGGGCCCACAATGATTTTGCTAAATCTAAAATGAAGGCATATTATGAGAGATAAGCTGGTAGTAAACTTAACCTCAAAATCTCAAAGTCCAAATTAAATCACAAAATTTAGAAATCCTCAAGTAAGTTTGGTGAAAACTGGGAATGAGCAATTTTGACTTTTTCACTTTTCTTATACTAGTTGACTAAAATGAACTTCCAAAGCCTTTAACTGATTAAGTAAGTTGTAATAAGCTAAAATGAAATAAAATTAAGCTTATACAACCACTTATGAACTGATATGAAGAGTTATTGTATCTAAAAATTCCACAGTTAAGAAGCAAAATGGATTTAAGGGTAAGTTTGACTTGGAGTTGACCGAAGTCAACTGGGCTCGGGTTAAATTTTGGGCTTAGGTGGGCTTTTGGTGTAACAGGCCAGGCTTAGGAATTGGATTAGTTTATTTTTTTGGGTAAGGTTTAAGTTAAGGGTCCGGTTTAGGTTTAGGTTAATTTAGGGACTAGTTTTGTAATTAGCCGAAAGTTGAGGGTGTGAAATTGGCATCATTTTAATTTGTTTCCAAGGGTATAAAATGCCATATCATGAATATTAGAAAGTCCTTTGGTGATTTTTCAATTTATTTTTCACCAGGGACTGAAACCGTCAAACTTTCAAACTTCAGGGACCATTTGTGTAAATGTCACCAAACTTTCCACCAAGGACCAATCCTGCATTTAAACATTAGCACAAGGACCACAAGTATTATTTTAAACCTTAGGGACCAAATTTGCCAATTTTACAAACTCCAGGGACCTGTTTTGCCAATTTTGGATTTTGAGGGGTAAAAGTGTAAATTTCTCAAATTTTATCACCCAAGGACTTATTTTGAATATATTTTGACTTTTCTTTGCCTTGGGATGATTTTCCTTTCATTTTAAACTTCCAGGGACTAGTTTTGACAACTTTTGAAAGTTGGGGGACTGAAACTGCCAATTATGCAAACTTTATGTGTTTTTCATCTGTTTTTGGTATTTTTGCATTTGAAACATGTAAAACACTTTCCTGGGATATTTTCACTATTTTGATTCATTATTGAGTGTTTTTGGATGTTTTGGCAGTTCAGAATTGGTAAAAATGATGAGTATTTACACACTCATCAGTTTACTAGGGTTTTAGATTTTTGTAAAGCCCATGTGAAGTTATAGTGGGTTGCAAAAGTAGTCCTTGTGTTTCTATTATTCGGTTAAATTGCAGCCGCGGTTTTTACAACTTCGAAAATAGTTTATAAGCTTATACAACAATAACAATGATATCCAATCTCACATGAGAATGATATGAGAATGTAAATTTTAGACAGATTATACCCCTACTCGAGGGTAAGGAGATTGCTTCAAGTTTATAAGCTTATAAAGCCCAAAAAAGTTAGCTTTATAAAACCTTGAATAAATTACATAAATAGTTTTTTTGTTACCGTTGACTTCCAAATATAGTCGTTGACATTTTTTATGACCTAGGTAGTTCTCAACTCTAAAACCCTTAACACCTATGGTTCATGCGTTTGTTTAAAATTTATTTTAAAACACTCCCAAACATGGTAAAACCATACTATCGTCTCGTACTGTTTAGTCTCGAGCGCAACAGTGTACCAACATTGTCGCAACAAACAACTACGCCGCCCAAAAAAGGAAGAAGCTAAAAGAGCGCACCGAGGCCTCCAGGAGAAGGGTACATAATTTACCCTTAGAGAAAACAAAGAGGTCTGTCCACAAGACACAGGAAGGTTGGTTGGAAATAAGAATGAAAAAGGTGAAAGCGGAATGCCAAAAGTATAGAATTAAAATGAAAGCTTACGTGACCAAGGGAGGGCTTAACGAGGGGTTTACCAGGTTTCTAGGGTTTCCCGATGACAAAACGACTCAACAAGGCCTCAAGGCTCACCCTATTAGACTCCTAGGACTTCTAGGGATCCTATACTACTACTAACTAAAGAATGTTTGAGGTGGAAAGAAAGAATGGGATGGTTTGAAATGGTTTGGGGGTGGCGGTATTTATAGGGCTTGCAAGCCTTGGTGGCCAAGTTTTTGGTGTCGTGGTGTCAAGAGGGGGGGGGGGGAGTGATGAGGATAAGCTACTAACTGACTATTAGAAGCTATATAGTGAGTCATGGTAGCCTATAGTCGGTTCTAGGGGTTGTGTGGTGGTTATGGAATCGCGGGGAGAAGAAGGTGACAAGGAGGTGATGCACCTCCTTTCTTAGGTTCTTGTAAGGTGCTAGGGTGTGTGCTTGGTTAGGGGAAGGTGCTAGGGTGCTTTCTTGGTTGATTAGAGGTGCTTAGTATCTAGTTCTAGGTTTTTTAGGTTTAGCTTTAACCTAGTTTTGCCTAGTGAGAATTTTTGGTCTAGCCTAAGGTTTAGTGCCTATATTAGGTTCCTATGAGTGTCTAGTGACTAATCCTAAGTCCTAAGAGGCTTATACTAAGTGTTGGTAGCTTATGGTTAAGATTTGGGATAGTTTAACCTAGTTTGCGGGAAGTTATAACCTAATTATGGTTTTGTGCCTAAGGGACTTGTACCTAAGCTCTAAAGGGTTGTAGTAGGGTCTAAGGGTGATAAGGTATCCTAATGTTCCTAAGGTGACTCATACATAATCCTTGAACACTTTCAAACTAGTTTAGATAAGCAATTAGGGTTTTATAAACACATAGGCCTGACTAGGGCTCAATTAGGGTTTATTAGGGTTTATTATGGTGTTGTGATGAGTTTAGTGTGTTAGATTGGTAGATTACTTATTGTGGTGTTGTTGTGATCTTTTGCTTGACATACCAGGGGTTTATAGGATGTGAGAGTAGAGATAGTTGGCTTGTGTAGATACGTGAGCCAATCTAGAGAGTCATACATGTAGTGAATGCACATAAAAAGCAAAAATTTACCTGGGAAATACCTTTCATAGGTATTTATAGTGGGAATGATAGTGATGGGATTTTAGGGGTGGTTACATCAACAAGATCCCTTATGGCGGAGAAACCTTACACACCTTTGCTTACACCGTTTAACGACACCAAGCAAAATGTCGAGTTCTAATTGTAGCTAGAACCAATCTTACAACTCTTCACGACTTCTCACAACTTTTACACAACTTGTACACACCACAACTACTACACGACTTCTCATAACTTCACTACTTCTTCTTCTCAACACTACTTCTTCTTCATTACTTCTCTTCACTACTAACACACCTAAATCTAATTATAACAAACTCTCTACACCTTTACAAATAATTTACACAACTACAAGACTATATTCACAAATGTACAAAACTTCTTAACTAGATGTTGATGGAGTATTCTTCTCTTGCACTTTGAATGATGAGGGATTGAATCACATGAAACAAAGACTTATAATCTTATGATCAAAGGATTTAGAAGAATGTTTGGAAAGGATTGGGACTAAAAATTTTCGTGCAAAAGGTGAGGAAAAATTGCAGAAATAAACCAGTATTTATAGACAAACATTTCTGACAACAGGAGCGTGCCGGCCCCTTTAAATGATGGTCGGACCCCTTAAAATTAAGGGGGCCGCCCTATAATTAAGGGGGCCTCCCTCCTGTAACGGCCAGAAAAATTTGTCTTTTCTGGTGAAAGTTTATTTGGTGAAAAACTAACTGATTTTGGTTAAAAATTTAAATTCATATATTTGTTATGAATTAAACATTTTCCTTTAATTACCAAAAGTGTTTTTCAAAAATATATAAGATGTTTATATCATTTTATAAATTGTGTAGTTGTTTAAATAAAAATCCCTTTGATCATAAAATGTATTAGACATTTGTTTATTCATACCTTAAGTGATTTTGTTGGATGATATGATATATGTAATTAAATACTTGTTTACGTAATAATTTTATGTTTAATGTTTTTACATTTTGTGATCGTCAAAACATAGGGATATCGAAAAACATTAATAATATTTTTATGCATTATTTATATCAACAATGAGCTTAGTGCAATATACCTTATCTCTCTAATACTTTTCCACACATAGGGTTTAAGCTGAACCCTCTAAAACTTGTATTCACGCTATATCTACTTAAACCTATTACTCTAACTCAACCTTAGTGTTGACCTTTAAGCATGTTATCCTAGGTAATTGAGCACTTTAGGAACCCTGACACGGAGTGGCACTGGACATGAGGATGTCCAGAATAGTTATCATTCACCTGCTTTTACTTTAAAATGTATCTTAGGGACCTCTCTTTTGATAAAAGTATATATTTTACTGTAAAAACTTTGAGGAATAAATGAATCATAACTCCTTTTTCAAAAAGGTCTCTTTTCGAGTCGTTTTCTATTATCTTGTCTTTGTATCCATGAAGTAATACCCCAGATCTAAATTCCACTATGATATGTGAAAATGGGGGTGTTACAACTCTTGACTTGATTAACTTCCTTAACAGCACTAGCAACTTTAGCATTCATAGCAGCAATCTCAACATTAGTCTGAGGTCTAACTGTGCACGAAATAATTTTATGACCAAAGGTTTTGCAGTGAGTACATTGAGGTGGCTGCCATTGGTACTTAAAATCTAACTTACCAATTCTAACAGGCCTATCACCAATCTGAGGGTATTCAATTTCAAGAGAGTGAGGAAGGTCATAAGCAGCTGACACTTCTACCAAAACTCTAGCAAAATCCAACTTACCAATGAAACCCCTCACATGAAGCAAAACTCTAGTAAAATCCAACATAACCTATTTTTTGTTAAGGTTACTCCCACCACAAATTCATGCACGTCCTCGTGCATGTTCATCCGTCTCGACGAATGACTTCCCTCGAATGATTTGGCTTTACTCCAGCTTCATAGCTAAAGGGACATTCGACTTCGAGCTCTTTTGTATCCCAGTGTGCAGTGACTAAACTCAATAGTCCATTACCCCTTCTAGCTTTCATCGAATGCGACGTTGTGAACTCCACACAACATCATATTGACTCTTCAATATCCCGAGAACTCATTCCCGCCAACTTCGTTTAGCCAACACTTTTTAAGAACTTTTGGGAGAGCGACTTGAGCGATTCTTGTTTCGGTCCACCTAGGTCCAACTTGGCCTAACCTGGCTGTGATACCACTTGTCACGGGGTCATTCCTTCGACCCCGCGTGGTGCCTTTACACCGATAAGGACCAGCCATCCATCCCACGTATAATATAGGTTCACTAGTTTCGTTCTGCCTTGGACTCATCAGGGGAGTTGCCCCAACTCCCGACCAGTGTGGTGCCATATCGAGTCTCTACTCGTGGCATGTACTACACCCATATCGTTGGGGTACTCCAACGAGACCAACAAGATTAACCAGTAACCCATGCATTAAGCAACGCTTCCAAGTAGAACCCGACCTTCAGAATTTGACTCGTGACATTATGCCCTACAACATTACTACTATCAACAGGCATAGTCAAAACAGGTTCAATAGGATTACTAATGAAAGAACCCTCATTAACCCCAATCAAACAGTAACTATCAGACTTTAAAACATTTCTACCAGACGTACCATCCTCCTTAACACCTTCACTAAGTACCATTTGCCTAGCAATATTCTTATCATGAGCCATTTTATCAAATACCTTAGTTAAAACATCATCAACAGGAATATTACTAGGGTTTAAACGCTTACCATTATATGGAACCATAGGAGAAGATTCACTTCAACTCCTACCCAAACCATTTACATTAGAATTTCTCAACCTCTTTATAATAGCCCCAGCACCAGCAGAAGCATATCCAGGTGAATGAACTTTAACCTTAACATTTTTTAGACAATTCTTAGAACCCCTAGACCAACCTCTAGATCTAGGGTTTTTTATTTCATCATTAGGAAAGATAGGTCGATGATGTAAATCACCTGATGTTATCCCAATAAGTGTACGAAACTCATCACTGATAACATCAGGAGGTTCAGTGGATTCAATTGGCATATCAAATGAAATGAAATTGGGGATTTAATCAGAAGAATTACAAAGGAGAAGCACAACAATAAACCCTAAAATTACTAGGATTATCTTGTTGTTTGGGGAAGATGAAATAACCAAAATCGCTGATTGGTTCTAAACGGTCAACTAAGTTTCCCAGGTGATGGTCAACCTAGTCAAACGTCTAAAACCAACTAACCAAGGAGTACAGTGTATTCCCGGGTCGTTATATCCCAGCGAGATAAGCAATTGTATTCAAAAACGTTTTAAGTGATCGGGTGATTTAACAGAAGGATTAGGAATTTGGTTATTGTGATTAAACTACGAGATTATGATTGAGAATAGCTTAGAAACACTATTGGAACAATTACTGATGATCAGATATCCTAGAAACGTAAGTTAAACCTAAAACGCGCGTTTGAATTAAAAATAAAGCGAACGCGCAAAATAAAAAGTGAAACGAGAGCAAATAAAGTCCTACGAACGTGAAAATTATATTTTTACAATCCTAATGACTTAAGAAAATTTTTAGAAAAAGAAAAATAATTTTTACACTATTTAATTAATTGCTATTAATTAATTACTAATTATTAATTACTTTTTAATTAACTAAATTACACTAATTATTAATTAATTATGAAAATTAACTAGAAAAATGAAAATTAAATTTAGAAAAATCTAAAATATTATAAAACTAATTTTAAAACAGAAAACCTAATTTTTCTACTTTGTAATTATTTAATATTAATTAAAACTAATTATTTAATTAATTTAAACTAAAATAAATTATAAAAAATACCAAATGAACAAGGAAAAATCTGAAAAAATTCCTAAAATTATTTTAGCTAAAAAAAAGCCTATGAAAAATTTAAAAATGAAAAGTGCTTATAAATAAGCAGAAAATAAGCCAAATTGGCTTAAATAGAAGTTATCACTTTCTTAAATTTTTGTCTTTTCTTGATTTTTATTTTACACAACTGTTTAAATACTTAAAATAAATGACTTTTGTGAAGGAACTTTTGGAGGAACTTAAGAATAAGCTGTGTGCTAAGCCAAAAAGCCAAACAGTGAGCTTAAGAAGCTTTTTGTGTAGGTATTGAGCTTAAACAAGATGTCCAAGGATCCACACTAATGAAATAGGCTTTGAACAACTTAGAGAGACAGAAATGAAGCTAAAATGACAAGCAATTCATACTGAATAAGCCAAATTAACAAATAAGCAATCCAAATCAAATTCAGGCCAAACAGGCCTTAAGGGCAGTGTGCAACCCAGTGTGGGGCCCACAAGGGTGACTTAGGGTACAAAGTAAGCTTGGAGCTTGAAAAGCTGCTAGGAGAGCTTCTTAAAATGCCAAAGACCAAAGATTAATCTCAAGTCTTGAGGTTGTTTAGGTCTTGGGAAACTGGCTCAGCAGGCTGAGGTTCAAAATGATAAGCAGTGATCAAACAAGCTTAGAAGCAAACTCTTATGGGCAATCACAAGCATAAACCAGCTTAATTCATTCAAACAGATAGAAACAACAACAAAGACAACAATTATCAACAACAACAACAACAAGATTGATAGCAAAATTGAACCACAATGGTAATCAACAAAATAAGTAGCAGCTAGGTGAGAACCAACAAGCTCAAATAAGCTAATAAGCTTATAAGGTTCATGTAAACAAACCAACAACCATAAAAGTAATGAGTAACAACAACAAGAATGATAAAAAGCTTAATAATCAATAACTCCACAAAATCAAACAAGCTCAGTTGCATTCAACAGCAATGGGCAGAATTGGGAACTTTGAGAGTTAACTAAGCTCACTAAATAAGCACTTGATGGAAAATACTTGGTACATGCAACAAGTTGGTCTAGCAGGCTTCACAAATCAGCAAAAATCAAGCATAAATCTCAACTATTGAACAAGATATGCACTTGAGAAAATTGGTCAAACTGGTGGTGCAGGGGAGGCAAATGGCCAACAGGGTGATTTCAAAACCAATTAATGATGAGCAAACAAGTTTCAAGGTCAAATTTTCTGGTTGATTCAGACTCACAAGCTATCAATTAATACAAATCAACAAGAATTTTCAATCTCCAATCTTTTCTAACCCTTACAATTGACTCATAAAATCAGTCCATTTTCACAGACATGGTTTTTGACTTTTGCAATTTTGTGAACACCTCTTTGACTTTGGTGAGATTATAATGGCCCAAAATGATTAATTGTGATATATAAATATAAAATGAAACTATTTTAAGCTACCCTAACAACTTTTATACTAAAATGAAAATTATGCACCCTAAGAATTTCTAACAGTTGACAGATAGAGTGAGATTAAAGTGGAGTTTGACTTTCTTGTTAGCAAATGCAGGATTTTATACTCAATTGGACTTATGTGGACCTATTGTGAACTGATGGAACCAAAGGCAACAACAATTTCAAGTTTAAACATGCCATACACAGCAAAGCCAAACACCCCTATAACAGATATAACCAAGATGTTTTCAAAGTGTTTCAAGGACTTACTATACAGATATGATTCCTAGCCTTCACATGTACTAGTGACAACTGATGTGGGTCAAGGAACAATGCTAATATCAACAATTATCTAAGCTATACCTAGACTACTACCAAGACAGTTAAAACAAGGAATTTGGAGGACAAGGAAACAAATGCACAATAATCCTACTACAAGCAATAAACTGAGATCATTTCAACCACGAATTTCTGAATCTAATAAGAACAATGAGCATGTATTAAACAGAAACAGACTAGATAACAAATCTTAAACTAAAAAAAAAAACAAAATAAGCTTGAACTTACAAGACACCCTTAGCTAGAACAAAGGATTTTCCAAAGAAGCCTATCTTTAGATAGGCTTAGCTCCTTCCACAATTGCCCTGCATTGCCTCTGAAAACCAATTACCAACTTCAAAGTCACCATAGTTGACCTATGTTGATCACCATCATATTTTTATTTTTCTATACTAATTCTGCATTTTATTGTCTCTACAAGCTTTATTAAGCCTCTGGGAACCTATGTGACCCTAAGGAAGTCCATGAGAATAAGCACAAACAACAATTAACTACTTTTGGTATAAGGTGAAATTTAAAGAAACTGAGAATTATTTGAAACTTGGCTTTTTTATTGATTGAAAACTTCAAAGTACAACTGAGATTACAATTCCATTAACTAAATTAAACTTAGGAACATATATTTTAAAAATACATAAAAATTAAGATAAAAACTACACAGATTGCTCCCAGGGCTCCCTTCTCTTTTATAGCTGCAATTTTAGGGTTTAGAGCACCCACTTGGACTTTTCCCAGCTTCAATACACACCATTGGATGATATAATTCAATCCTAGCCGTTTGTGAACTTTGGCGCCCAAATTGAATTTTGGCTTTTTCTTTGGATATTATTGAAGCCAGAGGTGAATTTGGAGGGTAGTTATTGGAAGGTTAGGCAAGGGGGATAGGGGTTATGATGGTTGAGTGTTTGAGTGGGTATGATGATGAAGAGTAGCAGGTTGCGGGGGGGGGGGGGGGGGAAGTCACGGGTTGTGTGAGGTGGATGGAGGGTCAAACGGTTTGACCGTTTGTTTTTATTATTAAAAAGGAAGTGGTGGTGGGCTGTGAGGGTGTTGGGGCAAGGGAGTTATAAGGGTAGGCTTGGAGTTTGTTTTGGGTTTGGTTTGTTTTGGGTTTTATTAAACTAAGGATCCGGTTGGTAATATAGTTTCACACAAGGACCATGTTTGCAATTTACACAAAACCAAGGGACTGAAATTGTAATTCCCCAAAAGTACCAATAAGGACCAATGTTGCCAAGTTCAATATTCCAAAAGCCAATTTTTCAATTTTTTATTTTCAAAATTCCCAGGGACTGTTTTTGCAAAATTCCAAACTCCAGGGACCAAACATGTAACTTTTCCAAATTTATCACCCAAAGTCCGTTTTTGATAACTTTTGATTTTTTAGGGACTTGGGTTGACTTTTATTTCAAAATAAATGCATAGGGACTATTTCTGACAAATTTTGAAACTTGGGGGACTGAAACTGCCAATATTGCAAACTTTGATCGCTTTTCTTTTGTTTTTGCTCATTTTGCATTTAAAACACATAAAACACAATCCCTGGGATAATTTAAGTATTTTGATTACTTTTCGATTGTTTTTGTATGTTTTGGCAGTTTAAATACGATAAAAATGATGAGTGTTTGCGCACTCATCAATCCCCCACACTAAACTATTGCTAGTCCCTAGCAATATTTTTGGAAAACTTGATGGATTTTAAACTCTTTACCAAAAGCCATCACTTCTGGAGTAGCCAGGTGTAAGAACTGTGGCACACCTGATAACCGTGTGATTTTGAGCAAACCATCAGCTGTCAACGGATTTGATTTGTCTTTACCAAGAGCCGTTTGCTCCTGGACTAGCCAGCTCTTGATGGAATAGTCAACATCTTGGTGAGCTGATTACCAATTATGGGTTTTCCACTGCCTTTACCACAAGCCATAATCTTGCGGGCTAGCCAACTCATTCGCTTTATGGGATATGGGGAGTTGAGGAACCATACAATTTTGGGGATTTGAGTTATCTTTACCAAGAGCCGTTTGCTCTTGGATTAGCCAATCCCTCTTGTCGTTTAGACACGGCGGACAGATTACCACAAAAATTTTGAAATAAAGTGAAAAAAAATTTTGAAAATTTTGGGCCAAAATGGGGGTACTTGAAAGTATTTTGCGATAAAATTCGCTAGAATTCCCCCCCCCCCCCCCACTTAGAAATGAATATTGTCCTCAATATTCAAAGTCCCGGCTATTATGCCGAACCTATGAACGTAAAAAGATAATATTCGAAGCTAACTGTGGAAATATTGTTTTGTATTTTTCACTTTATTTATCTGTACATACAATCACACACAATTTTTTTTTTTTTTGACTTATATACATGTATACATTTTCAAATAGCGGGGGGTTGGCCATTCCCCCACACTAGGGTGGTAGAAAGTAGAAGGAAATCAGAGATACGGGTGAAAACCCATATTGTGCTATTGTTTTTGTTCATCGAGTCGCTAGCTTGACTCGATCCCCGAATTCAATTGTCCTTGGGGAAAGTTTGGAGATCCGGGACAACCATGGATGGTATGTCCTCTCCAAAGTAGTGCTTTAAACGATGTCCATTCACTTTGAAATTAGGACCGTCATTTTGAGATAATTCGACGGTGCCATAAGGATAAACCTTAGCGATAGTGAATGAACCAGTCCATCGGGTTTTTAGCTTTCCCGAGAAGATCTTGAGTCTAGAGTTGAAAAGAAGGACTCGATCACCAACGTTGAAAACGCGGTTTTTGATTTTGGAGTCATGAATCTTCTTTGTCTTTTCTTTATAGATCAAAGAGTTCTCGTAAGCTTGATCACGAAGTTCATTTAATTCATTCAGTTGAACTTTCCTATGATCACCCGCAGTTTTGAGGTCAAAATTGGCATGCTTGAGAGCCCAATAGGCTTTATGCTCAAGCTCGATCGGAAGATGGCACGCTTTCCCGTACACAAGCTTGTAAGGCGTACACCCGATGGGTGTTTTGTAAGCCGTACGGAAAGCCCAAAGTGCATCATCTAATTTATCCAACCAAGATGCATGATTTTCACCAACGGTTCTTTCCAATATCCTCTTAATGCCACGATTGGAAACTTCTACTTGTCCACTTGTTTGAGGGTGGTACGCAGTAGAAAGACGGTGAGTTACACCATACTTTTGCATGACTTTATCAAATTTGTCATTGCAAAAATGCGTACCACGATCACTAATTATAGCACGTGGAGTTCCAAATCGAGCAAAAAGAGCTTTCAAAAACTTCACAACAACTCGGACATCATTAGTGGGTAAAGCTTTTGCTTCAACCCATTTTGACAAATAGTCAACAGCCACGAGTATGTACTTATTTCCATGAGATGACGGAAATGGCCCCATAAAGTCAATGCCCCATACGTCAAATATTTCACAAACTTGGATTGCATTTTGTGGCATTTCATTCTTTTGTGAAATATTCTCGTGACGTTGACAAGCGTCACAGGATTTGACTAATTCTTGGGCATCCTTATAAATCGTGGGCCAAAAGAAACCGGAATCAAACACCTTTTTGGCGGTGTAGTTTGGATTGTGGTGGCCCCCCGTGGGACCAGCATGGCAAGCCTTAAGAATTTCAGTGGATTCTTGACCATATACACACCACCGGATGACTTGATCCGCACAAATTTTGAAGAGGTAGGGGTCGTCCCAGAAATAATGTTTGACATCCTTAAAGAACTTGTTCTTTTGTTGGGACGACATCCCTTTCACAATAAAGTTACCCGCAAGGTAGTTTGCAAAATCGGCAAACCATGGGGTAAGAGAATCTCCACGTAAGGCAACCGCATTGAGTGTCTCGAGAGGGAAGGTTTCATTAATTTCCTTCTTTTCGGAGACATCTTGATGGAGGTTTTCCAAACAGGAGAGATGATCAGCAGCTAGGTTCTCAGCTCCTTTTTTATCACGAATTATGATATCAAATTCTTGCAGGAGGAGAACCCAACGAAGTAGTCTCGGCTTTGCATCTTGTTTTGCAAAAAGGTACTTCAAAGCCGAGTGATCCGTATACACTATGCTTTTGGTCAAGATCAAATATGACTGGAATTTTCCAAAGGCATACACCACAGCTAATAATTCTTTTTCCGTGGTGGTGTAATGACTTTGAGCCTCGGTCATTGTTTTGCTTGCATAGTGTATAGGCTGAAAGTGTTTAGACTTACGTTGCCCCAAGACTGCCCCTATAGCATAATTGCTAGCATCACACATAAGTTCAAAGGGCAAGTCCCAATCGGGGGCAACAAGAATAGGTGCCTCAATAAGCTTTTTCTTTAGAGTTTCAAAAGCTTCTACGCACTCAGGTGAGAAGATAAAAGGAGCATCCTTTTCGAGGAGATGGGTCATAGGCCGGGCGATCTTAGAAAAATCTTGAATAAACCTACGGTAAAAACCGGCATGACCCAAAAAGCTCCTAATACCTTTGACGGTAGTAGGATGAGGTAATTTTGCAATGACATCAATTTTGGCTTTGTCAACGCAATCCCATTCTTTGAAATCTTATGGCCGAGGACAATGCCCTCTTTGACCATAAAGTGACTCTTCTCCCAATTGAGACACAAGTTTGTGTTTTCACATCGTTTCAACATACTTTCCAAGTGGGAGAGACAAGATTGGAACGAATCCCCAATGACCGAAAAGTCATCCATGAAGGCCTCCATAGTTTTCCCGATCATGTCGGAAAATATGGACATCATACACCTTTTAAACGTGCCCGGAGCATTACATAAGCCGAATGGCATACGTTTATACGCGAAAGTTCCATAGGGGTACGTGAACGTGGTCTTTTCCTGATCTTGCGGATCAATGGGAATCTGAAAGTAACCCGAGAAACCATCGAGGAAGCAATAGTACTCATTCCCCGCTAATCTCTCGAGCATTTGGTCCATGAAGGGTAGAGGAAAATGGTCTTTACGGGTGGCTTCATTTAGTTTTCTATAATCTATACATACACGCCACCCCGTAACCAAACGAGTTGGAATCAACTCGTTATCCTCATTGGTGACAACAGTAATGCCACCCTTCTTAGGAAAACAATGAATGGGAATCACCCAAGGACTATCAGAAATAGGGTAAATCAATCCAGTATCGAGAAGTTTTAGAACTTCTTGTTTGATAACTTCGTGAATTTTTGGATTTACCCTTCTCTGATGTTGCACCGCGGGTTTGAAGTCATCCTCCATCAAGATTTTGTGTGAACAAAATTCAGGGTTGATACCCTTAATATCGGAGAGTCTCCAAGCAATTGCTCGCTTGTGTGACTTCAAAACCTTTATGAGTGCGGTTTTCTCCTCATCCTTCAAGTCTTTTGCAATAATGACGGGTAATTTATTATCACCCTCCAAAAATGCATACTCAAGATGAGGAGGCAACTCTTTGAGCTCGACCTGAGGAGAATCATCAATTTTTTCAACATATTTGATCTCCTCTTTATGAAGTGTTGGTGGCAGAACAGGAAGAGGAGAGGGATCTTTGTCTAGTAATTTCTCAAGCAGGAGAATATCCCTCTCGGGGTCAATCTCTTGGTTATCGATTCCATCGGGAATCGAATCACTTTTGAGAAAGGCCTCAATTTCTTCTAAGATGAAGTCACTTCCCTCAAACGGAGTGAGGGAAGGAGAAGAATTGGCAATGATGGGGTAAGAAGATGGAGTGAAGTTTTCACTCGAAGAATTATCATTGAAACCTAGAACCTCTTGAGCGTACTCCTCAGACGCAACATCAATGACATCGATTCGGTTAACCGATTAAGTGTCACAATTTGAGGAGTACCTAGCAGTTTGATCGAGGTTGAATGTTACCGCTTCATTACCAACACGAAGAGTTATTACCTCTTCGTGCACATCAATTAGAGCATGGCCCGTCCTCAGGAATCCTCTTCCAAGAATGAGAGGAACCCTAGGATCAGAATCGAACTCAACAACAACGAAATCAGGGGGAAGTGAAACTCTCCTACTTTCACAAATACGTCCTCGGCAATGCCAAGGGGACAAGTAATGGACCGATCTGCAAGCTCAAGAGTCATGCAGGTAGGAGTAAGTTCTGGAAGAGAAAGTTTCTTCCACACTGAATTAGGCATCAGGTTGATGCTAGCGCCAAGATCGGCCAAGGCGAAGCATTCAACCATCCCAGGGAAAATACATGGAATGAGAAATCTCCCAGGGTCTCCAAGCTTCTTAGGAAGCTTCTTTAAGATAACCGCAGAGCAGTTTTCGTTCAATGGAGTTTTTGCCATTTCGTACAATTTTTCCTTGTTGCTTAACAAGTTCTTGATCATTGATGCAAATTTGGGCATCAGGATGATAGCATCCGCAAGGCTTACGTCAAAATGCAAATCTTGAAAGATTTGATAGAACTTATCCATTTGGTGACTAGCCTTTTCGCGGAGCTTTTGCTCATTAAGTCGTGATGGATATGGTATTGAAGGTTTAGATTTAGGGTTCTCAACAGGAGTTATTGGTGGTTCAAATACAACTCCTGGTTTGGTCTTTGGAACATCCTGAGGGTGGACATGTGCGGTACTTCATGGGCTAGTAGATTGCACCTTGTCCTTGGTTGCCTCAGGCTCAATTTCCACTACCTTGGGAAAAGGAGGAGGAGGAGGAGGTAGTGGCGGTTCATCATAAGCTTTACCACTACGTGTGGTAATAGCTTTGAGTTCACCCTTAGGGTTGACAACTGTATTACCATGAAGACCTCCCGAAGTAGAGGGTGGAGCGATATGACTCATGAGACTAGCAAACATATTCTCAATCTTGTTTTGAGATTGATCAATTTTGTTGTTTGTTGCTATAAGCTCATTCTTCAGCTGATTACCTTGCTTGGTTATTGAAGATTGAAATTCATTCTTCAAATTTGAGATTTGATTCTGCATTGCCCTCATTTTGGTCTCATTAACTTTAATGTAGTTATTGAGCTCGTTAGGGAGAGGTTCTTGGTAGTTAGGAGCTGAATACCCTTGATTACTCCTTTGGGGTGGGTATTGATTTGCCGGGGTATGAGTTTGATTTTGCATGTTGTTACCCCTTTGTGGATTAGGATTAAACCTATTTGGATTCTGAGGAAACCCGGGTGGTCCACCTAGGTCGCTAGCACGGTAGTTTGGTTCCACTTGAGGACGGTATTGGTTACCTCCTTGGTTAGAACTTCCGGCTATTGCATTGACTTCAAATGGATTGCCTTCAGTGGCAGTGCAATTGTAATACGAATGTGGACCACCACAAGTGACACAAACTTCTACCTTTTTGATTTCAGCTTGTGGAGAAGGTTGAGGAGAAGAAACTTTCTTGCTTTTGGTGAGAACCAAGGCATGAATAGCCTCCGTGAGTTTGTCAAGTCTAGCATCGGTGCTAGATTGAGCCACGGGCGATGAGGTAGAAGGACTAACATTCACTTGAGAAACAACCGGCTTGCTTCGTGGAATGCGGACCTTAGACTTATTTTCAATGATCGCTAAAGCATCCTTTGTGGTTCGATTCAAGAAATTACCTCCCGCGGAGGAATTGAGAGAGTCTTGATCGAGTTGGCTCACACCATTGTAGAAAGTATCGAGTTGCATCAACTCGGAAAAGCCATGGTGAGGGCATTTGCGAAGCAATTCCTTATAGCGATCCCATGCCTCACTAAATGATTCATCAAATTTCTGCGTGAATTTCATGATCTCATTCTTAAGACTTGTGGTTTTGGAAGGAGGAAAGAATTCATTCACGAACTTTTTTACCAAATCTTCCCATGTTACAATCGATTGAGGGGTTTGTTTATCAAGCCAAATCCGGGCAGCCCCATCGATGGAAAATGGGAAGAAAAGAAGTTTAATAGCCTCTTCAGGGACATTTTTGCATTTGATGGTTGATGTAATTTTGTTAAACCATCGAATGTGATCTTGAGGATCGTCCCTCTCAAAACCGTAGAATTGACGCGAAGTGACCAGGTTTATCAACCCAGTTTTAAGCTCAAAATTCTCGGCCACGATGGCCGGAACAACGATAGCATCTCCGTAACCCTCAACGGGTGCTTAGAGAAGCTCGTTCATAGTTGGCTCAGCAGCCATGATAATGGAAGATGTGGGAACAGTTCGGATCTCAGATCCGACTGTTGGTGCTGAACGTCGACGACGTCTTCTAGGTAATCTTACAAGCTCACGTAATGGGCTAGTAGACCTAGAAGAGCGAGTGCGCATGCACTAAAAACAAACTCACTCAAAACAAAATCGAGGCAAAACGACAGTGAACTTAAACCAATAATCACAAGCAAGTGGCTTCTTTAAGAAAGGTACACCACTCACAAGGATACAAAGGCAAGTTTTAAATTGTTGGTTTGGGAACTTATTATGTCCACACCCCCAGTTGGTAGGTGTTCTGTCTTGGTTTGCGACGGTTTATTTTTATGTAGAATTATTATTCACAAGAAAGAGATGAATGTTTTTGGGTTTTTGTGTATGGGTTAAAAACTTTTGGACAATATTTTTTTGGTATCGATTCGTTTACCAAAATCGTATCTCTTTAAAAGTCACCTAAAAGAAACACGATATAGAAAACGTAACGATTTGTTTTGTTTGTTTTTGATTTTTTTGGTGTTGTTAACACTTTAGGAAAAGTGTTAATGACGTTTTTGTTTTATGATTAAGATTTACAAAAAGTTGGTGGGTTTATACAGTGATGAATGAAAAACCACTAATCTCTAAGAAACGTTTTGATTACGCAGCTACCTCCCCGGCAGCGGCGCCAAATTTTGATTGGTTCTAAACGGTCAACTAAGTTTCCCAGGTGATGGTCAACCTAGTCAAACGTCTAAAACCAACTAACCAAGGAGTACAGTGTATTCCCGGGTCGTTATGTCCCAGCGAGATAAGCAATTGTATTAAAAAACGTTTTAAGTGATCGGGTGATTTAACAGAAGGATCAGGAATTTGGTTATTGTGATTAAACTACGAGATTATGATTGAGAATAGCTTAGAAACACTATTGGAACAATTACTGATGATCAGATATCCTAGAAACGTAAGTTAAACCTAAAACGCGCGTTTGAATTAAAAATAAAGCGAACGCGCAAAATAAAAAGTGAAACGAGAGCAAATAAAGTCCTACGAACGTGAAAATTATATTTTTACAATCCTAATAACTTAAGAAAATTTTTAGAAAAAGAAAAATAATTTTTACACTATTTAATTAATTACTATTAATTAATTACTAATTATTAATTACTTTTTAATTAACTAAATTACACTAATTATTAATTAATTATGAAAATTAACTAGAAAAATGAAAATTAAATTTAGAAAAATCTAAAATATTATAAAACTAATTTTAAAACAGAAAACCTAAATTTTCTACTTTTTAATTAGTTAATATTAATTAAAACTAATTATTTAATTAATTTAAACTAAAATAAATTATAAAAAATACCAAATGAACAAGGAAAAATCTAGAAAAATTCCTAAAATTATTTTAACTAAAAAAAAGCCTAAGAATTTAAAAATGAAAAGTGCTTATAAATAAGCAGAAAATAAGCCAAATTGGCTTAAATAGAAGCTATTACTTTCTTAATTTTTGTCTTTTCTTGATTTTTATTTTACACAACTGTTTAAATACTTAAAATAAAAGACTTTTGTGAAGGAACTTTTGGAGGAACTCAAGAATAAGCTGTGTGCTAAGCCAAAAAGCCAAACAGTGAGCTTAAGAAGCTTTTTGTGTAGGTATTGAGCTTAAACAAGCTGTCCAAGGATCCACACTAATGAAATAGGCTTTGAACAACTTAGAGAGACATAAATGAAGCTAAAATGACAAGCGATTCATACTGAATAAACCAAATTAACAAATAAGCAATCCAAATCAAATTCAGGCCAAACAGGCCTTAAGGGCAATGTGCATCCCAGTGTGGGGCCCACAAGGGTGACTTAGGGTACAAAGTAAGCCTGGAGCTTGAAAAGCTGCTAGGAGAGCTTCTTAAAATGCCCAAGGCCAAAGATTAATCTCAAGTTTTGAGGTTGTTTAGGTCTTGGGAAACTGGCTCAGCAGGCTGAGGTTCAAAATGATAAGCAGTGATCAAACAAGCTTAGAAGCAAACTCTTATGGGCAATCACAAGCATAAACCAGCTTAATTCATTCAAACAGATAGAAACAACAACAAAGACAACAATTATCAACAACAACAACAAGATTGATAGCAAAATTGAACCACAATGGTAATCAACAAAATAAGTAGCAGCTAGGTGAGAACCAACAAGCTCAAATAAGCTAATAAGCTTACAAGGTTCATGTAAACAGACCAACAACCATAAAAGTAATGATTAACAACAACAAGAATGATAAAAAGCTTAATAATCAATAACTCCACAAAATCAAACAAGCTCAGTTGCATTCAGCAGCAATGGGCAGAATTGGGAACTTTGAGAGTTAACTAAGCTCACTAAATAAGCACTTGATGGAAAATACTTGGTACATGCAACAAGTTGGTCTAGCAGGCTTTACAAATCAGCAAAAATCAAGCATAAATCTCAACTATTGAACAAGATATGCACTTGAGAAAATTGGTCAAACTGGTGGTGCAAGGGAGGCAAATGGCCAACAGGGTGATTTCAAAACCAATTAATGATGAGCAAACAAGTTTCAAGGTCAAATTTTCTAGTTGATTCAGACTCACAAGCTATCAATTAATACAAATCAACAAGAATTTTCAATCTCCAATCTTTTCTAACCCTTACAATTGACTCATAAAATCAGTTCATTTTCACAGACATGGTTTTTGACTTTTGCAATTTTGTGAACACCTCTTTGACTTTGGTGAGATTATAATGGCCCAAAATGATTAATTGTGATATATAAATATAAAATGAAACTATTTTAAGCTACCCTAACAACTTTTATACTAAAATGAAAATTATGCACCCTAAGAATTTCTTACAGTTGACAAATAGAGTGAGATTAAAGTGGAGTTTGACTTTCTTGTTAGCAAATGCAGGATTTTATACTCAATTGGACTTATGCGGACCTATTGTGAACTGATGGAACCAAAGGCAACAACAATTTCAAGTTTAAACATGCCATACACAGCAAAGCCAAACACCCCTATAACATATATAACCAAGATGTTTTCAAAGTGTTTCAAGGACTTACTTCACATATATGATTCCTAGCCTTCACATGTACTAGTGACAACTGATGTGGGTCAAGGAACAATGCTAATATCAACAATTATCTAAGCTATACCTAGACTACTACCAAGACAGTTAAAACAAGGAATTTGGAGGACAAGGAAACAAATGCACAATAATCCTACTACAAGCAATAAACTGAGATCATTTCAACCACAAATTTCTGAATCTAATAAGAACAATGAGCATGTATTAAACAGAAACAGACTAGATAACAAATCTTAAACTAAAAAAAAAAACAAAATAAGCTTGAACTTACAAGACACCCTTATCTAGAACAAAGGATTTTCCAAAGAAGCCTATCTTTAGATAGGCTTAGCTCCTTCCACAATTGCCCTGTATTGCCTTTGAAAACCAATTACCAACTTCAAAGTCACCACAGTTGACCTATGTTGACCACCATCATATTTTTAATTTTCTATACTAATTCTGCATTTTATTGTCTCTACAAGCTTTATTAAGCCTCTGGGAACCTATGTGACCCTAAGGAAGTCCATTAGAATAAGCACAAACAACAATTAACTACTTTTGGCATAAGGTGAAATTTAAAGAAACTGAGAATGATTTGAAACTTGGCTTTTTTATTGATTGAAAACTTCAAAGTACAACTGAAAATTACAATTCCATTAACTAAATTAAACTTAGGAACATAAATTTTAAAAATACATTAAAATTAAGATAAAAACTACACATATTGCTCCCAGGGCTCCCTTCTCTTTTATAGCTGCAATTTTAGGGTTTAGAGCACCCACTTGGACTTTTCCCAGCTTCAATACACACCATTGGATGATATAATTCAATCCTAGCCGTTTGTGAACTTTGGCGCCCAAATTGAATTTTGGCTTTTTCTTTGGATATTATTGAAGCCAGAGGTGAATTTGGAGGGTAGTTATTGGAAGGTTAGGCAAGGGGGATAGGGGTTATGATGGTTGAGTGTTTGAGTGGGTGTGATGATGAAGAGTAGCAGGTTGCAGGGGGGGGGGGGGGGGGGAAGTCACGGGTTGTGTGAGGTGGATGGAGGGTCAAACGGTTTGACCGTTTGTTTTTATTATAAAAAAGGAAGTGGTGGTGGGCTGTGAGGGTGTTGGGCCAAGGGAGTTATAAGGGTGGGCTTGGAGTTTGTTTTGGGTTTGGTTTGTTTTGGGTTTTTATTAAACTAAGGATCCGGCTGGTAATATAGTTTCACACAAGGACCATGTTTGCAATTTACACAAAACCAAGGGACTGAAATTGTAATTCCCCAAAAGTACCAATAAGGACCAATGTTGACAAGTTCAATATTCCAAAAGCCAATTTTGCAATTTTTTATTTTTAAAATTCCCAGGGACTATTTTTTCAAAATTCCAAACTCCAGGGACCAAACATGTAACTTTTCCAAATTTATCACCCAAAGTCCGTTTTTGATAAATTTTGATTTTTTAGGGACTTGGGTTGACTTTTATTTCAAAATAAATGCATAGGGACTATTTTTGACAAATTCTGAAACTTAGGGGACTGAAACTGCCAATATTGCAAACTTTGATCGTTTTTTTTTTTGTTTTTGCTCATTTTGAATTTAAAACACATAAAACACAATCCCTGGGATAATTTAAGTATTTTGATTACTTTTCGATTGTTTTTGTATGTTTTGGCAGTTTAAATACGATAAAAATGATGAGTGTTTGCGCACTCATCAATCGCCTAGAGAGAGGAGAGAAAAGAATAGTCTATCACCTGAGAATTAATGTTTTGTTAAGGCTCTTGGGTACAAACTGGATTTCAGAATTAATTTTGTGTTAAGGCTCTAATGCTCTAACTGGATTTCCATATATAATTTTTTGTTTAGGCTCTTGGGCTCTAACTGGGTTTCTAGAATTAATGTTTCGTTAATGCTCTTAGGCCCAAACTGGATTTCCATAATTAATTTTTTGTTAAGGCTCTTGGGCAATAACTGGATTTCCAGAATTGGTTTTTTTTATTAAGGATTTTGGGCTCTAACTCCATTTCTAAAATTAATTTTTTGTTAAGGCTCTTAGGCACTAACTGGATTTCCAGAATTAATTTTTTTGTTAAGGCCTGTGGGCTATAACTGAATTTTCAAAATTATTGTTTTGTTAAGGCTTTTGGGTTCAAACTGGATTTCCAGAATTTATTTTTTGTTAAGGCTCTTGGGCCCTAACTAGATTTCCAGAATTAATGTTTCGTTAAGGCTCTTGGGCTCAAAATGGATTTCCAGAATTAATTTTTTGTTTAGGCTGTCAGGCTCTAACTGGATTTCCAGAATTACTTTTTTGTTAATGCTCTTGTGCTCTAACTGAATTTCAAGAATTAATGTTTTGTTAAGGCTCTTGGGTTCAAACTGGATTTCCAGAATTAATTTTTTTGTTAAGGCTCTTGGGCCCTAACTGGATTTCCAGAATTAATTTTTTTGGTAAGGGTTTTGGGCTCTAACTGAATTTCCAGAATTATTGTTTTGTTAAGGCTCTTGGGTGCAAACTAGATTTCCATAATTAATTTTTTGTTAAGTCTCTTGAGTCCTAATTGGATTTCCAGAATTAATGTTTCGTTAAGGCTCTTGGGATTAAACTGGATTTCCAGAATTAATTTTTTGTTTAGGCTCTTAGGCTCTAACTGGATTTCCAGAATTAATTTTTTGTTAATGCTCTTGGGCTCTAACTGGATTTCCAGAATTAGTGTTTTGATAAGGCTCTTGGGCTCATACTGGATTTCTAGAATTAATTTTTTGTTTAGGCTCTCAGGCTCTAACAGGATTTCCATAATTACTTTTTTTAATGCTCTTGGGTACTAACTGTGTTTCCAGAATTAATGTTTTGTTTAGGCTCTTAGGGTCAAACTAGATTTCCAGAATTAGTTTTTTGTTAAGGCTATTGGGCTCTAACTGATTTCTAAAATTATTTTTTTCTTTAAGATTTTGTTATCTAACTCGATTTCCAGAATTAATTTTTTGTTAAGGTTCTTAAGTTCTAAATGGAATTCCGTGTTAATGTTTTGTTAAGACAATTGGGCTAAAACTGGATTGTCAGAACTAATTTTTTGTTAAGGCTCCTGGGCTCTAATTGGATTTCTAGAATTAATGTTTTGTTAAGGCTCTTGGGTTCGAACTAGATTTCCAGAATTAATTTTTTGTTAATGCTCTTAGGCTCTAATTGGATTTCCAGAATTAGTTTCTTGTTAAGAATTTTGGGCCTAATTGGACTTCCAGAATTATTGTTTTGTTAAGGCTTTTGGGTTCAAAATGGATTTCTAGAATTAATTTTTTGTTAAGGTTCTTAGGCTCTAACAGGAGTTCCAGAATTAATTTTTTGTAAAGGCTCTTGGGCCCTAACTGTATTTCCAGAATTAATGCGTCGTTAAGGCTCCTGAGCTCAAACTGGATTTCCAGAATTAATTTTTTGCTTAGGCTCTCACGCTCTAACTGGATTTCCATAATTAAATTTTTGTTAAGGCTATTAGGCTATAACTTGATTTCCTAAATTGGTTTTTTCTTTAGGGATATTGGGCTCTAACTCGATTTCTAGAATTAATTTTTTGTTAAGGCTCTTAGGCACTAACTGGATTTCCAGAATTAATTTTATTGTTAAGGCTTTTGGGGTCTAACTGGATTTCCAGAATTATTGTTTTGTTAAGGCTCTTGGGTTCAAACTGGATTTCCAGAATTCATTTTTTGTTAAGGCTCTTGCGTTCAAATTGGATTTCCAGAATTAATTTTTTGTTTAGGCTTTCAGGCACTAACTGGATTTCCAGAATTACTTTTTTGTTCATGCTCTTGGGCTCTTACTGGGTTTCCAGAATTATTGTTTTGTTAAGGCTCTTGGTGTCAAACTGGATTTCCAGAATTAATTTTTCATTTAGGCTTTCAGGCTCTAACTAGATTTTCAGAATTACTTTTTTGTTAATGCTCTTGGGCTCTAACTGGATTTCCAGAATTAAAGTTTTGTTAATGCTCTTGGGCTCTAACTGAATTTCCAGAATTAATGTTTTGTTAAGTCTCATAGGCTCAAAATGGATTTCCAGAATTAATTTTTTTTATGCTCTCAGGCTCTAACTGGATTTCCATAATTAAATTTTTGTTAACTCTCTTGGGCTCTAACTGGGTTTCCAGAATTAATGTTTTGTTTATGCTCTTGGTCTCAAACTGGATTTCAAGAATTAATTTTTTGTTAAGGCTATTGGGCTCTAACTGGATTTCAAAAATTATTTTTTTCTTCAAGATTTTGTTCTCTAACTCGATTTCTAGAATTAATTTTTTGTTAAGGTTCTTAGGCTCTAACTGGACTTCCAGAATTAATGTTTTGTTAAGGCTATTGCGCTGAAACTGGATTTCCAGAATTTATTTTTTGTTAAGGATCTTGGGCTCTAACTAGATTTCCAGAATTGATGTTTTGTTAAGGCTCTTGGGTTCGAACTGGATTTCCAGAATTTATTTTTTGTTAATGCTCTTAGGCTATAATTGGATTTCCAGAATTAATTTTTTGTTAAGGATTTTGGGCTCTAACTGGATTTCCAGAATTATTCTTTTGTTATGGATTTTGGATTCAAACTGGATTTCCAGAATTAGTTTTTTGTTAAGGCTCTTAGGCTCTAACTGGATTTCCAGAATTAATTTTTTGTTAAGGCTCTTGGGCCCTAACTGGATTTCCAGAATTAATGCTTCGTTAAGGCTCTTTGTCTCAAACTGGATTTCCAGAATTAATTTTTTGTTTATGCTCTCATGCTTTAACTGGATTTCCATAATTAATTTTTTGCTAATGCTCTTGGACTCTAACAGGATTTCCAGAATTAATGTTTTGTTAAGGCTCTTAGGGTCAAACTGTATTTCTAAAATTAATTTGTAGTTTAGGCTCTCAGGGTCTAACTGGATTTCCAGAATCACTTTTTTGTTAATGCTCTTGGGCTCTTACTGGGTTTCCAGAATTAATGTTCTGTTAAGGCTCTTGGTGTCAAACTAGATTTCCAGAATTAATTTTTTGTTTAGGCTCTCAGGCTCTAACTAGATTTCTAGAATTACTTTTTTGTTAATGCTCTTGGGCTCTAAATGGGTTTCCAGAATTACTTTTTTGTTAAGGTTCTTAGGCTCTAACTGGATTTCCAGAATTAATGTTTTCTAACAAAACATTAATTCTGATAATCCAGTTTTAGCTCAAGAGCCTTAACAAAAGATTAACTCTGGAAATCCAGTCAGAGCCTAAGAGCCTTAAAAAAAATCAATTCTTGAAATCCATTTAGAGCCTAAGAGCCTTAACAAAAAATTAATTCTAGAATTCGAGTTTGAGCCCATAATCCTTACGAAAAAAAAAAGAAACTTTAAAAAGCCAGTTAGAGCCTAAGGGCCTTAACAAAAAAATAATTCTGTATATCCAGTTTGAACCCAAGAGCATTAACAAAACATTAATTGCGGAAATCAAGTTAGAACCCAAGCGCCTTCAAAAAAAAAAAAAATTCTCGAAGTCTAGTTAAAGCGAAAAAGTCCTAACAAAACATTAATTCTAAAAATCCAGTTTGAGCTCAAGATCCTTAACAAAAGCTTAATTTTGGAAATCCAGTTTGAGCCCAAGAGCCTTAACAAAACATTAATTTTGGAAATCCAGTTAGAGCCCAAGAGCCTTAACAAAAAATTAATTTTAGAAATCCAGTTTGGGCCCAAGAGCCTTAACGAAGCATTAATTCTTGAAATCCAGTTAGAGCCCAAGAGCCTTAGCAAAAAATTAATTTTAAAAATCCAGTTAGAACTTAAGAGCCTTAACAAAAAAATTAATTCTAGAAACCAAGTTTTAACCCAAGAGCCTTAACAAAACATTAATTCTGGAAATCCAGTTAGAGCCCAATAGCCTCAACAAAAAATTAATTCTGGAAATCCAGTTATATCCCAAGAGCCTTAACAAAAAATTAATTCTAGAAATCTAGTTAGATCCCCAAATCCTTAAAAAAAAAAAGCAATTTTTGAAATCCAGTTAGAGCCCAAGAACTTTAAAAAGAATTAATTCTGGAAATCCAGTTAAAGCCTAAAATACTTAAAAAAAAAATTAATTCTAGAAATCGAGTTAGAGCACAAAATCCTTTAGAAAAAAAAAGTAATTCTGGAAATCCTGTTAGATATAAGAGCCTTACCAAAAAATTAATTCTTGAAATCCAGTTTGGGCCAAAGAGCCTTAACGAAGCTTTAATTTTTGAAATCCAGTTAGAACCCAAGAGCCTTAACAAAAAATTAATTCTGAAAATTCAATTAGAGCCTGAGAGCCTTAACAAAAAATAAATTCTGGAAATCCAGTTTGAACCTAAGAACCTTAACAAAACATTAATTCTGGAAATCCGGTTAGAGCCCGATAGCCTTAACAAAAAATTAATTCTGGAAATCCAGTTAGAGCCTAAGAGCCTTAAAAAATAATTCTGGAAATCCAGGGTGGGCTCAAAAGCCTCAACGAAGCATAAATTCTGGAAATCCAGTTAGAACCCCAGAGCCTTAACAAAAAATTAATTATGAAAATCCAGTTAGAGCTTAAGAGCCTTAATAAAAAATTGATTCTGGAAATCCAGTTTTAACCCAAGAGCCTTAAGGATTTCTAGAATTAATTTTTTTATTAAGGCTCTTAAGCTCTAACTGGATTTTCAAAATTAATTTTTTGTTAAGGCTCTTGGGCTCCAACTGGATTTCCAGAATTAATGCTTCTTTAATGTTAGGCCCAAACTGAATATCTAGAATTAATTTTTTGTTAAGGCTCTTATGCTGTAACTGGATTTCGAGAATTATTTTTTTTTCATAAGGATTTTGGGCTCTAACCTCGATTTCTAGAATTAATTTTTCGTTAAGGCTCTTAGGCCCTAACTGGATTACCAGAATTAATTTTTTGTTAAGGCTCTTGGGCTGTAACTGGATTTCCAAAATTGCTTTTTTTTTTTTTTTTTTTTTTTTATTTTATTTATTTATTTATTTTTTTCTTAAGGATTTTGTGTTCTAACTCGATTTCTAGAACTAATTTTGTGTTAAGGCTCTTAGGTTCTAACTGGATTTCCAGAATTGCCTTTTTTTTTTCTAAAGGATTTTGGGCTCTAACTGGATTTCTGGAATTAATGTTTTGTTAAGGCTTTTGGGTTAAAACTGGATTACCAGAATTAATTTTTTGTTAAGGCTCTCAAGCTCTAACTGGATTTTCAAAATTATTTTTTTGTTAAGGCTCTGGGCTCTAACTGGATTTCCAGGATTAATGCTTCGTTAAGGCTCTTGGGCACAAACTGGATTTCCAGAATTAATTTTTTTGATAAGGCTCTTAGGCTCTAACTGGATTTCCAGAACTAATTTTTTTGTTAAGGCTCTTGGGCTCTATCTGGATTTCCAGAATTAATGTTTTGTTAAGGCTCTTGGGCTCTAACTGTATTTTTAGAATTAATGCTTCGTTAAGGCTTTTGGGCCGAAAGTGGATTTCCAGAATTAATTTTTTGGTAAGGCTCTTAGCTTTAACTGGATTTCCAGAATCACTTTTTTTTTTCTTAAGGATTTTGTGCTCTAACTCGATTTCTAGAATTAATTTTTTGTTAAGGCTCTTAGGCTCTGATTGGATTTCCAGAATTAATTTTTTAAGGCTCTTGGGCTCTAACTGGATTTCCAGAATTGCTTTTCTTTCTTAAGGATTTTGGGCTATAACTCGATTTCTAGAATTAAATTTTTGTTAGGCTCTTGGGCTCTAACTGCATTTCCAGAATTAATTTTTTGTTAAGGCTCTTGGGCACTAACTGGATTTCCAGAATTAATGTTTTTTTAAGGCTCTTGGGTTAAAACTGGATTTCCAGAATTAATTTTTTATTAAAGCTCTTAAGCACTAACTGGATTTTCAGAATTAATTTTTTGTTAAGGCTCTTGGGCTCCAATTGGATTTCCAGAAATAAAGCTTCGTTAAGGCTCTTGGGCCCAAACTGGATTTCAAGAATTAATTTATTTTAAGGCTCTTAGGCTCTAACTGGATTTTCAGAATTAATATTTTGTTAAGGCTCTTGGGCTCTAACTGGATTTCTAGAATTAATGCTTCGTTAAGGCTTTAGAGCCCAACCTGGATTTCAAGAATTAATTTTTTCAAGGCTCTTAAGCACTAACTGGATTTCCAGAATTAATTTTTTGTTAAGGCTCTTGGGCTCTAACTGGACTTCCAGAATTAATGTTTTGTTAATGTTCTTAGGTTCAAACTGGATTTCCATAATTAATTTTTTGTTAAGGCTCTAAGGCTCTAACTGGATTTTTAGAATTAATATTTTGTTAAAGCTCTTGGGCTCTAACTGGATTATAGCATTAATGATTCGTTAAGGCTCTTTGGCCCAAACTGGATTTCAAGAATTGATTTTTTGTTAAGGCTCTTATCTCTAACTGGATTTCAAGAATTACTTTTTTTTTCTTAAGGATTTTGTGCTCTAACTCGATTTCTAGAATTAATTTTTTGTTAAGCCTCTTGGAATCCAACTGGATTTCCAAAATTAATGCTTCTTTAAGGTTTTTAGGCCAAAACTGAATTTCTTGAATTAATTTTTTGTTAAGGCTCTTAGGCTGTAACTTGTTTTCCATAATTATTTTTTTTCTTAAGGATTTTGGGCTCTAACCTTGATTTCTAGAATTAATTTTTTGTTAAGGTTCTTAGGCCCTAACTGGATTACCATAATTAATTTTTTGTTAAGGCTCTTGTGCTGTAACTGGATTTCCTAAATTTCTTTTTTTTCTTAAGGATTTTGGGCTATAACTCGATTTCCATAATTAATCTTTTGTTAAGGCTCTTAGTCTCTAACTGGATTTCAAGAATTACTTTTTTTAATGCTCTTGGGCTCTAATTGGATTTCCAGAATTGCTTTTTTTTCTTAAGGATTTTGGGCTATAACTCGATTTCTAGAATTAATTTTTTGTTAGGCTCTTGGGCTCTAACTGGATTTCCAGAATTAATTTTTTGTTAAGCCTCTTGGGCACTAACTGGATTTCCAGAATTAATGTTTTGTTAAGGCTCTTGGGTTAAAACTGGAAATTCCAGAATTAATTTTTTATTAAGGCTCTTAAGCTTTAACTGGATTTTCAGAATTAATTTTTTGTTAAGGCTCTTGGGCTCCAACTGAATTTCTAGAATTAATGCTTCGTTAAAGCTCTTGGGCCCAAACTGGATTTCAAGAATTAATTTATTTTAAGGCTCTTAGGCTCTAACTGGATTTTCAGAATTAATTTTTTGTTAAGCCTCTTGGGCTCTAACTTGATTTCTAGAATTAATGCTTCGTTAAGGCTCTTGGGTCCAAACTGGATTTCCAGAATTAATTTTTTTAAGGCTCTTAGGCTCTAACTTGACTTACAGAATTAATTTTTTGTAAAGGCTCTTGGGCTTTAACTGGATTTCCAAAATTAATGTTTGGTTAAGGATCTTGGGTTAAAACTGGATTTCCCGAATTAATTTTTTATTAAGGCTCTTAAGCTCTAACTGGATTTTCAGAATTAATTTTTTGTTAAGGCTCTTCGGCTCTAACTGGATTTCCAGAATTTATGCTTCGTTAAAGCTTTTGAGCCCAACCTGGATTTCCAGAATTAATTTTTTTAAGGCTTTTAGGCTCTAACTGGATTTCCAGAATTAATTTTTTGTTAAGGCTCTTGGGCTCTAACCGGACTTCCAGAACTAATGTTTTGTTAATGTTCTTAGGTTCAAACTGGATTCCATAATTAATTTTTTGTTAAGGCTCTAAAGCTCTAACTGGATTTTCAGAATTAATATTTTGTTAAGGCTCTTGGGCTCTAACTGGATATCCAGAATTAATGCTTCGTTAAGGTTCTTTGGCCCAAACTGGATTTCAAGAATTGATTTTTTGCTAAGGCTCTTATCTCTAACTGGATTTCCAGAATTACTTTTTTTTCTTAAGGATTTTGTGCTCTAACTCGATTTCTAGAATTAATTTTTTGTTAAGGCTCTTGGGCTCCAACTGGATTTTCAGAATTAATGTTTCTTTAAGGTTCTTAGGCCCAAACTGAATTTCCAAAATTAATTTTTTGTTAAGGCTCTTAGGCTGTAACAGGATTTCCAGAATTACTTTTTTTTTTTTTTCTTTTTCTTAAGGATTTTGGGCTCTAACCTAGATTTTTAGAATTAATTTTTTGTTAAGGCTCTTTGGCCCTAACTGGATTACCAGAATTAATTTTTTGTTAAGGCTCTGGGGCTGTAACTGGATTTCCAAAATTTCTTTTTTTCTTTAGGATTTTGTACTATAACTCGATTTCCAGAATTAATTTTTTTGTTAAAGCTCTTGGGTTCAAACTGGATTTCCAGAATTAATTTTTTTAAGTCTCTTTGGCACTAACAGGATTTTCAGAATTAATTTTTTGGTAAGGCTCTTGGGCTCTAACTGGATTTCCAGAATAAGTGCGTCCTTAAGGTTCTTGGGCCCAAACTTGATTTCCAGAATTAATTTTTTGTTAGTTCTTAGCTCTAACTAGATTTCCAAATTTAATTTTTTTTCTTAAGGATTTTGTGTTCTTACTCGATTTATAGAATTAATTTTTTGTTAAGGCTCTTAGACTCTAACTGGATTTCAAGAATTATTTTTTTAAGGCTCTTGAGCTCTAACTGGATTTCCAGAATTGCTTTTTTTTTTTTTTTTTTTTTTTTTTTTTTTTCTTAAGGATTTTGGGCTCTAACTGAATTTCTGGAATTAATGTTTTGTTAAGGCTTTTGGGTTAAAACTGGATTACAAGAATTAAGTGTTTGTTAAGGCTCTTAAGCTCTAACTGGATTTTCAGAATTATTTTTTTGTTAAGGCTCTGGGCTCTAACTAGATTTCCAGAATTATTGCTTCGTTAAGGCTCTTGGAACAAACTGGATTTCCAGAATTAATTTTTTGATAAGGCTCTTAGGCTCTAACTGGATTTCCAGAATTAACTTTTTGTTAAGGCTCTTGTGCTCTAACTGGATTTCCAGAATTAATGTTTTGTTAAGGCTCTTAGTCTCTAACTGGATTTTTAGAATTAATGTTTCGTTAAGGCTTTTGGGCCAAAACTGGATTTCCAGAATTAATTTTTTGGTAAGGCTCTTTGCTCTAACTGGATTTCCAGAATCACTTTTTTTTCTTAAGAATTTTGTGCTCTAACTCGATTTCTAGAATTAATTTTTTGTTAAGGCTCTTAGGCTCTAACTGGATTTCAAGAATTATTTTTTTAAGGCTCTTGGGCTCTAACTGGATTTCCAGAATTACCTTTTTTTTTTCTTAAGGGGTTTGGGATATAACTCGATTTCTGGAATTAATTTTTTGTTAGGCTCTTGGGCTCTAACTTTATTTCCAGAATTAATATTTTGTTAAGGCTCTTGGGCGCTAACTGGATTCCCAGAATTAATGTTTTGTTAAGGCTCTTGGGTTAAAACTGGACTTCCATAATTATTTTTTTTTATTAAGGCTCTTAAGCTCTAACTGGATTTTCAGAATTAATTTTTTGTTAAGGCTCTTGGGCGTTCGGTTTGACCCTGGTAATGTATTTAAGGGATTGGGCTTTTGGTGTTGGGCTAGGGAAATGGGTAGGCTGGATGGGTTTTTGTGTTTGGATTGGATTATGGTTTGGATTAATAACTTAGGTCCGTTTGGTGTAGGATTTAGTACAAGTACCAATTTTATAAACTTGGGAATTTGAGGGGCTGGAGTTGTAATATTCTCAAAGTTATCACAAGGGTTGAATTTGTCATGTTCTAATTATCCAGGGACCACTTTTGTAATTTTGCAAGCTTGAACTCCTAGGGACTAATTATGCCAATTTTGAAACTTCAAGGACCAAACTTGTAAATTCTTCAATCTATTAACCCAAGGACCATTTGTAATAACTTTTGAATTCCTAAGGACCAATATTGAGTTTTCTTCCAAAAATATTCCACCAGGGACTGATTCTGTCAATTTCTAATAGTTCATGGACTGAAACTGCCAATTGTGCAAACTTTGCTCGTTTTTCATCTAACTTCCATTAGATGCGTTATTGTTATTTTGGACGAGTCTAGTGATAACGATAATACGAGACAAAAAATACAAAAAGGTATTTTAGCCATTCCACCGTATCAACTAAATGTATTTTAGTGAATTAAAATTATTTAACTAATCAATTTTAAGGTAAACTGAAAGCCAGAGTAATTCCAAACGGATGTTTCACTTTTTGTAAAAATCCAAAACTTTTTAGAAGTAAATGACATACCCAACAAGTCACAACGACCAAAAAATAGTAAACCTTTCATAAAATTATAAGACAAAAATACACCGTAGGTCCCTAAACTTTCCCAAAAACATCGCCTAGAGACAAAACTTGGCATTTTCGTTGCCATGCGTCCCTTTTTCAAGTTTTTGAGGTCAATTGCGTCCCTTGACCCGTTTTCCGTTGGTCAACACGGTCATTTTGTATGTTTGGATTATTACTCATATAAGTCTTCTACTTTTCTTCCCTATTTTGTTTACCAAACCTTCACAAAAACACACACACACACACATCATCATCAATGGCGGAGATACTGGTCCTGCTATGAATATATTGAACTCGAAATGTTTGAGGTTGAATATATGATTGTTCCACTTATTGAAGGATTCGAAATATATAGATCAATGTCAACAACCCAGTCGCCATAAATACAATAAATCTTCTTTGGAAACTTCCACGTCATCTGACCTGATCTCTGCTCAGCACCTTGCAGCTGTGCAGCACCACCTGCGACAGCAATTGATGAGCCAGGGGCTGCTACAGTGTTTAGAACATTGAACCCTTGGTTTGTGGGGTTGACAAGCGCACCCCCATATCGCCGCAGTTCTGTCAATAGAAGTATTAGTTTATACTTTTAGATATTCTTGTACTCAGTTATGGTACTTGTAATGTTTTACAGTATAGCTTTTCATTCCAAAATAATATACAAATTATTCTGAAATTTGAAGGTATTCATTTGACAGTCTGTTGGACGTTTCTAATGTCTAACATGCCAAAGATAACAACATGGGTCAAAACAAAGCCTGTATAACTTTCTGTCATGGGCTGCAAATCCGCAGGCCATCAAACCCAATAGAAGGCGGTTATTTAGGAAACATTATAATGTTTTCTTTTAGGGTTATAACGTTTAGTTTTAGTTTGTGTCGTTTATTTTTAAGGAAACGGTGTGACTCTTCATGAAAGCACCGATTCATCTTGTATAAATAGATTAGGAATTCTCTGTAAACAAGTAACTCATTCATACTTAATAAAATCATATTATGGGTTCATCCCATCTTCTTTGTTCTCATTATCGATTCTGGTTGTTTGCATGAATACATGATTGTTGTTTGATAATTTTGAACCTGGAAACCCCACACAACCTGTATAATAAGTGGCATCAGAGCCGAAGGGATCAAACAACACCCAAAATCATGTTTTAGAATCATCACTCAAGAATCCTGTTTTTTAATAAACGCAGCCATGAAGAAGGAGAAGAAAAGAAATAATAGTTACACCATCAACCCGGTGGTTAACTAAGAAGATGGAATAGAAAAAAAACATGTTCAAGAATTGAAGAGAAAGAGATGTCGAAGTGCAAAACAAGTTTCAAGAGTTTTCTTATTTGGTTTATGATAAGGAAACAAGTTTTTTTAAGATTTTCTTATTAGGTTTATGATAAGAAACAAGTTTTTAAGTTTATAAGATTCAAGGTTCAAGTTTAAAGCATGGAGATATCAAGATTAAAGTTTGAAGATCAAGTTTAAAGAATGAAGGAGGCTATGACAAAGAAGATGAAAGATTGCAGGTTTGAAGATTGAAGAATACTTTGGCATATCGACATTAGGGGGGAGCTGTTGGACGTTTCTAATGTCTAACATGCCAAAGATAACAACATGGGTCAAAACAAAGCCTGCGTAACTTTCTGTCTTGGGCTGCAAATCTGCAGGCCATCAAACCCAATAGAAGGCGGTTATTTAGGAAACATTATAACGTTTTCTTTTAGGGTTATAACGTTTAGTTTTAGTTTGTGTCGTTTATTTTTAAGGAAACGGTGTGACTCTTCACGAAAGCACCGATTCATCTTGTATAAATAGATTAGGAATTCTATGTAAACAAGTAACTCATTCATACTTAATAAAATCATATTATGGGTTCATCCCATCTTCTTTGTTCTCATTATCGATTCTTTTTGTTTGCATGAATACATGATTGTTGTTTGATAATTTCGATCCTGGAAACCCCACACAACCTGTATAATACGGTCAAAGTCAAAAGTATGACCATGAAAACTACAAGTTCATGATCATACACTAAAATGAGGAACATAACTTTTTGGACATTGAGAAATATCCACTTTTATCTAAAGGGTAAGACAAGAATAACCTAGTGCTATTAGATTAGAACTCTATACTTATTACCAAGTTAAACCGTTTTTTAAGACATCGACTTATATCTTAAGGACAAGACAAAATAATCTAGTGTTATGCTATCGGGTTAAAACTCTATACTTATACCAAATTATACCCTTTTTAAGGCTTCGGGTTGATTCATAAAGACTTATCAATCAGTTTTCCATTGTTCCTAAACGATGGCAAAAAAAAGATATCAGCTTCTTTCTAAATTTCAATAACCAAAATGTGGTACCAAAGTTGTGGATGATCAATACTAGCGGATGATCCAAATTCATTGCTTTAACTTGAAGATGTTGGCAGTAACCATATCTTGTGTTCCTAGGCCCTTATACCTCCCTTATGAAGTTATCAAAAAATTTAACACTACAAAGAACAAAGAAGCATAACAAAATACAAGAAAAATCACTTAGTTATCTTTCATTGTTAACTGCAAGTCTTTCAGTTAACTTGTAATTAGTGGGGAATAAAAGGAGGTGGACAACCTTTACTTTCATGGCATGAAATGTATCGACTGAAACATGAATATCTAAGTCAAAGTATCTGTTACAAGACCGTTAGACGGATAATTGCCAAAATTTCAAACATGTAATAATCTTTAAAACATTACTATTACTTCACCCAGAAGTACGCATGTGACATCTAACCGTCATTGATGATGATGATATGTGTTTGTTTTTGTGAAGGTTTGGTAACCAAAAAGATAAGAAAAGTAGAAGATTTATATGAGTAATAATCCAAACATATAAACATATGAAATGACCATTACGCCCTTAACTAAAAAAAAAAAAAAAAGGACAGCAAGTAACGGTGTTGACCAACGAAAAACGGGTCAAGGGACGCAATTGGCCTCAAAACCTTGAAAAAGGGACGCACGGTGACGAAAATGCCAAGTTTTGTCCCAAGACGATGTTTTTGGTAAAGTTTAAGGACCGACGGTGTATTTTTGTCTAGTTATACTAATAAATAAATAAATAATAAAAATTCATATGTTTATATATATAAATATACAAGCATATGAATTGGGGGCTTGATGATATTCTCATAAAAGAAATAAAATGGAATTTGATTGTAAAACATATATAACATCTATAAAGAAATCTTGCCTAACTCTTTGTCTGTAATAGCACTTCTAGCATTTAGCGGGGTACCCAATCTCTCCTCTTTTTCCTTATTGGTTGTTGATGCCCGATGACAAAAATGGCATACACCTAAAAGGAGTACCATTTCGTTCTCAATACCTTATTTTTTCTATTATTAAAAACTCGTCTCCGACGATATGTAGTGTAAACTCATATGACGAATATGATTTACAAGTAGGGGAACAACCACCAAATATATATTTATTTTACCCCTTAGCACGACTAATTGATTTTATTAGATATTATTTACGTAAGTTACTCATCTAAGTTAGTGATACTAGGTTGTAGGTATATACCCAGGGGTGGAGCCTGAAATTTTTGCTCACGGGGCATATTTTGAGAATTTTTAGAAACTACAATACAAAATAGTTATTAAAGGAGACAAATTACAAAAAAATCTAGATATTTTAGAAAATTTACACTACAATTTTTTTGACAAGGGGGCACGTGACCCACAGGACCCCTCCTTTTCTCCGCCCATTTGTATACCTAACTCTTCTCACAGGTGATCCGTACCCGCATATTTACGTATCATCAAATATCTCAGAAGCAACACAAAACACATAAAACACATGAACAAGAAAAACTACACTTTATCAAAAGATCACATGAACTAACGGGCACTAACTACCCGTTAGATTAACAAAAACAAGATAAACTACCCTAACCATTAACTTCTTCCATCACAAAGTATATGTCTGATGGTGAGGCTAAAAAAAATGTTAAGGAAAAAAATTACTACTTTATTTGCTTATATTAACAACAATGCGTAATAATATTAACAAACAAGCAAAATGAATAACTAACTAAAATGTGTTAATATTATGAAAGTAGTCTAACACACTTTGGTAAATGTTGGTGATGTGTGGTTTTGGATCATCGACATTTTGTATCAAGAAGTTAAGAACCGAGCAAAAAAAATCATTTATGTGGTTCGTGTCTTACAAAAACACAAAAACCAAACCCATCAAACTTTAAACCAAGAAATTCAAGAGAATCGAAAAGGGTTTTTGTTCTTAGGAAGAAATGAAGAAAGATAGGTGACTTTTTGTGTGTAGTGGTGGCTACAAGTTTTGTGAGTGTTTAGGTATATATAGTGTTGTAAAGGGATATATACAAGTGATTGTTTGTTAACCTTAGCTCATACACATTAGTTTGATATTGGCCCAACTTAGCCCACTTTCTCACATTCACTAGATTTTCTTTTTAATAAGATAAGTGTCCTTTGTTCTCTTGGATGAGTCTCATAATAATGATAATCCAAATTTTAACTTATGTTATAGATGCGTTATTGTTATTTTGGATGAGTCTAGTAATAATGATAATACGAGACAAAAAATGCAAAAAGGTGGCCATTCCACCGTATCAACAAAAGGTATTTTAGTAAATTAAAATTATTTAACTATTAATAAATTTTACGGTCAACCAAAAGTTGGACTAAATCCAAAATGGATGTTTTACTTTTTGACCAAATCCTAAACTTTTTAGAAATAAATGACCGGTTTTGCTAAAAAATAAATTAATTAACCTACTATTTTTATATTTAAAGTAATTATGTATTTAACACGAATATACAAGTTCCTCAAATAACATTTTTTTTTTCTATATTTGAAATAGTCATATATTTAATGTACAATAAATAAATTACAAATTACCTTTTATATTTATCATAATTATTGGTTTAACAGGGCGATATTTATCAAAACCCATAAATGATATACCCAACAAGTCACAATGACTAAAAAAAGTAGTAAACCCTTCATAATAATTATACTAATAAATAAATAAATAAAATATAAAAATTAATATGTTTACATATATACATATATAAACATATGAATTGGGGGCTTGATGACATATCCTATAAAAGAAATAAAATGTTGTATGATTGTAAAAGATCTATAAAATCTATAAAGAAATCTTGTTTAACTCTTTTCTTATTTTTCCATGGATTTAGATGACGGATGACAAAAGTGGTATACACTCAAAAGAAATACCATTTCATTCGCAATACCTTATTTTTCCTACTATTAAAATATTGGCTCCGACGATATGTGACGTAAACCCATATGACGAATATGAGTTACAAGTAGGGGAACAACCACCACATATATACTTATTCTACCCCTTAGCACGATTAATTGTGTTTTTATTAGATATTATTTACGTAAGTTACTAACCTTAGTTAGTGATACTAGATTGTAGGTATACATAGATGGTGTATACCCGTCTCTTCTGACATGTGATCCGTACCTGCATATTTACCTATCATCAAATATCTCAGAAGTGACAGAAAACACATAAACCACATGAACAAGAAAAACTGCACTTTATCAGAAGGTATCACATGAACTAACGGGCACTAACTACCCATTAGATTAACACAAACAAGATAAGCGTATATTACCGTGTCTATGTCGTAAAGGATATGTACGTAACCACCAAACTCTGAGGCAATTTCCTGTCTTGAAATAATCGAGACTTCGCGAGTGCAAAGTTTAATAAAAAATACAGTATATTTTAGGTCTTCCATGTCCTCCCATATCATACTAGTCGTATTTAGTTTAAACAAATGCGTATCACCAATTGCTTTCATCGTCTCATCTTCATAAGCTAGTTCAATGTAGAACAAATCTGTACTTGAATGTTAACAACTTCCATCCATAATGTTACAAAAAACATCCTTACGTTATAGCACAAAGTATATATCACATGGTGAGGCTAAAAAATTTCTACTTTGTTTTATTATACTAACAATAGTGGTGATAATATTCACAAACAAAAGGAATAACCAACTAACCTGTGCTAATACTATGAAAGTAGTCTAACACACTTTTGTAAATGTTGGTGATTTCGGGTTTCGGATCATCGACATTTTGTAACAAAAAGTTAAGAACCGAGCAAACAAAAATCATTTATGTGGTTCGTGCTTACAAAAACACAAAAACCAAACCCATCAAACTTTAAACCAAGACATTTAAGAGAATCGAAAAGGGTTTTTGTTCCTATGAAGAAATGAAGAAAAAGAGGTGATTTTTTGTGTGTAGTGGTGGCTGCAAGTTGTGTGAGTGTTTAGGTATATATAATGTTGTAAAGGGATGCAAGTGCATGTTTGTTAACGCTAGCCCATACACATTAGTTTGATATTGGCTCAACTTAGCCCACTTTCTCACATTCACTATAAATGTTTGTTAATAAGATAAGTGTCATTTGTTCTCTTGGATATGTATTCCGCATGAATTGTATATGTGGTTTTGGTAGATAAAAAATTGCGTTTCCAGAAAAGAAAAAAAAGTCTTTGCGCGCACTTTGCCACTTGTAGATACACGAGAGCCACTAGGGGGTTGTGTATGTAATGCTTGTGGACCATGTATTCCTTGTCGAAGGATTACAAAAAGTCATAAGTGTCTAGTGACCGAGTCATGTCCCGATATTTACTATCATGTTCCATAAGGATGATATCTACTATCATCCTAACTTTTATTTTAGCGTGTGACAGCTTTTATACATATCGATGTCTTAAAGTTCTTCTATAGAAATGTTGATTTTGTATGTCTTAATTTTTGTGAATATACTCTTTCTGGTGAACCTGTATGGTTTGTTATGACATATGCAACCATTTGACAGCAAATGTTTAATGTAATATATCACATTAATATGGGATATATAGCTCCATAGATCCATGTCTTGAACCGATTTGGTCTAAATGACTATTATATATATTTTGATCACAAATTATACGTTCAAGTCCGGTCAAGGATGGTTATTTGACTATATTTTGATCACAAAATACAAAATGAGAATTAAACATGAGGCCTTAAAGTCACATTTACTGGTATCAAGACAAATAGGCTGTAACTCGTCTTTTCGAGGCCAGGTTTCAACCCTTACTAGGCCTAATCCAGTCTCAAAAAAACCAGTTAAAAGTTCACCACATTTGATATCATTCTGTCCTTTATCATGTTCCAGTAGATTAAAAGCAACAAGCCCTCAAAACTACACACCCACAAAACTGGACTGCGGTAGAGAAGAGTATTAAAACCACTTCCCTTGTAAGAAACTTACCATATACACGCGAACAGTTACCAAATCCATTTATAAAGAAAATTCTAGTATATGGCAATTTCAACAACAGATGCTCCAAAGTTGCTAAGAATCACAGAGTATACCACCGGTAACATGTAATTTCAAACTTAAAAGAAAAAAAAGAAGAAAGACCATAGAAGTTTTGTCTAGAATATACTTTCAGAAGTTACTTTTACAACTTCATTGCAAAAACCTGCTACCAGAATACAACCCCATATGCAGGATCCATAGACGAATAAGAGATCCCCTCGAGCATATTCTCATAGCTTTAAGACTTTTTGTATGGAGAAACAATCTGCAGACAAACAAAAAAAAGAGATCTAAATTTGTGTTTCCATATATAGCACCACACTTTAATGTCCATATGGTCATGCTAAAACAGGACACAGACATAGATATAAACTAAACTTATATCAAGTTTTAAAGGGAATCAAGATAGACTACATATAGGAACAAATAGATACACATCCCACATGATGCCAAATTCATATTGATGACGAATAGTCTATATTTGGCCCACGAGCCCAAATGATAAACATTACTAAGGCCCAAACCCACCACGAGTGGGCTATTATAACAATGACTTGGGCCGCATTACCAAAGGGATTGGGCTCACGTAGGCCCAAGCCCAACCAAACTATTTATGGTCTAGATAAGGATCTTCTATTTACGGATAAAGATCCTTGGACCGGATAAGCACCATGCGTGCAAAACGTAAGGAGCACGAAACCTACAAGGATTCTGCACATATATAGATAGAATGACATAATTCTCATTAAAGGTACGATCTACAAAACCCTAACTCTTAAATATAGCCTAAAACCAATTACTTACTCTCACGCCGAAGGATAATTGTGGGAGACAATCCCACGATAAGCCTAACGGTGTTTGTTTATTTTCTTATTGCGCATGTCTCAAGCATTAAGAGCGAATTGGTACAAGAGCGAGAGCCCAAACCAGGAATGCCCAACTTTTGTATCAACAAGTGGCGCCATCCGTGGGACCCTACACAAAGAACTTGGAACTAGAATGACGAAGAACAAAAACTCAAGCCAGTGGACTCCGCAATTGGAAAAAACACGTGGTGACCCCCAGAGGAAGAACCCTCAAGACTCGACCTCTAAACATGCATCTGGAACAACCAGTGCGCCTGGTCACTAAGAAGCGGGATCAACCCAACCTCTCCCAGCGGTAGAATTGCCTATAAGAACTACTCAAACCACCACGGTGGTCCCAAGCGTTGAAGAACTTCAGCACACCCTCTTCAATACTCCCCACCAAACGGCACCTATAGTGGACAACACTGTGCCACCTGGCGCAGCCAACCGAGATAGGGCGCCCAATGTTGAGGCAGAGATTCTTGCAACAGATGAGGACGCACCTGACCTAATGTTAAGTAATTTTGTATCCCAAAATTACAAAACCCTAACCGCCCTCATGCAAGAAGAAGCAAGGAGAAGGTCAAGTATGAGCCTGCAAGCCCGACTCAACTTTGGTCCTGAACGCGAAGTATCGCCACCGCGCTACAAAAGAGGAGGACACGAAAATAACGAAAGACGTATCAATATCCATGATAGACTTGGTACGGTATCTGACTCACAATACTCAGAGGAATATGAAGATGGCGAGAGGCGCACCAATGTTCATTCCAGACTTGGTAGTCGAAGGATACAAGACAGACTTGGACGTCAACATTCACCAAGCGAAGGCTCTTCCAGGTCTGGGAGCAGAAGAATTCACGACAGATTAGGAAGGAGAACTTCCCCAAGTGAAAGCCCCTCAAGCTCTTCCTCTGAAGGAAGCCGGCGCAACGCAAAAGAGATTACTCATCCTCCAGTGATTCCTCAGACAACGAGGATAAGGAGACAGGACACTGGAAGTCCTGAGGAAGACGTCGCGAGGAAGAAGACAAAGACATATCTCTTCAGTGGCTTCGCCAGAAAGTTGATGCATTTACACGACACATCAGCGATTACTCCGATCATAAGAAAAGGCGCATGCCCACTAATGTTAAAACATATGACGGAACGGGTGATCCTGACGACCACCTAAAAATTTTCGAATCCGCTGCTACTATCGAAAATTGGCCACAACCTGTGTGGTGTCATATGTTTAACTCCACATTAGTAGGGAACGCGCGCACTTGGTTTAGCAAGCTTCCACGAATGAGCATAGGCGGGTTCGAAGAATTGTGGAAAGCATTCTGCTTAAACTTCACCCAAAGAAAGAAGTGCGCTAAAAACCCTGTTGAACTAGCCAGAGTAAAACAACGTCAAGGGGAATCAACCAGCGCTTATATGGAACACTTTAAAGATGAATGTATACATGTCAAGGCGTGTCCAGAAGTCCTAAAAATTTCAGGGTTCATGAATGGGATCAATAACCCATAATTCATTAGGAAGTTAAACGACAAGGCTCCCCAAACCTTCGATGAACTAATGAAGCGCACAAGGTCCTTCATCCAAGGAGAAGCAGCCGCTGCGGACAGTAAAAAAGGCTACTCAAATTATAGGCTACAAGAACAGCCTAAGAGACAATCCAATGATCAGAACAGCAACCGCAACAAGAATTATCGCTGTCAGGGAAGTGGACGAGATAATGACAAGTATATCCCCCTCACAAAGACTCTGAGGGAAATATTTATAACAGAAGGCACAAACTTCCCAAAACCTCCACTAATGCGCACCCCAGAGGACAAGCGTATAGGGAATGGATACTGCGAATACCATGGCCAAAAGGGCCATACAACCAACGAGTGTGTCCAGCTACGACAACTAATTGACAAATTAGTAAAGGAGGGTAGAATGGATCATCTCGTAAAGAACATTAAAGAGGGGAAGGACAAGCAAAGGAATGGAGGCAAGAAAGAGCCTCCCAAAGATAAAGCGGATATCATCTACATGATACAGTCATGGCAACGCAAGACAAAGCAAAAAGTTAGTCAAAAGTTCTCTTCAGAAAATGAGATATCCTTCCCCATTCTAGCTGCGGACAACGCAGTAATAGAGCCACTAACCATTGAGATACATACTGGGGGACATGACATCCGCCGCATGTATATCAATGGAGGAGCATCCGCAGATATTATGTATGAACACTGCTTTAAAAGGCTACGACCTGAGATACAAAGCCAGTTGATACCGGCCACGACGTCGCTGACTGGCTTCACAGGAGAAAAGATATGGCCTATGGGGCAATTATGCTTACTTGTAGTTGTGGGCGATGAACAACACTCTACAACAACGTTTATAAACTTCATGATTATCAAGTCTCCTTCACCGTACAATGGCATCATTGGGAGACCTGGAATATCATCCATGCGCGCTGTACCATCCACAGTACATGGGATGCTCAGATTTCCAGTAGAAGGAGGGATCGTCACCCTCTACAATACTACGGTGCCTCCTAAAGAATGCAACACGATAACCAGTGAGGTGGAGAATGTTCCAGAACAGCGCGCAACAAAAATACCAAACTTAAAGGTTGCCATTCACCCTGATTACCCATATCAACATATATCGATCGGAGGATCTTTATCTGACAAAGGTAAAGCAGCTGTGTGCGCACTCTTGCAAAAGAACCTGAGTATCTTTGCGTGGGAACCAAAGCACATGACTGGAGTGCCACGCTCCATTACGGAGAACAATCTACAAATCTGACAAGGATATCCCCCAATACGACAGAAGAAGCGCAGCTAGGCTCCAGATCGCGTAAAAGCCATCCTGGAAGAAGTACACAAACTTGTAGACGCAGGGATTATGCACGAAGTCTACTATCACGACTGGCTCTCTAATCCAATGATGGTAAAGAAGAGTGATGGCAGTTGGAGGATGTGCGTGGACTTCATGGACCTAAATAAAGCATGTCCACAGGACTACTACCCACTGCCAGAGATAGACTGGAAGGTAGAATCCCTATGCGGATATCCCTTTAAATGCTTCCTAGATGCATAGAAAGGGTACCATCAAATTCAGATGGCAGAGGAGGATGAAGAAAAAATAGCCTTCCAAACAAGTCAAGGGGTATATTGCTACACAAAAATTTTAGCCTAAAGAACGCAGGCGCAACATACCAGCGATTGGTAGACATGGCTTTTGAAAAACAAGTAGGTCGCAACTTGGAAGTTTACGTTGGTGACCTTGTCATAAAGAGCCACACAGAGGAAGAATTAGTACGCGACATTGAGGAAACGTTCAAAACATTGGGAAAAATAAACATGAAGTTAAATCCCAAGAAGTGCACATTTGGTGCGACAGAAGGCATGTTCCTTGGGTATATGATAGAACCTGACGGCATCAAGCCTTGCCCAGAAAAGACAAAAGCTTTCATCGATCTTCCTTCACCGCGCACATTGAAAGAAGTCCAGTCATTAAACGGAAAGCTAGCTGGCCTAAACCACTTTTTATCCAAGTCGGCAGACACATCACTCCCTCTCTTTAAAACACTCACGAAGTGCACAAAAAAGGGAGACTTTTGTTGGACTAAAGAGGCAGAGGAAGACTTCCAACAACTAAAACAGCACCTTGCATCACTTCCCAAACTTGTCACACCGCGGCCAGGGGAAGAGTTGATCATGTACTTATCTGCAACCCATGGAGCAGTTAGCGCAGTACTATTGACAAATTAGAACTCCGTTCAAACGCCGATATACTTTGTAAGCAAGGCACTGAAAAAGACAAAGACTAACTACAACGCTATGGAAAAACTGGTCTTAGCTCTAGTGTTCGCAGCTAAAAGACTGCGCAGATACTTTCAGGCGCACCCAATAGCTGTAATCACAGACCAGCCCATCAAACAAGTTATCTCCAAACCTGACGCATCAGGACGGCTACAAAAGTGGAGTGTGTTGTTGAGCGAGTATAAAATCTCGTATAGACCACGCACTGCCATCAAGGGGCAGATATTAGCGGACTTTATTGTTGAAAAACCAGATACCGATACTCCACCTTCAACAGGCAAGACAGAGTTACAAGAACCATGGGTTCTATTCACAGATGGATCCTCATGCGTGGATGGATCAGGCGCAGGCCTTATCCTTACTAATCCAGAAGGGGTGGAATTCACCTACGCACTGCGTTTCGAATTCACAGCTACAAACAATGAGGCAGAATACGAAGCCCTACTTGCTGGAATACGTATTGCAATTCAAATGGGTGTACGCAACCTTAAGGCAAATGTAGATTCCAGGCTAGTAGCTAACCACGTGCTAGGTGAATATGAAGCCAAAGATGAACACATGATCCAATACCTTGAAAAAACCAAGTCTTTAATTCAGAACTTTGATAGGTTCACAATCAAACAAGTACCTAGAGGAGACAACAGGAAAGCTGATGCGCTTAGCAAGATTGCATCTACAAGCTTTGCGCACCTATCAAAACAGGTATTGGTCGAAACTCTGAAAAGTAAATCAATCTTGGAAATGGAGGTATCCACGGTGATAGAAGAACAGAATCCCAAGTGGATGACACCTATCATTGATTTTATAAGCATAGGGATCTTACCACAAGATCAGAAAGATGCTCGAAGGGTGCGGCGCACAACGCAGAGATTTGAACTCCGAGATGGCATCCTATATCGACGGTCATTCCTACAACCTTGGCTGCGATGTGTTGGACCTCTTCAAGCAGATTATGTACTCCGAGAAATTCACTCTGGATCATGTAGCATGCACTCAGGACCACGGTCCGTAGTGGCGCGCGCTCTGCGATCAGGATATTATTGGCCTACTATGCACCGCGACGCGCGGGATATGATAAAGAAATGCAGTAATTGCCAAGTCCACTGGCCAATTCCGCGCCAACCACAACAAGAGCTAACCCCCATTACCTCACCATGGCCATTCTATAAATGGGGCATCGACATCGCATACCCTTTCCCAGTTGCAGCAGGAGGGCTGAAATTCCTCATCGTAGCCATAGACTACTTCACAAAGTGGATTGAGGCAAAAGCAGTGGTGAGCATCACTAGCAACCAGGTAAAACGCTTCGTGTGGGACAATATTGTGTGTCGCTTTGGGCTACCTGGGGAAATTATCTCAGATAATGGAAAACAATTCTGCGATAACCCATTCAAAGATTGGTGCGCGTAATTAAACATCACACAACACTTTGCTTCAGTGAAACACCCACAAACCAATGGCTTGGTTGAACGCACGAATCGCAGTTTAGGCGAAGGGATAAAAGCGCGCCTTGACAGACACAAAGGGAAATGGGTGGAAGAATTGTCACATGTTTTATGGGCGCATCGCACCATAATCAAAACCAGTACCGGAGACACACCATTTTCTCTTATCTATGGAATAGAAGCCATCATACCAGCCGAAATTGGAATGCCAACTATACATACAGCGGAAATAAACGTCGCAACAAATGACGAAGAACGGCGTATAGACTTGGACTTGCTGGAAGAAAGGCGTGAACGTGCAGCTATACGCAAAGCGAAGGCTAAAGCACAGATGAAGAAGTATTATGACGAAAAGGTCAAACACACTTCTTTCTAGCCAGGAGACTTTGTATACCGCGCTAATGATGCAAGCCACGCAGAAGACACAGGCAAGCTTGGACCCAAATGGGAAGGACCCTATGAGGTCACGGATGCACTAGGTAATGGTGCATACAGGTTGCGCGATATGGAAGGTCACGAGCTGGCGCGCACTTGGAACATCTGCAATCTAAAAAGATGCTATCTTTAGGAAAGGCTACGGCCCACAAACAGACAATCCTGCACTTTAGTACGTGCCTAATAAGTGTCTGTCTTAGAATTTTCTTTTCTTTTTTAGGAATTGATTTTTATCTTCCAAAAAACTTGCAAGTATTAATAAAACGTTGTGGTTTCTAGCTAACTCCATAACACACTTCACTTTATTGCGTACATTTTTATTATGTTTCAATATTGTTATTTTACATTTTGCCTACATGGCATGCATGCACTTATTAAGACCCACGATGGCAGAAAGGATGAGTAAACCTACTAACTAACTCGTTGAGTAAGAGGGTTGCAAACCCATTAACATTGGATCATGTATCCTTGCTAAGCGCCTTACCTTCAAGACGTTGAAGTAAGTTTTCCATGCGCATTCCACGAAGGATGCGCAATATCACGTACACCGTACATGCTTAGCAAATTATGAGCCAAGACTCTTGGTCATTTAATAAAAGTCTTTGCAAAATAATGCAAGTCTATTTTCATACTTATTATTTATTTTTTAAGTCACGCACTTAATTTGAGTATGGGTTTCAATTTGCATCTTAACTGATCTTTTACACAAATGATAACAATTTAAGAACGGATAACATAGCACACGAACAAAAGATACAAGTTGTTATTTATACGAAACCATACATTTACAAGTTACAAAAAGCTTATATCTACACACTATGACGGCGCTCAGGACTATGCTCTTGGTCAGCGGAGCTCCCAGCCTCTTGGACTTTCCTCAAAAGTAACGCAACCTTAGGCGAGACGGTCGCTACGCTGACTGCGACTCCATCAGATCTTGGGATATGCGCAGCGCCCAAACCGCAAAGGATAGCTTTCCCCTTCACACCCTTCTTCTTTGCTGCCCTCTCCACATGAAGCTCCAAGACTTCTTTCAGGGGAACCTCCTTCTTAAGGGCGAAGGGGTTTAGCATATCAAGCGGCTGTGCAAAGACTGGAACCTGCAACTGCGACTCGTCAGGCTTTAGGAAAAAGTCAGGTTGAGCCTCTGCATCCTCCAAGATGTGCCTCCCTAGGGTTAACCCCTCCATAATCAACTTTATGCGGTAATCCTGGTCGCGCTCCAGCCGTGCAATATGTGGAAGCTCAAAGAGCTTCATCCTCACCATAGCCTTCACAAGCTCATCACAAGCGTCCGCCTTATAACTGGGAACCTCAGCAAGTGACACGGTAGCATCTTTGCCTCATGGAGTTCCTCTACAGCCTGCGCCCTACCACGTTCCACGGCGCACTCTACGACCTTCCCAAAGGCCTCCAACACCTTAGGGGACTCCAACGTGCCCATCGCAGCCAGGCGCAAACCATGGCTGATCAACCACCTACACAACCAAGCAAAGGATGCATTAGAAGCGAAGAGGAACATTAATACATACAGTAAGGAAAATTGCAGAATAAACAAAACATACCTGCGCTCAGCGATCGTAGACATAAGATGAGGATATAACTCCTCATCGTATTCTATACTCAGCCTGCGCAGCTTCTCCTCCTACACCCTCAGAGCATCCCCAACTTGCTTACGAAGGGCTCAATATGGCCGAAGTGCTCAGCCTTCTTCTCTTCTAGATACCTTATCCCCCAGGTTAAGTTTGACCTGAACTGATGCAGCTCCCCGCGCCATGCTGCAGCTCCGCCATCACGGTAAACTTCTCATCGGTAACCTTCTCAGCATGCGCCCTGACAGACTCTACCTCCACTCGCGCATCAGCCAACTTCCCACGGAGCATGGCAATCTCCTCATCCTTCTGTGCGAGGCTGCTGCTCTCCCCAACATACCGCGTCTTCAACTGAGCGACCAACTCAGTCTGACGCTCAGCAGCAGCAACTAGCTCCTCCATCAACTGCTGCGCAGACACCCCCTCAGCTACCTTCACCGTCTCCTCCACATTTGCATCCTGAGGGGGGACCACACTTTCAACAAATGCCGCATCACCCTCTGCAGCATGGTCACTACAAGTAAAAGAAGAAGGTCAGAACATATTACGACAAGTAATACAACAAAAAAAAAAAAAGATAAGAAAAAAAAAGAAAAAGAAAACATGAATATGATCATCACTTACAAAAAGGGAGAAGACTTCGCAATCTCCTTATCCACGCCAGTCGCGGATGTGTCATCTGCTGCGGATGACTCTTCATCCGTTATAAGATGGCGCCTCCTCTTGGAAGTACCAGCGCCATCAGACGCTCCCTTGCGCTTTGTGCCCTGCGCACTCCTCTCAGGCTCCAGAATCTCCACGCTATCCGAAGACTCAGTACGCAATTCCTCCACCACAGGAGACGGCTCCCTAGTAGGAGGAACGCTCTGCACAGGCGTCACAAGTGCAGCAATGGGAGGTGAATCTTCAGGGCCATCTTGCGCCAACACCGTTATGTGTCCCACAGTAGCCTCCAGAATTGGCTCCAAATTGTCCCTCAGAGGGCGCACCCCAACTGTTACTTGCTTTGGCTTCTCAAGCTTCACCACGGAAAACAAATCCATCTCTGCGCGACACATGAACAAACAACAAAACCAATTTAGTTATGGAAATGACGCATAAAGGAGTACTTACATTATTGAAGCGAAGGTAAAAAAGGACAAGCACCCACCCCGGCCGCTCTCATCAAGGAATGTTTGAACCTCGTCAGAACCATGGAAATAGTTGCGACTCAGCCCCATGTGAACCAAAAACTCCTCAGGGTAGGAGTTAATGGGGATGCGGTTGGCATCAATTGTATCCGCATCCTCCGCGCTATACGAACCGGGTAAAGGGCGCTCATCCCTTGGCAGCGTCCCTTGAGTATAAAACTCAAACGGCGATGGAAATACCATATCATCTACCCAGAAAAATTTCTCCCTCCAATCTCTAAGGGAATCCACCTTCTCTGTATAACACTGAAGGCGCCTAGAGCGCTTCGCAAAAGACACCCATCCATGCGACCACGTTGTGCGGTAAAACGCACGGAATAGGTTAATGGTCGGATTGACCGCCAGCAAACGGCAGTTTATTTCAAAATTTGAAATTTTCGCCGCACCTATACAGTGCAGCTGGGAAATATGAAGATGGTAGAAGTTGAGCAAATTGCTCAAGAATAAGGATATAGGTACGCGCTGGTTCGCATACTCGAAGAAGCGCGTATATAACCCTATTTTTCCCTCAGGGAAATCTGCGATACACGCGTTTGCATCCGGTACTTCCGGTTGCACATCTAGGGGGATGAAATAATCAGAGGAGAACTGACGCAGTTCATCCTCGTCCATTTCAGATGGAAACTCGTGTAATTGATGAACCATTTCTAGAGAATGATAATACTAGCTAAAGCACGTATTCCCGGCTACCTAATCAAACAGTTGATCTCTAAAACGAAGCTTTGATAATTTTTAAAATGGCGGAAGAAGTTTTTACTGTGAGGATTTATGTAAAATGGGAGGCAATGATTTATATAGGGTTACAAAAACCCTAGCATGCTAGCCACGTGGAATCCACTAACATAATCGTGTAGCTAGAAGACGATCGGGTACATGCACTTTTTCCCACTTCCCGATATACACGTGGACACGCTCCCCATTTTCCGAGGTATCCTTGGGATATTTTGGGACTAGATTCATGGTTCCACATAAAGGGCGGTGAATATTCGAATTTTTCCCGCCACGTTTACCACTGCTATTACTAGTCTAGCACGAGCGGCTACTAGCCGCACCCACTAGACTGGGGGGACATGATGACGTATAGTCTATATTTGAGCCACGAGCCCAAATGATAAACATTACTAAGGCCCAAACACACCACGAGTGGGCTATTATAACAATGACTTGGGCCGCATTACCAAAGGGATTGGGCTCACGTAGGCCCAAGCCCAACCAAACTATTTATGGTCTAGATAAGGATCTTCTATTTACGGATAAAGATCCTTGGACCGGATAAGCACCATGCGTGCGAAACGTATGGAGCACGAAACCTACAAGGATTCCGCGCCTATATATAGAATGACATAATTCTCATTAAAGGTACGATCTACAAAACCCTAACTCTTAAATATAGCCTAAAACCGATTACTTACTCTCACGCCGGAGGATAATCGTGGGAGACAATCCCACGATAAGCCTAACGGTGTTTGTTTATTTTCTTAGTGCGCAGGTCTCAAGCATTAAGAGCGAATTGGTAAGAGAGCGAGAGCCCAAACCAGGAACGCCCCAACTTTTGTATCAACACATATCATATTAAAAACGACACACTACGTTGCGGCCTTAAAAGACAAGGGTACACAGATATCAGATGGTGTATATAGAAATAGAACGTGCAAGTGCGCAACATTTGGTTGCCTGTCTGCAGCTACTATTTTTGTAGATGGACTTATAATGTTTGAAGTTGTAATAATCAGATATGGAGATTGTCAAGGTTTAGTAATTTTTGGATCATTTGAGAAATGATAGGTGAACTAATCAAAAAGGACTTGATGTCACATGAATAGACATAAAAGACAATGAAATTAGATTAAGAAGTACATATGAAACTTTAATTTACCCTTAGCATAAAATTGATTATCTAAAACTGAGAAACTAACATTAATAAATAATTAGCAGATATAATCATTTACAAAACACAAACCTGAACATTCCCGTAAATATCTAATTGCCTCAAATTATCAACCATGCCATCCACGCGTGTACAAGTAATCATGATACGGAAATTTAGCACTGAACTCACTATAGCCTACGTATAGTAACAGATAGATGCACGTCCTACGTATGATGCCAAAATCATATTTTATCATATTACAAATCCAACACAGGATATGTGACTTTAAGCAAACAAGAAGTAAAGTATATAGAACACGCATCACTTGATAGCAAGTACGCAACTAACATTTTCTTGCATTGTACCCTACAATATACAAAGTATAGAGTAACAAATATATATAATCAATGATTTGAAGATAACTCTTTAGAGCCATAGGTAATCATTAGCCTAAATTACCAAAGATCATACAAAAGTGATTAGTGTCCTACATGAACGGTTAGATTCCTATAAGAAAGACTAGCATAGCCTATAAGACAGACTAAATACTTCATATGTATGTAATCCTACATATACTAGTACTTCATATGCTGTTTATTTGGACAACAATCAAGAGTTACTGAATAAAACTTATTTAGGCTTGTTATTAATGATCCAAATTTTAACTTATCTCATAGATACAATCGCATTAGATGCGTTATTGTTATTTTGGACGAGTTTGGTAATGATGATAATACGAGACAAAAAATACAAAAAGGTGTTTTAGCCATTCCACCGTATCAACTAAATGTATTTTAGTGAATTAAACTTATTTAACTAATCAATTTTAAGGTAAACTGAAGGCCGGAGTAATTCCAAACGGATGTTTCAGTTTTTGTAAAAATCCAAAACTTTTTAGAAATAAATGACATACCCAACAAGTCACAACGACCAAAAAATAGTAAACCTTTCATAATAATTATAAGACAAAAATACACCGTTGGTCCCTAAACTTTCTCAAAAACATCGCCTAGAGACAAAACTTGGCATTTTCATCGCCATGCGTCCCTTTTTCAAGTTTTTGAGGCCAATTGCGTCCCTTGACCCGTTTTCCGTTGGTCAACACGGTCATTTTATATGTTTGGATTATTACTCATATAAGTCTTCTACTTTTCTTCCCCATTTTGTTTACCAAACCTTCACAAAAACACACACACACACACATCACCATCATCAATGGCGGAGATACTGGCCTTGCTTTGAATATATTGAACTCGAAATGTTTGAAGTTGAATATATGATTTTTCCACTTATTGAAGGATTCGAAATATATAGATCAATGTCAACAACCCAGTCGCCATAAATAACGTAAATCTTCTTTGGAAACTTCCACGTCGTCTGACCTGATCTCTGCTCAGCACCTTGCAGCTGTGCAGCACCGCCTGCGACAACAATTGATGAGCCAGGGGCTGCTACAGTGTTTGGAACATTGAATCCTTGGTTGGTGGGGTTGACAAACGCACCACCATATCGCCACAGTTCTGTCAATAGAAGTATTAGTTTATACTTTTAGATATTCTTGTACTCAGTTATGGTACTTGTAATGTTTTACAGTATAGCTTTTCATTCCAAAATAATATACAAATTATTCTGAAATTTGAAGGTATTCATTTGACGGTCAAAGTCAAAAGTATGACCATGAAAACTACAAGTTCATGATCATACAATAAAATGAGGAACATAACTTTTTGGACATTAAGAAATATCCACTTTTAACTCATGGGTAAGACAAGAATATCCTAGTGCTATTGGATTAAAACTCTATACTTATTACCTAGTTAAACCATTTTTTAAGACATCGACTTATATCTTAAGGACAAGACAAAATAATCTAGTGTTATGCTATCGGGTTGAAACTCTATACTTATACCAAGTTATACCCTTTTTAAGGCTTCGGGTTGATTCATAAAGACTTATCAATCAGTCTTCCATTGTTCCTAAACGATGGCAAAAAAAGATATCATCTTATTTCTAAATTTCAATAACCAAAATGTGGTACCAAAGTTGTGGATGATCCAAATTCATTGCTCTAACTTGAAGATGTTGGCAGTAACCATATCTTGTGTTCCTAGGCCCCTATACCTCCCTTATGAAGTTATCAAAAAATTTAACACTATAAAGAACAAAGAAGCATAACAAAATACAAGAAAAATCACTTAGTTGTCTTTCATTGTTAACTGCAAGACTTTCAGTTAACTTGTAATTAGTGGGGAATAAAAGGAGGTGGACAACCTTTACTTTCATGGCATGAAATGTATCGACTGAAACATGAATATCTAAGTCAAAGTATCTGTTACAAGACCGTTAGACGGATAATTGCCAAAATTTCTAACATGTAACAATCTTTAAAACATTACTATTACTTCACCCAGAAGTACGCTTGTGACATCTAACCGTCATTGATGATGATGATATGTGTTTGTTTTTGTGAAGGTTTGGTAACCAAAAAGATAAGAAAAGTAGAAGATTTATATGAGTAATAATCCAAACATATAAACATATGAAATGACCGTTATGCCCTTAACTAAAAACAAAAAAAAGGACAGCGAGTAACGGTGTTGACCAACGGAAAACGGGTCAAGGGACGCAATTGGCCTCAAAAACTTGAAAAAGGGACGAACGGTGACGAAAATGCCAAGTTTTGTCCCAAGACGATGTTTTTGGTAAAGTTTAAGGACCGATGGTGTATTTTTGTCTAGTTGTAATGATAAATAAATAAATAATAAAAATTCATATGTTTATATATATACATATACAAACATATGAATTGGGGGCTTGATGATATTCTCATAAAAGAAATAAAATGGAATATGATTGTAAAACATATATGACATCTATAAAGAAATCTTGCTTAACTCTTTGTCTATAATAGCACTTCTAGCATTTAGCGGGGCACCCAATCTCTCCTCATTTTCCTTATTGGTTGTTGATGCCTGATGACAAAAATGGCATACACCTAAAAGGAGTACCATTTCGTTCTCAATACCTTATTTTTTCTATTATTAAAACCTCGTCTCCGACGATATGTAGTGTAAACTCATATGACAAATATGATTTACAAGTAGGGGAACAACCACCAAATATATATTTATTTTTCCCCTTAGCACGACTAATTGATTTTATTAGATATTATTTACGTAAGTTACTCAACTAAGTTAGTGATACTAGATTGTAGGTATATACCCAGGGGTGGAGCCTGAAATTTTTGCTCACGGGGCATATTTTGATAATTTTTAGAAACTACAATACAAAATAGTTATTAAAGGAGACAAATTACAAAAAAATCTAGATATTTTAGAAAATTTACACTACAATTTTTTTGACAAGGGGGCACGTGACCCACAGGACCCCTCCTTATCTCCGCCCATTTGTATACCGAACTCTTCTCACAGGTGATCCGTACCCGCATATTTACTTATCATCAAATATCTCAGAAGGAACACAAAACACATAAAACACATGAACAAGAAAAACTACACTTTATCAAAAGATCACATTAACTAACGGGCACTAACTACCCGTTAGATTAAGATAACCAAGATAAACTACCCTAACCATTAAAATCTTCCATCACAAAGTATATATCAGATGGTGAGGCTAAAAAACATGTTAAGGAAAAAAATTACTACTTTATTTGCTTATATTAACAACAATGCGTAATAATATTAACAAACAAGCAAAATGAATAACTAACAAAAATGTGTTAATATTATGAAAGTAGTCTAACACACTTTTGTAAATGTTGGTGATGTGGGGTTTCGGATCATCGACATTTTGTATCAAGAAGTTAAGAACCGAGCAAAAAAAAAAATCATTTATGTGGTTCGTGTCTTACAAAAACACAAAAACCAAACCCATCAAACTTTAAACCAAGAAATTCAAGAGAATCGAAAAGGGTTTTGTGTGTAGAAATGAAGAAAGATAGGTGACTTTTTATGTGTAGTGGTGGCTACAAGTTGTGTGAGTGTTTAGGTATATCTAGTGTTGTAAAGAGATATATACAAGTGAATGTTTGTTAACCCTTAGCTCATACACATTAGTTTGATATTGGCTCAACTTAGCCCACTTTCTCACATTCACTAGATTTTCTTGTTAATAAGATAAGTGTCATTTGTTCTCTTGGATGAGTCTCATAATAATGATAATCCAAATTTTAACTTATGTTATCGATGCGTTATTGTTATTTTGGATGAGTCTAGTAATAATGATAATACGAGACAAAAAATGCAAAAAGGTGGCTATTCCACCGTATCAACTAAAGGTATTTTAGTAAATTAAAATTATTTAACTATTAATAAATTTTATGGTCAACCGAAAGTTGGACTAAATCCAAAATGGATGTTTTACTTTTTGACCAAATCCTAAACTTTTTAGAAATAAATGATCGGTTTTGCTAAAAAATAAATTAATTAACCTACTATTTTTATATTTAAAGTAATTATGTATTTAACACACAATAAATGAATATACAAGTTACCTCAAATAACATATTTTTTCTATATTTGAAATAGTCATATATTTAATGTACAATAAATAAATTACAAATTACCATTTATATTTGTCATAATTATTGGTTTAACAGGGCGATATTTATCAAAACCCATAAATGATATACCTAACAAGTTACAATGACTAAAAAAAGTAGTAAACCCTTCATAATAATTATACTAATAAATAAATAAATAAAATATAAAAATTGATATGTTTACATATATACATATATAAACATATGAATTGGGAGCTTGATGACATATCCTATAAAAGAAATAAAATGTTGTATGATTGTAAAAGATCTATAAAATCTATAAAGAAATCTTGTTTAACCCTTTTCTTATTTTTCCATGGATTTAGATGACTGATGACAAAAGTGGTTTACACCTAAAAGAAATACCATTTCGTTCGCAATACCTTATTTTTCCTACTATCAAAATATTGGCTCCGACGATATGTGATGTAAACCCATATGACGAATATGAGTTACAAGTAGGGGAACAGCCACCAGATATATACTTACTCTACCCCTTAGCACGACTAATCGTGTTTTTATTAGATATTATTTACGTAAGTTACTAACCTTAGTTAGTGATACTAGATTGTAGGTATACATAGATGGTGTATACGCGTCTCTTCTGACATGTAATCCGTACCTGCACATTTACGTATCATCAAATATCTCAGAAGTGACACAAAACACATAAACCACATGAACAAGAAAAACTGCACTTTATCATAAGGTATCACATGAACAAACGGGCACTAACTACCCATTAGATTAGCACAAACAAGATAAGCGTATATTACTGTGTCTATGTCGTAAAGAATATGTACGTAACCACCAAACTCTGAGGCAATTTCCTGTCTTGAAATAATCGAGACTTCGCGAGTGCAAAGTTTAATAAAAAATACAATATATTTTAGGTCTTCCATGTCCTCCCACATCATACAAGTCATATTTAGTTTAAACAAATGCGTATCACCAATTGCTTTCATTGTCTCATCTTCATAAGCTAGTTCAATGTAGAACAAATCTGTACTAGATCGTTAACAACTTCCAGCCATAATGTTACAAAAACATCCTTACGTTATATCACAAAGTATATATCACATGGTGAGGCTAAAAAATGTTAAGGAAAAAATTACTACTTTGTTTTATTATACTAACAATAGCGGTGATAATATTCACAAACAAAAGGAATAACCAACTAACCTGTGCTAATATTATGAAAGTAGTCTACCACACTTTTGTAAATGTTGGTGATTTGGGGTTTCAGATCATCGACATTTTGTATCAAAAGTTAAGAACCGAGCAAACAAAAATCATTTATGTGGTTCGTGTCTTACAAAAACACAAAAACCAAACCCATCAAACTTTAAACCAAGACATTCAAGAGAATCGAAAAGGGTTTTTGTTCCTATGAAGAAATGAAGAAAAAGAGGTGATTTTTTGTGTGTAGTGGTGGCTGCAAGTTGTGTGAGTGTTTAGGTATATATAATGTTGTAATGGGTTGCAAGTGCATGTTTGTTAACTGATGCGTGGGAATCGCACCTTGCTTTACCTCTCGAGGGATCTCGCGAGGCTTACAACCCCCACCAGGCAGTGTACCTGATCGTTGTAGTATAGTATAGTGACAAGTACCGGGGGATTGATCGTTCAGCTTAGGAATAGTGTCGCTAGGATTAGAAAGCCTAATTAATAGTTCTAAAGATGAAAGATGATTATTTTTTTGTTTTTATATTTTAATGAAAGCAAATAAAATCTCGGGTTTTAGAAGAGTGGGCGGAATTAGTTGCTATTCAACTAACCCAAAACTAAGATGCAATCAAAATAAAATAAATAAAATGAAAATAAACTAATATTAAACTAAGGTTGTGAGCAGTAATTGGAGAAATTGTGTTTACTTAGACTTCATTACTCCCTAGATATCTTTTACATGTCAATTACTTGTTACACTTGTATGGATGACGGATTGTATTCCTTAATACCATTCGTGGGGTGGCATACATAACTCCCCAACTCTATGAGCTCTTATCTCCTCCTACACCATGACCCAGCACAACTATAGGGATTGTAAACAGTGGCTCATGCATTAAATACAACCAATAAAGACCTAGTACGCCTCGGTTCATGTTTCTTAAGACGTTCAAGCATGTTACCATTTGGAGATCTGCCAGTTTTCTTAAGCCTAACATATAATATCATTCATCCAAGAACAAGAATAAACAAGTAATTAAATAATAATCAACATCTAGGTTTCATTAGATCTAAGCAAACACAAAGTAAATCTAGCCTAGCATAGTGGAATTAAGATAAGAACAAAAGATAAACAACCAACACATAGACATATTGATTGAATTAAGAGTTTTCTTATCTCAATTACAATGCAAGGTATCAAGGGTTTGGAACCCTTGAAAAACCTGTAAAAGAGGCACCAAAATCGTCTTTAGGGTTTCACCAAAACTTCTCTTCTCTAATGAAAAAACTAGAAAACTATATATAGAAAAATCGTCCTGACGGCGTCAAGAGTAAATTCTGACGCCGTCAACCAGCCGCCAATAACTTCCTCGGACGCCCTAGATCCACTTGTGACGGCCTTGGTGACGCCGTCACCACCTACGGTAAATTAATCTTGGCAACTTTGACGCCGTCATCTCTCCATCTGACGCCGTCACCAGCTACGGTAAAATATTCATCCTTTCTGACGCCGTCAAGAGTAAATCCTTGACGCCGTCACCTTGTAATTCCAGCTTGGATTTGGTACTTTGTCGTTTTCTTCACTTTATGCTCCAAAAACGTCCAAAATAGCCTCTTTTCCAGAATTCACTCTCCAAACACCTAAAATCACAAAAGGAACGATTTAGGGCAATATTTGATCAAATAAAGTCGGATTCGGGCTTAAATGACCCCCTAAAAACGGATCATTTTTCGCCTCATCATATACCCTTACACTTGAGATTTGCTTGTCCTCAAGCAAATGAGCTTTTATTCTACTCAAAAGACAAGTTAGGGGTCATTTAACACTAATATAAAAGTAATTACAACAAATAATCGTTCCACTAAAGACCAATAGACAAGCACGGAGGTCATACACAAGCACCTCACAAATAGTGTTTAGATACTCACATCTCTCGGGTGTAATAAAGTAATATAACATTATGGAAATGGAAGATATCTCTCACTACCTGTCATAGCAAAATAGATTACCATAGGCTTGGGAAAGGATCAAACCTCCACCACATGGCGTAAGCACCTAGGATAAACTATCAAAGAGGTCTTTTAAAGGGTTATAACGTTAGGTGTAGGGATATGAATTACACGGTTTTGTTGGATAAAGGAAGTTTTACTGGTGGCGAGTTAACAATCTTAGTAAATTACATGTACAAGATGGCGTTGCTAAGCCAAGACTAGACTCGACTTAAGCTAATAAATGAAAAATAACAAAAACATAAAATGAACATAGAATGAAAACGGGATGGTAGTCCGTATGTTGTTGTTTTTTTTTTTTTTTTTTTTTTTTTTTTTTTTTTTTTCATACACTTTTACCCTACCATCCAAAATAATAAATCATAGGGGTATGAGCAATCCCCTTACACTTGAATCTTTACATACTTTACATTAAACTATTCTAATGACTCGAATTAAGAAAATCAAAACACTTGGAGCACTTTTAAGATTAACGCACATATGGGGGTAATAATATTATGTTCTTCCCCATTACTCCATAAAATAAGTACTTACCCATGAGTCCCAATCGTCCCAAAACAATATGTACAAGGATATGACTCGACTTAGCAACCATGTAATCAATTAGAAAGTTAACTTAGGGTTTAACAAATAACAATAATGCACTAAAAATGAGCGCATACACGGAAGGCTAAGGCGATTTGGGTGTACATTTAAGTGGGGTGTAACAAATTCTTCCTTTAAGTAAGGTGCTTAAAGTTAGAAACGAAAAGATAGGCTCGGAGGGGTGTACTAGGGGTATCGTGTACTAAAAATGAGTACAACGCTAAGGGTGTGGGAAAAATTAGTTGACTTAACTAGCCAAGTAATATGACTTAAATGGTCAAGTAATCATGATACGGGTTTAACACAAGGGTGATCCTAATGCCTCTTATCATGTAGTAAATCCTACTACACGAATGTAGTCTCACTAGCGGTCTCGGGATGCATCACTAACGCAAGTTCTAGAATCTAAATGCTACCGGTACACTCATAAGCACTAATAATAAATGCTTTTCCTATCAAAACTAAAGGCGAACCTCACATCTTTGGGTGGAAAATTTTTCTGAATATACGGTTATGTGCTAGTCATACAACCTCCTATCCATGAGATGCTTGCTATGGCTAAAGTTTCACTCCTAAATGTTGTAAAAAATTTTAAATTTGGTGCTAAAATTACACTAACAAGTATTTCTCATAGTTTTATTACTCATCTACTATCAAACAAAACAAACTCAAGCGAAAGTGCATATGTAAGATATCATCTTTTTACCCTCCCCTTACACTTAGGATGAACATTGTCCCCAATGTTCAAGTAAAGAATGTAAAAGTAAAAAGTAAAGAGAATGAAATCAAATACTCCCCTGATTCGCTCGGTATGGATTATAGGTTGGCCAGGTTAAATCTTCCTCCAAGAAAATGAACAATCAAAGCTTCCCTTCCAGAATATAAATCATCTCCTTGTCATAAATAACCTGTAAATCCTGACAAAAGTGGACAAGGCAACCTCGCGTAAAATCGGCGGCATCCTATATAAGTTAATAAATCCTAGAAAACAAAGTAAGATATAATGCTTGTGGAATGAAGTTTGCAGATTTCCTAGAGATTATAAAACTTAATAATTCACAAAAAACCATAAGACTCCGTTAGAAAAACAAAACCGGTAAAATTTCCAGATTTTTACTCCTGACGCCGTCAAGAGCAATTGCCTGACGCCGTCAGAATGGACCTGCAGAAATTCTTATGTTAAGTTTCCGGAAAATTTCTGGAAAAACCTCGTCCTACTTCCTGGAAAATCCTGCAAAACTTCATTATGACTCGATACAAGCATTTGACTCTAACAAATACGAATATACATGTTCATTAAATATTGTGGAGAATCATGATCGGTTTGTTTCTTAAAAACATATTTGGGGTTTCCCCTTACACTTATTTTTTTTTTGCAAAAATACTTTTAGGTTGAAGTTAAGACTAGGCCAAACAACATAATAAAGTATTTCACATTTTAATTGAGAAACATGATTAACCAACAAAAAATAAAAATAAAACATGCATACGGAAGTAAATAACAATCAAACAATTAAAATCACACAAAACATGGGTTGCCTCCCAAGAAGCGCTTTTCTTTATTTACGAGTCTTGTAGCTAGACTCAAAGTTGTGGGTTACTACGTGATTTCATCATTGGAAATGATGTACCCCATATAATTTCGATCATTACTGTTATGGTGATAGTGCCTCAATCTATCAATACTCGCAATCACCTTCCCACCTAATTTGCTCCTCAAGTTAGCTACCCCATCTTGGCTCAATCCTTCGATGGTGAATGGCCCATACCACCAAGGACTCGGTTTATCGGGTGGTATTGTGGTTTCCAAGTGTCTCAAGAGTACTAAGTTCCCTTCCTCAAACGGTGTATGACTGCTTGTGTGTTGGGTGTGTTTGAGTTCTATCGGATCCTTATTGCTTTTTCTCCTTTCATCCTTAGCTTTCTTATAGCTCTTGATTCTTGCTTCCCATGCAAGAATTTTATTCTGAACACAAATGGGTGTTGCGCCAATGTTGTTTTTAATCATTCTCCAACTCGTATTCTCATGTTCATTTCGCGGAGTCATGTGGAAGCTAATCTTTCTCTTTCCGGACTTAAGCTCAATCTTCCTATCTTCATACTTAATGACAGCCCTAGCGGTGGTGAGGAATGGTGCCCCAAGGATTATTGGCATACACCCATCCCCTTTATCATCAATGATCATAAAATCAACGGGGTACATGAACCCTGCCACATTGATTAATACGTCTTCTGCGATTCCTAGGGGGTATACGTATGAATGTCCAACAAGAGATAGCCTAACACGAGGAGGTGCTGGCATTTTCGACGTCAGTTGGATGTAAATAGTTAGGGGCATAAGATTTACTTCCGATCCTTGGTCGGCGAAAGCACTAAGATTTTTTAAGTCCCCGATGCTTGTTGGTATCTCAAAGTTTCCACTTGCTACCTGCTTAGTAGCCACTTTCTGTACCAATAACCTCTCGACCACTGGCCCCCCAATAAGCGTATCATACTCATCTTCCTCTTCTTTCTCTTTCTCAGGAACCTGTTCGGAGGATTGGTTACGCCTATCACCCTTAATCCAATTTGTTATGGTGTTTTTGTTTACGTCGTGTTTCAAGTAGTAGCTCAAAGGTTGAGATTCAGGTGATTTTTCTAAGGTCTGCTTAGCAGGAGTTTTAATCTTCTCATTATCTTTATGGAAAATGGTGATGGAGTTAACAAATTGGGTGGGGGGAGTGGCACTTTCTTTCCTTAGCAATATTCGTTCGGGGGTTTTCTGACTAGCATACTCCTCCAATAAACTCAACATCTCATTCATTTTCCCTTGCATCTCCTCCCTTTGCTTATAAACTGCTTCTTCGAATCTAGCAAGCCGATCAGAGTGGGTCGCCATATATTCTCTCATCCTAGCCTCAAATTCCGAGCTAAGTTCCTTGGGAGGGGAACAAGGTGAAGTGCACCTCTGAAAAGTTTCGACATGTTCTCTAGAGGGTGATTCAGATAATGGTATCGAGGTTGATCTTGAGACAGAATTGACTGTGGCTTGTTTAGGACTTAAGGGTCTCCTTTGCCTTTCCTCAAAATAGTCAACTTTTGCCTCAATTTTGCATAAGAGTTCCTCGGGGATTTCGGTGGTCCCTCCAGATGCCGAGACTGCATTGATAGCTGCTTCCACTGTATGTTTAAATTCCCAAATCTCATTGTTATCGATAGCTAGCTCTTCTATAATCGCCCATGACTCCTCGGCATCCTTATCACGCAATTTTCCTCCCGCAGCCCTGTCGATAATGCGCTTAGTGTGATAATCAACATGGTCGTAGAAAATCTGAACCAATAACCAAGTGTTTATGCCATGATGAGGGACCTTGTGGAGGAGATCCTTAAAACGGGCCCAAGCCTCGTAGAAAGGTTCACCCCGCTGTTGCTCAAACATCAAAATGTCCCTTCTAAGCATTGCAGTCTTTTCCGGCGGAAAGAATTGGGTAAGGAAACGATTGGCGAGATTTTCCCATGTGGTGATGGATCCCGCGGGGAAACGCTCAAGCCATTGACTAGCTTGATCTCGTAGAGAGAATGGGAATAGGCGTAATCGGGTAGTCTCTCTAGTTTCAACACCTAGGTCTATGGAATCTACGATTTTGAGGAAGTCCTTAAGGTGTTGGTTTGGATCTTCGGAATGAAGTCCATGGAATGCACATCCGCTTTGCACCAACCGGATGGTGTCGGATCGCAAGGGGGTCACATTGGCTCCGGTGAGCTCAATGGTGTTTCGGTAGCCTTGGTGGCTAGGTCGGGAATACTCTCCTAAGGTTCGGGGCCTAAGGGGTTCTAATGGTGGGTTTTGTTGTGGTGGGATGACGGGTTCAAAGATGTTACCACCTTCCATGATGTTGGATGGTAAGGAGTTACGAACAAAGGCACGAAGAAATAAGATAGACTAAAGAAAACCTAAAAATAAAAATAAAAATCTTACTAGAAAGGAATCTAGCAAGTAGACCTAATAAAAAGAAATCCTAACCTAGACAATAATTATTCCCCGGCAACGGCGCCAAAAACTTGATGCGTGGGAATCGCACCTTGCTTTACCTCTCGAGGGATCTCGCGAGGCTTACAACCCCCACCAGGCAGTGTACCTGATCGTTGTAGTATAGTATAGTGACAAGTACCGGGGGATTGATCGTTCAGCTTAGGAATAGTGTCGCTAGGATTAGAAAGCCTAATTAATAGTTCTAAAGATGAAAGATGATTATTTTTGTGTTTTTATATTTTAATGAAAGCAAATAAAATCTCGGGTTTTAGAAGAGTGGGCGGAATTAGTTGCTATTCAACTAACCCAAAACTAAGATGCAATCAAAATAAAATAAATAAAATGAAAATAAACTAATATTAAACTAAGGTTGTGAGCAGTAATTGGAGAAATTGTGTTTACTTAGACTTCATTACTCCCTAGATATCTTTTACATGTCAATTACTTGTTACACTTGTATGGATGACGGATTGTATTCCTTAATACCATTCGTGGGGTGGCATACATAACTCCCCAACTCTATGAGCTCTTATCTCCTCCTACACCATGACCCAGCACAACTATAGGGATTGTAAACAGTGGCTCATGCATTAAATACAACCAATAAAGACCTAGTACGCCTCGGTTCATGTTTCTTAAGACGTTCAAGCATGTTACCATTTGGAGATCTGCCAGTTTTCTTAAGCCTAACATATAATATCATTCATCCAAGAACAAGAATAAACAAGTAATTAAATAATAATCAACATCTAGGTTTCATTAGATCTAAGCAAACACAAAGTAAATCTAGCCTAGCATAGTGGAATTAAGATAAGAACAAAAGATAAACAACCAACACATAGACATATTGATTGAATTAAGAGTTTTCTTATCTCAATTACAATGCAAGGTATCAAGGGTTTGGAACCCTTGAAAAACCTGTAAAAGAGGCACCAAAATCGTCTTTAGGGTTTCACCAAAACTTCTCTTCTCTAATGAAAAAACTAGAAAACTATATATAGAAAAATCGTCCTGACGGCGTCAAGAGTAAATTCTGACGCCGTCAACCAGCCGCCAATAACTTCCTCGGACGCCCTAGATCCACTTGTGACGGCCTTGGTGACGCCGTCACCACCTACGGTAAATTAATCTTGGCAACTTTGACGCCGTCATCTCTCCATCTGACGCCGTCACCAGCTACGGTAAAATATTCATCCTTTCTGACGCCGTCAAGAGTAAATCCTTGACGCCGTCACCTTGTAATTCCAGCTTGGATTTGGTACTTTGTCGTTTTCTTCACTTTATGCTCCAAAAACGTCCAAAATAGCCTCTTTTCCAGAATTCACTCTCCAAACACCTAAAATCACAAAAGGAACGATTTAGGGCAATATTTGATCAAATAAAGTCGGATTCGGGCTTAAATGACCCCCTAAAAACGGATCATTTTTCGCCTCATCATTAACCTTAGCCCATACACATTAGTTTGATATTGGCCCAACTTAGCCCACTTTCTTGTTGGAATTATGATATCATGACAATTATATAAAATAAATAAAATACATCAAGTGAGCATAGCGGAAGCAATTACAAGATCATATAATATGTAATTAATTAATCAATTATAAAAGTAAACATACCTTTGTGATTCTATCCCGAATAAAAATCAAATGAAATCTTCAAATCAAGAACCCTAATTAGAGTTTATGTGGATTATAAGAATTACCCCTTACCTCTTTTGTAATTCAATCCAAGAATCAAACAATAGTATGTTTGAATCACGTTCTTGTACACACGTACTAATTCAAGTAAAAGTTTATGCAAGTAAATCAAACACAAAACCTTTTAGCTATAAGAAAACCGAATCCCTTACAGGATTGTTTGATGGATCGATTTAGGGACAAGAGGAGGAGAGAAAAACACCAAGATGTGTGTACACAAGTTATGAGAAACAATGAATCTTGGGTTTGTATTTATACTAATGAATACTTGGAGCTCAAGGCAATAAGGAGGTGGAACCTCCTTATGGCCGATCGGTCATGGACTCCCCCAAGGGATTCCGGAACCTTTTCTTGTTTCCAATTATTCATAAGTATTACTTTCCTAATCTTCATCTAACGGTCGTTAGTCATTCTCCATTAAATACTAACGGTCGTTACTAGTTTTGTGTTTATTAATAATTATATATAACATTTATAAATAATTATTCTTTTACTCTTTATACGTATTGTGTGCAATCCCATGATCTCGAGTTCGATCCTAACACACAACTATTATTATAATGTCTATAAAACTAACTCCCACTTAGACATATCATAATAGTGTGATCACATCGGTTAGCGTCTTGCAATACGCCGATGCCTCTAGTACAGCTCGAGTAAGGCTCCTGGAAAACCTTTTAATGATTTCTCATTATTATTATCCCTTTGTTACTAATACCACATTAATAAGGATATGGATCTAGGTCATTCCTTATTTAACCATTCTGTTTCTCGTTGTTAGAAATTGACAAGATTACCAAATCTTTTGAACCTTTCAGGAAAGACCTTGGGCGTGGCCATGCAAACACCTTGACAACCCTACGAGGGGCCCAACAGTATTAAACTCTAAAAATTAATTTGAAGGAACAAATTCTATATTGACTATAAGCAAAACACACAAACTTTGTAACACTTCCGAAAACAACCCTTATGACTACCAGTTACGTATAGCGTTAAGTTGTTCCACAAAAATGTACTACATTCATGACCGTTATCTTGTATCTCAAGTCTAAGGATAACTTCTTATGATTTACTTAATGACAAGATCCATAAAGTAACATCATATAGTCGGGATAAGTCCTATATTCAGTGTCATCGAATATCATCTGAAATGGCATGACTACACATCAATATACTTTAAGTATATTATACCAACCTTCAGATTTGTCTTAATTTAATAATATTCCCATATTATTAACTGACAACGGACAATTTAAGAATAACTCTTATTCATGGATTTAAACATGCAAAAATAGGACAACAATAATTAACAATAGAAATAAACATACCAACATACTTTATTTCATTAAAATAATAATTGTTTACAATATCCTTTATCCAAATACAAATCACAGTTATGCATGAAACTACTAGCTAATTTAAGCCCAATTCCATTGGCTAATTCACTAAACTTTACTTTCGCTAAAGCCTTAGTAAATGGATCAGCTAAGTTATCATCTGTGTGAACTTTCAGCAGATTTAATTCACCTTCGTTAACCTTTTCATGAACAAAGTGATACTTCCGTAGAAAATTTCTGGTGCCTCTCATGACTCCAGGTTCATTGGCAAATATGATTGCAGCAAAATTGTCACAATACATATTAATAGGTAATTCAATTGAAGGCATAACACCAAGCCCTGAAATGAATTTCCTAATCCAAACAGCCTCCATAGCAGCTTCGGAAGCAGCAATGTATTCAGCTTCTGTTGCAGACATCGCAATTGTACTCTGCTTCTTGCTCTTCCAGTCTACTGCTCCTCCATTGATAACAAAGACATAACCCGTCTGAGACTTCGAATCATCTTTATTACTTTGAAAGGACGCATCACAAAAAACTATAACACCAAGTTCTGGTTCTCCACCATATACCAAAAACATATCTTTTGTATTTCTCAAATACTTAAGAACATGCTTAACAGCAATCCAATGTTTTTCACCTGGATTCTGTTGAAATTGACTGGTGATATTTTGAGCAAACGCCACATCTGTCATTGTGCATTTTACCGCATACATAATAGATCCTACAGCCGAAGCATAAGGAACTTTACTCATGCAAGCCACCTCAGCAGGTGTTGAAGCACAAAACTCATCACATAAGCCATGTTTTACTTCCATCGACAAATATCCTTTCTTGGAATTTTGCATATTGAATCTTTTCAATATTTTGTCAATGTAAGCACTTTGACTTAATCCAATTAACCGCCTTGATCTATCTCTATAGATTTTGATTCCCAGAATGTATGTAGCTTCTCCTAAATCTTTCATAGAAAAGCACTTTCCAAGATATGCCTTAACTTTTTGCAAACTTGGAATGTCTTTTCCTATGATCAAGATGTCATCAACATATAAAATTAGGAAAATTAAATTATCACTCCCACTAGCTTTGTGATACACACATGGCTCATCAAGATTTTGAGTGAATCCAAACTTTTTGATTTCAGCATCAAATCTCTTGTTCCATTGTCGTGATGCTTGCTTCAATCCATAAATGGATCTTTGAAGTTTGCATACACGATTTGGAAACTTTGGATTTTCAAACCCTTCTGGTTGTGCCATATAGATGTTTTCATCTAGATGACCATTTAAGAAAGTGGTTTTCACATCCATTTGCCATATCTCATAGTCATAGTACGCTTATGAGAATCCTTATAGCTCTTATGTCTGCTACAGGAGAAAAAGTCTCCTCGTAATCAATTCCAAAAGTTTGAGTAAAACCTTTAGCAACCAGACGAGCCTTATAAGTGTGTGCATTTCCATCAATGTCAGTCTTAATCTTGTAGAGCCATTTACTCCCAACTACCTTGGCACCAGGAGGAAGGTCTACTTCTGTCCAGACTTCATTATCATGCATGGATTGTATTTTTCCATTCATAGCAGCTTTCCATTTTTCCTTTTCAGGACTATTAATGGCAGCTCAATAACTAGTAGGTTCATTAAGATCCCCTAGTAAATTTTCCTCAACCTCTACATTAAGACATAGACGGTCAGGAGCTTTTACAGATCTAGAAGATCTGCGAATGGGAACTACTTGAACTTCCGGTGGAGGACCCAGACTTTTAGGTTCTACAGGAAGTGTGCTAGTGTTTTCTGAAGGTAATGCATTATCTTGATCATATTCTAGATCATATACTCTCCCACTGACTTCTTGAGATACAAGATCACTTTCAAGAAAGTCACCATACCTGGTAACAAACACTTTGTTTTCAAGTGGGAAGTAAAAGTAGTAACCCATTGTTTCCTTTGGATATCCTACAAAAATGCACTTTACAGATCTTTGTTGGAGTTTATCTTGTGAGTCACATTTAACATACGCCTCGCAACCCCAGAACTTTAAATAAGACAAGTTCGGAGCTTTTCCAGTCCACATCTCATATGGTGTCTTATCAACCTTCTTTATGGGAACCATATTCAAAATACGAACAGCTGATTCAAGAGCATAATCCCAAAAAGACAAAGGAAGATTAGTAAGATTATACATTGATCGAACCATGTCCAACAATGTACGATTCCTTCTCTCAGATACACCATTTTGTTTTGGATTATATGGAGATGTGAGATTTTGGACAATTCCATTCTCAGTTAAGAAATCTTTAAAATCTTGACTAAGGTATTCACCACCTCGATCAGAACGAAGAGCTTTAATCTTCTTTCCTAATTGCAACTCTACTTCTGCTTTGATAACTTTAAATGTTTCAAACACCTCATGTTTATGTTTAAGTAAGTAAACATAACTATAACGGTTGAAATCATCTGTAAAAGTTAAGAAGTAAACAGCACATCTCCTTGACACATGTCTAAGTGGTCCACACACATCAGTATGTATCAAACCAAGTAGATCTGAAGCTCTTTCCATATTGCTATGAAAAGTTTTCTTAGTCATCTTCCCAGAAATACAAGACTCACACTTATCAAATGACTCATCATTGATATTTTTCAAAAGCCCATCTGTTGCAGCTTTTGCATGCGAGTCTTGCCTATATGGGCAAGTCTACAGTGCCAAATGTAAGAAGAATTCAAGTCATACTTCATTCTCTTACTAATGCTGTACATTGAATTATTATTATTGTTGGACATACAATCATTTATATCAATTTCAAACACACCATTCACAGCAACAACATTAAAATAAAATACACCATTTAAAGAAACAGAAATTTTATTGTCATCAATAGTATGAGTAAAACCAAGATCCAACAAACATGAAAAGGAAACAACACCTCTAATAATAGAAGGTGCATAATGACAATTGTTTAAAATCAGTACTAAACCAGAAGGTAAAACTAAATTAAACACTCCTATGGCTTCAACTGCTGCTTGTGCTCCATTGCCCACATGCAGAAATTGCTCCCTATAAGCTAGTCTCCTTTCCTCTATAAACCCCTGTAGTGTATTACAAATGTTAATACCACATCCAGTATCATATACCCAGGAATTTAATTTATGATATAAAGTAAATAATTCAATGACAAATAAGTTACCTGAAGTACTAGCGCCCATGTGCCTAGTCTTCTTAACCTTTTTGTTTCGCAAGTCATCGAGATAAAGAGGACAATTCCTCTTCCAGTGACCCATCACCTTGCAGTAATGGCATCCTTGATCCTTCTTAGGAGGGTTATTCTTAGGTTGAGGTAGTTGATAAGCCATAACTTGCTTATTCTTATCAGCCTTACCCTAACCCTTACCCTTCTTCTTGTTCGCATTTGGCTTGTTAATTCTACCCCCTTGAATAGCAAGTACTTGGGGTATAGGAGCCTTTTGTGGTAAACCTTTCTCATAATCAATGAGCAGTGCGAGCAATTCACTTACTGTCTTCCCCACGCAATGCATATTGAAGTTCCTCACAAAACCACAAAATTCCTTGTTAAGGGATCTATTGCATAAGTTCACAGCCATATCATTGTCACAGGGTTTACCAAGTGTTTGTAGTTGATCCATGAAACTTTTCATTTTCAACACATGAGCACTCACAGGTTCACCATCACCCTACTTACAACCATGTAGAGATTCCATCAAATCGTAAATCTCTACATTTGATGGTTTCTCATATAGTTTCTTGAGTTCATCAATCATGTTCATGGGGAAGTATTCTTCAAACTGCCTTTGAAGAGCTGGTGACATTGCCCCTAACATCATTGCGGCCACATCAATATGTTCCTTACAAGTTATTTTCCATTCAGCCTTGCCAGAATCAGTAGCTTCAGGGCCTTCAGGTTCAGCTGGACAAGGCGTCTTCAAGATTTCAAGTTGACCAGTCACTCGCAAGACAATCCTGAGTGAACGATACCAGTCATTGAAATTCTTTGAGTCAGTCAATTTTTCTTGTTCAAAGTAAGCTTTGAACGCAGAACAAAAGTTGGTGTTATTAGTTTGAGCCATTTCTACAGATAAAGAAAGTTCAAAACATTAGTATTTTTGATAATACAATTTTTCAAGAAAATTAAAATACCCAAGGAAATCATATCCATAAAATAATCTTGAAAATTAGGATCCTCCATAAACATAGTTTCATCACATTAGTTGATCTGATAGTAATGAAAGTATGATATGAGGTAACTTGTCGTACAATAATTGGCATAACATTTGTCCAATTCCTAGATTTATGGGATTTACAATCATAAAATATTTGTATTGTAAGCATGTTTAATCCCCATCTTAATGCCTTGAGTCCAAGATCTCACTTCTTACTCAATTTAAGTCGTCTAACTTAAAAACTGCAAACTCACAAATCCATCACATCAGTTGATCTGCTAGCAATGAATTTATGAAATTTACCTCTCCATTACAATCTCGCCAAGTTCTCACATGACGTAAATTACAACTTCAAGTGTTCTTAATTAGATGGCATTTGACTTAATTTTATAAGGGTATCAATTTTGACGTGATCAAAATAATGTATGAAGAAGCATGCATACAACTTTATAACATTGGTTTTATAAAACATTTTTATTACCAATTTCCTAAGAGTAAAATAGCAAAGTTTTGATTGAGGTATCAGGTTCACCAATTAAAGAATTACCAACAATTATCGTCCACTATATCGTTTAAACAAATACAGTATATTTTAGGTCTTCCATGTCCTCCCACATCATAGTAGTCGTATTTAGTTTAAACAAATGCGTATCATCAATTGCTTTCATCGTCTCATCTTCATAAGCTAGTTCAATGCAGAACAAATCTGTACTAGAACGTTAACAACTTCCATCCATAATGTTACAAAAAACATCCTTACGTTATAGCACCAAGTATATATCACATGGTGAGGCTAAAAAATGTTAAGAAAAAAATTTCTACTTTGTTTTATTATACTAACAATAGCGGTGATAATATTCACAAACAAAAGGAATAACCAACTAACCTGTGCTAATATTATGAAAGTAGTCTAACACACTTTTGTAAATGTTGGTGATTTCAGGTTTCGGATCATTGACATTTTGTATCAAAAAGTTAAGAACCGAGCAAACAAAAATCATTTATGTGGTTCGTGCTTACAAAAACACAAAAACCAAGCCCAACAAACTTTAAACCAAGACATTCAAGAGAATCGAAAAGGGTTTTTGTAACTATGAAGAAATGAAGAAAAAGAGGTGATTTTTTGTGTGTAGTGGTGGCTGCAAGTTGTGTGAGTGTTTAGGTATATATAATGTTGTAAAGGGATGAAAGTGCATGTTTGTTAACCCTAGCCCATACACATTAGCTTGATATTGGCCCAACTTAGCCCACTTTCTCATATTCACTATATATGTTTGTTAATAAGATAAGTGTCATTTGTTCTCTTGGATATGTATTCCGCATGAATTGTATATGTGGTTTTGGTAGATAAAAAATTGTGTTTCCAGAAAAGGAAAAAAAGGCTTTGCGCGCACTTTGCCACTTGTAGATACACGAGAGCCACTAGGAGGTTGTGTACGTAATGCTTGTGGACCATGTATTCCTTGTCGAAGGATTACGAAAAGTCATAAGTGTCTAGTGACTGAGTCATGTCCCGATACTTACTATCATGCTCCATAAGGATGATATCTACTATCATCCTAACTTTTATTTTAGCGTGTGACAGCTTCTATACATATCGATGTCTTAAAGTTCTTCTATAGAATTGTTGAATTTGTATGTCTTAGTTTTTGTGAATATACTCTTTCTGGTGAACCTGTATGGTTTGTTATGACAATATGCAACCATTTGACAGTAAATGTTTAATGTAATATATCACATTAATATGGGATATATAACTCCATAGATCCATGTCTTGAACCGATTTGGTCTAAATGACTATTATATATATTTTGATCACAAATTATACGTTCAAGTCCGGTCAAGGAAGGTTATTTGACTATATTTTGATCACAAAATACAAAATGAGAATTAAACATGAGGCCTTAAAGTCACATTTACTGTTATCAAGACAAATGGACTGTAACTCGTCTTTTCGAGACCAGGTTTCAACCCTTACTAGGCCTAATCCAGTCTCAAAAAAACCAGTTAAAAGTTCACCACATTTGATCTCATTCTGGTCCTTTATCATGTTCCAGTAGATTAAAAGCAACAAGCCCTTAAAACTACACACCCATAAAACTGGACTGCGGTAGAGAAGAGTATTAAAACCACTTCCCTTGTAAGAAACTTACCATATACACACGAACAGTTACAAAATCCATTTATAAAGAAAATTCTAGTATATGGCAATTTCAACAACAGATGCTCCAAAGTTGCTAAAAATCACAGAGTATACCACCGGTAACATGTAATTTCAAACTTAAAAGAAAAAAAAGAAGAAAGACCATAGAAGTTTTGTCTAGAATATACTTTCTGAAGTTACTTTTACATCTTCATTGCAAAAACCTGCTACCAGAATACAACCCCACATGCAGGATCCATAGACGAATAAGAGATCCCCTCCAGCATATTCTCATAGCTTCAAGACTTTTTGTATGGAGAAACAATCTGCAGACAAACAAAAAAAAGAGATCTAAATTTGTGTTTCCATATATAGCACCACACTTTAATGTCCATATGGTCATGCTAAAACTGGACACAGACATAGATATAACCTAAACTTATATCAAGTTTTAAAGGGAATCAATATAGACTACATATAGGAACAAATAGATACACATCCCACATGATGCCAAATTCATATCATATTAAAAACGACACACTACGTTGCGGCCTTAAAAGACAAGGGTACACAGATATCAGATGGTGTATATAGAAATAGAACGTGCAAGTGCGCAACACTTGGTTGCCGGTCTGCAGCTACTATTTTTGTAGATGGACTTATAATGTTTGAAGTTGTCATAATTTGATATGGAGATTGTCAAGGTTTAGTAATTTTTGGATCATTTGAGAAATGATAGGTGAACTAATAAAAAAGGACTTGATGTCACGTGAATAGACATAAAAGACAACGAAATTAGATTAAGAAGTACATATGAAACTTTAATTTACACTTAGCATAAAATTGATTATCTAAAACTGAGAAACTAACATTAATAAATAATTAGCAGATATAATCATTTACAAAACACAAACCTGAACATTCCCGTAAACATCTAATTGCCTCAAATTATCAACCATGCCATCCACGCGTGTACAAGTAATCATGATAAGAAAATTTAGCACTGAACTCACTATAGCCTACGTATAGTAACAGATAGATGCACGTCCCACGTATGATACCAAAATCATATTTTATCATATTACAAATCCAACACAGGATATGTGACTTTAAGCAAACAAGAAGTAAAGTATATAGAACGCGCATCACTTGATAGCAAGTACGCAACTAACATTTTCTTGCATTGTACCCTACAATATACAAAGTATGGAGTTACAAATATATATAATCAACGATTTGAAGATAACTCTTTAGAGCCATAGGTAATCATTAACCTAAATTACCTAAGATCATACAAAACCGATTAGTGTCCTACATGAACGGTTAGAGTCCTATAAGAAAGACTAGCATAGCCTATAAGACAGACTAAATACTTCATATGTATGTAATCCTACATATACTAGTACTTTATATGTTGTTTATTTGGACAACAATCAAGAGTTACTGGATAAAACTTATTTAGGTTTGTTATTAATTATCCAAATTTTAACTTATGTCATAGATACAATCGCATTAGATGCGTTATTGTTATTTTGGACGAGTCTAGTAATAATGATAATACGAGACAAAAAATACAAAAAGGTATTTTAGCCATTCCACCGTATCAACTAAAGGTATTTTAGTGAATTAAAATTATTTAACTAATCAATTTTAAGGTAAACCGAAAGCTGGAGTTATTCCAAACGGATGTTTTACTTTTTGTAAAAATCCAAAACTTTTTAGAAATAAATGACATACCCAAAAGTCACAACGACCAAAAAATAGTAAACGTGTCATAATAATTATAAGACAAAAATACACCATTGGTCCCTAAACTTTCGCAAAAACATCACCTAGAGACAAAATTTGGCATTTTCATCGCCATGTGTCCCTTTTTCAAGTTTTTGAGGCCAATTGCGTCCCTTGACCCATTTTCCTTTGGTCAACACGGTCATTTTATATGTTTGGATTATTACTCATATAAGTCTTCTACTTTTCTTCCCCATTTTGTCTACCAAACCATCACAAAAACACACACACACACACATCATCATCAATGGCGGAGATACTGGCCCTGCTTTGAATATATTGAACTCGAAATGTTTGAAGTTGAATATATGATTTTTCCACTTATTGAAGGATTCGAAATATATAGATCAATGTCAACAACCCAGTCGCCATAAATACCATAAATCTTCTTTGGAAACTTCCACGTCGTCTGACCTGATCTCTGCTCAGCACCTTGCAGCTGTGCAGCACCACCTGCGACAGCAATTGATGAGCCAGGGGCTGCTACAGTGTTTGGAACATTGAACCCTTGGTTTGTGGGGTTGACAAGCGCACCACCATATCGCCGCAGTTCTGTCAATAGAAGTATTAGTTTATACTTTTAGATATTCTTGTACTCAGTTATGGTACTTGTAATGTTTTACTGTATAGCTTTTCATTCCAAAATAATGTACAAATTATTCTGAAATTTGAAGGTATTCATTTGACGGTCAAAGTCAAAAGTATGACCATGAAAACTACAAGTTCATGATCATACAATAAAATGAGGAACATAACTTTTTGGACATTGAGAAATATCCACTTTTATCTCAAGGGTAAGACAAGAATAACCTAGTGCTATTGGATTAAAACTCTATACTTATTATCAAGTTAAACCATTTTTTAAGACATCGACTTATATCTTAAGGACAAGACAAAATAATCTAGTGTTATGCTATCGGGTTGAAACTCTATACTTATACCAAGTTATACCCTTTTTAAGGCTTCGGGTTGATTCATAAAGACTTATCAATCAGTTTTCCATTGTTCCTAAACGATGGCAAAAAAAAGATATCAGCTTCTTTCTAAATTTCAATAACCAAAATGTGGTACCAAAGTTGTGGATGATCCAAATTCATTGCTCTAACTTAAAGATGTTGGCAGTAACCATAATCTTGTAAACAATATTGCTTTTCTTATGTTCCTAGGCCCCTATACCTCCCTTATGAAGTTATCAAAAAATTTAACACTGCAAAGAACAAAGAAGCATAACAAAATACAAGAAAACTCACTTAGTTATCTTTCATTGTTAACTGCAAGTCTTTCAGTTAACTTGTAATTAGTGGGGAATAAAAGGAGGTGGACAACCTTTACTTTCATGGCATGAAATGTATCGACTGAAACATGAATATCTAGGTCAAAGTATCTGTTACAAGACCGTTAGACGGATAATTGCCAAAATTTCAAACAATGTAACAATTTTTTTTTTTTTTTTTAATTTTATTTTTATAAAGGCAACAATGTAACAATCTTTAAAACATTACTATTACTTCACCCAGAAGTACGCTTGTGACATCTAACCGTCATTGATGATGATGATATGTGGTTGTTTTTGTGAAGGTTTGGTAACCTAAAAGATAAGAAAAGTAGAAGATTTATATGAGTAACCATCCAAACATATAAACATATGAAATGACCGTTATGCCCTTAACTAAAAACAAAAAAAGGTACAGCAAGTAACGGTGTTGAACAACGGAAAACGGGTCGAGGGACGCAATTGGCCTCAAAAACTTGAAAAAGGGACGCACGGCGACGAAAATGCCAAGTTTTGTCCCAAGACGATGTTTTTGGGAAAGTTTAAGGACCGACGGTGTATTTTTGTCTAATTATAATGATAAATAAATAAATAAATAAATAATAAAAATTCATATGTTTATATATATACATATACAAACATATGTATTGGGGGCTTGATGATATATCTCATAAAAGAAATAAAATGGAATATGATTGTACAACATATATAACATCTATAAAGAAATCTTACTTAACTCTTTGTCTATAATAGCACTTCTAGCATTTAGCGGGGCACCCAATCTCTCCTCTTTTTCCGTATTGGTTGTTGATGCCTAATGACAAAAATGGCATACACCTAAAAGGAGTACCATTTGGTTCTCAATACCTTATTTTTCCTATTATTAAAACCTCGTCTCCGACGATGTAGTGTAAACTCATATGATTTACAAGTAGGGGAACAACCACCAAATATATATTTATTTTACCCCTTAGCACGACTAATTGATTTTATTAGATATTATTTACGTAATTTACTCATCTAAGTTAGTGATACTAGATTGTAGGTATATACCCAGGGGTGGAGCCTGAAATTTTTGCTCACGAGGCATATTTGATAATTTTTAGAAACTACAATAAAAAATAGTTATTAAAGGAGACAAATTACAAAAAATTCTAGATATTTTAGAAAATTTACACTACAAATTTTTTGACAAGGGGGCACGTGACCCACAGGATCCCTCCTTATCTTCGCCCATTTATATACCGAACCCTTCTCACATGTGATCCGTACCCGCATATTTACGTATTATCAAATATCTCAGAAGCAACACAAAACACATGAACAAGAAAAACTACACTTTATCAAAAGATAACATGAACTAACGGGCACTAACTACCCGTTAGATTAACAAAAACAAGATAAACTACCCTAACCATTAACATCTTCCATCACAAAGTATATATCAGATGGTGAGGCTAAAAAAAATGTTAAGGAAAAAAATTACTACTTTATTTTATTATATTAACAACAATGCGTAATAATATTAACAAACAAGCAAAATGAATAACTAACTAAAATGTGTTAATATTATGAAAGTAGTCTAACACACTTTTGTAAACGTTGGTGATGTGGGGTTTCGGATCAGCGACATTTTGTATCATGAAGTTAAGAACCGAGCAAAAAAAATCATTTCTGTGGTTCGTGTCTTTCAAAAACACAAAAACCAAACCCATCAAACTTTAAACCAAGAAATTCAAGAGAATCGAAAAGGGTTTTTGTTCTTAGGTAGAAATGAAGAAAGATAGGTGACTTTTTGTGTGTAGTGGTGGCTACAAGTTGTGTGAGTATTTAGGTATATATAGTATTGTAAAGGGATATATACAAGTGAATGTGTGTTAACCCTAGCTCATACACATTAGTTTGATATTGGCCCAACTTAGCCCGCTTTCTCACATTCACTAGATTTTCTTGTTAATAAGATAAGTGTCCTTTGTTCTCTTGGATGAGTCTCATAATAATGATAATCCAAATTTTAACTTATGTTATAGATGCATTATTGTTATTTTGGATGAGTCTAGTAATAATGATAATACGAGACAAAAAATGCAAAAAAGGTGGCCATTCCACCGTATCAACTAAAGGTATTTTAGTAAATTAAAATTATTTAACTATTAATAAATTTTACGGTCAACCAAAAGTTGGACTAAATCCAAAATGTATGTTTTACTTTTTGACCAAATCCTAAACCTTTTAGAAATAAATGATCGGTTTTGCTAAAAAATAAATTAATTAACCTACTATTTTTATATTTAAAGTAATTATGTATTTAACACACAATAAATGTATATACAAGTTACCTCAAATAAAATATATTTTTCCATATTTAAAATAGTCATATATTTAATGTACAATAAATAAATTACAAATTACCTTTTATATTTATCATAATTATTGGTTTAACAGGGCGATATTTATCAAAACCCATAAATGATATACCCAACAAGTCACAATGACTAAAAAATGTAGTAAACCCTTCATAATAATTATACTAATAAATAAATAAATAAAATATAAAAATTAATATGTTTAAATATATACATATATAAACATATGAATTGGGGGCTTGATGACATATCCTATAAAAGAAATAAAATGTTGTATGATTGTAAAAGATCTATAAAATCTATAAAGAAATCTTGTTTAACTCTTTTCTTATTTTTCCATGGATTTAGATGACTGATGACAAAAGTGGTATACACCTAAAAGAAATACCATTTCGTTCGCAATACCTTATTTTTCCTACTATTAAAATATTAGCTCCGACGATATGTGACATAAACCCATATGACGAATATGAGTTACAAGTAGGGGAACAGCCACCAGATATATACTTACTCTAGCCCTTAGCATGACTAATCGTGTTTTTATTAGATATTATTTACGTAAGTTACTAACCTTAGTTAGTGATACTAGATTGTAGGTATACATAGATGGTGTATACCCGTCTCTCTGACATGTGATCCATACCTGCATATTTACGTATCATCAGATATCTCAGAAGTGACACAAAACACATAAACCACATGAACAAGAAAAACTGCACTTTATCAGAAGGTATCACATGAACTAACGGGCACTAACTACCCATTAGATTAACACAAACAAGATAAGCGTATATTACCGTGTCTATGTCGAAAAGAATATGTACGTAACCACCAAACTCTTGTACGTAACCACCAAACTCTGAGGCAATTTTCTGTCTTGAAATAATCGAGACTTCGCGAGTGCAAAGTTTAATAAAAAATACAGTATATTTTAGGTCTTCCATGTCCTCCCACATCATACTAGTCGTATTTAGTTTAAACAAATGCGTATCACCAATTGCTTTCATCGTCTCATCTTCATAAGCTAGTTCAATGTAGAACAAATCTGTACTAGATCGTTAACAACTTCCATCCATAATGTTACAAAAAACATCCTTACGTTATATCACAAAGTATACATCACATGGTGAGGCAAAAAAATGTTTAAGGAAAAAATTACTACTTTGTTTTATAATACTAACAATAGCGGTGATAATATTCACAAACAAAAGGAATAACCAACTAACCTGTGCTAATATTATGAAAGTAGTCTAACACACTTTTTTAAATGTTGGTGATTTGGGGTTTTGGATCATTGACATTTTGTATCAAAAAGTTAAGAACCGAGCAAACAAAAATCATTTATGTAGTTCGTGTCTTACAAAAACACAAAAACCAAACCCATCAAACTTTAAACCAAGACATTAAAGAGAATCGAAAAGGGTTTTTGTTCTTATGAAGAAATGAAGAAAAAGAGGTGATTTTTTGTGTGTAGTGGTGGCTGCAAGTTGTGTGAGTGTTTAGGTATATATAATGTTGTAAAGGGATGCAAGTGCATGTCTGTTAACCGTAGCCCATGCACATTAGTTTCATATTGGCCCAACTTAGCCCACTTTCTCACATTCACTATATATGTTTGTTAATAAGATAAGTGTCATTTGGACCATGTATTCCTTGTCGAAGGATTACAAAAAGTCATAAGTATCTGGTGACTGAGTCATGTCCCGATATTTACTATCATGTTCCGTAAGGATGATATCTACTATCATCCTAACTTTTATTTTAGCGTGTGACAGCTTCTATAAATATCGATTTCTTAAAGTTCTTCTATAGAATTGTTGAATTTGTATGTCTTAGTTTTTGTGAATATATACTCTTTCTGGTGAACCTGTATGGTTTGTTATGACAATATGCAACCATTTGGCAGTAAATGTTTAATGTAATATATCACATTAATATGGGATGTATAGCTCCATAGATCCATGTCTTGAACCGATTTGGTCTAAATGACTATTATATATATTTTTATCACAAATTATACGTTCAAGTCCGGTCAAGGACGGTTATTTGACTATATTTTGATCACAAAATACAAAATGAGAATTAAACATGAGGCCTTAAAGTCACATTTACTGTTATAAAGACAAATGGACTGTAACCCGTCTTTTCGAGACCAGGTTTCAACCCTTACTAGGCCTAATCCAGTCTCAAAAAGTAACCAGTTAAAAGTTCACCGAATTCGATCTCATTCTGGTCCTTTATCATGTTCCAGTAGATTAAAAGCAACAAGCCCTTAAAACTACACACCCACAAAACTGGACTGCAGTAGAGAAGAGCATTAAAACCACTTCCCTTGTAAGAAACTTACCATATACACGCGAACAGTTACCAAATCCATTTATAAAGAAAATTCTAGTATATGGCAATTTCAACAACAGATGCTCCAAAGTTGCTAAAAATCACAGAGTATACCACCGGTAACATGTAATTTCAAACTTAAAAGAAAAAAAAAGAAGAAAGACCATAGAAGTTTTGTCTAGAATATACTTTCTGAAGTTACTTTTACATCTTCATTGCAAAAACCTGCTACCAGAATACAACCCCACATGCAAGATCCATAGACGAATAAGAGATCCCCTCGAGCATATTCTCATAGCTTCAAGACTTTTTGTATGGAGAAACAATCTGCAGACAAACAAAAAAAAGAGATCTATTTTTTAGAAATCATTTTTCTTCTTTCTGAATTTGAGTTTTGATCGCACCTCCACTATTTTCTTTGCTAGTCGATTTCAACATCCCTTTTGGCCTTGTTGGATCTGATTTATCCTTTTGTTGGTGCGATTCATGATGGATGTAGGTTGAGATTCTGGTTTTCTTCGTTTGAACCCTAACTGGTCCGTTAGGGTTTTTTTTACTTCGGTCATTTTCTGTTGTTGCTAATGGGTTGAGAGATGATTAACAAGGGTTTCCTGATTAACAAGTGTGCGTCTGGTGTTACTAAATCTAATGATGATGTATCTGGTGGGGATGGAGAGGGTACGGAATTGAAAAAAGATGAAAACTTGGGAGAAGCAGATAGTTTGAATGCGGATGATGCTCCTGACTGTTCTATGAATGGTACTCAGATAGTGGAGCCGATTCCACTTACGACACATGGTGACGACTTGGACCCGGTTACAAGTGCTGATGTGAAGCACTTGCTATCTAATGCGCATAAGAATTTTGATGAAGCCATGACTAATATTCAAAGGGAGATTGTTGCTAATAAGGTTTCCTCCTCAAGTGGTATTGGGCATAATTCTAATTCTCCTAATGCTTCTAAGGATGATACTACTAGTGGAGTGAAGTCGGTTTCTTACGCGGTTGCTACTTCTAATGAATCTCATAAACATGTGTTTAATTTTCGGAGGTTGGAATGTAACAAAAAGAAGGATGATGTTGACCTTTCAGTTCCTTTGAAAGTAGTGGAAGAGGTAAACACGAGGTTTGAGAATACTCTCTACGGTTATTTCCTTGGCCAACGCCTTGCTTTTCCTGTTGTGGATTACTATGTACGCAATGCATGGGCTAAGTTTGGTGTGCAAAAGGTTATGATGAATGCAAAGGGATTCTTCTTCTTTAAGTTCAATTCGAAGAAAGGTGTTGATGATGTGCTTGAAAACGGTCCTTGGTTGATCAGAAATGTTCCTATTATTCTTAAACCATGGACTTTGAACACTAATCTACTTAAAGAGGATTTGACTAACATCCCGGTGTGGGTTAAATTCCATGATGTTCCCCTTGCAATGTTTTCTGATGATGGCCTCAGTCTTCTTGCCACACTGATCGGCACGCCCAAAAGGTTAGATGCTTTTACAAGCCAAATGTGCAAGGAATCGTGGGCCCGTAGTAGTTTTACAAGATGCATGATAGAAGTGAGATCGGATGAGGTGCTTCGGGACAGCCTCATTGTTGAGATACCATTAATTGATGGTACGGGTTCGACTATTGAGAAGATACGGGTTGAATACGAGTGGCAACCACCCCGTTGTGACAAATGTAAGATATTTGGTCATACTCTGACTGATTGTCCTACAGTTGTTATACCTCCTGTTCAGCCTACTAAGCCTGTTAATTATAGTTTCAAGACTGTCAATCACAAGAAGAAAGGTAAGCAAGGTGGTCCTACAATTCCGGGTCAAGGGGGGTTTAATAAACCTGTTGTGGGTAAGCAGTTTCAGTATCAACCCAAAAAGACTCCTCCTAAACCTAAGAATGCTGGTAGCACTAAGAAGAAGACTTCTAATGTAGCTAGTTCTAGTGGTACTAAGATTTCTACATCTAACCAATTTGATGCTCTTAATATGGATGATGCGGATACGTTTGGTATTCCTACTTATGACACCAACAAGGATGTGGATACTGGCCGTACAATGGAAGTTAATGAGGATGAGTCGGTTAAGACTGGTACTACATCACAAGAACCGCTTGTGAGTGATTCAATGGGAGCTAAGGAAGCTAGTTCTACTCCTTTAGTTGAGAAAATTAGTAAGCTTGAAAAGCTTCTTATCGATGGGAAAGCTACTCTTGTGGATGATCAAGGTCATCCTATTCCGTCCGCCTCTGTCACTAAAAGGGTTAACCCATTTTCCAAGGTGGGTGAGGTTGTGGTTTCTGATAGTGAGGAGGAGGAGGTTCTTAACACGTTCGATGAATCAGCAAATCTTTTTGGTGGAGGTCATGAGCGTGAAGATGAGCTTGATGACTATGATGATTACTCCAAGCAAATTTACGATCTTCCAGGGGAATTGGATGCTCTTAATGCCATTTATGGCTTTAATCTCCAAGGTCGTAGGAAGTAGTTTATATATTTGTCCGAGTATTTCAATATTATGTGGTAGTGGTTTTGTTTTCTTGTCTAGAAAATAGGAAGTATCTTGTTATGTAAGCTTTTCGCCTATGTAACGGGCTGAGATATGGGATTTACTCATATCCGTTGTACTTAAATGTTTTTTTGGAGTAATATATTTACCGGGTCATTGACCTTTTACCCAAAAAAAAAAGAGATCTAAATTTGTGTTTCCATATATAGCACCACACTTTAATGTCCATATGGTCATGCTAAAACTGGACACAGACATAGATATAACCAAAAATTATATCAAGTTTTAAAGGGAATCAGGATAGACTACATATAGGAACAAATAGATACACATCCCACATGATGCCAAATTCATATCATATTAAAAACGACACACTACGTTGCGGCCTTAAAAGACAAGGGTAAACAGATATCAGATGGTGTATATAGAAATAGAACGTGCAAGTGCACAACACTTGGTTGCCGGTCTACAGCTACTATTTTTGTAGATGGACTTATAATGTTTGAAGTTGTCATAATCAGATATTGAGATTGTCAAGGTTTAGTAATTTTTGGATCATTTGAGAAATGATAAGTGAACTAATCAAAAAGGACTTGATGTCACGTGAATAGACATAAAAGACAATGAAATTAGATTAAGAAGTACATAAGAAACTTTAATTTACCCTTAGCATATAATTGATTATCTAAAACTGAGAAATTAACATTAATATATAATTAGCAGATATAATCATTTACAAAACACAAACCTGAAAATTCCCGTAAATATCTAATTGCCTCAAATTATCAACCATGCCATCCACGCATGTACAAGTAATCATAATACGAAAATTTAGCACTGAACTCACTATAGCCTACTATGACAACCGGCAATTTAGGGAGCCATTTTGAAAACCCGCATTACATTAAAGTTCGTTTATAAATTTTTATTTGAAAATTTTATTCGTAACGAACTTGTAAGAACTATTTTATGGTTAATTATATTTAATATCGTTATGGGATTTGAGATTTATTTAATGATTTGTTATGGAAATATACTTGGTGATTTATTTTTGAATTCTCACTTGGTACTACGTTGACTCCGGCACTAGGATTACCTAACAGAAATGTTATGACTTGATTTTTATGGGTTCGACAATATTTAATTATTTACGGAACGTTACGCGAGATATTAAACGTTTTGAAATGAGTTCGGGTTTTGGACCGTGTGTTTTACACTCACCCTTTTATTACCCACTCATATAATTAGTAATATTATTATTATTACTATTATTATTATTATTATTATTTTTTAAAAGAACATGACTTTTTTTTATAAGTAAACTACAAAAATCGTCCATGTGGTTAATACCACACACACACACCAACACTTCATCCTCACCAAACCAACTCTCTCTCTCTCTACCCCTACTTCTAAACCCTAGCCACCGAACACTATTCCGGCCACCACCACCACTACGCCGCCCTCACAACAAAACCACCACCACCATCTTGTTCCTTATCCTTTTCTCTTTCTTTTGGTGTATTATACGCGCCGTATAACTCACCCTAACGCCTCGAAATCTTATTAAATCCGAACCAACTTTATTATTTTTACTAGATCTATTCGATTGGAGGTTCAAGAAGGTGAGTATGATCAATTTTGGCTTTTGGGTGCCTCGAATTGGTGATTAAATCCGTGGGTACATGGATGTTTTTCATGGGAATCGAATTTATTTGTTGGGAAATAATGTTTTTGATGTTAAAAAAAAATGGTTTTGGTATCCGGGTCTTGGTGTTTCTTTGATGGTTCGAGCGAACCGTGAGTCTAAGACTCACGGCTTGATGTGGGATTTGAGCCTATGGCTCGTTATTTTGCTTTTTGTGGCTTTGAGCTCATGGTTTTCATGTCTTACTTGCTTGGAGTTGGTTAGACTCGAGGGAGTCTTGGCCTTTTGGCCGATTTTGGTTGATTGATGCCGCGACCCAAGTGGGTCGAATGGGCAGTTTTGGTGTGGCTCTTTGGAGCTTATTTTGTGACTTCTTGGTCATTGTGGTCGAGTCCTTGTGGCTCGTGGTTTGAGCCGAGACTCAAGTGAGTCGAGGGCTCGGGTTTGGCTTGGTAAACCAACCCGAATTTGGACCTTGTTGATATTTATTTTATTTCCTGTTATGTTATGGGACTTGTTATTGTTTTGGCATTTGTTGGATTCGGCCGAATGCTTGTTGAGTCGAGATCATTTTTGGTCTCGACAAGGGATTTATGGTATATTAAGAAGTTGTTGACGAATGGTGAAGTGGGGACCGATTGTGAGACGGTCACTTAGATTGACGGAGATAGGTTAGTCGGGTGCCGTAGTCAGACCCTATTGTTGTAGCACGTGTATTGGGATTGATTTGGACGGAGTTGGATTTATTATTTATGACTTGCTCACATTATTTTGGACTTGGACAATGAGCCGAGAGTAATGACTCGGACATGTGACCATTTCGTATAACTCGATAATTATTTACAATTTAAAACGCAAATAATAAAACTCGTAATAATATTATTGGTAATATAAACGTTTATATAAATATATAGACGTGAATAACGTATATATAAATATATAAATGCGTATATTAATAATAACAAAAATCACGAGTAGTATTATAAATAATGCGACTAAATATATTATGCTACGAGAGTAGCGTAATATTATTGGAAGCATTATTATGAATAAATATTATAAATAACGAGAAATTCTCGGCGTTAACTAAATATTAAATGAAATATTATTTTATATATATAACGAGGAAAGCTATCGAGTTATGCGGAGTCATGGTCACTTGAGTCCAGGTGAGTTATTGTTTGTGACTTTAGTGTTGTCACTGATATATGATGATTAATATAAACATTTTCTATAACTAAATAACTTATTTAATCGACAGGTTAAACCGAGTTATTTGGCTATACGAAATGAGTATAATAATGGGTATCGTATCCTACGACGCCCATAGGTTGTGATATATGTATAGGATAATAAATCACTAAATATATATATCGGGAAATCTGGCCAATTTAACGATGTATATAAGGAGTTTATTTGACTACGATATATACCATATAGTATTTTTGTGCTATGTGCTTTAGGATTGGGTGTAATCTTGGAACGGTATGTTACGTAAATAAATATGGGGATTATCAAATCGGCGGATTTGATAAACTTCGATGATTTATTTAAATAATATATTGGGCTAATATTAGATCTATAGTTTATTTTATTATTCTTTTGTGAGACTTTTTGGTTTGTTTGTGTCGACCCACCACCCGTATGGATACCAAACGTAAAACTCCAAACTAATACGAAAAATGGATTTTCGGAAAATAAAACGGAATACGTCCGGGTTTGGGAATATTTGAATTTGAGGAAATGATTTCTGATTTTCTGAACGAGTTGATATTGTTAGGTCGTGCCGAGTCCGTAGTTGCCGTCTTGTGAGTTACTATACGTCTTACTTCTACCAAGTTCTTATTGCTGATTTCTGGACTTGAGGTGAGTCATAGCCCTACTTTTTAATCTTGAACTATGTTTTCAATACTTGGGGTGAGAAACGTGCAAATTATTTATGTGGACTATTATCGCTTCTATATTCTTTCTAAAACTTGCTATGCGTATGGACTAGGATGTATTGTCAGCTTTAGTCACATATTTTTGTGTATACTATTCAAGGTTGGCTTATTTGGTTATTGGTGAATTGCCAGCTTTAGTCACACAGTTTCATGTGTACTATTCAAGGTTGGCTTATTTGGATACTATAGTGTGCACCTATAGGTTATTAATACTTCGGAGGTTATCCGAGTATTTATGATATTGCGGGGGTTACCCGAATATCTATGTTAGAGCAGAGGGTATCCGTGTGTTATGTTGAAGCGGAGGGTATCCGCAGGCTTTTAGTAAATCCTTAGTCTAGCTAGCAAGCGTTTTGCGTATATGTCCACTATATTGATGATGAATTTAAACCTATGATCTCACCAGCGAAAGCTGACTTTTAGCACGTTTTCTCAGGTAATTAAGTGATGATTTGGATGCATGGATTGGAAGGCTCGGCTAAGGCACCTGGTTTATGGATCTATTTTTCTAAACTCTGATATTAAATTGTTGACCTACGTTTATTTCTTTTGGGCCTGACTCTGAATGATGTTGGGATAAATGTAAACTTTAAAACCCCGTTTTAGTTGTGTTTTTATTATGTTTACTTTATCTCGTTCTATTATGTCTTGTGTTAGATACCAATCCCCGTAACGCCCCGAAAGCTTGTTGAGTCTTCCGCTGTACCAAATTTTGGGGGTGTTACAGATTGGTATCAGAGCCAAGGTTATAGAGAACTAGGTAAATAAACACATAAACTATAACCGAATTTTTATAGAAAACGATCCTTGACCATTGCCCGCCAGCCCGCCAAGCCGAAGCATCTTCGATTTTTTTGAGGTATTATGAGATATTTGAGATGACTTGAGATTATGGAATATATTGATTTAGTGATAAGATGGCGTTTCGAGGAATTATATGGTCTAATTGTTTTATAAATGTTTTTGTAATACGGTATTTGAAATTCTTTATTGAGATTATATGATTGAAATTATATGATGAGGAATTTTGGTATGGTATTTTGAGTTGCGATTTAGTTGTTTTGAAACACTTACACCTACCCTACGCCGTTGTCACAGACTATGGCCTCCCATATGCCCGATGTTGTCGAGGATATTCTTACTGCACCGGTATTCCCAGCACAGTTCACTATGGCATCTGATGATCCTTACCAGGTTGCCATGCTTTCAGCTACTGTATCACAGACAGCTTCTACTTCAGCACCGCCTGTTGCTTCTACGCAGGGACCCTCATCTTCTCTAGGGCTCCCTGGTACATCGAGGCAGCTTACTCTTCATCAGGCTTTGGCTCGTGTGGCTCCACGCTTTGCCCACCGAGCTACGGCACGTATGTCGGTACGCCCTACTCCACCACCTTTACAGATTGATGCTCACTCTCTTCTGTCAGAGGCGCCACCCACATCATTGCGTCGTCGTCCTAGATCACCTACCACATCTCCACATGGTTCACCTGTTAGGAGACGACAATTGATGATGTACTCTTCCGATGAGGAGGAGGAGGAGTACGAGGGTGAGGATGAGGCTGATGACCCTCAGGAGGCTGAGCAGGGTGATGATGATGACCCTGAGGAGGAGGATGACCCTCAGGAGGAGGAGATGCCTGATGATGATGATGTGTTAGTGCCACCAGCTCAGGCTGAGGAGCCCGATTCACCTATACATCCGATTGAGCCTGTTTCACCTGATCATCCATTTCTGTTTGATTCACCACCTGGTAGTCTAGTGGCGTCGGATGGGTCATCTGAGGTTTCTGCTGAGCAGGCAGAGTTAGGTGAGAGTGGCAGGTTGTGGGCTTAGATTACTGCACAGGGCGAGAGGATCTCGCGATTATCTGATCGACTTGAGAGGGTTATTGGAGAGTTTATAGCGGATTTGAGAGTTGATATGACTGTGGTTGAGGGCAGGTCGACTGAGATGAGGAGAGTTTTGATGGAGGTTCATGAGCAGAACGAGAGTTTACAGTGAGGTTTTATCACAGCTCGAGAGGCCGACCGCAAGTTATGGCAGCGGAACACCGAGCTAGAGAAAGAGGTGGCAGACCTCAAGAGAGACAGCGACACCCATAGTGTGGAGTTTGGATCATTATGGAGAGATCTTGATGGCTTGAGGCAGGAGTGGAGGAGCCTCCGCCAGCAGCGTGGCTAGATGTTTGGGTTATGTTGTCTTGTTGCTTTCTACACCGAGGAGTGTTCGGTTAGAAAAGCTAGTTATCATATTTTGATGTATTTTTCGTTCAGTATTCGTCTCTTTTGGAACGATTAGCATATTTTGTGTTTTCCAGTAGTTTGAACGATGTTGGATCGCTATTGTATGGTTGATGGTTATTAGTATATGGTAATATGTGGTTTTTGGATGTTATGGAAATTGAGTCCCTATTCGCTTTATTGGTGTCTTGTGGTGTATCGTTGATATTCTTTCCAAGACTTGGCTTCGTTGATTTAATTCTTGTTGAGCATATGATAAGTTCTATTAGAGACTCATGAACTTGTATGATGTTTCAGATCAATGGCCCCACGACGAAACCCTGTTAGAGCTACCAGAACTGGTCCTGCAATGACTACCCCTGGTCGCCGAGGACGCCGTCCTACTCGAAATGTTGAAACCCCTACTCCTGACAACCTGGACACTACTAACCGCAACAACAGGAATCAAAATGTTGATGTTCAGGGAGACAATGATCATGTTCCACTTAATGCACCTACTGTGGATCAAGCAATGATCAATCAACTTGTGGAGCAAAGAGTTGCTGAACTACTGGCTGAGTCAAATCATTCCAACAATTCTGCTGGAACTTTTCCACCTGTTCGTGCTAGTGGATGTCACTACAAGGAGTTCAAGATTTGTGGACCTATTGAGTTTGGTGGAACTGAAGGAGTGGTTTACTTGGTCAGGTGGATAGAGAAGACTGAGTCAGTGTTTAATGTCAGTGGTTGTGCGGAGAATGCGAAGGTAAAGTTTGCTTCTTTTACTTTCAAGGATGAAGCTTTAACTTGGTGGAACAATTACCGAAATTTGGTTGGGAGTGATGTGGCTTATGCTACGACTTGGGAGCAATTTAAGTCTCTGCTGATTCAGACTTATTGCCCAAGAAATGAGGTTAAGAAGCTGGAAATTGAGTTTTGGAACCACAAAGTGAAGGGTACTGATATGGCGACTTACAATCGTCGTTACCAGGAGTTGGCCTTGCTTTGCCCAGATATGGTAAAAACTGAGACTCAAAAGATTGAGCGGTATACCGATGGGTTGCCTGTGGCTACAAGGAATGATGTGATTTCTGCTAGACCTGCAAACATCCATGAGGCAATCACAATTGCTCAACAACTAATGGACTCGTTGGAATTGGAAGGAGCTGATAAGGATAAGAATGGAAAGAGAAAGAGAGACCATCACTCTAAGGGTAATGATCACCGAAACAAGCGACAAGCTAAGGCTTATGCTATTGGGAATGGAGATAAGAGGAGCCAAAACGGTGATGCACCCAAGTGTGGTCGTTGCCACCAGAATCATTCTGGATGGTGTAGTGTAAGATGCCAGAACTGCTCAAAGAAAGGACACACATCTAAGGATTGTAGGGCTCGACCTCTTGCTATGGTTCAAGCTGCTCCTGAAATGAGAAATAAGGCAGACGTTACTTGTTATGGGTGTGGAAAGAAGGGACATTATAGGAATGAGTGTAGAGAATCGTGGAACCGAGGAAATCAAGGATCGGGTGGTAATGGGTACAATCATGAAACCGTGGAGCTGGAGGAAACCGTGGACGACAAGATAACGGGGACCAACGTATGGAAGCTGGAGCTGCTCAGGGAAGAGTGTATGCACTCGGGAACGAGAGAGGAGAAGATCCGAGCGTCGTTACTGGTACGTTCCTTCTCAATAATCGTTATGCTTCCATACTATTTGATACTGGTACCGATAGAAGTTTTGTGTCCACTACGTTTGCACCCTTACTAGAGGAACCCCCGATAGCCTTAGGAATTGGGTATGATATAGAGTTAGCAAATGGGAACATAGAAAGGATTAATACCATCATTCGCGGTTGCACGTTAAATTTCTTGAATCACCCTTTCAATATAGATCTTCTACCCGTCACGTTAGGAAGTTTCGATGTCATCATTGGTATGGATTGGTTGTTGAAGTATCGTGCTCACATACTTTGCGACGAGAAGATCGTGCGTGTACCTTACGGAATGAAAATTCTAAATATACTAGGAGATCGAAAAGGTTCGAGGAGCCCATCCCGGTTAGCAGTTATTTCTTGCACTAAGTTACCAAAGCTAATGGAGAAAGGATGTTACCTTTTCTTAGCTCAAATCTCTGAGAAAGGAGGGAAGGAGAAGAAGGAAAGGTGCATTGGAGATGTGCCTATAGTTTGTGATTTTCCTGATGTGTTTCCCGATGATTTGCCGGGAATCCCGCTTACTAGACAAGTGGAGTTTTAAATTGAGTTGATACCTGGTGCTGCACCTGTAGCACGAGCGCCTTATCGACTTGCACCCACCGAACTAGAAGAGTTGTCAAAACAGTTAACGGAGTCAGCCGAAGGATTCATAAGACCAAGTTCTTCCCCTTGGGGAGCCCCAGTCTTATTCGTGAAGAAGAAAGATGGATCGTTTCGTATGTGTATTGATTACCGAGAGCTGAACAAGTTAACGGTGAAGAATAGATACCCGTTACCGAGGATCGACGACTTGTTCGATCAGCTTCAAGGATCGAGTGTGTATTCAAAGATCGATTTGAGATCGGGGTATCATCAGCTTCGAGTTCGCGAGGAAGATATTCCGAAAACGGCTTTCAGAACCCGTTACGGGCATTACGAGTTTCAGGTGATGTCGTTTGGGTTGACTAACGCACCGGCGGTATTCATGGATCTCATGAATCGGGTGTGTAAGCCTTATTTAGATAAGTTTGTGATTGTATTCATCGACGATGTTTTAATTTACTCAAAGAGTGAGAAGGAGCATGAGGAGCATCTAAGACTTATTTTAGAATTGCTCAGGTGCGAGAAACTGTATGCCAAGTTCTCCAAATGTGAATTTTGGATTCCGACGGTACAATTTTTGGGTCATGTGATTGATAGACAAGGAGTTCATGTGGATCCTGCTAAGATTGAAGCAATAAAAGATTGGGCTGCACCTACGACACCAACAGAAGTTCGTCAATTTTTAGGTTTAGCCGGTTATTACCGAAGATTCATCGAGGGATTTTCGAAGATAGCTAAACCGTTGACCAAATTGACTCAAAAGAGTGTTAAGTATGAATGGGAAGATAAAGAAGAGGAAGCATTTCAATTACTTAAGGAGATGTTGTGTAGTGCTCCTATCTTGGCGTTACCTGAAGGTAACGAGGATTTCGCCGTCTATTGTGACGCTTCATATAAAGGTTTGGGAGCTATGTTAATGCAACGAGAGAAAGTGATAGCTTATGCTTCCCGACAGCTCAAAAAGCATGAGAAGAACTACACCACTCATGATTTCGAGTTAGGTGCTGTGATTTTTGCCTTGAGGATATGGAGACATTACTTGTATGGAACTAAGTGTGTTGTGTTTACTGACCACAAAAGTCTACAACACATCTTGAATCAAAAAGAGCTCAACATGAGACAACGATGTTGGATTGAGTTGCTAAGCGATTATGATTGCGAAATTCGCTACCATCCTGGTAAAGCAAATGTTGTTGCTGATGCTCTTAGTCGAAAGGAGAGAATACCACCATTACGAGTTAGGTCACTGGGAATGACTATCGTATCGCCGTTACCGTCTCAAATACTTGAAGCTCAAACGGAAGCGTTGAAAGCAGAAAACCGACCTGCTGAGACCATATTTGGAATGGCTGAGAATGAGAAAGGATTTGTTGAGCGTTCTGATGGAGTATTATGTTTTGGAGATGGGATTTGGGTACCTTTATATGGAGGAATTCGAGAGTTGATTATGCATGAGTCGCATAAGTCAAGGTACTCTATTCATCCTGGGTCTGACAAGATGTACCAGGATTTGAAAAAGTTATATTGGTGGCCAAACATGAAGACAGATATAGCGTTGTATGTTAGTAAGTGCTTGACATGTTCTAAGGTTAAAGCCGAACATCAAAGACCGTCAGGATTATTGACGCAACCAGAACTCCCAGTTTGGAAATGGGAGCGGATCACAATGGACTTTATTACCAAATTACCGAAGATAGCTAGCGGTTGTGACGCTATCTGGGTAATTGTGGATCGATTGACCAAGTCTGCTCATTCCCTGGCAATTAGTGAAGATTATAGTGTGGATAAACTTGCGAGGTTGTATGTGAAGGAAATTATTTCTCGTCATGGAGTTCCGATATCGATTATTTCTGATCGCGATAGCCGCTTTACGTCAACTTTGTGGAGATCACTTCAAACGGCTTTGGGGACGAGACTTGATATGAGTACTGCATATCATCCCCAAACCGATGGTCAAAGTGAGAGGACCATTCAGACTTTAGAGGATATGCTTCGTGCATGTATAATAGACTTTGGTAAAGGCTGGGAGAAATAATAGACTTTGGTAAAGGCTGGGAGAAACAGCTACCACACAAGTCTTAAAGCTGCACCATTTGAAGCTTTGTATGGCCAAAAATGTCGTTCGCCTATTGGTTGGGCGGAAGTTGGAGATAGCCAACTCACAGGCCCTGAACTTATCTTGGAGACTACTGAAAAAGTGACTCAGATTCGTGATCGGTTGCAAGCAGCCAGAGATAGGCAGAAAAGTTACGCCGATCAGAGACGTAAACCCCTAGAGTTCCAGGTTGGAGACAAAGTGATGCTGAAAGTCTCTCCTTGGAAAGGTGTGATACGTTTCGGGAAACGTGGAAAACTCAACCCACGCTACATTGGACCATTTCTTATTCTGGAAAGAATTGGGCCCGTGGCTTATAGGTTGGAATTACTAACGATGTGTTTCACGTTAGTAATTTGAAGAAATGTCTTTCTGATGAGATGCCTATTATTCCGATGAAGGATATCCGTATTGATGAGAAATTGAATTTTGTGGAAGAGCCGATTGAGATTTTGGATCGTGAGGTCAAACGACTCAAGCGAAGTCGCATTCTGCTCGTCAAGGTTCGTTGGAATTCCATACACGGACCGGAATTTACGTGGGAACGTGAGGATGAGTTCTGGAAGAGATATCCGAAGCTTTTCACTTCGAAGATGGATTGTTCCGAGAGAAACCCGGGACGGGTTTCTTCTGAGACTGGGAGGATGTGACAACCGGCAATTTAGGGAGCCATTTTGAAAACCCGCATTATATTAAAGTTCGTTTATAAATTTTTATTTGAAAATTTTATTCGTAACGAACTTCTAAGACCTATTTTATGGTTAATTATATTTAATATCGTTATGGGATTTGAGATTTATTTATTGATTTGTTATGGAAATATACTTGGTGATTTATTTTTGAATTCTCACTTGGTACTACGTTGACTCCGGCACTAGGATTACCTAACAGAAATGTTATGACTTGATTTTTATGGGTTCGACAATATTTAATTATTTACGGAACGTTACGCGAGATATTAAACGTTTTGAAATGAGTTCGGGTTTTGGACCGTGTGTTTTACACTCACCCTTTTATTACCCACTCATATTATTAGTAATATTATTATTATTACTATTATTATTATTTTTTTTTAAAAGAAAATGACTTTTTTTTATAAGTAAACTACAAAAATCGTCCATGTGGTTAATACCACACATACACCCCAACACTTCATCCTCACCAAACCAACTCTCTCTCTACCCCTACTTCTAAACCCTAGCCGCCGAACACTATTCCGGCCACCACCACCACTACGCCGCCCTCACAACAAAACCACCACCACCATCTTGTTCCTTATCCTTTTCTCTTTCTTTTGGTGTATTATACGCGCCGTATAACTCACCCTAACGCCTCGAAATCTTATTAAATCTGAACCAACTTTATTGTTTTTACTAGATCTATTCGATTGGAGGTTCAAGAAGGTGAGTATGATCGATTTTGGCTTTTGGGTGCCTCGAATTGGTGATTAAATCCGTGGGTACATGGATGTTTTTCATGGGAATCGAATTTATTTGTTGGGAAATAATGTTTTTGATGTTAAAAAAAATGGTTTGGTATCCGGGTCTTGGTGTTTCTTTGATGGTTCGAGCGAACTATGAGTCTAAGACTCACGGCTTGATGTGGGATTCGAGCCTATGGCTCGTTATTTTGCTTTTTGTTGTTTTGAGCTCATGGTTTTCATGTCTTACTTGCTTGGAGTTGGTTAGACTCGAGGGAGTCTTGGCCTTTTGGCCGATTTTGGTTGATTGATGCCGCGACCCAAGTGGGTCGAATGGGCAGTTTTGGTGTGGCTCTTTGGAGCTTATTTTGTGACTTCTTGGTCATTGTGTTCGAGTCCTTGTGGCTCGTGGTTTGAGCCGAGACTCAAGTGAGTCGAGGGCTCGGGTTTGGCTTGGTAAACCAACCTAAATTTGGACCTTGTTGATATTTATTTTATTTCTTGTTATGTTATGGGACTTGTTATTGTTTTGGCATTTGTTGGATTCGGCCGAATGCTTGTTGAGTCGAGATCATTTTTGGTCTCAACAAGGGATTTATGGTATATTGAGAAGTTGTTGACGAATGGTGAAGTGGGGACCGATTGTGAGACGGTCACTTAGATTGACGGAGATAGGTTAGTCGGGTGCCGTAGTCAGACCCTGTTGTTGTAGCACGTGTATTGGGATTGATTTGGACGGAGTTGGATTTATTATTTATGACTTGTTCACATTATTTTGGACTTGGACAATGAGCCGAGAGTAATGACTCGGACATGCGACCATTTCGTATGACTCGATAATTATTTACAATTTAAAACGCAAATAATAAAACTCGTAATAAAATTATTGGTAATATAAACGTTTATATAAATATATAGACGTGAATAACGTATATATAAATATATAAATGCGTATATTAATAATAACAAAAATCACGAGTAGTATTATAAATAATGCGACTAAATATATTATGCTACGAGAGTAGCGTAATATTATTGGAAGCATTATTATGAATAAATATTATAAATAACGAGAAATTCTTGGCGTTAACTAAATATTAAATGAAATATTATTTTATATATATAACGAGGAAAGCTATCGAGTTATGCGGAGTCGTGGTCACTTGAGTCCAGGTGAGTTATTGTTTGTGACTTTAGTGTTGTCACGGATATATGACGATTAATATAAACATTTTTTATAACTAAATAACTTATTTAATCGACAGGTTAAACCGAGTTATTTGGCAATACGAAATGAGTATATTAATGGGCATCGTATCCTACGACGCCCATAGGTTGTGATATATGTATAGGATAATAAATCACTAAATATATATATCGGGAAATCTGGCCAATTTAACGATGTATATAAGGAGTTTATTTGACTACGATATATACCATATAGTATTTTTGTGCTATGTGCTTTAGGATTGGGTGTAATCTTGGAACGGTATGTTACGTAAATAAATATGGGGATTATCAAATCGACGGATTTGATAAACTTCGATGATTTATTTAAATAATATATTGGGCTAATATTAGATCTATAGTTTATTTTATTATTCTTTTGTGAGATTTTTGGTTTGTTTGTGTCAACCTACCACCCGTATGGATACCAAACGTAAAACTCCAAACTAATACGAAAAATGGATTTTCGGAAAATAAAATGGAATACGTCCGGGTTTGGGAATATTTGAATTTGAGGAAATGATTTCTGAACGAGTTGATATTGTTAGGTCGTGCCGAGTCCGTAGTTGCCGTCTTGTGAGTTACTATACGTCTTACTTCTACCAAGTTCTTATTGCTGATTTCTGGACTTGAGGTGAGTCATAGCCCCACTTTTTAATCTTGAACTATGTTTTCAATACTTGGGGTGAGAAACGTGCAAATTATTTATGTGGACTATTATCGCTTCTATATTCTTTCTAAAACTTGCTATGCGTATGGATTAGGATGTATTGTCAGCTTTAGTCACATATTTTTGTGTGTACTATTCAAGGTTGGCTTATTTGGTTATTGGTGAATTGTCAGCTTTAGTCACACAGTTTCATGTGTACTATTCAAGGTTGGCTTATTTAGATACTATAGTGTGCACCTATAGGTTATTAATACTTTGGAGGTTATCCGAGTATTTATGATATTGCGGGGGTTACCCGAATATCTATGTTAGAGCAGAGGGTATCCGTGTGTTATGTTGGAGCGGAGGGTATCCGCAGGCTTTTAGTAAATCCTTAGTCTAGCTAGCAAGCGTTTTGCGTATATGTCCACTATATTGATGATGAATTTAAACCTATGATCTCACCAGCGAAAGCTGACTTTTAGCACGTTTTCTCAGGTAATTAAGTGATGATTTGGATGCATGGATTGGAAGGCTCGGCTAAGGCACCTGGTTTATGGATCTATTTTTCTAAACTCTGATATTAAATTGTGGACCTACGTTTATTTCTTTTGGGCCTTACTCTGAATGATGTTGGGATAAATGTAAACTTTAAAACCCCGTTTTGGTTGTGTTTTTATTATGTTTACTTTATCTCGTCCTATTATGTCTTGTGTTGGATACCAATCCCCGTAACGCCCCGAAAGCTTGTTGAGTCTTCCGCTGTTACAAATTTTGGGGGTGTTACACCTACGTATAGTAACAGATAGATGCACGTCCCACGTATGATGCCAAAATCATATTTTATCATATTACAAATCCAACACAGGATATGTGACTTTAAGCAAACAAGAAGTAAAGTATATAGAACGCGCATCACTTGATAGCAAGTACGCAACTAACATTTTCTTGCATTGTACCCTACAATATACAAAGTATAGAGTTACAAATATATATAATCAACGATTTGAAGATAACTCTTTCGAGCCATAGGTAATCATTAGCCTAAATTACCTAAGATCATACAAAACCGATTAGTGTCCTACATGAACGGTTAGAGTCCTATAAGAAAGACTAGCATAGCCTATAAGACAGACTAAATACTTCATATGTATGTAATCCTACATATACTAGTACTTCATATGTTGTTTATTTGGACAATAATCAAGAGTTACTGGATAAAACTTATTTAGGCTTGTTATTAATTATCCAAATTTTAACTTATGTCATAGATACAATCGCATTAGATGTGTTATTGTTATTTTGGACGAGTCTAGTAATAATGATAACACGAGACAAAAAATACAAAAAGGTATTTTAGCCATTTCACCGTATCAACTAAAGGTATTTTAGTGAATTAAAATTATTTAACTAATTAATTTTAAGGTAAACTGAAAGCTGGAGTAATTCCAAACGGATGTTTCACTTTTTGAACAAGTCACAACGACCAAAAAATAGTAAACCTTTCATAATAATTATAAGACAAAAATACACCGTTGGTACCTAAACTTTCCCAAAAACATCGCCTAGAGACAAAACTTGGCATTTTCATCGCCATGCGTCCCTTTTTCAAGTTTTTGAGGCCAATTGCGTCCCTTGACCCGTTTTCCGTTGGTCAACACGGTCATTTTATATGTTTGGATTATTACTCATATAAGTCTTCTACTTTTCTTCCCCATTTTGTTTACCAAACCTTCACAAAAACACACACTGTGACAACTGGCAAAATAGGGAGCCATTTATAAAACCCGCATTACATTAAAATTATAATTTTTTAATTTTTGAATGATTATTGTGACGAGATATTTTACAAACGTTGGTACGTGATTTTTAATCGTACGATATTTATGAGATTTGGTTATTTATTTATGGTTTGGATTGATTCGGTCGTGATGATTTATTGTGAGATCGTTATTTTTGGCACTACATTGACTCCGGCACTAGGTTAACTTAACAATTTTAATTATATTTTATTGTTGGATCGGATATTATTATTTTTGGAACGGGTTCGGTTTGAAAGATATTTGGTTATTTAAGTTTCGGGTTTGGTCCGTGTATTGACACCGGGCTACTAAATCCCCTACACCTATTATTATTATTATTATTTAAAAAGTTTATTTATTTTTATGAGAGTATATAACATGAAATCGTCCCTGTGATAAGATAACAAACACAACCACACCATTCTCATCATCTCTCTCCCTCATCTTCATCACTAGTATACCAAACCCTAGCCGCCACTATTTCGGCCACGCAGCCACCACACCGCCACCACTACAACCACACCGCCACCACCATAGTTACCACCTCACTCTCCTCTTTAACTTGATACAATACACGCGCCTTCAAACCCACAAAAACATCACGAATCCATTTCATTCGAGACATATCTTGGTTGCTTCTTTTAGATCTGTGAGTTCTAAGGAATTTTAAGGTGAGTAGCATCGGTTTGGCACCATGTGTGCCCCGGTTTGAGCTTAAATCCGTGAAAACATGGATTTCTTTAAAGGGGTTTTGATATAATCTTGTTGATACTAATGGGAAAGATTATTTTGTTAATAAAAATGTGGCTACAAATTCGTTTGGTATCCGGGTTTTGGTGGATTTCATGTGGAGGTCGAGTGAACCATGAGCCGTAGCTCATGGCTTGGTTTTGGTTCGAGCCTTATGGCTTATGTTTGATGGTTTTGACCTCGAGTTCATGTTAGCGAGGGTTGGATTATTGGAGTATGGTTATGGTTGTGGTATATTGATTTGTTTGGGGTTTGATTGCGGATTGATTCTTGTTATGGTTTTGGTGATGCCGCGACCCTAAGGGTCCGTTTGGCTGTTTTGGGTGTGCTCGGATGAGCCAATGCCTAGACAAAAGTGGTCATAGGCTTGAGTCATCTTGACTCATGGAGTTGAGCCGAGACCCAGATGGGTCTTCCGGTTCACATTGTCGTTGTTATTTTGTTTTCATTGAAACTTGGGTATTTTTCTTATTGTCATTGTTGTTATTATCATGTGGTATTTTGTTGTTGATGATATATATATACTTGGTGCCGAGTTATGATGGACTTATGGTATATTTTGGAGATGTGTTGACGATAAGAGAATTTGGGGACCGATTATGAGACGGTCGATTAGATGACGGAGATAGGTTAGTTGGGTGCCGTAGTCGGACCCTCATGTTGTAGCACGTGGTGTTGGGATTGTTTTGGACGGAGTTGTTTTATTTATTCTGACTTGGTTGTTTTATTTTTGGACTTGGACTATGAGCCGAGAGTGATGACTCGGACATGTGACCAAATTCTTATGACTCGATAAATATTAAAAATCAAATGCTTATAATAAAACTCGTAATAATATTATTAGTAATATAATCGTTTATATAAGTATATAGACGTGATAAACGTATATATATTATTATAAATGCGTATATTAATAATAAAACGATCACGAGTGAACGTTATAATAATATAATGATAATTATAGTACCATATGAATAGTGCAATAAATGTCGGGTATTATTATAAATAAATAACTATAAATAATGTCGTGAACTAATACGTCGGGTAAGTAATAAATAAAAACATGATGATTTTCACAAATTTAGAAAACTTATCGAGTTATACGAGTTGTGGTTACTTAAGTCCAAGTGGGCTTTATTATGTGACTTTTGTGTTGTCACGGATATATGACGATTAATATAAACATTTTCTATAACTACATAACTTATTTAATCGACGGGTTAAATCAAGTTATTTGGCTATATAAAATGAGTATATTAATGGGCATCGTATCCCACGACGCCCATAGGTTGTGGTACGTGTATTAGGATAATAAATTACTGTATATCTCGTGGAATTGGCTAAATTGACGAATTTGGCAAATTGGACGATATATATAGGGAATTTATTGGACTACGATATATACCATATAGTATTCTTTGTGCAACGTGCTTTAGGTTGGGTATAATCTTGGAGCGATGTATTACGTAAATAAATATGGGGGATTACCAAATCGACGGATTTGATAAGCTTCGATGATTTATTTAAATAATATATCGGGCTAATATTAGACCTATAGATTTGTTTATTATTTCGTTCGTTGTGGCTTCTTGGTTTGTGTTGTGTCGACCCACCACCCATATGGATACCAAACGTCGAATTTCAAATTAATATGAAGTTAATTCGAGAAATGGATATTTTTGGAAAGTAAAATGGAATACGTTCGGGAATGGGAATATTTGATTTTGAGGAAATGATTTCTGAACGAGTTTGATATTGTTAGGAAGTGCCGAGTCTGTAGTTGCCATTACGTGAGTTGCTTGAGATTACTTACGTCTTTCTTCTATCGATTTCTTTTGAGAATTTCTTTGCTGGACTTGAGGTGAGTCATAGCCCCACTTTTTACTCTTGAACTTTGTTTTCAATACTTGGGGTGAGAAACGTGCAAATGTTTTATGTGGACTATTATCGCTTTTTGATCTCAAAACTTGCTATGCTTATAGAACTAGGTAGAGCGAGGCCTAGACTAGATCTAGGTAAGCTATTGATTCGATTATTGAGCGAGGCCTAGACTTGAGCTAGGTAAGCTATTGATTTGGTTGTTGAGCGAGGCCTAGTCCCCGAACTAGGTAAGCTATTTGATTGGCTATAGAGCGAGGCCTAGCCTAGAGCTAGGTAAGCTAAACAACGAGGCCTAGACTAGATCTAGGTAAGTTGAACATGTCGTATCCTTACGCATACATATTGAGCGAGGCCTAGACTTGATCTAGGTAAGCTATTGGATTGATTGTAGAGCGAGGCCTAGACTTGAGCTAGGTAAGCTATTGATTGGATTGGTTTGAGCTATAGCGTGCACCTATAGGGATGATTTGATTTGGTTGGATTTGATTTGGTTGGATTATTTTGGTTGGATGATTGAGCCCTAGTCTAGCTAGCAAGCGTTTTGCGTATATGTCCACTATATTGAATTAAGAACCTAAACCTATGATCTCACCAGCGAAAGCTGACTTTTAGCACGTTTTCTCAGGTAATTAAGTGATGCTCTGCGGATGCTTGGGATTGGAGGCTTGGCATTTGGCACCGGTTATGGATCCATATTTCTAAAACTCTGATAACTATTGTGGACCTATATTTGTTTCTTTTGGGCCTGACTTTGGATGTTTTTGGGATAATGTAAACTTTAAAACCCCGCGTGGTTGTATTTTATCTTGTTTACTTTATCTCGTTCTTTTATGTCTTGTGTTTGGATACCAATCCCCGTAGCACCCCGAAAGCTTGTTGAGTCTTCCGCTGTATCAAATTTTGGGGGTGTTACAGATTGGTATCAGAGCCAAGGTTATAGAGAACTAGGTAAATAGACACCTAAACTATAACCGATTTTTATAGAAAACGATCCTCGACCATTGCCCGCCAGCCCGCCAAGCCGAAGCATCATTGTTTATTATTGAGGTATTATGAGATATTGATTTGGAATGAGATTATTGAGATGATTATTAGAATTGGGATTCTTGAGATGATTTGAGGATTTGAGGTTTATTAATTTAGCGATATGATGGCGTTTTGAGGAATTATATGCGTTTTGAGGAATTATATACGTTTTGAGGAATTATATGGCTTAATTGTTTTACGAATGATTTTAGTAATGCGGTATTTTAAATCTTTCTTGATATATATGATTGGGAATTATATGATGATTTTGATATGGTATTTTGAGTTCGCGGTTTAGTTGTTTTGAAACACTGACACCTACCCTACGCCGTTGTCACAAATCATAGCCTCCTTTGCACGTGTTGTTATTAAGAATTGTTATTGCTAGTACGCGTCGCCCCTCGTAGATCACTATGGCCCCTGATGACCCATACGTGTTGGTCATGCGTTCGGCCACTACTTTATCGTCTCATTGTCGCCCTAAGTAACCGACTTTATCGCCTCGTGGTTCACTTGCTCAGAGATGACGAGTGATGGAGTACCCCTCCGACGAGGAGTATGAGGAGGAGTACAAGGGTGAGCAGAATGATAACCCTCAAGATGAGGAAGAGAATGATGACCCTCGGGATGAGGAAGAGGATGATCGTCAGGAGGAGGAGATGCCTGATGATGATTGGTCGCTAGCACATTCAGCTCATTCTGCGAAGCCCGATTCCCCGATACATCCGTTAGAGCCGATTTCACCTGATCATCCATTTTTGTTTGAGTTGCCACTTGGTAGTCCCGTTGAGTTGGATGCACCTTCTGAGGTTTCTGCTGAGCATGCAGATTTGGGTGAAATTGGTAGGATGTGGACTCAGATTACTGCACAGGGCGAGAGGATCTCGCAGATGTCTGCCCGATTTGAGATGATTATTGCTGAGTTTATTGCTGAGGTTATTGCTGAGATGAGAGTTGATTTGACTAATATAGTGGGAAGGACGACCGCGATTAGGAGAGGTATGATTGAGATACATGAGCAATAGAGATTCTGCAAAGAGGTTTCCTCACGGCTCGCGAGGTAGATCGCAAGCTGTGGCAGATGAACACGGAGCTAGAGAAGGAGGTTGCAGACCTCAAGAGGGATAGTGATACTCACAGTGTTGAGTTGGAATCATTATGGAGAGAATTGGATAATTTGAGATCAGAGTTGAGGAGTCTACGCCAGCATCATGGCTAGATCAATTTGGATATGTGTTGTTGTTGTGTTGCTTCTTAAGCCAGGGAGTACTTGGTTAGGAGAGCTAGTTATTCTATCTCTTAAGTCATGCTATCCGGATTGTATGTTTGTCTCGTATGGAACGATTAGTATTTATTATGTCTTTTGGTATTTTGGGACGAAGTATCGATCGCTACTTGTATGGACGATGGTGATTTCGTGTGATATTCTACAGTTTTTGGCGTACATGGAGAATTGTGTTCTGATTTACGTGGTTGATATTGTGTTGGTATTATATTAATGGCTGTACGACGAAACCCTGTCAGAGCTACCCGAACTGGTACGACAACGACTACCCCTGGTCGCCGAGGACGCCGTCCTACTCGAAATATTGAAACCCCTACTCCTGACAACCTGGACACCACCAATCGCAACAACATGAATCAAAATGTTGATGTTCAGGAAGACAATGATCATGTTCCACTTAACGCACCTACTGTGGATCAAGCAATGATCAATCAACTTGTGAAGCAACGAGTTGCTGAGCTACTAGCTGAATCAAATCATTCCAACGATTCTGCTGGAACATTTCCACCTGTTCGTGCTAATGGACGTAACTACAAGGAGTTTAGAATTTGTGGACCTATTGAGTTTGGTGGAACTAAAGGAGTGGTCTACTTGGTCAGGTGGATAGAGAAGACTGAGTCAGTGTTTAATGTCAGTGGTTGTGCGGAGAATGCGAAGGTAAAGTTTGCTTCTTTTACTTTCAAGGATGAAGCTTTAACTTGGTGGAACAATTATCGTAATTCGGTTGGGAGTGATGTGGCTTATGCTATGACTTGGGAGCAATTTAAGTCTTTGCTGATTCAGACTTACTGCCCAAGAAATGAGGTTAAGAAGCTGGAGATTGAGTTTTGGAATCACAAAGTGAAGGGTACTAATATGGCGACTTACAATCGTCGTTACCAGGAGTTGGCCTTGCTTTGCCCCGATATGGTTAGAACTGAGACTCAAAAGATTGAGCGGTATACCGATGGGTTGCCTGTGGCTACAAGGAATGATGTGATTGCTGCTAGACCTGTAAATATCCATGAGGCCATCACAACCGCTCAACAGTTAATGGATTCATTGGAATTGGAAGGAGCTGATAAGGATAAGAATGGAAAGAGAAAGAGAGACCATCACCCTAATGGTAATGATCACCGAAACCAGCGACAAGTTATTGCTAAGGCTTAAGCTATTGGGAATGGAGATAAAAGGAACCAAAATGGTGATGCACCCAAGTGTGGTCGTTGCTACAAGAATCATACAGGACAATGTACTGTGATTTGTCAGAGTTGCTCAAGGAGAGGACATGTAGCTAGGGATTGTAGAGCATGACCTCTTGCTATGATTCAAGCTACTCCTGAAGTGAGAAGTAAGACAGAGGTTACTTGTTATAGATGTGGAAAGAAGGGACACTATAGGAATGAGTGTAGGGAATCATGGAACCAAAGAAGTCAAGGATCGGGTGGTAATGGGTACAATCATGGAAATCGTGGAGCTGGAGGAAACCGTGGACGTCAAGACAATGAGGACCAACGTGTGGAAGCTGGAGCTGCTCATGGAAGAGTGTATGCACTTGGGAACGAGAGAGGAGAAGATCCGAACGTTGTAACTGGTATGTTCCTTCTCAATAATCGTTATGCTTCCATACTATTTGATACTGGTGCCGATAAGAGTTTTGTGTCCACTAAGTTTGCACCCTTACTTGAGAAACCCCCGATGGCCTTAGGAATTGGTTATGATGTAGAGTTAGCTAATGGGAACATAGAGAGGATTAGGACTATCATTCGCGGCTGCACGTTAAACTTTCTGAACCGTCCTTTCAACATAGATTTTCTACCCGTCACGTTAGGAAGTTTTGATGTCATCATTGGTATGGATTGGTTGTCGAAGTATCGTGCTCATATACTTTGCGATGAGAAGATCGTGCGTGTGCCTTACGGTGAGGAGATTTTGAACATACCAGGAGATAGAAAGGATTTGAGAGGCCATCTAGATTAGCGGTCATATCTTGCACTAAGTTGCCGAAGCTAATGGAAAAAGGAAGTTGCCTTTTCTTAGCTCAAATTTCTGAGAAAGGAGGGAAGGAGAAAAAGGAAAGGTGCATTGGAGATGTACCTATAGTTCGTGATTTTTCGGATGTGTTTCCCGATGATTTGCCGGGAATTCCGCCTACTAGACAAGTGGAATTTCAAATTGAGTTGATGCCTGGTGCTGCACCTGTAGCACGAGCGCCTTACCGTCTTGCACCTACTGAATTGGAAGAGTTGTCGAAACAACTAGCGGAGTTAACCTAAAAAGGATTTATAAGACCAAGTTCTTCGCCTTGGGGAGCCCCAGTCTTATTTGTGAAGAAGAAGGATGGATCGTTTCGCATGTGTATTGATTATCGAGAGTTGAACAAGTTAACAGTGAAGAATAGATACCCGTTACTGAGGATCGACGATTTGTTCGATCAGCTTCAAGGATCGAGTGTGTATTCGAAAATCGATTTGAGATCGGGATATCATCAGCTTCGAGTGCGCGAGGAAGATATTCCGAAAACGGCTTTCAGAACCCGTTACGGGCATTACGAGTTTCAGGTGATGCCGTTTGGGTTGACGAACGCACCGGCAGTATTTATGGATCTCATGAATCGGGTGTGTAAGCCTTACTTAGATAAGTTCGTGATTGTGTTCATCGATGACATTCTAATTTATTCGAAGAGTGAGAAGGAGCATGAGGAGCATCTAAGGCTTATCTTAGAATTGCTCAGGAAGGAGAAACTGTATGCCAAGTTTTCGAAATGTGAATTTTGGATTCCGACGGTACAATTTCTAGGTCATGTGATTGATAGACAAGGAGTTCATGTGGATCCTGCTAAGATTGAAGCGATTAAAGATTGGGCTGCACCTACGACCCCAACAGAAGTTCGTCAATTTTTGGGACTAGCCGGTTATTACCAAAGATTCATTGAGGGATTTTCGAAGATAGCAAAACCGTTGACCAAATTGACTCAAAAGAGTGTTAAGTATGAATGGGGAGATAAGGAGGAGGAAGCATTTCGGTTACTTAAGGAGATGTTGTGTAGTGCTCCTATCTTGGCGTTACCCGAAGGTAACGAGGATTTTGTCGTCTATTGTGACGCTTCACATAAAGGTTTAGGAGCTGTGTTAATGCAACGAGAGAAAGTGATAGCTTATGCTTCCCGATAGCCCAAGAAGCATGAGAAGAACTACACCACCCATGATTTGGAGTTAGGTGCTGTGGTTTTTGCTTTAAGGATATGGAGACATTACTTGTATGGAACCAAGTGTGTAGTATTTACTGATCACAAAAGTCTGCAACACATTCTGAACCAAAAAGAGCTTAACATGAGGCAGCGACGTTGGATTGAGTTGCTAAGCGATTACGATTGTGAGATTCGCTACCATCCTGGTAAAGCAAACGTTGTTGCTGATGCTCTTAGTCGAAAGGAGAGAATTCCACCGTTACGAGTTAGGTCATTAGGAATGACTATCATATCGCCATTACCGTCTCAAATATTAGAAGCTCAAACGGAAGCGTTGAAAGCAGAAAATCATTCTGCTGAGAACATATTTGGGATGGCAGAAAATGAGAAAGGATTTGTTAAGCGTTCTGATGGAGTGTTATGTTTTGGAGGGCGAAGTTGGATACCATTGTATGGAGGAATTCGAGAATTGATTATGCATGAGTCGCATAAGTCAAGATACTCTATTCATCCTGGGTCTAACAAGATGTACCAGGATTTGAAAAAGTTATATTGGTGGCCAAATATGAAGGCAAATATAGCATTGTATGTTAGTAAGTGTTTGACATGTTCTAAGGTTAAGGCCGAACATCAAAGACCGTCAGGATTATTGACGCAGCCAGAACTCCCGGTTTGGAAATGAGAGCGGATTACGATGGACTTTATTACCAAATTACCAAAGACAGCTAGCGGTTGTGACGCTATCTGGATAATTGTGGATCGATTGAGAAGGTCTACTCATTTCCTGGCGATTAGTGAGGATGATAGTGCTTGATAAACTTGCGAGGTTGTATGTAAAGGAGATAGTTTCTTGACATGGAGTTCCGATATCGATTATTTCTGATCGCGACAGCCGCTTTACGTCAGCGTTGTGGCGATCACTTCAAACCGCTTTGGGGACGAGACTTGATATGAGTACTGCATATCACCCCCAAACCGATGGTCAAAGTGAGAGAACTATTCAGACTTTGGAGGATATGCTTCGTGCATGCATAATAAGACTTTGGTAAAGGCTGGGAGAAATATCTACCCTTGCGGAGTTCTCCTACAACAATAGCTACCACACAAGTCTTAAGGCTGCACCATTCGAAGCTTTGTATGGTCGAAAATGCCGTTCACCTATTGGTTGGGCTGAAGTTGGAGATAGCCAACTCACAGGCTCTGAGATTATTTTGGAAACTACTGAGAAAGTAACGCAAATTCGAGATCGATTGCAAGCAGCTAGAGATAGGCAGAAAAGTTATGCCGATCAGAGGCGTAAACCCCTAGATTTCCAGGTTGGAGACAAAGTGATGCTGAAAGTCTCGCCTTGGAAGGGTGTAATACGTTTTGGGAAACGTGGGAAACTTAATCCCGGCTACATTGGACCATTTCTTATTTTGGAAAGAATTGGCCTCGTGGCTTATCGGTTGGGATTACCACCGGAATTGAGTAAAGTTCATGATGTGTTTCATGTTAGCAATTTGAAAAAGTGTCTTTCGGATGAAACGCCGGTTATACCGATTAAGGATATTCGTATGGATGAGAGTTTGAATTTTGTGGAAAAGCCGATTGAGATTATGGATAGAGAGATTAAACGACTTAAGAGAAGTCGTATTCCGCTCATCTAAGTTCATTGGAATTCGCGGCACGGACCGGAATTCACGTGGGAACGTGAGGATGAGTTTCGAAAGAGATATCCGAAGCTTTTCACTTCGTAGATGGGTTATTTCGAGAGAAACCCGGGACGGGTTCCTTCTGAGGCTGGGAGGATGTGACAACTGGCAAAATAGGGAGCCATTTATAAAACCCGCATTACATTAAAATTATAATTTTGGAATTTTTGAATGATTATTGTGACGAGATATTTTACAAACGTTGGTACGTGATTTTTAATCGTACGATATTTATGAGATTTGGTTATTTATTTATGGTTTGGATTGATTCGGTCGTGATGATTTATTGTGAGATCGTTATTTTTGGCACTACATTGACTCCGGCACTAGGTTAACCTAACAATTTTAATTATATTTTATTGTTGGATCGGATATTATTATTTTTGGAACGGGTTCGGTTTGAAAGATATTTGGTTATTTAAGTTTCGGGTTTGGTCCGTGTATTGACACCGGGCTACTAAATCCCCTACACCTATTATTATTATTATTATTATTTAAAAAGTTTATTTATTTTTATGAGAGTATATAACATGAAATCGTCCCTGTGATAAGATAACAAACACAACCACACCATTCTCATCATCTCTCTCCCTCATCTTCATCACTAGTATACCAAACCCTAGCCGCCACTATTTCGGCCACGCAGCCACCACACCGCCACCACTACAACCACACCGCCACCACCATAGTTACCACCTCACTCTCCTCTTTAACTTGATACAATACACGCGCCTTCAAACCCACAAAAACATCACGAATCCATTTCATTCGAGACATATCTTGGTTGCTTCTTTTAGATCTGTGAGTTCTAAGGAATTTTAAGGTGAGTAGCATCGGTTTGGCACCATGTGTGCCCCGGTTTGAGCTTAAATCCGTGAAAACATGGATTTCTTTAAAGGGGTTTTGATATAATCTTGTTGATACTAATGGGAAAGATTATTTTGTTAATAAAAATGTGGCTACAAATTCGTTTGGTATCCGGGTTTTGGTGGATTTCATGTGGAGGTCGAGTGAACCATGAGCCGTAGCTCATGGCTTGGTTTTGGTTCGAGCCTTATGGCTTATGTTTGATGGTTTTGACCTCGAGTTCATGTTAGCGAGGGTTGGATTATTGGAGTATGGTTATGGTTGTGGTATATTGATTTGTTTGGGGTTTGATTGCGGATTGATTCTTGTTATGGTTTTGGTGATGCCGCGACCCTAAGGGTCCGTTTGGCTGTTTTGGGTGTGCTCGGATGAGCCAATGCCTAGACAAAAGTGGTCATAGGCTTGAGTCATCTTGACTCGTGGAGTTGAGCCGAGACCCAGATGGGTCTTCCGGTTCACATTGTCGTTGTTATTTTGTTTTCATTGAAACTTGGGTATTTTTCTTATTGTCATTGTTGTTATTATCATGTGGTATTTTGTTGTTGATGATATATATATACTTGGTGCCGAGTTATGATGGACTTATGGTATATTTTGGAGATGTGTTAACGATAAGAGAATTTGGGGACCGATTGTGAGACGGTCGATTAGATGACGGAGATAGGTTAGTTGGGTGCCGTAGTCGGACCCTCATGTTGTAGCACGTGGTATTGGGATTGTTTTGGACGGAGTTGTTTTATTTATTCTGACTTGGTTGTTTTATTTTTGGACTTGGACTATGAGCCGAGAGTGATGACTCGGACATGTGACCAAATTCTTATGACTCGATAAATATTAAAAATCAAATGCTTATAATAAAACTCGTAATAATATTATTAGTAATATAATCGTTTATATAAGTATATAGACGTGATAAACGTATATATATTATTATAAATGCGTATATTAATAATAAAACGATCACGAGTGAACGTTATAATAATATAATGATAATTATAGTACCATATGAATAGTGCAATAAATGTCGGGTATTATTATAAATAAATAACTATAAATAATGTCGTGAACTAATACGTCGGGTAAGTAATAAATAAAAACATGATGATTTTCACAAATTTAGAAAACTTATCGAGTTATACGAGTTGTGGTTACTTAAGTCCAAGTGGGCTTTATTATGTGACTTTTGTGTTGTCACGGATATATGACGATTAATATAAACATTTTCTATAACTACGTAACTTATTTAATCGACGGGTTAAATCAAGTTATTTGGCTATATAAAATGAGTATATTAATGGGCATCGTATCCCACGACGCCCATAGGTTGTGGTACGTGTATTAGGATAATAAATTACTGTATATCTCGTGGAATTGGCTAAATTGACGAATTTGGCAAATTGGACGATATATATAGGGAATTTATTGGACTACGATATATACCATATAGTATTCTTTGTGCAACGTGCTTTAGGTTGGGTATAATCTTGGAGCGATGTATTACGTAAATAAATATGGGGGATTACCAAATCGACGGATTTGATAAGCTTCGATGATTTATTTAAATAATATATCGGGCTAATATTAGACCTATAGATTTGTTTATTATTTCGTTCGTTGTGGCTTCTTGGTTTGTGTTGTGTCGACCCACCACCCATATGGATACCAAACGTCGAATTTCAAATTAATATGAAGTTAATTCGAGAAATGGATATTTTTGGAAAGTAAAATGGAATACGTTCGGGAATGGGAATATTTGATTTTGAGGAAATGATTTCTGAACGAGTTTGATATTGTTAGGAAGTGCCGAGTCTGTAGTTGCCGTTACGTGAGTTGCTTGAGATTACTTACGTCTTTCTTCTATCGATTTCTTTTGAGAATTTCTTTGCTGGACTTGAGGTGAGTCATAGCCCCACTTTTTACTCTTGAACTTTGTTTTCAATACTTGGGGTGAGAAACGTGCAAATGTTTTATGTGGACTATTATCGCTTTTTGATCTCAAAACTTGCTATGCTTATAGAACTAGGTAGAGCGAGGCCTAGACTAGATCTAGGTAAGCTATTGATTCGGTTATTGAGCGAGGCCTAGACTTGAGCTAGGTAAGCTATTGATTTGGTTGTTGAGCGAGGCCTAGTCCCCGAACTAGGTAAGCTATTTGATTGGCTATAGAGCGAGGCCTAGCCTAGAGCTAGGTAAGCTAAACAACGAGGCCTAGACTAGATCTAGGTAAGTTGAACATGTCGTATCCTTACGAATGTTGGGTATGTCGTATCCTTACGCATACATATTGAGCGAGGCCTAGACTTGATCTAGGTAAGCTATTGGATTGATTGTAGAGCGAGGCCTAGACTTGAGCTAGGTAAGCTATTGATTGGATTGGTTTGAGCTATAGCGTGCACCTATAGGGATGATTTGATTTGGTTGGATTTGATTTGGTTGGATTATTTTGGTTGGATGATTGAGCCCTAGTCTAGCTAGCAAGCGTTTTGCGTATATGTCCACTATATTGAATTAAGAACCTAAACCTATGATCTCACCAGCGAAAGCTGACTTTTAGCACGTTTTCTCAGGTAATTAAGTGATGCTCTGCGGATGCTTGGGATTGGAGGCTTGGCATTTGGCACCGGTTATGGATCCATATTTCTAAAACTCTGATAACTATTGTGGACCTATATTTGTTTCTTTTGGGCCTGACTTTGGATGTTTTTGGGATAATGTAAACTTTAAAACCCCGCGTGGTTGTATTTTATCTTGTTTACTTTATCTCGTTCTTTTATGTCTTGTGTTTGGATACCAATCCCCGTAGCACCCCGAAAGCTTGTTGAGTCTTCCGCTGTATCAAATTTTGGGGGTGTTACACACACACACACACATCGTCATCATCATCAATGGCGGAGATAGTGGCCTTGCTTTGAATATATTGAACTCGAAATGTTTGAAGTTGAATATATGATTTTTCCACTTATTGAAGGATTCGAAATATATAGATCAATGTCAACAACCCAGTCGCCATAAATGCCATAAATCTTCTTTGGAAACTTCCACGTCATCTGACCTGATCTCTGCTCAGCACCTTGCAGCTGTGCAGCACCACCTGCGACAGCAATTGATGAGCCAGGGGCTGCTACAGTGTTTGGAACATTGAACCCTTGGTTTGTGGGTTGACAAGCGCACCACCATATCGCCGCAGTTCTGTCAATAGAAGTATTAGTTTATACTTTTAGATATTCTTGTACTCAGTTCTGGTACTTGTAATGTTTTACAGTATAGCTTTTCATTCCAAAATAATATACAAATTATTCTGAAATTTGAAGGTATTCATTTGACGGTCAAAGTCAAAAGTATGACCATGAAAACTACAAGTTCATGATCATACAATAAAATGAGGAACATAACTTTTTAGACATTGAGAAATATCCACTTTTATCTCAAGGGTAAGACAAGAATAACCTAGTGCTATTGGATTAAAACTCTATACTTATTACCAAGTTAAACCATTTTTTAAGAAATCGACTTATATCTTAAGGACAAGACAAAATAATCTAGTGTTATGCTATCGGGTTGAAACTCTATACTTATACCAAGTTATACCCTTTTTAAGGCTTCGGGTTGATTCATAAAGACTTATCAATCAGTTTTCCATTGTTCCTAAACGATGGGAAAAAAAAGATATCAGCTTCTTTCTAAATTTCAATAACCAAAATGTGGTACCAAAGTTGTGGATGATCCAAATTCATTGCTCTAACTTGAAGATGTTGACAGTAACCATAATCTTGTACACAATATTGCTTTTCTAATGTTCCTAGGCCCCTATACCTCCCTTATGAAGTTATCAAAAAACTTAACACTACAAAGAACAAAGAAGCATAACAAAATACAAGAAAAATCACTTAGTTATCTTTCATTGTTAACTGCAAGTCTTTCAGTTAACTTGTAATTAGTGGGGAATAAAAGGAGGTGGACAACCTTTACATTCATGGCATGAAATGTATCGACTGAAACATGAATATCTAAGTCAAAGTATCTGTTACAAGACCGTTAGACGGATAATTGCCAAAATTTCAAACAATGTAACATTTTTTTTTTTTTTTTTTTTTTTTTTTTTTTTTTTTTTTTTTTATAGAAAGGCAACAATGTAACAATCTTTAAAACATTACTATTACTTCACCCAGAAGTACGCTTGTGACATCTAACCGTCATTGATGATGATGATATGTGGTTGTTTTTGTGAAGGTTTGGTAACCAAAAAGATAAGAAAAGTAGAAGATTTATATGAGTAATAATCCAAACATATAAACATATGAAATGACCGTTATGCCCTTAACTAAAAACAAAAAAAGGGACAGCAAGTAACGGTGTTGAACAATAGAAAACGGGTCGAGGGACGCAATTGGCCTCAAAAACTTGAAAAAGGGACGCACGGCGACGAAAATGCCAAGTTTTGTCCCAAGACGATGTTTTTGGGAAAGTTTAAGGACCGACGGTGTATTTTTGTCTAATGATAATGATAAATAAATAACAAAAATTCATATGTTTATATATATACATATACAAACATATGTATTGGGGGCTTGATGATATATCTCATAAAAGAAATAAAATAGAATATGATTGTACAAGATATATAACATCTATAAAGAAATCTTGCTTAACTCTTTGTCTATAATAACACTTCTAGCATTTAGCGGGGCACCCAATCTATCCTCTTTTTCCGTATTGGTTGTTGATGCCTAAGGACAAAAATGGCATACACCTAAAAGGAGTACCATTTCGTTCTCAATACCTTATTTTTCCTATTATTAAAACCTCGTCTCCGATGATATGTAGTGCAAACTCATATGACGAATATGATTTACAAGTAGGGGAACAACCACCAAATATATATTTATTTTACCCCTTAGCACGACTAATTGATTTTATTAGATATTATTTACGTAAGTTACTCATCTAAGTTAGTGATACTAGATTGTAGTTATATACCCAGGGGTGGAGCCTGAAATTTTTGCTCACGAGGCATATTTTTATAATTTTTAGAAACTACAATACAAAATAGTTATTAAAGGAGACAAATTACAAAAAATTCTAGATATTTTAGAAAATTTACACTACAATTTTTTTGACAAGGGGGCATGTGACCCACAGGACCCCTCTTTATCTCCGCCCATTTATATACCGAACTCTCCTCACATGTGATCCGTACCCGCATATTTACGTATCATCAAATATCTCAGAAGCAACACAAAACACATAAAACACATGAACAAGAAAAACTACACTTTATCAAAAGATAACATGAACTAACGGGCACTAACTACCCGTTAGATTAACAAAAACAAGATAAACTACCCTAACCATTAACATCTTCCATCACAAAGTATATATCAGATGGTGAGGCTAAAAAAAATGTTAAGGAAAAATTACTACTTTATTTTATTATATTAACAACAATGCGTAATAATATTAACAAACAAGCAAAATGAATAACTAACTAAAATGTGTTAATATTACGAAAGTAGTCTAACACACTTTTGTAAACGTTGGTGATGTGGGGTTTCGGATCATCGACATTTTGTATCATGAAGTTAAGAACCGAGCAAAAAAAATCATTTTTGTGGTTCGTGTCTTACAAAAACACAAAAACCAAACCCATCAAACTTTAAACCAAGAAATTCAAGAGAATCGAAAAGGGTTTTTGTTCTTAGGTAGAAATGAAGAAAGATAGGTGACTTTTTGTGTGTAGTGGTGGCTACAAGTTGTGTGAGTGTTTAGGTATATTTAGTGTTGTAAAGGGACATATACAAGTGAATGTTTGTTAACCCTAGCTGACACACATTAGTTTGATATTGGCCCAACTTAGCCCACTTTCTCACATTCAATAGATTTTCTTGTTAATAAGATAAGTGTCCTTTGTTCTCTTGGATGAGTCTCATAATAATGATAATCCAAATTTTAACTAATGTTATAGATGCGTTATTGTTATTTTGGATGAGTCTAGTAATAAAGATAATACGAGATAAAAAATGTAAAAAGGTGGCCATTCCACCGTATCAACTAAAGGTATTTTAGTAAATTAAAATTATTTAACTATTAATAAATTTTACGGTCAACCATAAGTTGGACTAAATCCAAAATGGATGTTTTACTTTTTGACCAAATCCTAAACTTTTTAGAAATAAATGATCTGTTTTGCTAAAAAATAAATTAATTAACCTACTATTTTTATATTTAAAGTAATTATGTATTTAACACACAATAAATGAATATACAAGTTACCTCAAATAACATATTTTTTCTATATTTAAAATAGCCATATATTTCATGTACAATAAATATATTACAAATTACCTTTTATATTTATCATAATTATTGGTTTAACAGGGCGATATTTATCAAAACCCATAAATGATATACCCAACAAGTCACAATGACTAAAAAAAGTAGTAAACCCTTCATAATAATTATACTAATAAATAAATAAATAAAATATAAAAATTAATATGTTTACATATATACATATATAAACATATGAATTTGGGGCTTGATGACATATCCTATAAAAGAAATAAAATGTTGTATGATTGTAAAAGATCTATAAAATCTATAAAGAAATCTTATTTAACTCTTTTCTTATTTTTCCATGGATTTAGATGACTGATGACAAAAGTGGTATACACATAAAAGAAATACCATTTCGTTCGCAATACATATTTTTCCTACTATTAAAATATTGGCTCCGACGATATGTGACGTAAACCCATATGACGAATATGAGTTACAAGTAGGGGAACAGCCACCAGATATATACTTACTCTAGCCCTTAGCACGACTAATCGTGTTTTTATTAGATATTATTTACGTAAGTTACTAACCTTAGTTAGTGATACTAGATTGTAGGTATACATAGATGGTGTATACCCGTCTCTCTGACATGTGATCCATACCTGCATATTTACGTATCATCAAATATCTCAGAAGTGACACAAAACACATAAACCACATGAACAAGAAAAACTGCACTTTATCAGAATGTATCATATGAACTAACGGGCACTAACTACCCATTAGATTAAGACAAACAAGATAAGCGTATATTACCGTGTCTATGTCGTAAAGAATATGTACGTAACCACCAAACTCTTGTACGTAACCACCAAACTCTGAGGCAATTTTCTGTCTTGAAATAATCGAGACTTCGCGAGTGCAAAGTTTAATAAAAAATACAGTATATTTTAGGTCTTCCATGTCCTCCCACATCATACTAGTCGTATTTAGTTTAAACAAATGCGTATCACCAATTGCTTTCATCGTCTCATCTTCATAAGCTTGTTCAATGTAGAACAAATATGTACTAGATCGTTAACAACTTCCATCCATAATGTTACAAAAAACATCCTTACGTTATATCACAAAGTATATATCACATGGTGAGGCTAAAAAATGTTAAGGAAAAAATTACTACTTTGTTTTATAATACTAACAATAGCGGTGAAAATATTCACAAACAAAAGAAATAACCAACTAACCTGTGCTAATATTATGAAAGTAGTCTAACACACTTTTGTAAATGTTAGTGCTTTGGGGTTTCGGATCATCGACATTTTGTATCAAAAAGTTAAGAACCGAGCAAACAAAAATCATTTATGTAGTTCGTGTCTTACAAAAACACAAAAACCAAACCCATCAAACTTTAAACCAAGACAATCAAGAGAATCGAAAAGGGTTTTTGTTCTTATGAAGAAATGAAGAAAAAGAGGTGATTTTTTGTGTGTAGTGGTGGCTGCAAGTTGTGTGAGTGTTTAGGTATATATAATGTTGTAAAGGGATGCAAGTGCATGTCTGTTAACCCTAGCCCATGCACATTAGTTTCATATTGGCCCAACTTAGCCCACTTTCTCACATTCACTATATATGTTTGTTAATAAGATAAGTGTCATTTGGACCATGTATTCCTTGTCGAAGGATTACAAAAAGTCATAAGTATCTGGTGACTGAGTCATGTCCCGATATTTACTATCATGTTCCGTAAGGATGATATCTACTATCATCCTAACTTTTATTTTAGCGTGTGACAGCTTCTATACATATCGATTTCTTAAAGTTCTTCTATAGAATTGTTGAATTTGTATGTCTTAGTTTTTGTGAATATACTCTTTCTGGTGAACCTGTATGGTTTGTTATGACAATATGCAACCATTTGACAGTAAATGTTCAATGTAATATATCACATTAATATTGGATGTATAGCTCCATAGATCCATGTCTTGAACCGATTTGGTCTAAATGACTATTATATATATTTTTATCACAAATTATACGTTCAAGTCCGGTCAAGGACGGTTATGTGACTATATTTTGATCACAAAATACAAAATGAGAATTAAACATGAGGCCTTAAAGTCACATTTACTGTTATCAAGACAAATGGACTGTAACTCGTCTTTTGGAGACCAGGTTTCAACCCTTACTAGGCCTAATCCAGTCTCAAAAAGTAACCAGTTAAAAGTTCACCACATTCGATCTCATTCTGGTCCTTTATCATGTTCCAGTAGATTAAAAGCAACAAGCCCTTAAAACTACACACCCACAAAACTGGACTGCAGTAGAGAAAAGCATTAAAACCACTTCCCTTGTAAGAAACTTACCATAAACACGCAAACAGTTACCAAATCCATTTATAAAGAAAATTCTAGTATATGGCAATTTCAACAACAGATGCTCCAAAGTTGCTAAAAATCACAGAGTATACCACCGGTAACATGTAATTTCAAACTTAAAAGAAAAAAAAGAAGAAAGACCATAGAAGTTTTGTCTAGAATATACTTTCTGAAGTTACTTTTACATCTTCATTGCAAAAACCTGCTACCAGAATACAACCCCACATGCAAGATCCATAGACGAATAAGAGATCCCCTCGAGCATATTCTCATAGCTTCAAGACTTTTTGTATGGAGAAACAATCTGCAGACAAACAAAAAAAAGAGATCTAAATTTGTGTTTCCATATATAGCACCACACTTTAATGTCCATATGGTCATGCTAAAACTGGACACAGACATAGATATAACCTAAACTTATATCAAGATTTAAAGGGAATCAGGATAGACTACATATAGGAACAAATAGATACACATCCCACATGATGCCAAATTCATATCATATTAAAAACGACACACTACGTTGCGGCCTTAAAAGACAAGGGTACACAGATATCAGATGGTGTATATAGAAATAGAACGTGCAAGTGCGCAACACTTGGTTGCCGGTCTGCAGCTACTATTTTTGTAGATGGACTTATAATGCTTGAAGTTGTCATAATCAGATATTGAGATTGTCAAGGTTTAGTAATTTTTGGATCATTTGAGTAATGATAAGTGAACTAATCAAAAAGGACTTGATGTCACGTGAATAGACATAAAAGACAATGAAATTAGATTAAGAAGTACATAAGAAACTTTAATTTACCCTTAGCATAAAATTGATTATCTAAAACTGAGAAATTAACATTAATATATAATTAGCAGATATAATCATTTACAAAACACAAACCTGAAAATTCCCGAAAATATCTAATTGCCTCAAATTATCAACCATGCCATCCACGCGTGTACAAGTAATCATAATACGAAAATTTAGCACTGAACTCACTATAGCCTACGTATAGTAACAGATAGATGCACGTCCCACGTATGATGCCAAAATCATATTTTATCATATTACAAATCCAACACAGGATATGTGACTTTAAGCAAACAAGAAGTAAAGTATATAGAACGCGCATCACTTGATAGCAAGTACGCAACTAACATTTTCTTGCATTGTACCCTACAATAAACAAAGTATAGAGTTACAAATATATATAATCAACGATTTGAAGATAACTCTTTAGAGCCATAGGTAATCATTAGCCTAAATTACCTAAGATCATACAAAACCGATTAGTGTCCTACATGAACGGTTAGAGTCCTATAAGAAAGACTAGCATAGCCTATAGACAGACTAAATACTTCATATGTATGTAATCCTACATATACTAGTACTTCATATGTTGTTTATTTGGACAACAATCAAGAGTTACTGGATAAAACTTATTTAGGCTTGTTATTAATTATCCAAATTTTAACTTATGTCATAGATACAATCGCATTAGATGCGTTATTGTTATTTTGGACGAGTCTAGTAATAATGATAATATGAGACAAAAAATACAAAAAGGTATTTTAGCCATTTCACCGTATCAACTAAAGGTATTTTAGTGACTTAAAATTATTTAACTAATCAATTCTAAGGTAAACTGAAAGCTGGAGTAATTCCAAACGGATGTTTCACTTTTTGAACAAGTCACAAAGACCAAAAAATAGTAAACCTTTCATAATAATTATAAGACAAAAATACACCGTTGGTACCTAAACTTTCCCAAAAACATCGCCTAGAGACAAAACTTGGCATTTTCATCGCCATGCGTCCCTTTCTCTAGTTTTTGATGCCAATTGCGTCCCTTGACCCGTTTTCCGTTGGTCAACACGGTCATTTTATATGTTTGGATTATTACTCATATAAGTCTTCTACTTTTCTTCCCCATTTTGTTTACCATACCTTCACAAAAACACACACACACACACATCATCATCATCATCAATGGCGGAGATACTGGCCTTGCTTTGAATATATTGAACTCGAAATGTTTGAAGTTGAATATATGATTTTTCCACTTATTGAAGGATTCGAAATATATAGATCAATGTCAACAACCCAGTCGCCATAAATACCACAAATCTTCTTTGGAAACTTCCACGTCGTCTGACCTGATCTCTGCTCAGCACCTTGCAGCTGTGCAGCACCACCTGCGACAGCAATTGATGAGCCAGGGGCTGCTACAGTGTTTGGAACATTGAACCCTTGGTTTGTGGGGTTGACAAGCGCACCACCGTATTGCCGCAGTTCTGTTAATAGAAGTATTAGTTTATACTTTTAGATATTCTTGTACTCAGTTATGGTACTTGTATTGTTTTACAGTATAGCTTTTCATTCCAAAATAATATACAAATTATTCTGAAATTTGAAGGTATTCGTTTGACGGTCAAAGTCAAAAGTATGACCATGAAAACTACAAGTTCATGATCATACAATAAAATGAGGAACATAACTTTTTTGACATTGAGAAATATCCACTTTTATCTCAAGGGTAAGACAAGAATAACCTAGTGCTATTGGATTAAAACTTTATACTTATTACCTAGTTAAACCATTTTTTAAGAAATCGACTTATATGTTAAGGACAAGACAAAATAATCTAGTGTTATGCTATCGGGTTGAAACTCTATACTTATACCAAGTTATACCCGTTTTAAGGTTTCGGGTTGATTCATAAAGACTTATCAATCAGTTTTCCATTGTTCCTAAACGATGGCAAAAAAAAGATATCAGCTTCTTTCTAAATTTCAATAACCAAAATGTGGTACCAAAGTTGTGGATGATCCAAATTCATTGCTCTAACTTGAAGATGTTGACAGTAACCATAATCTTGTACACAATATTGCTTTTCTAATGTTCCTAGGCCCCTATACCTCCCTTATGAAGTTATCAAAAAATTTAACACTACAAAGAACAAAGAAGCATAACAAAATACAAGAAAATCACTTAGTTATCTTTCATTGTTAACTGCAAGTCTTTCAGTTAACTTGTAATTAATGGGGAATAAAAGGAGGTGGACAACCTTTACTTTCATGGCATGAAATGTATCGACTCAAACATGAATATCTAAGTCATAGTATCTGTTACAAGACCTTTAGACGGATAATTGCCAAAATTTCAAACAATGTAACAATTTTTTTTTTTTTTTTTTTAGAAGGGCAACAATGTAACAATCTTTAAAACATTACTATTACTTCACCCAGAAGTACGCTTGTGACATCTAACCGTCATTGATAATGATGATATGTGGTTGTTTTTGTGAAGGTTTGGTAAACAAAAAGATAAGAAAAGTAGAAGATTTATATGAGTAATAATCCAAACATATAAACATATGAAATGACCGTTATGCCCTTAACTAAAAACAAAAAAAGGGACAGCAAGTAACGGAGTTGAACAACGGAAAACGGGTCGAGGGACGCAATTGGCCTCAAAAACTTGAAAAAGGGACGCACGGCGACGAAAATGCCAAGTTTTGTCACAAGACGATGTTTTTGGGAAAGTTTAAGGACCGACGGTGTATTTTTGTCTAATTATAATGATAAATAAATAAATAAATAATTAAAATTCATATGTTTATATATATACATATACAAACATATGTATTGGGGGCTTGATGATATATCTCATAAAAGAAATAAAATGGAATATGATTGTACAACATATATAACATCTATAAAGAAATCTTTCTTAACTCTTTGTCTATAATAGCACTTCTAGCATTTAGCAGGGCACCCAATCTCTCCTCTTTTTTCCGTATTAGTTGTTGATGCCTAATGACAAAAATGGCAAACACCTAAATGGAGTACCATTTCTTTCTCAATACCTTATTTTTCCTATTATTAAGACCTCGTCTCCGACGATATGTAGTGTAAACTCATATGACGAATATGATTTACAAGTAGGGGAACAACCACCAAATATATATTTATTTTACCCCTTAGCACGACTAATTGATTTTATTAGATATTATTTACGTAAGTTACTCATCTAAGTTAGTGATACTAGATTGTAGTTATATACCCAGGGGTGGAGCCTGAAATTTTTGCTCACGAGGCATATTTTGATAATTTTTAGAAACTACAATACAAAATAGTTATTAATGGAGACAAATTACAAAAAATTCTAGATATTTTAGAAAATTTACACTACAATTTTTTTTGACAAGGGGGCACGTGACCCCCAGGACCCCTCTTTATCTCCGCCCATTTATATACCGAACTCTTCTCACATGTGATCCGTACCCGCATATTTACGTATCATCAAATATCTCAGAAGCAAGACAAAACACATAAAACACATGAACAAGAAAAACTACACTTTATCAAAAGATAACATGAACTAACGAGCACTAACTACCCGTTAGATTAACAAATACAAGATAAACTACCCTAACCATTAACATCTTCCATCACAAAGTATATATCAGATAGTGAGGCTAAAAAAAATGTTAAGGAAAAAAATTACTACTTTATTTTTTTATATTAACCACAATGCGTAATAATATTAACAAACAAGCAAATTGAATAACTAACTAAAATGTGTTAATATTACGAAAGTAGTCTAACACACTTTTGTAAACGTTGGTGATGTGGGGTTTCGGATCATCGACATTTTGTATCATGAAGTTAAGAACCGAGCAAAAAAAATCATTTTTGTGGTTCGTGTCTTACAAAAACACAAAAACCAAACCCATCAAACTTTAAACCAAGAAATTCAAGAGAATCGAAAAGGGTTTTTGTTCTTAGGTAGAAATGAAGAAAGATAGGTGACTTTTTGTGTGTAGTGGTGGCTACAAGTTGTGTGAGTGTTTAGGTATATTTAGTGTTGTAAAGGGACATATACAAGTCAATGTTTGTTAACCCTAGCTCATACACATTAGTTTGATATTGGCCCAACTTAGCCCACTTTCTCACATTCACTAGATTTTCTTGTTAATAAGATAAGTGTCCTTTGTTCTCTTGGATGAGTCTCATAATAATGATAATCCAAATTCTAACTAATGTTATAGATGCGTTATTGTTATTTTGGATGAGTCTAGTAATAATGATAATACGAGACAAAAAATGCAAAAAGGTGGCCGTTCCACCTTATCAACTAAAGGTATTTTAGTAAATTAAAATTATTTAACTATTAATAAATTTTACGGTCAACCGAAAGCTGGACTAAATCCAAAACGGATGTTTTACTTTTTGACCAAATCCTAAACTTTTTAGAAATAAATGATCGGTTTTGCTAAAAAATAAATTAATTAACCTACTATTTTTATATTTAAAGTAATTATGTATTTAACACAATATACAAGTTACCTCAAATAACATATTTTTTCTATATTTAAAATAGCCATATATTTAATGTACAATAAATAAATTACAAATTACCTTTTATATTTATCATAATTATTGGTTTAACAGGGCGATATTTATCAAAACCCATAAATGATATACCCAACAAGTCACAATGACTAAAAAAGTAGTAAACCCTTCATAATAATTATACTTATAAATAAATAAATAAAATATAAAAATTAATATGTTTACATATATACATATATAAACATATGAATTGGGGGCTTGATGACATATCCTATAAAAGAAATAAAATGTTGTATGATTGTAAAAGATCTATAAAATCTATAAAGAAATCTTGTTTAACTCTTTTCTTATTTTTCCATGGATTTAGATGACTGATGACAAAAGTGGTATACACCTAAAAGAAATACCATTTCGTTCGCAATACCTTATTTTTCCTACTATTAAAATATTGGCTCCGACGATATGTGACGTAAACCCATATGACGAATATGAGTTACAAGTAGGGGAACAGCCACCAGATATATACTTACTCTAGCCCTTAGCACGACTAATCGTGTTTTTATTAGATATTATTTACGTAAGTTACTAACCTTAGTTAGTGATACTAGATTGTAGGTATACATAGATGGTGTATACCCGTCTCTCTGACATGTGATCCATACCTGCATATTTACGTATCATCAAATATCTCAGAAGTGACACAAAACACATAAACCACATGAACAAGAAAAACTGCACTTTATCAGAAGGTATCACATGAACTAACGGGCACTAACTACCCATTAGATTAACACAAACAAGATCAGCGTATATTACCGTGTCTATGTCGTAAAGAATATGTACGTAACCACCAAACTCTTGTACGTAACCACCAAACTCTGAGGCAATTTTCTGTCTTGAAATAATCGAGACTTCGCGAGTGCAAAGTTTAATAAAAAATACAGTATATTTTAGGTCTTCCATGTCCTCCCACATCATACTAGTCGTATTTAGTTTAAACAAATGCGTATCACCAATTGCTTTCATCGTCTCATCTTCATAAGCTAGTTCAATGTAGAACAAATCTGTACTAGATCGTTAACAACTTCCATCCATAATGTTACAAAAAAAATCCTTACGTTATATCACAAAGTATATATCACATGGTGAGGCTAAAAAATGTTAAGGAAAAAATTAATACTTTGTTTTATAATACTAACAATAGCGGTGATAACATTCACAAACAAAAGGAATAACCAACTAACCTGTGCTAATATTATGAAAGTAGTCTAACACACTTTTGTAAATGTTAGTGATTTGGGGTTTCGGATCATCGACATTTTGTATTAAAAAGTTAAGAACCGAGCAAACAAAAATCATTTATGTAGTTCGTGTCTTACAAAAACACAAAAACCAAACCCATCAAACTTTAAACCAAGAGAATCAAGAGAATGGAAAAGGGTGTTTGTTCTTATGAAGAAATGAAGAAAAAGAGGTGATTTTTTGTGTGTAGTGGTGGCTGCAAGTTGTGTGAGTGTTTAGGTATATATAATGTTGTAAAGGGATGCCAGTGCATGTTTGTTAACCCTAGCCCATACACATTAGTTTGATATTGGCCCAACTTAGCCCACTTTCTCACATTCACTATATATGTTTGTTAATAAGATAAGTGTCATTTGGACCATGTATTCCTTGTCGAAGGATTACAAAAAGTCATAAGTATCTAGTGACTGAGTCATGTCCCTATATTTACTATCATGTTCCGTAAGGATGATATCTACTATCATCCTAACTTTTATTTTAGCGTGTGACAGCTTCTATACATATCGATTTCTTAAAGTTCTTCTATAGAATTGTTGAATTTGTGTGTCTTAGTTTTTGTGAATATACTCTTTCTGGTGAACCTTTATGGTTTGTTATGACAATATGCAACCATTTGACAGTAAATGTTTAATGTAATATATCACATTAATATGGGATGTATAGCTCCATAGATCCATGTCTTGAACCGATTTGGTCTAAATGACTATTATATATATTTTTTTCACAAATTATACGTTCAAGTCCGGTCAAGGAAGGTTATTTGACTATATTTTGATCACAAAATACAAAATGAGAATTAAACATGAGGCCTTAAAGTCACATTTACTGTTATCAAGACAAATGGACTGTAACTTGTCTTTTCGAGACCAGGTTTCAACCCTTACTAGGCCTAATCCAGTCTCAAAAAGTAACCAGTTAAAAGTTCACCACATTCGATCTCATTCTGGTCCTTTATCATGTTCCGCTAGATTAAAAGCAACAAGCCCTTAAAACTACACACCCACAAAACTGGACTGCAGTAGAGAAGAGCATTAAAACCACTTCCCTTGTAAGAAACTTACCATATACACGCGAACAGTTACCAAATCCATTTATAAAGAAAATTCTAGTATATGGCAATTTCAACAACAGATGCACCAAAGTTGCTAAAAATCACAGACTATACCACCGGTAACATGTAATTTCAAACTTAAAAGAAAAAAAAGAAGAAAGACCATAGAAGTTTTGTCTAGAATATACTTTCTGAAGTTACTTTTACATCTTCATTGCAAAAACCTGCTACCAGAATACAACCCCACATGCAAGATCCATAGACGAATAAGAGATCCCCTCGAGCATATGCTCATAGCTTCAAGACTTTTTGTATGGAGAAACAATCTGCAGACAAACAAAAAAAAGAGATCTAAATTTGTGTTTCCATATATAGCACCACACTTTAACGTCCATATGGTCATGCTAAAACTGGACACAGACATAGATATAACCTAAACTTATATCAAGTTTTAAAGGGAATCAGGATAGACTACATATAGGAACAAATAGATACACATCCCACATGATGCCAAATTCATATCATATTAAAAACGACACACTGCGTTGCGGCCTTAAAAGACAAGGGTACACAGATATCAGATGGTGTATATAGAAATAGAACGTGCAAGTGCGCAACACTTGGTTGCCGGTCTGCAGCTACTATTTTTGTAGATGGACTTATAATGTTTGAAGTTGTCATAATCAGATATTGAGATTGTCAAGGTTTAGTAATTTTTGGATCATTTGAGAAATGATAAGTGAACTAATCAAAATGGACTTGATGTCACGTGAATCGACATAAAAGACAATGAAATTAGATTAAGAAGTACATAAGAAACTTTAATTTACCCTTAGCATAAAATTGATTATCTAAAACTGAGAAATTAACATTAATATATAATTAGCAGATATAATCATTTACAAAACACAAACCTGAAAATTCCCGTAAATATCTAATTGCCTCAAATTATCAACCATGCCATCCACGCGTGTACAAGTAATCATAATACGAAAATTTAGCACTGAACTCACTATAGCCTACGTATAGTAACAGATAGATGCATGTCCCACGTATGATGCCAAAATCATATTTTATCATATTACAAATCCAACACAGGATATGTGACTTTAAGCAAACAAGAAGTAAAGTATATAGAACGCGCATCACTTGATAGCAAGTACGCAACTAACATTTTCTTGCATTGTACCCTACAATATACAAAGTATAGAGTTACAAATATATATAATCAACGATTTGAAGATAACTCTTTAGAGCCATAGATAATCATTAGCCTAAATTACCTAAGATCATACAAAACCGATTAGTGTCCTACATGAACGGTTAGAGTCCTATAAGAAAGACTAGCATAGCCTATAAGACAGACTAAATACTTCATATGTATGTAATCCTACATATACTAGTACTTCATATGTTGTTTATTTGGACAACAATCAAGAGTTACTGGATAAAACTTATTTTGTTATTAATTATCCAAATTTTAACTTATGTCATAGATACAATCGCATTAGATGCGTTATTGTTATTTTGGACGAGTCTAGTAATAATGATAATACGAGACAAAAAATACAAAAAGGTATTTTAGCCATTTCACCGTATCAACTAAAGGTATTTTAGTGAATTAAAATTATTTAACTAATCAATTTTAAGGTAAACTGAAAGCTGGAGTAATTCCAAACGGATGTTTCACTTTTTGAACAAGTCACAACGACCAAAAAATAGTAAACCTTTCATAATAATTATAAGACAAAAATACACCGTTGGTACCTAAACTTTCCCAAAAACATCTCCTAGAGACAAAACTTGGCATTTTCATCGCCATGCGTCCCTTTTTCAAGTTTTTGAGGCCAGTTGCGTCCCTTGACCCGTTTTCCGTAGGTCAACACGGTCATTTTATATGTTTGGATTATTACTCATATAAGTCTTCTACTTTTCTTCCCCATTTTGTTTACCAAACCTTCACAAAAACACACACACACACACATCATCATCATCAATGGCGAAGATACTGACCTTGCTTTGAATATATTGAACTCGAAATGTTTGAAGTTGAATATATGATTTTTCCACTTATTGAAGGATTCGAAATATATAGATCAATGTCAACAACCCAGTCGCCATAAATTCCATAAATCTTCTTTGGAAACTTCCACGTCGTCTGACCTGATCTCTGCTCAGCACCTTGCAGCTGTGCAGCACCACCTACGACAGCAATTGATGAGCCAGGGGCTGCTACAGTGTTTGGAACATTGAACCCTTGGTTTGTGGGGTTGACAGGCGCACCACCATATCGCCGCAGTTCTGTCCATAGAAGTATTAGTTTATACTTTTAGATATTCTTGTACCCTGTTATGGTACTTGTAATGTTTTACAGTATAGCTTTTCATTCCAAAATAATATACAAATTATTCTGAAATTTGAAGGTATTCATTTGACGGTCAAAGTCAAAAGTATGACAATGAAAACTACAAGTTCATGATCATACAATAAAATGAGGAACATAACTTTTTGGACATTGAGAAATATCCACTTTTATCTCAAGGGTAAGACAAGAATAACCTAGTGCTATTGGATTAAAACTCTATATTTATTACCAAGTAAAACCATTTTTTAAGACATCGACTTATATCTAAAGGACAAGACAAAATAATCTAGTGTTATGCTATCGGGTTGAAACTCTATACTTATACCAAGTTATACCCTTTTTAAGGCTTCGGGTTGATTCATAAAGACTTATCAATCAGTCTTTCATTGTTCCTAAACGATGGCAAAAGAAAGATATCAGCTTCTTTCTAAATTTCAATAACAAAAATGTGGTACCAAAGTTGTGGATGATCACTACTTGTGGATGATCCAAATTCATTGCTCTAACTTGAAGATGTTGGTAGTGCATAATCTTGTACACAATATTGCTTTTCTTATGCTCCTAGGCCCCTATACCTCCCTTATGAAGTTATCAAAAAATTTAACACTACAAAGAACAAAGAAGCATAACAAAATACAAGAAAAATCACTTAGTTATCTTTCATTGTTAACTGCAAGTCTTTCAGTTAACTTGTAATTAGTGGGGAATAAAAGGAGGTGGACAACCTTTACTTTCATGGCATGAAATGTATCGACTGAAACATGAATATCTAAGTCAAAGTATCTGTTACAAGACCGTTAGACGGATTACTGCCAAAATTTCCAAGAATGTAACAATCTTAAAAACATTACTATTACTTCACCCAGAAGTAAGCTTGTGACATCTAACCGTTATTGATGATGATGATATGTGTTTGTTTTTGTGAAGATTTGGTAACCAAAAAGATAAGAAAAGTAGAAGATTTGCATGAGTAATTATCCAAACATATAAACATATGAAATGACCGTTATACCCTTAACTAAAAACAAAAAAAAGGACAGCATTAACGGTGTTGACAAACGGAAAACGGGTGAAGGGATGCAATTGGCCTCAAAAACTTGAAAAAGGGACGCACGGCGACAAAAATGCCATGTTTTGTCCCAAGACGATGTTTTTGGGAAAGATTAAGGACCGACGGCGTATTTTTGTCTAGTTATAATGATAAATAAATAAATAATAAAAATTCATATATTTATATATATACATATACAAACATATGAATTGGGAGCTTGATGATATATCTCATAAAAGAAATAAAATGGAATATGATTGTAAAACATATATAACATCTATAAAAAAAAATCTTGTTTAACTCTTTGTCTATAATAGCACTTCTAGCATTTAGTGGGGCACCCAATCTCTCCTCTTTTTCCTTATTGGTTGTTGATGCCTGATGACAAAAATGGCATACACCTAAAAGGAGTACCATTTCGTTCTCAATACCTTATTTTTCCTATTATTAAAACCTTGTTTCCGACGATATGTAGTGTAAACTCATATGACGAATATGATTTACATGTAGGGGAACAACCACCAAATATATATTTATTTTACCCCTTAGCACGACTAATTAATTTTATTAGATATTATTTACGTAAGTTACTCATCTAAGTTAATGATACTAGATTGTAGGTATATACCCAGGGGTGGAGCCTGAAATTTTTGCTCATGGGGCATATTTTGATAATTTTTAGAAACTACAATACAAAATAGTTATTAAAGAAGACAAATTACAAAAAAAATCTAGATATTTTAGAAAATTTGCACTACAATTTTTTTGACAAGGGGTCACGTGACCCACAGGACCCCTCCTTATCTCCGCCCATTTATATACCGGACTCTTCTCACATGTGATTCGTACCCGCATATTTACGTATCATCAAATATCTCAGAAGAAACACAAAACACATGAACAAGAAAAACTACACTTTATCAAAAGATCACATGAACTAACGGGCACTAACGTGTATTAACAAAAACAAGATAAACTACCCTAACCATTAACATCTTCCATCACAAAGTATATATCAGATGGTGAGGCTAAAAAAAATGTTAAGGAAAAAAATTACAACTTTATTTTATTATATTAACAACAATGCGTAACAATATTAACAAACAAGCAAAATGAATAACTAACTAAAATGTGTTAATATTATGAAAGTGGTCTAACACACATTTGTAAATGTTGGTGATGTGGGGTTTAAGATCATCGACATTTTGTATCAAGAAGTTAAGAACCCAGCAAAAAAAAAAATCATTTATGTGGTTCGTGTCTTACAAAAACACAAAAACCAAACCCATCAAACTTTAAACCAAGAAATTCAAGAGAGTCGAAAAGGGTTTTTGTTCTTAGGAAGAAATGAAGAAAGATAGGTGAATTTTTGTGTGTAGTGGTGGCTACAAGTTGTGTGAGTGTTTAGGTATATATAGTTGTTAGATTATGGACATTATTTTAGTAGTCGTATGTTAGGATCGAACTCGAGATCACGGGATTACACACAATATGTATGAAGAGAAAAAGAAATAATTATTTATAAATGTTATACGTAATTATTAATAAACACAAAACTAGTAATGGAAATTAGTATTTAATGAAAAATGACTAATGACCTATTGACGAAGATTTGGAAAGTAATACTAATGAATATTTAGAAACAAGGGAAGGTTCCGGAATCCCTCTGGGATTACATAACCGATCGGCCAAGGGGGTTCTCCACCTCCTTTATGCCTTGACCTCCAAGTTTCAATTAGTATATATACAAACCCAAGATGTATTGTTTTCTCATAACTTGTACACACATCTTGGTGTTTTTCTGTAACACCCCCAAAATTTGGTACAGCGGAAGACTCAACAAGCTTTCGGGGTGCTACGGGGATTGGTATCCATTCAAAGTCATGAAAGAACGAGATAAAGTAAACATAAGAAAACACAACCAAAACGGGTTTTAAAGTTTACATTTATCCCAAGAATTATCTAAAGTAAGGCCCAAAAGAAATAAACATAGGTCCACAATAGTTATCAGAGTTTTAGAAATATAGATCCATAACCGGTGCCATTGCCAAGCCTCCAATCCCAAGCATCCATAGAGCATCACTTAAATACCTGAGAAAACGTGCTAAAAGTCAGCTTTCGCTGGTGAGATCATAGGTTTAGATTCATAATTCAATATAGTGCACATATACGTAAAACGCTTGCTAGCTAGACTAGGCCTCAATCATCCAACCAAAATAATCCATCCAATATAATCCAACCAAAATCAAATCATCCCTATAGGTGCACGCTATAGCTCAAATCAATCCAATCAATAGCTTACCTAGCTCAAGTCTAGGCCTCGCTCTAAAATCAATCCAATAGCTTACCTAGTTCGGGACTAGGCCTCGCTCAACAACCAATCAATAGCTTACCTAGTTCGGGACTAGGCCTCGCTCAATAACCAAATCAATAGCTTACCTAGCTCATGTCTAGGCCTCGCTCAATAACCAAATCAATAGCTTACCTAGTTCGGGACTAGGCCTCGCTTAATCCTACCTAGTTCTATAAGCATAGCAAGTTTTAAAATAAACGAAGCGATAATAGTCCACATAAAACATTTGCACGTTTCTCACCCCAAGTATTGAAAACAAAGTTCAAGAGTAAAAAGTGGGGCTATGACTCACCTCAAGTCCAGCAAAGAAATTCTCAAAAGAAATCGATAGAAGAAAGACGTAAGCAACTCAAGCAACTCACGTAACGGCGACTACAGACTCGGCACTTCCTAACAATATCAAACTCGTTCAGAAATCATTTCCTCAAAATCAAATATTCCCATTCCTGAACGTATTCCATTTTACTTTCCAAAAATATCCATTTCTCGAATTAACTTCATATTAATTTGAAATCCGACGTTTGGTATCCATATGGGTGGAGGGTTGACACAACTCAAACCAAAAAGCCACAACAAGCAAAATAATAAACTAATTATAGGTCTAATGTTAGCCCAACATATTATTTAAATAATTATCGAAGCTTATCATATCCGTCGATTTGATAATCTCCCATATTTATTTACGTAATATATCGTTCCAAAATTATACCCAACCTAAAGCACAATGCACAAAGAATTCTATTTGGTATATATCGTAGTCCAATAAATTCCCTATATATATCGTCGAATCGGCCAAATTCCACGAGATACCTAGTAATTTATTACCCTAAAACATATACCACAACCTATGGGCGTCGTGGGATACGATGCCCATTAATATACTCATTTTATATCGTCAAATAACTCGATCTAATCCGTCGATTAAATAAGTCACTTGATATATAAAATATTTATATTAATCGTCATGTATCCGTGACAACACAAAAGTCACAATATAAGGCCCACTTGGACTTTAAGGAACCACAACTCGTATAACTCGATAAGTTTCCAAATTTATAAAAATCGCGTTTTTAATTATTATTCACCCGACTTATTATTTATAGTTATTATTTATAACAATATTCCGACATTTATTACACTATTTGCATAGTATAATAACTATCGTTATATTATTATACGTTTACTCGTGATCGTCTTATTATTAATATACGCATATATATATATATATATATATATATATATATATATATATATATATATATATATATATATATATATATATATATATATATATATATATATATATATATATATATATACACGTTTAACACGTCTATATACGTATATAAACGATTATATTCTTAATAATAGTATTACGAGTATTATTTTTAATATTGACTTATAAATGTTTATCGAGTCATAGAATTTGGTCACATGTCCGAGTCATGACTCTCGGCTCATAGTCCAAGTCCAATAAAAATCAAGTCACAATAATAAATCAACTCCGTCCAAATCAATCCCATAACCATGTTCTATAACATGAGGGTCTGACTATGGCACCCAACTAACCTATCTCCGTCATCTAATCGACCGTCTCACAATCGGTCCCCAATTCCACATTCGACAACACATCTCCATAATATCAAAACACAAGTAAACGAAGTCCAAAAGCTTCGTCCAACGTATACCACAACATGAAATAATAACACAATATTAACCAAAACAAAATATACCATATATACGGGTCGACCTACCAAGTCAAACCCGGGTCAACATTTAGACCACAAAACACAAGAATTATCCTCACCCGAGACCTTTTGGTCTCGGCTAGCTCTAATGAGCCACTCGACCCAAAACAGCCCACGGGGGGGGGGGGGTGTCGGCCGAGAATCAAGACAACAACAACAACAAATCGAGAATAACCATTCGACCAAAACATCAAGTAGCAATAATCAACACCAAGAATCAATAATAATCGGACCACAACATATCCAAGACTCCCAACCGAGTCGAGGAAAGGTCACACCGAGACCTAGGGTCTCGGTCGAGCTCAATACGAGCCACAACCAAACCAAACGCGACCCAAAGCCACAAATCGAGTACCAAACTCGCGTCACACCCAAAACCCAAGATACCAAACGGATTATTATTGTCAAAACCTCATTTCCCCATCATTATTTTACAAAACCCATCAAGAAAACAACAAGATACCCACGATTTGGGTATGAATCGGGGCGCACGAACAAATCTCGTGGCCACTCACCTTCAAATAAGCTCCAAACCCGATTTCCTTCAAAAACCCAATATGAAAAGATGGTAGAAGTGGTGATAATGTGATGATATTGATTCGAATAGGGTGTTAGGGTGGTCCAAATCGCGCGTGGTTAGTACCAAAAGATAGATCGTGAAAAGATGGTTAAGATTATGGTGTTATTTTTGATGTTGGAGTAGCGGTGGTGGTGCTATTGTGGTGATAAGGGGCAGCGATGGTTTGAAATAAAGAGAGAGAGAGAGAGAGAGAGAGAGAGAGAGTTGGTGAAATGTGTTGGTGATGGTGTGTGTTGTGTGGGAATACGCAGACCCACAAGGACGATTTTTGTTTACTCTTTTTTTTTAAAAGAATTTTGATAATAATAATAATAATAATAATAATAGTGGTAAGAGGTGTAAGGGTTTAAGTAGCCCGGTGTAAATACACGGACCAAACCCGAAACTTAAATAACCAAATGACTTTCTCAAACCGAACCCGTTCCAAAGATAATAAAATCCGATCCAAAAACAAAATATAATTAAAATTGTTAGGTCATCCTAGTGCCGGAGTCAATGTAGTGCCAAAATAACGATCTCAAAATAAATCATCACGAACGAATCAAATCAAACCATAAATAAATAATCGATTCCCATAAATATCGTACGATTAAAAATCACGTACCAACGTTCGTAAAATATCTCGTCACAATAAACTTTTCAAATATTCCAAATTTATAATTTTAATGTAATGCGGGTTTTTAAAACGGCTCCCTATTTTGCCAGTTGTCACATCCTCCCAGCCTCAGAAGAAACCCGTCCCGGGTTTCTTTCGGAACAACCCATCTAAGAAGTAAAAAGCTTCGGATATCTCTTTCGAAACTCATCCTCACGTTCCCACGTGAATTCCGGTCCATGCCGCGAGTTCCAACGAACTTTGATGAGCGGAATACGACTTCTCTTAAGTCGTTTAATCTCTCTATCCATTATTTCAATCAGCTCTTCCACAAAATTCAAACTCTCATCCACACGAATATCCTTGATTGGTATAACTGGCGTTTCCTCCGAAAGACATTTCTTCAGATTGCTAACATGAAACACATCATGAACTTTGTTCAATTCCATTGGCAATTCCAATCGATAAGCTACGGGCCCAATTCTTTCCAAGATAAGAAATGGTCCAATGTAGCGGGGATCTAGTTTCCCACGTTTCCCAAAACGTGTCACACCCTTCCAAGGCGATACTTTCAACATCACTTTGTCTCCAACCTGGAATTCTAGGGGTTTACGCCTCTGATCAGCGTAGCTTTTTTGCCTATCTCTAGCGGCTTGCAGTCGATCTCGAATTTGCGTTACCTTCTCAGTAGTTTCCAAAATAAGCTCAGGGCCTGTGAGTTGGCTATCTCCAACTTCTGCCCAACCAATAGGTTAACGACATTTACGACCATACAAAGCTTCAAATGGTGCAGCCTTAAGACTTGTGTGGTAGCTATTGTTGTAGGAGAACTCCGCAAGGGGTAGATATTTCTCCCAGCCTTTACCAAAGTCTATGATGCATGCACGAAGCATATCCTCCAAAGTCTGAATAGTTCTCTCACTTTGACCATCGGTTTGGGGGTGATATGCAGTACTCATATCAAGTCTCGTCCCCAAAGCAGTTTGAAGTGATATCCACAATGCTGATGTGAAGCGGCTGTCGCGATCATAAATAATCGATATCGGAACTCCATGACGAGAAACAATCTCCTTCACATACAACCTCGCAAGTTTGTCAACACTATCATCTTCACTAATCGCCAGGAAATGAGCGGACTTAGTCAAACAATCCACAATTACCCATATAGCGTCGCAACCGCTAGCTGTCTTTGGTAATTTGGTAATAAAGTCCATCGTAATCCGCTCCCATTTCCATACCGGGAGTTCTGGCTGCGTCAATAATCCTGACGGTCTTTGATGTTCTGCTTTAACCTTAGAGCAAGTCAAACACTTACTAACATACAACGCTATATCTGCCTTCATATTTGGCCACCAATATAACTTTTTCAAATCCTGGTACATCTTGTCAGACCCAGGATGAATAGAGTATCTTGACTTATGCGACTCATGCATAATCAACTCTTGAATTCCTCCATACAATGGTACCCAACTTCGCTCTCCAAAACATAATACTCCATCAGAACGCTTAACAAATCCCTTCTCATTTTCTGCCATCCCAAATATGTTCTCAGCAGCTCGATTCTCTGCTTTCAACGCTTCCGTTTGAGCTTCTAATATTTGAGACAATAATGGCGATACGATAGTCATTCCTAATGACCTAACTCGTAACGGTGGAATTCTCTCCTTTTGACTAAGAGCATCAGCAACAACGTTTGCTTTACCCGGATGGTAGCGAATTTCATAATCATAATCGCTTAGCAACTCAATCCAACGTCGCTGTCTCATGTTAAGCTCTTTTTGGTTCAAAATGTGTTGCAGACTTTTGTGGTCAGTAAACACTACACACTTGGTTCCATACAAGTAATGTCTCCATATTCTCAAAGCAAAAACCACAGCACCTAACTCCAAATCATGGGTGGTGTAGTTCTTCTCGTGCTTCTTGAGCTGTCGGGAAGCATAAGCTATCACTTTCTCTCGTTGCATCAACACCGCTCCTAAACCTTTATGAGAAGCGTCACAATAGACGACGAAGTCCTCGTTACCTTCAGGTAACGCTAAGATAGGAGCACTACACAACATTTCCTTAAGTAACTGAAATGCTTCCTCTTCCTTATCTCCCCATTCATACTTAACACTCTTTTGAGTCAATTTGGTCAACGGTTTTGCTATCTTCGAAAATCCCTCAATGAATCTTCGGTAATAACCGGCTAAACCCAAAAATTTGATGAACTTCTGTTGGGGTCGTAGGTGCAGCCCAATCTTTAATCCCTTCAATCTTAGCAGGGTCCACATGAACTCCTTGTCTATCAATCACATGACCCAGAAATTATACCGTCGGAATCCAAAATTCACATTTCGAAAACTTGGCATACAGTTTCTCCTTCCTGAGCAATTTTAAGATAAGTCTTAGATGCTCTCCATGCTCCTTCTTACTCTTCGAATAAATTAGAATGTCATCGATGAACACAATCACAAACCTATCTAAGTAAGGCTTACACACCCGATTCATGAGATCCATGAATACCGCCGGTGCGTTAGTCAACCCAAACGGCATCACCTGAAACTCGTAATGCCCGTAACGGGTTCTGAAAGCCATTTTCAGAATATCTTCCTCGCGAACTCGAAGCTGATGATATCCCGATCTCAAATCAATCTTCGAATACACACTCGATCCTTGAAGCTGATCGAACAGATCGTCGATTCTCGGTAACGGGTATCTATTCTTCACCGTTAACTTGTTCAACTCTCGATAATCAATACACATGCGAAACGATCCATCCTTCTTCTTCACAAATAAGACCGGGGCTCCCCAAGGTGAAGAACTTGGTCTTATGAATCCCTTTTCGGCTAACTCCGCTAATTGTTTTGACAACTCTTCCAATTCAGTAGGTGCAAGACGATAAGGAGCTCGTGCTACAGGTGCAGCACCAGGTATCAACTCAATTTGAAATTCCACTTGTCTAGTAGGCGGAATTCCCGGCAAATCATCGGGAAACACATCCGAAAAATCACGAACTATAGGTACATCTCCAATGCACCTTTCCTTTTTCTCCTTCCCTCCTTTCTCAGAAATTTGAGCTAAGAAAAGGCAACTTCCTTTTTCCATTAGCTTCGGTAACTTAGTGCAAGATATGACCGCTAATCTATATGGGCCTCTCAAATTCTTTCTATCTCCTGGTATGTTAGAATCTCCTTGCCGCATGGCACACGCGCAATCTTCTCATCGCAAAATTATATGGGCATGATACTTCGACAACCAATCCATACCAATAATGACATCAAAACTTCCTAATGTGACGGGTAGAAGATCTATGTTGAAAGGACGATTCAGAAAGTTTAACGTGCAACCGCGAATGATAGTCCTAATTCTCTCTATGTTCCCATTAGCTAACTCTACATCATAACCAATTCCTAGGCCATCGGGGGTTTCTCTAGCAAGGGTGCAAACTTAGTGGACACAAAACTCTTATCGGCACCAGTATCAAATAGTATGGAAGCATAACGATTATTGAGAAGGAACATACCAGTAATGACGTTCGGATCTTCTCCCCTCTCGTTCCCAAGTGCATACACTCTCCCATGAGTAGCTCCAGCTTCCACACGTTGGTCCCCATTGTCTTGTCATCCACGATTTCCTCCAGCTCCACGGTTTCCATTGTTGTACCCATTACCACCCGATCCTTGATTTCCTCGGTTCCACGATTCCCTACACTCATTCTGATAATGTCCCTTCTTTCCACATCCATAGCAAGTAACATTTGCCTTGCTCATAGTTTCAGGAGTAGCTTGAACCATAGCAAGTGATCGAGCTCTACAATCCTTAGCTATGTGCTCCATCCTAGAGCAATTCTTGCACATCACAGTACATCGACCAGAATGATGTTTATAACATCGATTACATTTGGGTGCATCCCCATTGTAGTTCTTCTTATCTCCATCTCCCATAGCATAAGCTCTAGTAGTTGTTTGTCGCTTGTTTCGACGGTCATTACCCTTAGAGTGATCATCCCTCTTCCTCTTTCCATTCTTGTCTTTCTCAGCTTCTTCCAATGCCAAAGAGTCCATCAATTGTTGAGCGATAGTGATAGCCTTATGAATGTTTGCAGGCTTAGCAGAAATCACATCGTTCCTTGTAGCTACCGGCAACTCATCGGTATACCTCTCAATCCTTTGAGTCTCAGTCCTAACCATATCGGGACAAAGTAAGGCTAACTCTCGATAACGGCGATTGTAAGTTGCCATATCGGTACCTTTCACATTATGGTTCCAGAACTCAATCTCCAGCTTCTTAATCTCATTCCTTGGGCAGTAAGTCTGAATCAGCAAAGACTTAAATTGCTCCCAAGTCATAGTTTAGGTGTCTATTTACCTAGTTCTCTATAACCTTGGCTCTGATACCAATCTGTAACACCCCCAAAATTTGGTACAGCGGAAGACTCAACAAGCTTTCGGGGTGCTACGGGGATTGGTATCCATTCAAAGTCATGAAAGAACGAGATAAAGTAAACATAAGAAAACACAACCAAAACGGGTTTTAAAGTTTACATTTATCCCAAGAATTATCTAAAGTAAGGCCCAAAAGAAATAAACATAGGTCCACAATAGTTATCAGAGTTTTAGAAATATAGATCCATAACCGGTGCCATTGCCAAGCCTCCAATCCCAAGCATCCATAGAGCATCACTTAAATACCTGAGAAAACGTGCTAAAAGTCAGCTTTCGCTGGTGAGATCATAGGTTTAGATTCATAATTCAATATAGTGGACATATACGTAAAACGCTTGCTAGCTAGACTAGGCCTCAATCATCCAACCAAAATAATCCATACAATATAATCCAACCAAAATCAAATCATCCCTATAGGTGCACGCTATAGCTCAAATCAATCCAATCAATAGCTTACCTAGCTCAAGTCTAGGCCTCGCTCTAAAATCAATCCAATAGCTTACCTAGTTCGGGACTAGGCCTCGCTCAACAACCAATCAATAGATTACCTAGTTCGGGACTAGGCCTCGCTCAATAACCAAATCAATAGCTTACCTAGCTCATGTCTAGGCCTCGCTCAATAACCAAATCAATAGCTTACCTAGTTCGGGACTAGGCCTCGCTTAATCCTACCTAGTTCTATAAGCATAGCAAGTTTTAAAATAAACGAAGCGATAATAGTCCACATAAAACATTTGCACGTTTCTCACCCCAAGTATTGAAAACAAAGTTCAAGAGTAAAAAGTGGGGCTATGACTCACCTCAAGTCCAACAAAGAAATTCTCAAAAGAAATCGATAGAAGAAAGACGTAAGCAACTCAAGCAACTCACGTAACGGCGACTACAGACTCGGCACTTCCTAACAATATCAAACTCGTTCAGAAATCATTTCCTCAAAATCAAATATTCCTATTCCCGAACGTATTCCATTTTACTTTCCAAAAATATCCATTTCTCGAATTAACTTCATATTAATTTGAAATCCGACGTTTGGTATCCATATGGGTGGAGGGTCGACACAACTCAAACCAAAAAGCCACAACAAGCAAAATAATAAACCAATTATAGGTCTAATGTTAGCCCAACATATTATTTAAATAATTATCGAAGCTTATCATATCCGACATTTATTACACTATTTGCATAGTATAATAACTATCGTTATATTATTATACGTTTACTCGTGATCGTCTTATTATTAATATACGCATTTATATATATATATATATATATATATATATATATATATATATATATATATATATATATATATAAATATACGTTTAACACGTCTATATACGTATATAAACGATTATATTCTTAATAATAGTATTACGAGTATTATTTTTAATATTGACTTATAAATGTTTATCGAGTCATAGAATTTGGTCACATGTCCGAGTCATGACTCTCGGCTCATAGTCCAAGTCCAATAAAAATCAAGTCACAATAATAAATCAACTCCGTCCAAATCAATCCCATAACCACGTGCTACAACATGAGGGTCCGACTACGGCACCCAACTAACCTATCTCCGTCATCTAATCGACCGTCTCACAATTGGTCCCCAATTCCACATTCGACAACACATCTCCATAATATCAAAACACAAGTAAACCAAGTCCAAAAGCTTCGGTCCAACGTATACCACAACATGAAATAATAACAAAATATACCATATTTACGGGTCGACCTACCAAGTCAAACCCGGGTCAACATTTAGACCACAAAACACAAGAATTATCCTCACCCGAGACCTTTTGGTCTCGGCTAGCTCAAATGAGCCACTCGACCTAAAACAGCCCACGGGGGGGAGGGGGGAGGGGTGTCGGCCGAGAATCAAGACAACAACAACAACAACAAATCGAGAATAACCATTCGACCAAAACATCAAGTAGCAATAATCAACACCAAGAATCAATAATAATCGGACCACAACATATCCAAGACTCCCAACCGAGTCGAGGAAAGGTCACACCGAGACCTAGGGTCTCGGTCGAGCTCAATACGAGCCACAACCAAACCAAACGCGACCCAAAGCCACAAATCGAGTACCAAACTCGTGTCACACCCAAAACCCAAGATACCAAACGGATTATTATTGTCAAAACCTCATTTCCCCATCATTATTTTACAAAACCCATCAAGAAAACAACAAGATACCCACGATTTGGGTATGAATCGGGGTGCACGAACAAATCTCGTGGCCACTCACCTTCAAATAAGCTCCAAACCCGATTTCCTTCAAAAACCCAATATGAAAAGATGGTAGAAGTGGTGATAACGTGATGATATTGATTCGAATAGGGTGTTAGGGTGGTCCAAATCGCGCGTGGTTAGTACCAAAAGATAGATCGTGAAAAGATATTTAAGATTATGGTGTTATTTTTGATGTTGGAGTGGCGGTGGTGGTGCTATTGTGGTGATAAGGGGCAGCGATGGTTTGAAATAAAGAGAGAGAGAGAGAGAGAGAGTTGGTGAAATGTGTTGGTGATGGTGTGTGTTGTGTGGGAATACGCAGACCCACAAGGACGATTTTTGTTTACTCTTTTTTTTTTAAAGAATTTTGATAATAATAATAATAATAGTGGTAAGAGGTGTAAGGGTTTAAGTAGCCCGGTGTAAATACACGGACCAAACCCGAAACTTAAATAACCAAATGACTTTCTCAAACCGAACCCGTTCCAAAGATAATAAAATCCGATCCAAAAACAAAATATAATTAAAATTGTTAGGTCAACCTAGTGCCGGAGTCAATGTAGTGCCAAAATAACGATCTCAAAATAAATCATCACGAACAAATCAAATCAAACCATAAATAAATAATCGATTCCCATAAATATCGTACGATTAAAAATCACGTACCAACGTTCGTAAAATATCTCGTCACAATAAACTTTTCAAATATTCCAAATTTATAATTTTAATGTAATGCGGGTTTTTAAAACGGCTCCCTATTTTGCCAGTTGTCACATTTTCTCTCCTTCTCTTTGTCTTAAATCGATCCATCCAAAACAATCCCTTAGGGATTCGATTTTCATAAGATCAAATAAGTTTTGTGTTTTATTTACTTGCATAAACTTTTACTTGAATTAGTACGTGTGTACAAGAACGCGATTCAAACACACTATTGTTTGATTCTTGGATTGAATTACAAAAGAGGTAAGGGGTAATTCTTATAATCCACATAAACCCTAATTAGGGTTCTTGATTTGAAGAATTGCATTAATTGATGCTTGTTCGGGCTAGAATCACAAAGTTTATAATCCCAACACGTTAATGGAACGACATTATCGGGATTACATTTGTTATTTCATTTAGCTAAAACACAAGGACTAGAATCGTAATATTGTAATAGTTAGTTTGTGTTAGGCTATATAAGCCCTCCTAGACTTCACTAGGAGGGTGAGACTTTGTTTTGTTTTTCACTTTCTTCATTATCAATAAAACATAGTTTTTCCCTTCTCTCTCTACTCTCTCTCTCTAACAATGGAAGAATTAATCTTTCATCATCCCCGACCTCCCGAATCACAATAATCAATCAAAACCACGATCCTACAAGTGGTATCAGAGCTTGGTTTTAGTTTTTGGTTGATTTTTTGTGGTGTTATCTTGTCAAAAAATGTATTTTTTTTTTGTTCGAATCTGTTTCCAAAAAAAATACATTTTTTGACAAGATACGGTTGTGATTGTGTTTTGTTTGTGTTTAATCGATCCACTGCATTCAGTTATGATTAAGTTTGAAGGAGATGAGATGGAATTTGAGTTTTGATGTTGTTGAGGTAATCAATTGGTAAAGATGAGAAAGTTTTGATGGAGAATTTGTGATGAGTGATAAGTTGGGTGAGAGAGAAACGTTTGAAGATGGGGGCGGAGTTAAACGTATGTGTGAATTAGGGTAGACATAAAGTGAGTATTATTAGGGTTTAGTAGTGTTTATAACTGATATTATTGTGGATCAGGTTGGAGATTATCTTGGGCCTGGAATTTCTTATTCATTCGTTATGGACTGGACATGCTAAAGGGATGGGTTGCTTATTTGGGCTTAATTGGTTACTACTTATCAATGGATTACAATACAATATCGGCAAGTATTACATCAAAATTTGGCTTAAAAGGTTATCATTATCAAATGTATTTTTAATACATTGTATGACTTTTGATATAATATTTGGCGATAGTGGTATTTTGGTTGATTGCAAATTTTTCACGGGGATACAATTTTGACAAGATCGGGAACCATTATCAAGATTCCCTCAAATCGTCAAAAGGCTAGTTTTGGGCATTTAACCGCAAGATGTGACTACGACGTTAATTCATTATTATTTATTTGAGGTTGAAGTGGAATTTCACGGGTGCGTGTACTTAGTATCTGAAGATATCGGGGTTGGTTGGATGCATGATTCTTCGAGATCCTTGTTCGAGCTTTTATCCGTATAAATGACCAAGACTTGAGTTGTCTAGTTATACCTGATGTAAGGAGTTACGTTGTTGTGCTCATAGTGTATAGCTATCACTTTAAAGGAGTTACATTGTAGTGCTCAAGTGTCACCAAAAGATGTGGATAATTCGAGAGAAGTTCATATACAATTAAGGATGGTTGGATGGGTATATGATTCTACCTTTATTGAAATTCTCAGTATTGGTTCTTAGTCAGACAATAGTGCAAGTTTAAGTCACAAGTTCGGGTTATTTTACTTCAGTCTCAAGTTCGTCATATTGGGTTTTTCTCCATCAGTAGTCACTACAAACAGCCGTCAGAATGATAATGGGGTCGGTAATGAGTTAGTTGAGAGGAGTATAAAAGAGTAGAGTTGTTTATCAGCAGTTGATTCTCACGGGCTATTTATGATACTTCACACATAATCGGTTAATTAGACACATGGGGTTACGCTGCCTCCGTTTCCATCGTAAACATAGTGTGTATGCTTCCGATTCCGCAAAGACATCGTGGGGGAAGAGAGAGTGGGTGTTCTTTTGCTTCTTTGACTTTTCTTGATTTCCTTGCGAAAACACTCATTTTCCACGAGGATCTGCATTTAGGGGGAAGAAATGTGCACATCAGGGACACATAATAGACTCACATGATCGAGCTTACAATTTTATTACTACCGGAGAGATGTCCGCAGAGATGATCAGTGGTTCATTTTTTGTGATTTTGGTGTAATCGTTTCAACTCTCGCGGGTTGTGAAGTGTGAAGTAGCCTACTTAAGTGAGAAGATCTTGCTGATTTCTTGCATGTTACCCCCGAACGGAGCTTCCGCATTGAGCATAATCGTGATTAAGTGATAGTCAGATTTGCTTGGTGTGGTTTACGGTTTCATCTACAAATTCCGCTGCGTACTGAAAACTTCAATAGTTAGAAGACATGTGGACTACATCAAAGTTTCGAATCTGCTGAAGACGGTTGTCAGTTTGGGGGGAAGCTGATTCAGAAACTTCGCAAAAAAGAAGTGTACGAAGAAGCCGCTAAAGACATGCAGCATGAATTGGGGGGAAGTTAATCCATTTCATGCATATTACATCATTTGCCTACAAGTGAAAAAAAAAGTTCTCAAGCCGAGGTACAAGATGAAGACAAAGAGCGTCAACTGTCACCATCCTCAGCAATTTGAAGAGCTTATGAAGACCTTTCTTTATTCTTATTTGTCCTTGTAGGAAATGTTGTAAGTAATCCCTTATCTCGCCCCATTGGGGGAAGATTGTTGGGATCAAAGTTTATAATCCCAACACGTTAATGGAACGACATTATCGGGATTACATTTGTTATCTCATTTAGCCAAAACACAAGGACTAGAATCGTAATATTGTAATAGTTAGTTTGTGTTAGGCAATATAAGCCCTCCTAGACTTCACTAGGAGGGTGAGACTTTGTTTTGTTTTTCACTTTCTTCATTATCAATAAAACATAGTTTTTCCCTTCTCTCTCTACTCTCTCTCTCTAACAATGGAAGAATTAATCTTTCATCATCCCCGACCTCCCGAATCACAATAATCAATCAAAACCACGATCCTACAGAAACCTAGGATGTCATGTAATTTGTTATGCGTTTTAGTAAACGATCTTGGTGCAATATGTTAATTGTTAAGCTAAATCCATGAAAAAGTGCATATTTGCATGGCTTTTATATTGTGTGATAATTTGAATGGTTTAAATTGTATATATGAATCAATGGTTAAGTTATATCGAAACATGTAAATTTATTAATAGATGTCGAATTGGGAAAGACTCCAATATTAAGTAATCAATTATGTGCTATGTGGTATTTATTTTGTTTTGGCTTACGCAATCGATTTATCGATGTATGTGGCTCTTTTTCCTAGAAGAAGAAAGCCTTAATTGAATAAATACGTTATACACCTATATTTGATTATTAATAGGACTATTGAATAAGATTTGCATGTGCCTACATGTTTTATACATATTTAATTGTTATGATTATGTATATGTTTATTTAGTTGTTTTATTTTTTATTTTATGTTACTTGTTTTTGTTTATTATTATGTTAGACATGTTTATAAACGAAGAGGGTAATTTTTGAATAGAAAAATAATACGGACTAAATAAATGGCGAAATTGTTTTGGTTTTAAGAGTAAATTTCAAATGATTTGTTGATTGATGTTTTTGTACATAGTGTGCGAAAGGCGGACCGAAGTTGCCATCCAATGTACTTGTAGAGAGGGGTTTTTAAAGCTCATGCACCTACCGGTTCTCTACAACTGCTTGGTTGCCAACTTTAGACTTACCTATATCACTATATTACGTACATTGTCATCTTAAGGGTGAATTCATCATAATTTCACAATGATTATCCGAAACACTAAGCCTTAGGGCTTATGCAAAAGTACGATATAGTGGACGATAATTGTTGGTAATTCTTTAATTGGTGAACCCGATACCTCAATCAAAACTTTGTTATTTTACTCTTAGCAAATTGGTAATAAAAATGTTTTGTAAAACCAATGTTATGAAGTTGTATGCATGCTTCTTCATACATTATTTTGATCACGTCAAAATTAATACCCTTATAAAATTAAGTCAAATGCCATCTAATTAAGAACACTTGAAGTTGTAATTTACGTCATGTGAGAACTTGGCGAGATTGGAATAGAGTGGTAAATTTCATAAATTCATTGCTAGCAGATCAACTGATGTGATGGATTTGTGAGTTTGTAGTTTTTAAGTTAGACGACTTAAATTGAGTATGAAGTGAGATCTTGGACTCAAGGCATTAGATGGGGATGAAACATGCTTACTTTGCAAAAATTTTGAGAAAGTAAATCCCATAATAATCTAGGAATTGCAATATGATATTGGCAATTATTGTTCGACAATTACCTTGTTGAATACTATCATTACTAGCAGATCAACTGATGTAATGGTAATATGTCAATTAAGATCCTAGCTTTAAGAAAATACTATGGTTTATTTGAATATTTACCAATGGGTATTTTATTTTCTTAAAGATCTAATTATCGAAAATACTGAAATTGAATTTTGTAATTCGTTTTAATGTATTAATGCAACGTTCAAACCGTAAACGCACTTTGGGATTTGGTAAATTGACCTCGTTCTGTTTTCAAACAAATGTTTGATTAAGAATAATTTACTTAAAAGACAAATGATGTCTCCTTTCTATGAAAGAAGAGTGAGACATAATCCTATTCCTTTTCATGAATGAGAAAGGATAATAGGAATATTAGATATGTCTAAATTCGAATATAACTCATAGCAAATTTTTTAATAGTTAAGAAAATTGCGAATATTTTTCATAGGGATTTTATCATCCTCATTTGGTGATCAAATTCTTAGTAACAAATATGATATTTGGTTAACAGAAAATTATGTATGACATTTTATGAGTTATTATAATTAGAGGCTAGACTAATTACTGCAAAATGTTTAAAGACAAACTAGTTTTTTTGACTATTTTAAAGGTGCTACATACATTGTAGGATGGTAGACCTGTTAAGGAAGAAATTGCATGCCCAATTTTCAAGTTAATAGCATTTGATGGATAATCCATCATTTACGTAGTAGAATACAATCTTTAGTGCATAAGTAATTGTTACGCATGGACATTTAAAGGTGTAGGAAAGTTAAAGACACAATATTTGTTTTCACTGGATATGAAACATTTACAATGTTGTCAAATTCAATGGGAGTATTGTGTACTTATCACTAAATAAGGAATTATTGTAATGATCTTTAATTCAGTGGGAGTTACAAGCTTTGACATCTTGGTAGCTAAAGATAATTACTTTCCAAGTGTAGACACTCATACTTTCAAGGATAGTCTTGTACGTTTCCTTACTAGACACTGTTGTTTTACATATACTTGTTATGCTAAAATCTATGACACAATCATATTGAACACATAAACAAATGCATGGCATGTTGTTTATCAACTATATGAGGTTGTTCCATGCACAAGTGGGAGAAATGTTATCTTTAATGTGTGCAAGGAACAACTCATAAATATATGATTTAATGGATTCTCTTGACTACAAGGTAAGAGAATAATGTTCTAATATTAATTCTAGAAACACTTGGTGTTACAATTTATGTTATGTAAGAGCATAACTAGATTGCAACAACAAGGTGAATTTCATATTTTCATTACTAGCAGATCAACTGATGTAATTGAACTATGAGAATTTGCAGTTTCTAAATTAGATACCTATTTGAGCATGTGTCAATATGATATCAAGACTATTTTAATTTATAGATTCATGAATTCATGGAATGACATAAATTAATTAAGTAATCTAATGCTATTTCAATCTGAATATTTATGTGTTCTTGGTATGACATAAATAAATGAAGAAACAATGTTATTTACATTATTATAAAGTAATAAATTAACTTGAAATTACTATTGAAACCAAAAGATGGTGTTCATAATTACTTTAGTTAAACATGTTTATGTTTCATTGTAAAGATATAAACATAAAGTCTTTTAATTGTTACAAGACTTATAATAAAGTAAGACGTTATCTTGTTGTGTTTTTTAATTAAGACATGTACATGAAGTTATTAAATTGTTAAATGACTTATAACGTATAGTGGGATTATAACAGTTAATGTTTTCTTGTAAAGACATGGACATGAAGTGACTTTGTAAAAAGTACTTGTGTTATAAAGCATGTAATTAGCTTGAATATTATTATACCATTAAAATGAATTAGTTGGTAAATAGACAAGTCAAATGAATATGGTTATCTTTAATATTGTTAGATTGTCTTACAATATTAATACTAATGAAATATCAAATGTTTATGGTATGTTCAGTTAGGAAAATCAAACTCTTATTATATTGTTTAATTAAAGATAACTATGACTTCTTTTCTTCCAAAAGTTATCAAGGTTAGAATGTTGAGTATGACTTGGACATATTTAATAAAACTCCAACATAGAAGATTAATAAGACATTATCATATGATGGAATGTAATGAATATGATGAATCACATTAAGTCTTAAATTGAAGTTTTAAATTTGTTTAACTGCTTATGAAGAGGTTATTAACAAAGTTATGTCAGGAACTATCAATAAGTATTTGTAATATCCCAAAAGAGAACATTGTATTGTTTCTTTATTTGCTAAGTATTTAAAGATAGTCTTTAAATTACTAAAAGCAAGTGGGAGTTTTGATCTTTAAAAGATAAAATTATAAGATACATAATCTTCTAAAATACACTAGTAAATATCATGATTAAGTTTGACATTTGAATGTTAAATCTCAACATGATAATAAAGGTTGACATTTAAATGTTAAATCTCAAGATGATGGAATTATCATTCATAGAATAGCAATATATCTCAGATATTTGATTAATATGCTGAGGACTATGAGTTATAGGATTATTGTAAACCTGATAATCATTATGATACATTACCAAATATGAAATTGGGTAAAGTATACATGATATGAATGATTAAGATGTTGTCCATAAAGATAATCAATTTTAGAAACTTGTTTTATCTTAATAGTTAGACTAGAAAATGAAGTTGAGTTTCTTCAAAGATTAGGTAACTCTTGTGGTTTTAATCTTTGTATAGAAATCATATGGACAATATTGTGCACATATTTAATGCATGTCTTATGACAAGATTATTAATCACACTTAAGCAATTAAATGTGATTGAATATTCTTTTCTAAACACATTAAATATATAAATATTATGATTGTCATATTTATGAAATTGACAATAGAATATCAAAACTCTTTCTTGAGTGATTACTTGAGCGAGGACGATAAGTAATCAAACGGAGTTTATGAATTCAAATAAATCTTTGGAAGTGTACTAAGTGCAATAATTCATGGATGGATAAATGCATGCATCTAGAAGATTACTCTTATGTTTAATTATTAAATTCATGTTTTGATTTATAATTGAAATAAGATAATTTCTAAGTATTCCTAAAAGCCAGTGGGAGTAATATGTTTAATTTCTTAAATCATATATGTTGTAGAACATATGAAACGTAATATTCCATATAAGTAAATGTTAAGTCTTAGATTGGAATGAAATCTTACTTGTAAGATTTGGGAAATAAGACATATAACCTTGGAATGAATGTTTATTGTTGAAACATGTGTGGTAAATGAATCTAATATAACATGATATATTATTTAGAAAGTCTAAATGGATATGAATGACATGAATAAAATCTAAGTATGACTCAAAGATCTTTCATGAACATCATGTTTTGTTTTATCATGCTTGATTACAAGATGATTTGGCAATATTAATATCTAATTAAAAATTTATTAGATAACTTGTGTAATATTCTAAATGAATATGTTTGATTATAGAATCACATCCTAAATCTGGAACAGCTTCCAAATTCTATAGATGAACAATTTTCAATTGTTGTGAAAATTGTCATAACCAACAGACTTGAAAGTTTGAAGGGCATCAAACATTACATAATAGATATTAAGGTTTACGGGAAGTTTTAATAACATATTGTTGTTGCATACAATGATTTTATTGAAATTGAGATGACACTCAATACTAGTTATGGTAAGGATTTTGTTCTTTGCTATATGTACTAGTTGTGCTTACTAAAAACATAAGTTGCATTATACATTAAGAGAACAAGAATACTTTAAACTTAAAAATGTTTGGAAGTTTAATTATCATAAATTGGTGGTTAAGGATGTCTCACATTTTTATGAAATATAGCATTATCAAAATAGTTGACTATGCACATATAAGAATTTCAATAGTTGAATTCTTGAAATAAGTATTCTTAAAATTCCGATAGATTAAAGTTGGATGATTTATGTCTTGTCAACAAGTATGAATGTCATTGCTTGAGACATAATTCATCAATAAGAGTTATCATGCATTGATCTATTTAGTATTTGGATAAGGGATGTTAAACAATTATTATGATAAATTGAAATACATGGTATGTTTAATTTAAAATATATTGTATCCTATATTTGTATGTTTAATCCATGAATAAATGTTATTCTAAATTGTCCGTTGTCAGTTAATAATATGGGAATATTATTAAATCAAGACAAATCTGAAGGTTGGTATAATATACTTAAAGTATATTGATGCGTAGACATGCCATTTCAGATGATATTCAATGATATTGAATATAGGACTTATCCCAACTACATAATGTTATTTTATAGATTTTGTTATTAAGTAAATCATGAGAAGTTATCCTCAGACTTGAGATGCAAGATAAGTGTCATGAATGTAGTACATTTTTGTGGAACAACTTAACGCTATACGTAACTGGTAGTCATAAGGGTTGTTTTCGAAAGTGTTACAAAATTTGTGGGTTTTGCTTGTAGTCAAGATAGAATTTGTTCCTTCAAATTTAGTTTTGGAGTTTAATACTGTTGGGCCCCTCGTAGGGTTGTCAAGATGTTTGCATGGCCGTGCCCAAGATCTTCCCTGAATATGTTCAGATGATTTGGTAATCTTGATCAATCACTAACAACGAGAAACAGAATGGTTAATTAAGGAATGACTTTAATCCATATCCTTATTAACATGGTATTAGAAACAAAAGGATAATAATAATGAGAAATCATTAAAAGGTTTTTCCAGGAGCCTTACTCGAGATCGTACTAGAGGCATCGGCGTGTTGCAAGACGCTAACCGATATGATTACACTATTAAAACATGTCTAAGTGGAGCTGTTAGATTATGGATATTATTTTAGTAGTCGTATGTTAGGATCGAACTCGAGATCACGGGATTGCACACAATACGTATGAAGAGAAAAAGAAATAATTAGTTATAAATGTTATACGTAATTATTAATAAACAAAAAACTAGTAATGGAAATTAGTATTTAATGAAAATTGACTAATGACCTGTTGACGAAGATTAGGAAAGTAATACTAATGAATATTTGGAAACAAGGGAAGGTTCCGGAATCCCTTTGGGATTACATAACCGATCGGCCAAGGGGGTTCTCCACCTCCTTTGTCCCTTGAGCTCCAAGTTTCAATTAGTATATATACAAACACAAGATGTATTGTTTTCTCATAACTTGTACACACACATCTTGGTGTTTTTCTCTCCTTCTCTTTGTCTTAAATCGATCCATCCAAAACAATCCCCAAGGGATTCGATTTTCATAAGATCAAATAAGTTTTGTGTTTTATTTACTTGCATAAACTTTTAATTGAATTAGTACGTGTGTACAAGAACGCGATTCAAACACACTATTGTTTGATTCTTGGATTGAATTACAAAAGAGGTAAGGGGTAATTCTTATAATCCACATAAACCCTAATTAGGGTTCTTGATTTGAAGCATTGCATTAAGTGATTCTTGTTCGGGCTAGAATCACAAAGGTATGTTTACTATTTACATTTGATTAATTAATTACATGTTATATGATCTTGTTATAATTGCTTCCGCTATGCTCACTTGATGTGTTTGGTTTATTTTATATGAATGTCATGATATCATAATTCCAACAATAGTGTTGTAAAGAGATATATACAAGTGAATGTTTGTTAACCCTAGCTCATACACATTAGTTTGATATTGGCCCAACTTAGCCCACTTTCTCACATAGATTTTCTTGTTAATAAGATAAGTGTCCTTTGTTCTCTTGGATGAGTCTCATAATAATGATAATCTAAATTTTAACTTATGTTATAGATGCGTTATTGTTATTTTGGATGAATCTAGTAATAATGATAATATGAGACAAAAAAAATGCAAAAAGATGGCCATTCCACCGTATCAACTAAAGGTATTTTAGTAAATTAAAATTATTTAACTATTAATAATTTTTACGGTCAACTGAAAGTTGGACTAAATCCAAAATGGATGTTTTACTTTTTGACCAAATCCTAAACTTTTTAGAAATAAATGATCGGTTTTGCTAAAAAATAAATTAATTAAACTACTATTTTTATATTTAAAGTAATTATGTATTTAACACACAATAAATGAATATACAAGTTATCTCAAATAACAAATTTTTTCTATATTTAAAATAGTCACATATTTAATGTACAATAAATAAATTACAAATTACCTTTTATATTAATCATAATTATTGGTTTAACAAGGCGATATTTATCAAAACCCATAAATGATATACCCAACAAGTCACAAAGAATAAAAAAAGTAGTAAACCCTTCATAATAATTATACTAATAAATAAATAAATAAAGTATAAAAATTAATATGTTTACAAATATACATATATAAACATATGAATTAGGGGCTTGATGACATATCCTATAAATGAAATAAAATGTTGTATGATTGTAAAAGATCTATAAAATCTATAAAGAAATCTTGTTTAACTCTTTTCTTATTTTCTTGTTTAACTCTTTTCTTATTTTTCCATGGATTTAGATGACTGATGACAAAAGTGGTATACACCTAAAAAAAATACCATTTCGTTCGCAATACCTTATTTTTCCTACTATTAAAATATTGGCTCCGACGATATGTGACATAAACCTGTATGATGAATATCTCAGAAGTGGCACAAAACACATAAACCACATGAACAAGAAAAACTGCACTTTATCAGAAGGTATCACATGAACTATGGGGCACTAACTACCCATTAGATTAACAAAAGCAAGATAAGCGTATATTACCATGTCTATGTCGTAAAGAATATGTACGCAACCACCAAACTCTAAGGCAATTTCCTGTCTTGAAATAATCGAGACTTCGCGAGTGCAAAGTTTAATAAAAAATACAGTATATTTTAGGTCTTCCATGTCCTCCCACATCATACTAGTCGTATTTAGTTTAAACAAATGCGTATCACCAATTGCTTTCATCATCTCATCTTCATAAGCTAGTTCAATGTAGAACAAATCTCTACTAGATCGTTAACAACTTCCATCCATAATGTTACAAAAAAACATCCTTACGTTATATCACAAAGTATATATCACATGGTGAGGCTAAAAAATGTTAAGGAAAAAATTACTACTTTGTTTTATTATACTAACAATAGCGGTGATAACATTTACAAACAAAAGGAATAACCAACTAACCTGTGCTAATATTATGAAAGTAGTCTAACACACATTTGGAAATGTTGGTAATTTGGGGTTTCAGATCATCGACATTTTGTGTCAAAAAGATAAGAACCGAGCAAACAAAAATCATTTATGTAGTTCGTGTCTTACAAAAACACAAAAACCAAACCCATCAAACTTTAAACCAAGACATTCAAGAGAATCGAAAAGGGTTTTTGTTCCTATGAAGAAATGAAGAAAAAGAGGTGATTTTTTGTGTGTAGTGGTGGCTGCAAGTTGTGTGAGTGTTTAGGTAATATAATCTTGTAAAGGGATGCAAGTGCATGTTTGTTAACCCTAGCACATACACATTAGTTTGATATTGGCCCAACTTAGCCCACTTTCTCACATTCACTATATGTGTTTGTTAATAAGATAAGTGTCACTTGGATATGTATTCCGCATGAATTGTATATGTGGTTTTGGTAGATAAAAAATTGTGTTTCCAGAAAAGGAAAAAAAAGGCTTTGCGCGCACTCTGCCACTTGTAGATACACGAGAGCCACTAGGAGGTTGTGCACGTAACGCTTGTGGACCATGTATTCCTTGTCGAAGGATTACAAAAAGTCATAAGTGTCTAGTGACTGAGTCATGTCCCGATATTTACTATCATGTTCCATAAGGATGATATCTACTATCATCCTAACTTTTATTTTAGCGTGTGACAGCTTCTATATATATCGATGTCTTAAAGTTCTTCTATAGAATTGTTGAATTTGTATGTCTTAGTTTTTGTGATTATATTCTTTCTGGTGAACCTGTATGGTTTGTTATGACAATATGCAACCATTTGACAGTAAATGTTTAATGTAATATATCACATTAATATGGGATATATAGCTCCACAGATCCATGTCTTGAACTGATTTGGTCTAAATGACTATTATATATATTTTAATCACAAATTATACGTTCAAGTCCGGTCAGGGACGGTTATTTGACTATATTTTGATCACAAAATACAAAATGAGAATTAAACATGAGGCCTTAAAGTCACATTTACTGTTATCAAGACAAATGGACTGTAACTCGTCTTTTCGAGACCAGGTTTCAACCCTTACTAGGCGTAATCCAGTCTCAAAAAGTAACCATTTAAAAGTTCACCACATTCGATCTCATTCTGGTCCTTTATCATGTTCCAGTAGATTAAAAGCAACAAGCCCTTAAAACTACACACCCACAAAACTGAACTGCAGTAGAGAAGAGCATTAAAACCACTTCCCTTGTAAGAAACTTACCATATACACGTGAAAAGTTCCCAAATCCATTTATAAAGAAAATTCTAGTATAGGGCAATTTCAACAACAGATTCTCTCTACAATTCTCCTCAAATCAACCTCTTATCAAACCTCTTTTCACTTCCATTGGCTAATGGTAAGTGACTACGTATGGAGACAACCCGGTATGACAAACTTGAGAATGAAGTAAAATTCCCAGACTTGTGACTTACGCTTGTACTATCCTGATTAAGAACCTATACTGAGCACAACAACGTTACTCCTTACAATATAAGTAGTGGCATATACCCAACCATCCATCCTTTATTGTATATTCTTGAACAATCCACAACCTTTTGTGACACTGAGCACTAGAACGTAACTCCTTAAAGTGATAGCTATTGTGAGCATTAAGAACCAACTTATGCATTTATAGATCTCACACATAGCTAGATGTCCAAGTCTTAATTACTATTCCATAAATGCTCAAACAAGGATCTTCAAAAGTCTTGCATCCAACCAACCCCTAGACTTTGAGATACTAAGTACACACACCCGTGAAACATCACTTCAAGCTCAAATAAGTAATAAACAAATAATCCCCATAGTCACATTTGATATTCATTGAAGCTTTAGCCGTTTGAACTTTCAATCCACCAAAAACTTTTGAAACTTAGTCCACCAAAAATTTTTGAAAATTTTCACCAAGAAAAATTATCTAGAATGTATTGATCTCGATAAAATTATCTAGAATGTGTTCTCGATAAAATTATCTAGAAGTGTTCTCAAAAAGAGTTCTTGAAAAGTATTCTTGAAAAGTGTTCTCGAAAAGTGTTCTCGAAAAGTATTCTCGAAAAAGTGTTCTCGAAAAGTTTCACCGAACTTTCTAAATTCTACTATTTAGGGAGTATACCACGAGTCGAAGTATTTTCTCACTTATACAAGCAAGGGAAACACTGAGTAAGCAACGGTAACACTTCAGGATCAACAGGGAGTAATCTCGAAAATTTAGGGTTTAGTGTTCTCAAAAATTTGGTATTCTCGAAAATTAGTACAATTGTGTTATCGAAAATTTTGGTAGATTTTGATTTTGCATAAAGCACACCCAAATGAAGTTTGTATTTCAAGATTCTTGTACTTCTAGCCTTAAAAACATCAAATCTTGAAGAAAGTATCAAATTAACCTTGATGATTTTTGTGATAATTTTTAAATTCTCGATAAATAGTACAAAATCAAGTACGAATTTTAAAGCTTGAATCTTTAAAAAAGATTGAAACTTTCTTGTTAGAAAAAGGTTTATAACACTAGGTTGCAATAAAAAAAGTGTTAAAACCAAAGAAAAACAAGAAAAGTAAGGATCTTTTTAGAAAAAAATTGAGTATAAAACATGTAAAAAGATTTGAACCACAAAAATCAATGATATAACAACACCATGAGCTCCGATACCAATTGTAGGACCGATAATATGTAAGATTCATGTGGTTCGGGAGGTCGAGGTTGATCAAAGTATATGAAATCCATGACTAGTTTTAGAGAGAGAAAGTAGAGAGAGGAAGAGGTGAAACTAAGATGGTATTATTAAGGATAAAATGGTTACACACTCACACTCCTAAAGTGAAGTCTTGAGGGGTTTATATAGGGCAAACATAAGACAACTATTACAATATTACATTAGTAGTCCCTGGGTTATACACATACTAGTTGTCTACTCCAATTCACGTAAATATCGCTCAGCTTCATTTCTAACATTTTGTGATATATATCTCTCGGATATGAGATCCTCCACAATTCACCTTCGTGAGATGCATCGCCTGCATCTCTCTTATTTTTATATTACTACCCTATTAATTGTTATTTTTGTCTTAATAGTCTTATTTATTTATTTATTTATTTATTTTTAATTAAATTTAGCTTTCTAAACAGGATGATTTCTATCCCTGTGATTCTTTTTGGCTTTTACAGTTCCTGTGTCCTTGATGTTATTACTACTGAAGTTGTTGAGACACCTTCTGTATCGGTATCTGATTCTGAGGGGGCTGTTGGTGGTTGGACATGTGTGGCTATTCGAGCTTTTCAAGCTACATATATGATTATGTGATTTTTACTACTGGTGAGGCGGCTGCCCACTATGAAGTTATGAATTACTACATAGTTAATGGATATTTTTAGGAAACAGACGTACAGATTAAATTAGGTTTTATGGATATTTTTAGCAAATGGATGCGTTTGATGCAAATGAGTTTTTATGAATTACTACATAGTTAATGGATGTCTTGATGCAAATGAATATATTTTTAGCAGCTCCTTGTGATGTTTTTGAATACTTAAGTGGTATATATTATATTTCAATTAGTTGTAAGATTACATGTAGTGTTTTGAGGTTTTGGTTTGTTGCTGATTTTTGTTAAATTGGTGGTGGTTTGTTGATGTTCTTTGACCCTTTTACAAGTGAGATGTCCTTTGAGTTACCTCATACAGATATCCTTAGTTTCTCTGACCCTAGTACTCCCGATTGCATGGTGGTTGAAATTACATTATATACAAAGTTGTGTCTACATTGATTCTAGGTACGGAACCATTCTGGCGTATCATTTTTATCCATGTTTGGGGTGTTAAGATGTTTTACTTTGTAACATTCTATAACCGAGATCTTTATGCCTTGAGGGATGATGGAGGACTTGATTTCAATTATTTTTGCAGCGTTACAGTATTGTGAATACTGAGAGTAATAGAGGCACATAGTTTATTTATTTATTTATTATTTGTATTTTTTTTTTCTCTTCTACTTTAACGGCATGAATGGTACCCAGCTAACATAGTCATCAGTGATCATGTAAGTTTAAATAAACATTTCAGATCACATCATTAGAAGTTGAACTTATTATATGCTCATGAATATCCTCTACACATGGCGTTTCATTTGTTACAGTTTCCTATTTGTCCTGGTCTCATGTAGATTTGGTTTTCATCTAATAGTCTTCTTTTCCTAATTGAAAGAAAATATTTAGGGAAGCCCTTGTATACCAAAAAAACAAACAAACCTCTTTTTCCCGCCTGATTTTCCAGTCGCCATACTCAACTGTCTTTTGTTAGTGAACAGGTAATTTTCAAGCTTCTTGTATGGTTGATATGCTTTTATCGCTATTGGTGCGTGAATTCGACATACTTTTGCAGCTAAACAGCCTGGAGGATGGGAATACTCGATCCGTAACAACAATTTAGGATGTGGGAAGACGCCTTTGGAGCTAACTTTAGTCCAAACCTGAGCCATAATGAAATGATTCCTGAGGTTGATTCAAGGCTACCAAATAAGGTTGTTGAACGCGTCTTTTCGAGAATATTAGATTTTAAAATATCTATTTTTAAATCATTATTCCCAAGGCAGCAAGATCCATTTCAGATAAGGCGATAAAATCATATCCATATGTAACATTTACATATTTCTTTTGTATCAATGTTTAAATGCACGCTATCTCATATATCCGTTTGTCCGGTCACAGTTACAAAGAAGACTCCCGCAAAACCCTGAAGCTGCTGTAAAAGTCGTTTAAGGAAAAAGGTACGTTAAAACTTGTCAAATAACACATGCTTATAATCGTGACCAAAACAGCGAGACTAAATATTTGGAATTTTTTATAGGCATATGTTCAACAACTTGAATCAGGACGAATGAAATTAGCGCAGTTGACAAGAACTCGAAGGGCTCGTCAACAGGTCAGGTTTCTTTCTTTTTCTAACAGACATGGAAAAATTTTAAACTCTCCTAATTTCCAACTGAATCTGAATTGTGAGCAATTAATTGGTTAATTACAGGGCGTGTACAGAGGCTTAGGAAGCACTATATATATTACTAACCCAGGAATTGTTACATTTGAAATGCAGTATGATTTGTGGCTTGAAGAGCAACGTAAAAAAGATGACGAGCTTAGGAAAGTGTTGATGACTTATACAAGCGAAACAGATCTTAGAATATTTGTCAGTAGTGGTTTCAGCCATTACTATAATCTTTTCCGGATGAAGACTAGTGCTGCTAAAGCTGATGTGTTCTATCTAATGAATGGGTTACGACTCCCGTAGAGTGGTATTTTTCAATGAATTGATGGTTTTCAACCATCTCAGCTCTTATATGTAATCTCTCATTTATGTTGGAAGAAGATAGATCTAGAGTAGACGGGTCAAATGTGCTGAATGTCAACCAATGAGTACATTTTATGTCTAAAACCAATGAAATCACCTTATTCAAATAAGGGTTTTTCTTTTTAGTAAAATAATATCCTTTGTAATCATATTTGAAGCTCTTATCCTTCATTAAAAAAAAAGTTAAAAACTTTAGGATATATGTGGGACGTGCATCTATCTGTTGCTATATGTACGCTATAGTGAGTTCAATGCTGAATTTTCATAATCAAAATTACGTATACAGGTATGGATGGCAAGGTTGATAATGTGAGGCAATTAGATATTTAAAGGATTGTTCGGGTTTGTGTTTTGTAAATGATAATATATGCTATTTATTTATTAATATATGTTAGTTTCTCAGTTTTAGATAATCAATTTCATAGCAGCTAAGGGTAAATTAAAGTTTCATATTTACTTCTTAACCTAATTTGAGAGTCTTTTACGTCTATTCACGTGACGTCAAGTCCTTTTTGATTAGTACACCTATCATTTCTCAAATGATCAAAAATTACTTTACACTCTCTCATATCTGATTATGACAACTTCAAAAATTATAAGTCCATCAAAAGAATAGTAGCCGCAGACCGGCAACCAAGAGTTGCACACTTGCATGTTCTATTTCTTTATACACCATCTGATATCTGTGTACTCTTGTCACTTAAGGCCGCAACCGCGCAATGTAGTGTGTCGTTTTTAATATGATATGAATTTGGCATCATGTGGGATGTGTATCTATTTGTTCCTATATGTAGTCTATTTTGATTGGCTTTAAAACTTGATATAGTTTAGGTTATATCTATGTCTCGTGTCCAGTTTTAGCATGACCATATGGACATTAAAGTGTTGTGCTATATATGGAAACACAAATTTAGATCTCTTTTTTTGTTTGTAATTCTGCAGATTGTTTCTCCATACAAAAAATCTTGAAGCTCTGAGAATATGCTCGAGGGGATCTCTTATTCGCCTATGGATCCTGCATGTTGGGTTGTATTCTGGTAGCAGGTTTTTGCAGTGAAGTTGTAAAAGTAACTTCAGAAAGTATATTCTAGACAAAGCTTGTATGGTCTTTTATTATTTTTTATTTATTTATTTATTTTTATTATTTTTATTTATTTTTCCTTTTAAAGTTTGAAAATACATGTTACCAGTGGTATACTCGTCATTTTTTAGCAACTTAGGAGCATCTGTTGTTGAAATTGCCGTATACTAGAATTTTCTTGATTAATGGATTTGGTAAATTTAGTATTCCCGTTTGCGTGATTGCATATCATATATGGTAAGTTTCATATAACGGAAGTGGTTTTAAACTTTTTGTGGGTGAGTAGTTTTAAGGGCTTTTTGCTTTTAAACTACTGGAACATGATACAGGACCAGAATGAAATCGAATGGGGTGAACCTTTGACTGGTTACTTTTCGGGATTGGATTAGGCCTAGTAAGGGTTGAAACCTGGTCTCGAAAAGACGAGTTTCAGCCCAAGGCGCTATCAATCTCTATGGTCATTTTGTCTTGATGAGAGTAAATGTGACTTTAAGGCCTCGTGTTTAATTCTCATTTTGTATTTTATGATCAACCGTCCTTGACCGGACTTGAACCAATAGTTTGTGATCAAAATATAGTCAAATAACCGTCCTTGAACCTATAATATAGCCATTTAGACCAAATCAGCTCAAGACATGGTTCCAAACATATAATTTGGTTCAAGACATGGATCTATGGGGCTATGTCCTCCATTTAATGCGATATATTATGTTAGACATTTACTGTCAAATGGTTGCATATTGTCGTAACAAACCATACAGATTCACCAGAAAGAGTACATTCACAAAAACTAAGAAGACATACAAATTCAACAATTCTATAGAAGAACTTTAAGACATCGATATGTCTAAACGCCGTCACACGCTAAAAAAAAAAAGTTAAGATGATAGTAGATATCATCCTTATGGAACATGATAGTAAATGTCGGGACATGACTCAGTCACTAGACACTCATGACTTTTCATAATCCTTCGACAAGGAAAAGATGGTCCATAAGCGTTACGTACACAACCTCCTAGTGGCTCTCGTGTATCTACAAATGGTAGAGTGCGCGCAAAACCCTTCACTATTTTTTTTTTTCTTTTCTTTTTATTTTCCTTTTCTGGAAACGCAATTTTTTATCTACTAAAACCACATATACAATTTAGGCATAATTACATGTATATCCTTGAAAATTTTAAAAATTACATATATATCCTTTTTACTTGTTTTTAATGCATAAAGTACAATGCTTTTAATAAAAAAAATCTAGTGAATGTGAAAAAGTGGGCTAAGTTTGGCCAATATAAAACTAATGTGTATGGGCTAGGGTTGATCAAGCATACACTTATATATATCCCAACTTTAACCTAAACACTCACTCAACTTGCAGCCACCACTACACACAAAAAAAATCACCTATCTTTTATCATTTCTAACAAAAACCCTTTCTCGATCCTCTTGAATTTCTTGGTTTTAAGTTTGATGGATTTGGTTTTTATGTTTCTGTAAGACACGAACCGCAGAAATGATTTTTGTTTGCTTGGTTCTTAACTTCTTGATGCAATATGTCGATGATCCGAAACCCCACATCACCAACATTTACAAAAGTGTGTTAGACTACTTTCATAATTTTAACACAGGTTAGTTGGTTTTTCCTTTTGTTTGTGAATATTATCACGCGCTATTGTTAATATAATAAAACACAGTAGTAATTTTTTTCTTCAGATTTTTTTAGCTTCACCATGTGATATATACTTTGTGATATAATGTAAGGTTGTTGTTTGTACATTATGGATGGAAGTTGTTAAGGGTAAGGGTAGTTTATCTTGTTTTTGTTAATCTAATGGGTAGGTAGTGCCCGTTAGTTCATGTGATACCTTCTGATAAAGTGCAGTTTTTCTTGTTCATGTGTTTTGTGTTGCTTCTGAGATATTTGATGACACGTAAATATGCAGGTACGTATCACATGGCCGAAGAGTTGGGTATACACCATCTATGTATACCTACAATCTAGTATCACTAACTAAGATTAGTAACTTACGTATATAATGTCTAATAAAAACACGATTAGTCGTGCTAAGGGGTAGAATAAGTATATATCTGCTGTTCCCCTACATGTAACTCATATTCGTCATATGGGTTTACGTCACATATCGTCAGAGCCTATGTTTTAATAGTAGGAAAAATAAGGTATTGCGAACGAAATGATATTTCTTTTAGGTGTATACCACTTTTGTCATCAGTCATCTAAATCAATGGAAAAATAAGAAAAGAGTTAAACAAGATTTCTATATAGATTTTATAGATCTTTTACAATCATACACCATTTTATTTCTTTTATAGGATATGTCATCATACCCCCAATTCATATGTTTGTATATGTATATATGTAAATATATTAATTTTTATATTTTATTTATTTATTTATTAGACAAAAATACACCGTTGGTCCCTAAACTTTCCACGAAACATCACAAGGCACCTTAACTTTTTTTTAGTTGCCAGGCGTCCAAAACTTGAGATTTTGAGTCTGAATGCGTCCCTCCACCACTATTTGCTGTTTTGTTTTGTTTTTTGTGAAGGGCATAACGGTCATTTCATATATTTGCTTGTAATCAAGAACTTTTTATTCCTTTGTATTTCAATTCTCATTATTAATGTAATATGTTTGTGAGTAAGTGGTCACATCGTTAGGCATTCAATTACTCATGTCAAATAAACTGTTAACGTTTCAAATTTATTTCAGACGTTTCAAAATGGATCAGCATTAGCTGAAGTGATTAAGTTGGATTGATCTGATTATACCTTATGACTTTTTCATTTACAAAAATTTGACAATAATACAGGAAGACATACACTAATTGCAAATTATTAGCTTTATATAAATGCCGTTGAAATTGGTACCTTTAGTCAATCTGATCTAATTTCCATGCAGTTCTGGTAAATCCACCAAATAATGTGGACAATTTCAAGGCACTTTTCAAGATGTCCAGGAAGACGTTTAACCACATACGCTCCCTAGTAAAAGATCACATGATGTCTCTACCTAGAAGCTATAGATTTCAGGATCGTAAAGAAGTGTCTCTGAACGATCAAATTGCCATAGCTTTAAGGAGGCTGAGCTCAGTCGATCCAACAATAAACATTGCGGATTTATTTGGAACAAACGAACTAAATGTCTTGGACATCACATGGAGGTTTGTTGAGGCATTGAAGGCATGTGGACGCGACCATATTTCATGGCCAAGAGATATGGCTACCATAAAATCGAACTTTGAGAAAGCTGGAGGTATGCCAAACTGTTGTGGTGCAATCGAGACTGCTTATCTAAAAATGTACCCACATGATTCTGAAGGTGACACCACTGTATGCCTTGATAGCGAGAAGAAAGATAGTATGATACTACAAGTCATTGTGGACCACAAATTGCGGTTTGTTGATGTAGTTACTGGATGGCCTGGGTCTATGACTAAAGAAGACATCCTTGTAAGATCTCAAATCTATAAATTCGTACAATATAGAGAGAGGTTGGATGTCCTTTGCGAAGGAACTGAACTTAGAGAATATTTTGTTGGAGGGCTTGGCTTTCAGCTTCTTCCATGGTTGATGACTCCATACAAGAAAAAAGAAATGTCAGAAGATGAAACTGAATTTAACAAGAAACATTCAGCAACAAGATTAGTTGCTAATCGAGCATTGAACAAGCTTAAGAATGTTTGGGCGGTTATTGACGGTGGCGTCCTGGTAGGAATAAGCTGCCAATAATCATTCTTTCATATTGTTTACTTCACAACATTGTAATCAACATGGAAGGAGATGGGACATCGGATGATTTAATGGTGTCAAGTGAACCAGACCCTATGCATCATCCAGAGAGAAGTGAGTCGCAGGACAAAGTTGCTGTGGATGCCAGAGACAAACTGTGTCTCTACCTAGCAGGGAAACTTCCTTGATCAGGCATGTTCAAGACGTTACAGTTATTTTCTTTTGGCATTTTAAGATTATGGATTTCTGTTTATGCTCCTTTCTTTCAAACTGAGATTTATTTACCAATATGAAATGACCGTTATGCCCTTCACTAAAACAAAACAAAATAGCAAATAGTGGTGGAGGGACGCATTCAAACTCAAAATTTCAAGTTTTGGACACCTGTTGACTAAAAAAAGTTAATGTGCCCTGTGATATTTCAAACCAACGGTGTATTTTTGTCTATTTATTAGCATAATTATTATGAAGGGTTTACTACTTTTATTAGTCGTTGTGACTTGTTTGGTATATCATTTATGGGTTTTGATAAATATTGCCCGGTTAAACCAATAATTATGATAAATATACAGTAAAACCTCTATAAATTAATACCCGATAAATTAATAATCTCGATAAAAGTAATAATTTGTCTAGTCCCAACTTGGACCAATACAAATTTGGATCTCAATTGTAACACCCCCAATTCAAGGATGCAGCGGAATTCAAACTGGGTGTTACTCGACGGCACAATAGTCACAATGATAGAAAACGAACTCCAATTGAGTCGTTTTGAAAAGGTTTATCATTCAAATTATATAAATATCAGAGATTACAAAATGAGGTCCCAATTGGTTCCATGTTTACAATGTATAATAAATGAGTTTTGAATGATAATAAAATTTATAGCCCTCTTGAGTATCCGTGCCCTTCCGTTCCATCCTTGATCGTCATGAACCTGAAATACATGCTTGAGAGGTCAACACAAAGGTTGAGTGATATTCATAGAGTTTGTTAAATCGATTGAACACAATATGTTGGTAGTGTGAGTTATAGGCTCACACCAATGTTTGGAAAACAAAACAGGTAGGCTACGTTATTATACGCCCGGAACATGTATTATACACTAAGCTTATGACACCATAACGTTAACGTGTACCAATATCGATCGGCAGATTTATCCCGGTAGGTACTTTGCTAACATACCTAAATCTCAAATATTAATGCATTTGTTTGAACTTAGTCAATACAAATGGGATTCGTCAATCCCAATAGGCCTATTATTAATATTCGCGCTCACTATTGCTAGTGACTAAATGGTTCATAATAAAGGATCTCGGTTTAGCAAGGATGGTACTTAGTGATAATAGAACAATCAGGTAAGCAAACAATTTAAAAACATTGTGCTCGGTTATAAATAGCATGTATTCCCCCCCAAGGATTTGTAAAACAATTAAGTAATCGAAAGTGGGGCTATGAACTCACCTTAAGTAAGATAGCAAGTAATGAATGTAACGGTCGAATCGCGAAGGTTCTATGAGCAACCTATAATAGAATGTCGCGACTTAGGATTGGAGTAAAGAATATAACGGAGTGCCTATATATATATCTTGCATTAAGTCCATGATGTGGTATGATGTATATTGTAAGTCTTTGAAAGTAATGATTCATGAAACATGTATGTCTTGTATATCGTTTACTACCGTTCGGGCCGACATAATTCAGAAGTCATGTTAGTAAGCGTTCGAGGAGCCAGGACACTTTAACTCGTAAATCCACAACTCAACTCGACGGCTTACATAATGAACTCCTCACATGAGGCTCCCTACTATTGTAGTAGTTGATGAAATATATAGATATAAGTTTTGATCCGAAAGGTTACATGTCCGATATTTGAATAAACTTATGAAAGTTTATTTGTACATGAAGATTGTTATTAGGGGTAGTTTCATAAGTCTTGAATGACCATTTTCTCTTGGTAAAATCTCATGGTTTCCTTTTAAGTGAAGTAGATCCAAATTGTATGTTCAAGTTATCGCCAACTCTTGTTTCATGTTTACGCCTATGTAAGTTTACTTGGTCATTTCGTCATGGCCTAGCCATGACCTTTGGTCATTGTTCCATGGTCTTGAGACTCAACCTTGGCTCTAGCCATGGTTGTGTCTTGATTCTAGGTCATAAGACCCCTTTGGTCTTCATAAACCATAACTTATATGTAATGACTTTGGCTAAAAATGGGCTGTTTAGAATTTGAAGAAATTTATCACTCAGAAAGCGTTTTTAGGGCTCGAGCTTCTTTATTCCTGAACGAAAACGTCGTTCCGGACAACTTTCGTGTTTTAACTTTTTGATGAATCGGACCAGAAGTGTGACTTTCAAAACCCAAATTTGATCAGGAAGCTATTTGGCAGTTTTGCCGGAAATCTTTGGTAATTTCAAATCGCCATAACTTTTGACTCGTATACTCGTTTTGGGTGGTTCAAATTGCTATGGTTTCCTTGTTAGGTCCTCTACCACAATATGTAATAATCAAATATCATATTTTTACCATTTTGGTCGTGGTTTTCCAAGAAAGTCACTAGTTTGCTTGTTTTAGTAACTTGTTGTAACAATCAATAACAATAACTTGTTTTGCTCACTTTTATACATCATGGACATAACTACAAGACATAATATAGCAAGAATAACATGTAAATAACATGAACATGATTATTTAACAAGAATCAAGTTAGGGTTTGGCTCACAACTTTTGGCTTTCAAAGATGAAAGGAAGTTAACATGTAAGGATAGGACTTTGATAGACTTGCTTCAACCCTTTTTCACTTCATGCAATCTTTCTACCCTTGGTATTCATGAAAGATGGATGATGAAGGTTTAGGTGACTTGAGTGGATTCAAACTCAAGAGAAATCACCAAGTATATGAAGTTATGGAAGTGTTTGATTACTAGAAACTAAGCTAGGGTTTCTATACTTGAACTTCACTTGAATCTTGCTAGAAATTAGAAGGAAATGAACTAAGGATGAGAGGGATTTGGGGTTGGGGATGCACGGCACCAAAAGGGGGGAATGGGGGCTTTTATAGTCCAAGTTAGGAAGCTTACTAGGAAGGTGTTACAACTTGGTGACCAAGTTGTAATTAAGTGTTGATTTTAGGGGTAAATTCATGAGTTGAAGCCACATGGAGATGACTCCCCCCCCTAGGCCGGTTTCAAGACCTTGGAGAACAAGGGTTGGACTTTGGATGATATTATCCAAGATATCTAGTGTGTTTTGACTCCGAAAACTGCAAACCGTAAGTTGTTACGCCTCAAAACGTAAAACCGGGTGTCGTAAAATTATGGAATTTGAAAGTATTGATAAACATGTCAATAAGTTCCATAATAAAATATAAAATGAGTGGTAGGTTCCATTTGGGTGTAAAACCCTGCTAAAAACTGGAAACACGGGTCTAAAACGCGTAATTCGCGTAAAACGCTGAATATTGCGAAAAATTGAGAAAAGTAAAATGTTACTTTTCTAATGTTATAAAAATGATTTAAAATGACTTATAATGTCTAGACTGGGCTCAGTCTAGTGTCGGTTGGTATTAAATGTCTTTTAGACATCAAACTGTAAGCCTAAAAATCACGAAATGACTTATAACATCAAGGGATCATTTTTGGTCAATGGAGGAGGGAAAGAATATGTTGACTTTTTCTAATAAGTTGAAAACTCAAATCTTCTTAGAAACTCGTTTTGTGATCTAACGGTTAATCGCCCAAACGGTTAAGCGTGCTCATGCGGGATTAGTACAGGCTTGGGTGACCTGCTGGGAAGTTTTTGGTCATATTTTTCTCAGTCACGATTAATTCTCAAATAAATCATGAGTGTGCAAAATATTTTACTGATGTGGGGTCACCTGACGGGGTTGAATTTCGTTGTGCATAGAATTTCTGATTGACGTTTTACCCTAAAACGTGTAATTCCTTAATAACTTTCACGAAAATGAGCTTATGAATGTCAAACTTTTAATTTGTCATGGAAATGATTTATCACTCGAGAATATCAAATAAAAATCAACTTTCGGGAAAGTTTCGGGAAAAATGAATAGTAAAAGTGAATAGTAAAATTTTTCCGGGAATGGTAATTATCCTGAAAAATGTGAATTGTTACAGTCTCTACCCCTTACGGGGAACTTCGTCCCGAAGTTCTATGTGTGTCATATGTTGGAGTGGTGTCGATAAAGATGTGTGGTTACTTATGAGGACCAAAGTCTGGGATTTCCGGTAATGTAATTTGATTTGTCATTTCAGTGTATGGTGTAGGATGAGGCTTCCTTTTATGTAGGAAAGGTATGGTAATAGTCGAATATCAAAGGAAATTGATATAGCAGTCGAATATTAATAGGAATCGATATAGTAGTTGAATATCAAATAGAACTTGATATAGTTAAATATCAAAATGGAAATTGATATAGTTGTCAAGTATCAATAGCAATTGATATAACAGTTGAACAACAATAGCAATTTACATAGGAATCCAATAAATGGAAATTGATATAAGAATCGAATCATGGAATAAGCGTTGAACATGCGGTTGGACCAAGTCCTGTTTGAATTGTACGGCTGCCCATGCATATGGCTACATGGCTTCACAACGAGTTTGGTATGACTGCGCATGCGTATGGTTACATGGCCCCGTAATGAGTTTGGTACGACTGCACATGCATATGGTTACATGGCCTCGCAATGAGTTTGTTTGTTATTGCACTATCATTATGAAAACCAAAATGTAAACCTCGTACTAATGGAAATTGGGATAGTCGTTGCAATCATAGCCTAGTAGGTAATCGGTTGTTGTACCTAGTGTTTATGTCATGGTTTGAAGCGATGTCGGTGAAAGATAGGATTTCTTGTGGCGAATAAAATGTAGGTATCATGCCATACCCGAGCAATGTAATGTAGGTATCAAGCCATACCCGAGCAATGTAATGTAGGTATCAAGCCATACCCGAGCAATGTAATGTAGGTATCAAGCCATACCCGAGCAATGTAATGTAGGTTGACTTCATACTTATGTTATTTCGGATATAATTAAGCCCACTTGTTTATAATTCTTTATTTACATAGAGAGGCATCCCAAACAATGTAACTAAAGGAATATAAACGTATGGTTCGATGATTTATAATTTCTTTATTTAAATGAAAAGGCATCCCAATCCATTCAAATAAGGACATTATAAATCATCCTACTCAAGAATTCCCGACACAACATTCATACTTAGCCGGTGAGTTACAAGGTAGTGTATTACGAGATGATACTGGTGTTCCAAAGGTACAAGATGAATATTCAAACTTGTAAAGCTGATGAGGGTACTTGTGGTGTAACTAAGGATGATTTGAGCTTTACAAGTGCATCAAGATCTGTTAATGAGCTTGTGTTTGTAACGATTGTGAAGATAATGATGTGATATGTTAATGAACAAAAGTGTGTAGTGTATGCTTAACATTAATACTCTTAGGTATCGATGTTGAGTTTGCTTTAAAAATCTTAAGAGATTTTTAAAAGTTTATGACGGAATGGTATCCTAAACAGGATGGTACTTCTACGGGATGAAGAGAAGAATTGATAACTATCCAAAGATAGTCGTTCGGATTATCTCATAAATGAAAAATTTCAACAATGAAATTAGGTAACACAAATAAGGTGTTAAGATTTCGCTGAGTGGTAAGACATTATCGTGTCTCTAGATTGTTTTAATGTATTCTGGTGGTTTTATCGAGTTCATGTAGGAAATCAACCTAAACATAACCCTAGTACAACTACTCTCAGTATTTGAAAATTCTAAGTCGAATATAGTTAGTCAGACTATATTCCACTGTCCCTAGGTTAAATATAGGTGACTAGTCTATATTTAGCCAAGGTTCGATAAAATTTTCAAATACCTAAACTAGGTATACTTTTGATATGTCCGTTGCTTTCGGGAAACTGTTCATTAAACAAAGGCGATGTCAAACAATTCAGTTGCAAGTCCCGCCCATACAAGACTTGTAACCTATGTTTTCATATTCTATAGCATAGAAGATAGTAAGGGTAGATACGTATGGAAAGGAAGTTTTAAGTATTTCTAAAATAGAACATACTTGGCCAGGATCACAAACTTTTAATAATGAAGGTTTCATAAGAAAACTTTGATGAATGTAGAGAAAGTTCAGCTTTTGTCGATGATGAATTAGTTTGTCTTTTAGAAATCTCATATTTCTTGTTTTGAAATCAATAGATTGTGACGGGTTTTTGATATCATAAGAAATGATATTGATGATGTGATGGAATAATTCTAGAGACCATTTGCACAAAACACAATGTCTCGGAAGTAAGTTAGACCATTGTGCAATTCACAATGTCTGGGAAGTAGGTTAGGTCATTGTGTGACTCAAAACATTTGAGAAATGATTAAGACCATTGTATCATACAATGTCTTGGAAAATGAATGAGGCCATTGTATCTCACAATGTCTTGAAAAATGAATGAGACCATTGTATCTCACAATGTCTTGGAAAATGAATGAGGCCATTGTATCTCACAATGTCTTGAAAAATGAATGAGACCATTGTATCTCACAATGTCTTGGAAAATGAATGAGACCATTGTATCTCACAATGTCTTGGAAAATGAATGAGACCATTGTATCTCACAATGTCTTGGAAAATGAATGAGACCATTGTATCTCACAATGTCTTGGACATATAATGTTGGAGTAGGAACATGATTGGGAGAGTGTGGCTGTACCGAAATGCCTTAGAATAGGCATATACAGATATGTTCATGTAGCATAAAATGCCTAGTGTGTATATATCAATATACTTATATGTGTTCATGTAGCATAAAATGCCTAGTGTGTATATATCAATATACTTATATGTGTTCATGTAGCATAAAATGCTTACGGGGAAATGCTCAATTATGTTAAGGGTACATATATATCAATATGCAATTTTGTTTGTGTAGCACAAAAATGTCTACGGGGAAATGCTCAAAATGGGTATATATGTGAATATACTAATATGTTTGTGAAGCATAACATGCTTACTAAGTCCATAATCGTCTGGAGGATGGAAGACACGGAGAGCGGAAGGCTATAAAATGTTTTTGTTTGTGATTGTAGTTATAGTTTAGGTCTCACTTAGACCCGTTTCTCTATAACCATGGCTCTGGTACCAATCTGTAACACCCCCAATTCAAGGATGCAGCGGAATTCAAACTGGGTGTTACTCGACGGCACAATAGTCACAATGATAGAAAACGAACTCCAATTGAGTCGTTTTGAAAAGGTTTATCATTCAAATTATATAAATATCAGAGATTACAAAATGAGGTCCCAATTGGTTCCATGTTTACAATGTATAATAAATGAGTTTTGAATGATAATAAAATTTATAGCCCTCTTGAGTATCCGTGCCCTTCCGTTCCATCCTTGATCGTCATGAACCTGAAATACATGCTTGAGAGGTCAACACAAAGGTTGAGTGATATTCATAGAGTTTGTTAAATCGATTGAACACAATATGTTGGTAGTGTGAGTTATAGGCTCACACCAATGTTTGGAAAACAAAACAGGTAGGCTACGTTATTATACGCCCGGAACATGTATTATACACTAAGCTTATGACACCATAACGTTAACGTGTACCAATATCGATCGGCAGATTTATCCCGGTAGGTACTTTGCTAACATACCTAAATCTCAAATATTAATGCATTTGTTTGAACTTAGTCAATACAAATGGGATTCGTCAATCCCAATAGGCCTATTATTAATATTCGCGCTCACTATTGCTAGTGACTAAATGGTTCATAATAAAGGATCTCGGTTTAGCAAGGATGGTACTTAGTGATAATAGAACAATCAGGTAAGCAAACAATTTAAAAACATTGTGCTCGGTTATAAATAGCATGTATTCCCCCCCAAGGATTTGTAAAACAATTAAGTAATCGAAAGTGGGGCTATGAACTCACCTTAAGTAAGATAGCAAGTAATGAATGTAACGGTCGAATCGCGAAGGTTCTATGAGCAACCTATAATAGAATGTCGCGACTTAGGATTGGAGTAAAGAATATAACGGAGTGCCTATATATATATCTTGCATTAAGTCCATGATGTGGTATGATGTATATTGTAAGTCTTTGAAAGTAATGATTCATGAAACATGTATGTCTTGTATATCGTTTACTACCGTTCGGGCCGACATAATTCAGAAGTCATGTTAGTAAGCGTTCGAGGAGCCAGGACACTTTAACTCGTAAATCCACAACTCAACTCGACGGCTTACATAATGAACTCCTCACATGAGGCTCCCTACTATTGTAGTAGTTGATGAAATATATAGATATAAGTTTTGATCCGAAAGGTTACATGTCCGATATTTGAATAAACTTATGAAAGTTTATTTGTACATGAAGATTGTTATTAGGGGTAGTTTCATAAGTCTTGAATGACCATTTTCTCTTGGTAAAATCTCATGGTTTCCTTTTAAGTGAAGTAGATCCAAATTGTATGTTCAAGTTATCGCCAACTCTTGTTTCATGTTTACGCCTATGTAAGTTTACTTGGTCATTTCGTCATGGCCTAGCCATGACCTTTGGTCATTGTTCCATGGTCTTGAGACTCAACCTTGGCTCTAGCCATGGTTGTGTCTTGATTCTAGGTCATAAGACCCCTTTGGTCTTCATAAACCATAACTTATATGTAATGACTTTGGCTAAAAATGGGCTGTTTAGAATTTGAAGAAATTTATCACTTAGAAAGCGTTTTTAGGGCTCGAGCTTCTTTATTCCTGAACGAAAACGTCGTTCCGGACAACTTTCGTGTTTTAACTTTTTGATGAATCGGACCAGAAGTGTGACTTTCAAAACCCAAATTTGATCAGGAAGCTATTTGGCAGTTTTGCCGGAAATCTTTGGTAATTTCAAATCGCCATAACTTTTGACTCGTATACTCGTTTTGGGTGGTTCAAATTGCTATGGTTTCCTTGTTAGGTCCTCTACCACAATATGTAATAATCAAATATCATATTTTTACCATTTTGGTCGTGGTTTTCCAAGAAAGTCACTAGTTTGCTTGTTTTAGTAACTTGTTGTAACAATCAATAACAATAACTTGTTTTGCTCACTTTTATACATCATGGACATAACTACAAGACATAATATAGCAAGAATAACATGTAAATAACATGAACATGATTATTTAACAAGAATCAAGTTAGGGTTTGGCTCACAACTTTTGGCTTTCAAAGATGAAAGGAAGTTAACATGTAAGGATAGGACTTTGATAGACTTGCTTCAACCCTTTTTCACTTCATGCAATCTTTCTACCCTTGGTATTCATGAAAGATGGATGATGAAGGTTTAGGTGACTTGAGTGGATTCAAACTCAAGAGAAATCACCAAGTATATGAAGTTATGGAAGTGTTTGATTACTAGAAACTAAGCTAGGGTTTCTATACTTGAACTTCACTTGAATCTTGCTAGAAATTAGAAGGAAATGAACTAAGGATGAGAGGGATTTGGGGTTGGGGATGCACGGCACCAAAAGGGGGGAATGGGGGCTTTTATAGTCCAAGTTAGGAAGCTTACTAGGAAGGTGTTACAACTTGGTGACCAAGTTGTAATTAAGTGTTGATTTTAGGGGTAAATTCATGAGTTGAAGCCACATGGAGATGACTCCCCCCCCTAGGCCGGTTTCAAGACCTTGGAGAACAAGGGTTGGACTTTGGATGATATTATCCAAGATATCTAGTGTGTTTTGACTCCGAAAACTGCAAACCGTAAGTTGTTACGCCTCAAAACGTAAAACCGGGTGTCGTAAAATTATGGAATTTGAAAGTATTGATAAACATGTCAATAAGTTCCATAATAAAATATAAAATGAGTGGTAGGTTCCATTTGGGTGTAAAACCCTGCTAAAAACTGGAAACACGGGTCTAAAACGCGTAATTCGCGTAAAACGCTGAATATTGCGAAAAATTGAGAAAAGTAAAATGTTACTTTTCTAATGTTATAAAAATGATTTAAAATGACTTATAATGTCTAGACTGGGCTCAGTCTAGTGTCGGTTGGTATTAAATGTCTTTTAGACATCAAACCGTAAGCCTAAAAATCACGAAATGACTTATAACATCAAGGGATCATTTTTGGTCAATGGAGGAGGGAAAGAATATGTTGACTTTTTCTAATAAGTTGAAAACTCAAATCTTCTTAGAAACTCGTTTTGTGATCTAACGGTTAATCGCCCAAACGGTTAAGCGTGCTCATGCGGGATTAGTACAGGCTTGGGTGACCTGCTGGGAAGTTTTTGGTCATATTTTTCTCAGTCACGATTAATTCTCAAATAAATCATGAGTGTGCAAAATATTTTACTGATGTGGGGTCACCTGACGGGGTTGAATTTCGTTGTGCATAGAATTTCTGATTGACGTTTTACCCTAAAACGTGTAATTCCTTAATAACTTTCACGAAAATGAGCTTATGAATGTCAAACTTTTAATTTGTCATGGAAATGATTTATCACTCGAGAATATCAAATAAAAATCAACTTTCGGGAAAGTTTCGGGAAAAATGAATAGTAAAAGTGAATAGTGAAATTTTTCCGGGAATGGTAATTATCCTGAAAAATGTGAATTGTTACATCAATCGATAAAATAATAAGATTATAATTTTTTTGAAACCCTAGTGTATATATATTAGTCCCAACGAAACTATAAATTAATAATTACTAAAAATTTCATATCTATGTATTATGTATGTATGCGTGTGTATGAAAGATACACTTTAAAATCATAAGATTGTTTAGTAAAAAATGAATTTATTGTCACTTGTTATTTTTTGTTGAACTTCCAATCTATATTGAGTTTATCTCAAAATCTCCTCATTGCACTAAAGTGTTGGTGTGTTGTCTTCTCGTATTGCAACAAAAAGTGTTAATTTTATTTTCATAAAGTGTGAATACGAATTCATAAAATTTTAATTGGAACTTGTTTTTCAAATTTATTTTTCATCTCTAACGAGTATACATTGTATCTAGTATATTACACTTGAAAATTTAAAGGTCATATGTAAAACCTCTTTAAATTAATAAATTATTAATTTATCGATATAATAGTATCTCGCTAAATTAATAAAATATATCGGTCCCAACACTGTTAATTTATAGAGGTGTTAATGACAACCCACAGGGTTGTTTTTATTCCTTAATTACCAATATTCTTCAATGGATGATCACCATCTATATTTAAAAAGAATCTTCACTACTTTTAATTGAGGAAAACTTATGTATAGCCCATCAAATATTTTGTATACATATTTACAAAATCAGTCACTTTTTTTTTGTTTATTCTTCCATTAAGACACAAATCGCCTAATCAATTAACAAGAATGAATAAAAAGTTTTTCTATGCCAAAATGATAATTTTCTTTCATATCTCCATGGATTAATAATTGAGTGAGTAGAAGCAAACACTTTAAACAATCCAAAAAGCAATCATCTCGTTGAAGGTAATATACTCCTTTCTTTTGACTATTATATATAAAATGAATGGTTTGTTTGATTGCTGCGTTGCTATTTTAATTGCTACTTTTTTATAATGTTTATATCACAGAAGAGTTTATATATATATATATATATATATATATATATATATATATATATATATATATATATATATATATATAATCATGCTTGATCTGGATTTGAACAAATGTCCAAACGAGGAAGATGATGGCAATTCGATTGAGGAACTGGTTGATGAAACGAGTGACAATGAACCTTTTATCGGCCAAACCTTCACGACATTCGAAGAGGCATATATCTTCTATAAAAACTATGCACGACAACATGGTTTTGCAGTTCGCAAAGATCGATCTAACGTAAAGAACAATCAGGTTCGAAGACGTGACATTTTGTGTCATCGTGCAGGGAAAAAGCCATTAAAAGTAATTGACCCTTCTAAAGATCAAAGAAATAGGGGGTCTCAAAAATGTGAGTGCAATGCTCATATACGAGTTACATGGAAACAACGTTTCGATATATTTCCGGAAGAATGGCATATTACAACATTCATGAAAGACCACAATCATGATTTCCTATCACAGGAGGAAATGCCTTTTCTTCCCATCAACCGCATTATCACTCCAGAGGATGAGTACCAGATTTTATTATACAAGGAGGCTGGACTTAATGTGCGGCAAATTATCCGAGTTATGGAGCTCCAAAAACAGGTAAAACATGGAGACCTTTCATTCTTTGATAGAGATATTCGCAACTTATTGGCTAAAAAAAGAAGATTGGTTGGAGCTAATGATGCAAAGAACCTAATAGATTATATGAAATCTTCAAAACAACATAATGCCAAGTTTCAGTATGTATACACAGTTGACAAAGAAACACTACTACAAAAATGAACAAAGAGCCCCCTTAATAGAGCCCGGTTTTAATGAAAAACGGGCTCTAAAGTTATGAAAGAGGGTATAGAGCCATGTTTTCTTGAACACAACCGGGCTCTAAGTTATTTTGGTGTCATGCTCAAAGTTTTGAATGGTATAGCAAGTATGGTGATGTTGTTGTCTTTGACACCACTTATAAGGTTAATACATATGACATGCCTTGTGGACTTTTTGTTGGAATTAACAATCATGGCAAGACGGTTTTATTTGGAGCTGCACTTCTTCGTAATGAGACAACACACACATTTAAATGGTTGATGAAGGTACGAACTAACTTTATTATATTTATCAAGTAAGACGTTATACCACTAATAGTAACTACTTCTTTTTTCCTTTCTTTGGGAAGCGGACATTTGTAACAATAATGAAGATATCCCCGAAAACTATCATAACAGATCAAGATCCATGGATGTCGGAAGCAATTGCTAACGAAATGCCAACTACAAAACACACTTATTGTATATGGCATATTACAACAAAATTTAGCAGTTGGTTTACCGCTCTTCTTCGTACCAAGTACCAAAGTTGGTGTGCTGATTTTTATATGCTTTATAGGATGACCTCGGTCGAAGAGTTTGAGTGTAATTGGCCTTTAATAATTGGGAAGTATAACCTAGAAAATAACAATCATGTTGTGGGTTTGTATAAAATTAGGAATTCTTGGGCACCGGCTTATCTACATGAATCTTTTCATGGAGGAATGACAACTACTAGTAGATCAGAGAGCATAAATGCATTCATTAAGAGATTTGTTTCTTCTCATACATGTTTGAAAGACTTTGTTAAACAGGTTAGCAGTTCAACATCTTTTTACTATTTTGTTTGTGTTTTTCAAAACCCGTTATAGATATACACGCTTATTTAGTACATGTAGGATATCTACGATCTAACATACTACTTGTAACTCTGTTGAAAAAAAAAATCTGTGTTTTAGGTGGATCTCTCAGTCGATGAAATTAGACAAGGGGAATCACAAGACAAGATGTTGGCTACACTTAGACCCGTTTCTTTAAACACTAAAACCCCATTGGCAGAACAAGCTTTCAACATTCTTACACCATTTGCTTTTAAGAAGTTTCAAGAAGAATTTGAGAGAGCAAGCCAATATTTGGTTGTTCATTTTGAAGATGGCGAGTTCATCGTACGACATTTCGACAGCCAAAATAAAAAAAATCACAAGGTGGTTTGGGATGGAAGTATAGCCTTGTGTAGCTGCAAGAACTTTGAATTTTGGGGCATAGTTTGTAGGCATATATTTCGGGTCCTCATCCACAACGATTGTTTTAAAATCCCGACTGCATACTTACCTTTACGTTGGTGTCGTAATACATTTCATACTGACAACGTGTTCGAAGATACATCATTGCCACATACATTGATGAACAACCAACCTAATCTGGTAGATGATATAGTAGAAGAAGATGATGTTGTGTCCTCCAAAATCTGTTCCAAATGGGCGTCCAAGAAAAGGACGTGAAAAGGGTGGAAAAGAGTTGGCGGATAAAAAACGTAAGAGATGTTCCATTTGCAAAGAAATTGGACACACCAGACCTACATGCCCGATGAAAGAAAATATTGATGTTACGGAAGTTGTTTCTTCTTCTAATGTGTCACGAAAGAAACTTACAGCAAAAGATTTTGGACTTAATCCTATATTCACTGTTAAGTACTAGACATGGTATAGTCTCAAAAACTTTAATTTGGTTACTTTCATTTTATGTCTTGCATGATTTGTAAGGATTGAAAATTTATGTTTGATATTTGTTCTTTGCATACGTCAAGTTTGGATTATTGCTGTTGTTACATTAACTTTAAATACAAGGGTGTTTACTAAACAAATAACAAAACACATGGTTAATATGTAATACAAAATATTTGATGGGCTGTACATAAGTTTTCCTCAATTAAAAGTAGTGAAGATTCTTTTTAAATATAGAAGGTGATCATCCATTGAAGAATATTGGCAATTAAGGAAGGCATAAAAACAACCCTGTGGGTTGTCTTTAACAAAACTCATTTATTTATTGTACATTAAATATATGACTATTGTAAATATAGAAAAAATGTGTTATTTGAGGTAACTTGTATATTCATTTATTGTGTGTTAAATACATAATTACTTTAAATATAAAAATTAATTTGTTTTTAGCAAAACCGATCATTTATTTCTTAAAAGTTTAGGATTTGGTCAAAAAGTAAAACATCCATTTTTTATTTAGTCCAACTTTCGGTTGACCGTAAAATTTATTACTAGTTAAATACTCCCTCCGTCCCAAATTTATTGTCCACTTTGAATTTTCAAAGTCAAACTAGTTCAACTTTGACCGTGAATATATATTTTTTGTTATATAATACTTAATGAAAAATTATACCATTGAAAAGTACACTTAAACCTAATCCATTTATGTATTTTGCATAAAATATTATATAACACCCACAAAAATATTTAAGGTCAAAGTTAAAGAAGAAATATTAAAAAAGTCAATAGTGGACAATAAATTTGGGACGGAGGTAGTAATTTTTATTCACTAAAATACCTTTAGTAGATACGGTGGAATGGCTACCTTTTTGCATTTTTTGTCTCGTATTATCATTATTACTAGACTCATCCAAAATAACAATAACGCACCTATAACATAAGTTAAAATTTGGATTATCATTATTATGAGACTCATCCAAGAGAACAAAGGACACTTATCTTATTAACAAGAAAATCTAGTGAATGTGAGAAAGTGAGCTAAGTTGGTCCAATATCAAACTAATGTGTATGAGCTAGGGTTAACAATCATTCACATGTATATATCCCATTACAACACTATATATACCTAAACACTCACACAACTCTTAGCCACCACTACACACAAAAAAATCACCTATCTTTCTTCATTTCTTCCTAAGAACAAAAACCCTTTTCGATTCTCTTGAATTTCTTGGTTTAAAGTTTGATGGTTTTGGTTTTTGTGTTTTTGTAAGACACGAACCACATAAATGATTTTTTTTGCTCGGTTCTTAGATTCTTGATACAAAATGTCGACGATCTGAAACCCCACATCACCAACATTTACAAAAGTGTGTTAGACTACTTTCATAATATTAGCACATGTTAATTAGTAATTCATTTTGTTTGTTTGTGAATATTATTATGCGTTGTTGTTAATATGATAAAACAAAGTAGTAATTTTTTTCCTTAACATTTTTTTAGCCTCTCCATCTGATATATACTTTGTGATGGAAGATGTTAATGGTTAGGGTAGTTTATCTTGTTTTTGTTAATCTAATGGGTAGTTAGTGCCCCTTAGTTCATGTGATCTTTTGATAAAGTGTAGTTTTTCTTGTTCATGTGTTTTATATGTTTTGTGTTGCTTCTGAGATATTTGATGATACTTAAATATGTGGGTACGGATCACATGTCAGAAGAGTTCGGTATACACATGGGCGGAGATAAGGAGGGGTCCTGGGGGTCATGTGCCCTCTTGTCAAAAAAATTGTAGTGTAAATTTTCTAAAATATCTAGATTTTTTTTGTAATTTGTCTCCTTTAATAACTATTTTGTATTGTAGTTTCTAAAAATTATCAAAATATGCCCCTTGAGCAAAAATTTCAGGCTGGCTCCACCCCTGGGTATATACCTACAATCTAGTATCACTAACTAAGATGAGTAACTTACGTAAATAATATCTAATAAAATCGATTAGTCGTGCTAAGGGGTAGAATAAATATATATTTGGTGATTGTTCCCTACCTGTAAATCATATTCGTCATATGGGTTTACACTACATATCGTTGGAGCCGAGGTTTTAATAGTAGGAAAAATAAGGTATTGAGAAAGAAATGGTATTCTTTTTAGGTGTATGCCATTTTTGTCATCAGGCATCAACAACCAATAAGGAAAAAGAGGAGAGATTGAGTGCCCCGCTTAATGCTAGAAGTGCTATTATAGACAAAGAGTTAAGTAAGATATCTTTATAGATGTTATATATCTTTTACAATCATATACCATTTAATTTCTTTTATGAGATTTATCATCAAGCCTCCAATTCATATATTTGTATATGTGTGTACATATATATATATATATATATATATATATATATATATATATATATATATATATATGTATATGTATATATATATATATATATATATATATATATATATATATATATATGAATTTTTATTATTTATTTATTTATCATTATAATTCGACAAAAATACACCGTTGGTCTTTAAACTTTCCCAAAAACATCGTCTTGGGACAAAACTTGGCATTTTCGTCACCGTGCGTCCCTTTTTCAAGTTTTTTAGGCCAATCGTGTCCCTTGACCCGTTTTCCATTGGTCAACACCGTTATTTGCTATCTTTTTTTTGTTTTTAGCTAAAGGCATAACGGTCATTTCATATGTTTAGATTATTACTCATATAAATCTTCTACTTTTCTTATCTTTTTGGTTACCAAACCTTCACAAAAACAAACACATATCATCATCCTCAATGACGGTTAGATGTCACAAGCGTACTTCTGGGTGAAGTAATAATAATGTTTTAAAGATTGTTACATTGTTTGAAATTTTGGCAATTATCCGTCTAACGGTTTTGTAACAGATACTTTGACTTAGATATTCATGTTTTAGTCGATACATTTCATGCCATCAAAGTAAAGGTTGTCCACCTCCTTTTATTCCCCACTAATTACGAGTTAACTGAAAGACTTGCAGTTAACAATGAAAGATAACTAAGTGATTTTTCTTGTATTTTGTTATGCTTCTTTGTTGTTTACCATTAAATGTGCTGAAAGGCTTGTTGACAATAGTTATGCTCTTTTGTTCTTTGTAGTGTTAAATTTTTTGATAACTTCATAAGGGAGGTATAGGGGCCTAGGAACATAAGAAAAGCAATATTGTGTACAAGATTATGGTTACTGCCAACATCTTCAAGTTAGAGCAATGAATTTGGATCATCCACAAGTAGTGATCTTATAACAACTTTGGTACCATATTTTGGTTATTGAAATTTAGAAAGAAGCTGATATCTTTTTTATTGACATCGTTTAGGAACAATGGAAGGCTGATTGATAAGTATTTATGAATCAACCCGTAGCCTTAAAAAGGGTATAACTTGGTATAAGTATAGAGTTTCTACCCGATAGCATAACACTAGATTATTTTATCTTGTCCTTAAGATATAAGTCGATGGCTTAAAAAATGGTTTAACTTGGTAATAAGTATGGAGTTATAATCCAATAGCACTAGGTTATTCTTGTCTTACCCTTGAGATAAAAGTGTGGATATTTCTCAATGTCCAAAAAGCTATGTTCCTCATTTTATTGTATGATCATGAACTTGTAGTTCTCATGGTCATACTTTTGACTTTGACCGTCAAATGAATACCTTCAAATTTCAGAATAATTTCTATATTATTTTGGAATGAAAAGCTATACTGTAAAACATTACAAGTACCATAACTGAGTACAAGAATATCTAAAAGTATAAACTAATACTTCTATTGACAGAACTGCGGCGATATGGTGGTGAGCTTGTCAACCCCACAAACCAAGGGTTCAATGTTACAAACACTGTAGCAGCCCCTGGCTCATCAATTGCTGTCGCAGGTGGTGCTGCTCAGCTGCAAGGTGCTGAGCATAGATCAGGTCAGACGACATGGAAGTTTCCAAAGAAGATTAAAGTTTCATATGGCGACTAGGTTGTTGACATTGATCTATATATTTCAAATCCTTCAATAAGTGGAAAAATCATATATTCAACTTCAAATATTTCGAGTTCAATATATTCAAAGCAGCTAAGGGTAAATTAAAGTTTCATATTTACTTCTTAGTTCAATATATGTTAGTTTCTCAGTTTTAGATAATCAATTTCATAGCAGCTAAGGGTAAATTAAAGTTTCATATCTACTTCTTAACCTAATGTAAGAGTCTTTTATGCCTATTCACGTGACGTCAAGTCCATTTTTATTAGTTCACCTATCATTTCCTGAATGATCCGAAATTACTAAACCTTTACACTCACGCATATCTGATTATTACAACTTCAAACATTATTAGTCCATCCAAAAAAATAGTAGCTGCAGACCGACGTTCTATTTCTATATACACCATCTGATATCACTGTACCCTTGTCTCTTAAGGCCGCAATGTAGTGTGTTGTTTAATATGATATAAATTTGGCATCATGTGGGATGTGTATCTATTTGTTCCTATGTGTAGTCTATTTTGATTTGCTTGTTAAACTAGATATAAGTTTAGGTTATATCAGTTATGTCTCGTGTCAAGTTTTAGCATGACCATATGGACATTAAAGTGTGGTTCTATATATTGGAACACAAATTTAGATCTCTTTTTTGTTTGTCTGCGGATTGTTTCTCCATACAAAAAGTCTTGAAGCTATGAGAATATGCTCGAGGGGATCTCTTATTCGTCTATGGATCCTGCATGTGGGGTTGTATTCTGGTAGCAGGTTTTTGCAGTGAAGTTGTAAAAGTAACTTCAGAAAGTATATTCTAGACAAAACTTCTATGGTCTTTTTTCTTTTTTCCTTTTAATGTTTGAAATTACATGTTACCGGTGGTATACTCTGTAATTTTTAGCAACTTTGGAGCATCGCTTGTTGAAATTGCCATTTACTAGAATTTTCTTTATAAATGGATTTGTTAACTATTCGCGTGTATATGCTAAGTTTCTTACAAGGGAAGTGGTTTTAATACTCTTCTCTACAGCAGTCCAGTTTTGTGGGTGGGTAGTTTTAAGGGCTTGTTGCTTTTAATCTACTGGAATATGATAAAGAATCAGAATGAGATCGAATGGGGTTAACTTTTAACTGGTTACTTTTTGGGACAGGATTAGGCCTAGTAAGTGTTGAAACCTGGTCTCGAAAAGACGAGCTACATTTCATTTGTCTTAATGACAGTAAATGTGACTTTAAGGCCTCACGTTTAATTTTCATTTTGTATTTTGTGATCAAAATATAGTCAAATAACCGTCCTTGACAGGACTTGAACCTATAATTTGTGATCAAAATATATAATATAGTCATTTAGACCAAATCAGTTCAAGACATGGATCTATGGAGCTATATCCCATATTAATGTGATATATTACATTAGACATTTACTGTCAAATGGTCGCATATTGTCATAACCAACAATAGAGGTTCACCAGAAAGAGTATATTCACAAAAACTAAGACATACAAATTCAACAATTCCATAGAACTGTAAGACATCGATATGTATAGACTCCGTCACACACTAAAATAAAAGTTAGGATATTAGATATCATCCTTATGGAACATGATAGTAAATATCGGGACATGACTCAGTCACTAGACAGTTAAGAATTTTCGTAATCCTTCGACAAGGAATACATGGTCCACAACCGTTATGTACACAACCTCCTAGTGGTTCTCGTGTATCTACAATTGGCAGAGTGCGCGCGAAGCCTTTTATTTTTTTCTCCTTTTCTGGAAACGCAATTTTTTATCTACCAAAACCACATATACAATTCGTGCAGAATACATATCCAATATAACCAATGACACTTATCTTATTAACAAAAATATATAGTGAATGTGAGAACGTGGGCTAAGTTGGGCCAATATCAAATAATGTGTATGGGCTAGGGTTAACAAACATGCACTTGTATCCCTTTACAATATTATATATATATACCTAAACACTCACACAACTTGCAGCCACCACTACACACAAAAAATCACCTCTCTTTCTTCATTTCTTTCTAAGAACAAAAACCCTTTCCAATTCTCTTGAATGTCTTGGTTTAAAGTTTGATGGGTTTGGTTTTTGTGTTTTTGTAAGACACGAACCACATAAATGATTTTTGTTTGCTCGGTTCTTAACTTCTTGATACAAAATGTCGATGATCCGAAACCCCAGATCACCAACATTTACAAAAGTGTGTTAGACTACTTTCATAATATTAACAAAGGTTAGTTGGTTATTCCTTTTGTTTGGGAATATTATCACCGCCGTTGTTAGTATAATAAAACAAAGTATTAATTTTTTCCTTAACAGTTTTTTAGCCTCACCATGTGATATACTTTGTGATATAACATAATGATGTTGTTTGTAATATTATGGATGGAATTTGTTAATGGTAATGGTAGTTTATCTTGTTTTTGTTAATCTAATGGGTAGTTAGTGCCCCGTTAATTCATGTGATACCTTCTGATAAAGTGCAGTTTTTCTTGTTCATGTAGTTTATGTGTTCTGTGTCACTTCTGAGATACTTGATGATACGTAAATATGCAGGTACGGATCACAAGTAAAAGAGTCGGGTGTACACCATCTATGTATACCTACAATCTAGTATCACTAACTAAGACGAGGAACTTACATAAATAATATCTAATAAAACACGATTAGTCGTGCTAAGGGGTAGAATAAATATATATATCTGGTGGATGTTCCCCTACTTGTAACTCATATTCGTCATATGGGTTTACGCCACATATCATAAGAGCCAATGTTTTAGTAGAAAAAGGAAGGTATTGCGAACGAAATAGTATTTCTCTTAGGTGTATACCATATTTGTCATCACCCATCAAAAGCCATGGAAAAGAGTTAAACAAGATTACTTTATGGATTTTATATATCTTTTACAATCATATAACATTTTATTTGTTTTATATTATATATCAAGCCCTCAATACATATGTTTCTATATGTATATATGTAAATATATGAATTTTTATATTTTATTTATTTTTTTATTTATTAATATAATTATTATGAAGGGTTTACTACTTTTTCTGGTCGTTGTGACTTGTTGGGGGTATATCATTTATGGGTTTTGCTAAATATTGCCCGGTTAATGAATAATTATGATAAATATAAAAGGTAATTTTTAATTTATTTATCGTACCTTAAATATATGACTACTTTAAAAATAGAAAAAATATGGTATTTTAGGTAACTTGCATATTGATTTATTCTGTGTTAAATACATTATTACTTTAAGTATAAAAATAGTAGGTTAATTATTTTGTTTTTAGTAAAACCCATCATTTATTTCTAAAAAGGATTTGGTCAAAAAGTAAAACATCCGTTTTGGATTTAGTCCAACTTTCGGTTGACCGTAAAATTTATTACTAGTTAAGTAATTTTAATTTACTAAAATACTTTTAGTTGATACGGTGGAATGAAAACCTTTTTGTATTTTTTTGTCTCGTATTATCATTATTACTAGACTCATCCACAATAACAATAACGCATCTAATGCGATTGTATCTATAACGTAAGTTAAATTTTGGATTATTAATAACAAGCCCAAATAAGTTTCATCCTGTAACTTTGTTGTCCAAATAAACAACATATGAAGTACTAGTATATGTAGGATTGCATATATATGAAGTATTTAGTCTGTCTTATAGACTATGCTAGTCTTTCTTATAGGACACTAAAGACCATTGGGTACAATAACCCGGTGTTAAGTTTTAACACACCGATACGTTAGCGCCACATCAGATTAAACTTTTCACCTTAACTAAAAAACACCCCTTATTATAACTCACCTTACCACTACATTTTGGGCCCATTTTTTTTTCTTTTCCATTTATAAAATACAAAAAAAAAAAATAATAAATAAATAAATAAAGAAAAAAAACATTTTCTTTAAATTTACAATATATATATATATATATATATATATATATATATATATATATATATATATATATATATATACACTTTTAGAAAACATTAGAAAAAAAAGAAAAAAACACCAGAATGACTGAAAATGTAAAACACCAAACTTAGCTTTCTTCAACCTTAAAAATCTGCACTTATTACACACACATAACACACACGTGTTATAGATACATACACCAAAATACCGAACCAAACACATTTAATTCGGCAAAAAAGAAAAGAAAAGAAAAAAAAATAGTGTTTAACGATGCGTTACGAGCTTAACGTGAGGGTTAACATGAGGCCTTAACGCGAGGCAGCAGTATAATAACACAAGCTTCACGCTGCGTTATGGGTGTCCATGTCAGTTTAACGTGAAGCCTCACGTTACCACACCGTATGCTCTAACCATTCATGTAGGATACTATGGCTCTAAAGAGTTATCTTCAAATCGTTGGTTATATATATTTGTTACTCTATACTTTGTGAAGACGTACCAAAAAGCTTTAGATCCTACTATAGAGGAATCTAAAGAGGGCCAAATTGTTCCATTCTGTATCAACGGTGTTCTTGTTGCTAGTTACGGCCCAATGGAACTACACTGATTATCAAATACTTCGTATATTTTTGTATAATAATATATTTATTTCATCTGTCTAATCATTCATACACATATTTTTTTGTAGGGTTCGATAATGGTGCTGATATGAATTTGCTCAATAATGGTCCTGCCCGTTCCCTTTCATTATTTCCGGCTTACAATGTTGTTATCTCAAATGTGATTGACACGAATTATTATAAATTTGATAATGTGTCGTTCTACTTGGTGCAAATCGCTACCTTGGGGTTGTTGCTGCTAATAAAGAAATATGTGTTCTCATTGGTACTGAGGAGAAGGGAGGCTATGAATGAGAGCTATTGCTATGAGCTACAAAACATGGTCTTATCTCGTGATGATGAAATTTCATAAATGAACGAAATCTATCACCTTCGTGAATGAAGTTCGTGCGTTGAAGTTATTAGGTGTGTTACGTGCAAGGGATAATAATAAGTTTGGTGTGTTTGAAGAAGTGAAGGAAAAATAAGTTTTATGTTTAAGTTTTAAGTAAGTTATGCTTATCTTGGCCTCGTTACGCAATTTTTCAACGTTCATGCTTATTGTATGGGCCATAAATTAAACGAATGTGAAAGAATGTTTCATGTAATATGTAATGTAAAGTGGCTTTTATTTTTTTAATATAATGATGCACTTATGTTTAATGTTTACTTGTGTTCGTGTTAATTTTTCTTCCTGCAGACCACAAATGGACTGTACAGTGCTTTATTTAATGTTATCTTGAATGGGTTAGACACTAAGACGTAAAAAAAGATAACAAATGCAACACATATATACACATAATTATATATACCTATAAACGTAATGTGTGTGAAGCATAATGGATTCCTATTAGTTCACTTGGACATTAACTTGATGTAACTTGTAATTATTTTTTATTTGGAACTTGTTTCATATGAATATATGTCGGAATTATTAAGCGGTTACATGAAAGTTTTGGTCACAAGTGACACTTGAAATGAGAAATGTCAGTTTTTTGGTATCTAATCTTGTAACGTTTATGAGATGATCATCAGGATCGGATAAATCATCATAAGATTTTAGATTAGATGGCACTTTAAGTCCATTTGACAGCTCATAATCTTTGATTCGTTTCGTAAATGGGGACGCGACTAACTCGTAGACATTTCTTTTTGATTTGTTAGAGACGGAAAGATCGTTGTAGAAATTGACATTATTTGCGGATTTCTGTTTTTCCGTATCAAGGGTTGTTTATTTTTTGAGTACCTGTTATTTGTTTCTTTTTGACCTCCAATGGAAACAACGACACTATTCTTTTTGAGTAGCCTATCACTTGCGTTGATTCCTTTTACGCCTCTTTTGTTTCTTTGCGTACATGGGTTTTCAAAATCAGAATGCCATGACTCGATGACATGACAATCATTGCTAGAATCACTAATTGGATGTTTCGGAGAAACCCATATTTTTCTTGAGGAAAAATCTAAATACTTGTCATTTATTTGATCAAAATTTTGGACAACAAACTGTGTTACGGATTCCCATGATCACATACTAGTTCAGTTCCAATGACTTGGTTTTGTGGGGTGACGGTAAGAGGCTAAATTTCAACATCATTCACATTGGGTTTGGATCCACTTGATCCTTCCCCAAATTGATAACATGTGTTACAAACTCGTCTTCCCATGCCATTTAGACACTAACTTAATTAATGTTGTTTATGGATTTTTGTTCGTTTCCCACTGATGGCGCCAATGATACGTAAATATGTGGGTAAAGATCACATGTCCGAAGAGTCAGGTATACACCATCTATCTATACATACAATCTAGTATCCCTAACTAAGACGAGTAACATACATAAATAATATCTAATAAAAACATGACTAGTCGTGCTAGGGGTAGAATAAATATATCACGGGTTGCGGTTCCCCTACTGGTAATTCATATTCGTCATTTATGCCACATATCTAGAGTCGGAGCGTTTTAACACTAGGAAAAACAAGGTATTGAGAACGAAATGGTATTCCTTTTAGGTGCATACCATTTTCACTGATGAATAAAATATGTGTTAAAATCGTTATACCCGGAAGTAAGAGGATTTCGGTGCCATGATTTATCGGCAATATTCGCATAGCAGAATTTTGTTTCAATTCACTTACAACTGTAAGTTTTAACGGATAAAATTAATGAATATGTCTGGACTCGAACTTGAGACTTCGGGATTGCACACTTTACGCATGAGTTTCAATTAATTAATAATTATTGTTTTAGTGACGAATAATTATTAAATTCACGAAATGAGCACTTAATGGTACTTAACGACCGTTAGATGAAAGAAGAAGGACTAGAAATGAATTAAGTTGAGAAGAAGGCACCCAAGGGCCTCCCTTGGGCCATGCTCGGTCGAACCCACCCTTAATGGGTCTAGGGTTTGTATCTTGTCTTCAAGGGTGAGAATTAGTATAAATACATGCCTTCATGTATTCATTTTCTCATCCCTTGATTCACTTGCAATCATATTCTTCTTCTTCTCTCTTCTTGAGCCTAGAAATCAAACTACACCCTTATAGGGCTCCTACTAGATTTCCTAAGCTCAAAACATTCTAATTTAGTTAATCAACTACACCCTTCTAGGGTTCCTACGCGATCTTCTAAATATTGTGTTTGAATTGCTCGTGGATTCAAACACAATATTTAGAAGATCACATCTTCGGTCAACGCTTGATATAACAAGGCCGTTGTTGCCTTATCCTTCTTATCATCTACTTGCGTGTTTTCCTTAGGTTCTATTGTTTTCCACAAACCATGTGCTTCTAGTATAACTTTAATTTCTATAGCCCATACCGTGTAATTTGTGTTTTTCAACTTAGGGCATTGGTATTGTGCAATAGGTGTTATAGGTTTTAATGTGGTTGATGTGCTTGTATCGTCACCGGCCATCTTAAAAGTATTTATTATCTTCACTTTCTAGTGCGTATGGGAATTATTCTTCCTAGTATGGTATCTCTTCTACTATGGGAATATATATATATATATATATATATATATATATATATATATATATATATATATATATATATATATATATATATATATATATATATATAATTTCCGGGAATCCTAGTAATACGGGATAAATAATAGTTTTCGGGATTTCTTAATAGTATAAACTAATAAAATCTATATTATTATAATATAATTGAAATCCAGAAAATTTGTAACTTGTGACCTGATTTATTTGTGTTGAATACAAGTTGTATTCCCTTCTCTCGTTAGTAAATCGTTCACCAACGTTTGTTATTCCCACTTTGTTCCTTTTGTTTCTTCTTGCCTTGTTGTCCCTTTTCCTTCTAATTCGACTTCTATTTTCAACAAAACCTTTAAGATTTGTTGCCTTGTTTCTGTTTCTTTCGTATTCTACCCTTTTCCTTCTAATAGCCTCCTTGCTTTGTTGCTTTCGTATTCTACCCTTGAATTACAACCAAAAGTCTCGGCCTTCTTGTCTTGTTCTTGTTGTGTTGTCGAGTTTAATTAATTCGACACAAACAAAACAAAATCTTGTACCACACTACACGTTGCTTTTCTCCTTTGTGCGTTATTCTTGATCTTGGTTCCTTTGAAATCTAAGAATACTTCTACACACAAACTTTGGTACCACACCTTGGTAACCAGACCGATCCAAACAAACCTATGTGTTTCTGATTCTGTTCCACCGAAACAAACCTATGTGTTTCTGTTCTCGTTGTTGTTGTTCTTGTGTTGAACTGACACTTTCTCCACACACTTTTCCTTGAGTACTGTTTCTTCGTTCTACGTATACGTTTTTCTTCTCCACAACAACGTTTCTTGCGCTCTAGATCTGCGTCTTATGATGCTTTGTGTCTTTGTTTTCAACCGATTTTCACAAAGTCTTCCAATCTTCCTTCCCTTCGTCTTTGCCACCAAAGTTTTATCCCACCAATATCGTTTGATGTGTACGCTTGCAACTTCTAACGCAAAACAGATCGTGCACTATCTCCTCTACGTTTCTCCTTATTCAAACTTGTTTGCTTTCCTTGGAAGATAAAGAAAAACAAATAGTTCCTATGGCCTCTCGTTGATGTTTTTGTTATGCAAAAAACAGAAAATGTTTTGTGTATAACTTCCTTGCTCTTGATGCCAATTGTTGTCCCAAAACTAGATCGGTATTATAAGTCCCAAAACTAGATCGGTAACATTTACATATTTCTTTTGTATCAATGTTTAAATGCACGCTATCTCATATATCCGTTTGTCCGGTCACAGTGACAAAGAAGACTCCCGCAAAACCGTGAAGCTACTGTAAAAGTCGTTTAAGGAAAAAGGTACGTAAAAACTTGTCAAATAACACATGCTTATAATCATGACCAAAACAGCGAGACTAAATATTTGGAATTTTTTATAGGCATATGTTCAACAACTTGAATCAGGACGAATGAAATTAGCGCAGTTGACAAGAACTCGAAGGGCTCATCAACAGGTCGGGTTTCTTTCTTTTTCTAACAGACATGGAAAAATTTTAAACTCTCCTAAGTTCCAACTGAATCTGAATTGTGAGTAATTAATTGGTTGATTACAGCGCGTGTACAGAGGCGTAGGAAGCACTATTTATATTATTAACCCAGGAATTGTTACATTTGAAATGGAGTATGATTTGTGGCTTGAAGAGCAACGTAAAAAAGATGACGAGCTTAGGAAAGTGTTGATGACTTATACAAGCGAAACAGATCTTAGAATATTTGTCAGTAGTGGTTTCAGCCATTACTATAATCTTTTCCGGATGAAGACTAGTGCTGCTAAAGCTGATGTGTTCTATCTAATGAACGGGTTACGACCCCCGTAGAGTGGTATTTTTCAATGAATTGACGGTTTTCAACCATCTCAGCTCTTATATGTAATCTCTCATTTATGTTGGAAGAAGATAGATCTAGAGTAGACGGGTCAAATGTGCTGAATGTCAACCAATGAGTACATTTCATGTCTAAAACCAATGAAATCACCTTATTCAAATAAGGGTTTTTCTTTTTAGTAAAATAATATCCTTTGTAATCATATTTGAAGCTCTTATCCTTCATTAAAAAAAAGTAAAAAACTTTATATTATATGTGGGACGTGCATCTATCTGTTGCTATATGTACGCTATAGTGAGTTCAATGCTAAATTTTCATAATCAAAATTACGTATACAGGTATGGACGGCAAGGTTGACAATGTGAGGCAATTAGATATTTAAGGGATTGTTCGGGTTTGTGTTTTGTAAATATAATATATGCTAATTATTTATTAATATATGTTAGTTTCTCAGTTTTAGATAATCAATTTCATAGCAGCTAAGGGTAAATTAAAGTTTCATATTTACTTCTTAACCTAATTTGAGAGTCTTTTACGTCTATTCACGTGACGTCAAGTCCTTTTTGATTAGTACACCTATCATTTCTCAAATGATCAAAAATTACTTTACACTCTCTCATATCTGATTATGACAACTTCAAAAATTATAAGTCCATCAAAAGAATAGTAGCTGCAGACCGGCAACCAAGAGTTGCACACTTGCAAGTTCTATTTCTTTATACACCATCTGATATCTGTGTACTCTTGTCACTTAAGGCCGCAACCGCGCAATGTAGTGTGTCTGGCATCATGTGGGATGTGTATCTATTTGTTCCTATATGTAGTCTATTTTGATTGGCTTTAAAACTTGATATAGTTTAGGTTATATCTATGTCTCGTGTCCAGTTTTAGCATGACCATATGGACATTGTTGGTATCTTTTCACAGGTCTATTGCCAAGCCAATTGGTTTCCATAAAACGTTTAGTATAAACCATGTTGTGAGTTTATGTGATTGTGTTTTGCATTGTGAAATTTAGACAAAGTATATAAACTTAAGATTAATAAAATAGAACTAAAAAAACATAAGTTCGACCCTTTACAATATATATAGTTATTGAAACGACATGACTCTTAAAGCTAACCATTGTGTCGTTTGACAATAACTGTCAACCATCATAACTGTTAACTACTAACTGTCATAATATAACTAACTTCTAAACGGGCTGTTTGGGTTAAGGATTTCGACCCATACAACTTTAGCCCAGTTTGACCCATACTTAAATATACTAAACATACATATAAGTCTTAATAATATTAAGCATTAAAGCATTATAATTCTGTCCACATTCTCCTTCCTAATGCTTGAATGCTGCAATCTTGATCTTCCTGGTTCTATCTTCAAGTAATGATGATGAAATCATCACTACTGCTTGTGCTTTCTTCAAATTTGCTTCCTTTGGTCTCTTCACTTGTCTGCATAACATCTTCCATTCTTTTACACTTCTTTCTGGGAGATTCTTCATTCATCTCTTGTACTTGGGCTTCAAGTGCTTCAACCTGTGCATTTCCCTGTGCACCATGTGCAATCACCCTTGCATCATTCTGTGGCTCCATTTCACTCATGCTAGCCATTCCCTCTGGTTCACCCTGCACCCTTTTAGCCTCCTCATAGTACAACTTCACCATGCCAATATACTCCTTGTATATTTCTTTCACTGTCTCTTGATGTTCATATGCCAGACCAAGTATCTTTGTCAATTGATGCCAGTTTCCATTCAATGATACATTCATGTATCCGCCAAGTGCATCAACAAATTTGTACAAAGCCAATAAATCAACCTTAATTACCCCCACAGTTGGTGGTAATTCACCCAATACTTCTTGTCCTAAATATTCTTTGTAGAACCATTCAATCATATCCATAAATTTCCCTTTCAACACTTCCCAGTTTCCATATACTAATTTATCTATCCCAATCAAATCAAGCTATGAATCTTTGATAAGTGTTTACCTTTAGGAAATATAGAGTTCCATTCATGCTTATGTATTCAGGATCCACATAATCATGATCAAATCCTTTCTCCATTTTCAGTTCCTCCATTCCTTTCACTAATGAACATGCATCATCAGGGTCTATAGACTTGAAATACTCATCCAAAAATTTATTGTGCCTCTCAGTCATGCTACTGTCACTTTCTCCTACAATAATATTGTGTCTATCAACAGTTTCATCATACATGTGATCAAACATGTACCATATCTTGCATCTGTTTCCATCATGACTCACAAAATAACCCTGCTCCTTCAATTGTTCTAAACTGAGAATGTTTAATGTGATTTCAGGAGTGTAAACCACATTAGGTACCATTAATCTTCCTCTGTCTGTGTCCACAATCACTTCTCCTACACCATATAAGACAATAAACTTCTTTTCTCTTTCTTCTATTCCTTCAACTTGGAACCTCTGCATCAATCTTTTGAATAACTGTTTCATAGGAGTCATATGTTTTTTATATGCAGTACTAACATACCATATCTCATCCCAACTGCCTGAATCTGAACCCTGAACCATGTAGTCTGTTGAAACATGAACGGTTTTTGGTTCATATTTGAAAACTGCCTCCTTGTGTGGTGGTTCGATTGGTGTGGTGTCCATTGTATTTGTTTCAATTTCTTGTATGTTACTTTTCTCTTCTTTCTCTGTGCACTTCCAAAAGAAATGCCCTCTCTTTCTGCAAATAAAGCAACGTGCCCTTCTCTCTTTCTTTGGCAAACTGCTTGATTCTCCTACTTCTTCATTTGCGTTAGTAACATGCTGTTTTGGTTTTGAGGAGTTATAGGATACCACTTCTTCCATTTTTTTCTTAAGTAACTGTTTTCCTTCGGGTGAGATATATTTTTTGTGTCTCGGCCACTTTTGGGTTGTTTGGGATTTTTCTCTTTGTAGATAATGAATGTTTGGGACATATGGTGTGTCTTTGTATAATTGGCTTCTCCAGGGATCAGAACATGTGCTCTGATACCACTGTTGGTATCTTTTCACAGGTCTATTGCCAAGCCAATTGGTTTCCATAAAACGTTTAGTATAAACCATGTTGTGAGTTTATGTGATTGTGTTTTGCGTTGTGAAATTTAGACAAAGTATATAAACTTAAGATTAATAAAATAGAACTAAAAAAACATAAGTTCGACCCTTTACAATATATATAGTTATTGAAACGACATGACTCTTAAAGCTAACCATTGTGTCGTTTAACAATAACCGTCAACCATCATAACTATTAACTACTAACTGTCATAATATAACTAACTTCTAAACGGGCTGTTTGGGTTAAGGATTTCGACCCATACAACTTTAGCCCAGTTTGACCCATACTTAAATATACTAAACATACATATAAGTCTTAATAATATTAAGCATTAAAGCATTATAATTCTGTCCACAGATATTAAAGTGTATGGGCTAGGGTTGATCAAGCATACACTTATATATATCCCAACTTTTACCTAAACACTCACACAACTTGCAGCCACTACTACACACAAAAAAAATCACCTATCTTTTATCATTTCTTCCTAAGGACAAAAACCCATTTTCGATCCTCTTGAATTTCTTGGTTTTAAGTTTGATGGTTTTGGTTTTTATGTTTTTGTAAGACACGAACCACATAAATGATTTTTGTTTGCTTGGTTCTTAACTTCTTGATACAATATGTCGATGATCCGAAACCCCACATCACCAACATTTACAAAAGTGTGTTAGACTACTTTCATAATCTTAACACAGGTTAGTTGGTTTTTCCTTTTGTTTGTGAATATTATCACGCGCTATTGTTAATATAATAAAAAACAGTAGTAATTTTTTTCTTCAGATTTTTTAGCCTCACCATGTGATATATACTTTGTGATATAATGTAAGGATGTTGTTTTTATATTAGGGATGGAAGTTGTTAACGGTAAGGGTAGTTTATCTAGTTTTTGTTAATCTAATGGGTAGGTAGTCCCCATTAGTTCATGTGATACCTTCTGATAAAGTGCAGTTTTTCTTCTTCATGTGTTTTATGTTGCTTCTGAGATATTTGGTGACATGTAAATATGCGGGTACGTATCACATGGCAGAAGAGTTGGGTATACACCATCTATGTATACCTACAATCTAGTATCACTAACTAAGATTAGTAACTTACGTAAATAATATCTAATAAAAACACGATTAGTCGTGCTAAGGGGTAGAATAAGTATATATCTGGTGGCTGTTCCCCTACTTGTAACTCATATTCGTCATATGGGTTTACGTCACATATCTTCGGAGCCAATGTTTTAATAGTCGGAAAAATAAGGTATTGCGAACGAAATGGTATTTCCTTTAGGTGTATACCACTTTTGTCATCAGTCATCTAAATCCATGGAAAAATAAGAAAAGAGTTAAACAAGATTTCTTTATAGATTTTATAGATCTTTTACAATCATACAACATTTTATTTCATTTATAGGATATATCATCAAACCCCCAATTCATATGTTTGTATATGTATATATGTAAATATATTAATTTTTGTATTTTATTTATTTATTCATTAGACAAAAATACACCGTTGGTCCATAAACTTTCCACGAAATATCATAGGGCACCTTAACTTTTTTTTTTAGTCGTCAGGCGTCCAAAACTTGAGATTTTGAGTTTGAATGCGTCCCTCCACCACTATTTGATGTTTTGTTTTGTTTTTAGTGAAGGGCATAACGGTCATTTCATATATTTGCCGGTAATCAAGAACTTTTTATGCATTTGTATTTCAATTCCCATTATTAATGTAATATGTTTGTGAGTAAGTGGTCACATCGTTAGGCATTCAATTACTCATGTCAAATAAACTGTTAACGTTTCAAATTTATTTCAGACGTGTCAAAATGGATCAGCATTAGCTGAAGTGATTAAGTTGGATTGATCTGATTATACCTTATGCCTTTTTCATTTACGAAAATGTGACGATAATACAGGAAGACATACACTAATTGCAAATTATTAACTTTATATAAACGCCGTTGAAATTGGTATCTTTAGTCAATCTGATCTAATTTCCATGCAGTTCTTGTAAATCCAGCAAATAATGTGGACAATTTCAAGGCACTTTTCAAGATGTCCAGGAAGACGTTTAACCACATACGCTCCCTAGTAAAAGATCACATGATGTCTCTACCTAGAAGCTATAGATTTCAGGATCGTAAAGAAGTGTCTCTGAACGATCAAATTGCCATAGCTTTAAGGAGGCTGAGCTCAGTCGATCCAACAATAAACATTGCGGATTTATTTGGAACAAACGAACTAAATGTCAGGGACATCACATGGAGGTTTGTTAAGGCATTGAAGGCATGTGGACGCGACCATATTTCATGGCCAAGAGATATGGCTACCATAAAATCGAACTTTGAGAAAGCTGGAGGTATGCCAAACTGTTGTAGTGCAACCAAGACTGCTTATCTCAAAATGTACCCACATGATTCTGAAGGTGACACCACTGTATGGCTTGATAGCCAGAAGAAAGATAGTATGATACTACAAGTCATTGTGGACCACAAATTGCGGTTTGTTGATGTAGTTACTGGATGGCCTGGGTCTATGACTAAAGAAGACATCAATCTATAAATTGGTACAAAATAGAGAGAGGTTGGATGTCCTTTGCGAAGGAACTGAACTTAGAGAATGTTTAGTTGGAGGGCTTGGCTTTCTTCCATGGTTGATGACACCATACAAGAAAAAAGAAATGTCAGAAGATGAAACTGAATTTAACAAGAAACATTCAGCAACAAGATTAATTGTTAATCGAGCATTGAACACGCTTAAGAATGTTTGGGCGGTTATTGACGGTGGTATGTGGCGTCCTGGTAGGAATAAGCTGCCAATAATCATTCTTGCATGTTGTTTACTTCACAACATTAATGTAATCAACTTGGAAGGAGATGGGACATCGGATGATTTAATGGTGTCAATCATCCAGAGAGAAGTGAGTCGCAGGGCAAAGTTGTTGTGGATGCCAGAGACAAACTGTGTCTCTACCTGGCTGGGAAACTTCCTTGATCAGGCATGTTCAAGATGTTACAGTTCTTTTCTTTTGGCATTTTAAGATTATGGATTTCTGTTTATGCTCCTTTTTTCAGACCGAGATTTATTTACCAATAAGAAATGACCGTTATGCCCTTCACTAAAAACAAAATAAAACAGCAAATAGTGGTGGAGGGACGCATTCAGACTCAAAATTTTAAGTTTTGGACGTCTGATGACTAAAAAAAAGTTAAGGTGCCCTATGATGTTTCGGTGAAAGTTTAGGGACCAACGGTGTATTTTTGTCTATTTATTAGTATAATTATTATGAAGGGTTTACTACTTTTATTAGTCGTTGTGACTTGTTGGGTATATCATTCATTGGTTTGATAAATATTGCCCGGTTAAACCAATAATCATGATAAATATAAAAGGTAATTTTTATTTATTTATTATACATTAAATATATGACTATTTTAAATATAGAAAAAATATGTTATTTGAGGTAACTTGTATATTCATTTATTGTGTGTTAAATACATAATTACTTTAAAGATAAAAATAGTAGGTTAATTAATTTGTTTTTAGCAAAACCGATCATTTATTTCTTAAAAGTTTATGATTTGGTCAAAAAGTAAAACATCCATTTTTGATTTAGTCCAACTTTCGGTTGACCGTAAAATTTATTACTAGTTAAATAATTTTTATTCACTAAAATACCTTTAGTTGATACGGTGGAATGCCTAGCTTTTTGCGTTTTTTAATCTCGTATTATCATTATTACAAGACTCATCCAAAATAACAATAACGCAGCTATAACATAAGTTAAATTTTGGATTATCATTATTATGAGACTCATCCAAGAGAACAAAGGACACTTTTCTTACTAACAAGAAAATCTAGTGTTTGTGAGAAAGTGGGCTAAGTTGGGCCAATATCAAACTAATGTGTATGAGCTAGGGTTAACAAACTTTCACTTGTATATAACCCTTTACAACACTATATATACCTAAACACTCACACAACTTGTAGCCACCACGACACACAAAAAAATCACCTATCTTTCTTCATTTCTTCCTAATAACAAAAAGCCTTTTCGATTCTCTTGAATTTCTTGGTTTAAAGTTTGATGGGTTTGGTTTTTGTGTTTTTGTAAGACACAAACCACATAAATGATTTTTTTTTTTTGCTCGATTCTTAAATTCTTGATACAAAATATTGACGATCCGAAACCCCACATCACCAACATTTACAAAAGTGTGTTAGACTACTTTCATAATATTAACACATGTTAGTTAGTAATTCATTTTTTTTGTTTGTGAATAGTATTACGCGTTGTTGTTAATATAATAAAACAAAGTAGTAATTTTTTTCCTTAACATTTTTTTAGCCTCTCCATCTGATATATACTTTGTGTAGGAAGATGTTAATGGTTAGGGTAGTTTATCTTGTTTTTGTTAATCTAATGGGTAGTCAGTGCCCGTTAGTTTATGTGGTCTTTTGATAAAGTGTAGTTTTTCTTGTTCATGTGTTTTATGTGTTTTGTGTTGCTTCTAAGATATTTGATGATACGTAAATATGCGGGGACGGATCACATGTCAAAAGAGTTTGGTATACACATGGGCGAAAATAAGGAGGAGTCCTGGGGTCATGTGCCCTCTTGTCAAAAAAAAAATTGTAGTGTAAATTTTCTAAAATATGTAGATTTTTTTGTGATTTGTCTCCTTTAATAACTATTTTGTATTGTAGTTTCTAAAAATTATCAAAATACGCCCCTTGAGCAAAAATTTCAGGCTGGCTCCAACCCTGGGTATATACCTACAATCTAGTATCGCTAACTAAGATGAGTAACTTACGTAAATAATATCTAATAAAATCGATTAGTTGTGCTAAGGGGTGGAATAAATATATATTTGGTGGTTGTTCCCCAACCTGTAAATCATATTCGTCATATGGGTTTACACTACATATCGTCGGAGCCGAGGTTTTAATAGTAGGAAAAATAAGGTATTGAGGACGAAATGGTATTCCTTTTAGGTGTATGCCATTTTTGTCATCATGCATCAACAACCAATAAGGAAAAAGAGGAGAGATTGAGTGCCCCGGTTAATGCTAGAAGTGCTGTTATAGACAATGAGTTAATTAAGATTTCTTTATAGATTTTATATATCTTTTACATTCATATACCTTTTAATTTCTTTTATGAGATATATCACCAAGACCCCAATTCATATGTTTGTATGTCCTATAAGAAACACTAGCATAGCCTATAAGACATACTAAATACTTAATATGTATGCAATCCTACATATACTAGGACTTCATATGTTGTTTATTTGGACAACAAAGTTGCGGGATAAAACTTATTTTGGCTTGTTATTAATAATCCAAAATTTAACTTACGTTATAGATACAATTGCATTAGATGCGTTATTGTTATTTTGGATAAGTCTAGTAATAATGATAATACGAGACAAAAAAATACAAAAAGGTTGTCATTCCACCGTATCAACTAAAAGCGTTTTAGTGAATTAAAATTACTTAACTAGTAATAAATTTTACGGTCAACCGAAAGTTGGACTAAATCCAAAACGGATGTTTAACATTTTGACCAAATCATAAACTTTTTAGAAATAAATGATGTGTTTTACTAAAAACAAAATAATTAACCTACTATTTTTATACTAAAAGTAATAATGTATTTAACACAGAATAAATCAATATACAAGTTACCTTAAATACCATATTTTTTCTATATTTAAAGTACAACAAATAAATTAAAAATTACCTTTTATATTAATCATAATTATTAGTTAACCGGGCAATATTTAACAAAACCCATAAATGATATACCGAACAAGTCACAACGACAAAAAAAAAGTAGTAAACCCTTCATAATAATTATAATAATAAATAAACAAATAAATAAAATATAAAAATTAATATATTTACATATATACATATAGAAACATATGAATTGGGGGCTTGATGATATATACTATAAAAGAAATAAAATGTTATATGATTGTAAAAGATATATAAAATCCATAGAGAAATCTTGTTTAAGTCTTTTCCTATTTTTCCATGGCTTTTGATGGGTGATGAGAAAAATGGTATACACCTAAGTGAAATACTTTTTCGTTCGCAATACCTTATTTTTTATACTAAAACATTGGCTCTGATGATATGCGACGTAAACCCATATGATGAATATGAGTTACAAGTAGGGGAGCATCCACCAGATATATATTTATTCTACCCCTTAGCACGACTAATCATATTTTATTAGATATTATTTATGTAAGTTCCTCATCTTAGTTAGTGATACTAGATTGTAGGTATTCAGAGATGGTGTATACCCGACTCATTTACATGTGATCCGTACCCGCATATTTACGTATCATCAAGTATATCAGAAGTGACACAAAACACATAAACCGCATGAACAAGAAAAACTGCACTTTATCAGAAGGTGTCAAATGAATTAACGGGCACTAACTATCCATTAGATTAACAAAAACAAGATAAACTACCCTTACCATTAATAACTTCCATCCATAATGTTACAAACAACATCATTATGTTATATCACAAAGTATATCACATGGTGAGGCTAAAAAAATGTTAAGGAAAAAATTACTACTTTGTTTTATTATACTAAAAACAGCGGTGATAATATTCCCAAACAAAAGGAATAACCAACTAACCTTTGTTAATATTATGAATGTAGTCTAACACACTTTTGTAAATGTTGGTGATCTGGGGTTTCGGATTATCGACATTTTGTATCAAGAAGTTAAGAACCGAGCAAACAAAAATCATTTATGTGGTTCGTGTCATACAAAAACACAAAAACCAAACTCATCAAACATTAAACCAAGACATTTAAGAGAATCAAAAAAGGATTTCTGTTCTTAGGAAGAAATGAAGAAAAAGAGGTGATTTTTTGTGTGTAGTGGTGGCTGCAAGTTGTGTGAGTGTCTAGTTATATATAGAATGTAGTAAAGGGATACAAGTGCATGTTTGTTAACCCTAGCCTATACGCATTAGTTTGATATTGGCCCAACTTAGCCCACATTCTCACATTCACTATATATTTTTGTTATTAAGATAAGTGTCATTTGTTCTATTAGATATTTAATCTGCATGAATTCTATATGTGGTTTTGGTAGATAAAAAATTGCTCAGAAAAGGAAAATAAAATAAAAGGCTTTGTGCGCACTCTGCCAATTGTTGATACGCGAGAGCCACTAGGAGGTTGTGTACGTAACGCTTGTGGACCATGTATTCCTTGTCGAAGGATTAGGAAAAGTCATAAGTGTCTATTGACTGAGTCATGTCCTGATATTTACTATCATGTTCCATAAGGATGATATCTACTATCATCCTAACTTTTATTTTAGCGTGTGACGGCGTCTATACATATCGATGTCTTACAGTTCTATAGAATTGTTGAATTTGTATGTCTTAGTTTTGTGAATATACTCTTTCTGGTGAACCTCTATGGTTGGTTATGACAATATGTGAGCATTTGACAGTAAATGTTTAATATAATATATCACATTAATATGGGATATAGCTCCATAGATCCATGTCTTGAACCGATTTGGTCTAAATGACTATATTATATATTTTGATCACAAATAACCGTCCTTGACTGGGCTTGAACCGATAATATAGTCATTTAGACCAAATCAGCTCAAGACATGGTTCCAAACATATAATTTGGTTCAAGACATGGATCTGTGGGGCTGTGTCCTCTATTTAATGTGATATATTATGTTAAACATTTACTGTCAAATGGTTTCATATTGTCGAAACAAACCATACAGATTCACCAGAAACAGTATATTCACAAAAACTAAGACGACATACAAATTCAACAATTCCATGGAAGAACTTTAAGACATCGATATGTCTAAACGCCGTCACACGCTAAAAAAAAGTTAGGATGATAGTAGATATCATCCTTATGGAACATGATAGTAAATATGGGACATGACTCAGTCACTAGACACTCATGACTTTTCATAATCCTTCGACAAGGAAAAGATGGTCCATAAGCGTTACGTACACAACCTCCTAGTGGCTCTCGTGTATCTACAAATGGAAGAGTGCGCGCAAAACCCTTCACTATTTTTTTTTTCTTTTCTTTTTTCCTTCCTTTTCTGGAAACGCAATTTTTTATCTACCAAAACCACATATACAATTTATGCAAAATACATATCCAAGAGAACAAAGGACACTTATAGCTTATTAATAAAAAAAAATCTAGTGAATGTAAAAAAGTGGGGTAAGTTGGGCCAATATCAAACTAATGTGTATGGGCTAGGGTTGATCAAGCATACACTTATATATATCCCAACTTTAACCTAAACACTCACACAACTTGCAGCCACCACTACACACAAAAAAAAAATCACCTATCTTTTATCATTTCATCCTAAGAACAAAAACCGTTTTTCGATCCTCTTGAATTTCTTGGTTTTAAGTTTGATGGTTTTGGTTTTTATGTTTTTGTAAGACACGAACCGCAGAAATGATTTTTGTTTGCTTGGTTCTTAACTTCTTGATACAACATGTCGATGATCCGAAACCCCACATCACCAACATTTACAAAAGTGTGTTAGACTACTTTCATAATTTTAACACAGGTTAGTTGGTTTTTCCTTTTGTTTGTGAATATTATCACGCGCTATTGTTAATATAATAAAAAATAGTAGTAATTTTTTTCTTCAGATTTTTTTAGCCTCACCGGCCATGTGATATATACTTTGTGATATAATGTAAGGATGTTGTTTTTATATTATGGATGGAAGTTGTTAACGGTAAGGGTAGTTTATCTTGTTTTTGTTAATCTAATGGGTAGGTAGTGCCCATTAGTTCATGTGATACCTTCTGATAAAGTGCAGTTTTTCTTCTTCATGTGTTTTGTGTTGCTTCTGAGATATTTGATGACATGTAAATATGCGGGTACGTATCACATGGCAGAAGAGTTAGGTATACACCATCTATGTATACCTACAAGCTAGTATCACTAACTAAGATTAGTAACTTACGTAAATAATATCTAATAAAAACATGATTAGTCGTGCTAAGGGGTAGAATATCTGGTGGTTGTTCCCCTACTTGTAACTCATATTCGTCATATGGGTTTACGTCACATATCTTCGGAGCCAATGTTTTAATAGTAGGAAAAATAAGGTATTGCGAATGAAATGGTATTTCTTTTAGGTGTATACCACTTTTGTCATCAGTCATCTAAATCCATGGAAAAATAAGAAAAGAGTTAAACAAGATTTCTTTATAGATTTTATAGATCTTTTACAATCATACAACATTTTATTTCTTTTATAGGATATGTCATCAAACCCCCAATTCATATGTTTGTATATGTATATATGTAAATATATTAATTATTTTATTTTATTTATTTATTCATTAGACAAAAATATTCCGTTGGTCCATAAACTTTCCACGAAACATCACAGGGCATCTTAACTTTATTTTAGTCGTTAGGCGTCCAAAACTTGAGATTTTGAGTTTGAATGCGTCCCTCCACCACTATTTGTTGTTTTGTTTTGTTTTTAGTAAAGTGCATAACGGTCATTTCATATACTTGCTGGTAATCAAGAACTTTTTATGCATTTGTATTTCAATTCTCATTATTAATGTAATATGTTTGTGAGTAAGTGGTCACTTCGTTAGGCATTCAATTACTCATGTCAAATAAACTGTTAACGTTTCAAATTTATTTTAGACGTGTCAAAATGGATCAGCATTAGCTGAAGTGATTAAGTTGGATTGATCTGATTATACCTTATGACTTTTTCATTTACCAAAATGTGTCAATAATACAGGAAGACATACACTAATTGCAAATTATTAGCTTTATATAAACGCCGTTGAAATTGGTACCTTTAGTCAATCTGATCTAATTGGTACCTTTAGTCAATCTGATCTAATTTCCATGCAGTTCTTGTAAATCCACCAAATAATGTGGACAATTTCAAGGCACTTTTCAAGATGTCCAGGATGACGTTTAACCACATACGCTCCCTAGTTAAAGATCACATGATGTCTCTACCTAGAAGCTATAGATTTCAGGATCGTAAAGAAGTGTCTCTGAACGATCAAATTGCCATAGCTTTAAGGAGGCTGAGCTCAGTCGATCCAACAATAAACATTGCGGATTTATTTGGAACAAACGAACTAAATGTCATGGACATCACATGGAGGTTTGTTGAGGCATTGGAGGCATGTGGACGCGACCATATTTCATGGCCAAGAGATATGGCTACCATAAAATCGAACTTTGAGAAAGCTGGAGGTATGCCAAACTGTTGTGGTAAGACTGCTTATCTCAAAATGTACCCACATGATTCTGAAGGTGACACCACTGTATGGCTTGATAGCAAGAAGAAAGATAGTATGATACTACAAGTCATTGTGGACCACAAATTGCGGTTTGTTGATGTAGTTACTGGATGGCCTGGGTCTATGACTAAAGAAGACATCCTTGTAAGATCTCAAATCTATAAATTGGTACAAAATAGAGAGAGGTTGGATGTCCTTTGCGAAGGAACTGAACTTAGAGAATATTTAGTTGGAGGGCTTGGCTTTCTTCCATGGTTGATGACTCCATACAAGAAAAAAGAAATGTCAGAAGACGAAACTGAAGTTAACAAGAAACATTCAGCAACAAGATTAATTGTTAATCGAGCATTGAACAAGCTTAAGAATGTTTGGGCGGTTATTGACGGTCGTACGTGGCGTCCTGGTAGGAATAAGCTGCCAATAATCATTCTTGCATGTTGTTTACTTCACAACATTAATGTAATCAACATGGAAGTAGATGGGACATCGGATGATTTAATGGTGTCAAGTGAACCAGACCCTATGCATCATCCAGAGAGAAGTGAGTCGCAGGACAAAGTTGCTGTGGATGCCAGAGACAAACTGTGTCTCTACCTGGCTGGGAAACTTCCTTGATCAGGCATGTTCAAGATGATACAGTTCTTTTCTTTTGGCATTTTAAGATTATGGATTTCTGTTTATGCTCCTTTTTTCAGACCGAGATTTATTTACCAATATGAAATGACCGTTATGCCATTCACTAAAAACAAAATAAAACCGCAAATAGTGGTGGAGGGACGCATTCAGACTCAAAATTTTAAGTTTTGGACGTCTGATGACTAAAAAAAAAGTTAAGGTGCCCTGTGATGTTTTGTGGAAAGTTTAGGGACCAACGGTGTATTTTTGTCTATTTATTAGTATAATTATTATGATGGGTTTACTACTTTTATTAGTCGTTGTGACTTGTTTGGTATATCATTCATGGGTTTTGATAAATATTGCCCGGTTAAAACAATAATTATGATAAATATAAAAGGTAATTTTAATTTATTTATTATACATTAAATATATGACTATTTTAAATATAGAAAAAATATGTTATTTGAGGTAACTTGTATATTCATTTATTGTGTGTTAAATACATAATTACTTTAAAGATAAAAATAGTAGGTTAATTAATTTGTTTTTAGCAAAACCGATCATTTATTTCTTAAAAGTTTAGGATTTGGTCAAAAAGTAAAACATCCATTTTTGATTTAGTCTCACTTTCGGTTGACCGTAAAATTTATTACTAGTTAAGTAATTTTTATTCACTAAAATACCTTTAGTTGATACTGTGGGATGGCTACCTTTTTGCATTTTTTTATCTCGTATTATCATTATTACTAGACTCATCCAAAATAACAATAACGCACCTATAACATAAGTTAAATTTTGGATTATCATTATTATGAGACTCATGCAAGAGAACAAAGGACACTTAACTTACTAACAAGAAAATCTAGTGAATGTGAGAAAGTGGGCTAAGTTGGGCCAATATCAAACTAATGTGTATGAGCTAGGGTTAACAAACATTCACTTGTATATATCCCTTTACAACACTATATATACCTAAACACTCACACAACTTGTAGCCACCACGACACACAAAAAAATCACCTATCTTTCTTCATTTCTTCCTAAGAACAAAAAGCCTTTTCGATTCTCTTGAATTTCTTGGTTTAAAGTTTGATGGGTCTGGTTTTTGTGTTTTTGTAAGACACTAACCACATAAATGATTTTTTTTTTTGCTCGGTTCTTAAATTCTTGATACAAAATATCGACGATCGGAAACCCCACATCACCAACATTTACAAATGTGTGTTAGACTACTTTCATAATATTAACACATGTTAGTTAGTAATTCATTTTGTTTGTTTGTGAATATTATTACGCGTTGTTGTTAATATAATAAAACAAAGTAGTAATTTTTTTCCTTCACATTTTTTTTAGCCTCTCCATCTGATATATACTTTGTGATGGAAGATGTTAATGGTTAGGGTAGTTTATCTTGTTTTTGTTAATCTAATGGGTAGTTAGTGCCCGTTAGTTGATGTTGTCTTTTGATAAAGTGTAGTTTTTCTTGTTCATGTGTTTTATGTGTTTTGTGTTGCTTCTAAGATATTTGATGATACGTAAATATGCGGGTACGGATCACATGTCAAAAGAGTTCGGTATACACATGGGCGGAGATAAGGAAGGGTCGTGGGGTCATGTGCCCTCTTGTCAAAAAAATTTGTAGTGTAAATTTTCTAAAATATCTAGCCTTTTTTGTAATTTGTCTCCTTTAATAACTATTTTGTATTGTAGTTTCTAAAAATTATTAAAATATGCCCCTTGAGCAAAAATTTCAGGTTGGCCCCACCCCTGGGTATATACCTACAATCTAGTATCACTAACTAAGATGAGTAACTTACGTAAATAATATCTAATAAAATCGATTATGTGGAAAACTAGAAGGGGGGGGGGGGGGGGGGGTTGAATAGTTTTACGTCTTTTTAATTTGTTACAAAAGATTGTTTGAAAGTTTTCTTTGTTTTCAAAAATTTAGATTCGATACTATGTGATATCAAGTCATGCACAATATGAACAACAATAAATATGTACGATAAAGAAATAATAATGTAAGTAAAGAAATAAGTCAGAGATGGGAAGATCGAACCGCGAGACAAGAGATTTATAGTTGTTCGGCTACAAGGTCACCTTCCTTGCCCTACTCCACTCCCAGAGCACCTAACTCGAGAGTTTTCTTCACTATGTCAACAATCTCCCTTATGGCGGAGAAAACCTTACACACCAATGGGTTTATAAATGAGAAAAATGGCTCTCAACATGGTCACTTGGCGAAATGGTTAATACTTGAAAAATTTTGCAAGTGTTTTGCTGAAGCAAAAATATTAAAATCGTCTAAGTTCAAACACTTGTATCTTTTTCGTTATAAGCTCGTTTTCTACGTTCTTTATATCCCCGGAATCGTATTGACATATACTAATATATTTTTGATAGTTCGGTTCCTCTAGGTTACGTCTAACGCCTCAATTTTACCCATAAAAATCGTGTGATAGCTTACTACTTTTAGAAAATAATAGTTTTCGTCGTTAAACTTGCAAAAATCATATCTCCTTCGTTATAAACCCGTTTTAATCCATTCTTTCGCCCACGGCTTCGTTTTTGAAAGTATTTTCTAAATCTCTAGCCCAAAGTTACCCGGAAACCCCTGAGTTTTCTGGATTTGACGATTCGGGACAGTAGGTATATATATACGTTTAAAAATCAATTATAGGGTTCCAAACTAGTTTCTAATCCACCCAAATCACTTCCAATCACCACAAATCTAGTCTATTCCTACCATACACCTTCTTAGGGTATCATGGGTTCCTAGTCTTCACCAAAAGTGGTGGATCTCATGAGATTGCTAATAAAAATTATAGATCTATATTTATAAAGAAAATGAGTAATAAGTGGTATAATAACATAAGTATACTTGCATAAATCTATATGACAATTGTAATGGATCAAAAATACATGTATGAAAGTGATGAAAATAATATGTAAGCTTACTTGAAGTGTTATATGAAAAAGATGATGAAAACCTTGTAATAACTTCAAGATTATTAACTAAAACCCCTTTGTAACACACTAGGATCGAGCTAGGATCATAAGGTTTACTTCTAATGGATGAAATGGCCAAGAATCAAGATCCAAATGGTGTATGTTGCTGTTTTGGGTCGTGGGTTTTGAGCAAGAGAGAAGGAGAATGAAACTTTTTGATAGTTAGGATATTATGAGATGAAAAAGTGAAGAGTATACTTGAAGCTTTCAAACAAATATCTAAAGCAAATGGCAAAATGGTAAATAAGTGATCAATTAGAAGTAAAACTCTTGCACATGGAAGGATAAGATGAGTGTGTGGGAAGCTTGGCTAATTATCTAGTTCACGGAATCAGTTTTGGTTCCGTTAATCGCTAACCGTAAATTGTTAAATCACGAAATGTAAATTCGGGGATCGTAAAAATATGAAACTTGAAAGAATGACTAAACTTGTCAAAATACTCTATAATAAAATATAAAATGAATGGTAAGTTCCATCGGGTTGCTTAAACTCTGTTAAAACTGGTAACGCGGGGTTTAAAACGCGTAATTCGCGTAAAACGCTGAACTGGAAAACGTAAAATTCCAAAACTTTTAGAATTGTCGTAAAATGAGAGAAAAGCATATTTCTATCGTTTATAGTGTTTTATGGACATATCGGGATGCTGGAACGACGTTTAAACCCAAAAGTAAATCTCGGACACGGCTTCGTGATTTTTGCAGAAATGATCCGACGAGCGTCAAACTCTCGGATTATCATTAAAATAGTTTAACTTACGAGAATATGAAATAAAAAAAATTCGGAAATGAATAGTGAAAATGAATAGTAATAGTGAATAGTAGAAATGAATAGTAACTTTCCGAGATGAATTATGAAATTTCAACGTTTGAAAAAAAGACGTGAAATTACGAGTTGTGACATTTTTCCCCTCTAAAAGGAACTTCGTCCCGAAGTTCAATTTGTGTTTGTTTCTAGAGTGGTATTGGTGAAAAGATGATGATATTCAAGAATTCCAGCGAACTTTCACGATAGGAATTCGACTTCGCTTCAACTGTTCGACCTTACAGTCCATGATTTCTATTGGTTCTCCTCCATGGTTTAGGTTTGTCATTGGGTTGGATTCCTTCCCAAGACTCATCTGAAAGATATTTCTCAAGATTTGGAAAACGTGAAACATGTTTGTGTAACCTTCTGTTTCCTAACAAGGCTCAAGTCAAACGGCTACTAGGCCTACTCGGTCTGAAATATTAAATAGTCCGATGTATATCGGGTTTAACTTTCTGAATTTTTCTTAATGGTATCATGCCTTTCCTAGGCAGAACTTTCAACATAACTGTAACACCCCCAAAATTTGATACAGCGGAAGACTCAACAAGCTTTCGGGGGTACTATGGGGATTGGTATCCATTCAAAGTCATGAAAGAACGAGATAAAGTAAACATAAGAAAAACACAACCAAAACGGGTTTTTAAGTTTACATTTATCCCAAAAATTATCCAAAGTAAGGCCCAATAGAAATAAACGTAGGTCCACAATAGTTTATCAGAGTTTTAGAAAAATAGATCCATAACCGGTGCCATTGCCAAGCCTCCAGCATCCAAAGGGCATCACTTAATTACTTGAGAAAACGTGCTAAAAGTCAGCTTTCGCTGGTGAGATTATAGGTTTAAATTCATAATTCAATATAGTGGACATATACGCAAAATGCTTGCCAGCTGGACTAGGCCTCAAACATCCAACCAAAATATCCAACCAAAATAATCCAACCAAATCAAATTAACCCTATAGGTGCACGCTATAGCCCAAATCAATCCAATCAATAGCTTACCTAGCTCAAGTCTAGGCCTCGCTCTATAATCAATCCAATAGCTTACCTAGTTCGGGACTAGGCCTCGCTCAACAACCAAATCAATAGCTTACCTAGTTCAGGACTAGGCCTCGCTTAATCCTACCTAGTTCTATAAGCATAGCAAGTTTTAAAATAAATAAAGCGATAATAGTCCACATAAAACATTTGCACGTTTCTCACCCCAAGTATTGAAAACAAAGTTGCTCAAGTCCAGCAAATCCTCAAAAGAAATCGATAGAAGAAAGACGTAAGAAAACTCAAGCAACTCACGTAACGGCAACTACAGACTCGGCACTTCCTAACAATATCAAGCTCGTTCAGAAATCATTTCCTCAAAAATCAAATATTCCCATTCCCGAACGTATTCCATTTTACTTTCCAAAAATATCCATTTCTCGAATTATCCTCATATTAATTTGAAATTCGACGTTTGGTATCCATATGGGTGAAGGGTCGACACAACTCAAACCAAGAAGCCACAACGAACGAAATAATAAACCATCTATAGGTCTAATATTAGCCCAACATATCCTACACTATATTAAAAGCTAACCATGACACATCATCAACCTCTAACATTTGCCACCTCATTGCCACATACTCAACAACATGCCATGTCATTGCCTACATGGCACACACTTTTCATGCATTAAAATATCATTTTTAAAAATTTTGCAACTAATGGGAATTGAACCCATGACCTCTTGAACAACAAACAAATACTCAACCACTAGAGCACTTGAGTGTTTGTGTTGAAAGCTTTCAAAACAAGATAGATGTGCTTAAAAAAACGTCTAAGATACATTAACTACTTACTAGGCATATCAATTAAAATCTATAATTTTAAAATTCCACTTAAAATCTGCAATTTCATTTAATGGCATAGGCTACAATCAAGGGATAAGCATAGTAACTTTGATTTTATGTAACAAACACTTCAATGGCCACCTACAATCAAGGGATTACTATGAAATAACTATGGAATGATTTTAGGTAAATTGAACCAACAATTTGAAAACTCAAAATTTTTGAAATTTTTCCCAAATCTTTTTCAAAAACTGTGTTTAAATAAAACCCTAATCCTACCCTATATATTGCCTGTATCTTTTTTGGTTCAAATATTACAAATCAAGTTTATATCATTTTGTAACAAAGTTACTAACCATGAGTAGGTATTCGAATTCCAAGTTTGCAAATAAGGGCAAGTCTCCAAGCTCCAGTTCCTCCAAATATGTAGGTATTTTTTTCTTTACTCAAACGATTTCAATATTATTTTCATCACTGAATTCATTATTTGATTAATTAGTTTAAACATATTTGTTTATCCAAACATATTCAATGTTGAAACACTGTATGTTTTAATATCAGTTATTGTATGATAATTTGTTATTGTTGCTTCCAAGTGGTTGAGCATATGAGCTAATTATTATTGATCATTAGGTTAGGATGAATTTTGTAGTTAGTTATTGATTTGGAAATTACATGTGGAGTACACGGAATTGAATATTGGTTTAAAATTAGATGATTAGTTTACATTGGATGGTTACAAACAATTGATGTTGGCTGAAAATTAATGTTGATTATTAGCTTCAAAAAGTTGTAAAGTTTTATTTAAAAAAATATTAAGAAAAAATATTGTATGATAATTTGTTATTGTTTGGCAAAACCATATTTGTTCAACAAAGAAGTGTAGTATTACGGTTTTTAATTGTATACAACAATTATAATATAGGCAACATAAATCATGGTTAATATTTTGGCCTGTCTTGATACCGTTTATGGGTAATTTAACACATGTAGTTGATATTCGAACATCTCTAAATTCATAGGATGGAGTGTCTACTTTTGATACATTATACTGTTTTACAACTATGATTATGTAATCATTCATTTTACTTGCAGCTATTAATAGCACAACAATATTGTCAACAGTACTTATCACTAGAATTCCCATGCAAGTCTTATGGAAGAATTATGAGATTTGAACTTGATTATAAACCACAAAATAGTTTATACTAATTTGTTATGATGGATTTGGGTGCAGCATTAAGAGAGGAAACGATGAAAATTGGGGAAATCGCCACCACGTCTGATAACATTTTGGAAATGGGTATACCCACTAGACAGGTCATCTAATGTACTTGGGCTTAGGTATGACCCGAGTGTAGGACAAAAAGAGATTGAAAGATGTAGGACCTAAAATATTACAACTTTATCACACCAATAGAAGCAAAGAAGAAGAAAGATGGTGACTTGGTGACTTATATGTGATGTATATGATTCGTGAATAGAGAGAGAGATATAAGAAATATGAGAGCTTTTATTCAAGAAACACACACAAATACACACACAAGCACACACCTCAAATGAGCCTTTGAGGTGTTTAAATAGTAAGATACATGAGATGCCCTATGGGCTTTCTATGGGCTTGGGCTTGGACTTGGTTACTTGGTTGGATAACTAGGCTTATGAAACATAGCACATAACATATTAGCTTGCCAAGTCCAAGGCCCAATGACTAAACTATTACTAATCTTAACAAACGACACAAAGTTACAATATGAGAATGACCATCACTTCATAATACATATTTTTAATGCTAACAATCTCCCCCTAAGGGTTGGTCATTCGAATGATGCTCCACGTGAGTGGTTCTTCCGTGTTCTTTGTCTTTAACTTTGTGTGTCGTTGTAGAATAGTCTTTAGTCTTTGTTCCTTCATGCTTTGTGATCTTCGATAACTGATTTTTCATCGTTCTTTGTTCCTTTGTGATGTGGAGTTATCTGCCTTTCGTCACTTCTGCGTCTGTGGTGGTTGTTTGCCATTCCAACATGCTCATACATCTTTGGACTTTGATATTCATATGCACGTAGTTCCCTTTCTTTCACTTTGATCTTTAGTCTTTATACTTTGTAGATTCTTCTTTTTGGCGTAGAATCTTTCTTTGAACTTTGTGTTGTATAGATCTTTGAGGGAGCTTTCTTTAACTTCCAGATGTATGTATGAGCACGTGGAATCTGTCGCCATGGAGATGAAGTGTCCCTGCATATAAACAGTTAGCAATAAAACATCCGGTACTTACAGATAAGAATTAGAGATCGTCAACAGCATAGTGTGAAGACTCCTTCTAACCCTTACCAAGGCCGTTCCCATGTCAGATACTCTCGAGAGAGCTTACAAGACCTACTTAGTAGCTCAATGACTGGGTGAGTCGCTGGGGATCACTCCACGACTGTAGACCGTTTGAAACCACCGTGAACACTAAGCGTAACCCATAAAGAATTACCGAAGTGACCTGCTGTCAGGGCTGTTTGATGTTGACCCTGGCAGGAATTTCCATTCAATCATTGAGAATCACAAAAGTGAATCCTCTCATAAATGTTCTGGCAGATTGCTAAGATCTGCGTAGGACTCTTAAGTTTACATCTGGCGTCCTTAATGATGAACAACCAGTGTAGAAATATCATGTGTTCCTATGAGATCTTATGATGAATCTCGAGGCTCTAGACTCGATAAGTGCACATTTGGTTTCCTATGCGGAGATTAGGGAGAGGTCTCCTGCTTCAATATCAACCATCCCTAAGAGACAGATCGATAGATTATGCCGGTTCCCCGTGAGAATGAAACAAGCTCTTTTAAGAGAACTTGAGTGGTTAAGAAGGTTTAGTGCAGTGCGTCACTGGGTCCATGACGTCTTTGTCTTCAATACCGGTGTCACCTTAGTAACAACCAGTAGCATATGAGTTGAACCCGGTGTCTGCCCTAAGGTTGAACATATGGAGGGCTATTTCTTTTCACCCTTTTCATTTGCTTTTCTTTTTAATTCTTCAACCCCTTCTTTCTCCTTTCTCATTTTCTCCTTTTTTCAATCATACCTAAGGACTTCTAATTCTATTCTATTGGAATTGTCCTTGGGTAGATCCCTCCGGCTCTGGCGGATCATAGGACGGTTTTTCCTAACCTTAGTCACCTTATAACTCCATGACTATCCTATTATTGCCATAAAACCATTCATTTGAAAATCTCTCAAAGTGTTTATGATAATAAAACACATTGTTGTTACCACTTTGAGAGTTTTTGCATTTCTTTTGAAGGACTCCCCCTTCACATGTGCTCATGAGTTTTTTAGAAATTTGCACATGCGTGAGGAGTTTGTACTTTTTGAATTGATCCACTTTCAGCGAACATGACCGATTCGAGACACGCTTACATCACTAGTTAGACTAGGTTGAAATTATTACCCGTCCTGGTCAAGTCCAAAGAAAGTTTCTCGAGACGGTACATTCTACTCAGACAAGTCCTATTCGAGACACGCTTACATCACTAGTTAGACTAGCTTGAAATTATTACCCGTCCAGGACAAGTCTTTTCGATTACTGACATTTTAAGCTTCGTCAATTCATTGGTACATACTGAGTCGAGCTCTTTTGAGATACAGCCACAATCTTAAACATCTTTGATCACATTTTAATCATGTCTTCTCCCCCTCAAAAATAGCATTTCGTGATATTTTTGATATCAACAGATTAAGAAAAAGCTTTTGGAGAGAAAGACAGATTCTGCATGAATTAAGGAACATTTTTCTTTTTGTACTCCCCCTTAATGATAGCATATTTAAAATCAATTTTAAGGGTTTTGAGGGAGTTTTCTTGAGCACTAATTTTGAGAGATTTTGAGAAATCTTTTGAACAATCTTGAAAAAGTGCTCAAGAATTTTGTATGAAAACGAGTTTATGCTTGAAATCTTTTTCGTTTGTTTAGACTCGAACTTTTTGAAAAAGAGTTCGTCATTGAACGTACGAGTCCTTGATTTGAAAATAATCAGAAGTCGTCATTAGGGTCCGGGTTTCGTACTGAAGTATACGAAAGCCATTGTTAAGAAACTTTTGAGAAACGACATGTTTTAGAAAAACATTAAAAAAAGAACTCCCGCTCAAGCATCTGTACATATCCGTATCATTGTTGAATGACATTTCTAGAAACGTACAGAATATTGATTTATACGAGAGACATGTCGTGAGAAGAATATTTTTGGATTTTTTGATTTTATATTGTTTTTGTATTTTTTGAAAATTTTATATTTTTGTATTTTGTTTTTGTTGGTTTTTCAAATTTTGTATTTTGTTTTTCAAAAATATTTACAGCGAAGCGGTTTTGAAAACATTTTTCAAGAAGATTCGAGAAGACATTCTAGCTCCTCAAGAGTTAGGCTTCGCATGCCAATTCGTCGAACTAAATAGTCAAACCTTTCTTTTGGAAGGGCTTTAGTAAATAGATCGGCGAGTTGGTAATCAGTCTTAACGAAAAATAATTCAACAGTACCCTCTTCCACGTGTTCTTTGATGAAATGGTAGCGGACTTTGATATGCTTCGTCTTAGAGTGATGTACGGGATTGCACGAGATGGCTATGGCACTTTTTGAGTCACAATACATAGGTATTCTGTCAAAAGTAAAGCCATAATCTGTGAGCTGTGTCCGCATCCAAAGAACTTGGGCACAACACGCAGATAGAGACACATACTCGGCTTCGGCGGTTGATAGCGCAGTACAATCCTGTTTCTTAGAAGACCAGCTTACAAGCTTTTCACCCAAAAATTGTGCTCCACCTGATGTACTCTTTGCTGTAACTTGATCACCAGCATGGTCTGCATCTGAGAATGCTGTTAGATTAAACTCCGAATCCTTCGGATACCAAAGTCCCATGTTAATGGTGCTTCGTAGGTACCGAAAGATCCGTTTAACCTCTTTGAGGTGAAGTTCGGTAGGCTTTGCCTGAAACCGTGCTAATAAACATACAGCAAATTGAATATCTGGTCGACTAGCAGTTAGGTACATGAGAGAACCGATCATGCTCCGATATTTCTTCGGATCGATAGGTTTCCCAAACAAATCAGCACCTATTTTTGGTGAAGTGACCATTGGTGTACCAACAGAATCACAATTTTCCATTCCATGTTTTTTCAAAATCTCTATCGTATATTTAGCTTGATTGATAAAAATACCACGAGGGGATTGATGTATTTGTAAACCAAGAAAGAATTTTAGTTCCCCCATCATGGACATTTCAAATTTGCTTTTCATGAGATTTTCAAAATGTTTTGAATGGTTAGGATTGGTTGATCCAAAAATAATGTCGTCCACGTAAATTTGAACGATCAAAATGTCATCTTTGAACTTTTTGATAAACAAGGTGTCATCAACCGTTCCTTTTGTGAAATTGTTTTTGAGCAAGAAAGATGATAGTTCGTCATACCACGCTCTTGGAGCTTGTTTTAAACCATAAATTGCTTTCTTAAGCTTGTAGACGTAGTCTGGATGATCTCTGTCGATGAATCCCTCTGGCTGACTCACATACACTTCTTCTTTCAGAGTTCCATTCAAGAATGCAGTCTTAATGTCCATCTGATAGACTGTGATGTTTTTGTGAGCTGCATAGGCTAAGAAAATCCGGACTGCTTCAAGTCTAGCTACAGGCGCGAATGATTCTTCGAAATCTATCCCTTCTTCTTGTGGATATCCTTTAGCCACGAGACGAGCTTTGTTGCGAATTACAGTCATTTCCTCATCCAGTTTGTTCTTCCACAACCACTTGAGATCAAGAACGCGTTTATCAAGTGGTCGTTCAACAAGTTCCCAACTATCATGTAACAGGTATTGAAGAAATTCCTCCTGCATCGCTTCAATCCAAGGGTTTTCTGCCATTGCTTCTCGAATGTTCTTAGGTACTTTGGTGCTTATTGAGCAAATGTAAATGCACAATTCGAGATCGGTGGCAAGTTGTCTCCTCGTCTGAACTGGCTTTGAAGGTTCACCAATAATATGTTCTATTGGATGGTCTTTTGTCCATTGAAACGTAGAAGGGTACCTTTGGTTGAACGAATGTGTGTTAGATGGTTCTTGTAACCTCGAAGAAGATTCAGCAGAGTCTGATGCAAACGGGTTTTCAAATACTTCTTCTTCTTCTTCTAACGCAGCATCGTTTGAATTATTTGTTGGTTCTTCTTGAAAATTTGTGTTTTGGTTTTGCTCATCAACTCTTGGTATGTCAGTGTCAAGTACTGGAGTTGCTTGAGTAGATGTAGATGATGTTGATGTAGTTGGTGCTTCAGATTCGATTGTTGTAGATGCATCTTGTGATGGTGGTGGTGGTTGATGGTTTTGAGCGGGTGCAGCGGAATGTTGTGGAGATGCATTTGTCGAAGTTCCACCATAGTATTCATCAAACATTAACTCGAAGAAATTTTCCAGTTCTTGTTCTGAAGGTTTATCCGTGTTTGTTGACTGAGCTCCTTGCGGTACGAGTCCTGAACTGATGTGTCCAGAAGTCTTTTGGTTTGGTGCGGGTCCTAATCCATTTTGATTAGAAGCCATCGGATTAAGCGCGGGTTCTAGAGCGAGTCTCTCAGAAGCCACTTGTAGGACCTAAAATATTACAACTTTATCACACCAATAGAAGCAAAGAAGAAGAAAGATGGTGACTTGGTGACTTATATGTGATGTATATGATTCGTGAATAGAGAGAGAGATATAAGAAATATGAGAGCTTTTATTCAAGAAACACACACAAATACACACACAAGCACACACCTCAAATGAGCCTTTGAGGTGTTTAAATAGTAAGATACATGAGATGCCCTATGGGCTTTCTATGGGCTTGGGCTTGGACTTGGTTACTTGGTTGGATAACTAGGCTTATGAAACATAGCACATAACATATTAGCTTGCCAAGTCCAAGGCCCAATGACTAAACTATTACTAATCTTAACAAACGACACAAAGTTACAATATGAGAATGACCATCACTTCATAATACATATTTTTAATGCTAACAAAAGAGAAGCAGTTATTCACTACAATGGGAATTATATGTAAGTGGTTGCTCTAATAAACATCTCTATCTTCTTACTGTGTTTATTAAAAAATGCAGTAAGTACCTTATAAGTTTTCGGGCTAAGTAAAGCTTATCAGCTTATTGTATTGGCTTACAACATATAATTGACTTCAAGCAATTGTATTTAGAAAATTAATTGTTAAAAGTAAAGGTGGAAAAGGATTAAAAAAAAAGTTTGCCCAGGTTATGAGTTGATCCATTTAGTGCCCAATATATAGCTGTTTTTGTGCCCATTATGTTGCATCTATGATTGTATGTGATATAGACTCTCAAGTGTCAACAATGCTATATTTATCAACAATGAGAATCTTAAACAATGTTTAAAAGAATCCACACAATTGACTGCAATAGTGCAAGTGGCTAAAGATAGTTACTCATCATAGTGTTGATTGGTAAAAGTTATTACTTATTACTCATACACATCATTTGTTAAGTAGCATTCAGATTCAAGAAGAAACTTCAATTCATTATAGAAAAGAACAAAATTCTGTTTACTAATCAATTTCCTTGAATTGAAGGTTCCACATAAAAGACCAAGGCAGCAGGTACCTGATGACACAATGGCTAACAAAGTGGGCAAATTGGAGTTAGACGAAAAGAATCATTTGGATGAAAAAATACAAATGCAAGAAGAGCTTATCAAGTTGCAGCATGAAAAATTGATATCATATATAAGTTGCAATAGAACAGACTTTTGGGAGTTATGCATGACTGGTACGAACTCATCCCTTTTCTTAATCATCATTACTTCCATTTTTTTGTTCTGTTTGACTAGACTGGATTATATAGTATGAGCATATTTAACCGTTGTTGGATACCGTCTGGCTTTTAAAATCAACATCGTAATAGATATAGCTTGACATGAATACTGTCAGGCTTCTTATCTATAACTATGTATATATGACGACAATGTATTCATTTCTTTTAGGCTATATTCAATGAGCTCTGCAAGATGTTGGATTCCGGGAAGTCTTCATTCAAACCCAAGAAAAGCAAACTATGTGTTGTAATCTTTGTAGGTCTACAAGGTATTCTGTTCATGTATCCACTTATATATATATATATATATATATATATATATATATATATATATATATATATATATATATATATATATCAATTTCTGGTATTTTATGTGATCTGATTCTTAATGACATAATTTTGTAAAATGTGAATGATTTAGGGTCCGGACAACTACTACATGTACAAATTATGTAAATTACCACCAAAAGTATGCAACTTGCTTTCTGTGGCAAAAATAAAAATGTATGCATATCAAAAGTATGCAAAAGTGTCGAATAAAACTTGGCCCAAAGGAGACTTGGCCAAATGGGTTCAACAAGTCAAAAGTAGGCAAAAGTGCATTTTGATGTTAATTTTTTCTTAAATATTAGATTATATTGAAGTTACTATTAACAAAATTCTTTGCATGAGAACTCATTTTAGTCACTTTTCAGGGTTCGACACAACTAGAGACTTTGGGATCTGCCAAGAAAATTTATTACGTATTTATTATGTATGGGATGATTCATTTCTTACTCATAATCTGGTCACCCAGATAACTGGTAGTTATCTACTACTCGTGTTATTTGATCCCTATTATCTTGATTTTCAGCTCTTTCTTACCTTTCTTTTTGTAGATTTGCATCTGCTACGTGAAGTCAACTTGGACAAGGTGCGAGCATGGAGATTATTTTATAAAGTCAGAAAACATCAAGCACTAGGGTATAATTTTAAGCTGGAAAGAAACAAGGCCAAATTGACAAGTTTCAATCACTCAAATGAGATGGAAATGGTGAATGTGGGTTATGAAGTTTATGCAGATGGCCTTACAAGAGTTCTTAGAATTTCTGAACGTAATGATACCTGCAAACTGGATAAAGTATTATATTCTGGTGCAAAAATTACAGTTAGAGTCGCCAGTTGTGATATCAATCTCTTTGAACGTACCAAGCAGGTAAGGCATAAGTTTAATAATTCATGTTTAGGTTACATTTCGTCAAATAATATTGTGAAGTTTTGATGTAATGCTATGTTGCCAAAAATTGTAGACTGCAAATGATGTTGTGTTGGAGTTTATATATCATGTTACTAAAGTTGTAAGTTATTCCGAGTTATCTAGCTAGATAACAATCCAAACACTCTGTTAGCATATGATTATAGCTAGCCAGATAAGCTAGCATCGCTTGATAGTTGTTTATCAATTTATATTGTTCTTGATAATACATGCATAAGCCACGAAAATGCTTTTGTTTGAAGATGACTTAATAGTTCCTGCTCAAAGGCCCTAACCAAATTAGAGACAACACATCAATTGGTAAAAGTATGCAAGTATGTTGGATTTTGGTACCCATTCTACTTCAAGTCAGTTTCTTTGTTTTTTTTTTTTTTTTTTTTTTTTTTTTTTTTTTTTTTTTGGATTTGCTTATTTCAAAAGTGTTTTCCTAAGTGCTAATTTACACTATAATAAGCAGATATGTGCATGTCTATCCAAAAATTCAGGACTGGGTATATCCTTAAAAGGAACAAATGTGCAGTCCTAAGCGCTTTATTACATACCTTGAGAAAAAAGAATGTATGGTGCAGAATGACAAGAAAGTGAAAAGTGTGTTACATGTCACCACAAGCAAAAATACATTTAAAATTTATAAGCATGATATCAATCATATGCAACATGTAAGATATACAAGTCATGTTGCTTAACCTTATTATTCACTTCACATTTTGTGAATGCTCATAAGTCATAACTTATTTGAAAATGTGGCAAGAGGAGGCGCTTGAAAGTCATTGACAAACCTCATCTATTTGATTTGAGTTGGAAAGAAGCCAAGGGAAGTCGGAGAAATGCAAGATTTAACTAAATTGTTTAAACTTCTATAATGTTTATGACTTATGACCACTAATTGTTATTTTTATATATAATACATGAGCAATGTATTTATGATTTTCAGTTCATTGCCTTCAACATACTTGACTTATTCATTATTATTTTACGTGTAAAAAAAATTCGACAAACAATTTTGTGAAGCGTACCCGCCCATCGGGCGGGTTATGAGGCTAGTTATTTAAATAAATCATCGAAGTTTATCAAATCCGTCGATTTGGTAATCCCCCATATTTATTTACGTAATATATCATTCCAAAATTATACCCAACCTAAAGCACATAGCACAAAGAATTCTATTTGGTATATATTGTAGTCCAATAAATTCCCTATATATATCAAATCGGCCAAATTCCACAAGATACATAGTAATTTATTACCCTAATACATATACCACAACCTATGGGCGTCGTAGGATACGATGCCCATTAATATACTCATTTTATATAGTCAAATAACTCGATCTAATCCGTCGATTAAATAAGTCACTTGTTATAGAAAATGTTTATATTAATCGTCATATATCCGTGACAACACAAAAGTCACATAATAAAGCCCACTTGGACTTTAAGTAACCACAACTCATATAACTCGATAAGTTTTTCCCAAATTTATAAAAGTCGTCGTGTTTTTATTTATTAGTCATCCGATATATTAGTTCTCGACAATATTTATAGTTATTATCTATAATAATACTTCGACATTTATTTCACTATTTGCATAGTAAAATAATTATCGTTATATTATTATAACGTTTACTCGTGATTGTTTTATTATTAATAAACGCATTTATATATATATATATATATATATATATATATATATATATATATATATATATATATATATATATATATATGTACGTTTATCACGTCTATATACGTATATAAACGATTATATTATCAACAATATTATTACGAGTATTGTTTTTAATGTTTGATTTTTAAATACTTATCGAGTCATAAGAATTTGATCACATGTCCGAGTCATCACTCTCGGCTCATAGTCCAAGTCCAAAAAAAAATAATAACCAAGTCAAAATAAATGAATCAACTCCGTCCAAATCAATCTCATATCCACGTGCTACAACATGAGGGTCCGACTACGGCACCCGACTAATCCTATCTCCGTCATTCTAGTGACCGTCTCACAATCGGTCCCCATTATCACACCTCGTCAACACAACCTTACAATTCAAGTCCATTGCCGAGACCACAAGGCCTCGGCCTTGCTACACCTCTCGGCCCAAGTAAAAACACAACAACGACAACAACAATAATCCAACAACAAGGAGAACCACAAAAATAACAAATATACGGATCAAGACATCGAGTCAAATACGAACCGGAAGACCCACTTGGGTCTCGGTTCACACTGCGAGCCACGAAAACCAACCCCGAGACTTTGAGGGTCTCGGCTAGGCTCCAATCAAATATCAAACAAACCAAGTGGACCATAGGGGTCACGTTAAGCTCACCCGACCCACAAAATAATAACCAATCGGACCCTTGAGGTCACTTTGAGCTCCAACGAGCTATGGCCACAACCAACGGACCCTTGAGGTCACGTTGAGCTCCAAATCCAACCAAGAATCATAACACCGAGACCACAAGGTCTCGGCCTAGCTCCAACGAGCCACAAATCTCCATTCAAGCGAACCCAAATAAACAAATCCGAGCACCAAATGTTTGTGAGTCGACACCCAAGGATACCATCTTTATTTTTGTATCAAAACCCATTTTTAAATCTTAAAATCCAAACCCACATCAAAGATTGAAACCGGGTTTAACTCGGATTAGTCAAACCCTCCGCGTAAAAATGTGTTTTTCACCTTCAAAACAAGTGTAAACCAAGAAAATGTGGTGATGTGGTGGTGTGTGGTGTTGTATGTGACGAAAAAACAAGAAACGAAAGGGAGGTTTCTTTTGAGCGCGTGTGGTACAACACATGAAAGAGGAGTGTGTGGGGAGTGTTTTGGTGGTGGCGGTGTGTGGTGGTGACCGGCGGTGGTGATGGTGTTGGTGATGCAGGTGGGCGACGACAAGAGGGAGAGAAGAGGGAGCGAGGGAGGTGATAATATGAGAGTGAAAGGGTTAGGGTTAGGGTTAGGGGTAATATACCCAAATTTTACAACATTGGTCACTCTAGTTCTCTTTTTCTAATATAAGCCACAATAACTTTGGCATTTAAGAAATGTTATTAATCGGTTTTCCCGTAACATGATTATTCGTTCTCAAAAATATTAAACGTCGCCAAACATATTCGTACACGTCGCCATAAATTTTCCAAAGACACTTCCCGAGTTATATAAAAATAAAAACGTTCGTTTAATGGATAACCGCGACCGTTATTCAAAAGATTTAATTTCGTTAGGTTATCCTAGTGCCGGAGTCAATGTAGTGCCGACCAATCATCTCAAAAATAAATCATCACGAATGAACCAAACCAAACCATAAATAAATAATCAAATCCTATAAATAACGTACGATTAAAATCACATTCCAACGTTCATAAAATATCTCGTCACGATAAACTTTTCAAATATTCCAAAATTATAATTTTTAATGTAATGCGGGTTTTAAAAACGGCTCCCTAATTTGCCAGTTGTCACAATAACCCTGCCACCAACTTGAAATTTTAAGGGTTTACAACTTATCGAACTTGTAACTGATTCTTGATTTGTAGGAAATTCCTGGTTATTTCATGAATGCTTACTGGACTAGTGAGTTAGGCTTTTCCAAATTTCGATCCGTCAATGGATGTTGGCACTTCGACCATAGAGTGCTTCAAATGATGTAGTCTCTAAGCTCGTGTGGTAACTATGGTTATTAAGGAATCTGATTTATGGCAAATGGTTAATCCAACCCTTTCTAGATTCAATCACTCATGTTCTGAGCATATCTCCCTATCTTTGAATCGTTCTCTAATCCAGACCATTGGTCTGCAGACGATAGGTGGTGTAGTTCCAAAGGAATCTTAATGAAATCTGCCATGAGCTTGCGGTGATAAAAGATAGAATATTCATTAGATCGGAATTCGTTAATGGTACATGAAACTTATACGATAGAACATAGAATTAAACCAAAGAAATACAACACTAGAGAGCTTAGGTTTCCGTTTATTTTTAAGGCAGAAGTTCTTGGTTCTTGAAAATTGTTGTCGTCCTCAGTGTTGTTGATGTGTGGACCATTTCCTCCTCCGATGACCTAGGCTCTCCCACGAGCCATTCCACCTTGGTTCCCTTTTTCTTGGTTTCCATATTTTGGGCATTCACTCCTGTAATGCCCTATTTCTCCACAGCCAAAACATGTCACTGAGGGTTTCTGATCTCCAGTAATGATTGGAAACTGGCATTCCCAAGTCACATGACCAACCTTCTTACAGTTGCCACATGGATTAAGACAAGGTCCATGGTTATGATGATTCTGACACTTGTTGCATTTGGGTAGGGTACCCTGGTAACCTTTCTTTTCACTTGGCTTCACAACGTAGGCCCTAACCACTTCATGTTGTTTGTTTGGCTGCCATACTTGATCGTCTCCTTGGTTGTCATCCCTTTTCCTCTTGTTTTCGTTGTTGTTGTCAGTAGTTTCTCTCTTTGTTACCTGAGCCATAAGCTTCTGAGACATCCTGATAGCTTCATCCAGCGTGTGTGGTTTAGAAGCAATTACATTCCCACTGATATTGTGCGGTAGTCCACCGATGAAATTTTCTAGCAGCTTTTCATTATCTGGAACCATAGTTGGGCATAGTGCAGCCAACTCCTGAAACCTCCTGAAGTAGGTCTCGATGTCATCACCTTTAGTCACCAGTTCAAAGAATTCTGTTTCCAACTTCTGCACCTCAGTACGAGGGCAAAACTTATTAGTCATCAATTTCTTAAATTGCTCCCAGGTGAGCTTGTAGGCATTTTCCATACCAATCGGCTGAGCATGAGAATTCCACCATGACATGGCCTCATCCAAAAGAATACAAGTAGCAAATTTTACCTTGCTGACATCAGGACAGTTGCACATGAGGAACACATTCTCAGTCTTTTCGAACCAGCGAATCAAAGCAACCGCTCCTTCAGTGCCCTTAAACTTGATCGGATCACCAACCTTAAAATTCTTCCAAGTACATTCACGCCTATTATCGGATTGTCCATCTGTCCCTGTCTGTGAAGCAGCCTCAGCAGCCCTTGCAACTACCTCAGCTCTCTCGATCTCTAGAGCTTCGGCTATACTATCCTTAACAAGTTTCTGAATAGCAACAGGTGTTATAGTTGGAGTAGCTTTAGCTTTCCCTGGCGGCATAGCTCTTCAAAATAAGAAATGAAGGGTGATACATAAATAAGGCGTTTCCTAGGGAGGTCATTGACAATATCCAATTTATCAATATTGGGAGTAGTGAGTGATAAGTGACATCGGAATCCATAGAGTGTTAGCTAATTCCTTATATATATGGGGATAGGGAAGGGAAATAATAATGATGGCGAGAAGGGAAGAGACTGTGACAACTGTGACAAAATGAGATTTGTGATAAAAGAAAATACTGTGATATAAGTGTATCGTGCATAAAGGTGAAGATTCATGAAATGAAATGACCAGTTGATGTACTTCCAGGCGGCGGTTCACGAGGTGATGAAAAGTATGAATGTTCTGACAACGAGAGTATACACACATAAATGAAACATTTGGAAATCGAGTAAAGGATTCAATCCAGACAAAATTTTATTATAACCATTCTCAGTGTTGCAAAATTCATCTCTGAGTCAGACATAGGTGGTCAGCCTATATCCCACTATCCCGGGTCGAATGTAGATGCCCAGTCTACATTCCATCGAGGTTCCATGAATTTTGAAATACTCAGTTCAGTTATCCTAAAACTATGTCCTTCACAAATACAAAGACGTTCTGAGAGACTAAGGCAAGTGACCAAACTCGAGGTCGAATGATGAAACTATGCAAGGAAAACATAATGTGGTGACATATATGATACATGAGCATGCTTATATGAAAGACAATTGTAGTAATCAACTAGAATAAGTGAATATAATATACCAGATAATGAGACACAAATCTCATCACCTATGTCAGCAACTAACCACAAATGAGGCTTCAGCTTGGCAGGCAGGCACGTGATGGTCATAGGGTTAAGTTTTCTTGAAAGTAGCTATAGTCTAGGTTTTAAAAACACTTAGTTCGCTATAGCCAAAGCTCTGATACCAATCTTTCACACCCCCAAAGATCGGGTCCAGCGGAAGCATACATGCAGCTGGGGTGTAACTCAATTGATATCACAACACAAGTACAAAAATGTTTTCACTTCAATCATTTAGAATAAAATAGTTTGATGGATCTAAACACCTTGAACTGTGTTAGATTGATACTTTGAGTTATATCACTAAGTATGCGGAATCTACTTAGTAACACTTAGAAGTTTGATTGTGAGTAAGACAGTTGTTTAATGAATAAGAACAATGTATGTAAACAAACTATTAGCTCCAATATTATTAATGATAATAATACGAGTGATCTTGATATCACTAGGGTTACACCTTGAAGCTCTAGAAACGTATATCTAACCTTTAACCTAGGATCTCCTTTTATAGCACAAGGAGTCCTCTTCTACAAGATAAGTATAATGCTAATAGAATAAGATATACACACGATCTATTCTATATTTATCTAAACACGTTTCCTAACAGTTATCTAAACAGCAGTGGTAATATATGTTCTTGCAGTGGTACTGAGTTTCCACTGCAAGTACAATCTTCAGCAGTTGTAACATCTTCACTTAGCCGTGGTAACTGTTAGTATAATTCCCAACAATCCTCCCCTAACTTATGATTAATAAATAAATCAATAAGTTTCTTCAAGTATACAGCAAACATAAGGATATAGGAATTCTTCCAAACACTTATCACTTCTTAACTCTTTATCAGCTCTCACACTTTGATCATAAATCCTTTGTAGCAAATCTTCTATGACTTCAGTTCTTTCCCAACACCTAAGCTTCACTGACCTCATAACATCCAATACTCCAGCTCTCAATGGATATTGTTTCTCAGCCAGTATAAAGACATCAACTCCATCTTAAGTAGAAAGATGATGCACAGCACTTGAGTCATAAAACTTCCACAAGGTATTCATGTTTTGAGCTTCAAATCTCCAATATCTATCACTTGGGTCAGGTTCATATAATCTTCTGAAGTGAACCCATAACTCCTTAGCCTTGACATCAACAAGTTCATCCTTTTTGAACTGATCTTGAACAATCCTCCACAAAGTATCCAAGTCTTCTCTATCACAAGATCTAACAATATCTTCAAAATCTCTGCAAATGCTTGTGATACTTCCAGTTCTGATGATCTTCCAAGCTACACCAAAACTATTAGAAAAGATCTCCCAACCAACTACTGGATATTTTGTTTGTAGAGGTTCAATATTAAGTACATCAGTCTCTATGGACATCATATTTGTAATTTGCTCTTATGTCAACTTGCTAGGACCCTCTTCTGCTTGAGATGATTCCTAAGTCTTCAATTTCTTTGTATCTCTTGATTCAAGACTCACTCCAGACCTTTTTGTCTTCATAACTATAGGTTCTTGATCCATTGGAATGAATTTACTATCTTGTCTTTTGATTCTGTAGTAAATACCTTCAATCTGATCATGTGACATTCCTTTGAATTAAGCCATCTTCATATTACCAACATGGCGACAAAAAGTCTTCATCTCAGCAATGATTTGTACCTTTGTAAGTTTCCTTGTCTTGTTTTGACCTTTTCTCACATCCCCAATGATTTCATCAAGAGCCTGCTGATTCTTCATTTGAATAAAATCTTTAAGTTGAGCAGACTTTTGTTCTTCATTCAAGGTTGTATTTGCAATCAATTCAATAGCCTTCTTCCTGATTATTTGATCATTGTTAATCAAGTAGTCAATCTCTTCTTCTATAGGCACATAAGTGAACAAAGGAGGTTTCTCATGAATAACAGTTGGTGAAACACTTGAAATTGGTTCTGCCATTACAGCTTCAAGCTTATCCAACCTCTTAGCTTCCATAAAACTAGCAACTTCATCTTCCTCTAGCTTTCTCTTTCTTTCATACTATGTTGCTTGCTTATGCTCTGCCAATCTTGCATCAAAGTCAATCTGAGCTTGATCTTTCTTAGAAATCTTTCTTGTTTGCACTTGATCTGAAGAAGTCACAATAGCTTTTCCTTTTACTGATCTTATTCTGGCAGCTTCTTCCTCTGCAGTGGTAACTAATTGAGTAGCAGTGGTAACTTTTTCACTTGCAGTGGAAATATGTTGATCAGTGGGAACTTGTTCTGCATCAGTGGAAATTGGTTGAGCAGTTCCAACTATATCATCAAAGTGAAAACCATCATCAACATCCATATCTTCAAAATCCAATTTCCTCCCCTCAGTCTCAGCTACATCATCCTTTGCTTGATCATTGTCAGAATCAGTGAGCTCAGCAAATTCTTTTTCAAAATTTGCACTCCTCCCCTTAAACTCTGCATCTGTTTTCCTCCCCTGTTTGGAAGAATCTCCCAAATCTTTAGTAGAACTTGCAGAAAACTCATCCTGAGGTGAAGATGATGAAGATAACACAACTTTAACAGGTCTTTTCTTCTTGAGATTCTCAACTTCATTCTGCAATCTTTGAATCTCAGCCTTCAATTGATTCAGCTCTGAGGCATGTTGTACTTTGGTCTGTGCCAGATCTTTCTCCAGAGCTTGAACCTGCTTGACTAATTTGGTACAAATGTCCATCAATTCAGGTAGTTGCACACTGCCTTCATCACTTCCAACTGTGTTACCTGTTGGGAGAGGTGAATCATGAGGCATTGATTCAGGCTCTTCCCTAGTTGGACTAGGAATAAGCCTTGAACCACCACTACTTGTCCCTAAACCAAAAGGTTTAGCAACATGCAATGTTGAGATGAGAGAAGTTGGCTGTTTATGCCTTCTCTCATAAGTGTGAGTTACAGCAGGGGTATGGTGGATTGGTGGAACAACAATATTGGGTGTGTGATGGGATACAACTGGGATAGTTGCATCTTCACCCTGTACTTGAGAAATTTTAGCAAGCATTTGAGGAAAAAGTGGATGAACCTCCCCATTCCAAAGATCTGAAGCCTTACTCATGTTTTGAAAAACTTTTGGCTTAAGACAGGAAGGCTCATAAATTCTATTATGAGGTTGCAGTTGAAACTCATTTAACACTGCTTGCACAAACCTTGGATACATCAAAATTTTATATTGACTCTTTACATTGCCTTTCATATTATTGAAAAGACACTTTGAAAAATTGAAAGTCCTATCAGTTGCCAAACGAACCAAAGGATAAGCCATGGTTGATGCAAATTGTTCATAAGATGTTTTCTTAGGACTTAGACAATGTAAAAGAGTGTGAATTAAAAATCTCCAATGGGGACAAAAACATCCTTTTCTGAAAGTTACTTTTTGTTCAGATGTATAATACCCCATTAAAGCAATATTAGTGAAAATTTCTGAATTAGGTAATGTGATGATACCATTGAGATCATCCAATTGGAGAATTCTCCTCAAGGATGACTCGGTAACATCAATAGTTACCCCATCCACTATAGCTCTTAGAGCATCCACAGATTCATGTGTGTCTCCCTGTTCAAGAGTTATGGACTCCACAGTGTTCCAGAACTGTTTGATATGAGAGACATAGCTAGATTGTGGGATTAATAGTTAAGGCATACCTTATATGAGTTGTATTTAGAAAATCCACAATCTGATGAAAAACAGGGCCACTCTTCTCGTTTGACTTTTTTAGGTAGGCCACTTGGTTGTGTTCCTCGACAAATTTTAGAATCGCCATGATATTTGTGAAAAAGAGAATAAAAGTGTTAGTAATCAATATAAAAATCAAGCCGTATGATGATTAATTTATACTGATAGGGTTTGAGGAGGTTGCGCAATGTGAATTATCTATAGAAAGAATTATCTTTGGAAAAGAATAAATTATAATAAGTAAGTAGATAATTCACAAAAGATTTACCCTATTAATAAGGAAAGACGGTTATATTTATAACGGCTAGTAAAAAATAGATTACTGACACAACAGTTGTAACGGCTAGTTCATCAGTGGAAAAATTTCTCTTGCAATGGTAACGAATGAACTAGCAGTGGTAAAATTTTCACAACATATCAAAGAGCAGTGGTGAATTAAAACATGAAAATTAGCCGCTCTTATCATAGTTTTTAGCAAACTACCAGCTATCAACGGATTTGATATGTCTTTACCATGAGCCGTTTGCTATGGACTAGCCAACTCTTGAACACTTGGAGTATGGTGAGTTGATAACCATATAGTTTTTGGTAAACTATCAACCATAAATGGATTTGATAAGTCTTTACTAGTAGCCGTTTGCTCTGGACTAGTTGATTCTTATGTGGATTAAACATGGTGAATCAATAACCATTTGTTGTGTGTCTATTATACACACCTTATAACTCCAATGACTCCAATAATATGGGTTGTATGCTGCAACACAAAATAACTCTCAACTTAACCCAAAAAAATTAACCCAAAGTAACTTTTTAACCAAGTTACTATTCACAGAAATATCTTCCAAAAGTCAACCCGATAATAACCAAATTTACTCCTCCAACCTACCAAAACAAGTAAGAGTAAATATTCTTCATTAATTAGATTTCGACCTTGACTTTGCTTATAAAAGGGGGCACAAAAACCTTTATCTCTCATCAACAAACATCATCAATAACACAAACCCTAAACATCATCATGAGTTGGTTTCCTTTAATCTACATCTCATCTGATGACACATCTGATGAGGAAATCAGTTACTTTTCTGACTCTGAAGAACTTTCAGCTAGATGGAGTGGATATTTTCCACCAAGTGTTGCAACTGCTACATCTTCCAGCATGAAGCCTAACAAGAAGATTTCAGCTTTTCCTGCTCCATCTCTAGAGTTTTATTCAAGTTCTTCATCTGATGATGATAATGATCCAACCTTTGATCTTTCCAAAGAGCTTCCTAAGGCCCTCACTACAGCATTGACAACTGCCATAAACAACATGAAGTGGCCTGCTGTTGAGAAGCCTACCCAAGCACCAAGACCTCCCAAGCAAGTTCTGGGACTTGCTTGTCCAAGGAAACAACTTTCTTTTGATGACAAGAGAAAGAGGGCATCCAAGGGCAAGCATGATTATGATGGAAAGGGAAAGAAACCTATGGAGTAGGTGTTAGGTTGTAGGTTTAGGTCTTTTGTGATTTTCTGTGTTGGTGACAATGTTATCTTGAATGGTTGTGATACTTGCTATAATATCAATAAAAGTACTCTTTTTCTTTCTGCTTTTATCACCAATCTTTCCACTGTTGTATGATTATTTCCACTGTTCTTTTGACAACTCTGCATACAAGTTAGTAGACAACCATACATACATATACAAACAATATTAGTACCTAAAAATTATCCTGCAACACTGAAAAGTATTAGACATCAATGATTTATGGATTGAGCATTCCAATACCTGTTACCAAGTATTGAAACCTACCCACATCAAGCCCTTTTGTTAATAAATCAGCATAATTGTCATCAGTATGGATTTTGACAACATTAATAAGCTTTTTCTCAAAACAATCTCTAATAAAGTGATGTCTAATTTCAATATGTTTAGTTTTAGTGTGTTGCACAGGATTTTTAATAATGCATATGGTACTACTATTGTCTATATAGATAATTGTGTTCATGAAATTGTACCCATAATCCAGTAATTGATTCTGAAGCCAAAGGATCTGAGCACAACAACTAGCAGCTGCAACATATTCTGCTTCAGTGGTTGAAGTAGCAACCATAGTTTGCTTCTTGCACTGCCATGACACCAATCTACATCCAAGAAATTGACATCCTCCAGTTGTTGATCTTCTATCCAAACTTGCACCAGCATAGTCACTATCTGAGTATGTGATCAATTCCATAGGAGATTCTCTTGGATACCATAATCATAAATTAGGATAAGTCTTCAAGTACCTAAAAATCTTTTCCACTGCTGTCATATGTGATGTCTTTGGAGTCACTTGAAATCTTGCACAAGCACATACAGCAAACATAATGTCTGGCCTTGATGAAGTAAGATACATCAAAGAACCAATCATAGATCTGTAAGTGTGAACATCAACATTAGCACCACTAGCATTCTTCAACAATAGATGAGTGGTCTTGTCAGCAGGGGTATTTGAAGGTTTTGCATCAGTAAACTTGAACTTCCAAATGATCTCAGTCACATATTTGTCTTGACTGATAAAGATGCCTTCTTTACTCTGTTGAACTTGCAGCCCCAAAAAGAATGTAAGTTCTCCCATAGAACTCATTTGAAATTCATCTTTCATCAGCTTCTCAAACTCTTTGCACATCTCTTGTTTAGTAGATCCAAAGATAATATCATCAACATATACTTGAACAAGGAGAATATCACCCTTGTCTTTCTTGATGAACAAAGTTTGATCAAGCTTGCCTCTATGAAACCCATTATTCAACAAATAATTAGCTAAGGTTTCATACCACTTCCTTGGAGCCTGATGTAAGCCATAAAGAGCCTTTACCACCTTATAAACTTTATTTGGGTGTTGAGGATCTTCAAAGCCTGGAGGTTGAGAGACATATACCTCCTCATCAATAGTACCATACAGAAAGGCACTCTTAACATCCATTTGATAGACTGTAAAGCCCATAAATGATGCATAGGCTAAAAATAATCTAATAGCCTCAATCCTTGCAACAGGAGCAAAAACTTCTTCATAATCAATACCCTCCTCTTGAGTGTATCCTTGAGCAACCAATCTAGCTTTGTTCCTGATTACAATACCTCTTTCATCTTTCTTGTTTCTGAAAACCCATTTACTGCCAATGACCTTCATACCATCAGGCAAGTCACAAAGAACCCAAACCTTTTGAAGTTTAAACTGCAGCAACTCTTCTTGCATTGCTTCAACCCAGCTAGATTCTCCTAGGGCCATATAGACATTTTTATGCTCCACTTGTGTGAGAAAACAGAAAAACAAACACTCATTCTTCTTACTATGTTTCTTGGACTCATACACTTCACTTATGAACCCATGAATATCATCTTTCTTTGTCTGTATTCTAGTCTTCACACCTAATTGAAGTTCACCAATAACATTGTCAAGTGGATGCACTTTGTGAATTGAAGACTGTGATGTGCTAGGAATATCATATGTTGTAGGCATATTTGAGATCTCTACATCATCACTTGGTGATTCCTGAGAAGTATGTTCCACATTTGGGCTGTCAGTGGAAACTTCTGGTGTAGCAGTGGGAATTAAGTTACCATTGCTAGTAGGAATTTCTTTATTCAATTCATTAAAATTCACACCTTCTGCATCACTTGTCTTTTCAGAATTATCAACAAAGTCCCAAAGTGGCATAACAATTTGATCTTCATCATCTTTACAAGCTTCATCTTCATCAATAAATTCTTCTGATTCTTCAAGATCTTTGTCTCCAGTGCTTGAAGTAAGAGGTACACAATTCATTGTATTTGATAATGTTTCAAGATCAAATAGCCAATCTGGTCCTGAACCTATCATGTTAGCTTTATTTTCAAGAAACTCAACATGTAGATTCTCTTCAATCTTCTTTGTTCTTAAGTTATAGACTCTAAAAGCCTTGCTAACCATGGAGTATCTAACAAAGAAGCCTTCATCAGACTTTTCTTCAAATTTACCCAGATGATCAATGGTATTGAGAATAGTAACATGACACCCAAATGGCCTCATAAACTCCAAAGTAGGAGGTCTTCCTCTGAATAGCTCATAAGGTGTCTTGTTCTTTGTTTTGACCACTAAAACCCTGTTCTGAATGTAACAAGCAGTGTTAACTGCTTCAGCCCAAAAAGTCACTGGAAGCTTGGAATCAGCTAACATGGTTCTAGCAGCCTCAATTAGTGTTCTGTTTCTTCTTTCTGTAACTCCATTTTGTTGAGGAGTTCTTGCAACACTAAATTCTCTTTTAATACCTTTGTCTCTGTAGAAATCATCCATAACTTTATTCTTGAACTCTGTCCCATTGTCACACCTGATGATCTTGATTTTATTTTCAAATTGATTTTCAACTTCAGTGATGAATGTCTTAAGGATGCCAGTGGTTTCATCCTTGGTTCTTAAAAACCCATGTGAATCTACTGAAATTTTCAGTCACAACAAGACAATACTTCTTCAAATTGATGCTGCTAACAGAAGTAGGACCAAACAAGTCCATATGCAGCATAAAGAGTGGATGATCAATAGAATTGAATGCTTTGGTCTTGCATGAAGCTCTGTGTTGCTTACCTTTGAGACAGGCAACACAAGTTTGGTCATTTTCAAATCTTTTATCTGGTAGACCTCTGACAAGTCCATCTTTTACAATCTTGTTGATGGTCTTGAAGTTGACATAACCAAGCCTTCTGTGCCAAAGCATTGATTCATCCAAAGTGGCTTTTGCAAGCAAGCAAGTAACATCATTATTAGCCACTATGTTCTTCATGTCAATGCTATACAAATTTCCTTTTCTAGGGAATTTAAGCAAAATATCACTTTCATCAGGGAGCTTATAATCCTTAGATAAGATATAGCATTCATCTTCTGTGAATAGAACTCTATGCTTCTTGTCACACATCTGTGACACACTAAAAAGGTTGTACTTGAGTTCTTTCACATAATGCACATCTTCAAAGTCTATGTTTCCAGCCTAAATTGTTCCTTTGCCAGAAACTTTGCCACCAGTTCCTCCTCCAAAGCTGACAAATTGTCCATCATAAGGTTGAAAGTCTGAAAGATAGGACTTATTGCCAGTCATGTGCCTGGAACATCCACTGTCTGAGTATCCTTGATCATTTGTAGTCTTTGAATGTTCCTGCACATAAAATAAAGGAATTAGTTCCTTTTGGGGACCCAAGCCACAAATGACTTGGATCTGCCTCGTGTATCAATATAATTATATCTATCAAAGGTCATTGATACACCATTGGGATTGTTTGAGGTGATGGTTCCTTTTGGTTTCCATTCCCAACGTGTCGAGACCTTAACAGCATTTCCCATATTTACCCTTTTCTTGTTAATAGACCCACCAGTGGTAACCTTTGGCCTTGCAGTGGTAACTGCTGGCTTAGCAGTGGAAACTGCTGGTTTTGAAATTTTGGGTACCCACTTGCGATTATTGTTAACTTTCTTTTCAAAATTGGTCTTTTTCCCTGTTTGATTAGTTTTAACAAAATTTGTAACATGGGACTTAGGGTAAACTCTGTTTTTATTGCTGGCAGTGGTAACTGCTGGTCTAGCAGTGGAAATTGATTTTATGCCAGAATGAAGCAAAACAGACCTGGGAATCATCTTGCTAAGTGTATTTGGGTGAGTTAAGTTATTTGCATTTTGGCCATTCACCCTAGTATTCCCAAACACTTCCCTTCTACCCAAGTGGTAGGTACAGCTATAAGACAAATGGTCAAAGCTACCACATATATGACAGGGTTTGTTATTGAACACAAAATCACTACCAAATTGCCTATATTTAACATGATTCCAACTCCTCATATTACCCCTAGGAGTTGGTGACCTACTTCTGTACATCTCTGCATATCTAGTAGTGGGCCTAGTGAAATTAGGTTGTGACCTAGGCTTCTCTTTGACAACATCAGGAATACTCTTTTTAACCTCCACTTTTACATTCTCAGGAACACTAGGTACAGACTCAACATTCAAATTTTCATCTTTAAGAGATGAGTCACTAGCACTATCAAATGTCTCAACCTCAACCTGAACCTTTTCAATAACAACTGGTTTAACAAACTTTGGTCCATAGGTCATAGGTGGTTCCTAGAATTCTTCTAAACCTGTGTGAGCTAAGTCAATGCCAGGAGGTGATGGAACATCTCTTAGAGGTGGTGGAACAGATTTGTATCCAACTCCTGATTTGGCTTTGTTCACAACTTGGGCTTCCCAAATTTTGTCAATACATTTGGATTGGTGATCCAGTGTATTGCAAGTTATTTTTATATTCTCACTAGCCAACTTAACATTTTTTAGTTCTTCCTTAAGAACCTTGTTTACAGCAACCTGATAATCTAAGTCTCTTTTTAACACTGCAATATCATCATTGAACTTAGATTCATTTGCCCTATAATGCTCTAATTGAGTTTCTAAAACACCTAGGCCTCTTTTATGATTTGCTAAGTTATAATTACTATGATTTAACTCTAGCAATTGTTCATCATATTGTGCTTTAATTTTCTCATACTCTTTTAAGGCCTTACAAGTTTTAAAACAAGCATTATTAATTTGTACATCAGAGTCAGAAAAAGCCATTAGTGCAAGCTCTGTAGCAACCATTGCAGACTCTGAATCATCTTCCTCATCCTTAGTCATAAAGCTCTAATCAAAGCTCACTCCATCAATGGCTAATAGCCCCTTTGGCTCATCAGTAGTAGGTTCCTTCTTCTTGTCCTGCTTGTACCAAGTTGACCTGTTGTCAGACTTCCTTGGCTTTCTGCACTCCCTGGCAAAGTGCCCCTTCTTATGACAATTATAGCACTCCACCTTCTTTTTGTCAAAACCTACTATTTCATTGCCACTGATGTTAATCTTTCTTCCAGTCTTCTTCCAAAACTTCTATGTCCTTAAGCTTAGTAATGCCACTTGCCATTTAATGTCCATCTCCTCCATATCATCCTCATCAATTTGATCCAAATCCTCATGGTTGAGAATTGAACCACCTACTTGACTTGATATAAAGGCATAAAAAGTAGTATCACTAAGTCCTGCAATCTGTCTCTTTGAGCTACCAGTGGAAACAACAATGTTAGCACTGTCATCATCACTATCACTTTCTTCATCTGAACTACTATCATCAAGAGATGATGATATGAGTGCTACACTTCCTGAACTTGAGCTTAATTTGCCAGCTTTCTTCAATCTTTGTTCAATAACCTTGAAGTTATTGTACAAATCATTAAGTTTCATGGTCTCCAAATCTGGCTTATCTTCCCACACAGCAACATTGGTTCCAAACTCAGAGGGTAAGCTTCTTAAGAACTTTAGATTGAGGTCTTCCCTTTCCACCTCAATTCCAAAAATAGTGAGTTGAGTAACAATCTTTTGTAGCCTTGTGAAGATGCTATCAATAGATTCATTACTTGTTGAACCAAAGTTTTCATAAGTCTGTTTCAACAGGGTCTTTTGAGTCTTCTTGGTAGAATCATTACCACCAAAAACATTACAGATCTCCTCAAAAAGAGTCTTTGCAGTTTTGTATTTGCTGAATGCTAGAACTTGGTCTCTGGGAAGTGTCATAAGCAACAAACCTCTGGCCTTCAGATCATTCTTCATCTGAAGTCTTTCATCATTAGTAGCAGGTCCAGTGTTGACCTTAATTACTTCTTTGCCACCAACCATCTCTGAAGTAGAACTTGGTTTGAAGGAGTTTCCAACCATGATGATCTCCCAGAGTGTATAGTCTTGGATCATAAAGAATTGTTCGATCATCAGCCTCCACATCTCAAAGTCATTCAACTTAAGCTTTGGAAGCTTAGCAACAATGTTTGAGTTACTGGTTTCTGTCTCCATTGATTCTTCTGAGTGAACTAGAGTCTTCTAAATCAAAGTATCAAAGCCTAGCTCTGATACCACTTGATGGATCTAAACACCTTGAACTGTGCTAGATTGATACTTTGAGTTATATCACTAAGTATGCAGAATCTCCTTAGTAACACTTAGAAGTTTGATTGTGAGTAAGACAGTTGTTTAATGAATAAGAACAATGTATGTAAACAAACTATTAGCTCCAATATTATTAATGATAATAATACGAGTGATCTTGATATCACTAGGGTTACACCTTGAAGCTCTAGAAACGTATATCTAACCTTTAACCTAGGATCTCCTTTTATAGCACAAGGAGTCCTCTTCTACAAGATAAGTATAATGTTAATAGAATAAGATATACACAAGATCTATTCTATATTTATCTAAACATGTTTCCTAACAGTTATCTAAACAGCAGTGGTAATATATGTTCTTGCAGTGGTAATGAGTTTCCACTGCAAGTACAATCTTCAGCAGTTGTAACATCTTCACTTAGCCGTGGTAACTGTTAGTATAATTTCCAACATAGTTTAATCAAAAATGTTGAATTTACGTTGCTAAAAGTAGTGCGGAAGTAGGCCCTTACAATAGTTTAAACGGTCCCCAAATGAATAATCAGAGTCTTCTATGACCATGCCAAGCCCTGCCAAAACCTCCTGTAGCGTGCCATTGCTTAATACCTGAAAATACATGCTAAAGTGTCAACATGAGGTTGGTGAGTTCATAGACTCTTGTGAAAAAGAATGTGATGCATATGAATGAAGATTTCCCAACAAAGGCCTCGTAAATCCACTCAGTTACAAGTCCCGCCATAAGAGACTTGTAACCTTTGTGTTTACGACCCACTGCCAAATGTAATATGTTTACGTGAACAAAGGTAATACTTGTATCTAGATTCAAAGATAAATGTAGCAATACCGCTATAAAACAATGCTGACAATGTCGCCAGATAAACAACTATGACAATGAGGTCATGTAAATAAGTTTGACAATGTCGCCAAGTAAACAATAATGACAATGAGGTCATATAAAATAAGTCTGACAATATCGCCAGGTAAACAATGATGACAATAAGGTCATATAAAATAAGTAATAATGTTTAAGAGACAAGTCACATGAAATACAGGTAATCAAGCATACCAAACGGGTTTTTCCGTCATCCTTGCTAGCTTAGAAAGTAAGTGGTTAGAGGTGTTGAGTGGTTTTCAACTTCATTGGTTATGATGGATTTGTTTCGAGGGCTTTTTCTTTGCCAAACGGGTTTTTCCGTCATCCTTGCTAGCTTAGAGGCTTTTGTTTTTGGTTTGTTTGGAGAAGTCATGAAGGGATGAATGGAGAGTGTTGAAGATTGGGGATATTTATAGTGTAAGATTTGTGTGTTTATGGATGGATAAAGTTAGTTTGGGAGATTATGACAAAATATGTTGGTGAAAATTGGGAAATGTAGGTTGAAATGGGCTAAAAAGCAAAAAAGATTCTGTAAACCCGTCCAGCAGATGGCCGGTCCCCTTAATTAGGGGGTGGTCCCCTTAAAATTAAGGGGGCCGCCTTACATAATTAAGGGGGCCGCCCATCTGGTGATTTCCAGATTGCCAGAATTGGATTTTTGGCAGAAAATTTGCAGAAAGGTTGTGTTTTTGGACTTAGATTCAAGCAAGTTCAATTCCTTTAGGCAATATAGCTTCTAATCTAATCATGATATAGCATGCATGCAAAAATACTTAAGTAAAAGAATAAACAAGCAACAATTAATAAGCTAGGGGAGACACATAAAGGCAAGGGCACTTAATCTTCCTAAGGCAACTATCTTAGATCAAAGGCAAAGGTAACTAGTGTGTCAAAATCTAGTGATGAAACAAGATGACAATATTATGAGTGATTTTGTCCTAGTGTGTGCCTATATGCAACAAATGTGGAGTTGTGATTGTTTCAACTCCTAAATGCAAAAAAAAAAAAAAAAAAAAAAAAAAAAAAAAAAAAAAAAAAAAAAAAAAATCTTAAGTAACAATCCAAAATCTCCTTGATTCGATTTTTGCTCGATCATGAATGTCAAAGATATATATTAGATTATATACTTTGACAATTTATGTGAGAGTTTGTGCATGATTTCGAAAAAAGGTTTTTAGCATTTGTCAACAATGCAAGGAAAATTATGTTCATGAAATTCCTAGATGTGAGAATAGTTAAAAAAAAATTTGATTGGGTTTTTACAAAAGAGTATATGTAAAGAAAATAATATTTCCCAATCTTTAATTTTGAGCGAAATAGAATCCTAGACTCAGAAATGGAGAAGTGGAAGAAAAGTAAATTTTATGCAGTTTTAAAAAAAATGTCTAAATGCAATAGAGTTTAGTCAACTTGTTCCATCATTCCTAATCCTAAACGTAAGTGGTTGAATAATTCACGTTTAAGGGGTTTAGTGAATATATCCGCAATGTTATCTTCCGATGCAACTTTTTCTATAGATATGTTTCCTTTTTGTACATTATCCCTAAGGAAGTGGTGGCGTATTTCTATATGTTTAGTCCTAGAGTGTTGCACTGGATTTTTACTTAAATCTATCACACCTTTGTTATCGCACATAATGGGAACATTTTCTAACCTAATGCCATAGTCTATAAGAGCTTGTTTCATCCATAGTGCTTGTTGACATGCCTTTCCAGTGCTTACATATTCGGCTTCGGTGGTAGAAATAGCAAGAGCGGTTTGCTTCTTCGAAAACCAAGATGTTAGACAACATCCCATAAACGTGCAAATACCGCTAGTGCTTTTTCTATCTACGTAGTCTCCCGCATGATCCGAATCCGCATAAACGATGGTTTCTATGCCGGATCCCTTAGGATACCATAATCCTAAGTGTATAGTGCATTTAATGTATCGGAAGATACGCTTAACCGCTTCTAGGTGAGAGCTTTTGGGATCCTCTTGAAAACGGGCACAAAGGCAAACACTAAACATGATATCGGGTCTACTTGCCGTCAAGTATAGTAAACTACCTATCATTCCTCTATACTTGGTGTTATCTACGGACTCACCTTCATCATCCTTTGTGAGTTTCACTTCCGTAGACATGGGAGTTTTCATGGGTTTTGAGTCTTCTAGGCCAAATTTCTTAAGCATTTCCTTAATGTACTTAGATTGGTTAAAGAATATTCCATCTTCTAATTGTTTTATTTGTAGTCCTAGGAAGAAGTTTAGTTCACCCATCATACTCATCTCAAACTCATCATGCATGATTTTGGCAAATTCATCACACATGTCTTGACAAGTTGATCCAAATATAATGTCATCAACATATATTTGAACAATGATGAGATTTGGGTCTTTGCTTTTTGTGAAAAGAGTGTTATCTACCATTCCCATGGAATAATCATGTTTAATAAGGAAAGCTTTTAATCGATCATACCAAGCTTTGGGAGCTTGTTTGAGTCCATACAAAGCTTTCTTTAACTTATAAACATAATCAGGTTTTGCGAAGTCAATGAATCCTGGAGGTTGTGCCACATATACCTCCTCATTGATAAAACCGTTAAGGAATGCACTTTTCACGTCCATTTGGAATAACTTAAAATCTAGGGTGCATGCATAGGCAAGTAATATCCTAATAGATTCTAGTCAAGCTAGGGGGCATAAGTTTTGTCATAATCAGTTCCTTCTTGTTGATTATAACCTTGGGCAACTAACCTAGCTTTATTCCTAGTTACTATTCCATTTTCATCTAACTTATTCCTATACACCCATTTAGTTCCTATGATGGTCATATTCATTGGATTTAGGACTAATTCCCAAACATCATTTGCCTTAAATTAATTTAATTCTTCTTGCATAGCAATAACCCAACTTTCATCTTTTAAAGCGTCATTAATATTCTTAGGTTCTATTGCTGAGAGGAAACAAAAGAAATTATTTTTATCTTGGGCTTGTGACCTAAGGGTTCTTTGGTTAAGATGTCCTATTATATTATCTAATGGATGTGATCTAGATTCTTTAACATTTACAATTTCGTTATTTCCTAAGTTAATGTCTTCATTATCATTACCTATGGGTTTTGTTTTACTAACCTCAATAGCTTCATCTTCGACTAAGTCATCATCTTCTAAAGGTAAAGTTTTAGGAGGTGGTGGTGTTTCAAATGTTACATTTAGTGATTCTTCTACTTTCATGGAGTGTTTGTTAAGTATTATATATGCTTTACTAAAAATATTCCTTCATATGATTTTAGATCAAACTTAGTGAGGTAATCCTTAGTGTTTAGAATATAACATTTACTTCCAAATACCCTAAAGTAACTTAAGTTTGTTTTTCTACCTCTTAGTAACTCATAAGGTGTTTTTCCTAGAATTCTCCTAATTGATACCCTATTAGTAATATATGTTGATGTATCTACAGCGTGACACCAAAATTTTTGTGGGATAGATTGTTCATTTAACATTGTTCTACTCATTTCTTGTAGTGACCTATTTTTTCTTTCTACTACGCCATTTGATTGAGGAGTACGAGGAGCTGAGAAATTGTGAGATATTCCATTTAAATCACAATAGTTTCCGAATTGTACTTCATTGTCAAATTCCCTACCATGGTCCATCCTAATGGCTACTATTGTGCATCCTAATTTATTTTGAATCATTTTACTAAATATTTCGAATTTTTCAAAGGCTTGGGTCTTGTCACTTAAAAACCTAGTCCACGTGTATCGTGAGTAGTCATCTACTATTACTAAGGTATATTTGTTTCCTCCATAGCTCCGCACAGTGAATGGACCAAAAAGATCCACATGTAATAATTCTAGGCACCTAGTAGTGGATACTATATTCTTAGCTTTGTGACTAGCATGAACTTGTTTTGCAATTTTACATGCATCACAAAAATGCTTGTCATATTTTAGATTAGGCAAGTTTCTAACTAGTTCTTTAGATGCCAAAGATTGTATTTGTTGCATGTTAGCATGTCCTAATCTCCTATGCCACAATGTGGAGATTTCGTCTAGGGTCGTTAGGCATGTCCTATCCTCAGGTTTGTTTCCTACTCTCCTTTCCTAATTCCTCTACCTATAATTTTTCCATTCTTAACTATTTTGCTATCCTCTTCGGTAAAGGTCACTCTACATTTATTATCGCATATTTGTCCTATACTAAGCAAGTTATATGTTAAATTATCTACATGCTCTACATTTTCAATAGTAAGTGAGTCTTGAGAAATCGTACCTCTGCCAATGATTTTTCCACGTAAGTCACTACCAAAAATAACGTTACCTCCATTGTATGCCTTGTACGTAGAAAATAGTTTGCGGTTCCCCATCATGTATCTCGAACATCCGCTATCCTTGATCCATTCGTCAGGCTCCAAGTCAATTCCTAAACATATTTCGTCGGTTCCTTTTGTCACAAAGCACTTTTCGTCTCTTGGTTTTTCCACTTCTTCTTTGTCACTATCACTCCATGTTCCACTAACAAAGGCGCCTTGATTTTCATAACCCGATGGCTTTAGACATTCGCCAATGAGATGATTTGGACTTCCACATCTAAAGCACTTTCTTTTCCCATAGTTGGCACTTCTATTTCTTTGGAACGGTGTTCTTTCGTCTCGTGGTGATCTAGTGAATCTTCCTCGTCTCTTGAAGAATTTCTTGAATTCTCTTACGGCCATTGCATATTCTTCGTCTTCACTTTCGTCACTTGAGTCATCATCGTCACTAGGTTCCTTTTTGGCTTTTAGAGCAATAGATTTGGTTTGTTCTTTCTTATCTTTGACCGTTTCTGAATCTCTTCTTATAATTTCTTCATGGACCTTCAAGTTGCCAATAAGTTAATCAAGTAATAACGTCATCAAATTCTTTGACTCTTCAATTGTCGTGACCTTAGCTCGCCATTTTGGATGCAATGCCCTAAGAAATTTCCTATCACAATTTTTACTAGAAATTGTCTCATCAAGTGCTTTTAAACTTGTGACAATAGTGTTAAATTTAGCAAAAGCATTATCAATTGATTCCACTTTCGGAATCGTAAATTGTTCATATTGTTGTACAAGAAGATCTCTTTTATTATCTTTGACTTGACTATTACCTTGGTGAGTAATAAGTAGAGAATCCCAAATTTCTTTTGCGGTTTTACACATAAAAATTCTTTCATATTCTTTGCGTGGTAACGTATTATAAATAACCATTTTGGCTTCATTATTTTTTGCTAATTTCTTTTTCAAATCATCGTTTTGTTTTTCAAAAGATACAATTTCATCCATTTTAGTTTCAAAATTATATTGAATAGGGGGAAAATCACCAAAGGTAATGACATGCCAAAGATCAAGATCTTTTGATTTCACATAAGTTTCGAATCTATTTTTCCAATATAAAAATCCATCACTTTCAAATAGTGATGGTCTTTGCATAGATTGCCCTTCTAAATATTTTAAAGATTCCATAGATCGTTACAAGCTTTAAAATACAATATATTTTAAAAATCTTGCTAAACCTGGCTCTGATACCAATTGTGGAAAACTAGAAGGGGGGTTGAATAGTTTTACGTCTTTTTAATTTGTTACAAAAGATTGTTTGAAAGTTTTCTTTGTTTTCAAAAATTTAGATTCGATACTATGTGATATCAAGTCATGCACAATATGAACAACAATAAATATGTACGATAAAGCAATAATCATGTAAGTAAAGAAATAAGTGAGAGATGGAAAGATCGAACCGCGAGACAAGAGATTTATAGTAGTTCGGCTACAGGGTCACCTTCCTTGTCCTACTCCACTCCCCGAGCACCTAACTTGAGAGTTTTCTTCACTATGTCAACAAGCTCCCTGATGGCGGAGAAAACCTTACACACCAATGTACACACCACAACTACGTCACAACTTATTCACACCTTCTACACAACTTCTTCACACCTAGTCACTACTTAATCACAACACTACTTCACACCTATCTACTTCACACCTATCTTCTTCACACCAATCTTCTTCACACTTATCTTCTTCACACCAATCTTCTTCACATCAATTTTCTTCACACCAATCTACTTCCTAACTCTTCTCCTTCACAACTAACTACTAACCAATCACATAATATATATACCTAGCTAAACTATCTTCTATCAAATATTCACAGCTAATTTCGCAAAGAGATAGATACAATGGATAATGCTCTTAACAACTTGGATATGGAGATCACAACAAGTTGTAATACTTCTTGTCTTGAGGGATAGAAGTATTCTTCTCTTGCACTTGAGAGGATGATGTTTGAATCACTTTGAAACAAAGATTTATGAATGTATGATCAAAGGATTAAGAGAATGGAAATTGAGATCTAGAACAGAAAGTTTAGGAGTGCAAAAGGTGGGGAAAATTCCAGATTTAAGGTGGTATTTATAGGCAAAGATTTCTGACAACTGGAGCGTGCCGGTCCCCTTAAATCATGGCCGATCCCCTTAATTTTAACGGGACCGCCCCTTATAATTAAGGGAGGCGCCCAGCTGTAACGGCCATAATCTTTGTCTTTTAGTGGGGAAAGTTTATTTGGTGAAAAACAAACTGATTTTGGTTAAAAATTTGAATTCATATATTTAGTATGAATAAAATATTTTTTTTTATTACCAAAAGTGTTTTTCAAAAATATATAATATGTTTATATAATTAAATAAACTTTGTAATTATTAATTAAATACCCCTTTGATCATAGATTGCAATAAACACTTTGTTTATTCATACCTTAAGTGATTTGGATGTTAAGAGAATGTTAATCACTAAATATTTGTTTATGTCATAAATTTTAGTTCAATGAGTTTATGTTTTGTAATAATCAAAACATAGAGATATTGATAATATGTTAATAATGTTTTTAGACATTATTTATGTCAACAGATTAGTTGTGCTAAGGGGTAGAATAAATATATATTTCGTGGTTGTTCCCCTACCTGTAAATCATATTCGTCATATGGATTTTGTTAGGAATACAAATATTCCTATAAAAGACTCGGTCACCTAAATGATGCAATAGCATTAAGATAGCTCGTAGTTAGTTTAATAGTATAATAGTAGGTTAATATGTAATTAGTATTCGTGGAGTGGGTCGGGTCTTTACCCACTGTCAGCTCACTCCACAGCCCATTTTATAGGGAATTATCATATAAACTATATATACCCTCTCCCACCCAAGGGAGAGGGTTGGAGCTTCCTTTCATTTCAATCTAACCTTCTCACTTTTCTCTCATCTCTTTCTCTCTCTAGGAATTCTCCCAACTCTCTTCCTCTCTCTACTTTTCTTCTATTAATTCGAATCATAATCATAATAACCATACATGTTACAATTATGAATATCCTACAATTGGTATCAAGAGCCATGGTTTGATCTTTGGGATTGTTTGAACTCGGAATTTAGTTTGGTTTTTATGTTTATGGTGATTGGTTCGAATGGTATTTAAGAATAAATCCATTGTTTGATTTTGTTGGTGATTGGAATTGATTTATGGTTGTGCTTTCTTGATTAGATGTGTGATATGAACTTGGTTTAGTGTTTAGATTGCTTGTTTCATATGTTTATTGGTAGTCTTGGGCAATTTCGATGGTTAGTCTGAAAGTTTCTTGGTAGAGAGTTGTCTCTTGGTAAATGTTCTTGGTAGAGAGTTGTGTATAATTTGGTTAGTATTTCTAGAGATTTGTGGTGTATTGGGTGGTGATTTGTCTTTTTACTATAAAGGGAAAAGAAGAAAAAATGCTAGAAAGTGACAGTTTTGTCCTGTTCTTGGTAAGAGTTGGTTCTAGCGAGTTGGTTCTAGAGAGTTGGTTCTAGCGAGTTGGTTCCAGAGAGTTGGTTCTAGCGAGTTGGTTCCAGAGAGTTGGTTCCAGCGAGTTGGTCTAGCGAGTTGACCTTTTTTAGCGAGTTGCCATTCTAGAGAGTTGCCATTCTAGAGAGTTGATTTTCAGGGAGTTGCCATTCTAGAGAGTTGTCAATCTAAAAAGTTGGTTTTCAATGAGTTTCCATTCTAGAGAGTTGTCATTCTAGTGAGTTGTCATTCTAGAGAGTTGTTATTCTAGTGTAACACCCCCAATTCAATGATGCAGCGGAATTCAAACTGGGTGTTACTCGATGGCACAACAGTCATAATAATATAAAACGATCTCTAATTGAGTCGTTTTAAAAGATTTATCATTCAAATTATATAAATATCAGAGATTACAAAATGAGGTCCCAGATGGTTCCATGTTTACATATTACATTAAATGAGTTTTCGAATGATAATAAAATTTATAGCCCTCTTGAATATTCGTGCCCTTCCATGCCATCCTTGATCATCATGGACCTGAAATACATGCTTAAGAGGTCAACACAAAGGTTGAGTGATATTCATAGAGTTTGTTTAATAGTTGAACACAATATGTTGGTAGTGTGAGCTATAGACTCACACCAATGGTTGGAAAACAAAACAGTTATTATTATTACACTAAGCTTATGACACCAAAACGTTAACTGGTACCAATATCAATCGGCGGAGTTATCCCGGTAGGTACTTTGCCGGCATACCTATGTTTCAAATATTAATGCATTTGTTTGAACTTAGTCAATACAAATAGGATTCGTCAATCCCAATAGACCTATTCACAATACTCGCGCTCACTATTACTAGTGATTAAATGATTCATAATAAGGGATATTGGATTTAGCAAGGATGGTACTTAGTAATAATAAAACAATCAGGTAGCATACAATTTCAAAGCATTGTGTTCGGTTTAAAATAGCATGTATTCCCGCCAAGGGTTTGTAAAACAATTAAGTAATGGAAACTGGGGCTATGAACTCACCGTGAGTTGGATGATGTTTAATGAGAATGATGGATATGCCGTGAGAACTTCTACAAGCAACCTAGAATAATTGTTGCAACTTAGGTTTGGAATAATGTCTAAGAAAACATAAACAAGCCTACATATGTCTTGCATATGGTTCATGATGTAGTACTTAGTATATAGTGTAAGTCTTTGAACAAAAATGGTTTATGAAACATGTATAGTTTGTATATCGCTTACTACCTTTCGGGCCGACATAATTCAGAGGCCATGTAGTAAACGTTCGAGGAGCCAGGACACTTTAATTCGTAAATCCACAACTCATCTCGACGGTTTACTTTAATGAACCCCTCACATGAGGCTCCCTAGTGTTGTAGTATTTGATAAAAATATATAAGTTTTTGATCCAAAAAGTTACATGTCCAAATAATTGAATAAACTTAGGAAAGTTTACTTTTAAATGAAGATTGTTATTACAATGAGTTTCTTGAGTCTAGTTGAATATTACTTGTAAAGTCTCATGGTCATTGGATGGAGTAGATCTAAATTGATTGATTATGTTACGACTAACACTTTAGTTCATGTTTCGGCTTAGAAAGCCATAAGGTCATTAGCCGTGGCCTTGCCGTGGCTTTGGTCGTTGTTACTATGGGTTTGAGACTCAACCTTGGCCTTAGCCATGGTTGTGGTCTTGGCTTTAGGTCATTAGACCTCTTGGTTTCAACTAACCATAACTATTACATGGTCATTTGGCATAAAAATGGGCTGTTAAGAATTTGAAGAAAAATATAACTCGTAAAGTGTTTTCAGGGCTCGAGCTTCTTTGTACCTGAATGAAAACGTCGTTCCGGACAACTTTCGTGTTTTAACTTTTTGATGAATCGGAGCAGAAGTGTCACTTTCAAAAAGGTTAGAATGTTAACAGGTTGTGTTTGGCAGTTTCGGCGTTTTGGTTTCGCTAACTTCTTATGGCCATAACTTTTGACTCGGGTACTTGTTTTAGGTGATTCAAATTGCTATGTTTTACTTTTTAAGTCCTCTATAACAGTAGTTAAGTGTCTCATATCATGGTTATACTATTTTGGTCATGGTTCTCAATATAAGTCACTAGTTTTCTTGTTTACTTAACATAGGTTAACATATAGTTTCCATAACTTGTTTTAATAGTTTTTATACATCATGAGATCAATATAACAAGACATATATAGCATATAGAGCTTATGAAAACATAGTAAGGATGATGACTATAAGTTTTCTTACAACTTTTGGCCTTGTAAAAGGGAAACATGAACTAGGACAAGAACTATACCCTTCAATCGAAAACCCTAGCTTCTAATCCTTCACCACAACTCTTGTAAACATTGCTAGCCTTGATATAGACCTTGTGAAGACCTTATTAACTCAGCCCTAGTACCCTTGTGTAGCTACTAATTCAACCATGGAATCACCAAATAAACACTAGTTTCATGTAGAGAATAACTAGGCCTTCAACTCTTATGTGTAACTTGGAACTTGGAAATCAAAGATGGATGCTGTATAGTGATTGCTTAGGGGCTGTAAAGGGAAGACAAGAGGAGGTTCAATGAGTTTTTCTTGGTCTTTGTATGAGAAGTGAAGTCTTATAGTGTAATGAGGAGGTTAAACTTAAGATATTTTGTAAGACTTAACTAGTAAGTTATAACACTTGTAATGATCTTAAGTTATCAAGGCTTTATCTCAAGCCAACAAGGCTTGTGAATAGCCATAAATTTCATCCATGGTCTTATCTTGGATGACTAGATGAAGTTTTGATGTTATCTTGCTTTTACGGAGTGAGTTTTGTCCCGGTAATCGCTAACGGTAAGTCGTTAAGTCATGAAACTTAAAATCGGGTATCCTAAAAATATGAAACTTATAAATATGTTAAAACTTATTAATATAACCTATCTTAGAATATTTAATGAGTGACAAGTTCTACCGGGTTGCTTAAACGCTGCTAAAACTGGAAACGCGGGTCTAAAACGCGTAATTCGCGTAAAACGCTGAACTGGAAAATGTAAAATTCCAAAACTTTTGGAATTGTCGTAAAATGAGAGAAAATCATATTTCTATTGTTTATAGTGTTTTATGGACATATCGGGATGCTGAAATGACGTTTAAACCTAAAAGTAAATCTCGGACATGGTTTCGTGATTTTTGCAGAAATGATCCGACGAGTGTCAAACTCTCGGATTATCATTAAAATAGTTTAACTTACGATAATATGAAATAAAGATTTTAGGAGTGAATAGTGAAAGTGAATAGTAAAAATGAATAGTGAAATTTTCGGGAATAGAAGTTAACCTGAAAATGCGAATTGTTACAGTCTCTACCCCTTAAGGGAACTTCGTCCCGAAGTTCTATGTGTGTTATATGTTGGAGTAGTGTCGATGAAGAGGTGTGGTTACTTATGAGGACTAGAGTCTGTGATTACCAGTGATGTAGTTTGATTTGTCTCAGAATATGGTGTGTCAATAGAGATTGATAACACAATTGAATATCAGTAGAGGTCCATATAATAGTCAAATAACAAAGGAAATTGTTATAGCAGACAAATATTAATAGAAATTGATATAGTAGTTGTATAGAAATTGATATAGTTGAATATCAAATAGAAATTGATATAGTTGTCAAGTATCAATAGCAATTGATATAGTAGTTGAACAACAATAGCAATTGACATAGGAATCCAATAAATGGAAATTGATATAGTAATCGAATATCATTAGTAATCGATATAGCAGTCGAATATCAATGGAAATTGGGATAGTAGTTGCAATCATAGCCTAGTAGGTAATGTTGGGATATGAAATATCAAAGTACTTCTGGATGTCAAAGTACTGCTGCATGAAAAATAAAGTCAAAATACTGCTGAAGAATAAAGTCAAAGTACTGCTGCTATTGCTGAATGTTTAATGTACTTCGAAGTAAACAAGGATCAATGTGTAATATTAGATAAGGATTAATGTGTAACATTAAACGAATATTCTAGAATTAGTTAGGGATAATGACTTGTCGTTCAAGGATTACATGTTGTAAACCGACTTAAGGTTATCTATATAAAGAGCCTTAAGAGGTATTAGTCGATATAAGTTTTACAAGTCTTAGATAAGTTTTAGAGTCGATCAAAGTTGATTAAGTAGTTAGGGATTGTTAGTGAATCCGTGTAACAAAGCAGGTTCAAAGTTTGATTAATATAAAAGTTCTTCTTAAGCTTTGTGTTAGTAGATTTCGCATACTTTACAAGGTAAAACAGTGTTTCAATATTGATAGTGTTGAGTTTACTCAATATTGTTAAAACCTTACAAGCTACAAAGTAGTTTGGTCAGAGTATATCGATCCAACAAGTGGTATCAGAGCTTGTGTTGGAAACTCTGATTAAGAAGACAAACCTTCAATACCTTTAAACCGATTTCACAACAAACCCTCCAAGACTGAAGCTGCACCTGCTCCCTCAATCACTGCTGTAAGAATCCCTATTGTTAAGAAGGGAGAATACAATCTATGGGCCATGAAGATGAGGCAGTACATTGCCATCACAGACCATGCTTTGTGGGATGTGATTGTTAATGGTAACATGCAAATTGATGAACCAGTAGAGGTACCTGGACAACCAACACCACCAAAACCTACTGTACCTGCTGCTACCAAAAGAAATCAAGACAAAGCTCTCAACATACTGCTTTCTGCTATTCCTGATGGTCACCTATTAAAGTTTCATGATGCCAAAGATGCCAAACAACTATGGGCTGCAATAAAGAAGAAGTTTGGAGGTAATGATTCTTCCAAGAAGATGCATAGGAATTTGCTGAAGCAACAATTTGAAACTTTCACTGTTGGTGAAAGAGAAGGTCTTGATTCTGCTTATGAAAGATTTCAACATCTTTTGAGTATGCTAGAACTATATGATGCTGAGGCATCAGTTGAAGATGCTAATTTAAAGTTTCTGAGGAGTTTGCAATCAGCATGGCATGTAGTTGCTACAATGATCAGAGGACAATCAGGGCTGGATACTATGGACTTTGATGATCTTTACAACAATCTAAAGGTGTATGAGCATGAGATGAATGGTACTACAGGTTCAAGCACACAACAGAACATTGCTTTTGTCTCTTCTGAAAAGAGAAGCAGTACTTCTAACAAAGGTACTGCTTACCCTGTTCAAAGTACTGTGACTGAAACACAGGTTCCATGCACAACAATGGTCACCACCAATTCATCACAATCACTTATCCCCACCTCAGATGATGTTCTATGTTCATTTTTTGCTCAACAAGCATCTCTACCTGTCACCTATCAAGAAGATGTATTGCAAATAGATGATGATGCTTTGGAAGAAATTGATATCAGATGGCAAGTTGCCATGCTCACTGCAAGGATCAAGAAGTATGTGAACAAAACAGGCAAAGGCATCAATTTTAGAGCTAAACAAGGAATCACATTTGACAAGTCCAAGATTGAGTGTTTCAACTGTCTTAGGACTGGCCACTTTGCAAGGGAATGCAAATTTGCAAAGTTTCAAGCAAACAAGATGATTGAACCACCCAAGCCTGAGAGAAAAGAGATTCCAATTACTGAACCAAAACCAAAAGCTTTGGTTGCTCAAGAGAATCTATCAAAGATTGATTGGTCCAATGAGTTTGATGATGAACCTATAACCTATTCAATGGTTGCATTGGAAGACTGGAGCACAGCATTTGATGAAGAGCCTGGATATGTTGCTTTGGAGTCAAGAGATGATATAGGAAGCTTTGATTGGAGCATGGAGTTTGAAGAAGCACCTGTTCAGCTTGCTATGGTAGCTGCTTCACCAAGTTCATCCACTAAATCTGAGGGCAACCCAGAGGAGGAGCTTAAAGATCATCTTATTGTAGATAGTGGTGGCTCTGGCAGTATGACATGAGAAAAGGAGCTCTTATCAGATTTTAAAGCTTATTTTGGAGGAAAAGTTGCATTTGGGAATGATCCTGATGGAAGAAGAATAACTGGCAAAGGAACTATCAAGGCAGGAAACATTGATTTTGAAGATGTTAGATATGTGAAGGAGCTCAAATTCAATCTTTTGTCAGTCTCTCAGATTTGTGATAAGAAGTACCCTGTGTTATTCTTTGACACAGAATGTCTTATACTTTCTCCTGATTTCAAGTTAGAAGATAGAAACTTGGTGTTGCTGAGAGCACCAAGAACTAATGATGTGTACAGCATAGACTTAAAGAATGTAAATTCTACTGAAAGTGCAACATGTTTGATTGCTAGAGCATCTATGGAGGAAGCACATCAATGGCACAGAAGACTGGGACATATTAATTTCAAGAACATCAATAAGCTGGTCAGAGGTAATTTAGTTAGAGGTTTACCTTCTAAGAGATTCAAGAATGATCACTCATGTCTTGCTTGTAAGAAGGGTAAACAGCACAAGGCTTCTTGTAAGAAGATTGATGAGAAAACCATTAGAGAGCCTTTAGAATTGCTGCACATGGATCTGTTTGGACCTGTTTCAGTTGTTAGTCTGAACAAGAAGAAGTACTGCTTGGTTGTAACAGATGACTGTAGCAGATTTAGTTGGGTCTTTTTCTTATGCTTTAAAGATGAAACTTTTAATGCTATTCATGACCTTATAATAGCACTTGAAAATCAGTTAAGACTCAAGGTTAGAGGCATTAGATGTGATAATGGGACTGAGTTCAAGAATCAGCTTATGGATGAATTTTGTGCCAAGAAAGGAATTAAAAGAGAATTCAGTATTGCAAGAACTCCTCAACAAAATGGAGTTGCAGAAAGAAAGAATAGAACTCTTATAGAAGCAGCAAGGACAACGCTTGCAGACTCTCAACTACCTGTTCCATTCTGGGCTGAGGCTGTAAGTGCTGCTTGTTATGTGTTGAATAGAGTATCAGTGACTAAACCTCAAATGAAGACACCTTATGAGTTACTCATGGGAAAGAAGCCAAGCATCAAGTTTATGAAACCTTTTGGATGTCCCCTAACCATCTTAAACACTGCTGATAATTTGGGAAAATTTGATGGGAAGTCAGATGAAGGATATTTATTGGGATATTGTACAAATAGCAAAGGATTCAGAGTGTACAATAGGGCTACCAAGAAGGTTCAAGAATGTCTTCATGTTGATTTTTTGGAAGAACGAGAGAATTTTAAAGGAAAAGGTCCTGATTGGATGTTTGATCTTGATTTAATGTCTTCATCAATGAATTATGTACCTGTAAGGGAAGAAAATCAAACTGCTCCCACTGAAGAAGAAGCACAGTACATTGTTCATGATGTTAATTTAAGATCTGAAGATGAGCCAAAAGATAATGCCAATGATGAGAAGAAAAGTACTTCTGAGCCTCAAAGTACTGTTAAACCTAACAGTACTGTTGATCCTCAAAGTACTGTTCCACCACAAATACCAGTATCAACAGAAGATCAAGCCATTCATGATGAACTTTCTAGAATGCTTTTTCAAGAGACAATGGCTAAATCGTATGATGATGAACAGAGGAGAGCTTATGAAGCAGAAAAGAAGAAGGCAAAAGACACAGCCAGTACTTTACCCCAAAGTACTGCTAATCCATTTGAAAGTACTTTTCAACCTTTGAATACTTCAAATTGGATAAATTCTGATGCTGTTAATGATCCCAATATGCCTGACTTAGAAGATACTGCTGATCCAAACACAATTACTTTAGAAGACACTGATGATGAATTGGATCAAGAAGGCATTTTCTCAAATTCTAATAAAGATCCTGATATAACTAATTTGGAAGATAATCTTGAAGTCCCACCAACTCCTACTCTCAGAATACACAAAACTCATCCTGTTACCAACATAATTGGACCCTCAGCTTCAGGGGTGCTCACAAGGACTAAGGTTAAGAATATGTCTCAACAACATAATTCTTTACTTAGTTTTATCTATAAGCAAAACAGGGTGAATCACAAGGATTAGAAGTTGTGTTTATTTGCTTGTTTTCTATCTCAGGAAGAGCCCAAGAATATCAAACAAGCATTAGCCAAGGAAAGTTGGGTGGAAGCTATGCAAGAAGAACTCCTACAGTTTAAACTTCAAGAAGTTTGGGTATTATGTGATTTACCTGATGGAAAGAAACTTATTGGAACTAAATGGGTCTTCAGAGTAAAAAGAGATGAAAGAGGGAATGTTATTAAGAACAAGGCAAGGTTAGTGGCTCAAGGATATAGACAGGAAGAAGGAGTAGACTATGATGAAGTTTTTGCTCCTGTGGCAAGGCTTGAAGCCATCAGGCTATTTTTGGCTTTTGCATCTTATATGGGATTCCCTGTATATCAGATGGATGTTAAAAGTGCTTTTCTATATGGCAAAATCACAGAAGAAGTTTATGTCAAACAGCCTCCTGGTTTTGAAGACCCTGCACACCCAAACAAAGTCTACAAGGTAATAAAGGCTCTTTATGGCCTTCATCAAGCTCCAAGAGCATGGTATGAAAGGCTTTCCAATTTTCTACTGACACATGGTTATAGAAGAGGAGCTATTGACAAGACTTTGTTTATCAAGAGAGATAAGAAGGATATCATGCTAGTACAAGTGTATGTAGATGATATTATTTTTGGTGCTACTATGATATTATTTTTGGTGCTACTAAGCAATCTATGGTGAAGGAATTTGAAGATCTTATGCAGAAAGAGTTTCAGATGAGTTCCATGGGAGAATTAACATTTTTCTTAGGACTTCAAGTGCAACAGTCAAGCAGTGGAAGTTATATTTTTCAAGATAAGTATGTTGCAGATATTCTTAAGAGATTCACTTTCACAACTGTTAGGCCTATATCTACACCAGTGGATACTAACAAACCTTTGGGAAAAGATGAAGATGGAGAAGATGTTGATGTCACACTATACAGGTCTATGATTGGATGTCTTATGTATTTAACTGCATCAAGACCTGATATTACTTTTGCTGTGAGCTTATGTGCAAGACATCAAGTTAATCCAAAAGTATCTCACTTGAATGCTGTCAAGAGGATTTTCAGGTATCTTAGGCAACAACCTAAGCTAGGATTATGGTATCCTAGGGATTCACCTTTCCATCTCCATGCCTTTTCAGACAGTGATTATGCTGGAGATAACTATGACAGAAGGTCTACAACTGGAGGATACCAGTACCTTGGAAGCAGATTAGTGTCATGGCAATGTAAGAAGCAACCAATTGCAGCAACTTCTTCCATAGAAGCAGAGTATGTAGCTGCTGCAATTTGTTGTGCACAAGTACTTTGGTTACAGAATCAGCTTTTGGATTATGGATTCAATTTCAAGAATACTATCAACATTGATAATGAGAGTACCATCTGTATTGTCAAGAATCCATTCTATCATTCCAAGACCAAGCACATTCAGATTAGACATCACTTTATAAGAGATTGCTATGAACAAAGGCTTATCAATGTGGTTAAAGTTCATACTGATGATAATGTAGCAGATCTACTCACAAAGGGCTTTGATGTTTCAAGATTTACTTTCTTGGTTGTGAGTATTGGCATGATTAATATGTAAGCTATTTTTGAGGGGAGGCATAAGTAGTTATTAGTTAGTCATTATTTTAGGGGAGGCTACATGTATCATTCAAAAGAAAGGATTTTATTCATTAAAGTTCTTACAACCACCATTCAGAGTACATCACCATTCTTGTTTTCAAGTAACAGACATAGACACAACAAAGACAACACAAACACAAGACTACATCAACCTACTACCAAGCTCCACACACCTACTCCATAGGCCTTTTTCCCTTACCCTCGTAGCTTTGTTTTCCCTTTTGAGCAGTCCTTCTCTTGTCATCAAAAGAAGTCTGTTTTCTTGGGTAAGCCAGGCCAAGAACCTGTTTGGGAGGTCTTTCTTTTCTTGGAGCATGCCACTTCATGTTCTGAATAGCTGTTTCCAGAGCTTGAGTCAAAGCATGTGGAAGTTCTTAAGCCAGAGATGAACCAGAAACAACTTTCTTTTTGGGCTTTTTACTGGTAGTACTACCTGCATCAGTTATGGTAGAGTTGGCAGCACTCATTGTTGATGAAGATTCTTGGTGTCCCATCCACTGCACATGAGGAGGAAAATAGTCTAACCATCCTGGATCTTCAAACTCAGAATCAGAGTAGTAACTTATCTCTGAATCTGTGGTGCCTTCTGAGTCTGAAGAGATGTTCACAATTGGAATGTGACTCATTGTGCTTACTTGTTTTTGTGTTATAAGAAGATATGGTGTTTGCAAGTTGTTGATGAAGTTGCTTTTATAAGCAAGGTAAAGGTAAATGGGCATTTAATGAAGTGTATTGAAGTTTACTTACCTTGGTAGCTTTGGGATTTAATTTGGGGAGATAGTCATTAATAAGGGTTGACTTTCAAAGATATTTTGGTCAAATGATCAACATTCAAGATTTTTTTGTGGGAAAGTACTTTGGTCAAAATACTGTGTGAGCTTATAACGGAAAGTACTGCTCCATATTTTTTGGAAAGTACTGCTTGGTGCTATTAAAGGGTTCGCTGACGTGTCAGATACTGTTCCAACGGTCAGATTTGAGGCTAACAACCTTTCGAAAGATATGGGGATATTTACTTCCAAAAATAACGGTAAACTCATTAATTAGCCATGATTTTTTGTAATCTTATCCTTATATAACAACCTCATATCTTTTCCTTTTATTCACCTTATTCACCTTTATTTACTCATACCCACTTTGCATCGATCATCACTTTTCTCATTCTAACCCTAATGATCATGGCTAATCGACATACCAACACCAAACACAACATGATCGCAAACCTTGAGAAAACCCAAGAAAACCTTGATTTTCATGGTATTATTGACTTTCTCACTTGTACCAACATCTGTTACTCCATCCTTGTCAACCCCGAGATTATTGGACCTTGGATTCAAGCTTTTTGGGATACAGCCATGTCACAGGTTGAAGATGGAGAGGATATTATTACTGCTACAGTTGTTAGGAGAGCTATACGTGTTACAGAAGCTTCAATCAGGGAGGCTCTGTTATTTGATGATGAAGGAGGCTCTGTTTTGTTTGGGAAACACGAAGTTTGGAACACACTCAGAGATATTGGGTATCAAGGTTCTTTGACTAAGCTTACTTTTCAGAAGGCTATGGTTAGTCCTCATTGGAAATTTCTTATTCATGTTTTGTTACACTGTTTGAGTCCAAAGAGTACTGCTTGGGATCAGTTTAGTCATTCTATAGCTTCTGCTTTTGTTGGTCTTATTACCAATCAGCCTTTCAATTTCTCATACATGATCCTTGAAGGTATGCTTACTCATATTAAGGCTGGCAAACCTTTTCTTATGTATCCTAGGTTTGTTCAATTGCTTTTAGAGAATCCACTAGATGGTATACCTAAACCTCAGGATTATGTACCTACCATTAGGATGCCACCTAAAGTTTTCACTTTTATGTCTAATAAGGGAGTTAATTTTTTGGGTAGGAATACACCTCTTAATGCTTATATGTTAGAGGTAGCTCAGGCTGTTAGGGATGAAGAAGACAATAGTGGTTCTGCACATTCTAATAATGATGCTCAATCTAATTCTGCTGAGCATTCTACTTCGGTACATGCCCCCACACCACCTATTGTTTCCCCACAGCATGTTGTTTCAGGTGAAAGGACTCCCTCAGTAACAGCTTCTTTGGATACATCTGTTTCTGCTCAAGGTACTTCTCCACAAAGTACTGATCCTCAAGGTACTGCTTCAGAGGATTCACAAGTTCCTACTCCCAATGATTATACTTCCATAGGTGGGCTTCAAACACCTGGAGGAGATGAGGGAATTGCAGGTACTGAGAGTACTTCAGATTTGGTTCAAGAATTGGAGAAGATGAAGTCAACTGTTAATGCTCAAGTTGCAGAGATCCAAAAGCTAAGAAAAAAGTTTAGAAGATTGAAGAAATTTGTTTGGCCTCTTATTCAGAACTTTAGGCTTTATGTGAAAGAAAAGAAGCAGTCTCAGAAGCCAAAGTCTACAAAGAAGAATTCTAAATCCAGGAAGAAGCATAAAAGCTCATCATTTACCAAATTAGGGAGGAATCAAGATAAGAATTTGGATAAAGATGATGATGAAGTTAAATATTCAGAAGATGCTCATTTGTGGCAATATCCAGAAAGTCCAAAGACTTTTGAACCAGAAAGTTATGCAGAAGAAGAGATGAATATTGCACATGAGGTTGGAAATATTGCACAAGAAAAGAAAGAGAATGAGCAAAAAGATGATGCGCAAGAAAAAGTTAAGCAGGATGTAGATGCACAGAACATTCAAAGTGCTTGTGTTCAAAGTACTGCCGCAGAAAACATAAGTCTGCAAGGTACTGCTGAGCAAGGTACTTCTTCTAGAAATTTTGATGAAAGTGGAGTCACTGCTGCTAGGACCTTCTACAAAGTATCATGAAGATGAAGCTGGTCCTTCCACTTTTATACAGCAAGAAGAAGAAAGAATACATACTGCTAGTGATGATGAAACAATTGCTCAAGTTATGATGAATTTAAGGAGACCTACTGGTGGAATACACATCTCTGAGCCTGCACAAAAAGATGATGAAAGTACTTCTGAATCAGAAAAACTAGATCCAAAAGATAAAGGGAAAGGGATAATGGTTCAGAAAGATACTAAGAAGAAAAAGAAGAAATTTTCTATTGCTCAGATTAGAGAATTAGAGACTGCAGATGATTTAGAGCTTGCTAGAAAGCAACAAGCTGAATATGATGCTGAGTATTTGGAAGAAGTCGGTAGGCCAATTACAAAGAAGCCAATGACCAAAGCTCAGGAAAGGAACTGGATGATGCAATTCTTAAGAAACAAGGGATACAAGAATTTACATAAACAAAGGTATCCAGAAATAAAAGCTTTATGGGATAAAGTACAAGAAGATATCAGAAGAGAAGTAGAAAGCTTTGTACCCATGGAAGTTGATGGAAAGAAGAAATTAGAGGATATAAGGAAGGAACAAGTTGAGCAAAGGAGATTGAAAAGAAAGAAATTAGCTGAAGATGATCAACTGACAAAAAGGCTGAAGTTAGTTCATGAAGATACAGTTGATGAACTCAGAAATTATTTCAGAGTTGTTGATTTTGAGAACAAAAAGATTGAAGATTCTAGAAAGAAGTCCAAGATAATCTCATTTTCTATGGTTGAATCAAAAGAAGGAAATTATTTTATGATCCACAGAGAAGATGAAAGCTTCACAACATTCAACATGTTATGGGATTTATTGCACTGTATCACAAGGGCAGATCTTTATGACTTATATGTGCAAGTGCAGACATACTATGCAGAGATTGAAGCTTCAGAAGTGGGATTAGTTTTGCTTGGAGACTTAATTACCATCTGGGAAACTGAAGAAACAAGTGTTGATCCTCTCTGGAATGATCAAGAGAATTGGGAAATAACAAGATGGAGATTCTTTGTGTCATCAGGAGTTCATACACTAGAGATGGAAGATGCTACCATGATTCACATGTTGGCTGAGAAGAGATATCCATTGATCAGAGAAATTATGCTCAGAATGTTGGATCATGGAATGGAACTTGAAGATGAATCTGAAGTAGCTTTGGATGTTATCAAGCTATTTATCAGATGGGTCAAGTCTGAAGAGTAATATTGCATAATACTGGTATGATTTGTTTTGAAAAATAAAGTATTTTTCAAAGTACTGCATAAACAAACAGTACTTTATCAAAGTACTGCTTGCTGATATAAACCAGTATAAGTCCTTTAAAATAAAAATAAAATGTTTTAATGAAAAGAGGATTTGAAAAGAAATACATGGTGTTAGTATTTATACTGCACAACAAATGGTAATCAACTCACCATGTTTAACAGACAAGAAAGAGTTTGACTCATCATGAGGGTACGGCTCTGATGCGATAATCAAATCCGTTGATGGTTGATAGTTTACCAAAAACTATATGGTTATCAACTCACCATACTCCAAGTGATTAAGAGTTGACTAGTCCAAAGAAAACGGCTATTGGTGAAGACAAATCAAATCCGTTGATAGCTGATGATTTGCTAAAAATCATAATTTTCAATGATTCACCTGTCACAGGAGTTAACACACCTAGAAGTGATGAGAATAGTATGAAACTTTTAAGATTTGATGATCTTTGTACCAAAATGTTGCTGAGTTGCTGAGAAGATACCATGGAAAATATGATGCTGATGAAGATGTCACACCCCCAATTTACCTGACTTGCAGCGGAATGGAATGCCTGGGGGTGTCTGTCATAGCACCACAGTTACAGTTACATTGAACGACCTAAAGTGTCGTTTGGAAAATACTGCATTTGATCATTGAAATAATCCAGAGTTTACAAAATGAGGTCCCCAAAATGTGTTGCATGTTTATGAAAAACAAGTCATAATAGATCAAATGTTTACATAAGTGCATGAAATAATGATGAGACGCGTCGACTCCGCGACTCCATGAAGGTCCAAATGCATGTCACATGAACTACCTTAATAACCTGAAATACATTGCTAAAACGTCAACACGAATGTTGGTGAATTCCATAGGTTTGTAAAATGTAATGATGTACGGCCACCACAAGTAAAAGTGCAAGATAAAAATCTCATGAAAATTGTACAATTGACCTTAAGCTCATGACACCGAAGCTATGACTGATGAAACTCTATGCCCCTCCTGAATGTTCTGCCGAAACATTCAAATGTAAAAGACATGACATGCATCCGCTTACTGTTGGTAATCACTACCACGGATGGAGGCGTCACCCTCGATAGATCTATCCACTCACTCTCGCTTAACGGTAAATTAACGGTTCATGATGTTACAGGGGACTTATCACATGGCAAGGTAACTTAAGCAATGTACATGTTTGAATACTTGGGCTCGTACTAAAATGATTGATGCAATGTATTCCCCCCGTGGGATTTGAAAACAATCAAAAATGTTGAATTGAAAACGGGGCTATGAAAACTCACCTTAACTGATGAAACTGTGATGAAATGAAATGAACACCAATGAACAATTAGCTGTCGCAACCCAATATGATGGTACCATGAACATGTAATGATCTGAAAAACAAGGCGCGCACACTAGCCGCAACCTAATATGAATGATGAACGATCTACTTTAGATCATGAAATGATGTTATGAATGTCCATGCACATGTTTCCTATACCACTCTACTCTTTGAAAAACACTTGTTGTTATCAAAAGTATATATTCCAAGACTTAGGAAAATATGGCTATTAGAAAAATAAACTAGTTGTAATATATATACTTATATATATATCGTATGTACCAATGTTTGTGTTGAAATCCTCGGTTTGAAATCCTTGAAATAACGCCTTGTACTAATGAAAATATACTTGTAATCACTAATACATCATTAGTTATGAAATTGGGTACTTGGTTAATATTTCTAGAAAATCTAGAATTTAGTACGTAGAAGTATTATTTCTATTAGTGACAAAACGGTCTCATAAAACTAGTCGTGAAATAGTGAATATTAAGAGTTAGGAGAGAAGCTCAGTAGTTTTGAGAAGATTTTCACCATATCTAAAAAATCACAGAAGTGAAGTTTGTCCATACAGGTCTCGATCATAAAGATAATTAGCCGTCAAGTGTGGTGTTTGGGCTGTTTTGGCAGATTCTGGGCAGTTTTCGGGAAAGTTTGGAAGTCCATATGTTGTTCGTTATAAATCCTTTTGACAAACGGCTGGATGTTTTGAAAACTAGGCTGGGTGAACTAACTTTTTGTCAATGATGTAAATTTTCCAGAAATGAGTTTATCAATGAGTAAATTGGCTCTCAACATGATGTCTTACAAAAACTGTTTTTCTATACTTGGTAATATTTTGCTAAAAAGCTGATGGAAATAAATAGAGTTTCGCCGATTTTGAAACGTGTATATCTTGGTCGTTATAAGCTCGTTTTCTACGTTCTTTATATCCCCGAAATCGTGGGACAACATACTAATATATTTTTGATAAGTCGGGATGGCTAGATCAAGTTTTACACCTCAGATTGCCCATTGAAAATCGTGGGACAGCATGTACAATTTTCAGAAAATAGTTTTCGTCGTTAAACTTGCAAAAATCATATCTCCTTCGTTATAAACTCGTTTTAATCCATTCTTTCGCCCACGGTTTCGTTTTTGAAAGTATTTTCTAAATCTTTAGCCCAAAGTTACCCGGAATCCCCTGATTTTTCTGGATTTACAAAAATGGGACAGCATGTATATATACTTGTTAGAAATCCATTTTTCATGTCCAAAACTAGTTTCTACTTCAACCAAATCTCTTGTAAACTTCACAAAACTATACTAATCCTACCATACACCTTCTTAGAGTGCCATGGGTTCCTAATCACTAGTAATCAAGTTAATTTAACAAAGGAACACCTAAATCACAATCTAGGGTTTGTATGTTCAAAAAGTCTTCAAAAATAAAGTGGTATAACTAGTTTGTGCATGAAATTAAGCATGAATACTATAAGATACATATGTTAATTAGAAGAAAACATGAAAATAAATTTGAATACTCACTTTGAAATAATAGGTGATTAAATGATGAGAAACCTTGGATTACTTGTGTTTTTGTTGGATGATTCTTGATTAGAATGATGAAATGAACAACTTTGTAGCTTTGTACTAAGAAAAATAATGGATGGATCATGGTGTTGGTGTTGGATCGTGGCTATGGAGATGGAGAAAGGGGATGAGAGAACTTTTTGGCTTATGAAATTTCTTATGAAATGATTCTTGGAAACTAGTTAAGTTAATACATTTGAGGTTTATTGTATTATATGTATACATAAGTCATAATGTTAAAAAGCATGTACATGGTGTCTAGGGATGTGCTCAAGGCCGGTTTTCAATGTGAAAAGAAGTAGCAAAATCGGTTTTGATCACTTAGAAAATGTAGTGTATTATTAGTTGTAGTTTAGTGTAAGTATTAGTTATAATCGGGCACCGAGTTTGCTAGAAATAAATGTTAACGAAGTTAACCGGGACTTAATAAAGTTGTAAAAATGTTAAAAATATGTTGGGTACAGTTACTAAGTGTTCGGGTGATTATTGTTTAGTTTTCACGAAAACCGTCGTAATATTCATAAGCTCACGTTGTAAATAAAATAAATTTCCAAAATACTGGGTAAATGAATGTTATAACTTTTATGATGTTATAATGGATATAAAAATATGTCGGGACCATTGTGGGAACATTTAGATATATTCGTCGTGTATAAACCGGGTGTTAACGTTTATTATAAATAATTATACGTAAAACGTTAAATATATCAAATATATAAATTTGAAAATCCTAAGAGTGGTATAACATGTAAATGACCTACTGATGATATGCAGACTATCTCCAGTCCATATGAAATGTCATTACTGATAATGCATGAATTCGCACCTGAACCAATACGGTTACGCGAATTTGAATACCCGTAAACTAAATTTACGATGAAATGAGTAATGCTCGTGAATGATGAAATCTTTTCCCGCAATGAATAGTGTTCCGTGAATAGTAAAATTTCTGAATGCTTCTCGGAATGTCAAACTGACACCAAAAATGATGAATAGTAAACTGATGAATAGTGTTTTGATGAATAGTGTTTGATGAATAGTGTTTTTCCAAAGTTCGGGAAATGACCTGAAATGGTGAGTTGTGACAGTCTTCCCCTCTAAAAGGAACTTCGTCCCGAAGTTCAGTTTATGTTGGTCTCTGAGAATGTATTGATGAAAAGGTGATGATATTCGAGAATTCCAGCGAACTCTAACGATAGGAATTCGACTCTGTTTCAACTGTTTGACCACACGGTTCATGATTTCTGTTGGTTCTCTTACAAGGTCTGAGATTGTCATTTGGGTTGGATCCCTTCCAATGGAATCATGAGTGACTCATCTGAAAGTCATTTCTGGGGATCTGAAAATGTGAAATATGTTCGTGTAATCCTGTTGTTCTCTGGCAATGTTCAAATCTAACGGCCACTAGGCCTACCCTGTCTGAAATATAAATGGTCCAGTGTATATTGGTGTAACTTTCCAAGTTTTCTGAATGATATCATGCCTTTCCTAGGCAGAACTTTCTGCATAACTCTGCCTACCAACTTGAAGTTTTAATGGTTTACAACTTATTGAACTTGTAACTGATTCTTGACTTGTAGGAAATTTCTGGTTATTTCATGATTGCCTACTGGACTAGTGAGTTGAGCTTTTTCTGAGTTTGGCCCATCAATCGATGGTTTGCGCTTCTTAATGTTTTAAATGTGGTACTGGTAATATATACTGCTGAATTCTGCCAGAACTCAAGTTTGTATGCTAGTTGGTCGATTCTAAAATGAATCTTAAATAGTCCAATATGCTAAAGGTTCAACCTTTCTTGTTATCCAATTTGTATCATGCCAATCCAAGGCAATGCTTTTAACTTAGTTTGTTCTCCCACTTGAATCTGGATGGTTTGTTGTTCAGGATATCCAATCCAAATGATGTGTGTTATGTACCAACCTAACTTCTGCCAGTTTCCCGTTGTTGGTGTGATAACTATTAATGTAGATGAATTTGATTTATGTTGAGTGATTAGTCCAACCATTTACAGGGTCAATCACTCATGCTCTGAGCATACCTTCCTATGTTTGAATTGTTCTCTCGCTTTGACCATCGTTCTGAGGATGATAGGTGATGTTCACATCTAAATGGGTTTCTGAAGGAAATCCTGAAATGATTACCTGAAGTCCACGGTGAATTCGGTTTTCTTAACAGGAACAACTAAAATGGGTACAATAAACCTTTGTGACTAATTCCATAACGTTCGGTCCTTCGAACTTGGCGTTATCTGAAAGGATAGAATATAGGTAACAATTTGATTCCTTGTGTTTTGTTCCAACGGATGATAAGACATATGTCCTTCTTTGTCTAGTGGGTTTGGTCTTCACTACTGAAGTTCGTGATCAATTTGTGATGTTCCTCCTAATTCCTTCATCACATATTCCAAATATTCTCTATTGTCCAGTCACAAATCCTAAATGCATAAGCGATGTTGTAGAGAAGTTGGTTCTGGATATTTGTCTCGCGATTGTGAGTTTTGGTTGAAATCTTTTTCTGAATAAACGAACTTAGAAAAATGGAGCAAATGATTTACTAAGTAATATTTTTCCTGAGGATTCAAAATTTCAGTAGTTATGAAGTAGAAAAATGTTTTCAAACATGTTGTGATTAAGACTGCTTACCAAAGTTTGATGTTTATGTATATTTCTCATTGTACCATAGTGTTGCTAAAGATTGACCAAAAAAAAGATCGCACTTGTTCAAAATAAGAATTTCAAAAATCATTTTTCCACAAGGTATGTGATTTATGTAAACGCATCAACTTTATTTAAAAGTGAAAACACTGAAAAGGATAAAATGGTAGAATAGGAAATGTTCGCTTAAATGCATAGATGTCTAACACTTAGTTCCTGAGGTTGGATAATGTCTATTGATGGTTATCTGGAATAACTACAAGAATAGGTATTTAGACTAACTTAAGTCCTGAAATAGTTTATCATTGTAATTGGCAAGACGAAGGTATCACTTGATGTTGTGTCGATGAATGTCTATTCTGTTTTCCCATGTAGATGAGGAGATATGTTCTGGCTTGATCCCTTGCTTGGTATGAAGGTGAGGTTATCTGAAATTTCTAGACATAATGCCTTAGAGGAATCTACATCGATATTCTTGATTCAAACAATTGTACTTTGTGAAAACTTACTGCAGGAAAGTTCATGTATGGATGAGGCCATGTTTAAATGAAATGCTCTACGGTCTCAATTAGAAGCTTGGTGTATTTCTATTGTGTTGTCCTGCGGACATCTATATTGAGTTCAATCCTGTAGCTCAGTCTAGCTAGTACCCTTAAACGATAGAATTTGACAACTAAGTCAGAGATGGTGATTCGGATGGTCTCGCCGTATCTTAGGATTGTTGTTGAGTTATGAATTCTCTCTCTATATACTTCTAGTTCTGGTTAGTAGTTCTGTAATCCTTTCATTGCTTTTATTGTATAAAGGAATCCTGCATGTAATTGATATGGAAAGTCTCTTCTAGGGAAGTCAAAGGGAAAAATCCAACTTAATGGCTAAGTGAGTGACTGGTGGGGTAAGTATCCAGGGATAGTTCGGCAAAAGGGATGTTTATGAAAGAGTTCCTTTGTTTACAAAACTTTTGGATGAAGATTGTTATTAACAATCCTTTGAAAAGGTAATTATTTCCTTCATGGCATAATCCTTCCTGAATTTTACATAGGTGATCAGGCTATGTATAATTGAGAACTAATGATGCGATGTTGGATTTTGTCAAAATATCATAACTTTTATCAAAAGTTTTAGATGGTGTTCAACGCATTGTTATAAAAATGGTGTCCTGATATTTTCTTTCAAGGAACATGAAAATTGCTTCGCGTAACAATAGTAAATACTTGGTGTAATGACAGAAAATCAATTTATAGGATGTTAATAAAATAGCTTACTTCAGAAATTTTTCTGTAAAGCAGTTTCCCCATATGATAGTAAAATAGCTTGAATGGTGTATTGGATACGTGGGTGAATCTTGTCGAATGGTAATAGTCTACTAATTCGTCAAAAACGAAATCAACCTAATTCCTGATGAGACAATGCTAAAATGTTGCGAAACGATTGAAGTCTGAGCAATTGGGATAGAAAATGGAGTAAACGAAGGTTATGATTATCACCTAGGTAACAAAGGATAGATACTACATTGGATAGGAAAGTGCTTAATACCACTAGGTCATGACATCATACCAACGGTAAGTACAAAAGGAAAGATACAACCCTAAAGGGCTCGAACTACGGTTTTTATATTGAAACAAAGCTCCTCCTGCTGAAGCATTGTTGTTATCCTTGATGTTGCTAATATCCTGACGGTTCTCTTTCAACAGCTCACGCTATTCCTTGAGTGATTCAGTCTTGATTTCAAGTTCCTGATTTTTCCTTGTTCCTTAACTCCGGGCAGTCATTCTTGAAATGCCCTAACTTTCCACATTTGAAGCAACTCCCTGGGGTCTTTTAATTTGTGAGTTTCCTACAATCCTTAGTCCAATGACCCCGCTTCTTGCACACCCCACACGTTTTACTGCAATGACCTTGGTGATATTGATTACACAGGTTGTAGTAAGGTAACTTTCCAATATACCTTCTCTTTGTGTGCGGTTCTGCAGCAAAGGCTCTATTCATTTCTTGTCCTTTGGGTGATTGTTGAGCAGCATTGCAACCTAGATTGTTGTTCCACACCTTCTGTGGCTAGGATAATAGTAAAAGCTAGTGAGGATATAAATCTGGTCTAGGGACTTCCTGGTGTCCCTCTGTGTGAAATCAGGTTTGTGGCATCATAAGGTCGAGATAGTCCTGAAGTGGTGTCTGAAGTTGCGCATCTATCAAATCTTAGATAATGTAGGTTCTGAACCATTCCTGAAGAATCTGCGGATGTTTCTGTTGAGTCCGTGTTATTGGTATTATCTACTAGATGTTATCTAGTTCATGGCAAGTGGGAATGGAAAATGAAAATGACAATGATGGTACTAGTGAATGGAATACTATCCTCTTTCGCGCTACCTCGCGACATCCAAAAGGTAAAACTGCAGTACACACTGTGGGAAGGCCAATAGTGTAATAAGTAACTGATGGTGGTGATAGTACCTGAGTAGTAAGTGCCCTACTAGTGATGGAAAGAAAACACACTATCTTCCTTGCAATAAGCATCCTAATAAGTCCATTAAGATTAATTCTGAATACACTACCAAAAGGCATTCTATGTACGGGCTGAATGATAGGAAAACTCTGTTCCTATGGCAAATCAATAGTACTAATTGTGGTGTAAGTGCAACTGATGGTATAATGGTAGTGGAAGATGACAAGGCATCTTCAATGTCGGAATCCGATAAAAGGATGTCAGGGTGAGTATCTGAAGACATGTCACTTGTGAACCAGGTCAATAAAATGATATACATATACAGATATGAGTATAAATAACTCGCACAGGGTATGCATGAAACAACATGTATCATGATTATGCACTTATGATGAAATGATGAGATGCTATGCTGATGTGGTTATAGTCTAGGGTCCAAGATACATCCTAGTTCGCTATAACCTTAGCTCTGATACCAATCTGTCACACCCCCAATTTACCTGACTTGCAGCGGAATGGAATGCCTGGGGGTGTCTGTCATAGCACCACAGTTACAGTTACATTGAACGACCTAAAGTGTCGTTTGGAAAATACTGCATTTGATCATTGAAATAATCCAGAGTTTACAAAATGAGGTCCCCAAAATGTGTTGCATGTTTATGAAAAACAAGTCATAATAGATCAAATGTTTACATAAGTGCATGAAATAATGATGAGACGCGTCGACTCCGCGACTCCATGAAGGTCCAAATGCATGTCACATGAGCTACCTTAATAACCTGAAATACATTGCTAAAACGTCAACACGAATGTTGGTGAATTCCATAGGTTTGTAAAATGTAATGATGTACGGCCACCACAAGTAAAAGTGCAAGATAAAAATCTCATGAAAATTGTACAATTGACCTTAAGCTCATGACACCGAAGCTATGACTGATGAAACTCTATGCCCCTCCTGAATGTTCTGCCGAAACATTCAAATGTAAAAGACATGACATGCATCCGCTTACTGTTGGTAATCACTACCACGGATGGAGGCGTCACCCTCGATAGATCTATCCACTCACTCTCGCTTAACGGTAAATTAACGGTTCATGATGTTACAGGGGACTTATCACATGGCAAGGTAACTTAAGCAATGTACATGTTTGAATACTTGGGCTCGTACTAAAATGATTGATGCAATGTATTCCCCCCGTGGGATTTGAAAACAATCAAAAATGTTGAATTGAAAACGGGGCTATGAAAACTCACCTTAACTGATGAAACTGTGATGAAATGAAATGAACACCAATGAACAATTAGCTGTCGCAACCCAATATGATGGTACCATGAACATGTAATGATCTGAAAAACAAGGCGCGCACACTAGCCGCAACCTAATATGAATGATGAACGATCTACTTTAGATCATGAAATGATGTTATGAATGTCCATGCACATGTTTCCTATACCACTCTACTCTTTGAAAAACACTTGTTGTTATCAAAAGTATATATTCCAAGACTTAGGAAAATATGGCTATTAGAAAAATAAACTAGTTGTAATATATATACTTATATATATATCGTATGTACCAATGTTTGTGTTGAAATCCTCGGTTTGAAATCCTTGAAATAACGCCTTGTACTAATGAAAATATACTTGTAATCACTAATACATCATTAGTTATGAAATTGGGTACTTGGTTAATATTTCTAGAAAATCTAGAATTTAGTACGTAGAAGTATTATTTCTATTAGTGACAAAACGGTCTCATAAAACTAGTCGTGAAATAGTGAATATTAAGAGTTAGGAGAGAAGCTCAGTAGTTTTGAGAAGATTTTCACCATATCTAAAAAATCACAGAAGTGAAGTTTGTCCATACAGGTCTCGATCATAAAGATAATTAGCCGTCAAGTGTGGTGTTTGGGCTGTTTTGGCAGATTCTGGGCAGTTTTCGGGAAAGTTTGGAAGTCCATATGTTGTTCGTTATAAATCCTTTTGACAAACGGCTGGATGTTTTGAAAACTAGGCTGGGTGAACTAACTTTTTGTCAATGATGTAAATTTTCCAGAAATGAGTTTATCAATGAGTAAATTGGCTCTCAACATGATGTCTTACAAAAACTGTTTTTCTATACTTGGTAATATTTTGCTAAAAAGCTGATGGAAATAAATAGAGTTTCGCCGATTTTGAAACGTGTATATCTTGGTCGTTATAAGCTCGTTTTCTACGTTCTTTATATCCCCGAAATCGTGGGACAACATACTAATATATTTTTGATAAGTCGGGATGGCTAGATCAAGTTTTACACCTCAGATTGCCCATTGAAAATCGTGGGACAGCATGTACAATTTTCAGAAAATAGTTTTCGTCGTTAAACTTGCAAAAATCATATCTCCTTCGTTATAAACTCGTTTTAATCCATTCTTTCGCCCACGGTTTCGTTTTTGAAAGTATTTTCTAAATCTTTAGCCCAAAGTTACCCGGAATCCCCTGATTTTTCTGGATTTACAAAAATGGGACAGCATGTATATATACTTGTTAGAAATCCATTTTTCATGTCCAAAACTAGTTTCTACTTCAACCAAATCTCTTGTAAACTTCACAAAACTATACTAATCCTACCATACACCTTCTTAGAGTGCCATGGGTTCCTAATCACTAGTAATCAAGTTAATTTAACAAAGGAACACCTAAATCACAATCTAGGGTTTGTATGTTCAAAAAGTCTTCAAAAATAAAGTGGTATAACTAGTTTGTGCATGAAATTAAGCATGAATACTATAAGATACATATGTTAATTAGAAGAAAACATGAAAATAAATTTGAATACTCACTTTGAAATAATAGGTGATTAAATGATGAGAAACCTTGGATTACTTGTGTTTTTGTTGGATGATTCTTGATTAGAATGATGAAATGAACAACTTTGTAGCTTTGTACTAAGAAAAATAATGGATGGATCATGGTGTTGGTGTTGGATCGTGGCTATGGAGATGGAGAAAGGGGATGAGAGAACTTTTTGGCTTATGAAATTTCTTATGAAATGATTCTTGGAAACTAGTTAAGTTAATACATTTGAGGTTTATTGTATTATATGTATACATAAGTCATAATGTTAAAAAGCATGTACATGGTGTCTAGGGATGTGCTCAAGGCCGGTTTTCAATGTGAAAAGAAGTAGCAAAATCGGTTTTGATCACTTAGAAAATGTAGTGTATTATTAGTTGTAGTTTAGTGTAAGTATTAGTTATAATCGGGCACCGAGTTTGCTAGAAATAAATGTTAACGAAGTTAACCGGGACTTAATAAAGTTGTAAAAATGTTAAAAATATGTTGGGTACAGTTACTAAGTGTTCGGGTGATTATTGTTTAGTTTTCACGAAAACCGTCGTAATATTCATAAGCTCACGTTGTAAATAAAATAAATTTCCAAAATACTGGGTAAATGAATGTTATAACTTTTATGATGTTATAATGGATATAAAAATATGTCGGGACCATTGTGGGAACATTTAGATATATTCGTCGTGTATAAACCGGGTGTTAACGTTTATTATAAATAATTATACGTAAAACGTTAAATATATCAAATATATAAATTTGAAAATCCTAAGAGTGGTATAACATGTAAATGACCTACTGATGATATGCAGACTATCTCCAGTCCATATGAAATGTCATTACTGATAATGCATGAATTCGCACCTGAACCAATACGGTTACGCGAATTTGAATACCCGTAAACTAAATTTACGATGAAATGAGTAATGCTCGTGAATGATGAAATCTTTTCCCGCAATGAATAGTGTTCCGTGAATAGTAAAATTTCTGAATGCTTCTCGGAATGTCAAACTGACACCAAAAATGATGAATAGTAAACTGATGAATAGTGTTTTGATGAATAGTGTTTGATGAATAGTGTTTTTCCAAAGTTCGGGAAATGACCTGAAATGGTGAGTTGTGACAGTCTTCCCCTCTAAAAGGAACTTCGTCCCGAAGTTCAGTTTATGTTGGTCTCTGAGAATGTATTGATGAAAAGGTGATGATATTCGAGAATTCCAGCGAACTCTAACGATAGGAATTCGACTCTGTTTCAACTGTTTGACCACACGGTTCATGATTTCTGTTGGTTCTCTTACAAGGTCTGAGATTGTCATTTGGGTTGGATCCCTTCCAATGGAATCATGAGTGACTCATCTGAAAGTCATTTCTGGGGATCTGAAAATGTGAAATATGTTCGTGTAATCCTGTTGTTCTCTGGCAATGTTCAAATCTAACGGCCACTAGGCCTACCCTGTCTGAAATATAAATGGTCCAGTGTATATTGGTGTAACTTTCCAAGTTTTCTGAATGATATCATGCCTTTCCTAGGCAGAACTTTCTGCATAACTCTGCCTACCAACTTGAAGTTTTAATGGTTTACAACTTATTGAACTTGTAACTGATTCTTGACTTGTAGGAAATTTCTGGTTATTTCATGATTGCCTACTGGACTAGTGAGTTGAGCTTTTTCTGAGTTTGGCCCATCAATCGATGGTTTGCGCTTCTTAATGTTTTAAATGTGGTACTGGTAATATATACTGCTGAATTCTGCCAGAACTCAAGTTTGTATGCTAGTTGGTCGATTCTAAAATGAATCTTAAATAGTCCAATATGCTAAAGGTTCAACCTTTCTTGTTATCCAATTTGTATCATGCCAATCCAAGGCAATGCTTTTAACTTAGTTTGTTCTCCCACTTGAATCTGGATGGTTTGTTGTTCAGGATATCCAATCCAAATGATGTGTGTTATGTACCAACCTAACTTCTGCCAGTTTCCCGTTGTTGGTGTGATAACTATTAATGTAGATGAATTTGATTTATGTTGAGTGATTAGTCCAACCATTTACAGGGTCAATCACTCATGCTCTGAGCATACCTTCCTATGTTTGAATTGTTCTCTCGCTTTGACCATCGTTCTGAGGATGATAGGTGATGTTCACATCTAAATGGGTTTCTGAAGGAAATCCTGAAATGATTACCTGAAGTCCACGGTGAATTCGGTTTTCTTAACAGGAACAACTAAAATGGGTACAATAAACCTTTGTGACTAATTCCATAACGTTCGGTCCTTCGAACTTGGCGTTATCTGAAAGGATAGAATATAGGTAACAATTTGATTCCTTGTGTTTTGTTCCAACGGATGATAAGACATATGTCCTTCTTTGTCTAGTGGGTTTGGTCTTCACTACTGAAGTTCGTGATCAATTTGTGATGTTCCTCCTAATTCCTTCATCACATATTCCAAATATTCTCTATTGTCCAGTCACAAATCCTAAATGCATAAGCGATGTTGTAGAGAAGTTGGTTCTGGATATTTGTCTCGCGATTGTGAGTTTTGGTTGAAATCTTTTTCTGAATAAACGAACTTAGAAAAATGGAGCAAATGATTTACTAAGTAATATTTTTCCTGAGGATTCAAAATTTCAGTAGTTATGAAGTAGAAAAATGTTTTCAAACATGTTGTGATTAAGACTGCTTACCAAAGTTTGATGTTTATGTATATTTCTCATTGTACCATAGTGTTGCTAAAGATTGACCAAAAAAAAGATCGCACTTGTTCAAAATAAGAATTTCAAAAATCATTTTTCCACAAGGTATGTGATTTATGTAAACGCATCAACTTTATTTAAAAGTGAAAACACTGAAAAGGATAAAATGGTAGAATAGGAAATGTTCGCTTAAATGCATAGATGTCTAACACTTAGTTCCTGAGGTTGGATAATGTCTATTGATGGTTATCTGGAATAACTACAAGAATAGGTATTTAGACTAACTTAAGTCCTGAAATAGTTTATCATTGTAATTGGCAAGACGAAGGTATCACTTGATGTTGTGTCGATGAATGTCTATTCTGTTTTCCCATGTAGATGAGGAGATATGTTCTGGCTTGATCCCTTGCTTGGTATGAAGGTGAGGTTATCTGAAATTTCTAGACATAATGCCTTAGAGGAATCTACATCGATATTCTTGATTCAAACAATTGTACTTTGTGAAAACTTACTGCAGGAAAGTTCATGTATGGATGAGGCCATGTTTAAATGAAATGCTCTACGGTCTCAATTAGAAGCTTGGTGTATTTCTATTGTGTTGTCCTGCGGACATCTATATTGAGTTCAATCCTGTAGCTCAGTCTAGCTAGTACCCTTAAACGATAGAATTTGACAACTAAGTCAGAGATGGTGATTCGGATGGTCTCGCCGTATCTTAGGATTGTTGTTGAGTTATGAATTCTCTCTCTATATACTTCTAGTTCTGGTTAGTAGTTCTGTAATCCTTTCATTGCTTTTATTGTATAAAGGAATCCTGCATGTAATTGATATGGAAAGTCTCTTCTAGGGAAGTCAAAGGGAAAAATCCAACTTAATGGCTAAGTGAGTGACTGGTGGGGTAAGTATCCAGGGATAGTTCGGCAAAAGGGATGTTTATGAAAGAGTTCCTTTGTTTACAAAACTTTTGGATGAAGATTGTTATTAACAATCCTTTGAAAAGGTAATTATTTCCTTCATGGCATAATCCTTCCTGAATTTTACATAGGTGATCAGGCTATGTATAATTGAGAACTAATGATGCGATGTTGGATTTTGTCAAAATATCATAACTTTTATCAAAAGTTTTAGATGGTGTTCAACGCATTGTTATAAAAATGGTGTCCTGATATTTTCTTTCAAGGAACATGAAAATTGCTTCGCGTAACAATAGTAAATACTTGGTGTAATGACAGAAAATCAATTTATAGGATGTTAATAAAATAGCTTACTTCAGAAATTTTTCTGTAAAGCAGTTTCCCCATATGATAGTAAAATAGCTTGAATGGTGTATTGGATACGTGGGTGAATCTTGTCGAATGGTAATAGTCTACTAATTCGTCAAAAACGAAATCAACCTAATTCCTGATGAGACAATGCTAAAATGTTGCGAAACGATTGAAGTCTGAGCAATTGGGATAGAAAATGGAGTAAACGAAGGTTATGATTATCACCTAGGTAACAAAGGATAGATACTACATTGGATAGGAAAGTGCTTAATACCACTAGGTCATGACATCATACCAACGGTAAGTACAAAAGGAAAGATACAACCCTAAAGGGCTCGAACTACGGTTTTTATATTGAAACAAAGCTCCTCCTGCTGAAGCATTGTTGTTATCCTTGATGTTGCTAATATCCTGACGGTTCTCTTTCAACAGCTCACGCTATTCCTTGAGTGATTCAGTCTTGATTTCAAGTTCCTGATTTTTCCTTGTTCCTTAACTCCGGGCAGTCATTCTTGAAATGCCCTAACTTTCCACATTTGAAGCAACTCCCTGGGGTCTTTTAATTTGTGAGTTTCCTACAATCCTTAGTCCAATGACCCCGCTTCTTGCACACCCCACACGTTTTACTGCAATGACCTTGGTGATATTGATTACACAGGTTGTAGTAAGGTAACTTTCCAATATACCTTCTCTTTGTGTGCGGTTCTGCAGCAAAGGCTCTATTCATTTCTTGTCCTTTGGGTGATTGTTGAGCAGCATTGCAACCTAGATTGTTGTTCCACACCTTCTGTGGCTAGGATAATAGTAAAAGCTAGTGAGGATATAAATCTGGTCTAGGGACTTCCTGGTGTCCCTCTGTGTGAAATCAGGTTTGTGGCATCATAAGGTCGAGATAGTCCTGAAGTGGTGTCTGAAGTTGCGCATCTATCAAATCTTAGATAATGTAGGTTCTGAACCATTCCTGAAGAATCTGCGGATGTTTCTGTTGAGTCCGTGTTATTGGTATTATCTACTAGATGTTATCTAGTTCATGGCAAGTGGGAATGGAAAATGAAAATGACAATGATGGTACTAGTGAATGGAATACTATCCTCTTTCGCGCTACCTCGCGACATCCAAAAGGTAAAACTGCAGTACACACTGTGGGAAGGCCAATAGTGTAATAAGTAACTGATGGTGGTGATAGTACCTGAGTAGTAAGTGCCCTACTAGTGATGGAAAGAAAACACACTATCTTCCTTGCAATAAGCATCCTAATAAGTCCATTAAGATTAATTCTGAATACACTACCAAAAGGCATTCTATGTACGGGCTGAATGATAGGAAAACTCTGTTCCTATGGCAAATCAATAGTACTAATTGTGGTGTAAGTGCAACTGATGGTATAATGGTAGTGGAAGATGACAAGGCATCTTCAATGTCGGAATCCGATAAAAGGATGTCAGGGTGAGTATCTGAAGACATGTCACTTGTGAACCAGGTCAATAAAATGATATACATATACAGATATGAGTATAAATAACTCGCACAGGGTATGCATGAAACAACATGTATCATGATTATGCACTTATGATGAAATGATGAGATGCTATGCTGATGTGGTTATAGTCTAGGGTCCAAGATACATCCTAGTTCGCTATAACCTTAGCTCTGATACCAATCTGTCACACCCCCAATTTACCTGACTTGCAGCGGAATGGAATGCCTGGGGGTGTCTGTCATAGCACCACAGTTACAGTTACATTGAACGACCTAAAGTGTCGTTTGGAAAATACTGCATTTGATCATTGAAATAATCCAGAGTTTACAAAATGAGGTCCCCAAAATGTGTTGCATGTTTATGAAAAACAAGTCATAATAGATCAAATGTTTACATAAGTGCATGAAATAATGATGAGACGCGTCGACTCCGCGACTCCATGAAGGTCCAAATGCATGTCACATGAGCTACCTTAATAACCTGAAATACATTGCTAAAACGTCAACACGAATGTTGGTGAATTCCATAGGTTTGTAAAATGTAATGATGTACGGCCACCACAAGTAAAAGTGCAAGATAAAAATCTCATGAAAATTGTACAATTGACCTTAAGCTCATGACACCGAAGCTATGACTGATGAAACTCTATGCCCCTCCTGAATGTTCTGCCGAAACATTCAAATGTAAAAGACATGACATGCATCCGCTTACTGTTGGTAATCACTACCACGGATGGAGGCGTCACCCTCGATAGATCTATCCACTCACTCTCGCTTAACGGTAAATTAACGGTTCATGATGTTACAGGGGACTTATCACATGGCAAGGTAACTTAAGCAATGTACATGTTTGAATACTTGGGCTCGTACTAAAATGATTGATGCAATGTATTCCCCCCGTGGGATTTGAAAACAATCAAAAATGTTGAATTGAAAACGGGGCTATGAAAACTCACCTTAACTGATGAAACTGTGATGAAATGAAATGAACACCAATGAACAATTAGCTGTCGCAACCCAATATGATGGTACCATGAACATGTAATGATCTGAAAAACAAGGCGCGCACACTAGCCGCAACCTAATATGAATGATGAACGATCTACTTTAGATCATGAAATGATGTTATGAATGTCCATGCACATGTTTCCTATACCACTCTACTCTTTGAAAAACACTTGTTGTTATCAAAAGTATATATTCCAAGACTTAGGAAAATATGGCTATTAGAAAAATAAACTAGTTGTAATATATATACTTATATATATATCGTATGTACCAATGTTTGTGTTGAAATCCTCGGTTTGAAATCCTTGAAATAACGCCTTGTACTAATGAAAATATACTTGTAATCACTAATACATCATTAGTTATGAAATTGGGTACTTGGTTAATATTTCTAGAAAATCTAGAATTTAGTACGTAGAAGTATTATTTCTATTAGTGACAAAACGGTCTCATAAAACTAGTCGTGAAATAGTGAATATTAAGAGTTAGGAGAGAAGCTCAGTAGTTTTGAGAAGATTTTCACCATATCTAAAAAATCACAGAAGTGAAGTTTGTCCATACAGGTCTCGATCATAAAGATAATTAGCCGTCAAGTGTGGTGTTTGGGCTGTTTTGGCAGATTCTGGGCAGTTTTCGGGAAAGTTTGGAAGTCCATATGTTGTTCGTTATAAATCCTTTTGACAAACGGCTGGATGTTTTGAAAACTAGGCTGGGTGAACTAACTTTTTGTCAATGATGTAAATTTTCCAGAAATGAGTTTATCAATGAGTAAATTGGCTCTCAACATGATGTCTTACAAAAACTGTTTTTCTATACTTGGTAATATTTTGCTAAAAAGCTGATGGAAATAAATAGAGTTTCGCCGATTTTGAAACGTGTATATCTTGGTCGTTATAAGCTCGTTTTCTACGTTCTTTATATCCCCGAAATCGTGGGACAACATACTAATATATTTTTGATAAGTCGGGATGGCTAGATCAAGTTTTACACCTCAGATTGCCCATTGAAAATCGTGGGACAGCATGTACAATTTTCAGAAAATAGTTTTCGTCGTTAAACTTGCAAAAATCATATCTCCTTCGTTATAAACTCGTTTTAATCCATTCTTTCGCCCACGGTTTCGTTTTTGAAAGTATTTTCTAAATCTTTAGCCCAAAGTTACCCGGAATCCCCTGATTTTTCTGGATTTACAAAAATGGGACAGCATGTATATATACTTGTTAGAAATCCATTTTTCATGTCCAAAACTAGTTTCTACTTCAACCAAATCTCTTGTAAACTTCACAAAACTATACTAATCCTACCATACACCTTATTAGGGTGCCATGGGTTCCTAATCACTAGTAATCAAGTTAATTTAACAAAGGAACACCTAAATCACAATCTAGGGTTTGTATGTTCAAAAAGTCTTCAAAAATAAAGTGGTATAACTAGTTTGTGCATGAAATTAAGCATGAATACTATAAGATACATATGTTAATTAGAAGAAAACATGAAAATAAATTTGAATACTCACTTTGAAATAATAGGTGATTAAATGATGAGAATCCTTGGATTACTTGTGTTTTTGTTGGATGATTCTTGATTAGAATGATGAAATGAACAACTTTGTAGCTTTGTACTAAGAAAAATAATGGATGGATCATGGTGTTGGTGTTGGATCGTGGCTATGGAGATGGAGAAAGGGGATGAGAGAACTTTTTGGCTTATGAAATTTCTTATGAAATGATTCTTGGAAACTAGTTAAGTTAATACATTTGAGGTTTATTGTATTATATGTATACATAAGTCATAATGTTAAAAAGCATGTACATGGTGTCTAGGGATGTGCTCAAGGCCGGTTTTCAATGTGAAAAGAAGTAGCAAAATCGGTTTTGATCACTTAGAAAATGTAGTGTATTATTAGTTGTAGTTTAGTGTAAGTATTAGTTATAATCGGGCACCGAGTTTGCTAGAAATAAATGTTAACGAAGTTAACCGGGACTCAATAAAGTTGTAAAAATGTTAAAAATATGTTGGGTACAGTTACTGAGTGTTCGGGTGATTATTGTTTAGTTTTCACGAAAACCGTCGTAATATTCATAAGCTCACGTTGTAAATAAAATAAATTTCCAAAATACTGGGTAAATGAATGTTATAACTTTTATGATGTTATAATGGATATAAAAATATGTCGGGACCATTGTGGGAATATTTAGATATATTCGTCGTGTATAAACCGGGTGTTAACGTTTATTATAAATAATTATACGTAAAACGTTAAATGTATCAAATATATAAATTTGAAAATCCTAAGAGTGGTATAACATGTAAATGACCTACTGATGATATGCAGACTATCTCCAGTCCATATGAAATGTCATTACTGATAATGCATGAATTCGCACCTGAACCAATACGGTTACGCGAATTTGAATACCCGTAAACTAAATTTACGATGAAATGAGTAATGCTCGTGAATGATGAAATCTTTTCCCGCAATGAATAGTGTTCCGTGAATAGTAAAATTTCTGAATGCTTCTCGGAATGTCAAACTGACACCAAAAATGATGAATAGTAAACTGATGAATAGTGTTTTGATGAATAGTGTTTGATGAATAGTGTTTTTCCAAAGTTCGGGAAATGACCTGAAATGGTGAGTTGTGACAGAACAGCACTTTGACAGATGACAGATAGAAGAAAAAGGAATAAAGAAACAATCTCACTGAATAATTAAAGATTTGAAGATTGAAGATAACAAAGAAACTTGAAATCAAGCAAGTAGAGTTCAAGTTAGGGGAGGATTGTTGGGATATGAAATATCAAAGTACTTCTGGATGTCAAAGTACTGTTGCATGAAGAATAAAGTCAAAGTACTGCTGAAGAATAAAGTCAAAGTTCTGCTGCTATTGCTGAATGTTTAATGTACTTCGAAGGAAACAAGGATCAATGTGTAATATTAGATAAGGATTAATGTGTAACATTAAACGAATATTCTAGAATTAGTTAGGGATAATGACTTGTCGTTCAAGGATTACATGTTGTAAACCGACTTAAGGTTATCTATATAAAGAGCCTTAAGAGGTATTAGTCGATATAAGTTTTACAAGTCTTAGATAAGTCTTAGAGTCGATCAAAGTTGATAAAGTAGTTAGGATTGTTAGTGAATATGTGTAACAAAGCAGGTTCAAAGTTTGATTAATATAAAAGTTCTTCTTAAGCTTTGTGTTAGTAGATTCTGCATACTTTACAAGGTAAAACAGTGTTTCAATATTAATAGTGTTGAGTTTACTCAATATTGTTAAAACCTTACAAGCTACAAAGTAGTTTGGTCAGAGTATATCAATCCAACAGGTAATCTGTTGTTGTACCTAGTGTTTATTGACTTCATACTTATGTTATTTCGGACACAAATAAGCCCACTTGTTTATAATTCTTTATTTACATAGAGAGGCATCCCAAACAATGTAAATAGGGGAATATATACTTATGGTTCGGTGATTTACAATTTCTTTATTTAAATGAAAAGGCATCCCAATCCATTCAAATAATTATAAATCATCCTACTTAAGAATTCCCAACACAACATTCATAATTAGCCGGTGAGTTACAAGGTAGTGTATTACGAGATAATACTGGTGTTCCAAAAGTACAAGATGAATATTCAATCTTGTACAGCTGATGAGGGTGCTTGTGGTGTAACTAAGGATGATTTGAGCTTTAAAAGTGCATCAAGATCTATTAATGAGCTTGTGGTTGCAACGGTTGTGAAGATAATGATGTGATATGTTGATGAACAAAAGTGTGTAGTGTATGCTTAACATTAATATGGGTAGAGATGTCAAGTTTGCTTTAAATTTTAAGAAATTTTAAAGGTTTATGACGGAATGGTATCCTTAGGACCTAAACAGGATAGTACTTCTAAGGGATAAGAGAGAAGAATTGATAACTATCCCAAGATAGTAGTTGGGATTATCTCATAAATGAAAACTTTCAAGAATGAAATTAGGTAGTACAGATAAGGTGTTAAGATCTTGCTGAGTGGTAAGACACTATCGTGTCTCTAGATCGTTTTAAAGAATTCTGGTGGTTTATTGAGTTCAAGTAGGAAATTAATCTGAACATAACCCTAGTACAACTATTCTCAGTATTTGAAAATTTTAAGTCAAACATAGTTAGTCAGACTATGTTTCACTGTCCCTAGGTTAAATATAGGTGACTAGTCTATATTTAGCCGAGGTTCGATAAAATTTTCAAATACCTAAATTAGGTATACTTGTGATATGTCCGTTGCTTTTGGGAAACTGTCCACTAAACAAAGGCGATGTCAAACCATTCAGTTGCAAGTCCCGCCCATACAAGACTTGTAACATATGTTTTCACATTTCATTACATAGAAGATAGTATGGGTAGATATGTGTGGAAAGTAAGTTTTAAGTAGTTCTAAAACAGTCCATACTTGGCCAGGATCACGAACTTTTAACAATGAAGGTTTCAGAAGAAAACTTTGATGAATGTAGAGAAAGTTGTTGAACTTTGATGAACGTAAAGAAACTTCAGCTTTTGTAGATGACGGATTAGTTTATCCTTTAGAAATCTCATATTTCTATTTGGAAATCGATAGATTGTGATGGGTTTTTGATATCATATGAAATGATATTGGTGAGGTGATGGAATAATTCCAGAGACCATTGCGCAAATCACAATGTCTCGGAAGTAGATTAGACCATTGTGCGATTCACAATGTTAAGGAAGTAGATTAGACCATTGTGTGACTCAAAACATTTGTGAAATGATTAAGACCATTGTATCATACAATTTCCGGGAAATAGGGAAGACCATTGTAATTCGTTACAATATCTTGGAAATAAAATGCTGGAGTAGGAACATGATTGGGAGAATGTGGTTTTGTCGAAATGCCCTAGAATAGGCATACGCAGATATGTTTAGTCCATTGTTTAGATAAAATGATTGAAAATAAATCGAGTGTATATATCAATATACTAATATGTTCATGTAGTATAAAAAGGCTTACGGGGAAATGCTCATTTATGCCAAGGGTACATATATCCATATGCTAACATGTTTGTGTAGTATAAAATGCTTAATAAGTCCATAATCGTCTAGAGGATCGAAGACACGGAGAGCGGAAGGCTATAAAATGTTTTTGCTTGTAAGTGTGGTTATAGTTTAGGTCTCAATTAGACCCGTTTCTCTATAACCATGGCTCTGGTACCAATCTGTAACACCCCCAATTCAATGATGCAGCGGAATTCAAACTGGGTGTTACTCGACGGCACAACAGTCATAATAATAGAAAACGATCTCTAATTGAGTCGTTTTAAAAGATTTATCATTCAAACTATATAAATATCAGAGATTACAAAATGAGGTCTCAGATGGTTCCATGTTTACATATTACATTAAATGAGTTTTTGAATGATAATAAAATTTATAGCCCTCTTGAATATTCGTGCCCTTCCGTGCCATCCTTGATCATCATGGACCTGAAATACATGCTTAAGAGGTCAACACAAAGGTTGAGTGATATTCATAGAGTTTGTTTAATGGTTGAACACAGTATGTTGGTAGTGTGAGCTATAGACTCACACCAATGGTTGGAAAACAAAACAGTTATTATTATTACACTAAGCTTATGACACCAAAACGTTAACGGGTACCAATATCAATCGGCGGAGTTATCCCGGTAGGGACTTTGCCGTCATACCTATGTTTCAAATATTAATGCATTTGTTTGAACTTAGTTAATACAAATGGGATTCGTCAATCCCAATAGGCCTATTCACAATACTCGCGCTCACTATTACTAGTGATTAAATGGTTCATAATAAGGGATATTGGATTTAGCAAGGATGGTACTTAGTAATAATAAAACAATCAGGTAGCATACAATTTCAAAGCATTGTGTTCGGTTTAAAATAGCATGTATTCCCCCTAAGGGTTTGTAAAACAATTAAGTAATGGAAAGTGGGGCTTTGAACTCACCGTAAGTTGGATGATGTTTAATGAGAATGATGGATATGCCGTGAGAACTTCTACGAGCAACCAAGAATAATTGTTGCAACTTAGGTTTGGAATAATGTCTAAGAAAACATAAACGAGCCTACATATGTCTTGCATATGGTTCATGATGTAGTACTTAGTATATAGTGTAAGTCTTTGAACAAAAATGGTTTATGAAACATGTATAGTTTGTATATCGCTTACTACCGTTCGGGCCGACATAATTCAGAGGCCATGTAGTAAACGTTCGAGGAGCCAGGACACTTTAATTCGTAAATCCACAACTCATCTCGATGGTTTACTTTAATGAATCCCTCACATGAGGCTCCCTAGTGTTGAAGTATTTGATAAAACTGTATAAGTTTTTGATCCGAAAAGTTACATGTCCAAATAATTGAATAAACTTAGGAAAGTTTACTTTTAAATGAAGATTGTTATTACAATGAGTTTCTTGAGTCTACTATGAATATTACTTGTAAAGTCTCATGGTCATTGGATGGAGTAGATCTAAATTGATTAATTATGTTACGACTAACACTTTACTTCATGTTTCGGCTTAGAAAGCCATAAGGTCTTTAGCCGTGGCCTTGCCATGGCTTTGGTCGTTGTTACTATGGGTTTGAGACTCAACCTTGGCCTTAGCCATGGTTGTGGTCTTGGCTTTAGGTCATTAGACCTCTTGGTTTCAACTAACCATAACTATTACATGTTCTTGAATGAAAACGTCGTTCCGGACAACTTTCGTGTTTTAACTTTTTGATGAATCGGACCAGAAGTGCCACTTTCAAAAAGGTCAGAATGTTAACAGGTTGTGTTTGGCAGTTTCGGCGTTTTGGTTTCGCTAACTTCTTATGGCCATAACTTTTGACTCGGGTACTTGTTTTAGGTGATTCAAATTGCTATGTTTTCCTTTTTAAGTCCTCTATAACAGTAGGTAAGTGTTTCATATCATGGTTATACTATTTTGGTCGTGGTTCTCAATATAAGTCACTAGTTTTCTTGTTTACTTAACATAGGTTAACATATAGTTTCCATAACTTGTTTTAATAGTTTTTATACATCATGAGATCAATATAACAAGACATATATAGCATATAGAGCTTATGAAAACATAGTAAGGATGATGACTATAAGTTTTCTTACAACTTTTGGCCTTGTAAAAGGGAAACATGAACTAGGACAAGAACTATACCCTTCAATCGAAAACCCTAGCTTCTAATCCTTCACCACAACTCTTGTAAACATTGCTAGCCTTGATATAGACCTTGTGAAGACCTTATTAACTCAGCCCTAGTACCCTTGTGTAGCTACTAATTCAACCATGGAATCACCAAATAAACACTAGTTTCATGTAGAGAATAACTAGGCCTTCAACTCTTATGTGTAACTTGGAACTTGGAAATCAAAGATGGATGGTGTATAGTGATTGCTTAGGGGCTGTAAAGGGAAGACAAGAGGAGGTTCAATGAGTTTTTCTTGGTCTTTGTATGAGAAGTGAAGTCTTATAGTGTAATGAGGAGGTTAAACTTAAGATATTTTGTAAGACTTAACTAGTAAGTTATAACACTTGTAATGATCTTAAGTTATCAAGGCTTTATCTCAAGCCAACAAGGATTGTGAATAGCCATAAATTTCGTCCATGGTCTTATCTAGGATGACTAGATGAAGTTTTGATGTTATCTTGCTTTTACGGAGTGAGTTTTGTCCCGGTAATCGCTAACGGTAAGTCGTTAAGTCATGAAACTTAAAATCGGGTATCCTAAAAATATGAAACTTATAAATATGTTAAAACTTATTAATATAACCTATCTTAGCATATTTAATGAGTGACAAGTTCTACCGGGTTGCTTAAACGCTGCTAAAACTGGAAACGCGGGTCTAAAACGCGTAATTCGCGTAAAACGCTGAACTGGAAAATGTAAAATTCCAAAACTTTTGGAATTGTCATAAAATGAGAGAAAATCATATTTCTATTATTTATAGTGTTTTATGGACATATCGGGATGCTGAAATGACGTTTAAACCTAAAAGTAAATCTCGGACATGGTTTCGTGATTTTTGCAGAAATGATCCGACGAGTGTCAAACTCTCGGATTATCATTAAAATAGTTTAACTTACAATAATATGAAATAAAATTTTTAGGAGTGAATAGTGAAAGTGAATAGTAAAAAGTGAATAGTAAAAATAAATAGTGAAATTTTCGGGAATAGAAGTTAACCTAAAAATGCGAATTGTTACATCTAGAGAGTTGGCATTCAGGGAGTTGGTCATTCAGCGAGTTGACCAAATTTGACTTTTTATGTCAAAACTTCAAACGGTCATAACTTTTTAACCGTAACTCCGTTTTTAGCGAATTAGCTATCAAAACGTCCGGAACAGGCTGAATATTGTGAGACTTCACCACAAAGTTGTGAAATGAATTTTTTGAGGCCCAAATCACCTCCGGAGTGAAGTTATTGAGGTTTTAAGTTTTTAGACCAAACTTTTCAACATTACAATTTGAATCAACCGAACCAAATCATACTGCTTGTTGATAACTCACTGCTGGTTGACTCTTAGTGTGAATTGATAACTCACTGCTATTTGATCAAGTTGTTGTGAGGTGACTATACGCTGCGAGTTGAATAGTTCTGTGATTTAAGAATTGTTGCAATTTGAGTTGTTGCAACTTGTCCAATTACAATCTGACGTTGCGAGTTGATTCTCGCAATTTAACTAATTGTGATTTGACTTGGTGTGATTTGACTCATTGTGACTTGACTTAGATAACTAATTGTACCTTGCAAGGTTTATCATCTCACACTCAATCACTAAAGTCCTCTTGCATCATTTCACGGTTTCTTCTTGATTTTGTAAAATCCCTCGAAAGAATCTATTTCTCGGTTTAAATCATACAATTATAAAATCCCGTGCACGTTTACATCATGTCTTATACTTCAGACTCTGTCATTTCTGAGAGAGAACTTCATTATCCGCAAAAATTGCCCGATAAAGCAAAGGAAAGGTGCATTGAATGTTTTCGACTTCTTCACTCACATCTCAAGGTTCTCTTTGAACGACCTGTATACCTAACGGGTTACGAATGCGCATTCGCTTACGAACGTGCATTCACATCACTCTTTGGTCAAGATGTTCAGACTTTCACAATCAAAATGACTCTGTATTTAGACCAACTTGAACAACAACTTGACGAAAGTAAATTTTCTGAAGGAAGATCCATGGATGCCTTTTGTGTGATCAACAACCAACTTCAAGTGTTCATTGATTCACAAATCACTGAGAACCAAATGACTAATAAGTATTTTACTAATTACACGGGAGTTGAGGTTGACATGTTCAGAGATACACTACTCCAACTCATGGGTAATGTCAAGAAGTACATTGAAAAGAGAGTACAAGATGAACCTAAGTGTGACATCAAGATGAATGAAAGTCGGGTGCAATCAAGAAATATCAATGTTGATTCGGGTAAAGCATCAAATGTTGGATCAATTGTCACTAAGTGCAGAGGAACAGAGATAGAGAAGCTTAACCAAAGCAGCAGTTCAGCAACCCATGTTACACAAGATGTAGATGTAGACATCATACCAGAAAATGAACAGGTGTCATGTGTTGAGGTACCCTTGACTGATCAGCATAATGTGCTTTCTAATGAACGGCAACATACTGATCATATTAAGCCCAATTATGACACAAATTTTTTGGAAAAGACTGATAGCAATACTATCTCTAATTCAACAAATATGAGTCATAAATGGGGAGAAAGTGATCAGGATGCTGAACATGATGATGAGTCAAGTTCTTTGTTTACGGCTGAGATGTTTAAATCAAATGATATGGTTGATAAAGAAGTTTTTAATGAACTTTCTAACAGATTTTTACAATTTTAAAAACATTGTATTTCCCTTGAAATCGCAATGCAACAAAAGGAAGAAAGTTTTCAAACTAACCAACCATGTAAAAATCCGGAATTCCCTGAGTTCCGTGAATTTTTTGAAATTAACACTTTGAAAGCTCAGCTTCAAGACAAAAACTCGACAATCAACAATTTGAAAAAGCATATTTCTGTCCTGAATGAGAAAAGTAATATAGTCAAAGCTAAACATGACATCGATGTTGTTAAATCAAGAAACATCGAATTGGAACTTTATGTGGCTAGATTACTTAAGGAAAATGAGTCTTTGAAAAGGTATCACATAGACCCAAGAGACTCTATCAAAGAAACTAGTACTAAGACTTTAGAACAAACAACATCTTTGATGGTTAAAAATGATAAATTCAAAGCTCATAGTCAGGAAAAGGGTTTTACAACTGCTGCATTAAGAAATGAGGTAAGAAAATTAACAGGACACAGTGTAAACACTAAGTTTGCAAAACCATCAATCTTGGGGAAACCAGTTTTACAATCAAGTAGAAACCATTATGTTGTTAGACAACCGAATGCGGTTAGATCTGAACGACCAAAATTTTCAAGAAGACTGTTTGCCTCCCAAGTTGATGCGAAACAAGTTTTAAAAAAACCAGTCACTTCACATAATTTGCCTAAGAAAATTGCCTCTGGGTATGTTAAAGCTCAACAAGTAGCTACACCTACACCTAACTCTTCTAGGATAAGTTTGAAAACAGTGTCAATACCGAGTGTTAAAACTCAAAACTCTTATGATATAAATGAATTATACAAGAACTATGATCTTGAAAAGGCTAGGAAAAGGGCACTACTTCAAAAGGATGGAATCTTAGGTTCACGACCTCATAGGATGCCTTCTAGCTTATTGCAGAACACGACCAGTAGCAGCAAACCAAAACCTGCGAGCACTCAACAAACAAATAGGAATTGTCTAGTTTCAAAGAGTAGTTGCACATCGATTAAAGCAATTCCCGTAGCAATTCACTCTAAGGATTCTAGATCTCTTACTGAATCCAAATGATCAGTTTGCTCAACCTGTCAGAAATGTGCTTTTAATGCTAATCATGATGATTGTATGACAAAATTCTTGAAGGATGTGAATACTCGTGATAAGGTTCAACCATCCAAGACTAGAAACTACAACAAGCCCGTAGAACCAAAGAGTTATACTCAAAAGCCTGGTAGGCAGATTGCTATAGGTCAAAGGTCTTCTCTCAACAAGACTTCCACTTTCCATGAGAAACCAAACACTCCTAGATCTTGCCTTAGGTGGATACCGACGGGTAGAATTTTTAAGATTGTTGGTCTTAGATGGATACCTACGAGAAAGATGTTCACTAATTGCAAAGCCAAGGTTGACATTGGAACCCCAAATGGTATATATGTTGCTATCACTAACCCATATAAATGCAAACAAACTCTCAATGTCAGTGCAGGTAGTCTTTACTTAAGCGCAGGTACATCGCTCAACACGATTAAGGAAAGACTCAGAGTTTGGCTGCCAAAAAGAGTGATATCTAATCAATCAGGGGTTAAAGAAGCTCAACTTTGATGAACATGGCGATGATATTTTAACAAATCAGTTCAAGCCTCGCTCTTCAACGACTATGACGTCGGTTCACATCAGTTCAAGCCTCGATCCTCAATGTAACATTATGGCATATGCTGATAACACTTCAGGCCACGTTCATCAAAGAAAAGAAAGGTGTACGATTCAGTGCGCCTTATCTTTGGAAGAAGCGAAATCTTCTTAGTTTTGACCATTCTCAACAAAACGGTTCATGCTTCCTCTATGTTCGTTCAGTCATCAAGTGGATCTACTCATCTTTGCTTGAATTCGCATTCACTTGCTCATTCAAAAATGGCAAACTTCATATGCAATTTTTGAGGGGGAGAAGGGTGAATAAACTACATGATTGAGTGTATTCTTATTCACATGCTCAATCAAAAATGGCAACCTTGTATGCAATTTTTGAGGGGGAGAAGTGTGAATAAAATACATGATTGATTGTATTCTTATTCACTTGCTCAATCAAAAATGGCAAACCTCGCTTGCAATTTTGAGGGGGAGAAGGGTGAATATACCACATGTTGATTGATGCTTGAAGAATGGTCATACGACTCTCCTCCAACACTTAATGTTCCATTAACTAAGGATGACTGGGATTTATGTTTGATGATTACTTCCAAGCTTCAATGAATGATGATTGATCAAGATGCACAGTCTAGAAGTATAACTCAAAATTCTCTAGTAACCCAATCTCCAGTTATTCCTCAAGGTGTTGATGATGATTATCATGTTTGTGAAGTTGCACACATGAATAATGATCCGTCTCTTGTTCTATTTCATCACGGATTGTTGTTCCTCCAAATGTGCACTTTGTAAATCAACCACAAGAACATAATGGAAAATGTCGATTATAACGTCAAAACGGATAAGAATTTGGACATGGAATGTCAAGTAATCACGGAGTTTATTTGGTATCCCTTATTTGAGATTGAAGTTGACTTTCACAAAGGCGTGATCTTATTTTATCTTGAAGTCGGGGTTGATTGGATGAAGATTCTTCGTGATCCTTGCTTGAGCTTTTACCTTTACAATGACGAAGACTTGGATATCTAGTTATTTTGGTAATTATTCATTTTTATTACCACAAAATAACTATCACTTCAAGGAGTGTTACAACTTACACGAAGTTGTCAGTAGTCAAGAGGTGATGTACGTCTTATACTTGATTGTTGGTTGGTTGAAGAGTATACAGTACTTAGGGATTCGATGTTGCACGAACTCTCTACACCGCTCTTTGTCACACACTAGTGCAAGCTTAAGTCGTACGAATGGGGAATTCTACTTCAGTTTCAAGTTTGGTATATTAGGTTTACTTCATCAGTGGTCACTTCAAATAGCCTACATAAGGGGTGGTAAAGATAGTCAGAGAAAGTCTTTTTGTAGCAGTTGATTCTCACCAGATCCATTTAAGCAAATTTCTGTTCTTCTTACAAAATTTCAAGAAAATGAGCCTATAATGTGTTGCTGATTCTGAGGTATCAAAACCAGCAAGGGGGAAGGAGACATACATCTAAATGCATAATGAGTATATGTGATGAACTTAATTCTTCTTCTTAATTGAAGTTATCCCGGGAAGACAAATGTCATAACCGCAGAGAATATCAGTGTATTAACTCATTGCGTTTGGTGTATCATTCCAACTACGTGGGGGAAGTGGTCTTCTAATACTTGTGGTAGGTATTACTTCTGCTTTCAGTGGGAAGAAATATGAGAAGAAGATTTGGTGCGTGAGAGGATATTGCTTATCGACATCTTCATACGAGCTAATATGGTTTATGGTAAAGTGCTTCTGGTTAATGATACATGTACACAATGTTATGCTGATTCTGATGAGATCGCAACCATCAGGGGAGAGATAAGTGTACATCAGGGGCGTACAACAGGTTCACGTGACCGGGCTTAATCACTTACTCTGGAGTTGATATCCGCAGAGAGGGTCAATGCTTCAACCTGTTACTTTGGTGTCATCGTTTTCTTCTTATGTTGGATACATGCGTACAACATGGATTGAGTTGGTAAAGTTAACTGGAAAGCATTTGGTGAAATGAAGATGTTGATATCTTATTCCCCCGAATAGACAACTGCTCCAAACCATAAAGTAATGTGTACATTGGGGATGTACAACAGGGTCATGTGATCGGGCTTCATCATACACTCCGGGATTGATTACCGCAGAGATGATCCGTGGTTCACCTTGTTACTTCAGTGTTATCATTTTCTTCGGGGTCTTTGAGCATCATATAATGAGACTTGCATCACTTCAACTACTTGAGGAAGTGGTCTCATGAAGATGATTGTCAGTTTAGGGGGAAGCCACCAAAGCTTCACATTGAGGAGGCTAAAACTCAGCGATTTGATGGTGTCTAGTGATTAACTCAGTTGTGAGACTCTAGTGATTTGTTAACCACTTGTGTTTGGTGAATTGTTGTAACTTAAGTCGTTTCGATTAGTCTGATTGTAATTTGACGTTGTGAGTTAATCTTTACGACTTAACTTATTACGATCGGATCTATTGTAACTTGACTTGTCGTGACTTGACACTTAGTGCTAATTGTTACTTATCCAAGATCTCTCGCTAAGTCTAACTCGCATATTACATCTTTCGGTTTCTTTTGTTGACTTTAGTAAAATCCCGGGAAGGAATCAATCTCTCGGTTTAAGTCACAAGAGTTGTAAAATCCCATTTAAGATTATACCATGGCATCTACGACTTCAGACGAGTATTCAGGAGCCTCGAAAGCTTTTGTGGTGAAAGTTTAAGAGATGTTGACTACTGACTTCTACAACGAGCTAAACGATACTTTCATTTTGGTACTCATGTCAACATCTTCTTAAACTAATTAGTATCCTTTGTACATATATTACACTAAATTGTATATAGATATATAAAATCAACAAAAAACCCATAAAAATCATAAAATTAGAAAATACCAAAAATAGTTGTCTTTAAGGCATGTCTTCTGGTATCGATAACATTTACAGACCTAGAAATGTCATTCAATAATGACACGCGTCTTTTAATGAAGTTCGAACAGAAGTTCAAAAAGTTTTTTCAAAACATGCCTAAATGGCTTACAGTTATTTCAGACTGTAACCCGGACTTAAAAAATATGGCTTGCTATTACTTCAGATAGCAACCCGTTTTTCAAAATGAGGAAAACACGTCGCCAAAAAGACGGTTGTTCCCAGCAAAGGGTGCCGTTCATCCGAGCGTAAATTACTTTACATTCATGCACCCTCGATCTGATGTACGATTCAATGCATCATTCTTGTATAAGAAGAGAAGTCTTCTTTTTATCACCAATACTTTCCCTTCTATGATTTTTCCGGAAAGTATTTGTGCAAAACTTGGTGGTACCATGAAATTTTGGTTGAAAATCAAACTGAATCCACATTTTGATAAAAGTTTTCACTCAATCAATGCCATAAACTATTTCAGTTTTAACATCTGTCATAGATTGAGGGGGAGAGTGATTTCTCAAAATTTTATGTATCATCAAATCTCTCCACTTTGTACATAATAAGCAATAATACATTTTGTGATAGTTATGTGTCAGTATGAGAATACTTCAAAGAGTTTTTCGTTAAAACTTCAAATCTTTTGTAAACTCATCAATTTTGACACATAACAACCTCCCTCACAGATTGAGGGGGAGCAGAAAAAGGCTCCTTTTATCAAAAAATATTAAAACTGACCGCATTTCTCTCCCAAAAACGTTTTCTAACTTATTTAAATCAATTGAGATCCAAAATCTCAAAAGATTTGATATTTTTGATCGGGGGAGAGAATGTGATTTAAATAAGAAATCTGATAAAATGTGATCTTTTGGACTCAACAATAGGCTCCCTCATATGTGCTAAACGCTTTCGTAATACCAATGTACATATTAAGGGGAGCAAAAGGCGTTTGTTGAAAAATACCAAAGACCGGCCATTTACTTTAATGCACGGAGTTATAAGGATGGTTAAGGTTAGGTATGAGTTCCCATGATCCACCAGAACCGGAAGGATCTTCCCAGGGACAATCCTCTAGATAGATTAGAAGTCCCTAGGAATGATTGAAAAAAAGGAGAAAAGTGAGAAAGGGAAGAGTGCCGACTGAGATAGAGCTAGGACTGAAACAAACCCAACAAGGTTCTAGTGATGAAGTCTCGGTAAGCACTGAAGGGGTTGAAGAATTAAAAAGAAATTAAATGAGAAAGGGTGAAAAGAAACAGCCCTCTATATATTCAACCTTAGGGCAGAAACCAGGTTCAATTCATATGCTACTAGTGGTTACCAAGGTAACACTGGTATTGAAGACAAGATGTCATGGACCCAGTGACGCACTGCACTAAACTTCCTAGCCACTCAAGTTCTCTTAAAAGAACTTGTTTCATTCTCACGGGGAACCCTGTGCAATGTATCGACCGCTCATTGCGAGCCATGTTGGTACCTAAACAGGAGACGCCTCCCCAGTCTCCAGGAGCGGATCAAAACGCACTATTGAGTCTAGAGCCAAGAGATCATCCACAAATCTCATAAGGACACACTTCCAATATGCTTACTGTTTCATACACCGTGAAAAGTAAGATAATATATTATGAGTCCTACGCATTATCCTTGTGGTATTGCCAGAACATCTGAGTGATATGCAAATATTCACAATGAAGATGAAAATCCTTCTAGAGCGAACATATTTAAAGCTCTTGGTAGGTGACATGTGAGATCCGTCTTAGATCAATGATCAAGTGACAACTGGAAAGCAACGATGGGGCGATTCAACATTGAATCAATCTTGTTCCAGGAAATGGATTGACGGATACTTTTACTAAAACCTTTCAATGTGCTCACCAACTAATTTTTGAGCACATTGATTGTGTATAATCTTTCAAACAAAAGTATTTTTTATAGAAATGTGATTCGAAGTATAAAACTCTCGTCGTGTCTCAAAAAATGTTTATTAAGTGACACGCGAGTGATTTCTATAAATCTATTTCTCATCAATCAGTGAATATCAATTCACTTATTTACTCTATCGTGCTGTCTGCTTTGAGACGTTCCAGTATGAGAACATGCTTAGTATGAAGATTCCGAAGTGGATTCTTTGGAAGATTCATTACTACAAGCTGGAAATTCCTGTCAAGGACAGTCTTCTTTAACAGAGACTCTACCTGATCACAGGTCGGTTCTCACAGAACCGGAGGGTAGTTTGTCCTCGCAGAATGAAGGACAAATCCATATTTGTTCTCTATCTTTAATCTTTATTGCTAACTATTTTATTCTCAAGAACATGTAAAGATGGCGATGGTGATACCCAATTCCAGCTGAATCATGTCATTCCATACCTCATGCTCACACTGCTAACTCATTATGAATGAAGATCATTATTGACGAGAGACTTGCAACAATGAAAGTTGAAGAGACTAACAACAACGTTTCCGCAACTCTGATGAAAAGTCTCCTAATCCAGAAGAGTGTGAGCATGACGGTTCAAAAGTCACTATTCCACATGAAGGCGATACAACAAAGGATGAGCTTGGAGATTTACGGTGGCTGATGATCTCAATGAAAGCTCAAAGATCACACATGCCAAAGGAACATTGGTCACAATTTCATTGCTTGGTGTACAAAGTGAGCCAAAAGTGAAGAATCAGAAACTACGAGCTACAAGATCTAAAGAATGCTTGAAGAACAAGAACTTAATTTCTAAGGTGACCTCGCTTATGGGGAGATTGTTAGGAATACAAATATTCCTATAAAAGACTCAGTCACCTAAATTATGCAATAGCATTAAGATAGCTCGTAGTTAGTTTAATAGTTAGTTTAATAGTATAATAGTAGGTTAATATGTAATTAGTATTCGTGGAGTGGGTCGGGTCTTTACCCACTGTCAGCTCACTCCACAGCCCGTTTCATGGGGCATTATTATGTAAACTATATATACCCTCTCCCACCCAAGGGAGAGGGTTGGAGCTTCCTTTCATTTCAATCTAACCTTCCCACTTTTCTCTCATCTCTTTCTCTCTCTAGGAATTCTCCCAACTCTCTTTCTCTCTCTACTTTTCTTCTATAAATTCGATCATAATCACAATAACCATACATGTTACAATTATGAATATCCTACAGGTTTACACTACATATCGTCGGAGCCGAGGTTTTAATAGTAGGAAAAATAAGGTATTGAGAATGAAATGGTATTCATTTTAGGTGTATGCCATTTTTTTCATCAGGCATCAACAACCAATAAGGAAAAAGAGGAGAGATTGAATGCCCCGGTTAATGCTAGAAGTGCTATTATAGACAAAGAGTTAAGTAAGATTTCTTTATAGATTTTAGGGAAAATGATAAAAAAAATGCATCGAACTTGACACTTTTTACCATTGTATGGTGCCAACTATTTTTTTTTTCATTGTAACACAAAACTTTTGATTTTTTCTCATTGTATGTATCCACGTCAGCAAAGCGTCACATACAATGGTAAAAAGTGTCAAGTTCGATGCATTTTTATATCATTTTCCCTTTTTTATCATGACGTTTTGCTGACGTGGATACATACAATGAGAAAAAATCAAAAGTTTTGTGTTACAATGAAAAAAAAAATAGTTGGCACCATACAATGGTAAAAAGTGTCAAGTTCAATGCATTTTTTTATCATTTTCCCTAGATTTTATATAACATTTACAATCATATACCATTTAATTTCTTTTATGAGATATATCACCAAGCCTCCAATTCATATGTTTGTATGTCCTATAAGAAAGACTAGCATAGCCTATAAGACATGCTAAATACTTAATATGTATGCAATCCTACATATACTAGTACTAGCTTATAGACCCGTTGACACCGGGTTATTCTTTAAAGAAATAGAGAAAATGAGATGATAAGAAAAGTAATAACCTAAACATGTTCCATTTAAAATATGAAACAAAGAATGACACAATGCGTTCATTATCAGATAACAAATTGCTTCTGTTAAAATTACACTAACAAACGTCCAAGTTTGGGGTCTCCAAAATTGATTTTCTTGAGTAGCAAAATGAGATAATAAGAAAACTGATAACGTACACATGTTCCATTTAATATATGAAAGAAAGAATGAGACAATGCGTCAATTATCCGATAAGCAATTTAGTTTGTTACAATTATACTAACAAACGTTCAAGCGTTGGCGAATCTAAAATTGATTGTCTCGAACAGAAAATGATGTGTGTGACCGCCTATCGATTCAAAACCCAATGTCCATGTCGTGCACACCTGATAGTCCATAGATGATGTAGGTAAAAGCATGTTGTGACTGATAATATATTATAACTGAGAATATGAGAAAGAAAAATGGGTGTTTGCATACCTCTTGAAGTTTGATCATAGACCTTGAATTACTTCTTTGTATACGACATTTGTTGTAATTTTAGAGACATTACCATCCTAATCACAAACGACAACCTTTAAACCTTTCTTGCTTTTTACTCTTTAAACAACAACGTATAGTTGTCCATGTGTGAAAACCGGACGCGGCAAGTACAAACCAACTTTAGAAAGCGATTTGACCTTAGCTTTTGTTGATTGTCATGGCAAATGAAACTGAGATAGAATATTGTTTCCTGACAATCTTAAGAGGTAAACGCTTGTCTGACGGAGAAATTCGCAACCTTGTTATGATTACCTTTTTTCCAAAGTTGGTTTTGTTAATGATTTACGTATGAATAGAAGTTCTTGTTAATTTAAGAACTTCAATCCATTGATAAATAGCTTATTGACCCGTGGAATCACGGAAATTTGTAAAGAAAATATTCATTAAGGAGATACGTGTGTGAATACATCAATAAACAACAAATAACGTAAATAAGTTCCCATTATCTTTTTAAGGAAATAATAAGTAATGTGTTAATGATATGATAAACAATTTAGTTTGTAAGTATTAAGAAAATAAACTTATATGTATCATCTTCTTCAACCAGTAGATAGTCTTGGAGAGCAAAGCTATGCAATTAACGTTAAATATTTGAGTAGTCCATGTTCATTCCGTGAACATAAAAAGCTACCTTTGAATCATCATTCCTTTTTTAACAGGGTACCAAACTTATATAGCAAAAACAATGATTATGTCATGCATAAAAGAATAGATGAAGACACCCCACCGATAAAGATAAATGACTTGATGAACCCAATATGTTTCAAGCCACAAACAAATTAAATATTGTGTTTATACATACCTTATATTATAAATGACACTCGTCTACTCGAAAAGCATTAATGTTGTTGAGAAAATTTGGGTCGATACAGTGGAAACATGTCTTTCCATATCAACCTACTTTCCATGATGTCATTATGGATGTTTATTCTTAAGCTAAACAATAATAAGTATTAGGTCAAAGCACATGCCAAAAGCAAACTAATGGAAATCGTAAGAAGTGACAGTAAGACAACAAAGTTAAAACGACTTTGCTTTTGTTGGATCTAAAAACTCTATGCAATGAAGGGATCAAAAACTCCAATCAAACACCCTCATCATTTTGAACACATGCAAATATCTCAAGACACTATCAAGTTAATCAAAGTTTGAATTCCCATCTTTTGAGTAGAAGAGCGCGAGCAAATGTGAACAATATGAAAGTTTCAGGAAGCAAAGTACAAAGAACCAAGTACCATACGTTGAATCATTTAGCCACACAACATTAAACCTAATTAGTGATTGCGCTAAATTTTAGTCATTGACAATGATGTTAAAGACTCAATACTATAATAATAATGCTCAATATGTTCACAAACAAAAGCATCTATTATCTAACTAAAAACTGTAAGAAATGCATGATTGCGAAATCGATATTAGCAAAAGCACTAAATGTAAGAAATGTATCAACATCAAATGATTATAAGCAAAATCACTTTTGGAAGGAAAGAGTACTCATTAGGAAATTAAACAAAATACCATGATACAGTATATCTAACATTCACAAATGAGTTGAGAAAAAATGAGTCCTAAGAAACTAAAAAATTGCCAAAAGTATATTAAGAGTAACAACCTTTTAGCTTGGAAGTCAGTCAAAACCAAACATCTCAAGGCTTAAGAGCCAAGCAAATACCAAGGTTGGAAATCTTGTAGATGGCGTTGGTGTCAACTTCTCCTGAAATGGTAAAGAGGGATTTGGGACGCCAATCGTGTTGGATAAAAGCATTTTCCTTGCCAAGGTTGTTGTATCTAGCTTTCACTATGGTCAATGGATCCAAAGCATGCTGGGTCCCAACTGTGATTGTGTTCTAATTGGCTGCAAATTTTTGGTTCAAGGGCTTCACAATCTGGTGGTACCAACTGTTCAAAGACCCCCTTGTCATTCTTGTATAATCTGATAGTATGCGTTTGAGCACTTTAGGACAATCTCTTTAGCTGCCCTTCAAACTACGAACCACGGGTTTCAATGATTGCTTCATCGTCTCATCATTTTGAAATCCCCTACTTATGACAACAACAAAAGTATCACGAAACAATAAGCAATATAAAAACCAATATACATAAGGAACCTGCAATACTGATGTTGATTATGTAGGCTAAAGGCTAATAAATCAGACCATGAATATATTAATTCAAATGTATAATGTGAGCCGTTCAAGATCAACCCAGGTATCTATTTCAACCCGTTCTAATGATTACCCACTGTGACCCAAACCTCTTTTGAGCCATTTTCTTTTATGCTGCAAAAAATTCATATTTACTTAAGAAATAAAATATACCCTAAAAGGATGTTTGGATATGCTTACTTTGTGGGATTTTTGACTGATTGATGGATCCTACATTCCTACCCAAAGTTACACCATATTCAGTTGCACCTGGATATATCCATCTTTCGGCACCAACTATTGAGGTCATAAACATGATAGATCCTCATGCTTTTTTATCCCTCATTCTCTTTACAATAGCTTTCAGCATATATAAAAAACCACAAAGGGTACTCTGTCTTTTTAAACGCAACTTCATAAATTTGCAGTGGGTCTTGACTATTTCCTGGTGTATGTAAACAAATTATTTAACACTAATCATAACTATATGTAGTGTAATGAACATCAAAATAATCTTAAAAGTAGCACTTTATCATATGGCTTACCAATTGCATATGTAAATGAACAACATTTGTATTTTAATCAAGAGGAAAAATATAGGTTTCCCCTAATATTGCAGAATATTTTTTAAGATCAATAAGCAGATCCAATAAGCAACCTTAAATTAGTTATTCATAATAGAAAATAGCTTATTCAAACATAACAAACAAATATATTATTTTTAAGCAATCCTAAACACCCCTAATACCAGCTATTTCAAGTAGAGAACTAACTATAAGAGATCTTACATTTATATGACCAATTCCATGTACTCATTATAGGTATTGAACACCTCTCGACCATTGCTACTACACCAAATTTATCGTCTTAAGCCATTCAGTTACACCAAATCCAAATATTCATTATAGGAATGGGTTTAGTTATTACCAATAAGAAACTAAAAGCTTAACTCGTCATAGATTACAATTAGGACCCGAATATATGATCAACTTCTGAAACCTATCATTATAAATATAAAAAAAGCAAAATCCAATATCATTAGTTAAAGTTAACTCGTGAGGAAGAAGAACATTATATCACAAATGTTATAAAAGCGGAATTAGTGCAGTCAAAACTGAGTTATAACATAAACATCATGACTAACAGACTAATACCAGGAAAATGCATAGGTGTATGAGATTTCAAGGGACAAAGAAGGGATACTGGCTCAGCCCCATTGCCTCAAGAAGGCAGAAAAAGAAGCACCAGAAACAATGCCAAAATAATATCATTTTAAATCTAACTATTACATGTTATCCTTTTTAGTTTCATCGTTACCCCTTTAGTAGATAGACTTATCAGATGAAATTAACTCCGTGTGGGCTTATAAGTTGAGCATCTGGACATCTCTATCATAGTTCTAATGATCAGCTTGTTTAGTTCTAATGAGCATCTGTGCTTATAAGCATACCTCTCTTTAATGATCAGTTTGTTCTAATTCAATCTATCAAAAAAGCATGTTTTAGACAATATAGTGAACACTCTAGAAGATCAATTCCTATAGTTCCACCCACAAGGTTATTAAACACCATGATGACAAAGAGATATATAATGTTCAGCGAATATTGTACCAGTTAGCTTACTTTGTTTCCACTACTATAATTAACAGATTTGTCAATGCTTGAACTTTTGGTGGGGAACTAACAATGAAACTGCAAGTGGTAAATGGATCCTTAAAAACATAAATATAAGAAAGGTTTAGACTATTTGAAAGAGTAAAATAAAGATAAGAAACAAATGTACCCAGGTTACTAAAGGAGCCAAGAGACCCATTTATAGATTTGTGACTTACAGCTTAAAGAATGTTGTGTGCAACCTTTTGTTTATCTGTAATTCTAATGTTCAAAATATTGCAGTTCTAAACCTTCACAAACCTCGAATTAGCTTTCGGATCAATGAGAAATGAGAAATTGACTTGAACACATCTTTCCTTTTAGCCCTCTACCACATCAACATCGCATAAGTACACCACCACCACAATCAGTCATCAACACCATCTGTGATCCTGGATAACATAGAGACATAGTTGGTTTCAAGCTTGTTGCTCTTAGAGTCTGATTCAGCTGACTCACCATCTTCTTGCTATGATTCATTCCCATCTTCTTGCTCGGCTTCAATGGTCTCGCCACTTTCTAAGGTTACTTTTTTTCTCCCATTTTTCGCCTCCGGTTTTCAACTCCCTAAATAAAGTATAAAAAAATGCATAAGTACTGTCTTCAGTAGAATACCTGCACCTCTCTTAATGTTGATATAAGTAAAACACTAAATAATCTCTATTGTGTATTGTTAGAACAAAACTTAATATCATCATATATGAATACGTAGGGTGCTAAAATACTTACAACAGATAACAGCGGTCCCTGTAATTTGTACTCGTTGTGGAATGAGAAAGATAGAGGCTTTGGGTCATCTCCAGACCATTTGATGATGCCTTTGCTCATACCTAAAACTAACAGTACTCTAGAAATATTTCAATCAAATTACAATACTCCATAATGCTCATCAACAATCAGTTGTACTTTGTTGAAGTTGTTTATAAAAGTTACCATTTTTTGCCAAAAAAAGACGGTCAATTTTACTTCCACAACAAAATAATCAACCAAATGCTTTAATCGAGTGGCATTAAAATATATAAATAATTAATTCCAAATATTCATTGGCTACCCAAAAATCCATCATAACCCTAGTCGCCACTCTGCTAAAACCTACCCACTCGCACTTCCTCCACAACCACCATCAGTCCTATTAGCTTTTCCCATGTTACGAATCTCACCCAACCCCGACCCTCCACCGCTATGCAACCTTTGCGTAAACTGCCAATTCTTTGCATATTCACAAAACGTTAAACCATTTTTTTGACCGTGACCAAGACTATTATTAGACAAACAACCAACTCTACTTAACAAACCCCTACAGTAAGTGATGTTGAACCAATCTTATACATATATAGCACTTTTTGCAATATGCTTTGCGTCTTTGTTCACGAAGTACCAACAAAGTAAAAACTTAAGCTTTTGATTGTACGCAACAAAATATGAAATACACGAAGCCCTCAAATCTTAAGCTTATTAATCTTTTGTGATTTTCTATACACATTCACCAATTATACCTAACTTGATTTCTCTTAAAACTATTCTTTTTTTCTTCAGATATTTAAGTTGATGTTAAAGACACCCATAAACCATTAATTTATATCTTATAATGAAAAGGTACTGGAAATATAGCCAAGTTTTGTATATGTTTTTTTATTGAAAATTTGAAACTCGGTGCAAATAAAAGATAGTGAGTATGTATATAGTGAACTCCATTTAAGAAACATGCCGTAATAGGTTATTCATGGAAACAATCAAACAGTGCACTTAACAATTGAACTTCATAAATATACACTATATATCCTTATTTTTTTTCTTTGCAACACTCTAGACCCGTTCAACATAAAATGTGCCAAAATGGGTAAATTTGGGTGATTCTGGGTCAACTTGTGTCATGGCCGTGTTGGTTGACCCCTATCAATTGCTCAATCCAGTTCTTGCCTTTTTTTTTTGTAGATGTGTAACATGCCAATTTTAACTATTGAAATTATATAAAACTCATAGTTATTTACTTAAAAATTTTAGTTCTCAAGAAATCTAAAGAACAAAGGCCGTAAACATAGCATACCTGCATAAAAAAACAAAAAAACAGGAAGTTGGTTCCTTCTTTATTTTGAATAAAAGCATACCTGCATAAAAACAGGAAGTCACTACAGCCCATCAAATGTTCAAAGATGTCAATGCAAATTTAGTAATGGCTAACCTTGCATAGCATAAACCTTTAACACCAAATAGTTGAAACATATATCAGTTTGATTTCTGATGTGCCAACTCTTTAAGTATAAACTAAAAAGTACATGAAACGATGAATCTGCACCCAATGAATATGCAAACTGGCTTTATTTTAGTAGTTTTTCCAATGTTTAAGTTTTCGATCATCTAAATAATAGTCAGACTTATACATAATTGTAAATCTTGCAACACTAATGCGACCACTATTTTCATGATATTAAACTCATTACTCAGACTCCAAGCCACTATACACACTCATCCAAACACCCTCCAAGTTAAAATGCGTGCTTAATAACTTGTGGCAAAGACCCCAAGTATTAACGTCAATATATGATCATAAAAAAGACAAACACTTACATGTACTCTATGATTTTCTCAAAAGTAATACACACACATCCTACTGTTTACTTGCAAAACAAATTTTTAAATGCCACATATATGATGTTTCATTATATGACACAATCACTTAGGGAGTGTTTGGCATTGTGCTCACGTCCAGGTAATCTTGGGTATAGCGAAACTGTTTAGGAGACAAACTGAAAATATAAGGTATCCCAAACACTTACCTTGATTTTCGGCCTTAAGGCCTTATTTGTAATTGAAAAGGCTTATTAGCTTTTTTTTTGTTATGAGCTTATTATCTTCAACTTATGTCGTATGAATAAGCCATAGGCTCAACCAAGCAACATCATGAGCTTTCCCAGAATCAAATAAGGTCACAGTTCCTCATAACCCCATATTTCGATTTAACCTAATTCTAAAAAAACAAAAAAACAATTGAATCAAAATCCAAAACAGTTTTACCTGTTGCTCGAGACGGCAGCAGCTCGGTTAGTGCCTACAAACCAAAACCTTTTACACAAACACAAACAAAAATTGAACACAAACATAAAAAAAAAAAAAAAAAAAAAAAAAAAAAAAAAAAAAAAAAATTAAACCACTTTAAACAAAAAAAATGATATAAACACGAACTGGGACAACTACATAATTGATTGTTGAAGAGCATAAATCCGATTTGCTGACTCATCACATAATCCATAATCAAAGTAAAGCCCTAAAAACTTGGTTATTTAAGTCGAAACTCACCTCAGAAGCTTTGGTGCCATCCTCATCCAGTTTCACCAAACACCCCTGCACTATAATCAAATAATAAATATTATAGAATCAGGCAATTCACACAACAACAGAGTATATCATTTACTTTCCGGAACATAAACTACAAAATCGACACAAAACATTTAGAATAGTGTTATATCCAATCGAAAGGATTAACACAATAGTATTTGGGGAAACTATTCTCCTAATTGTTCTTGATTAATATTAATAATAACAAAATACTACAAAACCGCAATAAGCTTTTATACAATTATGCTCATAACGATTTTTCCCCAAATACTAACATGATTAGGGTTTCATAAAAAATAAATAAACAAACTATTTCAATCGAATCCTTACAGATATTGAATTAGTTATAATTAAACAAAACAAAGAAAAATATACAACAAAACAATTTAATTTAATCAACAAATATAAAACAAAATAATTCAATCAAAATTGAAAGGAAAGTGAAACAAAATTGAATCTTACAATAACCAAATCAAAAGTGGCTGGCATCTCGAAATCGATATAAATGAGTTTACAAAAATAATCCAAAGCGAAACGTAGGGAGGAAGAATCAATAAGTAGACCATGAAACTGCCGAGATCGCAATTACTTCTTGCCAGAAATACGTCAACACATACTGCTGACTTACTCCATTTGATTGAAATAACCATTGCATCAAACCGATTGTACCTTGGATCTAAAAATGGAAGAACACGTCAGAGCATTAAACAGGTTTTTAATGAGGCGCGCTTAAGATGGTTGTCCAAAACCATCGTTTATTAGAGATAATAGATGTATGCAATCCTACATATACTAGTACTTCATATGTTGTTTATTTGGACAACAAAGTTACGGGATAAAACTTATTTGGGCTTGTTATTAATAATCCAAAATTTAACTTACGTTATAGATACAATTGCATTAGATGTGTTATTGTTATTTTGGATGAGTCTAGTAATAATGATAATACGAGACAAAAAAATACAAAAAGGTTGTCATTCCACCGTATCAACTAAAAGCATTTTAGTGAATTAAAATTACTTAACTAGTAATAAATTTTACGGTCAACCAAAAGTTCATCCAAAACGGATGTTTTACTTTTTGGCCAAATCATTAACTTTTTAGAAATAAATGATGTGTTTTACTAAAAACAAAATAATTAACCTACTATTTTTATACTTAAAGTAATAATGTATTTAACACAGAATAAATCAATATACAAGTTACCTTAAATACCATATTTTTTCTATATTTAAAGTAGTCAGATATTTAAGGTACAACAAATAAATTAAAAATTACCTTTTATATTTATCATAATTATTGGTTAACCGGGCAATATTTAACAAAACCCATAAATGATATAGCCAACAAGTCACAACGACTACATTTACCGGGTCGTTGACCTTTTACCCAAAAAAACAAGTCACAACGACCAAAAAAAGTAGTAAACCCTTCATAATAATTATAATAATAAATAAAGAAATAAATAAAATATAAAAATTAATATATTTACATATATACATATAGAAACATATGAATTGAGGGCTTGATGATATATACTATAAAAGAAATAAAATGTTATATGATTGTAAAAGATATATAAAATCCATAAAGAAATCTTGTTTAAGTCTTTTCCTATTTTTCCATGGCTTTTGATGGGTGATGACAAAAATGGTAATACACCTAAGAGAAATACTTTTTCGTTCGCAATACCTTATTTTTTATACTAAAACATTGGCTCTGATGATATGTGACGTAAACCCATATGATGAATATGAGTTACAAGTAGGGGAGCATCCAACAGATATATATTTATTCTACCCCTTAGCACGACTAATCATATTTTATTAGATATTATTTATGTAAGTTTCTCGTCTTAGTTAGTGATACTAGATTGTAGGTATTTAGAGATGGTGTATACCCGACTCTTTTACATGTTATCCGTACCCGCATATTTACGTATCATCAAGTATCTCAGAAGTGACACAAAACACATAAACCACATGAACAAGAAAAACTGCACTTTATCGGAAGGTGTCACATGAATTAACGGGCACTAACTACCCATTAGATTAACAAAAACAAGATAAGCTACCCTTACCATTAACAACTTCCATCCATAATATACAAACAACATCATTATGTTATATCACAAAGTATATCACATGGTGAGGCTAAAAAAATGTTAAGGAAAAAATTACTACTTTGTTTTATTATACTAAAAACAGCGGTGATAATATTCTCTAACAAAAGGAATAACCAACTAACCTTTGTTAATATTATGAAAGTAGTCTAACACACTTTTGTAAATGTTGGTGATCTGGGGTTTCGGATTATCGATATTTTGTATCAAGAAGTTAAGAACCGAGCAAACAAAAATCATTTATGTGGTTCGTGTCATACAAAAACACAAAAACCAAACCCATCAAACTTTAAACCAAGACATTCAAGAGAATCGAAAAGGATTTCTGTTCTTAGGAAGAAATGAAGAAAAAGAGGTGATTTTTTGTGTGTAGTTGTGAATGCAAGTTGTGTGAGTGTTTAGGTATATATATAACGAGAATGGCACCGGTCCGCCGCGTTGTGGGCGGGCCGGGTTTTTTTGCCGCTGTATGACATACGTTTCTATTACAAACAACTTGATACCAAAACCACTATGCTTAAGACTTTTATGAAAGACTTTTATGTTAGGAACTTGTTACACACAAAATCCCATGAATCATGGCAAAGGTTATGGAAGTAGCTCACCTAAGCACTGCACATTTGTCCAAACATAAGCCTAACCTCTAACGCTCATAATCATTGTAAAAGAGTTACAATAAAACCTTATTCACGCAATCCCACACCCATTTCAGTCCCCAGATTGACCCCTTTAAGCCTCAATTTTAGTGCTGAAACACCTAAATTTCAGCCCCATATCCTCACACAAAGTCACCCATTTCAGCTCCTAAATGCACCAACTCCAGCCCCATTTCAGGCCCCCAAACGCAAATATCTCAGGCCCCATTTCATCACCATAACCCACCCATTTCAGCCCCCCAAACGCACAGACTTTAGCCCTCATTTCAGTACCAAGATGCACCCTTTGCACACACCATTTCAGACCTGAATCCCACACCGGTTGGAGCTGCGAAACAAAGTGGTCAGTTTTACTTACGCATGGTACTCTCATGCGTAATGGCAGTAAAACATACGTTTGCAGCATGTATAACTGCAACATAATGAAAAGACATACAACTTGTGTTAGTTCATTTGGCAAACTAATATTATATATTAAAAACTATGGCAATAAAAGAAATTAGTTTTTTCTTAAAGAAGCTGCCATCTTGAACTACTAATTTTGTTGGTGCGTTACTATGGTGCAAGTTGGTAAGAAGTGAGAATTGGAATTGTAGAAATTGTGTACATTTGTGGACTTTGTTTGTGGAAACTTACTTGGTTGTTAATAGTGTGCTTGTCTTCTCCACAAACTAAATTTTTTGGTGCCCCTTCCGCTTTCTACCGTCGTCACTGCCACAAACACCAAGTGGATATATAAACAGCAGCAAGCTATTGCGTAGCAAAGGTTGATATGTAAAGTTAATAGTAACAGTAAAGATATGAAATAATGAAGCTAACGACCAATTCATCCAGAAACCTTCAATATTGTTTTCTAACTTACAGGTGTAGAAAAGACCAACCTCGGACCTATCTCGGGCAGATTTTTCCATGTCCTCCTGCATTTGATAAGAAATCGTCGCATTTGAACCAAACGGAGTCTATTCTATAAAGCAGGATGCATGGATCAAACACATAAACTGATGCACAAACTTTTGCGAATGAGGTCATGTTATAATGGTGTTACAAATCCTGTCACAAAGAATCTGAAATTAGAATATTGTAACGAAATATTTAAGCTTACAGAATTTTGTAACATTCTTTGATGTACATTCATGATACCATTTCAGTGAATCTTGTGTACCTGCTCAGGGCCACTACATCTAGGCTTTCATTTTAAGCATCTATAAATAAGATCCTCTCATGTTTTATTATGTTTGATTTAACACTAATATCCATATGATTTAACCGTTAACTTGATTTTCTTATGTGAACTAACAGACAAATAACTAAAAGCACTTTACATGGTTACATACTTTTCTTTTTTTAGGAATCAAGTCTTTGTATATATAAAAACTATAAACCTGCTCTGTTTTTAGAGGCTAAAAAGGATATTAAAAAGGGCCAAATTGACCCCGTGCAGACCGTTAGAGTTATATGTCTAAACAAATGATTTACCTGTCCAAGGTAATCGTCCTAATTGACGACAAATCATATTTATCAAGCACACCAAATGCAATGCCAATAATGAAAGTACCCCTATTCAGGCTATTGTGATCAAACCAAAAGCAATTACTCTTTTTATAGCTGAAATAGTAACTAAAATACAGTGACCAATGTACCTTTTGTACAAAATTATCTAGTTATCCACTTGAATTCTCATCCAAATTAGCATTCTCCTCATCTTTTTCCCTTATTTTCGCAATCTCAGCATGCGACCATTATAGAATCACCTTCTTCTGCAAATCGAAATTGCAAAAAAAAAATAAGACTGAAAACTGATGAAAAAAAAAGACAACCTTTTTGTGAGAAATATAATTAAAAAATTAACCTTTGCGTCTCAAAGTAAGCAGAAGGAGTTTGGATATTCAGTCTGCACATTGGGTCAAAGTGGCGTGTGACCTGGGCAAAGTAAGCAGAAGGAGTTTGGATGTTCATGTGGCGTGTGACCTGGTTAAAAGTACGAAAAAAGGTCAAATGCAGCCTGCACATTTGGTCAAAGTGGGATCCATAGAAACTGCACGAAACGTTTATTGTATAAGTATTATGCCACTAAGTTACTGGTGGTGGATTTTGAACTTGTAAAAGATCTCTAATCCATCCAAAAAATTATGAAACCTTAAAATTATACGCTTAAAAATACATAAAACTGAAACAAACACAATTAGACCCGTTCCAATTTTAGCTAAAACTATTTATTGGCCAGTTTAAGATTGAGCATAACCCAAATCAGCTCATTATCATGCTGAGTGCATTACAGGTGCTACCTATAACACAAACTGTTAACCTAAAATCGTGCTAGCGAATATAGGTGACTCCATCTTATGAAATAACATATCGACACTTTCAAACCATAATCACCCGACACTTGTTGTATCAACCTATTGACCTCGTTTATAGAGTGACTAAACTTTCACTTGCCGCCACTATTATTAACAATTTTGCACTAATTTTATTAGTTTTGGGCAGGGCAATTACACTATTTTTAATTACTGGATTTTAGTAATTTAAATGTAGCATACATTTGTGGTTACGTCTTTTTCCAGTGACACAGGTAGTAGTGGCTTAAAGGGAGTTTACTGCATTTGCAACCTGATACGATGATAAGCTGTTGAAAATGAGTTTACTGCATTTGCAAATGTTGAATGAGTAGTTGAATAAAAAATTCGGATGACTTTCAAGTTTCACCCGTTTTGACCAATCTGACAAGTTCCCCTATCAGGTATAAATTAAATGGGTCAAAAAGAGCGAGACATGGCAAGTATCACCTGCTGCAGAAGTTAGTGTTGGGTCAACGCTTCCTGGAGCTCTTTCTTTAACTAACACCTCATCCGTCTCGCCTTCTCAGTTGTGCAACGGTAATACTACCCCTTCCAAGAATGGTTGTGACTGCAGATACACAAAAAACAACCCGTTTTTTAAGTTAGTAACTTTGAATCAGATATAATAGAGGTAGAAAATAGTTGGCTTGCGAAATGGGTGAATATGGTTCTCAAATGTGCGCGGAAATGGATTTTAAAGTTTATTTAGCTTCTCACCTAACGGAAATTATAATCGTATGATTGATTCAAATGTGTGGTGACAACTTTTATGAAGTCGAGGGGCAACATGATTTAGGAAAAGTCTTTTTTTGGAACACATGAGCACAACTATAAAATAGAGCATACGTTTAAATAACAAATACACCATTAACCTAAGAGCGACACGAAAATCGCAGATAAAAATAGACTCACCAGCTGAACTCCCACAGATAAGCATTTCGTTTTTGGGCATCCGCGGAAGAAACATCATCGATCGTACATCTCTCTAAAAGACCTAAAATAATATCAATTGTAACTGTTATAAACCTCAATTACATAATTTGCAGCCGCCCTTACATCTTTTTGTTTTTCAGCATACTTTTCTAAAATAAGACAGATTATAATTTGGCACCAATTATTAGTATAAAATCTTATGGTTTTTCAGATAGCAAGTTGCCAGTTTAATAAGAATAATTCGTCTACGGACCTGACATGGCCTCCTCAGCGACTGCAGTGTTATGCGTCACAACATTTTCCTTGGCCATTATCTCTTCATGAGTTATAGGCAGCTTCTCATTCGCTCTGCAATATATGGCTGCATCAAACGAAGGTTCCTTTGCGACAAAATGATCAGCTTGGGAGCATCTTGAAATGGGTTTAGTAATCTCTTGAAATTACCAGCTTCTGCGAAGACTGAAACATGCAGCACCCACATAAAAACAACTTTGATTTAACACTGAATAATTTCAAAGAAACGGGATTATGCCCATGTTTGGATTTGCATCTTGTAACTGATTAATAGGTTATTGCTATTTGTAGTTTTAGCGGTCAGCATTAGGTGATGTTTGTTACTCATTCTTGTAAATTCTTATAGATCAGTAGCAAGTTATTTGTCACTCGCCTATGATTAAAAGTCAGTAGCAAGTTACATATCGCTTGTGTCTTGTAAATTCTTACAGAAAATTTTAATTCGCACATACAATCTGTAAAACATTCACCATGATAAATTCGGCTTCATCGACCAAATAACAAACAGATCCTAAACTGAAAATGACAAACGTACCAAATATACTTGATTACTTACCAAAAGTGTAGGCAAGAGTACTTATCAGCGCCTTGTTGCAAATAACAATAGAAACCGACGAATGATACTCCAACTGTCTCTAGTTGAAACCTATCCCCTTCCCCCATCCTTCAACCTTGCTTACAACATCACTTCTATCTTCCTTTCGATCTCAAACTCTGTACATCAGAATAAGCGAACTGTGCATCAGAAAAGCGAACTGAGTTGTAATGCCATGTCTAATCTATTATAAATAAGCTAAGTTACCTTTGTTCTTATCTTCAACTGATGTTCAATATTCATGAGCAGCCTAGGAGTGGTACGTTTATAAATACCGCTTACCAACCTTCAATATACCAAACCAAAAACAGTTAACAAAGTATGAAATACGACAGCTTATAAGCTTATTTGACTCGGCTAATATACCAACTTATGATAAGCTGATAAAGTCTAAATAGACAGCAAAAGCAAAAAATATTAAACACCTAATAAGACCAACAATCAAAGCAAATTAGACAGCCAAAAAAAAGTATCAGCGACACCTTAATTATTTACCTATGCTTATTATGCAAAAAAATTGGCACCATAATTAGCCGTTACCAAACACCGAAAATTAAACCCCCCAAATTGCGCATAAATCATATGATCATTAAAAGTAAAGTGTATACCAAAATCAAAAACCTAAAACTGATAACTAACCTGAAATTTGCAATATTCATCCGTTTCATCTCCATCTTCAAGCTTATGTGATTTTTTATTGGGTGCGTGTGCGTGTGTCTGATTTTAGCAATATTCTCTTGATTGATATAAAACGTACACTCGAAAATGGAACGGGCCAATACAGGCCAGCAACACAATGCCACCAATGTAAGGGAAATGGGCTAAGCGGCAGGCCCAGATTTTTGCCGGGAAAATGCTACAGTGTAGCTACAGGATGAAACGGCAGCGTTTTCATCCTGTTTTATATAAACTTATAATGTTGTAAAGGGATACAAGTGCATGTTTGTTAACCCTAGCCTATACGCATTAGTTTGATATTGGCCCAACTTATCCCACATTCTCACATTCACTATATATTTTTGTTAATAAGATAAGTGTCATTTGTTCTATTGGATATTTAATCTGCATGAATTGTATATGTGGTTTTGGTAGATAAAAAATTGCTCAGAAAAGGGAAAAAAAATAAAAGGCTTTGCGCGCACTCTGCCAATTGTTGATACACGAGAGCCACTAGGAGGTTGTGTACGTAACGCTTGTGGACCATGTATTCCTTGTCGAAGGATTAGGAAAAGTCATAAGTGTCTATTGACTGAGTCATGTCCTGATATTTACTATCATGTTCCATAAGGATGATATCTACTATCATCCTAACTTTTATTTTAGCGTGTTACGGCGTCTATACATATCGATGTCTTACAGTTCTATAGAATTGTTGAATTTGTATGTCTTAGTTTTGTGAATATACTCTTTCTGGTGAACCTCTATGGTTGGTTATGACAATATGCGACCATTTGACAGTAAATGTTTAATGTAATATATCACATTAATATGGGATATAGCTCCATAGATCCATGTCTTGAACCGATTTGGTCTAAATGACTATTATATATTTTGATCACAAATTATAGGTTCAAGTCCTGTCAAGGACGGTTATTTGACTATATTTTGATCACAAAATACAAAATGAAAATTAAACATGAGGCCTTAAAGTCACATTTACTGTCATCAAGACAAATGGAATGTAGCTCGTCTTTTCGAGACCAGGTTTCAGCACTTACTAGGCCTAATCCAGTCCCAAAAAGTAACCAGTTAAAAGTTAACCCCATTCAATCTCATTCTGGTCCTTTATCATGTTCCAGTAGATTAAAAGCAACAAGCCCTTAAAACTATCCACCCACAGAACTGGACTGCGGTAGAGAAGAGTCTTTAAACCACTTCCCTTGTAAGAAACTTACCATATACACGCGAACAGTTACCAAATCCATTTATAAAGAAAATTCTAGTATATGGCAATTTCAACAACAGATGCTCCAAAGTTGCTAAAAATCAGAGTATACCACCGGTAACATGTAATTTCAAACTTAAAAGAAAAAAAGAAAAAAGACCATAGAAGTTTTGTCTAGAATATACTTTCTGAAGTTACTTTTACAACTTCATTGCAAACACCTGCTACCAGAATACAACCCCACATGCAGGATCCATAGACGAATAAGAGATCCCCTCGAGCATATTCTCATAGCTTCAAGACTTTTTGTATGGAGAAACAATCTGCAGACAAACAAAAAAAGAGATCTAAATTTGTGTTTCCATATATAGCACCACACTTTAATGTCCATATCGTCATGCTAAAACTGGACACAGACATAGATATAACCTAAACTTATATCAAGTTTTAAAGCGAATCAAAATAGACTACATATAGGAACAAATAGATACACATCCCACATGATGCCAAATTCATATCATATTAAAAACGACACACTACGTTGCGGCCTTAAGAGACAAGGGTACACAGATATCAGATGGTGTATATAGAAATAGAACGTGCAAGTGTGCAACACTTGGTTGCCGGTCTGCAGCTACTATTTTTGTAGATGGACTTATAATGTTTGAAGTTGTCATAATCAGATATGGAGATTGTCAAGGTTTAGTAATTTTTGGATCATTTGAGAAATGATAGGTGAACTAATCAAAAAGGACTTGATGTCACGTGAATAGACATAAAAGACAATGAAATTAGATTAAGTACATATGAAACTTTAATTTACCCTTAGCATAAAATTGATTATCTAAAACTGAGAAACAAACATTAATAAATAATTAGCAGATATAATCATTTACAAAACACAAACCTGAACATTCCCGTAAATATCTAATTGCCTCAAATTATCAACCATGCCATCCACGCGTGTACAAGTAATCATGATACGAAAATTTAGGCCTACGTATAGTAACAGATAGATGCACGTCCCACGTATGATGCCAAAATCATATTTTATCATATTACAAATCCAACACAGGATATGTGACTTTAAGCAAACAAGAAGTAAAGTATATAGAACGCGCATCACTTGATAGCAAATCCGCAACTAACATTTTCTTGCATTGTACGAGGTGTAACATTTTCTTGCATTGTACAAGGTGTTGGATGTGTGTGGGAGTGTCGAGTAATTTCTGATCATTTAAGAAACTGATAAACACGTTGGCCAATGAAGACATATTTAGTGAAAAAGGCTAGTAACGTTTAATTGATATAAGTAAACAACTCTCAGTTAGGTTAGAAGAGAAGGCACATTATGTAACTTTGTTTACCCTAATTCTACCAATCTCCCATATGGTAAACAGAGAAAATTAATTACAGAACGCAAATTCAAAGAGCTCCTTAATATCTTTCAACCTCAAATGATCAACGACACATGTGCAAGTACAGGTAAATTGATCAAAAAGACTTGGACGTCTTGTGAATAGACATAAAAGAGACTTAAATTAGGTTAAGAGATAAATATGAAACTTTAGTTGACCCTTAGCTGCTATGAAATTGATTATCAAAAACTGAGATACTGAGAATCTAACATTCATAGATGATTTGCATATATCATTTACAGAACATAAATCCGAACACCTCTCAATATCTTATAGCCTCAAATTTTCAATCATGCATGTACAAGTAATCATGATATAAAAATTTAACATTAATCTCACTATAGTATATATATAGAAACAAATAGATGCACATCCCACGTGATGCCAGAATCATATATTATCATATTACAAATCACACACAAGGTTCGCGACTCTAAGCAAACAAAAATTTAATGGAGTGTATAGCACGTGCATCACTTAATAGCAAATCTGCATTCTGCAACAAACATTTTCTTGCTTGGTACGAGGTGTTGGATGTGTGTGTGTGTGAGTGTTGGGTAATTTCTGATCAGTTAAGAGGCTGATAAACAAATTGACCAATAAAGACATTTTAGTGAAAAAAAGGAGAAACGTTTACAAGTAAACAACTCTCAGTTAGGTTAATCGATAAGTCGAGCAGGCACATATGACATACGTAACTTTATTTGCCCTAATTGTCGCAATCTCTTATATGGTAAACGGAGATAAGAAGAATCTAACATTAATAAATGATTAGCAGATAATTAATTACAAAACGCAAATTCAAACACCCCCTTTTATATCTTTCAACATCAAATGATCAGCTACGCATGTGCAAGTATAGTTTCAATAATTTAACATTAAACTCACTAGAACATTGTACAAATCACCATCTTTTATGCATGTATAAGTACACTTGTTGAGAGTAAATGTACAAAAACGATTGCAAGCTTATTCTCAAACACTATATAGTATCAATTCAGCAAATTAACCAACGTAATAATTGCGTGAGGATAAGAGCAATCGAACCTTCAATCACGAAACCAAACCCTCTTCAAACTTCTTCAACATATCACAGTTAGGCATCGGAGGCTGAGAACCCCAATTAAACCGTTGTCTCTCCATCCGACAATTATGAGATAAAATCGACAAATACTCATGCTCAATCCTTCCTTCAAGCCGCACCCTTTCATCACTATTCGGCGGATAAGCTTGCTCAAAGTTTCTTGATTTCACAAAAAAAGGAACCCCTTTTTGCGTAAGCAACTTATACTCATAACTATAAGTCCTAGAAAGCGAATAGACAGGATCATTCGACGACGAGAAAAAACTCAAATACAGAATCAAAAGCACCGGTAACAACTGAAGCAACGCCCTTATGTTAAACCCGTCACCCCCATTATTAGTATTCCCCGTTTGTGTTTGTGTTTGTGTTCGTGCCCTCGTCCCATTACCAAAATTAAACCCACTAAACTGCGTAGTCGCCCTCGGATTCATCCCACCAAAGAAAAAGTTCCTAAAAATCTCCTCAGCATCAACATCACCCTCATAATAAAACCCGTTAGTATTACCCCTACGCCTAGTCGGTGGCATATAACTCATCGGCTCCTCCGATCCCATAACATTATACTTTTTCCTACTCTCTTCATCACTCAAACACTTAAACGCTTTCGACACTTTCTTAAACGCCTCCTCAGACCCCGGCGCCTTATTCTTATCAGGATGAACCTTCAACGACAACTTCCGATACGCTTTCCTAATATCCTCCACACCACAATCTTTACTCACACCTAAAATATCATAATAATTTATCTTTCTCCTAATCTCCCACACAATTTTCATCTGTTCATTAGTCCCTAAACTAGACCCATTTCCCAACCCATTAACCCGACCCGACCCATTACCCGAAACCTTACTCCGGCCACCGGAACCCTCTCCGTCTCCGGCACCGGCAACATTTTCCGGCGACTTTGAAGAACCATTTTTCTCATCAAGATTCTTTAACAGATCATCAATTTGCAATAAAGGGTCTAATCTTTTGGCCTTTGTTATGAATTTCAAAGCTTTAACACGATCACCTAACCCTAATGCATCTTTACCAATTTGCAAACACTTTAAAGCTTCATCTTTATTACCATCCATGATCAGATTAGTGAAATTGAGCCAAAAGGGTATCTGAATATGTGATTTTTAGATCGAATTATGGTGATTTGATGGATAATCTTGAACTGAAGTGATACCTTGAAACCTAATTTGGATGGATGAAAATTGGGGAAAATTGTTGGGGAGTGAAATTGAGGTGATTTTGGAAGTGGGTTTGTGTTTGATTGGGTTATGATTGGTTAATTTGATGGAATTGGGTTTGTGATTGAAGAATTGTTCCTAGATGGTTTTAGGAACTCATATTGGGGAAGAAGTTCGGTGTTGAGAGTTGTAGAATAGATTTTTCTACAATGCACTTGTCACGTGACTTCCCTCCTAGTAGGTTTTTTTTTTTTTTTTTTTTTCTGTTTTTTTCCTTTTTCTTTTTTTTTAAACACCAACTAACTATTTTACATATCATAGCATCTCACATGTCACTTTAACCTGCAACCATTAAAGAGTTTCTCACATAAGAAATATCATTAAGACACAAGCCATTTGGTGACTTCCCTACTAATTAATAGAAGATATGTATTTGATGGAATGTTTACAAAAGTAATACTATCTTAATAATATTAATTATTAATTACCGGTAATTGTCTGTGGTAAAAGTAGAATTTAGCAGGTAGATATGATATTGAATTGATGGTAAGTGTAATTGGTAGAATTTCTTAACATATCGTACATTGAGAAATTGCACAATTAATATGTGACGGAGAAGTACTCTTTTCAATTGTTTGAACCCATAGATTATTCGCACGCAACGATTTATACTATTTACAGTAAATTTGTATGTATAGGTCTGGTGTGAAGTAAGTGAGAATGAGAAAACTTTATTGATTAATGGCAGCCATGTATTTAAATAATTAATATATTACATTATTTTTATGGGCAAATGATACCTGTATTACAATGTAGGCAATTACCCATTTTTTTTCTAAAAAAAAAAAAAAAAAAAGCTTAGTTCCTAAAGTAAATCTCTGATACATGTTTTCCCCTTGTTCCTTCTCTTTTTTTCATAAAAAATATAGGCAATTGCATACATCGTAATATAGGCATCACTTCCTTTATTTTTTATAAGCATGCATATTAAGTATTTTGATAAAACTATATTATTATTTTGTAAATCTTTAAGCAAATATACTTTCATTTTACATGTAGTATAAACATCATGTTATCAGGTTTAGAAAAAGGCTTTCAATTATAAAAGTTGTCCCCTCAACTAACACCATTTTGGCATCATTTAAAAACCAAATATTTGTTATCTTGTCTCTACCAAATTTGTGATTTGAATAACTGCATCGAAACACGATTTTGCCATAAGTATCCAAGACTGATAAAAGTTTCACTTATTTAAGTGGCAAATCAAAGAATACGATTCTAGTATTTTCATTTAATCAAATTTGTGGTTTGAACAACCGCATCAAAACACGATTTTGCCAATTGGTTTAAAGGTACAAATTACCAAATCACTCCACTTGATTAGGTTTGACATATCTTTGTGATAGTGATCCAACCCCTCATATTTCCTTAATAACATTTGTGAAGTTTAAAACACTCCATTAACATTTAACAATGTATTTTGAAGAAACATAAAGCCAACCTTTCAACTTTAGTGAAATAAAATTTTAGCCCCTCAACTCATTTAACTTTAAGTTTAGACAACCCTTTAAATTTAATAAAATATCAAATTAACCCTTAAACCCAACACTCTTAATTTTAATATCGAACTAACTCAAAAGAAATTTTTGTATGTCCAATCTAATACGAGAATCACGTGAAACATATTTTAGTGTATTGATTGAGTTTTAGCTTTGGTCACAAATTGCTGGTATATACTTTTATGAATAAAGCTAAAATTGAAGGATACTGATACTATTTTGGTTTATCTTAGATCATCTATAATGGTCACCAATACCACCATCGGTGGTCTCCCCTTGTTCGCACGTGGTGACCATTACAAAGCTTTAAGGCCACGCGTGGTGATGTGGACTCAGTTTGGTTAAAAAGAAACAACTAATCTATTGTAATTCATTTTATTCAATAAATATGAATATATATGGATGAAACGAGATTAAATCTTTTATATAATAAAGGAATTACATCATTTCAGAGTTTTTTTTACAAAACAATCTTATAGGAAAAAAAATTGGATCAATAAGAGAGCTCAATTTTGACACATAGGCGAAATCAAGCAATATGATTGGCCAAAAAAAGTCAAAATTGAATTGATTTTGGTCAAACTTTAATAAATTTGGTGGAGAATTTTATTGAGAAGAAAAAACACATAAAAATATAGGTGTCAAATTTATGAAGACAAAAACTTTAAAAAAGATGAGATAATTAATAAAATTTTAGTGGTTGAATTTTAAATATATTATATAGAGTTAAGTGTAAATTGTAAATAACTTTAGATAATAAACAAATAACCCCCTATACTTTATACCCTTAGAGTTTATAATATGGAATTTATTTACAATTACATGAGTATTAGTATTAGTTTGAGACTTTCATCCATTAAAATTACAAAATTTTGTTTCATCTACTAAAATATTTTTTTACTATGTACGTTAAATAAGAAATCATGTTATCCTATTTAAAAATATAGTTTATGCGTACACGGGTTTGAATATTAAATACGGAAAAATTATTATTAACGGTAATATAAATATCAAATGGTAAGCATGAGTTACTGTGATATGAAAATAAATATACTCGATTGTACTTATAATAACGACTCATGTAATTATTATTTAAAATTTATATAAGGATATCTGGAAAAACATTTGTAAAAAACTTTACGGAGTATATTTTAACTTCATTAACGCTCATTATGTGTCACTAAACTCGCACATTTTGTACAACATGATATCAATAGTTAAACTTAAACAACAACATCAACCTGAACTTCAACATCTATGTCAGATAAACAAAGTTAAATCTTTCATCCATTAAAAATTTTCAAAAAATATTAATAGATACTTATATCACGATTTTCACGGGTAAATTCTTATGTGTTCAGATAGTAAACTAGATTTTAAAATAAATTGAACCAATTAGGTTGATCAATTCTGCCACACAAGCGAAATCAAGCGATTTGATTGATTAATAAAGTCAAAATTAAAATTCAATAGGTCAACCCTTTATAAAATCCGCGTGTTTTAAGTGCATAACCAAAAAATAATCTAAACACGTATACTGGATATGTAAATATTAATATTAAAGGGCCATTAATTGAAATTTAGTAAAAAGAGGACGGTCTCCATTCCATCATTTACCCCTCCTCAATCACCATGTAAATAACCATCTAAGCCACCACCACTTGCGATTCCAAATACTTCAAAAGCTTCTCTCCAAATACTTAAAAAGGTACAGTGTTTATCTTCGATTTAATGTTTATAATTGTATTGATTTTGGGTACTGGTGCATCTTTTGTTATTTCAAGGAGTGGTGTTTGTTTGACTTTGAATTGGTTAATTGTTGGTATACTTGAACTACTTTTAGTTGATGCTTTTTTCTCTTGCTTATGTTTCTACAATTATGGCATGTATATGGGGATACAATAGTGCAAACTACAAATCCATTCAGGAGAGTTTTAATCTAGCTTTATGAAGACAATTGAGGCCTTAGGTTCGAACTTCACTACGTAAACATTTGAGGGTGACAAGTCAAGGACTCCCCTTCTTTGGAGAACTTGAACAGAAGTCATCTGATTTCCTATTTCATTAGTTGAGGTTATAAAAGATATCCATCTCTGGATTATTAATTGCAGATGTTAGGTATTGTTGTCATCATGCTTTATACGTGGAAAAGTGGATGGGTTGGGCGGGTTAGAGTAACGGATCACAATGCTTTAGCAGGTTTTAGTTTTTAATACAATACGTTTGTTCAGAAGTGATGTTGTTTTTTGAGGTAAATGATTCACATTGTGGTTTTTGGCGATGATCTAATGGCTTCTACTATTATGTATTGCAGTCAAACAAAATGAGGGAAACCTAAATTCATGTGTATGCACAATCCAACAGATGTGAAAGTCCACGTTTGACTCCAAAAGCCAAATTATGCCAACTTTAAATATATAAATAATGTGTTATAGCTGCGTCACATGACTCATATGTGTTTATATATATATTACATCTCACAAAAATTGCACAACGCCAAAAATATGATATACATGGCATTATAAATGCCTCAATGTTACTATTTTTTGCAGGCCTTTGGAACTTATATCTTCCATCCGAAAGACGCATTTCCAGTAAAATAAAATTGACACTCGGCTTCATAGTTGCTTAATATGTTTCTCATTGTTGTGATGTATATTGAAGGATTAAGAGGTTAGCTATTATATGAACGGTGAACATTCCATATCAGATATCTATAATACTATAAGATTCAGTCCCTAAATTTAATGTGGAGTTATGATGATAGAGTTTTTAGACTTAGAAACAAGTTGGAGTCGTTTAGTAGTTGCATAGAGTACAAGATATGTAATACCTCGTAAATTTCGAGTCATTTATTAACGATAAACCCGTATCAAATTTAATCAAAGTTTAATTAACCTCTTTTGCATCAATTTTTTTTTGTGCATCTACATTTTTTTTTATTTACCGCTTATTATGGAGCCGACAAAAGTTTTGTGTCTATTTCATTTGCATCCCGACTTAGCATCACCCCGACCAGGCTAGACACCACTTACGAAATCGAACTGGCCGACGGAAAACTCGTAAACACTAACACCATAATCCGAAACTGCACATTACTGTTACAAGACCAACCCTTCCACATAGACCTCATGCCTATTACTCTTGGTAGCTTTGATGTCGTCATCGGCATGGATTGGCTATCCAGGAACCATGCTAGGATCATATGCGATGAGAAAGTCGTCCATATTCCTTTTCAAGGTGAAACCTTGACCGTCCGCGGGGAACGAAATAAGACTAAGCTCAGCATTATCTCATACGTCAAGACTATGAAGTACCTCGATAAAGGATGTCACGTTTTCTTAGCACAAGTGACGGAAATGAAGTCAGAGGGGAAGCAACTTGGAGATGTACCAGTTGTTAGAAACTTTCCTGAAGTATTTCCCGAAGAGTTACCTGGTCTTCCACCGGTCCGTCAGGTGGAGTTCCAAATTGAATTAGTGCCAGGGGCTGCACCCGTAGCGCGTGCACCATACAGACTGGCGCCATCCGAAATGAAGGAATTATCCGAGCAGTTACAGGAGTTGTCGGATAAAGGGTTCATTCGCCCGAGTTCCTCGCCTTGGGGAGCTCCGGTGTTATTTGTAAAGAAGAAGGACGGGTCATTTCGGATGTGCATCGACTACCGCGAGTTGAACAAACTCACAGTGAAGAATTGATATCCATTACCCAGGATCGACGACCTGTTTGACCAACTGCAAGGGTCAAGTGTGTACTCAAAGATTGATTTAAGGTCAGGGTATCATCAGCTGAGGGTTAGGGAAGAAGATATTCCCAAGACAGCCTTCCGAACACGATACGGCCACTATGAGTTTCAAGTGATGCCATTCGGTCTAACTAACGCACCAGCTGTGTTTATGGATCTGATGAACCGAGTGTGCAAACCTTACTTGGACAAATTCGTGATTGTGTTCATCGACGATATCCTCATTTACTCCCGCAACATGGAAGAACACGCGGAACACCTAAGTACTATCCTAGAATTGCTCAAGAAAGAGGAATTATATGCCAAATTCACAAAGTGTGATTTCTGGATTGAGAAGGTACAATTCCTCGGGCATGTGATCGACAAAGAAGGTATTCATGTGGACCCCGCAAAAATCGAGGCTGTTAAGAGTTGGCCGTCGCCTACAACACCCACAGAAATACGGCAATTTTTAGGTCTTGCGGGCTATTATCGAAGATTCATCGAGGGTTTCTCTAAGATCGCGAAACCATTGACGGAGTTGACACAGAAGAAGAAAAAGTTCGACTGGGGAGAGAAACAAGAGGAGTCATTCCAACTTTTGAAACAGAAGCTTTGCGAAGCTCCAATCTTAGCACTACCTGAAGGAAGTGAAGACTTCATAGTGTACTGTGATGCGTCGATTCAAGGGTTAGGTGCCGTGTTGATGCAAAGGAGTAAAGTGATCGCATATGCTTCCCGACAGCTCAAAACTCACGAGAAGAACTACACCACTCATGATCTTGAGCTAGGAGCAGTAGTATTTGCTCTTAAGATGTGGAGGCATTACTTGTATGGCACCAAGTGCACGGTGTTTACAGATCACAAGAGTCTTCAACATATTCTAGACCAGAAGGAACTGAACATGAGGCAACGTCGATGGTTGGAGTTACTTAGTGACTATGATTGTGAAATCCGCTATCACCCTGGAAAGGCAAATGTCGTAGCCGATGCCTTAAGTCAAAAGGAGCAAATTAGACCCCTTAGAGTCAGATCTTTGGGAATGACGATCAGGTCACCATTGCCATCAAAAATTTTGGAGGCTCAGATCGAAGCCCTCAAGGAAGACAACAGACCAAAAGAGAAGATCTTTGGTATGCCGGAAAGTGAAAATGGTTTCGTGAAGAAATCAGACGGGAGATTGTGTTTCAAGGACCGAGACTGGGTTCCACTCTATGGAGGGATTCGTGATCTCATCATGCACGAATCTCACAAGTCCAAATACTCCATTCACCCGGGTTCTGACAAAATGTACCAGGATCTCAAGAAGCTGTATTGGTGGCCAAACATGAAAGCTGACATCGCAGTGTATGTAGGGAAATGTCTGACATGTTCAAGGGTTAAAACCGAACACCAGAAGCCATCCGGTCTGTTAATACAACCTGAACTCCCAATGTGGAAGTGGGAAAGGATTACAATGGACTTCATCACAAAACTGCCTAAGACAGCAGGTGGATTTGATACCATATGGGTCATTGTGGATCGTCTTACTAAATCCGCACACTTCTTGCCAATCAGAGAGACTGACGACATGGACATACTTGCACGATTGTACGTAAAGGAGATAGTCTCGAGACATGGAGTGCCGATTTCCATCATCTCGGATCGTGATAGCCGTTTCACGTCGCACTTTTGGCAGTCATTGCAGAAAGCTTTGGGAACTCAGTTGGATATGAGCACTGCGTATCATCCGCAGACCGACGGACAAAGTGAGAGGACAATTCAGACCTTGGAAGACATGCTACGAGCATGTGTAATTGATTTTGGTAAGGGATGGGATAAACACTTACCACTAGCAGAGTTCTCTTACAACAACAGCTACCACGCCAGCATTAAGGCGACACCGTTTGAAGCACTTTGTGGATGAAAGTGTCGATCACCGGTTTGTTGGGCAGAAGTTGGAGATGTTCAACTCTCAGGACCCGAACTCATCCACGAAACCACAGAGAAGATTGTGCAGATCAGGCAACGCTTACTGGCTGCCCGTGACAGGCAAAAGAGCTATGCTGATGTGAGGCGAAAGCCAATGGAGTTCCAAGTTGGGGATAGAGTTTTGCTGAAAGTATCCCCTTGGAAAGGAGTGATCAGATTTGGAAAACGTGGAAAGTTAAATCCTAGGTATGTGGGACCATTCAAGATTCTAGAGAGAGTCGGTCCAGTTGCATACAAACTTGAACTCCCCGAGGAGCTCAGTAGAGTGCACAATACCTTTCACGTGTCCAATCTGAGGAAATGCTTGTCTGATGAAACGCTTGTCATCCCGTTCAAAGAACTTCGACTCGACGAGAAACTTAACTTTATAGAGGAACCGGTAGAAATTATGGACCGTGAGGTGAAACAACTAAAACAAAGCCGCATCCCTATCATCAAGGTTAGATGGAATTCTAATAGAGGACCCGAGTACACATGGGAACGTGAGGACCGATTTCGCGTTAAATATCCACACCTATTCACTGAGACAACCCCAGCGACTAACACAACCTTGGATTCGGGACGAATCCAGTCTAACGGGTAGGTACTGTAATACCTCGTAAATTTCGAGTCATTTATTAACGATAAACCCGTATCAAATTTAATCAAAGTTTAATTAACCTCTTTTGCATCAATTTTTTTTTGTGCATCTACATTTTTTTTTTTTTTTATTTACCACTTATTGTGGAATGTGAATTGCACCTCATTACGAATAGCTCGCTTGCATGCCGACCATAAAACCATACAAATATTCCAAACTACTGCACCAACGTTATTAATGAATGAACACAATGAAAACCATCTAATTATTCCACGAATTATAAATTACACAATCAATAACTAAAACACACTTAAATCAAATTTATTTATTTATTTTTTCCTTCTTCTACTTGGGCCGATCCATCACCCAAGCCCACCACATCCACTTCTTCCTTTGAACTTGGGCCGGCTTTGCACAAGCCCAAACCAAAATGTATTTTTCTTTCTTTGCAATCTGTGAACGAGCAACCAAACAAAAACCAAACCAAATACTTTCTTTCTTTTATTAACTAGCGAACAACACATGAAACCAACAAAATACATCTCTTGTCTCGTTAGAACCAAACCGGCACCCCCACCACCACTTCTACCTAGGATACTAAACTACCAAGTACCATGTGCCCCTTTTGTGTGACAAAACCCGAGATGCAACCTATTCACCCAACATATCTAATCGTGTACATTTCCTAGGCCAAGAAGAGTCACCTTTAGAAACTATTTTGGTACCCTTCGAAGGTACTATTGTACCAACGCACACACAAACCGGCTTCACATCCACGGTTTTGAGCCAATACCACCATCTAACCTAGGATTAGATATAACATCCTAATATTTGTACCATGTTGAAGGTCAATTCCTAGGACTACAAAGGAACGTGCGGGTTGATATAAGTCACACACACACACCTCGCTTGTATCCCACATGAAAATCTCACACAAAATACAAACAAACACATCCATTATCCCTTCGTTTGCTGTTGAACGAGAAAGAAAAGGAGCAAGGGTTCTAGCATTACACATTCTTGGGTTACAGTCGTGGGTTACGAAGGAAGCTTGGGTAAAAGGGATCGATAGATAAGAGGGTGCACGTACGCTTGTTCACTGCTACTCATACACACGAACTCTTCACCACCATATTTGGTGTTGTAAGTCGTTTACCACATTTCTTCTTTTTTTTTCTTTCTTCATATTCTACTCTTAAATCGTTTCATGTTTGTCACGTTTACACACCACACGACACACTATATTTACTAAGTAATAAATTTTGTTACGCTTATAACCACATGTCACACGCCTCGACACCCTTGAGAAATGGCCTTGCCATTTCATATATATACGTACGACCCATAATTATTTTTCGACCATCTATATCACATACTCACACTTAACCAAACCCAACTAACATGCAAGCCAAACTCGACCTATTACTATAAAAACGAGACCCAAACTGAACATGTATCGAGCACAAATCTTAAACAAACTAAACCCGCCTTTGGGCCCTAACCGGGCCAACGAGCCCAGCATGAATTTCAAAGTATTTTTGAAACTGAAAGTTAAAAACATTTTCGAAATGTTATTTGTTTTATAAAACTGATTTTTATAAATATTAGAAGATTATAAAATGGAAACTTTTATAAAAACAAAAGTTAGATTTTCAAAAACTACACTTGGGACTATTTTTGCAAAAACTACACGTTAGGGGACTAAAACTGTCAAACCATCAAACCTGCGGACTAATTTAGAAGCTGTCCAATTTTAATAATAAAAAAGGGTAAAAACTTTACAAGGACATTTTTATAAATAATTATTTTGTATAATTAAAACTTATGTATAGTTACTTATATATATACTTTGTAATTTAAGTATAAATAAATATACTTGTAAATTAAAAGTGACTATATAACTTTACTAAAAATATTTAATTATAATTATTTTTGACAATATTATTTTCATAAAGGATTAACATTTATTAGACTCCGACTCGTCTTGACGATACAAATAACTACGTAAAATATGTTACGACACTCAAATGATTATCACCATACACAAAACATGTCACATGTCGAATACGAAACGAATCTAAAACATCGATGACAATGCATATATATAGGTCGCAAGTTGGGAGCTATTCATTTCACTGTTTGATTCACTACTCATTTACTACGCTACTAAGGTGAGTTCATAGTCCCACTTTTATTATGTTTTCAAATCCCGTGGGGAGATACACGCTATAAAACTGAACACAAGTATTTTTCTGTATGTTATCCTGATTGATATTGCCTAAGTTACCACACTGCCAAGAAGTCCCTCATATCATGAACCATTAATCACTTGCGAGTGAACGCGAATTTAGTGAATAGATCTATTGGAAGTGGACGCCCCATTTGATGTTAGCCTGAAATGGTAACCAAATGCACTATATTCGAATAAAAAGGATGTTTGGCAAACTCCTGTTACTACGAGGGCACTAACACCCACATCATGCGTGATGTGGGCTCATTATACATCTTTTAAGATGGCACCCGATGTTAAGGTTTGCGTGTCATGAGGCTTAGGGCAATATATCTATATATGTGTATTCTTACACTTCGATGCTATGCTTTTTAACTACTTTAGCTTGTGTTCAACTATTACTAATTAAACACTATGGACTCACTCAACCTTCGTGTTGACTCTTTTAGCATGTTTTATCTCAGGTAATTAAAAAAGCATTTCAAGCACGGAGGCGGGCTAGGGCTTACCTATTTGGGACCATATCCAAACATGTTATCATTAAATTTTCTCAAACATTTCTATGTATTGCCAACTATTGTGGAACCTTGTTCCAAGATTTTAGAACTTTTATTGAATGAATGATAACAAACTAATTTAAAACGTCTCTTTGAGTCGTTTTCTATAACTTGACAACGATCCGAAATGTAATACCCCAGTTAGACTTCCGCTGCTTCATTGCGATATTTTGGGGGTGTTACAAGATAGCTAATGCTCGGAATTCAATGCAGCCTCATAATAACTATACAATCATGAAAGGAGATGAAGTGCAAGGGTTGCCCGAATTGATCACATGACATTTAGTATAGAATTAAAAGTCGGTTAGATGAATTGCAAAGGTTGCGAAACGTTACAAGAATAATTAATGATTTAATCTAATTCATGCCTATATAAACCGGCCAAAATCACATTTAGTATGTACATTTGAAGATGATTCACACATCTTTTAGATCTTTGATTGTTGGTAGCGGTATGTAAATTCTCTTTTGCAATATTTTGGAGATGATTCACACATCTTTTAGATCTTTGTAATTAACTTGGTATTTTTTTAATTTAGTTATCATACGCAGGCACTTGGTCTTTTTTTTTCTTAATTTAGTTATCATACGCAGGTACCATGAATATCACACAAGATCATGCATGCTCACATAAATGGAACCAAAGATTGTGATACCAACTATTTTCTTTATTTCTTACATATTTAGGTGATTGTTATAGATAAACATATATATATATAGATATATGTATTATGTTAATGCATTTTCATATACAAGTAATTTATATGCATTTTCTATTGACGTAGCTCATATGTGCGAATTGATTCAAGAAAATGTGCACTAGCATGTATGAAAAGCAACATTTAAATGGTTAAATGATACTTTTTAGCGTGATCAGTTTATGTAAGTAGTTGCTTTCGAATGCTCTTTGAGAAATATTAGGATGAATTTATCGTGTGCAATTGAATTATTATTGAAAAGAAGAAGGTCCGCGCATCGCAAAGTGTTTTCTTTTTCTATATGTAGAATCATTAGTGAGAAACCAATATTTACGCCCATTAAATGAGTTTGCCATAATAGCAAAATACGACATATTAAAAAAATCACAACGAGTAATGAATAGAAAGGAAAAAATACATAATTTTGACTTAAAGCCGTTTGTAAATTATAATATCAAATAAAAAAGTTGAGTTTTAAACATAAGCAAAAGTTCAAACTTTTATCGAAAAACAAAATCGGTGCATTTAATGTGAAGTATATACAACATCGAGATGGAAGTGCAAGGCTTGCCGAAATTTATCACATGATATTTAGTAATTAGTATAGAATTAAAAGTCGGTTATGGAATGAGATGAAGTTGAAAAGGTTGCAAGAATAATTGATGATTTAACCTAATGCAATATATATAGATATATGTATTATGTTAATGCATTTTCATATACAAGTAATTTATGTGTGTTTTCTATTGATGTAGCTCACATGTGCGAATTGATTAAAGAAAATTTGCACGAGCATATATGTAAAGCAACATTTAAATGGTTAAATGATACTTTTTAGCATGATTAGTTTATGTAAGCATGCAACTTGAATAATGAATATAAAAGAAAAATTGCATAATTTTTGCTCAAACCCATTGTAAATTAAAAAAATTAAGTGTAAGACATAATAGTGGAGTCCAAAGGTTTTAGAAATTATTAATAGTGTGTTAATTAATATTCATTTAGTTAGCAATTTAGAATTGAGTTTATTGATAAAATTTATTAATATTAGTTTGACTTCAATGTTAATTTTCAATAAAATTAGTTGTACAATAAAATGAGAGTTGTCAAATTAGTTGTAACGATTTTTATACAGTTTATGTGGCATTATTATATATACATTATTACACAAACTTTAACTTGCAAACTTAATAAAGAAAATATTTAACGCACATTAAACTATGACCGATTAGATAGACCTCGTGTGCTTCATATTACCATGCAAAAACCATCTAATAGACAAGTATTGTATGGCTAAGTAATAGACCAAAAGAAATAAAGCCATTTTTTTTATCATGTAAATAAGTAATAGGCAAAAAAAAAAAAAAAAAAAAAAAAAAAAAAAAAAGTCATCACAACTCTAGTACAACTACTCTCAGATTGTTTTAATGTATTCTGGTGGTTTATCGTGTTCATGTAGGAAATCAATCTAAACATAACTCTAGTACAACTACTCTCAGTATTTGAAAATTCTAAGTCGAATATAGTTAGTCAGACTATATTCCACTGTCCCTAGGTTAAATATAGGTGACTAGTCTATATTTAGCCAAGGTTCGATAAAATTTTCAAATACCTAAACTAGGTATACTTTTGATATGTCCGTTGCTTTCGGGAAACTGTCCACTAAACAAAGGCGATGTCAAACCCTTAAGTTGCAAGTCCCGTCCATACAAGACTTGTAACGTATGTTTTCATATTCCATTGCATAGAAGGTAGTAAGGGTAGATACGTATGGAAAGGAAATTTTAAGTAGTTCTAAAATAGAACATACTTGGCCAGGATCACGAACTTTTAATAATGAAGGTTTCATAAGAAAACTTTGATGAATGTAGAGAAAGTTCAGCTTTTGTCGATGATGGATTAGTTTGTCCTTTAGAAATCTCATATTTCTTGTTTTGAAATCGATAGATTGTGACGGGTTTTTGATATCATAAGAAATGATATTGATGATGTGATGTAATAATTCTAGAGACCATTTGCACAAAACACAATGTCTCGGAAGTAGGTTAGACCATTGTGCAATTCACAATGTCTGGGAAGTAGGTTAGGTCATTGTGTGACTCAAAACATCTGAGAAATGATTAAGACTATTGTATCATACAATGTTTTGGAAAATGAATGAGACCATTGTATCTCACAATGTCTTGGAAAATGAATGAGACCATTGTATCTCACAATGTCTTGGAAAATGAATGAGACCATTGTATCTCACAATGTCTTGAAAAGTGAATGAGACCATTGTATCTCACAATGTCTTGAAAAATGAATGAGACCATTGTATCTCACAATGTCTTGGAAAATGAATGAGACCATTGCAATCAGTTACAATGTCTTGGACATATAATGTTGGAGTAGGAACATGATTGGGAGAGTGTGGCTGTGCCGAAATGCCTTAGAATAGGCATACACAGATATGTTTAGTCCATTGTTTAGATAAATGATTGAAAATAAACCGAGTTTATATATCAATATACTAATATGTTCATGTAGCATAAAATGCCTAGTGTGTATATATCAATATACTTATATGTGTTCATGTAGCATAAAATGCTTAGTGTGTATATATCAATATACTTATATGTGTTCATGTAGCATAAAATGCTTAGTGTGTATATATCAATATACTTATATGTGTTCATGTAGCATAAAATGCTTAGTGTGTATATATCAATATACTTATATGTGTTCATGTAGCATAAAATGCTTAGTGTGTATATATCAATATACTTATATGTGTTCATGTAGCATAAAATGCTTACGGGGAAATGCTCAAAAGAGGTATATATATGAATATACTAATATGTTTGTGTAGCATAACATACTTACTAAGTCCATAATCGTCTGGAGGATGGAAGACACGGAGAGCGGAAGGCTATAAAAATGGTTTTGCTTGTAGTTGTAGTTATAGTTTAGGTCTCAATTAGACCCGTTTCTCTATAACCATGGCTCTGGTACCAATCTGTAACACCCACAATTCATGGTTGCAGCGGAATTCAAACTGGGTGTTACTCGACGGCACAATAGTCACAATGATAGAAAACGAACTCCAATTGAGTCGTTTTAAAAGATTTATCATTCAAATTATATAAATATCAGAGATTACAAAATGAGGTCCCAAATGGTTCCATGTTTACAATTTACATGAAATGAGTTTTGAATGATAATAAAATTTATAGCCCTCTTGAGTATCCGTGTCCTTCAGTGCCATCCTTGATCGTCATGAACCTGAAATACATGCTTGAGAGGTCAACACAAAGGTTGAGTGATATTCATAGAGTTTGTTTAATGTTTGAACACAATATGTTGGTAGTGTGAGCTATAGACTCACACCAATGTTTGGAAAACAAATATGGGCCACGTTGTTACACGCCCGGAACAGTTATTATCAAATACTAAGCTTATGACACCAAAACGTTAACGTGTACCAATATCAATCGGCGGAGTTATCCCGGTAGGTACTTTGCCGTCATACCTAATGTCTCAAATATTAATGCATTTGTTTGAACTTAGTCAATACAAATGGGATTCGTCAATCCCAATAGGCCTATTCACAATATTCGCGCTCACTTGCAAGTAACCCTCGCAAGTGATTAAATGGTTCATAATATGGGATCTCGGTTTGGCAAGGATGGTACTTAGTGATAATAAAACAATCAGGCAAGCATACAATTTAAAAACATTGTGCTCGGTTAAAAATAGCATGTATTCCCCCCAAGGGTTTGTAAAACAATGAAGTAATGTAAAGTGGGGCTATGAACTCACCTTAAGTAAGATAGCAAGTAATGAATGTAACGGTTGAATCGTGAAGGTTTCTACGAGCAACCTATAATTGAATGTCGCGACTTAGGACTTGAGTAATGAATATAATGTAGTGCCTATATATATATATATATATATATATATCTTGCATTTATAGTCCATGATGTGGTATGATTTATAATGTAAGTCTTTGAAAGAAAAGATTCATGAAACATGTATGTTTTGTATATCGTTTACTACCGTTCGGGCCGACATAATTCAGAAGTCATGTTAGTAAGCGTTCGAGGAGCCAGGACACTTTAACTCGTAAATCCACAACTCAACTCGACGGCTTACATAATGAACTCCTCACATGAGGCTCCCTACTATTGTAGTAGTTGATGAAATATATAGATATAAGTTTTGATCCGAAAAGTTACATGTCCGATACTTGAATAAACTTAGGAAAGTTTATTTGTACATGAAGATTGTTATTAGGGGTAGTTTCATAAGTCTTGTATGGTCATTTCCTCTTTGTAATATCTCATGGTTCCTTTAGATGAAGTAGATCCAAATTGTATGTTCAAGTTATCGCCAACTTCTCTAGTTCATGTATTTGCCTTGGTAAGCTTGTATGGTCATTTCGTTATGGCCTAGCCATGACCTTTGGTCATTGTTCCATGGTCTTGAGACTCAACCTTGGCTCTAGCCATGGTTGTGGTCTTGATTATAGGTCATAAGACCTCTTGTTCCTTTCAAAGTATAACCATAATCTTGTGACTTTCGCCTAAAAATGGGCTGTTTAGAATTTGAAGAATTTTATCACTCGGAAAGTGTTTTTAGGTCTCGAGCTTCTTTGTTCCTGAACGAAAACGGCGTTCCGGACAACTTTCGTGTTTTAACTTTTTGATGAATCGGAGCAGAAGTGGGACTTTCAAAACCCAAATTTGATCAGAATGGTATTTGGCAGTTTGCCGCAAAGTTTTGGTAACTTCAAATGGGCGTAACTTTTGACTCGTATACTCGTTTTAGGTGGTTCAAATTGCTATGGTTTCCTTGTTAAGTCCTCTACTGTAATATGTAATGATCCAACATCATATTTTTACCATTTTGATCAGGTCTTACCAAGAAAGTCACTAGTTTACTTGTTTTAGTAACTTATCTTGTCAATCAATAACAATAACTTGTTTTGCTCACTTTTATACATCATGGACATAACTACAAGACATAATATAGCAAGAATAACATGTAAATAACATGAACATGATTATTTAACAAGAATCAAGTTAGGGTTTGGCTCACAACTTTTGGCTTTCAAAGATGAAAGGAAGTTAACATGTAAGGATAGGACTTTGATAGACTTGCTTCAACCCACTTCACTTCATGCAATCTTTCTACTCTTGTAATCTTGAAAGAGAGATGATGAAAATTGAGGTGACTTGAGTGGATTCAAACTCAAGAGAAATCACCAAAGTTTCTAAGGATTTGAAGTAGTTTTGATGAATCAAAACTAAACTAGGGTTTATGTATGGATATTGCACTTGATTTCTTGGATGGAACTTGAAGTAAATGAGCTAAGGATGAGATGATGGTGTGTTTTTATGTGTGTGGGTCGTTGGAATGGCCAAGGAGGGTAAGGAGAGGCATTTATATGCAAATGAGGAGGTTACATTGTTGACTAGTCAACACTTGGAGGCCAAGTTGAACACATGTTCACATCTTAAGGCTCCTAGCATGAGATTAAGACACACAAGGCTGAATTCCCCCCCCTAGGTAGGTTCCTAAACTTGGGGGACAAGGTGTGGACTTTGCTTGGTATTATCCTAAGTATTAGGAAGAGTTTTAACTCCGGGAAATGACAACCGTAAATGATTAGGCCTCAAAACGTAAAACCGGGTGTCGTAAAATTATGGAACTTTAAAGTATTGTTAGACATGTCCATATGTCCCATAATAAAATATAAAATGAGTGGTAGGTTCCATTTGGGTGGTAAAACCCTGTTAAAAACTGGAAACACGGGTCTAAAACGCGTAATACGTAAAACGTACGAATATTGCGTAAAATTGAGAAAAGTAAAATGTTACTTTTATAATGTGATAAAAATGATTTAAAATGACTTATAATGTCTAGACTGGGCTCAGTCTAGTGTCGGTTGGTATTAAATGTCTTTTAGACATCAAACCGTAAGCCTAAAAATCAAGGAATGACTTATAACATCAAGGGATGATTTTTGGTCAATGGAGGAGGGAAAAATATGTTGACTTTTTCTAATAAGTTGAAAACTCAAATCGTCTTAGAAAAACGTTTTGTGGTCTAACGGTTAATCGCCCATACGGTTAAGCGTGCTTATGCGAGAGTAGTACAGGCTTGGGTGACCTGCCGGGAAGTCTTTGGTCATATTTTTCTCAGTCACGATTAATTCTCAAATAAATCATGAGTGTGTCAAACATTTTTCTGATGCGGGGTCACTTAACGCGGTCGAGTTTCGTTGTACGTAGAATTTCTGAATGACGTTTTACCCTAAAACGTGTAATTCCTTAATAACTTTCATGAAAATGATCTGACGAATGTCAAACATTTAATTTGCCATGGAAATGATTTATCACTCAAGAATATCAAATAAAAATCAACTTTCGGGAAAGTTTCGGGAAAAATGAATAGTAAAAGTGAATAGTGAAATTTTCCGGGAATGGTAATTAACCTGAAATTGCGAATTGTTACAGTCTCTACCCCTTACGGGGAACTTCGTCCCGAAGTTCTTTGTGTGTCATATGTTGGAGTGGTGTCGATAAAGATGTGTGGTTACTTATGAGGACCAAAGTCTGGAATTACTAGTAATGTAGTTTGATTTGTCTAAGAATATGGTGTGTCAATAGAGATTGATAACATGGTTGAATTTCAGTAGAGATCCATATAATAGTCGAATATCAAAGAAAATTGATATAGCAGTCGATTATTAATAGAAATTGATATAGTAGTTGTACAGAAATTTGATATAGTTAAATATCAAAATGGAAATTGATATAGTTGTCAAGTATCAATAGCAATTGATATAACAGTTGAACAAAAATAGCAATTTACATAGGAATCCAATAAATGGAAATTGATATAGTAGTGGAATATCAATGGAAATTGGGATAGTAGTTGCAATCATAGCATAGTAGGTAATCGGTTGTTGTACCTAGTGTTTATGTCATGGTTTGAAGCGATATCGGTGAAAAGATAGGATTTCTTGTGGCGAATATAATGTTGGTATCATGCCATACCCGAGCAATGTAATGTAGGTATTATGCCATACCTGAGCAATGTAATGTAGGTATCAAGCCATACCCGAGCAATGTAATGTAGGTATTATGCCATACCCGAGCAATGTAATGTAGGTTGACTTCATACTTATGTTATTTTGGATACAAATAAGCCCACTTGTTTATAATTCTTTATTTACATAGAGAGGCATCCCAAACAATGTAAATAGAGGAATATAAACTTATGGTTCGGTGATTTACAATTTCTTTATTTAAATGAAAAGGCATCCCAATCCATTCAAATAATTACAAATCATCCTACTTAAGAATTCCCAACCCAACATTCATACTTAGCCGGTGAGTTACAAGGTAGTGTATTACGAGATGACACTGGTGTAGCAAAAGTACAAGATGAATATTCAATCTTGTAAAGCTGATAAGGGTGCTTGTGGTGTAACTAAGGATGATTTGAGCTTTAAAAGTGCATCAAGATCTGTTAATGAGCTTGTGTTTGTAACGGTTGTGAAGATAATGATGTGATATGTTGAAGAACAAAAGTGTGTAGTGTATGCTTAACATTAATACTCTTAGGTATAGATGTTGAGTTTGCTTTAAAAATCTTAAGAGATTTTAAAGGTTTATGATGGAATGGTATCCTTAGGACCTAAACAGGATAGTACTTCTACAGGATGAAGAGAAGATTTGATAACTATTCCAAGATAGTAGTTCGGATTATCTCATAAATGAAAATTTTCAAGAATGAAATTAGGTAGTACAAATAAGGTGTTAAAATCTTGTTGAGTGGTAAGACACTATCGTGTCTCTAGATTGTTTTAATGTATTCTGGTGGTTTATCGTGTTCATGTAGGAAATCAATCTAAACATAACTCTAGTACAACTACTCTCAGTATTTGAAAATTCTAAGTCGAATATAGTTAGTCAGACTATATTCCACTGTCCCTAGGTTAAATATAGGTGACTAGTCTATATTTAGCCAAGGTTCGATAAAATTTTCAAATACCTAAACTAGGTATACTTTTGATATGTCCGTTGCTTTCGGGAAACTGTCCACTAAACAAAGGCGATGTCAAACCCTTAAGTTGCAAGTCCCGTCCATACAAGACTTGTAACGTATGTTTTCATATTCCATTGCATAGAAGGTAGTAAGGGTAGATACGTATGGAAAGGAAATTTTAAGTAGTTCTAAAATAGAACATACTTGGCCAGGATCACGAACTTTTAATAATGAAGGTTTCATAAGAAAACTTTGATGAATGTAGAGAAAGTTCAGCTTTTGTCGATGATGGATTAGTTTGTCCTTTAGAAATCTCATATTTCTTGTTTTGAAATCGATAGATTGTGACGGGTTTTTGATATCATAAGAAATGATATTGATGATGTGATGTAATAATTCTAGAGACCATTTGCACAAAACACAATGTCTCGGAAGTAGGTTAGACCATTGTGCAATTCACAATGTCTGGGAAGTAGGTTAGGTCATTGTGTGACTCAAAACATCTGAGAAATGATTAAGACTATTGTATCATACAATGTTTTGGAAAATGAATGAGACCATTGTATCTCACAATGTCTTGGAAAATGAATGAGACCATTGTATCTCACAATGTCTTGGAAAATGAATGAGACCATTGTATCTCACAATGTCTTGAAAAGTGAATGAGACCATTGTATCTCACAATGTCTTGAAAAATGAATGAGACCATTGTATCTCACAATGTCTTGGAAAATGAATGAGACCATTGCAATCAGTTACAATGTCTTGGACATATAATGTTGGAGTAGGAACATGATTGGGAGAGTGTGGCTGTGCCGAAATGCCTTAGAATAGGCATACACAGATATGTTTAGTCCATTGTTTAGATAAATGATTGAAAATAAACCGAGTTTATATATCAATATACTAATATGTTCATGTAGCATAAAATGCCTAGTGTGTATATATCAATATACTTATATGTGTTCATGTAGCATAAAATGCTTAGTGTGTATATATCAATATACTTATATGTGTTCATGTAGCATAAAATGCTTAGTGTGTATATATCAATATACTTATATGTGTTCATGTAGCATAAAATGCTTAGTGTGTATATATCAATATACTTATATGTGTTCATGTAGCATAAAATGCTTAGTGTGTATATATCAATATACTTATATGTGTTCATGTAGCATAAAATGCTTACGGGGAAATGCTCAAAAGAGGTATATATATGAATATACTAATATGTTTGTGTAGCATAACATACTTACTAAGTCCATAATCGTCTGGAGGATGGAAGACACGGAGAGCGGAAGGCTATAAAAATGGTTTTGCTTGTAGTTGTAGTTATAGTTTAGGTCTCAATTAGACCCGTTTCTCTATAACCATGGCTCTGGTACCAATCTGTAACACCCACAATTCATGGTTGCAGCGGAATTCAAACTGGGTGTTACTCGACGGCACAATAGTCACAATGATAGAAAACGAACTCCAATTGAGTCGTTTTAAAAGATTTATCATTCAAATTATATAAATATCAGAGATTACAAAATGAGGTCCCAAATGGTTCCATGTTTACAATTTACATGAAATGAGTTTTGAATGATAATAAAATTTATAGCCCTCTTGAGTATCCGTGTCCTTCAGTGCCATCCTTGATCGTCATGAACCTGAAATACATGCTTGAGAGGTCAACACAAAGGTTGAGTGATATTCATAGAGTTTGTTTAATGTTTGAACACAATATGTTGGTAGTGTGAGCTATAGACTCACACCAATGTTTGGAAAACAAATATGGGCCACGTTGTTACACGCCCGGAACAGTTATTATCAAATACTAAGCTTATGACACCAAAACGTTAACGTGTACCAATATCAATCGGCGGAGTTATCCCGGTAGGTACTTTGCCGTCATACCTAATGTCTCAAATATTAATGCATTTGTTTGAACTTAGTCAATACAAATGGGATTCGTCAATCCCAATAGGCCTATTCACAATATTCGCGCTCACTTGCAAGTAACCCTCGCAAGTGATTAAATGGTTCATAATATGGGATCTCGGTTTGGCAAGGATGGTACTTAGTGATAATAAAACAATCAGGCAAGCATACAATTTAAAAACATTGTGCTCGGTTAAAAATAGCATGTATTCCCCCCAAGGGTTTGTAAAACAATGAAGTAATGTAAAGTGGGGCTATGAACTCACCTTAAGTAAGATAGCAAGTAATGAATGTAACGGTTGAATCGTGAAGGTTTCTACGAGCAACCTATAATTGAATGTCGCGACTTAGGACTTGAGTAATGAATATAATGTAGTGCCTATATATATATATATATATATATATCTTGCATTTATAGTCCATGATGTGGTATGATTTATAATGTAAGTCTTTGAAAGAAAAGATTCATGAAACATGTATGTTTTGTATATCGTTTACTACCGTTCGGGCCGACATAATTCAGAAGTCATGTTAGTAAGCGTTCGAGGAGCCAGGACACTTTAACTCGTAAATCCACAACTCAACTCGACGGCTTACATAATGAACTCCTCACATGAGGCTCCCTACTATTGTAGTAGTTGATGAAATATATAGATATAAGTTTTGATCCGAAAAGTTACATGTCCGATACTTGAATAAACTTAGGAAAGTTTATTTGTACATGAAGATTGTTATTAGGGGTAGTTTCATAAGTCTTGTATGGTCATTTCCTCTTTGTAATATCTCATGGTTCCTTTAGATGAAGTAGATCCAAATTGTATGTTCAAGTTATCGCCAACTTCTCTAGTTCATGTATTTGCCTTGGTAAGCTTGTATGGTCATTTCGTTATGGCCTAGCCATGACCTTTGGTCATTGTTCCATGGTCTTGAGACTCAACCTTGGCTCTAGCCATGGTTGTGGTCTTGATTATAGGTCATAAGACCTCTTGTTCCTTTCAAAGTATAACCATAATCTTGTGACTTTCGCCTAAAAATGGGCTGTTTAGAATTTGAAGAATTTTATCACTCGGAAAGTGTTTTTAGGTCTCGAGCTTCTTTGTTCCTGAACGAAAACGGCGTTCCGGACAACTTTCGTGTTTTAACTTTTTGATGAATCGGAGCAGAAGTGGGACTTTCAAAACCCAAATTTGATCAGAATGGTATTTGGCAGTTTGCCGCAAAGTTTTGGTAACTTCAAATGGGCGTAACTTTTGACTCGTATACTCGTTTTAGGTGGTTCAAATTGCTATGGTTTCCTTGTTAAGTCCTCTACTGTAATATGTAATGATCCAACATCATATTTTTACCATTTTGATCAGGTCTTACCAAGAAAGTCACTAGTTTACTTGTTTTAGTAACTTATCTTGTCAATCAATAACAATAACTTGTTTTGCTCACTTTTATACATCATGGACATAACTACAAGACATAATATAGCAAGAATAACATGTAAATAACATGAACATGATTATTTAACAAGAATCAAGTTAGGGTTTGGCTCACAACTTTTGGCTTTCAAAGATGAAAGGAAGTTAACATGTAAGGATAGGACTTTGATAGACTTGCTTCAACCCACTTCACTTCATGCAATCTTTCTACTCTTGTAATCTTGAAAGAGAGATGATGAAAATTGAGGTGACTTGAGTGGATTCAAACTCAAGAGAAATCACCAAAGTTTCTAAGGATTTGAAGTAGTTTTGATGAATCAAAACTAAACTAGGGTTTATGTATGGATATTGCACTTGATTTCTTGGATGGAACTTGAAGTAAATGAGCTAAGGATGAGATGATGGTGTGTTTTTATGTGTGTGGGTCGTTGGAATGGCCAAGGAGGGTAAGGAGAGGCATTTATATGCAAATGAGGAGGTTACATTGTTGACTAGTCAACACTTGGAGGCCAAGTTGAACACATGTTCACATCTTAAGGCTCCTAGCATGAGATTAAGACACACAAGGCTGAATTCCCCCCCCTAGGTAGGTTCCTAAACTTGGGGGACAAGGTGTGGACTTTGCTTGGTATTATCCTAAGTATTAGGAAGAGTTTTAACTCCGGGAAATGACAACCGTAAATGATTAGGCCTCAAAACGTAAAACCGGGTGTCGTAAAATTATGGAACTTTAAAGTATTGTTAGACATGTCCATATGTCCCATAATAAAATATAAAATGAGTGGTAGGTTCCATTTGGGTGGTAAAACCCTGTTAAAAACTGGAAACACGGGTCTAAAACGCGTAATACGTAAAACGTACGAATATTGCGTAAAATTGAGAAAAGTAAAATGTTACTTTTATAATGTGATAAAAATGATTTAAAATGACTTATAATGTCTAGACTGGGCTCAGTCTAGTGTCGGTTGGTATTAAATGTCTTTTAGACATCAAACCGTAAGCCTAAAAATCAAGGAATGACTTATAACATCAAGGGATGATTTTTGGTCAATGGAGGAGGGAAAAATATGTTGACTTTTTCTAATAAGTTGAAAACTCAAATCGTCTTAGAAAAACGTTTTGTGGTCTAACGGTTAATCGCCCATACGGTTAAGCGTGCTTATGCGAGAGTAGTACAGGCTTGGGTGACCTGCCGGGAAGTCTTTGGTCATATTTTTCTCAGTCACGATTAATTCTCAAATAAATCATGAGTGTGTCAAACATTTTTCTGATGCGGGGTCACTTAACGCGGTCGAGTTTCGTTGTACGTAGAATTTCTGAATGACGTTTTACCCTAAAACGTGTAATTCCTTAATAACTTTCATGAAAATGATCTGACGAATGTCAAACATTTAATTTGCCATGGAAATGATTTATCACTCAAGAATATCAAATAAAAATCAACTTTCGGGAAAGTTTCGGGAAAAATGAATAGTAAAAGTGAATAGTGAAATTTTCCGGGAATGGTAATTAACCTGAAATTGCGAATTGTTACAGTCTCTACCCCTTACGGGGAACTTCGTCCCGAAGTTCTTTGTGTGTCATATGTTGGAGTGGTGTCGATAAAGATGTGTGGTTACTTATGAGGACCAAAGTCTGGAATTACTAGTAATGTAGTTTGATTTGTCTAAGAATATGGTGTGTCAATAGAGATTGATAACATGGTTGAATTTCAGTAGAGATCCATATAATAGTCGAATATCAAAGAAAATTGATATAGCAGTCGATTATTAATAGAAATTGATATAGTAGTTGTACAGAAATTTGATATAGTTAAATATCAAAATGGAAATTGATATAGTTGTCAAGTATCAATAGCAATTGATATAACAGTTGAACAAAAATAGCAATTTACATAGGAATCCAATAAATGGAAATTGATATAGTAGTGGAATATCAATGGAAATTGGGATAGTAGTTGCAATCATAGCATAGTAGGTAATCGGTTGTTGTACCTAGTGTTTATGTCATGGTTTGAAGCGATATCGGTGAAAAGATAGGATTTCTTGTGGCGAATATAATGTTGGTATCATGCCATACCCGAGCAATGTAATGTAGGTATTATGCCATACCTGAGCAATGTAATGTAGGTATCAAGCCATACCCGAGCAATGTAATGTAGGTATTATGCCATACCCGAGCAATGTAATGTAGGTTGACTTCATACTTATGTTATTTTGGATACAAATAAGCCCACTTGTTTATAATTCTTTATTTACATAGAGAGGCATCCCAAACAATGTAAATAGAGGAATATAAACTTATGGTTCGGTGATTTACAATTTCTTTATTTAAATGAAAAGGCATCCCAATCCATTCAAATAATTACAAATCATCCTACTTAAGAATTCCCAACCCAACATTCATACTTAGCCGGTGAGTTACAAGGTAGTGTATTACGAGATGACACTGGTGTAGCAAAAGTACAAGATGAATATTCAATCTTGTAAAGCTGATAAGGGTGCTTGTGGTGTAACTAAGGATGATTTGAGCTTTAAAAGTGCATCAAGATCTGTTAATGAGCTTGTGTTTGTAACGGTTGTGAAGATAATGATGTGATATGTTGAAGAACAAAAGTGTGTAGTGTATGCTTAACATTAATACTCTTAGGTATAGATGTTGAGTTTGCTTTAAAAATCTTAAGAGATTTTAAAGGTTTATGATGGAATGGTATCCTTAGGACCTAAACAGGATAGTACTTCTACAGGATGAAGAGAAGATTTGATAACTATTCCAAGATAGTAGTTCGGATTATCTCATAAATGAAAATTTTCAAGAATGAAATTAGGTAGTACAAATAAGGTGTTAAAATCTTGTTGAGTGGTAAGACACTATCGTGTCTCTAGATTGTTTTAATGTATTCTGGTGGTTTATCGTGTTCATGTAGGAAATCAATCTAAACATAACTCTAGTACAACTACTCTCAGTATTTGAAAATTCTAAGTCGAATATAGTTAGTCAGACTATATTCCACTGTCCCTAGGTTAAATATAGGTGACTAGTCTATATTTAGCCAAGGTTCGATAAAATTTTCAAATACCTAAACTAGGTATACTTTTGATATGTCCGTTGCTTTCGGGAAACTGTCCACTAAACAAAGGCGATGTCAAACCCTTAAGTTGCAAGTCCCGTCCATACAAGACTTGTAACGTATGTTTTCATATTCCATTGCATAGAAGGTAGTAAGGGTAGATACGTATGGAAAGGAAATTTTAAGTAGTTCTAAAATAGAACATACTTGGCCAGGATCACGAACTTTTAATAATGAAGGTTTCATAAGAAAACTTTGATGAATGTAGAGAAAGTTCAGCTTTTGTCGATGATGGATTAGTTTGTCCTTTAGAAATCTCATATTTCTTGTTTTGAAATCGATAGATTGTGACGGGTTTTTGATATCATAAGAAATGATATTGATGATGTGATGTAATAATTCTAGAGACCATTTGCACAAAACACAATGTCTCGGAAGTAGGTTAGACCATTGTGCAATTCACAATGTCTGGGAAGTAGGTTAGGTCATTGTGTGACTCAAAACATCTGAGAAATGATTAAGACTATTGTATCATACAATGTTTTGGAAAATGAATGAGACCATTGTATCTCACAATGTCTTGGAAAATGAATGAGACCATTGTATCTCACAATGTCTTGGAAAATGAATGAGACCATTGTATCTCACAATGTCTTGAAAAGTGAATGAGACCATTGTATCTCACAATGTCTTGAAAAATGAATGAGACCATTGTATCTCACAATGTCTTGGAAAATGAATGAGACCATTGCAATCAGTTACAATGTCTTGGACATATAATGTTGGAGTAGGAACATGATTGGGAGAGTGTGGCTGTGCCGAAATGCCTTAGAATAGGCATACACAGATATGTTTAGTCCATTGTTTAGATAAATGATTGAAAATAAACCGAGTTTATATATCAATATACTAATATGTTCATGTAGCATAAAATGCCTAGTGTGTATATATCAATATACTTATATGTGTTCATGTAGCATAAAATGCTTAGTGTGTATATATCAATATACTTATATGTGTTCATGTAGCATAAAATGCTTAGTGTGTATATATCAATATACTTATATGTGTTCATGTAGCATAAAATGCTTAGTGTGTATATATCAATATACTTATATGTGTTCATGTAGCATAAAATGCTTAGTGTGTATATATCAATATACTTATATGTGTTCATGTAGCATAAAATGCTTACGGGGAAATGCTCAAAAGAGGTATATATATGAATATACTAATATGTTTGTGTAGCATAACATACTTACTAAGTCCATAATCGTCTGGAGGATGGAAGACACGGAGAGCGGAAGGCTATAAAAATGGTTTTGCTTGTAGTTGTAGTTATAGTTTAGGTCTCAATTAGACCCGTTTCTCTATAACCATGGCTCTGGTACCAATCTGTAACACCCACAATTCATGGTTGCAGCGGAATTCAAACTGGGTGTTACTCGACGGCACAATAGTCACAATGATAGAAAACGAACTCCAATTGAGTCGTTTTAAAAGATTTATCATTCAAATTATATAAATATCAGAGATTACAAAATGAGGTCCCAAATGGTTCCATGTTTACAATTTACATGAAATGAGTTTTGAATGATAATAAAATTTATAGCCCTCTTGAGTATCCGTGTCCTTCAGTGCCATCCTTGATCGTCATGAACCTGAAATACATGCTTGAGAGGTCAACACAAAGGTTGAGTGATATTCATAGAGTTTGTTTAATGTTTGAACACAATATGTTGGTAGTGTGAGCTATAGACTCACACCAATGTTTGGAAAACAAATATGGGCCACGTTGTTACACGCCCGGAACAGTTATTATCAAATACTAAGCTTATGACACCAAAACGTTAACGTGTACCAATATCAATCGGCGGAGTTATCCCGGTAGGTACTTTGCCGTCATACCTAATGTCTCAAATATTAATGCATTTGTTTGAACTTAGTCAATACAAATGGGATTCGTCAATCCCAATAGGCCTATTCACAATATTCGCGCTCACTTGCAAGTAACCCTCGCAAGTGATTAAATGGTTCATAATATGGGATCTCGGTTTGGCAAGGATGGTACTTAGTGATAATAAAACAATCAGGCAAGCATACAATTTAAAAACATTGTGCTCGGTTAAAAATAGCATGTATTCCCCCCAAGGGTTTGTAAAACAATGAAGTAATGTAAAGTGGGGCTATGAACTCACCTTAAGTAAGATAGCAAGTAATGAATGTAACGGTTGAATCGTGAAGGTTTCTACGAGCAACCTATAATTGAATGTCGCGACTTAGGACTTGAGTAATGAATATAATGTAGTGCCTATATATATATATATATATATATCTTGCATTTATAGTCCATGATGTGGTATGATTTATAATGTAAGTCTTTGAAAGAAAAGATTCATGAAACATGTATGTTTTGTATATCGTTTACTACCGTTCGGGCCGACATAATTCAGAAGTCATGTTAGTAAGCGTTCGAGGAGCCAGGACACTTTAACTCGTAAATCCACAACTCAACTCGACGGCTTACATAATGAACTCCTCACATGAGGCTCCCTACTATTGTAGTAGTTGATGAAATATATAGATATAAGTTTTGATCCGAAAAGTTACATGTCCGATACTTGAATAAACTTAGGAAAGTTTATTTGTACATGAAGATTGTTATTAGGGGTAGTTTCATAAGTCTTGTATGGTCATTTCCTCTTTGTAATATCTCATGGTTCCTTTAGATGAAGTAGATCCAAATTGTATGTTCAAGTTATCGCCAACTTCTCTAGTTCATGTATTTGCCTTGGTAAGCTTGTATGGTCATTTCGTTATGGCCTAGCCATGACCTTTGGTCATTGTTCCATGGTCTTGAGACTCAACCTTGGCTCTAGCCATGGTTGTGGTCTTGATTATAGGTCATAAGACCTCTTGTTCCTTTCAAAGTATAACCATAATCTTGTGACTTTCGCCTAAAAATGGGCTGTTTAGAATTTGAAGAATTTTATCACTCGGAAAGTGTTTTTAGGTCTCGAGCTTCTTTGTTCCTGAACGAAAACGGCGTTCCGGACAACTTTCGTGTTTTAACTTTTTGATGAATCGGAGCAGAAGTGGGACTTTCAAAACCCAAATTTGATCAGAATGGTATTTGGCAGTTTGCCGCAAAGTTTTGGTAACTTCAAATGGGCGTAACTTTTGACTCGTATACTCGTTTTAGGTGGTTCAAATTGCTATGGTTTCCTTGTTAAGTCCTCTACTGTAATATGTAATGATCCAACATCATATTTTTACCATTTTGATCAGGTCTTACCAAGAAAGTCACTAGTTTACTTGTTTTAGTAACTTATCTTGTCAATCAATAACAATAACTTGTTTTGCTCACTTTTATACATCATGGACATAACTACAAGACATAATATAGCAAGAATAACATGTAAATAACATGAACATGATTATTTAACAAGAATCAAGTTAGGGTTTGGCTCACAACTTTTGGCTTTCAAAGATGAAAGGAAGTTAACATGTAAGGATAGGACTTTGATAGACTTGCTTCAACCCACTTCACTTCATGCAATCTTTCTACTCTTGTAATCTTGAAAGAGAGATGATGAAAATTGAGGTGACTTGAGTGGATTCAAACTCAAGAGAAATCACCAAAGTTTCTAAGGATTTGAAGTAGTTTTGATGAATCAAAACTAAACTAGGGTTTATGTATGGATATTGCACTTGATTTCTTGGATGGAACTTGAAGTAAATGAGCTAAGGATGAGATGATGGTGTGTTTTTATGTGTGTGGGTCGTTGGAATGGCCAAGGAGGGTAAGGAGAGGCATTTATATGCAAATGAGGAGGTTACATTGTTGACTAGTCAACACTTGGAGGCCAAGTTGAACACATGTTCACATCTTAAGGCTCCTAGCATGAGATTAAGACACACAAGGCTGAATTCCCCCCCCCCCCTAGGTAGGTTCCTAAACTTGGGGGACAAGGTGTGGACTTTGCTTGGTATTATCCTAAGTATTAGGAAGAGTTTTAACTCCGGGAAATGACAACCGTAAATGATTAGGCCTCAAAACGTAAAACCGGGTGTCGTAAAATTATGGAACTTTAAAGTATTGTTAGACATGTCCATATGTCCCATAATAAAATATAAAATGAGTGGTAGGTTCCATTTGGGTGGTAAAACCCTGTTAAAAACTGGAAACACGGGTCTAAAACGCGTAATACGTAAAACGTACGAATATTGCGTAAAATTGAGAAAAGTAAAATGTTACTTTTCTAATGTGATAAAAATGATTTAAAATGACTTATAATGTCTAGACTGGGCTCAGTCTAGTGTCGGTTGGTATTAAATGTCTTTTAGACATCAAACCGTAAGCCTAAAAATCAAGGAATGACTTATAACATCAAGGGATGATTTTTGGTCAATGGAGGAGGGAAAAATATGTTGACTTTTTCTAATAAGTTGAAAACTCAAATCGTCTTAGAAAAACGTTTTGTGGTCTAACGGTTAATCGCCCATACGGTTAAGCGTGCTTATGCGAGAGTAGTACAGGCTTGGGTGACCTGCCGGGAAGTCTTTGGTCATATTTTTCTCAGTCACGATTAATTCTCAAATAAATCATGAGTGTGTCAAACATTTTTCTGATGCGGGGTCACTTAACGCGGTCGAGTTTCGTTGTACGTAGAATTTCTGAATGACGTTTTACCCTAAAACGTGTAATTCCTTAATAACTTTCATGAAAATGATCTGACGAATGTCAAACATTTAATTTGCCATGGAAATGATTTATCACTCAAGAATATCAAATAAAAATCAACTTTCGGGAAAGTTTCGGGAAAAATGAATAGTAAAAGTGAATAGTGAAATTTTCCGGGAATGGTAATTAACCTGAAATTGCGAATTGTTACAAACAATTCATGGTGTTCAAGCGAGTCAGATTTCAGTGACCTTGGCTATACCATGAATACAAATGGTCCCAAAATGGCTCAACGAAGATGCATTCGGCTCAACACGGGTTGCCATTTCTATAACCTCAGTACTGGCTCTAGAATTTAGTTGATTCTCACATCTATAGCACCCATTTCCAAGAATCTCACATCCTCAAAGCACCGTATGGAATTCAATACGTCAATTTAATGGATGAAATTGTGTAGCTCGTAAGTTCTTTAGATTGTCATTACACTCATGTTCTATCGTATAGTTTCAAGCTGGTGAGGTCTAAGTGAATACACTTAACTTTGATAATGCTTTTGTATGTGACTTCTCATATGTTGGCTTAATGATTAACCCTTGAATCATGTTATGGTTTATTACTAATCCCCTAATATTTGCTCCTAATTATGTTACTTCTATGATACCACATTGGAACCAATTGGTTCTTAACTTGACACTCAGAATGAGAAATGTGTTAACAGAGATGGATAACATGTTGTTCCTTGCATTTCATGCCTATTTCTTGAAGGCTGATTGATTTTATTACAATTTTAGAGTCATGGTTCAAGATGTTTTATGCATTAAATATACAAATTTGGCATCTTTTTGACCTGTTTGAACACAGGTTGACCCATTCACCAGTAGATTAAGAATCATATGTAATTGTTCTTAAAACAGATGCATTAATGTTTAAAAGGCAACTATAGACGTTCTCCGCTCGCGGGAAGTTGATTTCATTGCACCCTTCTCAACCATCTAGATGGAAATCGGTGTATAAAGCAAATAAATGAACTAGCCGAATATAATAAAAGACCACATGTCTTAGCCTGATGCATCAACTCGCTAGATGAGACGGTCTACTCGGGCGAAAGATGGATAACAATGTTAAGGTAACTACTAATAGATATAAAATACAAATTTTCCAAAATAATGAAATATGCCATGTTCACTTTGATATTGCATTTTATTATGATATCTATCAACTCACCAACATTCAGACTCATGCCAATTGGGAACTTTGCAGTTACTTGATTCCACTCTATGGAATGTAAGGCAAGTTAAGAATATTTGTGCCCTTGAATGATAACATGTGATTCTAATAATGTCTCTATGGAGTATGTAGTATTAGTTTCTTCTCAAAACAAGTGATGACAGGAACGAGTTCTTAACCGATTAATGGTTTTTTAAAAAGTTATTTACCATTGTGTGGAATGTTTGAAAATATTAGCCACTCTATGAGTCTATGGTGTTTGTTTGCAATTTTAAAACCAATCATCTATTGTTTAATGTTTTTGCTAAAAGACATATCTTATCAAACGAAAAACATGAAAAGCTAGACCTCGACACTTCATTTGTTGTGAATTTAATTATTTACCTATAAAAATCTTCATCAAAGACACGAGTAGAATTATATTATATGTATTGATTTTTTATGTTGAATTGTTACTTATGATTAACATGTGGTTGGGTTTTAGTTAGAGTAATAAAATTTGAAGTGGGTAATTAATTTGTATATGAATTAGCCTTGACATCAATAAACATGTGAGTAGATGAATTTCGAGATGAAAATGAGGTCGATGAACCTATTTTTTTGTTAAATAATTTTTTATTTGTGCAAATATTTTATCATTCACATCTGTTTAGAGGGCAATGTTAACAAAATTCGTTGTGTGGTCAAACATCTAAAGGTACATAAATCAAAGAGTCAAAGATTAGCATACCTTAAATTCATTAACAGACAAAGGTATACAAAGGTTTATTTAACACAATTTACTCATTATATTTCATATAGTAAAAAGGTATATACAAAGGTTCTGGTATAGACATATAACACCAAATCAAGTATCTTGGAAGTAAATTGTATTGACATTTTGTGTAAGAATATAAAGGATTATTATCCAGCACTTTATAACTTCCTATTCAAAGCGGTACAATGGTTTTTGTATGTTAATACTTGATACTTCTTTATCTTTCAATATTATTAAAGATGAGCTATCAGAGTTGGGGTTCTCATGATTAATGTATTGTAATAATTACTATTGTCCCATTCTTTTACAACATTTTTCTAAATATACAAATATATGTTAAATGATGCGACTTGGTTGTTAAGATCCCGATGTTAGGATCTTTAACTTTACGACTACAAAGCAAAACAATCCCGATCCTATATGCGATCTTTGCAAGATATGATTTTAATAGGATTCTGACATTTACCATGGGTTCTTAAGATCCTGATACAATACGATTCGATATTAGTTAATATAGAACTTGATTTAGATTGAGAACTGCGTGCGCATATTTTTTTACGTTTTCAAATATATGTCTATAAATAATCATCAAAGATTTCAGAATAGTCAAATTTATGAATATTAAAACTTATAAGTTTACACTGAACCGAACAAACATCGTTTAGACATTAAAACTATAAAACTACTTTCTAATTTGAACATTTAAATTCATAATATCCGCCGTTAATATATAATTGAAGTTTTTATATCAAAACCCCGTGCGTGCACGAGTATTATAACTAGTAAGTATAAATATGAATATGAATGATGCGAAAAATATATGAATATGAATAAACTTTAACCTAGAGGGTGGTTATCAACACAGGTGGTTTCAGTCTAATCAGGTAGAGGCTAAGAAACCACACTTGAACTCGACCCTATTAAGAGCTCTGTTTGGTCGAGTTCGAGTCTGGTTGGGAGTTAATTCAGGTCGGATATGTTCAGGTTCGGGTCAACTAGAAAATGAGTAATAAGATAAATAATTGTCTAATACGCTCAAGAGTTGAGATCCATGAAGAACTCATACATGCCATAGAACCTATCAACCAATCATAGCCACCCATTTATATTTTTCACATTTTTTTTCAAAACAACATATCTTGCAAACGGTAAATCTTCAAGCTACAAAAAAATACCATCGCGACGAGAATTAAATCATCTTTCTATAGATATGCATTGTTATATACTTTCGACGAACTTTTTTTTTTTTTTTTTTTTTTTTTTTTTTTTTTTTTTTTTTTAATTTTCACCCAGAAAAATCATATATGATTCATAAAAATCACATATGATTTGATTTTTACAAATCATATATGATTCTTTCGTAAAAATCATATATGATTTTTTTTAACGAATCACGTATGATTTTTACAAATCATATATGATTTTTCTGGGCGGAAATTTTGAAAAAAAAAAGAAGTTCGTCGAAAAAAAAAGTTCGTCGAAAGTATATAACAGTGCATATCTATAGAAAGATAATTTAATTCTCGTCGCGATGGTATTTTTTTTTCGCGTAACGATTTACGGTTTGCGAGATATTTAATTTTTAAAAAAGGGTGAAAGTTTATTTTTTTATTTTGATAAAAAAAATTAGTGGCTGAAATTGCTTGATTGGTTCTACGGTAAAACTTGGTTCTACACGGATCTTTTGGCATATGGTCAATCAGATTAACCCAAACCTAAATTAATCAAACATATCTCACCCAATATCCGACCCTGATTAACATTCGAGTTTGCCACAATTAACCCGAATAACCCGATTCGGGTTGGTGTCGGGTCTGGTTTTTTTAACACCCCTGCCTTTAGTAGATCCGCATCCGAGTATCCGACCCTTTAGAAAGAAATGCACAAACACACCCTAAACATTCAAATCATTGATTCACCCACACAAAACAAACAGGGAACTGCAAAACCCTTGAAAGAACCGGCGGCGGTAAGACTGTTTTCTGATTCTTGTTTCTTATTTATTTATCTTTTTTATATTTGATAGGAATAGATATCTCATGTAAAACCCTTTTATAGTATTAAGAATTATGGATATGGAGGAACATCCTTCACTTGATACTGTGTTTAGCTGTGTTATACCTTACATACACGATGGCGATGACCGTAACTCTCTTTCTTTAGTTTCCCGTAAGTTGTTTGAACTCGATCGTATTACGCGTAAGCAAGTTACTGTCCATGTGCATTACCTCCGAAACCCGTCTCGTTTAAGCCTAAGATTCCCTAATATCGAGTCCTTAACAGTTATAGGGCTTTTGTTAGAAAGTTATTTTCCAAGGTATGGAATTACCCCATGGATTCGAGAATTAGTTGTTTCTTTCAAGCGCTTGAATGCACTTTGTATCTCTGATATGCATGTTGATGATTGGGATCTTGAGCTATTGGGGAGAACACGCGGTAAAGATTTAAGGGTCTTGAAGATTGAAGTTGGTTGTGGGAATGGTGTTAGTAATAGTGGGTTAGTGCACATTGCTAGGTATTGTAATCAATTGAGAACATTCTGTCTCAAAAATAATTATATTTTGGGATACAAGTTTGGGAATTGGTTACATGAATTGGCTTTGCATAACAAGGTTATTGAATCGTTACATTTTAGTACCGTCTTTGATCATATTGATGTGAATGATCTAACACTTCTTGCAAAAAACTGTAGTAAATCTTTAGTATCTTTGAAGATTACTCCATGTAGTAGTCTAAGTCAACTAGGAGAAGCCTTTAGACATGCTGTTAGGTTGGAAGATTTCGATGGCGCTTATTTTGATGAAGATGATGAGTATGTTGGTTTTAAGTTCCCTCCGAATATGCTTTGTTTAGGTATATGTGACTTGCCTGTAACTTCATGTCCGTTTGTACTCCCTCTTGTGAATCAGCTAAGGGAATTAGATCTTGAGTGTATGAAATTTGAACCTAATTGCCAGTGTTTATTGATTGAGAGATGTCCCAATTTGGAAGTTCTACATACCGAGGATATATGTGGAGACAGGGGATTGCAAGTTATTGGTCAGGTTTGCAAAAAATTGCGCAAACTTACCCATCTAGGGACGGTGACTCACATGGGACTGATTTCTCTTGCACAAGGATGTTGTAATTTGGAATACTTACATGTTACACTCACATCTATCACAAATGAAGCTCTGGAGTGTATAGGAACTCATTTGAAGAATTTAGGTGATTTGCATATGATTTTGGGTAAACAAGATGGTATAACAGATTTACCGTTGGACAATGGGGTTCGAGGTATGCTAAATGGTTGCAACAAACTCGAAAGGCTAGATATCCGCCTTTGTCCTGGAGGATTGACAGATATGGGTTTGGGGTACATTGGAAAGTATGGTCATAATCTGAAATATCTCCTTTTAGAGGATATAGGAGAATCTGATGCAGGACTTGTGGAATTGTCCAAGGGGTGCCCGAAACTGAGAAAACTGGAAATGGGGAGTTGTCCATTCAACAAGCAATCAATCGCTGCTTATGTGTTCAAGATACGTTCTTTAAGGTATTTGCGGGTTTTTTATGAATCCGGTGATTTGGTGAGCACTCGTCCAGATTTTGTAGTTTCTCCAACAATTTAAATCGCTTTTATCCAGATTTTTAATGTTGGAACTGGTATTCGTTATTTAACTTGTAATCCTTTGTTGTTTTGCTATTAATGTAGGTCTTTAGTACCTTCTGTTAAACAAGTGTGTGACTTTGCAAGTTTATGTTGTCTCATAATATCATGGCTGTGAAATCGCATCAATTGTTTTGCTATTAATGTAAGTCTTTAGTACCTTCTGTTAAACAAGTGTGTGACTTTGCAAGTTTTTGTTGTCTTAATATATTGTTGTTGTGAAATCGCATCAATTGCATGCTTTCTATCATCCGTTTAGCAGGAGTTAAAATTTTACGAGTTTTACAGACGTACTTACTGGCCATGGATACCAAATTACCAACACAACAGCAACTTTCTTGATTGCTTTTGGCTCATTTGTTTTTACTGCTATTAGATGGCAGCTAAAGATGAGTCATTTGTTGTACTGAACTACTTGTTCTGATCTATATATCTGCAGTTGTTTTTTTATAATGAGGATGAAGAAGAGAATGACTCAACATTGTAACAGTAATCACACCTAATTCTGTTCCCACTAGTTATTAGACCCTTAACCATCTCCATTCCGATTGAAAAACCAAAGGCACCCAGAATATGGTTCTTGAAGTGGCATTAATTACTTAATGTACGTTGAACCACTTGTAGATTTTCAAATTCTTTTCTTGTAGTATTTTCTCTGTTTCCATATCAGTTTGCAGCTTCTGTTTTTCTTTGGGCCAATTTGGAGTCTTTCCCTTCCTCTTGTGGTAAATGAATGTTATCACTCGTTTTGATTTGGAAGTAGCATTTTCAACCCGCCTACCCTAAAATGGGTCAATTTGGGTGACCTGCTAGCTATGAAACTATATTGGTAGCTTTGACAGTTTATTTAAAACTATGGGTTGATATGTTTTAATACCTCATGTTTTACATTAGATAGGGGATGGAAAAAAACTTCAGTATGGTATATAATATATGGACTGCACTTGGTCCCTTGAATAATTGTATTACTGAAGGAGATTTGTATTCAGCTAGACTAAATGATGCAGCTACAGTTGCTGACTATATGAAGGAGGGCATTTGAAAATGGCCTATAGAATGGTACTTAAAATATCCTATTCTTCACCAAATCCCTGTTCCAATACTAGAACCTGACAAAAGTGTGTAGTGGTTTGGCTAACAAAGAAGGGAGGTCAGTGAAGTTTACTGTGAAAACCGTTTAGAGGATGTTAGAATTGAAGCCAAAAAGTACCGTAGAGCTCATTGGTCTTCTTCTTTCAATGCTATTCTAGAAAAACTGCAAACTTGCAATAAGTTTATTACTCCGTAATATCACAGCAGTTATGGTATATGCTTGTGTATTAAACGCAAGACCTCTCATGAGCACTTGTTTTTTAAGCATGAACCTTTAGCAAACACTGGCCAGTAAGTACGTCTGTAAAAATGGTCTTGTTGAGGAAATGGGAACAATGACTTGCTCAAAAATTATGGAGAATATAAGAACTTCATTTGGCAAGAAAGGAATATTATAGTTTTTTCTGGGGGTTTAAGATTCAGATAGGTCCATTCTAAACATTCAATTGCAAATTGCATGTACTTGAAAGCTTTTTTTAAGTTGGTTTTAGTACCAAAAATTATACCTAGACATGTAATTTAATACACGAGACACAATTCAAAATTTCTAAAAGAGCAAACAATATTAATAATTAAAGGGCTAATGACTTGAAAATGTATTGAATTTGTTAATTTTTGTCGTTCTGAGTAGCATTTTTTTTTCTTATTAAAACACAAAACGGTCCTTAATTCTAAAATCCTTAACACCTACGGTACTTTTGACCAAACAAACGGTAAGTTTGACTTTTAAAAGCCCTAACATTAATTGCACATGAAGGTAGATTAGTCATTTAGCTCCCTATCACTTTCACATATTCTTGGGCCTACATTTTTTTTCATATCACATCACGTCACACCTAACATCTCTTATTTACCAAAAAAGGAGGCCAAAACACATATTAGTAACCTCGAACTTGATAAATTGGATTATCTAATACCTTGTCAATTTAAGGGTGTAAAGTAGTATCCCGAACTTGTCAAAATGAAATTTCTACTACTCTAGACTAAATTAACCTAAATTATTATTATATATATATATATATATTTTTTGGTCTAAAATTAATTTAGTAAATTCTATAGTAACATAATTGATCTATAACTAGAATTTGGTTAATTACATATATTATTTTCGATAATTTAGTTATTTTTCATTTTTTCAGTTAGTAAAATTATATTTGTTCAAAAACAATTAGTAAAATTATATAATATATTGTTTAGAATTTTGTTAAAAAATGATTTTGGTGGTCATCACTATGCCTGTTTAGTGATAGATTTGGTGATGTATCAAATGACGATGTGACACTGATGTAGTTTGTTGATCATTATTGCTGACCTAAGATCAGGTTGAGTCTTTTAAGATTGAGACTAAAAGAAACACACTCGAACTTAATTCTATTGTGCTTTTGGGTTAATCGATTTGAGTACATTTAAGTTCAGGTAAAATATAAGTTAATTGACCAATAGATTTTCTAGAGGGTGCAAAGTTACATTGATAAGTTATAGAAAGTATATAAAGAAAAACATAATTCTTATCATAGTTAATCAAGTTAACTTGGAATAGTTATGTAAACGAGACGATAAAACTCGCGAGCAATTTAAGATCGACTAGTAAACTGCTCGAAATTGATATCGATATAAACGATTTGAGCTCGAGTTCGAGCTCGAGCTATTCGAGTTCACTTTCGAGTCGAATTCGAGCTCGAAAATACTTAGCTCATGAGCCCTTATCGAGCTTCAGTTAAGTTACACTTTTACCTTTTTATGTTCATTTTAGTTATTTAATTGAGCTCAAGCTTAAGATGATAAGTGAAACTCGAGCTTGAGTTTTAGTATTCGAGTCAAGTTCAAACTTAACAGTACTCGGCTCAACTCGACTGTTTTACACCTCTATCCCGAACAAATTTACTAAAACGACTAACTCGACTGAAATAGTATTAAATCGGGTTTGAGCTTGTGTCATGTTCGGGTCGGGTCATAATTTTGACACCACTCCAAAATCTAAAAAGTAAAAACTTTTTTTTTTTTACCAAAAACATCCTTTTATTAACCTTTCTCAGATCATCACCTAAAAACCCTAACAGGGATTCCTAGTTCCGGGGGGTAAGACTTTCCCGACTTTTATTTGTTTTTTGGTCATAAATATATATCTTCTGTTCTATTAGAATTATGGATATGAAACCTTTTCACAAAAATAAAAATAAAAAAATTATGGATGTGGATGAACATCCTTTACTTGATACTGTTTTTAGCTGTGTTATGCCTTACATACACGACGGCGATGACCGTAACTCTCTTTCTTTAGTTTCTCGTAAGCTGTATGAACTCGATGGTATTACGCGTGAGCACGTAACTGTTCATGTGCATTACTCCCCAAGCACGTCTTGTCTAAGTCGTAGGTTCCCTAATATCGAAGCGCTAACACTTATTGGATTGATTTCTGGAGACGATTGTCCTTTGTATCATGTTACTCCATTGATTCGAGAATTAACTGTCTCTTTTAAGCGTTTCAATGCACTTTGTATCCATGATATGCATGTTGTTGATTCGGATCTTGAGCTATTGGGGAGAACCCGTGGTAAAGATTTAAGGGTCTTGAAGATTGAAGTTGGTCGTGGGAATGGTGTTAGTAATAGTGGGTTAGTGCACGTCTTTAAGTATTGTAATCAATTGAGAACATTCTCTTTCGAAGATTATTATCAAGAAGTAGATACATATGGAAATTGGTTACATGAATTGGCTTTGCATAACAAGGTTATTGAATCATTACAATTTCATATCAGCTATTATTGTTATGATTGGAAGGATCGTTACGATGGAAAAGATCTTGCACTTCTTGCAAAAAACTGTAGTAAATCTTTAGTATCTTTAAAGATTAGTCCATGTAGTCTAAGTCAACTTGGAGAAGCCTTTAGACATGTTGTTAACTTGGAAGATTCTGATGGGGTTTGTTTTGATGCAGATGATGAGTTTGTTGGTTTCAAATTCCCCCCGGATATGCGTTGTTTAGGTATACGTAACTTGCCTGTAACTTCATATCCGCTTGTTCTGCCTATTGTGAATCAGCTAAGGGAATTGAATCTTCAATCTATGTATCCGTTTGAAAGTAAGTGCCAGTGTTTCTTGATTGAGAAATGTCCCAATTTGGAAGTTCTATATACCGAGGATGTATGTGGAGACGGGGGATTGCAAGTCATTGGCCAATTTTGCAAGAAATTGCGGGAACTTACTCATCTAGGGTGGGTGACTCACACGGGACTGATTTCTCTCGCACAAGGGTGTTGTAATTTGGAATACTTGGATGTTAAACTCAGATATATTACAAATGAAGCTCTGGAGTGTATAGGAACTCAGTTGAAGAATCTGTGCGATTTCTATATGAGATTGGGTAAAAAAAGTGATAAAACAGATTTACCGCTGGACAATGGGATCCGAGCTATGCTAAATGGTTGCAGCAAACTGGAAAGCCTAGATATTCGCGTTTGTAATGGAGGATTGACAGATATGGGTTTGGGGTACATTGGAAAGTATGGTCATAATTTGAAATATCTCTTTCTAGAGAATATAGGAGAATCTCATGCAGGACTTGTGGAATTATCCAAGGGGTGCCCGAAACTGAGGAAACTGGAAATACAGAGTTGTCCATTCAATGAGCAATCAATTGCTTCTTATGTGTTCAGGATACGTTCTTTAAGGTATTTGCGGGTTTTTTATGAGGGTAAGTATTTGGTGAGCACTCGTCCAGATTTTGGAGTTTCTCCAACAGGTTTAAATTGCCTTTATCCCGATTTTGAATGTTGAAACATTGGTTTTCGTTATATATCTTGCAATCCTTCGTTGTTTTGCTATTAGTATTGGTCGCTAGCGCCTTATGTTAAACAAGTGTGCGACTTTGCAAGTTTATGTTGTGTCATAATATCGAGGCTGTAAAATCGCATCAATTGTTTTGCTATTAATTTAAGTCTTCAGTACCTTCTGTTAAACAATGTGTGATTTTACAAGTTTTTGTATTGTATTGTTGTGAAATCGCATCAATTGCATGCTTTCTATTTTATGTTTAGCATTTGTTAAAATTTTACGAGTTTTCTATCAGACCACAAGCTACTTGCTGTGTTTTTATTTCTAAGTTTGGTTATCGAGTCGTGGTAGTTTGTTGTTGCCATGGATACCAACAGAGCAGCAACTTTCTTGTTTGCTTTTGGCTCCTTTGTATTTTTATTTACGGCTATTAGATGGCAGCTAAAGATTAGTCATTTGGCTGTACTGAACTACTTGTTCTGATCTATATATGTTATTATCCAATATATTAAGTTGTTAATAATCAAAAAATTTAAATAATAATGTATTTTATTAGCTGTTTTCATGAGTTCCTTGTCTTATGAGGTACTTTTTATTAGTATCAATGTATCATGGTGTACTTTTTATTTGTTTTCATGAGGTTGATGATAATTTTTAAACAAAGTTGTATTTCATTATCGATGCCGACAAAGGAACTCTGGATGCCATTGGACTGCAATACAAAGGTCAGGTTAATAAGCAGTCTATAGGTTAAGAGACGACATAAGTTTTATCTTTCGAGCTGATTAAACTCCAATGTGTATGTGACATGTCTTAGATTAAAGTGATTATGCCTATGCTTTTCTACAAAACTTTCTGATAAGATAATTGTAAAATTATCTATCCGTAACCTTAAACACCTTGTGATAGTGTTTGGATTGTGGTTTTGGGAATGTTTGAATTTTTGGTTTATAGGGATTGGTATTAATTTCGTTTTATCCAATGAATATGAATATGAACATGTATGAATGAAACAAGATTAAATAATTTTAAATTATAAATAGAATATAAATGCTGCAAAAAAAATATATATACGGAGTATATAAGTATGGATAAACTTTAACCTACAGGATGGTTATCAACTCGGGTGGATGTGTTAGGTTTAATTAGGTTGAGGCTAAGAAACCACACTTGAACTTGACCTTATTAAGAGCTCAGTTTGGTCGAGTTCGAGTGGGGTCGGGAGTCAATCCGAGTCGGACATATTGAGGTTCGGGCCAACCGGGAAGTGAGTAATAAAATATAGGGGGAATTGCATATACATCCCTACAAAGACTAATAATTGCGTATAAAAAAAAAATAAATAAAATAAAAAAAATAAAAAAAACTCATAATTACGAATATATCCTTGCAAAGACATAAATATGTCATCTATATCCAAATCATTATTTTGTGCATATTTAAAACCTTAAAATACATGATAATCATATTTGAATATGTAATGTCAATTTTACCCTTGTTCTTATCATCTCTCATGTCTTACATATATCTTCTTAACATCCAGTGATAACAACGTGTATATATGATCCTTACAAAAAACTAGTTTCGTATTCGTTATTTCTAATACAATATTTTCATTAGTTGATATTAAAAAAATACTCTGACATCATATGCGAAGCTACCAAAGCGAAAGGCCCATCAAACAAAACTAATCAAAGTAATAAAGCAACAATAACAAACACTCCTAATACCAAGCACCCACAACATGTGAGAAGATTTCTATTTCTTTTTAATTGTTTTCAACAAATGAAATGCGCAACTCAAGGATGATGGTAGGATAAAGCTACATAAGATTTAGATTAGAAACAGTTAAAATAAAATAATGGCAAAGCAACTAAAAGCAAGAATTATATTTGTGCAAATTAGTACAATGAACTATGAATGAAAATACAATTGAAAATATTTATGATTTAGGATTTTCCTCAATCAATGTTAGGGTGTAGATCGTAGAGTTGTGTTTAGGGTGTAGAGTTGTAGAAGACAATGTAAGGGTAAAATTATTTCAACTTGAAAATTTAATTATCATATATTTTTAGGTTTTAAATATTTACAAAATAATGATAGGGATATATATGTAATATTGAAGTCTTTAGAAGGATATATACGTAATTATTAGTTTTGCTTGGATATATATGAAATTATTGTCTTTTGTAGGGATATATATGCAATTGTCTCTAAAATAAATAATGAGTTAACTACATTTTTGGTCTTTGTGGTTTACCGGATATAACGATTTTGGTCCAATAGTTTAAAAAGTAACGGATCATGTCCAGAATTCGACGACCCGTAACACTTTTGGTCTGCTTTTCGGTGACTGTTAGTTTGACTAGTTAAAAAAAACGTAAATTAACTAAAATACCCTTTAATGATGATGTACAATGACTAAAATGCCCTTTCCTTCATTATTATTAGTCATCTTCTTCACATACCACAACCACCACCAAACCACCCAATCCTCATTTTCAATATTATAGCAAAATAGAGAAAGTGAGGAGAGAGAGAGTGTGATGGAACACAATGGAACTAGAGGGAGGTATAACAGTGGTGCTTCAGGCGGCTTCAACAATAAAGGGAAACGACTATCGATCGCTTCGTTTATGTTCTTCAACTACCCGACAAGTTGGGGGGTGGGAGATTTGTGGAGATTATTCAAAAGGTATGGAACAGTGTTTGACATTTTTATGGTGAGGAAACTGTTGAGAAGTGGACAGAAGTATGGATTTGTAAGATTTAAAAATGTTATTGATAAGGAAAGATTGTATGAAAGTCTCAACAACATTTTTATTGGAACAACAAGAATTCGAGTTTTTAATGCATATGATAGGAAGCAGAAAGAAGTAAGGGATGAAGAAAAGATAGCCAGAAAAGATGGTACATGGAAGTGGGAACAAACTTGTTATAAACTGATCTAGGCTGTGTAGGACATAATAATAACAATAACAATAAGCAGCGGAATAATCAAAACACAATTGTTATTATTAACAAGGTTTCTTCATCATCATCTCTACTCTAACATACACCAAAGCCCCAATGCTACGTGATCAAGTGTAGCACGGTTACACTCTAACAGCTATCTAAGATAGTTGAGGCTTAACATCAATACTATAACCCTAGGCGTTTTACTCAAACCCTACGCCTAGGTTTCCCACACACACTTTTCTGGATATTACATTGTGGAAGACATAGTAAAACCTATTCCCTGTATCTCTTTATATAATAGAGATACTAGGGTTACAAGGAATAAACTAATAAAATAAAAGATATGCTGTAATCTTTTTCTTTCTTTGCAAGTTTCTTTCTTTGTCTCCATAAGTCCTTCATCTTTCATATTTGTCAATATCAACTCAAAGTATAATTCCTAACAATCTTCTCCTAGTTGATATGACAAAACCAAGTATATGAAAGATGTCGTCTTCCCCTCAAACCATGCATATCATCAAGGATCTTCAAGCTGCAATCTTCTACGTATATCTTCTTCCCCTTTTTGTCATCATCAAATAGGGGACAAATGTATGAAACCTTGATCTTCACAACCACAAATCAATATTACACGTCCAATTCATCTTTCCAATGTTTCAAAGTCGCCCACCATTAAGTTTTCCGCATCTATAAATGGACTTGAAACAATAGAAATCAAAACCATCAGTAGTAATAACAACTACCAGTAGCAAAAACCTTCACCTTGATATAGCATATAAATGGTTAAACATTTAAACACTTAAGCTTCCCCTGAAACCCATATGTTAACCATTTATTGAATGTAGGCTCCATGTAATGATTACTGATGAAGAAAACTAAGTATAACCAATTTGATGTTGAAGTAGAACCACCCAAACTTGTGCCTTATATCTTGTACTAAAATTGACTTCGAACGTATACTTAACGTATAGGGAGATCGCAACCTCTTGACAAAAAATCACTGAGCACAATAACGTAACTCCTTCAAGTGTTTTGCCAATTCGTAGTCACCTGAACGAACAAACAAGTTACCCCATACAGAGAAGGTATAATAAAACACAAACCTGTGAAACTCCACTTCATCGTCAAATAGGTGATAAAAACCTTTCTTCGTAACCAATTAGAACAAATAAAAACGAGCATTTGTATTCTGTGTAAGCACCAATAAATCAAACTCCAAAAATCTTTCTTGTATGTGTGTCTTCCCCTGTGTGTGTGTTGGAACCAACCATAAATTGTAATTTGTTGCACCAGTACCCTTCGATCCACATTATCACTTTGCTACCACATGTGATTATAATAAATTCACAAACCCTTGTAGAAAGCGACAACAACCATAATATATTCCATTACAACTGACGAATCATAATATAATATGATAATCGATCCACCGATCCATGTGCAAGCCTTGGAGAAAATGACAGTTCACAGCCATATTCAATATTTTCACTGATCAATGCATTAGACCAACAATACGAGGTTATCAAATAAGAATTCAATATCCCATATGCAATACACGACAAATATCTATGCTCCTCTTTCCACCAATTAAACCGAACCTTTAAATCATCGGCAGTGGAAACAAATGAGCAGCAGTGGTAAGTATTGAAGCTGCAGTGGAAACTATTTTGGCTTCAGTGGTAACGTATAAGCATGCAGTGGTAATGATTACTACTAGCAGTGGTAACTTGAAGTGTAGCAGTGGAAACCATGAAATCACGACCTGCTTGTGGCTTCCTCTAATGCGTACATCAGTAACTTTATTCCACCAGTAAACCACTCCATTATTACTCATAATGATGCGACAAATGAGGGTTTTCAGCATTGATTAGAAACCCATTGAAAGCGAACAGCTGCAACATTAAACCTTTGAACTTAACTGTATCCAACAGTATCGTCAAGATACAATTTGTTTAAACTACTAGGGTTCATCGTTGAATTAAAATTCAACTCACCAAGACAAGTAGTCTATGCAACACAGATCCATATACTTCAATAGCAGCCTCTTTTCTCCATAACAGCTTATCTCATCATAAAGATTGTAGCATACGACTTGTTGATCTCATACACCAATCTCAAAGAATAAAACAGTAGTAGCAACCAGTTATAATAAGAACAAGTAGGAACAAACCCTAAAATTCAATTCGTAGCAGCTCCATACCGACATCCTCTCTCTGCAGCAGTTTTCTAGAATTTTTATCTTTTTACTGAAAGCTCAGATCGAAGATCCCTCCGGTGGAACTCTTCCTTGATATGTTGAGAAGCTCCAATAAAAATTTCAACCCGATCCAACGGTTAACGAAGGAGATATCACCGTTTGAAAACAGTCATGCAGAAAGATTGCGAAAATTGTACCAGTTTCGAATTTTTCTTGATTTCTTCGATCTTCGACAAACAAAACCTTGTAAGATCCCTAAATCACAAGCCAACCTGGGCTCTGATACCACTTGTTATAAACTGATCTAGGCTGTGTAGGACATAATAATAACAATAACAATAAGCAGCGGAATAATCAAAACACAATTGTTATTATTAACAAGGTTTCTTCATCATCATCTCTACTCTAACATACACCAAAGCCCCAATGCTACGTGATCAAGTGTAGCACGGTTACACTCTAACAGCTATCTAAGATAGTTGAGGCTTAACATCAATACTATAACCCTAGGCGTTTTACTCAAACCCTACGCCTAGGTTTCCCACACACACTTTTCTGGATATTACATTGTGGAAGACATATTAAAACCTATTCCCTGTATCTCTTTATATAATAGAGATACTAGGGTTACAAGGAATAAACTAATAAAATAAAAGATATGTTGTAATCTTTTTCTTTCTTTGCAAGTTTCTTCCTTTGTCTCCATAAGTCCTTCATCTTTCATATTTGTCAATATCAACTCAAAGTATAATTCCTAACAAAACTATTAGCGGAGCACGTGATGAGAGGAGATACAGTGAGGTGCTAAAAAATCAAAACTTGGTAGAGAACAAAAAGGAAGGTGAGACTGCGGGACGCAAAGACCGAAAGGTGAATGGTTCTGGTGAGTATGAATTGGAGAAAAGAATAATTGAAGTAGAGACCAAGGATTTAGAGAGTGAGATAATGAAGAGAGGCATCATAGGGGAGGTCAAAGATCTTGACTATCTTGAGAGACTTCATAATCTGTGTTCAGAAATTGGAATTCAAGGAACTCAGATCAAATACATTGGGGGACTGGAGGTTATGATTGTTTTTAAGTCAGAGTAAACCGCAAGAAACATAATGGAAGATGTACATCACAGTTTGAGAAGGTGGGTCTGGAAATTACGATGGTGGGTGCCGGAGTTTCGTCCTTCCGGGCGCCTAACTTGGATCAGTATCATTGGTGTCCTAATCGGGTGTTGGAAAGAAAATATCTTTAGAAGAATTGCAGCAGTATGGGGAACGATTCTTGACACTACTAATTGTTCCCTCATAGATTCAGCCAAGGGCACTCAGTCGTTAACGATGGCGAGATTGCTCTTACATACGATCGAAAGTAAACTCATTCAAGAAGAGGTCCATATCAAGATTGGGAAGAGGATATATAAAGTAGCTGTCATTGAGGAAGTAAGGGATATTGTTAAAATTGATGCGGATGAGTCAGACGATGAAAGCGAACATGAAGATGATGAACATGCAGTCGAAAATGATGATCTGGGCGCAAGAGAAGGCGGTGGTGAAAATTCCGATGGAGATGATGCCGGAGAAGATGATCGGAAGAATGGGGGAAACGAAAAGACGTGTGGTAGTACGAGTGGTTCAGAAGTGAAACTAAAGCGTGGGAATTTCGAGACTACTCGGGAAGACAAAAAGTTGGAAGAGAATAACGAGGCACAACACGCAGAAAGCAGGTCTACTACTGTCAATGATGGACAACCTAGGAATGTAGAAGGAAGGCCTACTACTGCCAATGAAGAACCGTCAAAAAAGTCAGGTGGGCCCCTTGAAGATGAAGAAATTCGTGAGGATCAGATGGACCAGGATGGGCTCAATAAAATAAAAGAGAACATTGGACTTTTTGTGAATACTGGGCCTATTGAGAAAAATAACCAGCCTAATATTAACTATAGTAGAAAGGGAAGGGAGCCCAATGAAGATGAGACTCTACAAGATACGGGTGACTCTACCCAAGACCCGAATAACGTGAAGTATGTGGAGAAAGTATGTAACTCAATTGGAAGTGGATGTACTGAGTATAATGAGAAAGTCAATGGAGAAGGAAAATGTGAGGGAAGTAATAAAATTAGCATAGAAAAGGAACGCATGAACAAGAAAAGAAAAGTGAATGATGAAGGCGAATTCTTAGTGGAAACTGATGGTTATAAGGAAGGGTGTGGGAAGAGTAATAATGAAGGAAGTCAAAAGAAATATGAGAAGAGAAGAAGTGTCAAATTATCTAAAAAAGATGCGGGAAGAAAATGTAGATTGTCTAGAACAAGAAGTGAAGGTGATGAGTCGAATGGAGTACAAGTATCAGATATGGATATACATACTACCAGTAAGGCGAAGGAATCAGATATAGAAGGTAATAAACATATGGAATCTGGATCAATTCATGAGGATTCTGTATTGGGGTTGGGAAATTCTATCAGAATCGATGAGCTTAAGAGTATTGGAGCAAAAATAGGAGTGGTGTGGGAAGGTGCTAAGAATAATGAGCATATTTTGGAAGAAGAATCGGTTACTGGATATAACCAGTAATTCGATTGGAATCAGGTGTTTATAGAGTATTCTATTATGAAGATTATGACACTCAATATTAGAGGTAGTGGTAGCGAGCACAAAAAAAGGTGGGTGAGAGAGCTATGTAGGTCAGAGGAGCCGTGTTTTTTGGGCTTGCAAGAAATGAAGGCTGGTTTGGTGAATGAGGATTGGATTGAAGACATTTGGGGGTCGAAGAATTTTGGCTTTGCACAAGTTGAGGCTAATGGTAGGTCTGGGGGATTAATCTCAATATGGAACACTAATTCATTTACTTATAAAGATGGAGTTGGGGATGAACGGTTTATAGCAATTAAAGGGGAATGGAAAGGGGTTAAAGGTGAGATTGTTGTGGTGAACGTGTATGGACCACATGAGCTGAGACAGAAGAAAGCGCTCTCGGACAGATTGTTAAGTTTAATGGATAATGTGAATGGTGCGTGGTGTTTTTTCGGGGATTTCAACGAAGTGAGGAATCAAGAAGATAGGCTAAACACTCAATTTGAAGAAAAAGAAGCTGATGGTTTTAATGAATTTATTACAACAGCTACATTGATGGAGATACCGTTGGGGGTCAAAAGTTCACGCGTATTAGTGATGACGGTTGCAAATTTAGTAAATTAGATAGGTTCTTGGTGTCTTCAAATTTCAACGAGAAATGGAGAAATTTAGCAGCTACTGCTCTTGATAGAAAGGAATCTGACCACTGTCCGATTGTGTTAAAAGATATATCTATGGATTTTGGTCCTAAGCCATTTAGAGTATTCGATATATGGCTTGAGGATCCTAATGTGGAGAAGATCATTGTGGAGGCGTGGGGTAAGATGGTTACGAGCCATAGGCCCGACTGTGTGATAAGAGACAAGTTCAAAAATATAAAAAAGCTTTAAAAGAATGGAGTAGGTGCAAATTTGGTAGTCTAAATCAGACTATTGATGAATACAGAAAGGCTGCTATGAGATGGGAAGTTAAGGCAGAGTCCAGACAGTTGGATGAAACTGAGATGCGTGAGTGGATGGAAGCCCGAAGAAACTGGATAAACAAAGATCGAGAAAAGGTTAGTATGTTAAAACAAAAATCTAGAATAAAATGGGATGTGGAGGGAGATGAGAACTCAAAGTATTTCCATGCCATTATCAAAAGACATAACAACAAGAATAATATTAGGGGCCTGATGGTGAACGGGGTTTGGAGCGAGGACCCGGAAAAAATAAAGGGGGAGGTGTTTCAGTATTATAAGAGTATTTTTGCAGAAGATGCGAGGGAGAGACCTAAATTTATAAATAGTGGTTTAGGGAAGATAAGTGAGTATGATGCAAGTAGGCTAGAAGCTCCGTTTAGTGAAAACGAGGTATGGGAGGCGGTGAAGGGTTGCGGGAGTGACAAAGCGCCTGGACCTGATGGGTTTAATTTTCAATTCATGAAGAGATTTTGGGGTGTCATCAAGGAAGATGTGATGAGAGCTGTTCAATGGTTTTGGGATAGAGGAGAAATATCGAAAGGATGTAATGCTTCATTTATAACATTAATACCAAAGACGACAGATCCAATCGGGCTTGCAGATTTTAGACCGATTAGTTTGATTGGAAGCTACTATAAAATTCTTGCGAAAATGTTGGCGGAGAGAGTTAAGAAAGTGGTGGGTAACGTGATCGGAGAGGTTCAAAACGCATTTATCGGCGGAAGATACATACTGGATGGGGTTCTGATTGCTAATGAAACAGTAAATTATTTGAGGAAAAATAAAAAGAAAGGCCTTGTGTTTAAAGCAGACTTTGAGAAAGCCTATGATTCGTTGAGGTGGGAGTTTCTACTGGATGTAATGAGACAGATGGGGTTTGGGTATAGATGGTGTAATTGGATTAGAGCGTGCTTGAAATCCGCATCGGTCTCTGTTTTAGTTAATGGATCTCCAACAGACGAGTTCTTAATGGAGCGTGGTGTGAGACAAGGGGATCCTTTATCACCTTTTCTTTTCATATTAGCGGCAGAGGGTCTAAATGTCATGGTAAAGGAGGCTGTGAATAGGAATATTTTTCGGGGTGTAAAAGTAGGTGTGGATGATGTAACAATATCTCACTTGCAATATGCTGATGATACCATTTTTTTTGGTGAATGGAGGCAGAGTAATGCAAGCAAACTAATGTATATATTAAAGTGTTTTGAAGAGGTAGCAGGTTTGAGAATTAATCTTCGCAAGAGTTGCTTATATGGGATTGGGGTTGATAATGATAGTGTGGCAAGTATGGCTCAGTTTATGAAATGTAGTGTGGGGGAAATACCATTATCTTATCTCGGGTTGCCCATTGGGTCTAATATGAGGAGGTTGGGAGCATGGCGACCAGTAATTGAAAAATGCAAGAAACGCTTGTTAGAGTGGAAGGCTAAAACAATGTCTTTTGGTGGTCGTTTAACTTTAGTTAAGTCAGTTCTTGGTAGCCTACCGCTGTACCACTTCTCGATGTTCCGTGTTCCCTCTCGGGTGATTAATGTTCTTGAGAGTATTCGAAGGAATTTTTTTTGGGGTGGGGTGGGGGAAAATAAAAAAATGGGATGGGTTAAATGGGATAATGTTATTGCTTCATATGGGTCGGGGGGGTTAAACATTGGTTCTCTTAAAGCAAAAAATCTGGCTCTTCTAGGTAAGTGGTGGTGGAGGTTTAAGGTAGAGGGTAAAGACTCGTTGTGGTGTAAAGTGATTAGGAGTATTCACGGGGTAAATGGTGGCTTAGAATTGGATGTAGGATCAAGTTCTCGGGTTACTAGGACATGTGGGGTGTGGGGTGAAATTGTAAAAGCCGGTGAGGTAATTAATAATATAGGAATTGAATTTACTTCGTCATTTTACAAAGTAGTGGGAAATGGGGAAGACACGATATTTTGGGATGATAGATGGGTTGTGGGGGTAAGATTAAAAGAAAATTTTCCTCGACTGTATAGTTTAGAAAAGGAGAAGGACGTGTCGGTGAGGGGAAGAGGAGATTGGGTTGATGGGGTATGGAGTTGGGAATGGAACTGGGTTAGGAATCCTAGGGGTAGAACAGAGGGTGAGATGGTGGAGCTTAACAATATACTAACAACTGTAAGTGTGTCTCAAGATTGCAGGGATAAATGGAAGTGGAAATATGACGAGGATGGGGGTTTCAAGGTCAAAACGCTTACAACAATGATTGAAGATTGTACCAATCATACAGGAAATGTTAATCAAGCAACAATACGGCATAGACTTCTCCCTAACAAGGTAAATGTTTTCATTTGGCGGGTTTTAAAAGGTAGACTGCCGGTGAGGGTGGAGTTGGATAAGCGTGGTATTGATCTTCACACTATTATGTGTCCATGGTGTGATAATCACCAAGAAACTGTGGACCATGGCTTACTTTTATGCGAAGAAGTTCTGAAGGTATGGGATAAGTTATTCCAATGGTGGGGTCTAGGTTTGCCTGATGCATTTAATATAAAAGGAGATGGTGATACATGGAGGAAATTCGGTAATGTCTAAAACGAGCAAGTTACTTTGGAATTCTGCTGTTTGGGTTACATGCTATTTAGTGTGGAAGAACAGAAATAATCGAATCTTTAAAGGTAAATTTGAGACGGGTGAGAAATTGTTTCAAGATGTGCAACTAAAAAGCTATGAGTGGATTAACAGAAGATCGACGAAGGGCGTGTTCGAGTGGCAACAGTGGGTAAATAGTCCGAATCTATGCAAATTTGCATATAGTGCTGGGTGATGTTGAACAAATGGGTGGTAGCTTGTAAGCCTATATGTGGGTTTGGTTCAATAATGGTGATATAAGTCAACTCGGAGGATGGATTTACAGAAGGATAAATGGTGGATTTATGGCTGAGATGAATGGATATAGGACCTGATTGGTGTAGATGAGATAAAAAGGTAATGAAGATGTAGTTAACTGATTTGGTTAGGCACATGTAGGTTGAGTCCAGTGTTGGTTGAGATAGTCCACATCTCGTGGTTTTCTTGTTGTGAGGGCCCTTTTTATGTATGTTCTGATATTTTAGTTTTGTGAGGATGTTTGTAACTGAGTTGCTTTGTACCAGTGTGTTGAGTAATATAATTTTGCCGTTTCTAAAAAAAAATATTATAGCAAAAATCAAAACAAACAACATACAAAAAGATTATAAACACATAGATTCGTTTTCATTTTCAATTATCAAAATTACAACCTTACTTTGGATAGTTTCTTCCACTGGCTTTTCTTTCCCAAGTATCCAGTTTCTTGTGCTCTTGCTCTTTCCATTGTCTGTTCATCTGCCTTCAAAAAGATCCGCAGGTCATCACTTTGCTGAAGTTCATGATGTACTGCAATCCTATTGACAAATGTGTCCAATGCTTGATGTCTCATACCATCTTCCTAACCAACTCCTCCGCATCACCCAACCTCCCCCGTTTCACATACCCTATCACCAATAAATTATACGCCTTCACTCCGGTTTCACACTCGTCTTCTCCACAATCTCCTCAAACACCTTATCCAACCTCTCACCAAAAACCCCATTCCTCACCAAAACCGAAACAACCCGGCAAAGCGATTTCTCCCCAAAATCCCATCTTTTTTGTTCAAGCATTTCATCAAACACCTTAAGTGCATTATCAACCATACCAGCTTGAGAATACAACATAGCAATCCTGACCAACATTCCTTCATTTCCCAACTCGTTCAAAAAAAAAAAAAAAAAAAAAAAAAAAAACCTTACTTTGCAAAAATGTAGTTAACTTTTTTTCTTATAACTACCAACACAACATAACTTACCATTAATTCTTCTTCCTTCATCATTTCCTACTTACAACTATAAACTGTTTCATGTACAACACTTTCTAGTCCAAGCATAAAAAATCATTCATATACGACCATTCACAAACAAAATACAAAATCACCAAACCCACAAAAATTGTGAAAGAAACACAATAAACCTAACTGAATAAAAAAACTCGTTTAGTTGTGATTTGCAACTGATAAAGGAAACCCATCAAATATATAAACTTTGATATCAAGAATGTAAGCTTTATATCAAACCCTCATATTTTCATCTTCCTCAATAACTATGGTGTAGGTGATGGTGTCGAACATCTGGGAATGTGACGGTGGTGGTGCCGCATATCTAGGAGAAGATGTTGATGGTGATGTTATGTTTAGAGTAGAAAAAAAAGGAGAAGATGAAGAGTAATATGGTGGCCAGTGGTGTGTCACGTCTTGGTATATCGCCGGAGGTGAGGGTGGTCGAGGGAGTATGTGAATCTGGGAATGAGAGAGAGAGAGAGAGAGAGAGAGAGAGAGAGAGAGAGAGAGAGAGAGAGAGAGAGAGAGAGAGGTGAATGTGTTTATGTGTTGGGTGCGGATATATAAACATTTTTTTCATAGAATGTCGGGGAATGAGTGATTGAGCGAAATGACCAAAATACCCTTTCCTTTAACAGTCAAAATAAGTTTGACTAACGGTGATTGTAAAAATGGACCAAAAGTGTTACGGGTCGTTGGATTCTGGACAGGATCCGTTACTTTTCAAACTATTAGATCAAAATCATTACATCCGGTAAATCACAAGGACCAAAAACGTACTTAACTCATAAATAATTGTGTCAATCAAGTCAACCCAAACCCAAATTAGTCAAAGATATTTGACCAATACCGACATAGTTTAAGTTGCCCAATTAACCCGAATAATCAGATGTCTCGGGTCGGGTTTTTTTTCACACCATACCTTTACTATTAGAAAGAAATGTAGAGACAAACACACCCTAAACATTTTCTCAAATCATATGGAACTGCAAAACCCTTGAAAGATCCGGCGGCGGTAAAGACAGTTTTCTGATTCTTGTTTCTTATTATTATTATTTTTATTTGATAGTAATAGATATCTCATGTTCTGTTGTAAAACCCTTTTATAGCATTAAGAATTATGGATATGGAACCTTTTCACAAAAAAAAAAAAAAAAAAAAAAAATTATGGATATGGAGGAACATCCTTCACTTGATACCGTGTTTAGCTGCGTTATGCCTTACATACACGACGGCGATGACCGTAACTCTCTTTCTTTAGTTTCCCTTAAGCTGTATGAACTTGATGCTATTACGCGTAAGCAAGTAACTGTCCATGTGCATTACCTCCGAAACCCGTCTCGTTTAAGCCAAAGATTCCCTAATATCGAGTCCTTAACACTTATAGGGCTTTTGTCCGAATTTTATGAGCTACAGTTTAGAATTAGCCCATGGATTCGAGAATTAACTGTTTCTTTTAAGAGTTTAAAAGAACTTGTTATCCATGATATGTGTGTTGATGATTCGGATCTTGAGCTATTGGGGAGTACACGTGGTAAAGATTTAAGGGTCTTGAAGATTGAAGGTAAGCATGGGCGTAGTCTTGGTGAGAGTGGGTTAGTGCATGTCTTTAAGTATTGTAATCAATTGAGAACATTTTGTTTCGAAGATTATTATCAAGATGTGGATATATATGGAAATTGGTTACATGAATTGGCTTTGCATAACAAGGTTATTGAATCATTACAATTTCATGCCGGGCCTATCGGCTATGATTGCTATGATTGGAATGATCGTTATGATGGAAATGATCTTACACTTCTTGCAAAAAACTGTAGTAAATCTTTAGTTTCTTTGAAGATTAGTTCATGTAGGCTCAGTAAACTAGGAGAAGCCTTTAGACATGCTGTTAGGTTGGAAGATTCCGATGGCGCTTATTTTGATGAAGATGACGAGTATGTTGATTTTAATTTCCCCCCGAATCTGCGTTGTTTAGGTCTATATAACTTGTCTGCAACTTCATATCCGTTTGTACTCCCTTTAGTGACTCAGCTAACGGAATTGAATCTTCAATTTCCATTTCCGTTTGATTCTAAATGCCACTGTTTCTTGATTGAGAGATGTCCCAATTTGGAAGTTCTACATACCGAGGAGTCATGTGGTGACAGGGGATTGCAAGTTATTGGTCAGTTTTGCAAGAAATTGCGCAAACTAACCTATTTTGGGTGTGTGTGCGCTACTCACGTGGGACTAATAGCTCTGGCAGAAGGATGTCTTAATTTGGAGAATTTATATGTTCCGCTCGTAAATATTTCAAATGAAGCTTTGGAGTGTATAGGAACTCATTTGAAGAATCTGGGCGATTTCCGTATTTATTTGTATAAGGAAGATGGTATAGCAGATTTACCGCTGGACAATGGGATCCGAGCTTTGCTAAATGGTTGCAACAAACTCGAAAAGCTAGATATCCGTCTTTGTCCTGGAGGATTGACGGATATGGGTTTGGGGTATATTGGAAAGTATGGTCATAATCTGAAATATCTCTTTCTAGAGAATATAGGAGAATCTGATGCAGGACTTGTGGAATTATCCAAGGGGTGCCCTAAACTGAGAAAACTGGAAATAAGGCGTTGTCCATTCAACAAGCAATCAATTGCTGCTTATGTGTTCAAGATACGTTCTTTAAGGTATTTGCGGTTTTTTTATGAATACGGTGATTTGGTGAGCACTCGTCCTGATTTTGGAGTTTCTCCAACAGTTTAAATCGCCTTTATCCAGATTTTTAATGTTGGAACTGGTATTTGTTATTTAACTTGTAATCCTTTGTTGTTTTGCTATTAATGTAGGTCGTTTAGTACCTTATGTTAAACAAGTGTGTGACTTTGCAAGTTTATGTTGTCTCATAATATCGTGGCTGTGAAATCGCATCAATTGGTTTGCTATTAATGTCAGTCTTTAGTACCTTCTGTTAAACAAGTGTGTGACTTTGCAAGTTTTTGTTGTCTTAATATATTGTTGTGAAATCGCATCAACTGCATGCTTCTATCATATGTTTAGCATGAGTTAAAATTTTACAGGTTTTCTGTTAGACCACAAGCAATTTGCTGTGTTTTCATCCATAAGTTTTGTTATCGAGTCGTGGTAGTTTGTTGTTGCCATGGATACCAACTAGGGATGGCAAAAGCACCCGAAACCGCTTTGGAAAACCAAAACCCGAACCGGTTGGGTCGGGTCCGGGTCCGGGGGCGGGTTTGGGTATTGATAATTTTTTTTAACCGGGTATCCAGCGGGTAATGGGGCGGGTACGGATGTGGATATTATAAACGGGTGCGGGTATGGGTGCACTAAAACCCGCCCTAAACCCTACCCGTTGCCATCCCATTACCAACACAACAGCAACTTTCTTGATTGTTTTTGGCTCATTTGTTTTTTTTACTGCTATTAGATGTGCAGCTAAAGATTGAGTCATTTGGTTGTACTGAACTACTTGTTCTGATATATATATGTTACTATCCAGTACATTAAGTTACGAATAATCAGAATTTTTAATTAATAATGTATTTTACTAATTGTTTTCACAAGTGCCTTGTTTTATGAAGTACTGTTTATTGTAATATCAATATATCATGGTGTACCCAGTTTTTTTACTTGTTTTATTTCTGCAGTTGTTTTTTTATTTTTTATTATTATTTATTATTTATTATTTATTTATTTTTATTTTATTTTTTTAATTTTGGAAGAAGATGAGAATGACTCAACATTGTAACAGTAACCAATATCTCCATTCCGTTCGACAAACCAAATGCACCCTGAATATGGTTCTTGAAGTGGCATTAATTAATTAATGTACATTTAACCACTTGTAGATTTGCAAATTCTTTTCTTCTTGTAGTATTTTCTCATTTTCCATATCAGTTTGCGGCTTCTGTTTTTCTTTGTGGCCAATTTGGAGTCTTTCTTGACCCTTCCTTAAGTGGTAAATGAATGTTATCACTCGTTTTGATTTGGAAGTGGCAATTTCAACCCGTCTATCCTAAAATGGGTCAATTTGGGTAATCTGTTAGCTGTAAAACTATATTGGTAGCTTTGACAATTTATCTAATCCTATGGGTTGATAAGGACTATTCAAGTCAGAAAAAAGGTTATACATGAAAGTCAACATTAACCACATAGACAATCCTATACTAAAAATAAAGAAAAATAAATAAAAACTTTTTTTGTGTGATTTAGTATGTGGGGTGGTCTTTGTTGTAGGAATGTTATGTATGTTGGGGAAGAAGAGGAGTGGGTTGTGTTTGCGTTTAATTTGTGTGTTTGTGTAAAGAAGACAAACCAAAATGACGGTTTTTTTTAATAAGAATCTTTGTTAGCGTAATATTTCAAATGTGTTTATAAAGCTTTATTTTGTTAAATGTCAGTTTTGTTAAAAGAAAATGAGTTTGGTGTTGTTTTGGTTGTCATCACTATGCTTGTTTGGTGATGAATTTGGTGGTGTATTGAATGGTGATGTGATGTTGACGTGAATGTGGTGGGTATGGTGATCATTACAACCTACCTAATATCGAGTTGAGCTTTTGGGTTGATCGATTTAGGTCCATTTAGGTTCAGATCAATAAACAATAAGTAAATTGACCAACAGATTTTCTCGATGGTAGAGAGTTACATGAATAAGTTATAAAAAGTATATAAAGAAAGACTAAGTCTTATTCTAGTTAATCAAGTTAACCGGATTAGAGGTGTAAACGAGACGAGACAGCTCGCGAGCTATTCGATATCAACTAGTAAAATATTCAAAATCTATTCGATATAAACGTGCCGAGCTAAGCTACTTGAGTTAACTTTCGAGTCGAGTTTGAGCTCGAAAATACTTGATTCATTAAATACACTTTTACTATATTATATGCATGTAGTTAGGGAGGTGATGTGCACACCATCAAAAGTGATTTGCACACCACAATCATAGATATTTGATGTACTAGGGACATCACTAATGTAATTTTGTGATGTGCACATTACTTTTGGTGGTGTACTAGTGTGTATATCACCTCTCATTTAGTTACTTAAGTCAAACACATTCAACATAATACACAACTCTATATAACATTTAGATTAGTAGGCTCAACTCGAGTAAAGTTCAATATAGAACACAAATTATCTAAAGATAATGAACAAATCATGACCATTTATTTTTTCATCAAGCTAAAAAAAATTACTTTCAATCTTTAAAAAATATCTCGTTAATCAACGTGAAAAGAATCATACCATTGTTGAGTTGAATCATCTTTTTACATAGGGGCACTTCTATATACTTTTGACGAATTTTTTTTTTCAACTATTTTTTGTGAATTTTGAAATTTACAAATTCAAGAATGTGATTTTTCTCGACATAAATTTTAATAGTAAGAAAACTCGGAAAAAGTGTTTGTCGGATGTATAACGAAGTGTCCATATACTGAACGATAAATTTTTTTTGCCTCACTGATGTATTTTTTTGTCGATTAATGATTTATATTTTGTAAGATATTTTATTTTTATAAAAAGGTGAAAATGGGATTTTTTTTTTATTATTATTTTTTAAATAATTTTGATAAAACAGTAAATTACTAGGATTTGATCTATTTTAATCACAACTCGGGTCAATCCATAACAACAAGAATAAATTTAGTAATTTACCAAAACGATTAACTAAACCCAATTTTTTGGGCACCTGGTGAGTAAAAAGTAAAAACTTCAGTTTTTTCTCATCCTTTTTTAACCTTTAACAAAATCAAACAAACACTTTCTCAGATCATCACCCAAAACCCTAAATATATATCTTTTGTAAAACCCTTTTATAGCTTAGAATTATCGATATGGAGGAACATCCTTTACTTGATACTGTGTTTAGCTGTGTTATGCCATACATACATGACAGCGATGACCGTAACTCGCTTTCTTTAGTTTCTCGTAACTTCGTAAGCTGTTTGAACTCGATGGAATTACGCGTAAGCAAGTAACTGTCCATGTGCATTACCTCCGAAACCTGTCTCGTTTAAGCAAAAGATTCCCTAATATCGAGTCCTTAACACTTATAGGGTTTTTGTCCGGAGACGATTGTCCTTTGTATCATGTTACTCCATGGATTCAAGAATTAACTGTCTCTTTTAAGCATTTCAATGCACTTTGTATCCGTGATATGCATGTTGTTGATTCAGATCTTGAGCTATTGGGGAGAACACATGCTAAAGATTTAAGGGTCTTGAAGATTGTAGGAATCATGGGTGTGGTCTTAGTAAGGGTGGGTTAGTGCATGTCTTTTAAGTATTGTAATCAATTGAGAACATTCTGTTTCCAAGATTATTATCAAGAAGAAGTAGATATATATGGAAATTGGTTGCATGAATTGGCTTTGCATAACAAGGTTATTGAATCATTACAATTTCATATTAGCTATATCAGCTATTATCATAATGATTGGAAGGATGGTTATGATGGAAAAGATCTTGCACTTCTTGCAAAAAACTGTAGTAAATCTTTAGTATCTTTAAAGATTAGTCAATGTAGTCTAAGTAAACTAGGAGAAGCGTTTAGACATGCTGTTTGGTTGGAAGATTCCGATGGGGCTTATTTTGATGAAGATGATGAGTTTGTTGGTTTCAAATTCCCCCCCAGATATGCGTTGTTTAGGTATACGTAACTTGCCTGTAAGTTCATATCCGTTTGTTCTGCCTCTAGTGAATCGGCTAAGGGAATTGAATCTTCAATCAATGTATCCGTTTAAACGTAAGTGCCACTGTTTCTTGATTGAGAAATGTCCCAATTTGGTAGTTCTATATACCGATGATGTATGCGGAGACAGGGGATTGCAAGTCATTGGCCAATTTTGCAAGAAATTGCGGGAACTTACTCATCTAGCGTGGGTGACTCACAAGGGACTGATTTCTCTCGCACAAGGGTGTTGTAATTTGGAATATGATACGACCCGGTTAGGGGTTGTATCGGGATAAGGCACCACTTTTAGCGTGTGCGAGCTCCTTAAGAAAATAGAGAAGAAAACTAGAGATATTTTTATTAGACAAATGATACCATTCATTAATTAATGATGCGGTATATAAATACCGAATAAACCCTAACTTGTATCACAAGTCGATACAAGATAAACTCATAAAATAAAAGATAGTTTCCTAGATAATGACTCACATGACTCTTTCCTAATATGACTCGAATACGATTAAATAAAAGATAGTTATCCAAAGGCGTATCAGAATACTTGAATGTTAAACTCAGATATATTACAAATGAAGCTCTAGAGTGTATAGGAACTCATTTGAAGAATCTGGATGATTTCTCTATGAGATTGTTTAAAAAAAGTGGTAAAACAGATTTACCGCTGGACAATGGGATCCGAGCTATGCTAAATGGTTGCAGCAAACTGGAAAGCCGAGATATTTGCCTTTGTACCGGAGGATTGACGGATATGGGTTTGGGGTACATTGGAAAGTATGGTCATAATCTAAAATATCTCTTTCTAGAGAATATAGGAGAATCTGATGCAGGACTTGTGGAATTATCCAAGGGGTGCCCGAAACTGAGGAAACTGGAAATACAGAGTTGTCCATTCAATGAGCAATCAATTGCTTCTTATGTGTTCAAGATACGTTCTTTAAGGTATTTGCGGGTTTTTTATGAAGGTAAGTATTTGGTGAGCACTCGTCCAGATTTTGAAGATTCAAGACGCATTTATCCAGATTTATAAGTTCGAAACATTGGTTTTCGTCATTTAGTTTGCAATCCTTTGTTGTTTTGCTATTAATATTGGTCGTTAGTACCTTTCTGTTAAACAAGTGTGTGACTTTGCATGTTTATGTTGTCTCATAATATCGTGGCTGTGAAATCACATCAGTTGTTTTGCTATTAATGTTAGTCTTTAGTACCTTCTTTTAAACAAGTGTGTGACTTTGCAACTTTTTGTTGTCTTAATATATTGTTGTTGTGTAATTGCATCAATTGCATGCTTTTTATAATCTGTTTAGCACGAGTTAAAATTTTACGAGTTTTCTATCAGACCACAAGACCACAAGCTATTTGTTGTGTTTTTATTTGTATGTTTGATTATCAAGTCGTGGTAGTTTGTTGTTGCCATGGATTTGGCTCCTTTGTATTTTATTCGTGTTGTAGTATTTTCTCCTTTTCCATATCAGTTTGCAAATTCTGTTTTTCTTTGTGGCCAATTTGGAGTCTTTCTTGACCCTTCCGCTTGTTTTGATTTGGACGTGGCGATTTCGACCCATCTTCCGTAAAATGGGTCAAGTTGGGTAACCTGTTAGTTGTAAAACTATATTGGTACCTTTGACAATTGATCTAAAACTATGGGTTGATATGTTTTAATATCAACTAGTCTAATGATTCAAGTTTTACATATACATCTTAAATATATTGGGATGTAACAATTGATTGATGAATTTGTTGGAGCTGAGATCAAGAATTATACCTCATGCTTCAATGAGATAGCTAGGGGATTGGGGGGAGGGGGAATCATTCTGGTATAATATATGGACTGTACTTGGTCCATTGAATGATTGTATTACTGAAGAAGATGTGTATTCAGCTAGACTAAATGATGCAGCTACAATTGCTGACTACATAAAGGAGGGCATTTGAAAATGGCCTATAGAATGGTACTTAAAATATCCTATTCTTCACCAAATCCCTGTTCCAATACTAGAACCTGACAACAGTAATGTAGTAGTTTGGCTAACAAAGAAAGGGAGGGCCAATGAAGACATTTTTAGTGAAAAAGGGGAGAAACGTTTTATTGGTATAACTCTCAGTAAGGTTAGAAGAGAAAGCACATTACGCAACTTTGTTTACCCTAATTCTCGCAATCTCACATATGGTAATAGAGACAATTAATTACAGAACGCAAATTCAAACAGCTCCTTAATATCTTTCAACCTCAAATGATCAACGACGCATGTGCAAGTACATGTAAATTGATCAATAAAGACTTAGATGTCTGTGAAAGCCGTTTACTAGAGGATGTTAGAATTGAAGCCAAAAAAGTACCATAGAGTTCATTTGTTTGCTTCTCTCAGTGCTTCTCAAGAAAGACAACTTATGATGAGTTGAATAAGTGGAATCCACGGCAGTTATGGTACAATGCTTGTGTATTAAACGCAAGACCTCGCGTGAGCACTTGTTTTTTAAGCATGAACCTTCAGCAAAAAATTGGCCAGCAAGTACGGGGAAAGGTCTTGTTTAGGAAAAGGCAACAATGACTTGCACAAATAATTATAGAGAACTGGTAGGGTACCCGCGCGTTGCAGCGGCGGGTACCCTAAAATAAATATTAACGACATCAAAAGGCAAAAGTGATAGCTATGAGTTGTAAACCGTTCGGGCTCGAGCCCGTTTGGCCTGTGCCTGTTCAGGCTCGAGCCCATTTGGCCCGTTGCCCGTTCAGGCTTGAATATTTTTATAATATGCTTTATTATTTGTATTAGCGGCATTTAATGCAAGAATTATGTTTAAGTTAGTTGTACAATATTCATGATAATTTGTATTTCTTATGTAAGGGGTGTTTTAATAACTGCATTATTTGTATTTATTGTCCAGTTAATTAATTGACTACATTAAATATTTTGACCACATTAATAGTGCTTTGTATTGTATTTAATGTTAATAAATATATTTTAATTAGTTGTACTTTTAGCTTAAGAACTTGCAATGCTGAATTTGAAGTATTTCTATTTAAAGATTTTATTTAATGTTATAAAATGTGTTTTAATTAGTTATACTTTTAGCTTAAGAACTTGTAATTGTATTTAATGTTAGAAAATATGTTTTAATTAGTTGTACATTTAGCTTAAGAACTTGTAATGCTGAATTTTAAGTATTTTTTATTTTAGAAGACCTAAATGCTTTATAAAATAGTATGATATTAGAACTTCATTTGGCAAGAAAGGAATATTATACTAGTAGTTTTTTCAGGGGTTCAAGATACAGAAAAGGTCCATTCTATACATTCAATTGCAAGTAATTGAAAGCTCTTTTAAGTTGGTCTTAGAGCATGGGGTATCGTAACCTTGGTTAAGATTTCACCCAGTGCCACGTCAGCGCCACATCAGCTTTAACTATTTCACCTTTAACAAAACAACAACAAAAAAACAAAAAAAAAAAAAAAAAAAAAAAAAAAAAAAAAAAACTTATTATAGCCAAACAACAATTTATAAAAATACCCCTGGTATGGTTAACGAGGTGTTAAACTCAAATGGCTAAGCTTTCAAAAAAAAAAAAGTCGTACCCTATGCTTTTATTAATTAGGGTTAGGACTTTGATATTTAAAATTAGGGTTAGGACTTTGATATTTAAAACACCAATTAAAAAAAGTCGTACCCTATGCTTTTATAACACCAATTAAAAAAAGTGCCACCATATTACTTCAACACCAAAACATTTAACACCCAAAATTCACTTTTTATTATAACACCATTAATACCCCATAACACCACCTTTTTGAAACACACCATTTAAAAAATTACAATTTACAAATTAACCTCTTAATTATTTCATTCATTAAACATGTGAAAATCTTAATTAAAAAACAAATTACTTTTAAAAAAACTAAATAAAAAATAAAAATGTTATTTACTTAAAAAAAAAAAAAAAAAACCCTACAAAAATCACAAGGACTAAAGTGTAAAAACCACATAGACTAAATTGCAAAAACCATTTAGTAATTATCATCTTCCCCAACTTAAAACACATACTCGCTACACACACACACACATATACTATAACCGGATGATTGATAAAACCATGACCCAAAGGAACTTGAGGGGGTTGTTTGTAATTTTTTTTTTTTTTTTTGTCTAAATCCACGTTTCGTTCTACATTTCTGTGATAACTCAAATTGCAACGCCACCATCAACACCGAAATGCTGGTATAATAACGCCGAAACAACACGTTCCACGTCAGCCCAACGCCAAGTTCCACGTTATTATACCCAGCTCTTTAATAAAATATGGGCTTTCATATTTACTACTTAATGGTTTCAAAAAATTAGGCCATTCCATAGTAAAACTTATCCTCTGCTATTAATAAGACTTGGTGCAATGGCACTAGGGGTGTCAGTAGAGTCGGGTCGACCCGACCTCGAACCCGATAAACCTTATCGGGGCGAGTTATATCGGGTTGAAAAAGCTTATCAGGTTGGTTTCACCCGCACCCGATAACACACTTAAATGGCACTACTCACCAACTGTGTTCACTTCGACCGAATGAAGAAGGCCATTATGGTCGTGTCACCACCAAGCGAGGTGGTACCACTTTATTAAGGGTTTGGTGGTGGTGATCACCGGATGGAGTACAAGCTAAAACAATCATAACATGTGAAAAATCTAATCGTTGGCCATATATATATATATATATATATATATATATATATATATATATATATATATATATATATATTAGACGAGTACCCATGCATAGCAACGGATTTTCTAGCGGCAAATGGTTATAGGTGTGATATTGTGGTTAAGTATTTTATGTAACGTTTATACATAAAACATAAAACAATCAAAATGTAATTGCAAAAAGCTATAATATGCGATAATTCAACTCAAAGAAAAATGTTTAAAAGGTATTAAAAAAAATACATAAAAACATTTAGTGAAACTGCTAGAAAGTATAACTAAACAAAGCCACTTAACTCCTTTAACAAATTTACAAATATTTGAATTTCAAATGAGATAGTATGAATGTGTCAATAAAAATGTTAGATATCCTTCTATATTAAATGGTTGTTCTTCCCTTATTATAAGTACTTTTGTTATTAACTTGTTACTATAATATTTTACTTCTCGAGATTCTACTATCACAGCCTTTTCTAAAATTTGGTTTTTTATACCAAGTCAACTTTATTAGAAGTTTAGTGAATCCTTTTTCTAGTTGTTCAAAAACCGTACTCACTTTTTCATCATTTAATTGTCTTCGTTTGCAAGTCATTGGCCTTATTTATTTACCTCATTAGTCATTAAATAAATTTTTCAAAAATATTAGTATTTTTTAAATGTGTAGCTACACTACAAATACACAAATACATTGTAGACATTTGATTATTGCCTTGCCCATATACGACTCAACTTTCAACTTCCAACCAAAAGTACTTTACAAATATTGCCCTGCCCATGTACAACAAAACTATTAAAAAAAACGCATATTTTTTTAGCATTGGATTCCCTAACAATCCAAATATTTATGAAAATAATACTCCATTGTAGCAACTTTAGAAAAACCAAAGATTGATCTCAGCAAACAAAATTGACCATTCACTATAAAGGCTAGATCTAAAGTTCATTTTCCAAAAAACAACAATAATCACAACAATAAAGAAAACCGTGTTGATACCACTTTAATTATTGAAAAGGTACAAAAGCCACCATAAATAAACATTGAACCACTGAATCATAAAGAAAACAAAAGCCACCATAAACAAACCAAAGAAAAACTCCATAAAAAAGATCGAATCTCGAAAACAATACCCAAAGCAAACTCTCAAAAAACATACTCAAACCATTACCAAAACCAAAAAACACCACCGGGACCACTGGGATATCAACAGAACCACCGAAACTCAAACACCACCAGTTTTAGGTGGTGTTGGTGGTAGAGTTAGTTGATGGTGGTGGCGGCGTTTGTGGCAGCGACGACACATGGTGGTAGTGACAGTGGTTCTAGCCGGTGATAGTGATAATAAAATGTATGTATTTTGAGACTGAGATGAATGTGAGTTTGTGTTTTAGAGAAAAAGTTAGAAAATGGAGATCAACGTGTTTTTCCCTTTGTGTGTTAGGCTTTTATAAGGAGGTATAGAGAAGTTTCAACTTTTCTCTCAAGTCAACTTTTCTAAAAGTGTTTCAATGTCTCCATTAAGATTAAACCGACGAAATTATGTAATTTTGCATGTCCATGAATTAATATGTAATTTTCCCGCTTATGTATTTTTTTTTTTATTGACATTCCGTTTGCATGAAATAATGTTTCCAATTTGCATGTTTCCTAAATAATGTTTCCTATTTGTAATTTGCATTTCCATTAATTTGTAATATCTCCATTAATATGATATATCTCCATTAATATGAAATATGTTTCCTATTTGCATGTTTCCTAAAAAATGTGATTTGCATTATATCTCCACCTCGTTAATTCAACATTTGCATTGGTGACTAACATTTTCTACATTTCCTTTAATATCATTTTCAACATTTCACAAATATTGACAAGGGCATTATGAGGATTGACCAAAAGTTAAGGATTTCACATTTCACTTTGACTATTTTCACATTATAAGTAGTTAAGATATATATATATATATATATATATATATATATATATATATATATATATATATATATATATATATATATATATATATATATATACTAGTTTCGAAGCCCGCCCGATGGGCGGGCATGACTTGTAATTATTGTTGAGAGGTATTAGTTATTGTTTTTTTTTTCTTATAGTGGGCAAACCTATGAGGTTTAAAAAAATCAACATCCTGAGCATGAATACTTCCAACTCCTAAAAAATATTACTATGAATTTCCAATAAACTTTAGAAGGTCAATTTACTATTTGCAAAGCCCGCCCAATGGACAGTCATGACTTTTCTATATCGTTGAAATAAATAAATTAACGAAAAATAAGATATAAACGTTTGAATTTGTGTATTGAATGCATTAGCAATGTAAATACATGTACATTAACTTTTATTCACAGTTAAAGTTACAAAGTTATTATTAAGAATATAGTATATGATTTTAAATCAAATGAGAAATAAAGATGATCACATGAATACATGAACGCTTAAAAATGATAACTAAATCAAATAAATATAACAATACATTTTTCTTGTTTATTCTTTTTCGACACACTCCTATGATGTTGCAATTCTTGCAAGTGTAGAGGGTGTTTGGGACTGTGGACCTACAATGACAAATCAATTTTTTAGTCAGTTAGATCTCATGCAACTTATGATTAAGTACACATGAATGTAAACCGTTGAAAACTTTCTCATCAATATGCTTCAATGACAATAATTCATTTAAGAATATTATAAGAATTCGATCATAAATCAATATGCTTCAATGCAAAACAGATCTGAAGTACTATTGACATTGACATGAAATGAATAATACAATTTCTTTCATTGTTATGCTATTCTCTTTGCTGCATAGTCTATCCACCCAACTTGACCTTGTAAAGCACTCATATTTCTGTTACGATACATAATATACGCACTTAGCCAAACATTAAACCAATAATAATGTTAAGTTCTCAAAATTTAAAATTCAACATTAGTATGATCGAGTATCAACTCATGAGTTCAATTCTATGTGTTGTTACATCAAGGGTATAATATAGGTCAAAAGGAAACTAATTGGATTGTTACGAAAGTACTTTACCGGATAACAAATGTGGAATATGAAACTCTTGACGTGGTTAGACAAAAAGACAAAAAAAAAAAAAAAAAAAAAAAAAAAAAAAAAGGAAACAATATTTACCAAGTTCACTGCAGCCTATCTGATACACCAATTCAACATACTTATCAATTGATTGGTGATAACCCTCCTACTTAGTTCCAACATCCATATCGCGTGCTTTACTGTGTCCTTTCTTTTTTCTTATCTTTTTTCTGGCAAATAAAGTTTTGGTTAAGCAAATAAAGTTTCTTCATATAAAAACTGATAACTTACAAATGTTGGAGGGAGGCCGGTCATTACCATTTCCATTTCTATTGTTTCATGTGTCACGTAACCGCCAATGCGTACTTTCAGTAGCAACTATAATGAAAACATGTTGCAAAAAATGAATAGAATCTAAATCACCGTCTATATATTGATATTCAGTTTTTATGTACTGATCTGGTGATAAGCTAATGGTTTTGAAAGAAAAGGTATTGAGTGAGTATACACAAAACCTACCTTATTTGTGTATCTAATTAGAAGTTGTAACACCCCCAATTCATGGTTGAGCGGAATTCGAACTGGGTGTTACTTGACAGCACAATAGTCACAATAATAGAAAACGAACTCCAATTGAGTCGTTTTAAAAGATGTATCATTCAAAATTATATAAATATCAGAGGTTACAAAATGAGGTCCCAATTGGTTCCATGTTTACAATGTATAATAAATGAGTTTTTGAATGATAAGTAAATTTATAGCCCTCTTGAGTATCCGTGTCCTTCCGTGCCATCCTTGATCGTCATGAACCTGAAATACATGCTTGAGAGGTCAACACAAAGGTTGAGTGATATTCATAGAGTTTGTTAACTCGTTTGAACACAATGTGTTGGTAGTTAAATCGTTTGAACACCATAATCGTAGTGTTTGTAGGTAAATCGTTTGAACACCATAATCGTAGTGTTTGTAGGTAAATCGTTTGAACACAATAATCGTAGTGTTTGTAGGTAAATCGTTTGAACACAATAATCGTAGTGTGAGCTGTAGACTCACACCAATGTTTGGAAAACAAAACAGGTAGGCTACGTTATTATACGCCCATAAAATGTATTATACACTAAGCTTATGAAACCAAAACGTTAACGTGTACCAATATCGATCGGCAGATTTATCCCGGTAGGTACTTTGCCGTCATACCTAATGTCTCAAATATTAATGCATTTGTTTGAACTAATCAAAACAAATGGGATTCGTCAATCCCAATAGGCCTATTCACAATATTCGCGCTCACTCGCAAGTAACCCTCGCAAGTGATTAAATGGTTCATAATAAGGGATCATGGTTTGGCAAGGATGTTACTTAGTGATAATAAAACATAGTCGAATAGCATACAGTAGAAAGCATTGTGTTCGAGTAGAAAAATAATAGCATGTATTCCCCCCAAGGGTTTGTAAAACATTGAAGTAATGTAAAGTGGGGCTATGAACTCACCTTAAGTAAGATAGCAAGTAATGAATGTAATGGTTGAATCGGGAAGGTTTCTACGAGCAACCTATAATAGAATGTCGCGACTTAGGATCGGAGTAAAGACTATGAAGTAGTGCCTATATATATATCTTGCATTTAGTCCATGATGTGGTATGATGTATATTGTAAGTCTTTGAAAGTAATGATTCATGAAACATGTATGTTTGGTATATCGTTTACTACCGTTCGGGCCGACATAATTCAGAAGTCATGTTAGTAAGCGTTCGAGGAGCCAGGACACTTTAACTCGTAAATCCACAACTCAACTCGACGGCTTACATAATGAACTCCTCACATGAGGCTCCCTACTATTGTAGTAGTTGATGAAATATATAGATATAAGTTTTGATCCGAAAGGTTACATGTCCGATATTTGAATAAACTTAGGAAAGTTTATTTGTACATGAAGATTGTTATTAGGGGTAGCTTCATAAGCCTTAAATGACCATGTTCTCTTGGTAAAATCTCATGGTTTCCTTTTAAGTGAAGTAGATCCAAATTGTTTGTTCAAGTTATCGCCTAACTCATTGTTTCATGTTTACGCCTATGTGAGTTGTTATGGTCATTTCGTCATGGCCTAGCCATGCCCTTTGGTCCTTGTTCCAAGGTCATGAGACTCAACCTTGGTTCTAGTCATGTTTGTGGTCTTGATTATAGGTCATAAGACCTCTTGTTCCTTTCAAAATATAACCATAATCTAGTGACTTTCGCCTAAAAATGGGCTGTTTAGAATTTGAAGAATTTTATCACTCGGAAAGCGTTTTTAGGGCTCGAGCTTCTTTGTTCCTGAACGAAAACGTCGTTTCGGACAACTTTTGTGTTTCAACTTTTTGATGAATCGGACCAGAAGTGGGACTTTAAAAACCCAAATTTGATCAGGAAGCTATTTGGCAGTTTTGCCGGAAATCTTGGTAATTTCAAATGGGCGTAACTTTTGACTCGTATACTCGTTTTGGGTGGTTCAAATTGCTATGGTTTCCTTGTTAGGTCCTCTACCACAATATGTAATAATCAAATATCATATTTTTACCATTTTGGTCGTGGTTTTCCAAGAAAGTCACTAGTTTGCTTGTTTTAGTAACTTGTTGTAACAATCAATAACAATAACTTGTTTTGCTCACTTTTATACATCATGGACATAACTACAAGACATAATATAGCAAGAATAACATGTAAATAACATGAACATGATTATTTAACAAGAATCAAGTTAGGGTTTGGCTCACAACTTTTGGCTTTCAAAGATGAAAGGAAGTTAACATGTAAGGATAGGACTTTGATAGACTTGCTTCAACCCACTTCACTTCATGCAATCTTTCTACCCTTGGTATTCTTGAAAGATGGATGATGAAGGTTTAGGTGACTTGAGTGGATTTAAACTCAAGAGAAATCACCAAGTATATAAGGTTATGGAAGTGTTTGATGAATGATAACCTATCTAGGGTTTCTACCTTGAACTAGCACTTGAATCTTGCATGAAACTTGGAAGATAATTTGCTAAGGATGAAATATTGTTGTGTGTGGTGTGTGGGACGTTCAAAGGAAGGGGGGGGGCTATTTATATGCAAATGAGGAGGTTAGAAATGTTGACTAGTCCAACCTTGGAGGCCAAGGTGAACACTTGTAACCATCTTAAGGCCTTAAGCACAAGATCAAGCCACCTAGTGTGAATCCCCCCTCCTAGAGGCGGTTTGTATGCTTGGAGAGCAAGGGTGTGGATTTTTCTTGGTATTATCCAAGATACTTGGTTAGTTTTGACTCCGGGAAATGCCAATCGTAAATGATTAAGCCTCAAAACGTAAAACCGGGTGTCGTAAAATTATGGAACTTGAAAGTATTGATAAACATGTCAATAAGTTCCATAATAAAATATAAAATGAGTGGTAGGTTCCATTTGGGTGGTAAACCCTGCTAAAAACTGGAAACACGGGTCTAAAACGCGTAATTCGCGTAAAACGCTGAATATTGCGTAAAATTGAGAAAAGTATAATTTTACCTTTCTAATGTTATAAAAATGATTTAAAATGACTTATAATGTCTAGACTGGGCTCAGTCTAGTGTCGGTTGGTATTAAATGTCTTTTAGACATCAAACCGTAAGCCTAAAAATCACGAAATGACTTATAACATCAAGGGATCATTTTTGGTCAATGGAGGAGGGAAAGAATATGTTGACTTTTTCTAATAAGTTGAAAACTCAAAAAGTCTTAGAAACGCGTTTTGTGGTCTCACGGTTAATCGCCCAAATGGTTAAGCGTGCTCATGCGAGAGTAGTACAGGCATGGGTGACCTGCTGGGAAGTTTTTGGTCATATTTTTCTCAGTCACGATTAATTCTCAAATAAATCATGAGTGTGTAAAATATTTTACTGATGTGGGGTCACCTGACGGGGTTGAATTTCGTTGTGCGTAGAATTTCTGATTGACGTTTTACCCTAAAACGTGTAATTCCGTGTAATTCCTTAATAACTTTCACGAAAATGAGCTTATGAAAGTTAAACTTTTAATTTGCCATGGAAATGATTTATCACTCGATAAAATCAAATAAAAATCAACTTTCGGGAAAGTTTCGGGAAAAAAATGAATAGTAAAAGTGAATAGTGAAATTTTCCGGGAATGGTAATTAACCTGAAATTGTGAATTGTTACAGTCTCTACCCCTTACGGGGAACTTCGTCCCGAAGTTCTATGTGTGTCATATGTTGGAGTGGTGTCGATAAAGATGTGTGGTTACTTATGAGGACCAAAGTCTGGGATTTCCGGTAATGTAATTTGATTTGTCATTTCAGTGTATGGTGTAGGATGAGGCTTCCTTTTATATAGGAAAGGTATGGTAATAGTCGAATATCAAAGGAAATTGATATAGCAGTCGAATATTAATAGGAATCGATATAGTAGTTGAATATCAAATAGAACTTGATATAGTTAAATATCAAAATGGAAATTGATATAGTTGTCAAGTATCAATAGCAATTGATATAACAGTTGAACAACAATAGCAATTTACATAGGAATCCAATAAATGGAAATTGATATAAGAATCGAATCATGGAATAAGCGTTGAACATGTGGTTGGACCAAGTCCTGTTTGAATTGTACGGCTGCCCATGCATATGGCTACATGGCTTCACTATAAGTTTGGTATGACTGCCCATGCATATGGTTACATGGCCCCGTAATGAGTTTGGTACGACTGCGCATGCATATGGTTACATGGCCTCGCAACGAGTTTGTTTGTTATTGCACTATCATTATGAAAACCAAAATGTAAACCTCGTACTAATGGAAATTGGGATAGTCGTTGCAATCATAGCCTTGTAGGTAATCGGTTGTTGTACCTAGTGTTTATGTCATGGTTTGAAGCGATGTCGGTGAAAAGATAGGATTTCTTGTGGCGAATAAAATGTAGGTATCATGCCATACCCGAGCAATGTAATGTAGGTATCAAGCCATACCCGAGCAATGTAATGTAGGTATCAAGCCATACCCGAGCAATGTAATGTAGGTTGACTTCATACTTATGTTATTTCGGATATAATTAAGCCCACTTGTTTATAATTCTTTATTTACATAGAGAGGCATCCCAAACAATGTAACTAAAGGAATATAAACGTATGGTTCGATGATTTATAATTTCTTTATTTAAATGAAAAGGCATCCCAATCCATTCAAATAAGGACATTATAAATCATCCTACTCAAGAATTCCCGACACAACATTCATACTTAGCCGGTGAGTTACAAGGTAGTGTATTACGAGATGATACTGGTGTAGCAAAAGTACAAGATGAATATTCAATCTTGTAAAGCTGATAAAGGTGCTTGTGGTGTAACTAAGGATGATTTGAGCTTTAAAAGTGCATCAAAATCTGTTAATGAGCTTGTGGTTCCAACGGTTGTGAAGATAATGTTATGATATGTTGATGAACAAAAGTGTGTAGTGTATGCTTAACATTAATACTCTTAGGTATCGATGTTGAGTTTGCTTTAAAAATCTTAAGAGATTTTTAAAAGTTTATGACGGAATGGTATCCTAAACAGGATGGTACTTCCACGGGATGAAGAGAAGAATTGATAACTATCCCAAGATAGTCGTTCAGATTATCTCATAAATGAAAATTTTCAAGAATGAATTTAGATCATACAAATAAGGTGTTAAGATCTTGCTGAGTGGTAAGGCACTATCGTGTCTCTAGATTGTTTTAATGTATTCTGGTGGTTTATCGTGTTCATGTAGGAAATCAATCTAAACATAACCCTAGTACAACTATTCTCAGTATTTGAAAATTCTAAGTCGAATATAGTTAGTTAGACTATATTCCACTGTCCCTAGGTTAAATATAGGTGACTAGTCTATATTTAGCCAAGGTTCGATAAAATTTTCAAATACCTAAACTAGGTATACTTTTGATATGTCCGTTGCTTTCGGGAAACTGTCCACTAAACAAAGGCGATGTCAAACCCTTAAGTTGCAAGTCCCGTCCATACAAGACTTGTAACGTATGTTTTCATATTCCATTGCATAGAAGGTAGTAAGGGTAGATACGTATGGAAAGGAAGTTTTAAGTAGTTCTAAAATAGAACATACTTGGCCAGGATCACGAACTTTTAATAATGAAGGTTTCATCAGAAAACCTTAATGAATGTAGCGAAAGTTCAGCTTTCGTAGGTGATGGATTAGTTTGTCCTTTAGAAATCTCATATTTCTTGTTTGGAAATCGATAGATTGTGATGGGTTTTTGATATCATATGAAATGATATTGATGAGGTGGTGGAATAATTCGAGAGACCATTGCACAAATCACAATGTCTCAGAAGTAGATTAGACCATTGTGTGACTCAAAACATTTGAGAAATGATTAAGACCATTATGTCATACAATGTTCGGGAAATAGAAAAGACCATCGTAATTCGTTACAATATCTTGGATATAAAATGTTGGAGTAGGAACATGATTGGGAGAGTGTGGCTGTGCCGAAATGCCTTAGAATAGGCATACACAGATATGTTTAGTCCATTGTTTAGATAAATGATTGAAAATAAACCGAGTTTATATATCAATATTCTAATATGTTCATGTAGCATAAAATGCCTAGTGTGTATATATCAATATACTTATATGTGTTCATGTAGCATAAAATGCTTAGTGTGTATATATCAATATACTAATATGTTTGTGAAGCATAACATGCTTACTAAGTCCATAATCGTCTGGAGGATGGAAGACACGGAGAGCGAAAGGCTATAAAATGTTTTTGTTTGTGATTGTAGTTATAGTTTAGGTCTCACTTAGACCCGTTTCTCTATAACCATGGCTCTGGTACCAATCTGTAACACCCCCAATTCATGGTTGAGCGGAATTCGAACTGGGTGTTACTTGACAGCACAATAGTCACAATAATAGAAAACGAACTCCAATTGAGTCGTTTTAAAAGATGTATCATTCAAAATTATATAAATATCAGAGGTTACAAAATGAGGTCCCAATTGGTTCCATGTTTACAATGTATAATAAATGAGTTTTTGAATGATAAGTAAATTTATAGCCCTCTTGAGTATCCGTGTCCTTCCGTGCCATCCTTGATCGTCATGAACCTAAAATACATGCTTGAGAGGTCAACACAAAGGTTGAGTGATATTCATAGAGTTTGTTAACTCGTTTGAACACAATGTGTTGGTAGTTAAATCGTTTGAACACCATAATCGTAGTGTTTGTAGGTAAATCGTTTGAACACCATAATCGTAGTGTTTGTAGGTAAATCGTTTGAACACAATAATCGTAGTGTGAGCTGTAGACTCACACCAATGTTTGGAAAACAAAACAGGTAGGCTACGTTATTATACGCCCATAAAATGTATTATACACTAAGCTTATGAAACCAAAACGTTAACGTGTACCAATATCGATCGGCAGATTTATCCCGGTAGGTACTTTGCCGTCATACCTAATGTCTCAAATATTAATGCATTTGTTTGAACTAATCAAAACAAATGGGATTCGTCAATCCCAATAGGCCTATTCACAATATTCGCGCTCACTCGCAAGTAACCCTCGCAAGTGATTAAATGGTTCATAATAAGGGATCATGGTTTGGCAAGGATGTTACTTAGTGATAATAAAACATAGTCGAATAGCATACAGTAGAAAGCATTGTGTTCGAGTAGAAAAATAATAGCATGTATTCCCCCCAAGGGTTTGTAAAACATTGAAGTAATGTAAAGTGGGGCTATGAACTCACCTTAAGTAAGATAGCAAGTAATGAATGTAATGGTTGAATCGGGAAGGTTTCTACGAGCAACCTATAATAGAATGTCGCGACTTAGGATCGGAGTAAAGACTATGAAGTAGTGCCTATATATATATATCTTGCATTTAGTCCATGATGTGGTATGATGTATATTGTAAGTCTTTGAAAGTAATGATTCATGAAACATGTATGTTTGGTATATCGTTTACTACCGTTCGGGCCGACATAATTCAGAAGTCATGTTAGTAAGCGTTCGAGGAGCCAGGACACTTTAACTCGTAAATCCACAACTCAACTCGACGGCTTACATAATGAACTCCTCACATGAGGCTCCCTACTATTGTAGTAGTTGATGAAATATATAGATATAAGTTTTGATCCGAAAGGTTACATGTCCGATATTTGAATAAACTTAGGAAAGTTTATTTGTACATGAAGATTGTTATTAGGGGTAGCTTCATAAGCCTTAAATGACCATGTTCTCTTGGTAAAATCTCATGGTTTCCTTTTAAGTGAAGTAGATCCAAATTGTTTGTTCAAGTTATCGCCTAACTCATTGTTTCATGTTTACGCCTATGTGAGTTGTTATGGTCATTTCGTCATGGCCTAGCCATGCCCTTTGGTCCTTGTTCCAAGGTCATGAGACTCAACCTTGGTTCTAGTCATGTTTGTGGTCTTGATTATAGGTCATAAGACCTCTTGTTCCTTTCAAAATATAACCATAATCTAGTGACTTTCGCCTAAAAATGGGCTGTTTAGAATTTGAAGAATTTTATCACTCGGAAAGCGTTTTTAGGGCTCGAGCTTCTTTGTTCCTGAATGAAAACGTCGTTTCGGACAACTTTCGTGTTTCAACTTTTTGATGAATCGGACCAGAAGTGGGACTTTCAAAACCCAAATTTGATCAGGAAGCTATTTGGCAGTTTTGCCGGAAATCTTGGTAATTTCAAATGGGCGTAACTTTTGACTCGTATACTCGTTTTGGGTGGTTCAAATTGCTATGGTTTCCTTGTTAGGTCCTCTACCACAATATGTAATAATCAAATATCATATTTTTACCATTTTGGTCGTGGTTTTCCAAGAAAGTCACTAGTTTGCTTGTTTTAGTAACTTGTTGTAACAATCAATAACAATAACTTGTTTTGCTCACTTTTATACATCATGGACATAACTACAAGACATAATATAGCAAGAATAACATGTAAATAACATGAACATGATTATTTAACAAGAATCAAGTTAGGGTTTGGCTCACAACTTTTGGCTTTCAAAGATGAAAGGAAGTTAACATGTAAGGATAGGACTTTGATAGACTTGCTTCAACCCACTTCACTTCATGCAATCTTTCTACCCTTGGTATTCTTGAAAGATGGATGATGAAGGTTTAGGTGACTTGAGTGGATTTAAACTCAAGAGAAATCACCAAGTATATAAGGTTATGGAAGTGTTTGATGAATGATAACCTATCTAGGGTTTCTACCTTGAACTAGCACTTGAATCTTGCATGAAACTTGGAAGATAATTTGCTAAGGATGAAATATTGTTGTGTGTGGTGTGTGGGACGTTCAAAGGAAGGGGGGGCTATTTATATGCAAATGAGGAGGTTAGAAATGTTGACTAGTCCAACCTTGGAGGCCAAGGTGAACACTTGTAACCATCTTAAGGCCTTAAGCACAAGATCAAGCCACCTAGTGTGAATCCCCCCTCCTAGAGGCAGTTTGTATGCTTGGAGAGCAAGGGTGTGGATTTTTCTTGGTATTATCCAAGATACTTGGTTAGTTTTGACTCCGGGAAATGCCAATCGTAAATGATTAAGCCTCAAAACGTAAAACCGGGTGTCGTAAAATTATGGAACTTGAAAGTATTGATAAACATGTCAATAAGTTCCATAATAAAATATAAAATGAGTGGTAGGTTCCATTTGGGTGGTAAACCCTGCTAAAAACTGGAAACACGGGTCTAAAACGCGTAATTCGCGTAAAACGCTGAATATTGCGTAAAATTGAGAAAAGTATAATTTTACTTTTCTAATGTTATAAAAATGATTTAAAATGACTTATAATGTCTAGACTGGGCTCAGTCTAGTGTCGGTTGGTATTAAATGTCTTTTAGACATCAAACCGTAAGCCTAAAAATCACGAAATGACTTATAACATCAAGGGATCATTTTTGGTCAATGGAGGAGGGAAAGAATATGTTGACTTTTTCTAATAAGTTGAAAACTCAAAAAGTCTTAGAAACGCGTTTTGTGGTCTCACGGTTAATCGCCCAAATGGTTAAGCGTGCTCATGCGAGAGTAGTACAGGCATGGGTGACCTGCTGGGAAGTTTTTGGTCATATTTTTCTCAGTCACGATTAATTCTCAAATAAATCATGAGTGTGTAAAATATTTTACTGATGTGGGGTCACCTGACGGGGTTGAATTTCGTTGTGCGTAGAATTTCTGATTGACGTTTTACCCTAAAACGTGTAATTCCGTGTAATTCCTTAATAACTTTCACGAAAATGAGCTTATGAAAGTTAAACTTTTAATTTGCCATGGAAATGATTTATCACTCGATAAAATCAAATAAAAATCAACTTTCGGGAAAGTTTCGGGAAAAAAATGAATAGTAAAAGTGAATAGTGAAATTTTCCGGGAATGGTAATTAACCTGAAATTGTGAATTGTTACAGAAGTCACCACAATAATATCAAGGAACATTCATATTTTAGCTAATACATTTTATGTTTCACAATTGCAGGTCCAAACAAACGACTCTGAATCAGAACTTGTAAAAGAACAAAAGTAGAGAACTGGCGAGCGCATCAGGTACTCTCATCAAAATGTCCGACGTTGGATTTTTGTATCCCAATTCTGAATGAGTCCCGCATATTCTGAGCATACACGTTTCGTGCGCACTCTGTTGTCCCAATGTGTGAGTCGAAATCTGATTTGCAAACAATATAACTAGATAACTTTATTTCGTCTAACTTTGTAACGTTACATAATCACAAGTATATATAGGTTTCGAATGGTTGTGTTCCAACCATCATGCCTGTTCGAATGGATGTCTACCAAGCGACACAACCCTTCACTAAAGTTCCAGAAATAACTAACTATAACTACTTTAACTAACTTAACCGAATAGCGGTTATAAAGTTTCTATTGAACACGTTTGATCCTTCAAGTTTTCTGCACAAGCAATATTGAGATTATCTTTTGGTTCACACACTCTAGGTGGCTTTCCATGCAGTGCGTCACGCAGAAGCTAAAGTTGCCCCTTAACAGATTCCTGTGGGAAAAAGGTAAATATATCGGTTATAGTAAAAAACACCAGTTAAGTAGGGCTACTTAAATTTTAAAGATAAGCATATTTGGCCGATCTGCTGCATCTGCTCCGATCAACTGAGGGTACCTTAAAATGATAACAACATTAAACGTATGATAAGGAGTTTGTAAAAAGGGCATGAGTGCTATTAAGTGTATGCGTATCAAAGTTGTGAAACTACCTGTACACGAGATTTGAGTAGTGATCTCGCTGGTTGTACCTGTGCTCTGCTCACCTGCTGGTACTATAGAAATATTCAGGTTATACACAAATAGACGGGAACCAATAAAAAAACAACAATGATGTGTCACGACAGAGGCATTTTTACCCGACCGTGAAGCGAAATCTGACATTTCCTCTTACACACATTTGCAAATGTGCTCCTAGCCATTGTACATGTGAGTAAAAAAAATTAAGGAAGCCTACACGTAATTCATATGCACATTATACAAATGTCACCTTAGCTAAGACCATCATATAAGTTTTCAGTTTTTGCTTACCCTTGTTAGCTAATTTTAAAAATGAGAGTTGTTGTGAAATGGTTGACCAACCCAATAAATCATATGTTCAAAGCTCGGTTTTGAAACTGATGCATCCTTACCAGAAAGAGAGTTACAGCTAGCACAGGTGCTGCCGCTAGTCCTATTTCATAATTCTGGTGCATGAAATGATAGTTATAAAATGGATGTTTGAAGTGTTAGAAAACAAACGGCAAAAATATTTGAACGGATTGTTGGCATCAAATGCTAATTTTTACAAGTATCAACAAAGAGTGCATTTAAGGGCGGCAGTAATGATAACATGCAAAAAGAAAAAAGAAGAGAGATTCAGCACTTCTTAGTGAGCAATTCATCAAGATTGTAAAAGAGCAGACGTGAAAATTTTTGACCTGTTTACTAATTATTTGGTCAGTTTGGGTGGTTTTTCAACACAACATTTCAAAAAGGGACTATCGGGTCAAATGATTGAAAGTCGTCGCAAGTCATTTAATAAGTTGTGATGCATACAGTTTCCTAAGCTATTTTATATAAACATTTTTATATAAAATCACATGGAATTAACTTGGCATTTATTTCACTAAAGAGAGAACTTCTAATCATTATCAAAACATAATACCAAACACCCATTAATACCAATTTTTAAAATTCAAGAGACGGTAATTCAATTAAGCATGGTCGAAAATTATTAGATTAGTGGTATAGTGGCATCCTTGTTATCTGGTACTCCTGGAAGCATAACCTTGTACCAATATGTCATCAGCTTGAGGCCTGTAGTTTAAGAAGAAGGCTGTATGACGACCACCTTCTTCCTTTGGGAGAACATAAATTTCAGCATCAAACTTTGTGTATGTTTTTACACCACCAGGCTTTGCAATGACCTGTACAAAAGGAAGGTAATAAACAAAAAGTCATTAATCAAGTTGCAAAACTCGTCTGCTTATACTTGTGACAACTGGTAATTTAGGGACTCTTTTCAAATTTACAGCATTACATTTTCATAAACGTGAAATTTAAACTATCAATGATTTTATCGAGTCTCGTGAAATTTTGAGGAAATTGGAAGTCTATATAACGCGTTTATCACTCTGCGTACTATTTAGTTTACCTATACACCTCGATTTAGGCACTATATAACTTTGGCACTAGAAATCCTAATCAAACGTGTAGCAACCCACTAATTTCCCCACTAACTTCCCCACTAGCTCCTCTTAGGTTAGCAAAGCCTTACTAACATAACGTAGGCCCTCACTAAGCACTATCTAGGTTACATATGCCTATAGCTATTTCCCGAGTGAAATTGTTGCTTTATTACATCTCTACTACCCATATGACTCCTAGACCTGCTCACGTATCCACCTATCCACAACACCAATATGTTTACCTCCTGTAAACATCCAGGTATGTCAAGTCTAGGTTATAAACATTAATACACTAAGTAATCTATCATTCTAGGATACTATATCTATTAGAAACCCTAATAAAACCCTAATTGCACCTATGTGTTTCCGGTTAACTTTAAAACCCTAATTGCTTATCTGAACTAGCTTGAAAGTGTTCAAGGCTTAGGTATAAGTTACATTAGCAACTTTAGGATATATTAGACTCCCTAGACCATAGTACAACTCCCTAAAACCTAGGTACAAGTCCTTTAAGCACAAAATCATAACTAGGGTTTACAAGTCCCAAAACTAGGTCAAACCTTCCCACAAGCTGCCACCACTTAGTACAAGCCTCCTAGGACTTAATATTAGTCACTAAACACTCATAGGACCCTAATCTAGGCACTAAACTTTAGGCTAGACCTTAATCTTTCACTAGACAAAACTAGGTCAAAACTAAAACAAAACTAGCTAAAACTTAACTAAAGCACCTCAAGCATCTCAACCAAGAACCCTAGCACCTTAGTCACCCTAAGCACACACCCTAGCACCTCCCAAGCAAGCACATAAGGTGGTGCATCACCACCTTGTCACCTACTTCAGCCCACGGTTCAATCACCACCACAAACACCCTATCAGCCCCCTAGCTAGTAACTAGCTGATCTTAGTCACCCTTTAGGTCCTCCACATCACCCCTAGCTTCCATGAGTCGACCTCCCCCTTCCTTGACACCTAGCACCCCATTTTGACACCTATACAACTCGTTACCCTATAAATAGCAGCCCTCCCCTCACCATTTCACTCCACACCTCCCCTCTCTTCTATTCCTCACCTATTCTGTAGTACTAAGTCCCTAGAGCCCTTAGAAGATGAGTGGTATAGCCCTAGTCCTTGTCGAGTTCTAGTTTTAAGTCAAAAACCCTAGTTTTCCCACGCTGCACCTCCCACGACCTAGGTAAGCCTCAACTTTTATTATAATAGCTTTAGTACTGATATAGGACTCCTAGGATATGCCTTATAACCTTTAGATAAGCCTTGATCATTTTCATTTAAAAGTTTTCATTTTAAAACTCTAATTTTAGATAAATACATGTTTATATGCTAAATTGCCTTAACTTGTGCTATAATCTGATTTAGGAGACTTAGTTAAGTATACACTAGCTAAAGATAACCTAGAAAACTCTTTTGTTACATTAGAATATAGTTTACATAAAGTTAGGACTAGTTTTGCAATAGTTTTCATGCATAGGGGTATATATGGTAACTTTCTGAAATTACTAAGTCTAAGGACTATTTTTGACATAACTTAGAAGTATAAAGTATAAGAACCCTTTTTGCAAAGTTCTAGAACCATAGGATAGAAAATAAGACAAGTTAGAAACATATAAGGACTAGTTTTGCAAATACTATTAAGTTAAGGGTATAAATGGTAAATATAGAAAGTTAGTATAGTTTAGGGACTATTTCTGCTTTATTACATCTCTACTACCCATATGCCTCCTAGACCTACTCACGTATCCACCTATCCACAACACCACTATGTTTACCTCCTATAAACATCCAGGTATGTCAATTCTAGGTTATAAACATTAATACACTAAGTAATCTATCATTCTAGGATACTATATCTACTAGAAACTTTAATAAAACCCTAATTGCACCTATGTGTTTCCGGTTAACTTTAAAACCCTAATTGCTTATCTGAACTAGCTTGAAAGTGTTCAAGGCTTAGGTATAAGTTACATTAGCAACTTTAGGATATATTAGACTCCCTAGACCAGAGTACAACTCCCTAGAACCTAGGTACAAGTCCCTTAAGCACAAAACCATAACTAGGGTTTACAAGTCCCAAAACTAGGTCAAACCTTTCCAAAACCTTCCCACAAGCTACCACCACTTAGTATAAACCTCCTAGGACTTAATCTTAGTCACTAAACACTCATAGGACCCTAATCAAGGCACTAAACCTTAGGCTAGACCATAATCTTTCACTAGACAAAACTAGGTCAAAACTAAAACAAAACTAGCTAAAACTTAATCAAAGCACCTCAAGAACCTCAACCAAGCACCCTATCACCTTAGTCACCCTAAGCACATACCCTAGCACCTCCCAAGCAAGCACACAAGGTGGTGCATCACCACCTTGTCACCTACTTCAGCCCACGATTCAATCACCACCACGAACACCCTATGCAGCCCCCTAGCTAGTAACTACTTGTTCTTAGTCACCCTTTAGGTCCTCTACATCACCCCCTAGCTGCCATGAGTCGACCTCCCCCCTCCTTGACACCTAGCACCCCATTTTGACACCTATACAACTCGTTACCCTATAAATAGCAGCCCTCCCCTCACCATTTCACTCCACACCTCCCCTCTCTTCTCTACCTCACCTATTCTGTAGTACTAAGTCCCTAGAGCCCTTAGAAGACGAGTGGTATAGCCCTAGTCCTTGTCGAGTTCTAGTTTTAAGTCGAAAACCCTAGTTTTCGCACGTTGCACCTCCCACGACCTAGGTAAGTGTCAACTTTGATTCTAATAGCTTTAGTACTGATATAGGACTCCTAGAATATGCTTTAGAACCTTTATATAAGCCTTGATCATTTTCATTTAGAAGTTTTCATTTTAAAACCCTAATTTTAGATAAATACATGTTTATATGCTAAATTGCCTTAACTTGTGCTATAATCTGATTTAGGAGACTTAGTTAAGTATAAATTAGCTAAAGATAACCTAGAAAACTCTTTTGTTACATTAGAATATAGTTTACATAAAGTTAGGACTAGTTTTGCAATAGTTTTCATGCATAGGGGTATATATGGTAACTTTCTGAAATTACTAAGCTTGAGGACTATTTTTGACATAACTTAGAAGTATAAAGTATGAGGACCCTTTTTGCAAAGTTCTAGAACCCTGGGAAAGAAAATAAAACAAGTTAGAAACATATAAGGACTAGTTTTGCAAATACTATTAAGTTAAGGGTATAAATGGTAAATATAGAAAGTTAGCATAGTTTAGGGACTATTTCTGCCATTACTCTAAAATATATAAGTATAGGGGCTAGTTATGTGAAGTTTTGATAGTTAAATACTTAATATATAAGTTTAGGGTAGAAATTGTAAATATGTGAAACTTGTAGGGTATAAACGGACTATTTTCATAAAAAGTATAAAAAAACCTATTTTGAGTTAGAAACATAACACAATACTAGGGAGCTTCATGTGAGGGGTATCATGTGGATATTTCGTTTTGACGAGTTTGCTGGGTTTACGACTTAAAGTGTCGTGGCTCCTCAAACGATTATTGCATGACCTCTGAATTATGATGGCCCGAGCGGTGTTATGTTATAACTAAAACTTAATAACAATATAACTCAATAGTAGGGAGCTTTGTGTGAGGAGTTATATACTTCTGAATTATGATGGCCCGAACGGTATTATGTTGGCAGCATAATACAATAGTAGGGAGCTTTATGTGAGGAGTTATATATACTTTTGGATTACAATGGCCCGAATGGTGTTATGTTATAACTAAATCTAGAAACCCTAAGTAAAATTACTTGAAAACCTAGAAACTAAAGACTTGACATACACACACCTACACTACCCTCAAGATACGTGAGTCAGCCGTCTAAACCCCTATATCACTTGTCTTAGGCACATATGAGTTTCATAGCCTCACATCTTTTTAACTTTCACTCTAAATGCTTTACAAACCCTGTGAGGGGGATAAATGCTTTAAATCGAATACAAGTCTTGTTCTTTGGTTGTTGCACGAGTAAACTATCTGCCACCCCTACATAACAAAATTCATGAATCTAATCGCTTGTGATATTTTACACAAGTGAACGCGAATATAGTTGATAGATCTATTGGAGTTTGACAACTCCCGTTGGTTTGCCTATGTCTTGGGCACCAATAAGTACTATATTTGAACCCTCTCTAAAGGATTAACTTTGGCAAGTTATCCTTCCCGTCCCATCATGGTTTGGTCTGCAGACCCCAAGATCTGGACCGTTAACGTGTGGTTCATGAGCTTAGTGCAATAGACCCGCTATCTCTAAAACTTTTCCACACTTAGGATTTCTACAGAACTCTGTGGAACTTGTATTAACTCTATCTCTACTTAAACCTATGACTCTCACTCAACACCTAGTGTTGACTTTTAAGCATGTTATCCTAGGTATATAAGCCCTTTAGGAACCCCTGGCACGGAGTGGCACTGAGCATGAGGACGTCCGTAATAGTTATCATTCACCTACTAATAACATAAACAAAACGTATCTTAGGGACCTCTCTTTTGGTAAAAGTATAACTTTTACTATAAAACTCTGATAAAATAAATGAATGATAACACCTTTTTTCAAAACGTCTCATTTAGAGTCATTTTCTATATCTTGTCTTTGTTCCAAAATGTGATACCCCAGATCTATATTCCGCTGCGATCTGTCAAAAATGGGGGTGTTACAAAACGAGAGATAAACAATTTGCGAATTTATTTCTTTTGAAAAACGTATTTATAGTCAAATACTTGGGAAAACTTAAATTACGAACCATGAAACAACATAAATGAACCCGAGAGTGGTGATGACACATTTTTCTAGTCCCGTGATAACATCAAATTTACCCATGATTCAAGCGTTAATTTCCCTTTGAATTGCTCATCTTTTCTATTTATATGAAGAATATCTACTCTTATTTCTTCCTATTTTGGTTTCAGGGTGAAGATGAGTAAAAGTACGTTATTGATGATTTATTGGCTTAAGAGTGGGAATTACGCTTAAAGTTACATTGAAGACACAAACACTGCGGTCTAGTTAAGTGATGATACTACACCGTTAGATGTTTTACCCCAAGAAATGAAGACTACGCCGTAGCAAGTAAATGAGCTACCGCGTAACTGAGATTACCAAAGGCTACGCCGTAGTTAGTAATTGGACTACGGCGTAATGTTGAAGATATGAACCCTACGCCCGTAACAAGTAATTGAGTTACGGCGTAGGAAGTATTTTCTGAAGACTACGCCCGTAACAAGTCATTGAGTTACGGCGTAGGAATGATTTTACGAAGACTATAGTGTAGCAATCCAACAAGCTACGCCGTAGAGGTTATTACAAAGATTACGGCGTAGTCCTACTATATAACTACGCCGTAGCTGGTCCGAAATCTATAAATAGAGGCCGAATTCTGCATTATTGATCATCCTTCTTCATCCCTTTCAAAGGGGCGATTAAGGCACCATCTCTGGGCATCTTCCAGCAGCAACCAACCACTTCCTAAGGGAGAATTCACTTGCAATCATCATCATCATTAACCTTACATCAAGTAATTTGTATCAAACATATTGTTCAATTCAATTTATGTTTTATTCATTATTGTTGGTATGATTTACTATATGTTTGGCTAAACACCTCTTGGTGTTAGCCTAGTTATGAAATTGTTATTGTTTTGATTTAGTTTTCCACACATCTATTATCTATTGTTTGAATACTTTCATGGCGAGTCTTGGGACACTCTAGTTCCCGTAGTATTTAGCGTTGGTTGTTCCCTAGATACTTGTGGAATTAACCCTAGGAAGCAAGTCACTAGGGATGTGACTTTGTGATAGCAATATCACCATACACGTGCGAATTAACCCTAGGACCACCTACCAATGCTATTCACTTAACGGAGTTAGAGGGGTGTAAGATCTGACCATGTCGCATCCGTTAGACTTGTCCATGTTAGTAGAGGCACTTAATGACTCTTACATCTTCGTACCGATGAACCCAAGGCTTTACAATAGTTTTGGATAGGACAAGGTGTGAAATAGACGTAGGTGATTTAACCCTCTGATCCAAAATGAATTAAACCACCAGACAAAACGATAATAAACACCGTTACTTTTATTACTGAAAATAGATTACCAGATGACCCTTGGTCTCTAACAATTACCTTGGTGAGGAATCTAGGATCACACGGTAGACAAATTGACCATGGGAGTCTACCGACTTTATAACGGTTAGAGAACTAATCTTAATAATAACAAGAGTAGTAATTAGGTTAACACTGCTTCTCCCTATTAATTCTCTTCTAGTTATTTACTTGTTTTCGTTATTTACTTTCATTAGTTTAATTATTCAATTCATAAACCCCTTTTGATAAACGTGACATAGACTCTAATTAGGATCCAAACGCATAGCTCTTGGGACGACCTCGGATTTACCAACTAGCTATACTACACACAACCGGGTATACTACCCGTTAGTGCATTAGGTAGACCTTATGTAAGCGAGACTATTATAAATATTAAAACCTCGTCAGTAAAACCTGCATCATCCGGATTTAGTTTTGTCAACAAAAATTCAGAAAACATTACGTTTTATATTATAAACGCATTTATTATCACTTTTTACGGAAAAACTTATTTAAACTCAACGGTAACGTCTAAAAACACATTCGGTGACATCTAATATTTTTCCGGGAATGAAAATAATTTAAACCGGGTGAGATTATGATAATTTCCCCACTAGTCCCTACACCAAACCCTCACTTGCAAATTACTAAGAAAACAATGACCAAAGTGCAATTTTCATAAAATATAACTAACAAACATCCCTAACCCTAACCCTTATTCATTTTTCATCATCGTCAACCTCATCTCTCCCTCTTTTGCTCTCTTGCCACCGGCCACCCACACAAACACCACCACCACCATTTTTTTTCATCATCTAACACTACCAAATCAATCCCCATCACTTTCTCATCATCCTAGTATAATTTGTTTATCACCAAACAACCTCCATCACCATTTTCTTAGACCATTCGACCCATATATCATCACCAATAACATCCTTGTTGTTTAAATCTTGTGAAACTAAGAAGAAAAGGTAAGCTAGTGAGTTTTTCTTATGGGTTTGACTTTAACCCGAGTCAAACTTACAATAATCTTGTAATTTTAGGTTCAAACTTGATGGGTTTTTATATTCTAATGATTTTTGGTTAATAAAAACATGAAACAAACAAGTTTGGTATCAAAATGGTTGTGTTTGGTTCGGATTTGGACTTGGGTCGTGGGGTAAGACCCACGAATTTAATGGGTTTCATTGTTTTGGAACTAGTTTGATGCTTGTGGTTGATTCTTGATCCATACTTGATGATTTGGTTATGTTTTGGTGCAAGTTTGACACATTTTGGGCGTGTTTGGATGCATAGCCGATACCCACAAGGCCAAATGGCCAAGTGGTTGGCTCGTTTGGGTCAAGCCGAGACCCCATGGTCACGGTCTAGGTCCTTGTGGCCAATTTGTGTTGTTAATATTACTATTTTTATTGTTTTAGTTATATTTGTTATGGTTTAATCTGGTTTTTGACATTATTGATTGCCGTTATGATCTTTCGGCTAAAATATTGATATGGAAGCTTGTGGTAACATAATGGTTGACTTTGGTTGAAGTGTTGAGATAATGGGATTGTATTTTGGATGTTGTGGAATTATGGGAATCGATTGTGTGACGATTTAGAATGACGGAGTTTAAGTTAGACGAGTTTCGTAGACGACCTCGTGATGCTTGGAGTATTGATTTGAGGACATTGGATTTGGTTTGATGATGAGACGGGGAATATTTGTTTTGTGACGATATATATTACTTGTGAGATTGTGCAAAGTCGGAGTTGTCTTGACTTTCTAGTCAACGGCTACTTCGACAAATGCCGTAACATAGACTTTTGGGACGTTATTGATTATGTGGACCGGGAAGTGATGACTCGGACACGTGGACTCGGATACATAATAACTCGTTAAACATTAATTTGTTAAAAATCATTTATAACGACTAACTTATATATATATATATATATATATATATATATATATATATATATATATATATATATATATAAGTCTAAATATATATAGACATATGTGCAAACATGTATGTATGTATGTATGTATGTATGTATATATATATATATATATATATATATATATATATATATATATGTCCACTTATATATATTAAATAAGCAACGTAATAAATAAATAATAACGTGAATGATAACTATTAACTATTAAATTAGATTAATATTTATCGGGAACTTTATTAAAATGAATCGGCTTTTATGACTAAAATGGAAATATTTTGGAAATAAAACATAAAAAGTTTTCAAAACAAATGTTGTACGACGAGAGTTATTAAATGTTCGAGTGCACGTGAAACTAATTAGATACTAGTTTTCTTTTAGCATTTATTACACCTCATTTATTGTTGAAGCTTCGGATCGATTTAACATTAATAGGTCATTTAGTACGGTTGTTGAACCTATTGGACTGACGAGCAAAATAGGAGCTCGATAAGAGTACCAAGTGATAATATTAATGAGAAATGTAACCTACGACTCTTATATACGATATAACTTTAGAATCAATAAGTAAACGGAAGAATCGTTAAGCTTATCAGGTTGACGAATTTGATAAGAGATTGACCCTTCGAACGAGGACTTATCGACTCTTAAGATCATATATTTGACCTTAGCTTTGACTCGAGACTTGAATTGTTTGACGTTATATGTTTCGTGAACTACTTGGCTTGTTTGACGCGTTATGCATTTATGTGCTACTTGACTCATTCATATGAGGCCATATTTGACTTGTTTGCTTGGCGTGAGTTCACTTGAGTCGAGACTTTGTCTCTAACACACACCCACCCGACGATACCCAACGATACCAAACGTTAATTAACGGTTTTCAAGCGGATGTTTTGAAAGATAAAACGGAAACTATTTGGGAAATTTTGGGAATATACTAAACTCTTTGAAAAATGATATTAAGCCGAAATTTATATGATTAGGTGTGCCAAGTCCGTAGATTTCCGTGACGTTTAGCCGCTTTTATACTCTCTTGCATTTGTTACATGTGCTTTACTAGACTTGAGGTGAGTTTCATAGCCCCACTTTTACTCGTTCTTTATTGCTTTCTAAACTTGGGGAGAAAACATGCAAACTATTTTCTCGGACCTGCTACTACTTTTTGTTTTGCTATATTGTGTTGGCTAGTTAAGGCTAGATTGCGGTAGATGTTGCCTTAGACTAGGGTAGTAATCCTTGCTATAACACACTGCCTAGCTAAGAATAGATATCTACTTTCGGCCTAGTCCAGGGTAGTAACGGGTGGTTCCTTACTATAACTTATGCCTGGCTAGTGACCGCCGAGGGGACCACTCACTACGACCACTTTATAGAGATTGATTTGGAATGATGTTGAATTGCGAAATCTATGCCTGCCTTTAGTCACACATAGCACTCAACTCTTCAGGTGCATAACTGCTTTATAACTTAAACCTATGAACTCACCAGCATAACCTGACTTTTTAGCATGTTTTTCTCAGGTAACTAGATGCTTGCTTTCGTAGTTTGGACTTCGGTGGAGTGGCATGGTTTGAGGAATCGATAAAACTCTGATGTTTCTTTTTATGGACCTATTTACTTTTATTTATTATGGGCTTTCCTTTTTCAAGATTTTGGATGAATGTAAACTTTGACTAAATATTGACTTTTGTTTACATTTATATCTATGCTATCTTGCTTTCTATACTTGTGATGTTACCAATCCCCGTAGCACCCCGAAAGCTTGTAAGTCTTCCGTTGTACCAAATTTTGGGGGTGTTACAATACTGTTATATGTCAATGACGTGGTATCAATTTGTATTGGGTTGCAAAGATTGAAATATGATAAAAGATCATAAAAGAAAAATGGCTGTGGAAAAAATAATCTTAAATCTAAACAATAGATAATGACCAGCCATGCTAAAAATTAGATTAACTTTCCCCCATCCAAAATTGGTAAGCTTAAAAAGAGTTGTAAAATTAAGTCGACTCCAAAAAATTCAATTACCTGTCCTCGCTGGATATTAGTCCTGCTTATACCATGTAAAAGGAGACCGACATTATCTCCAGCCTGGGAAACATAGGAAAAAAAGATAAAAATCAATTTAACTTTTCAATGCAGATTACCACCAGTTCCCGTAGGCTGAATATGCTTGTTAGCTTCTTCCATGATTTTATTAAAATAACACTATGATCAATTGCTAAAAAAATGTGATAGGACAACTCCAACTAGAAGATGCGCTATTCCTATTTTCAAATGTAGTTATTGTAACGGAAAATTTAAGCTTCCAAAATAGTGTAAAATTCTTTGTTGTACATTCATGATAGTGTTTTAGTGAATCTTGTGTATCTGCTCAGAGCCACTACATTTATGCTTTCGTTCTACGCATCCATAAATAAGATCCACTCATGTTTTATTATCTTTGATTTAACGAGCTAATATCCATATGATTTAACCTTTAACTTGATTTTCTTGTGTGATCTAACATACAAATAACTCAAAGCACTTCATGGTTACATAATTTTCTTTTTTAGGAATCAAGGTTTTTTCTATATAAAATCTATAAATTTTCTCTGTTTTTAGAGGCAAAAAAAGTATACTAAAAAGGTCCAAATTGGCCCGTGCAGACCATTAGTGTTATATGTCAAACAGATTATTTTCCTGTCCAAGTTTAGCATTAGGTAACTAGCTCCTAACGGTTTCCTCAAGCACTTTCCCTAATGGTGCAACACCCAACATAACCGTCCTAATTGACGACAAATCGAATAATCGAAGTACCCCTATTAAGACTATAACGATAAAACCAAAAGCAATGACTCTTTTTCGAGCTGAAATAGTAATTAAAATACAGCGACCAATATATTATGAATTACTAATAAACAACAAGACACTAATAATAAAGTCACGAACAGAGTATCACTCCAAATTGACCATCACATTCTTTTCCAAACAGCAAACAAAGAGAAAACGTAATAGGTTGTGCAGATTTTGGTCAAATTTATTTGCTCCGAGTGCAGAACCTTTTTCTCAGCATGGTGGGAGAGAAGTAGAGTGAGAGAGAGAGAGAGAGAGAGAGAGAGAGAGAGAGAGAGAGAGAGAAGTTGAGCTTTAAACTTTGTCAACTTTCTGACGTTCAATTTCCACGATGCTTGCAAAGTCAGAAGATGTGAGCACCTGTTAGAGAGCAGGGGTTGGGGAATATCTTTTAAAGTTTAAAAAGGGAAGAAATATTGCAAAAATATGTCTTCCAAACTCTCCAACAAATATATAAATTCATCATTAAATAACACTAACCATAATCAAATAACAACACACCCAAAAAACACATTCTGAATCATTGTGTGGTTTGATACAAAGCACAACATTTTCCTTTAGCTAGAATTGATATATAACACAATGTATCCGCAGTTCAATGTGGCCAATGAAAGTCTTATAAAGGTTTTTGTTCATTGATTAATGCTCAATTGTTGGGAACAACTTTTTGGAAAGCTGGCATGTGCAAAAAGGGTGATATCTGTCTTACCTCCAATGTTCCAAAGTTGGTTTCCAAAGAATCTTCGATTCAGGTATGTCATTGTCGTATTGTAAAGTACTTGTATAGAATAAAGTTAAGTTAACTAAACATACATGATAGCTGTTGAAAGCATAACAACTCGTTAAATAAGATGACCATGATATAACATCATTGTTACCCAACATTTTCGCACTTTTTTAAAACCAATAATAGACTTACACAGTACACACAAAGTCGATGATTGAGAAGCATAGCATTCGATGGCTCAATTTCCTTGACACCAACATCAGAAAGTGGGCGGATGATACCACATTTTTTCGAGCGTCCATTCAGTTCAACATCAATATTTCTGATATGTGGTCAGCAACATACTCGAACGCACCAATATAGCCTGCACCATTAATATGAAACTAAAGAAAATAACATTTTTTTGTACCTAACATAGAGAATCGATAAGTTCTCCATCTGCCAATATAGATACCAAAGTTTCAACAACTTTTGGCAGCTTTACATTGCACCTATATTAAACCACTAGCATGAATGCTAATCGGGTACCACAAGCTACTATGCATGCCTGTGACGCCATGAACAGACCTGTCAAGTGATACAAAATCACTAATATTTATTCTCTTTAATTTGTTTATGTTATTTTTATGTTTTCAAAACCTACTAAAATAATAAAAATATTATATTGTCTAGTTGTTACCTATGTTGAACATTGCCATTCCGAGTCATGCAGCTGCCAATATAGATACGGAAGTTTCAACAACTTTTGGCAGCTTCACATTGCACTTATATTAAATTCAACTCTTATAATACCAAGTGCCCAAAAATTTTTATAACTAATAGTCATTGTGCCAATGATACTCGTGAAACACTTACCCGAAGCCTATGAATGCCCATGCAAGGCCTGCTAGAGTTGCATAAGTAATAGGATTTTTCAAAAGCTTCTTCCCTACAGTTAAAAAACCAACTCTATGTCTCCATGCCTTCAACAATCATCAAACATGTGGAGATATTAAAAAACCATGTACTATACCCTTGTTCGACTTCTTGATTAACAACTTACGATCTCAGCGCTTGCCTTCCTTCCACATTTGCATGCTTCCATCAGGTCCAAGAAAGGTAGTGTAAAACTTGCAACAATAGCAACCATTTGTAACCTGCCAAATCACGTAAAGAGATATCTAACATGTGTGTCATCTACGATTTAGAAGTTACTACTGTGTTTTAAAGTTCGCTAATACTCAAAAAAATTATGTATGTAAGTAAATAACAAACACATGCATGGAAACATCAAACGTCAATCGTCCACATGAAATAAGAGAAGTTAACGATAATTTTATAAAAGCACATAAATACTATAAGAAGAAAAGATGAGCATATAAAAAAGTAGAAGATAAACATTACGTAGAATCATGATTCCTTGATATCCATTCGAGTTTCTTTGTAAGAATTTTTTTTTGAGGAATCCTGTTGGTTAACACCAAAACACCATCGATCATCATACCATAAAATAATAATAGTTCAAATAATAATTATGTGTTTAACATTCATATGGTTGTGGACATGTAAGATAATTTATGGATCATGACACACCTGTTGAACTAACCACAATAAGAAGCTTTTGATATAATGTAACAAAGAACCACAAAATAACTTTATCAATAAAAGAGTTGATCTTTTTATGTCTTCCTTATGGATTGATATGTGAAACTGCTAAAACAGAAAAATAAACCTAAAATAAGTTTGATCTGTATTAAAATTAAAATTCTCAATAAATTAAAAACTAATAAAAACTGCAAAAACAGAGAATGGAGACAACGGTGTAATGAACTTACAATCATATGAGAAAAAGATTAGGAATTTGGGAGGGAATGAATGGTGCATGAATGAAAAAGAAGGACATTAGGGTTTTTGGAGAGGCTAAGAATTGAAACGCATTATGGTTTTTTTAGAGAGCGTGAGAATTTTAATTATATATAGTGGTAGCATAAATAATTGATTGAAAGGTTTATAGATTTGGAGTTACAGAATCTCACCAAAAAAATGTGGTGGTTCAGTGGTTAACATACCACATAATATCAACATGTTCATGTGTTTGAATCCTTTTGTAGCTTTTTTAAAATCCGGATTTAGATGTCAAACTTCTGAATTTTATTTGGTCAAACATTATACTAATTGCCAAGGTGATATATATATATATATATATATATATATATATATATATATATATATATATATATATATATATATATATAGGGAAATCTTAGCTACACTAAGGGTGTAGCCAACGTAGCTACACCAAAATGCCAATTCCATGCATAAAACCCCAATTATGATGTTATCTTAACATCCTAAACTTGCTAACCCTCCTAATCCATCACCTCCAACATCTATTATTTGATATTGTTGCTATTCTTTATGTGTCTTTTCTTGAATCTAGTTTCGGTCACTAAAATGGCTACTAACATCATACATTTGCAACAATAACTACTTTAGTGTAAATGTCAATGATAGATGTTAGTTCTAAGGTAATTTGGAGTGGAAATGGATTTATAATGTTAACCGGGCATAAAATTTGATGTTTTATACCTCAAATTGGCCTATTGGTGCATCTAAGTTGGCTACACCATGGTGTAGCTAAACTATCCCCTATATATATATATATATATATATATATATATATATATATATATATATATATATATATATATATATATAGAGAGAGAGAGAGAGAGAGAGAGAGAGAGAGAGAAAGAGAGTTAGGATCAAATAGGAAGAATAATTAAAATAAAAAGGATAAGAAGTATCCACAACCACACATTTCAGATGCACCTACAAAAGTGGGTGCATCTTCCTTCAAATTTTCCCTCATAATTTTAAATGTGTGGCTAGAATTACTTCTTACCATTCCTATTTTAATTATTCTTCTTATTTGATCCCTTATATATATATATATATATATATATATATATATATATATATATATATATATATATATATATATATATATATATAAGAGTAAATTACATGGATTGTGTTTGTGGTTGGTGTTTACTCTCAGGTATAGTCTTTTAACCTATAGGACGGTTATCAACTCGGGTGGATGGGTTAGGTCTAATCAGATTGAGGCTAAGAAATCACACCTGAATTCGACCTTATTAAGAGCTCGGTTTGGTCGAGTTCGAGTCTGGTCAGGGGCCGGTCAACTCTATATTCGGGTTTGGGTTAATTAAAAAATGAGTAATAAGATAAATAAGTGCCTAATACACTCAGTCAGGTTAACCCAAACCCAAATTAGTCAAACATATATGACCTGATACCCGACTCTATTTAGCATTCGAGTTACCGCCCGAATAACCAAATTCGGGTTAGTCGTTTTTTTTTTTTTATTATTTTTTTTTTTATTTTTTTCACACCCTTTACCTTTACCTAGGGATTGCAAAAGCACCCGAAACCCGAACCGGTTTTTGGGGGCGAGTTGGCGGGTTTGGGTATTGATATAATTTTTTAGTCGGTTACGGGTTCGAGTTCGGGTACGGGTTCTGGTAATACCCGTCCGATTACCCGTACCCGTATCCATTTACCCGAATATATACCCGCTTTATTGATACTCCGTATTGTAATTAACTAGAATATATATATATATATATATATATATATATATATATATATATATATATATATATATATATATATATAATTTTCTTCCATTATATTTTTTTATATACGTATCTCTATTACATAACATATTTTATTGTGTATATGAATTATTCAAAAGCGTTAAATCGTTTGATACGATATTCATTTTCTTTAACTTTTAAAAAAATATATATATTAGAGTGTTTTCATTTGTTTTTTCGATGAATTTTAGTGTGACTTAATATTAATAGCGCCATTTTGTACATATAATATTCAATTGGGGATAATTGAAACCCGCGGGGAAACCCGAAAAACTGATGGATAATATTAATCGGGTATCCGACGGGTAATGAGGCGGATACGGGTTTAGATATTATAAACGGGTGCGGATACAAGTACACTAAAACCCGCCCCGAACCCGACCCGTTGCCATCCCTACCGTTGTTACCCTTACCCTACATTTACCTTTAACTTTACCTTTACCTTTTATCTTTACCCTACCTGTACCTCTACCTTTACCAGGTCCGCATCCGACCCATTGAAAAGAAATGTACCAACACACCATAAAGCATTTTCTCAAATCATTCAAACAGAACATGGAACTGCAAAACCCTTGAAATAACCGGCGCCGGTAAGGCTGTTTTCTTATTTTTCTTATATTTGATAGTAATAGATATCTCATGTTCTGTTGTAAAACCCTTTTATAGAATTAAAAATTATGGATATGGAACCTTTTCACAAAAATAAAAATAAAAAAATTATGGATGTGGAGGAACATCCTTCACTTGATACCGTGTTTAGCTGCGTTATGCCTTACATACATGACGGCGATGACCGTAACTCTCTTTCTTTAGTTTCCCGTAAGTTGTTTGAACTCGATCGTATTACGCGTAAGCAAGTTACTGTCCATGTGCATTACCTCCGAAACCCGTCTCGTTTAAGCCTAAGATTCCCTAATATCGAGTCGTTAACACTTATAGGATTGATTTCCGGAGACTATTTACCTTGGTATCATGTTATTCCATGGATTCGAGAATCAACTGTTTCTTTTAAGAATTTAAAAGAACTTGTTATCCGTGATATGTGTGTTGATGATAAGGATCTTGAGCTATTGGGGGAAACACGTGGTAATGATTTAAGGGTCTTGAAGATTGAAGGTAATAGTCGGTGTGGTCTTAGTAAGAGTGGATTGAAGCATGTCTTTAAGTATTGTAATCAATTGAGAACATTTTGTTTCGAAGATTATCATAGAAAAGTAAATATATATGGAAATTGGTTACGTGAATTGGCTTTGCATAACAAGGTTATTGAATCATTACAATTTCATGTCGGGCCTATCGGCTATGATCGGAAGGATCATTATTATGGAAATGATCTTACACTTCTTGCAAAAAACTGTAGTAAATCTTTAGGTTCTTTGAAGATTAGTCCATGTAGGCTAAGTAAACTAGGAGATGCCTTTAGACATGCTGTTAACTTGGAAGATTCCTCTGGGGCTTGTTTTGATGAAGATGACGAGTATGTTGATTTTAATTTCCCCCCGAATCTGCGTTGCTTAGGTCTATATAACTTGTCTGCAACTTCATATCCGCTTGTACTCCCTTTAGTAAATCAGCTAACGGAATTGAATCTTCAATTTCCATATCCGTTTGATCCTAAATGCCACTGTTTCTTGATTGAGAGATGTCCCAATTTGGAAGTTCTACATACCGAGGAGTCATGTGGAGACAGGGGATTGCAAGTTATTGGTCAGTTTTGCAAGAAATTGCGCAAACTTACCTATCATGGGTATGTGCGCGCTACTCACGTGGGACTGATAGCTCTGGCAGAAGGATGCCTTAATTTGGAGAATTTAGATGTTCGTCTCTTAAATATTTCAAATGAAGCTTTGGAGTGTATAGGAACTCATTTGAAGAATCTGGGCGATTTCCGTATTGCTTTGTATAAGGAAGATAGTATAACAGATTTATCGATGGACAATGGGATCCGAGCTTTGCTAAATGGTTGCAACAAACTCGAAAAGCTAGATATCCGTCTTTGTCCTGGAGGATTGACGGATATTGGTTTGGGGTACATTGGAAAGTATGGTCATAATCTGAAATATCTCTTTCTAGAGAATATAGGAGAATCTGATGCAGGACTTGTGGAATTATCCAAGGGGTGCCCGAAACTGAGAAAACTGGAAATAAGGCGTTGTCCATTCAACAAGCAATCAATTGCTGCTTATGTGTTCAAGATACGTTCTTTAAGGTATTTGCGGGTTTTTTATGAATTCGGTAATTTGGTGAGCACTCGTCCAGATTTTGTAGTTTCTCCAACAGTTTAATTCGCTTTTATCCAGATTTTTAATGTTGGAACTGGTATTCGTTATTTAACTTGTAAGAGGGCCCTTTTTATGTATATTTTGATATTTTAGTTTTGTGAGGGCCCTTTTTATGTATCTGAGTTGCTTTGTACCAGTGTGTTGAGTAATATAATTTTTTGCCGTTTCTAAAAAAAATGTAAGTCTTTAGTGCCTTCTGTTAAACAAGTGTGTGACTTTGCAAGTTTTTGTTCTCTTAATATATTGTTGTTGTGAAATCGCATCAATTGCATGCCTTCTATCATCTGTTTAGCATGAGTTAAACTTTTACGAGTTTTCTATTAAACCACAAGCAATTTGCTGTGTATTCATTCATAAGTTTTGTTACCAAATGGTGGTAGTTTGCTGTTGCCATGGATACCAACACAACAACAACTTTCTTGATTGCTTTGGGCTCCTTTGTTTTTTTTACTGCTATTAGATGTGCAGCTAAAGATTTAGTGTTTTGGTTGTACTGAACTATTTGTTCTGATCTATATACTATCCAATAGACCAATACAATAAGTTGCAATAATCAAAAGTTTTAATTAATTATGTATCCAATAGACCAATACAATAAGTTGCACAACCCAGTTTTTTGCTTGTCGTATTTCGGCAGTTTTTTTTTTTTTTTTTTTTAAATGAGGATGAAGAAGAGCATGACTCAACATTGTAACAGTAATTACACCTAATTTTGTTCCCACTAGCTATTAGACTCTTAACCCTATCCATTCCGATCGGCAAACCAAACACACCCTGAATATGGCTCTTGAAGTGGCATTAATTAATTAATGTACATTTAACCACTTGTAGATTTGCAAATTCTTTTCTTCTTGTAGTATTTTCTCATTTTCCGTATCAGTTTGCAGCTTCTGTTTTTCTTTGTGGCCAATTTGGAGTCATTCTTGACACTTCGTCTAGTGGTAGATGAATGTTATCGCTCGTTTTGATTTGGAAGTGGCAATTTCAACCCGTCTAACCTAAAATGGGTCAATTCAGGTAACCTGTAGCTGTAAAACTATATTGGTAGCTTTGACAATTTATCTAAAACTATGGGTTGGTATGTTTTAATATCAGCTAGTCTAATGATTCAAGTTTTAAATAATTATCTTAAAAATAGTTGGATGTACCAATTGATGCTGCTTCTAACCGGGGTTGGACGAATTTGTTGGAGCTGAGATCAAGAATTATACCTCATGTTTAAATAAGATAGCTAGGGGGGGGGGGGGGGGGGGGGGGGAAATAAAATAAAATAAAAAATATTCATTCTGGTATAATATATGGACTGCACTTGGTCCCTTGAATAATTATATTACTGAAGGATATGTGTATTCAGCTAGACTGAATGATGCGTTGATTAAATGGAATCCACAACAGTTATAGTTAAGACTCACTAAATGATCAACTCAAATATCTTGTTTGAGTTTTTGTTTCTTCCATTTTTCGTGTTTACGTTTATTATTAACATTCAATCATTATTTTATCTAACTTGAAATAATTGTTTATGATTTTTTCTCCATGCATTATTGATTCTTTTCATGTGCTTATACCTGCACCCCCGTCGCTTAAATGAAGCAAAGGATTATTGTTAATTGTTGATTATTTTTCAAGTGTTTTCTCGTACAATCTGTTTTTGTCATTAATAGTAGTCTCTGACTCTCTGGCACACTCCCAAAAGTACGATTGTTTGTAAAAAAGTGTTTCAAATTATGATTTCTTTTATTTTTCAGTATTAGTACTTTTTATTACACTTTTAGATTAAGCTATAATTACTTAAAACCAATATAGATGTTCAAGTCAGATAGTTTAATTCAGGGAGCTCAATAAACACAGTGGACTTGTTCAGAAAGTCAAACTGATGAAAATGTTGGGACTATGATGAAAGGCTGGAGATGATCATGTTAAAAATAAACTTAAGAAAGTGTTAAAAGTGATGTAAGATCATAAACTAGTTTTATATACATAAATAAGCTCTACATTTGGATAAACTCATTAATCATCCCAAATATTTGACTTTTGAGTCAAACTACTGGTTTTCATCAAAGAGATTATCAGAGCATGAACTGTATAAATTTTGTCTTATTGTTAGGCATTGAGCAGTCATATTGTGTCTTTGTCTAGGTTGGGCTACAAACCGTTAGAATGTTAAATTTGGTAAACACTTTAACATGGTAAAACTGAGCTAACACAAACCGTTGCTTACAACTAAAACCATATCACTATTGACCCACATAACTACATAAGTGATATGTTGTGGTATTGTTATGATACCGTACAAGGACGTGACACCAAGATTTGTTCCTGTAACATGTGAGATGGAATAATGATAAACTCATAATTGTTGCTCTTCCAAATTGGGACTCGAATCTCAGCCAAATGGAATTCATACTAAATGAGTTGACTTAGTCAAACTGCATGCATCCTTTATGAAAAAAGGTTGGATACTATTCTTGATGAAAATGTTTTATGAGGCTGGAGATGACCATGGTAAAATTAAACTTAAAAAAGTGTTATTAGTAATGTAATATCATAATACGCTCTACATTGGGATGAAACCATCAAACGTAAAAATATTTGACTTTTGAGTCAAACTACTGGCTTTCATCAAATTTCGTTGAGATTTCCATGGAATTGTATTTGTAACGACAAACATATTTCAATGATAAGAAACTACCAGAGCCTAACAAGTTTGTATTTTCCATTGTCATGGCTGAGCTACAAACCGTAGAATGTTAAATTCGGTAAACAGTTTAACATGGTAAAACCAAACTGTAGAATATTGATAAGATACTAAAGTCTAAAAGGTAAAATTGCAAAATGTGACAGCTAGATTTGTTTCTGAAACTTAACTACTTTGTAGAATACATGAAACTGCAAAAGGGTTGACTTCTTTAATGAAAAAGATGTGTATTTTACATGAAAGCCTGAAAGAGGTAGGAAATTTGTATTAAAGAGTGAGAAATGAATAAAAATGAATAAGTTGAAGGACTTATTATGTCATATTTGAAATTCATTATAGAGTGAGGTAGGAAATTCGATTTTCATTGGGCAAAATCATTATTGTTTATAATACTTACACCTCGTTTAATCATTGTATCCTAATCAATTTATTGGTCAATTGCTACATTGCCACAAGAAATTCGAAAACCTACAAAATGTGAATTGATCTAGGATTGAAACCCTATTAAGAGCTCGGGTTGATCGAGTTCGAGTCTTGTCGGGGGTCGATTAGAGTCAAATATATTCAGGTTTAGGTCAATCAAAAAATGAGTAATAAGATAAAGAGTAAAATACACTGTTCGTCCTTTTATTTGTATAAAAAAAATACATGATGAGTCCCAAATTCAAAATAAATACACCCAAGGTCTCTACTATACAATTTTTGCACCTACTAAACAATTTTTGCACCGCCCAATGTCCTTTTGACTAATGGACGTCAGTCTAAGACTCTAAGTTCCATATGTCCCATGCATAAGAGGGTATTTTGGTCATTTCTGGTCTCTCATGCATATTATCAACACATACCACACGAATTTCACCACAACTTCACCAAATTTTCCCTTTCCCAATCTTCACGGCTGATGTTGGAAATAAAAAACTAATTCACTCCATGGGGTTAACCCAAGCCCAAATTATTCAAACTTATTTGACCCGATATCAGACCCCGTTAAGCATTCCAATAACCTTAACCCATTAGAAGATATCCTTAAAAATAAAGCATGGAACTGGAAAATCCTTAAAAACATATTTGACCTAATTTCTGATTCTTATTTTTTTATAATAGATATCTTATGCTCTGTTGTACAACCATTTTATAGCAATAAGAATTATGGATATGGAGGAACATCCTTTACTTGATACTGTGTTAAGCTGTGTTATGCCTTATATACACGACGGCGATGACCGTAATTCTATTTCTTTAGCTTCTCGTAAGCTGTGTGAACTTGATGGTATTACGCGTAAGCACATAACTGTCCATGTGCATTACTCCCCAAGCACGTCTCGTCTAAGTCGTAGGTTCCCTAATATCGAATCGCTAACACTTACAGGATTGATTTCCGGAGTCGATTGTCCTTTGTATCATGTTGCTCCATGGATTCGAGAATTAACTGTCTCTTTTAAGCGTTTCAATGCACTTTGTATCCGTGATATGCATGTTGTTGATTCGGATCTTGAGCTATTGGGGAGCACACGTGGTAGAGATTTAAGGGTCTTGAAGATTGTAGGTAATCATGGGTGTAGTCTTAGTAAGGGTGGGTTAGTGCACATTGCTAAGTATTGTAATCAATTGAGAACATTCTGTTTCAAAGATACGTCTTATCAAGAAGTAGATATATATGGAAATTGGTTACATGAATTGGCTTTGCATAACAAGGTTATTGAATCTTTACAATTTCATATCGGCTATCGTTATGATTGGAAGGATCGTTATGATGGAAATGATCTTACACTTCTTGCAAAAAACTGTAGTAAATCTTTAGTTTCTTTGAAGATTAGTCCATGTAGGCTAAGTAAACTAGGAGAAGCCTTTAGACACGCTGTTAACTTGAAAGATTCCTCTAGGGCTTATTTTGATGAAGATGACGAGTATGTTGATTTTAATTTCCCCCCGAATCTGCGTTGTTTAGGTCTATATAACTTGTCTGCAACTTCATATCCGCTTGTACTCCCTTTAGTGACTCAGCTAACGGAATTGAATCTTCAATTTCCATATCCGTTTTATCCTAAATGCCACTGTTTCTTGATTGAGAGATGTCCCAATTTGGAAGTTCTACATACCGAGGAGTCATGTGGAGACAGGGGATTGCAAGTTATTGGTCACGTTTGCAAGAAATTGCGCAAACTTAGCTATCGTGGGGTATATGCGCGCGACTCACGTGGGACTGATAGCTCTGGGAGAAGGATGTCTTAATTTGGAGAATTTACATGTTGCTCTCTTAAATATTTCAAATAAAGCTTTGGAGTGTATAGGAACTCATTTGAAGAATCTGGGCGATTTCCGTAATTTATTTGGCTAAGAGATCTGCTATAACAGATTTACCACTGGACAATGGGTTCCAAGCTTTGCTAATTGGTTGCAACAAACTCGAAAAGCTAGATATCCATCTTTGTCCTGGAGGATTGACGGATATGGGTTTGGGGTACATTGGAAAGTATGGTCATAATCTGAAATCTCTCTTTCTAGAGAATATAGGAGAATCTGATGCAGGACTTGTGGAATTATCCAAGGGGTGCCCGAAACTGAGAAAACTGGAAATGTGGAGTTGTCCATTCAACAAGCAATCAATTGCTGCTTATGTGTTCAAGATACATTCTTTAAGGTATTTGCGGGTTCATAAATATGGTGCGGTGAGCACTCGTCCAGATTTTGGAGTTTCTCCAACAGGTTTAAATCGCCTTTATCCCCGATTTTTTAATGTTGAAACTTTGGTTTTCGTTATTTAAGCTTCCAATCCTTTGTTGTTTTGCTAATTAGTAATGGTCGTTAGTACCTTCTGTTAAACAAGTGTGTGACTTTGCAAGATTTTGCTGTCTTAATATGTTGTTGTTGTGAAATCGCATCAACTGCATGCTTCTACCATATGTTTTAGCACGAGTTAAAATTTTACGAGTTTTCTATCAGACCACAAGCTATATGCTGTGTTTTTATTCGTAAAGCTTGGTTATTGAGTTGTGCGGGTAGTTTGCTGTTGCCATGGATACCAACAAAACAGCAACTTTCTTGTTTGCTTTTGGCTCCGTTTATATGTTTATTTACGGAATTACGGCTATTGGATGACAGCTAAAGATTAGTCATTTGGTTGTACTGAACTACTTATTCTGAACTTCTGATCTCTATTCCGATCGACAAACCAAACGCACCCTGAATATGGTTCTTGAAGTGGCATTAATTACTTAATGTACACTGAACCACTTGTAGATTTGCATTCTTTTTTCTTGTAGTATTTTCTCATTTTCCATATCAGTTTGCGGCTTCTGTTTTTCTTTGTGGCCAAGGTAAATGGACGTTATCACTCGTTTTGATCTTGAAGTGGCAATTTGGACCCGTTCTACCTAAAATGGGTCAATTTGGGTAACCTATTAGCTGTAAAACTATATTGGTAGGCTGGTAGCTTGACAATTGATCTAAAACTATGGGTTGATACGTTTTAATATCAGCTAGTCTAATGATTAAACTTTTAAATATACATCTTGAATATATTCGGATTGTAACAATTGATTGACGAATTTGTTGGAGCTTTATACCTCATGCTTAAATGAGATAGCTATGGGATGAAAACAAAAAACAAAAAAACAAAAAAAAAAAAAAAAAAAAAAAAAAAAAAAAAAAAAAAAAAAAAAAAAAAAAAAAAAAACAAACAAACAAACTTCATCCTGGTATAATAGTATGGACTGTACTCGGTCCATTGTGTATTCAGCTAGACTAAATGATGCAGCTACAGTTGCTGAGTATATAAAGGAGGGCATTTGAAAATGGCCTATAGAATGGTACTTAAAATATCCTATTCTTCACCAAATCCCTGTTCCAATACTAAAACCTGATAACAGTAATGTCGTAGTTTGGCTAACAAAGAAAGGGAGGGCAGTGAAGTTTGCTGTGAAAACCGTTAATTAGAGGATGTTAGAATTGAAGCCAAAAAAGTACCATAGAGTTCATTTGTTTGCTTCTCTCAGTGCTACTCAAGAAAAACAACAAACCTATGATGAGTTGAATAAATGGAATCCACAGCAGTTTTGGTACATGCTTGTGTATTAAATGCAATACCTCTCATGAGCACTTGTTTTTTAAGCATGAACCTTCAGCAAAAAATTGGCCAGCAAGTACGGGGAAAGGTCTTGTTGAGGAAATGGCGACAATGACTTGCACAAATAGTTATAGAGAATACTAGAAATTCAGGGGTTTAAGATACAGAAAAGGTCCATTCTAAATCAATTGCAAGTAATTGAAAGCTCTTTTAAGTTGGTCTTAGACAAAAATACACCGTTGGTCCCTAAACTTTCCACAAAACATCGCAAGACACCCTAACTTTTAAAAAACGTCGCCAGGCGTCCAAACCTCAAGGTTTTGAGGCCGATTGCGTCCCTTGACCAGGTCAACGCTCATTTTTTGTTATATTTCTAAGGGTATAATAGTCGAATCACATTTATAACTATCATATGTTTTTTTTTTTTTTTTCCTGAAATGGTGAACTTGTATTGATAAATCAGCAACTTACAAACATCATTCAAACAGCTATTATGAACATGCTCATAAACTATCATATGGTTAAATCTAACATGACATTCAACTTCAGGGACCAACTGTGTACTAATATATTTTTTAACCAATATACCTGAAACCTGATCGATGCATTTCATCAAACCCTTCATCTCTTAGCAACACCTCATCAACTTCTGATGAAGCCGACGAGCAACAAATGAGCATCATAAGTGAGCGGAAACGTAGAAGAATGATATCAAATAGAGAGTTTGCTAGAAGATCAAGGGTAAGGAAGCAAAAGCATCAAAGGCTCGTGGAGCATTTGAATAACTTATTAGAGAGTCACAAATGGCTCGTCTTAGAAGTGATAATCAGAGTCTCGTGGAGCATTTGAATAACTTATTAGAGAGTCACCAAAGGGCAGTTGACGAAAATGCACGATTAAAAGAAGAGACAACCGATATCAAACGGAAGCTTGTTGAACTCCAACTTGCTAATGAATGTTTCCGTGGATATGCTATTTAGAATCAATAATGCATGGAGAAAAAATCATAAACAATTATTTCATGTTAGATAAAATAATGATTGAATGTTAATAATAAACGTAAACACGAAAAATGGAAGAAACAAAAACTCAAACAAGACATTTGAGTTGATCATTTAGTGAGTCTTAACTAGAATGAAGTCTAGCTGAATACACATATCCTTCAGTAATATAATTATTCAAGGGACAGTGCAGTCCATATATTATACTAGAATGAAGTTTTTTTTTTCTTTTTTTTTTTTTTTGCCCCATTCCCCTAGCTATCTTATTTAAACATGAGGTATAATTCTTGATCTCAGCTCCAACAAATTCGTCCAACCCCGGTTAGAAGCAGCATTAATTGGTACATCCCACTATTTTTAAGATAATTATTTAAAACTTCAATCATTAGACTAGCTGATATTAAAACATACCAACCCATAGTTTTAGATAAATTGTCAAAGCTACCAATATAGTTTTACAGCTACAGGTTACCTGAATTGACCCATTTTAGGTTAGACGGGTTGAAATTGCCACTTCCAAATCAAAACGAGCGATAACATTCATCTACCACTAGACGAAGTGTCAAGAATGACTCCAAATTGGCCACAAAGAAAAACAGAAGCTGCAAACTGATATGGAAAATGAGAAAATACTACAAGAAGAAAAAATTTGCAAATCTACAAGTGGTTAAATGTACATTAATTAATTAATGCCACTTCAAGAGCCATAGTCAGGGTGCGTTTGGTTTGTCGACCGGAATGGAGATGGTTAAGGGTCTAATAGCTAGTGGGAACAAATATAGGTGTGATTACTGTTACAATGTTGAGTCATTCTCATCTTCATCCTCATTTAAAAAAAAAAACTGCCGAAATACGACAAGCAAAAAACTGGGTTGTGCAACTTATTGTATTGGTCTATTGGATACATAATTAATTAAAACTTTTGATTATTGCAACTTATTGTATTGGTCTATTGGATAGTATATAGATCAGAACAAATAGTTCAGTACAACCAAAAGACTAAATCTTTAGCTGCACATCTAATAGCAGTAAAAAAAAAACAAAGGAGCCCAAAGCAATCAAGAAAGTTGCTGTTGTGTTGGTATCCATGGCAACAGCAAACTACCACCATTTGGTAACAAAACTTATGAATGAATACACAGCAAATTGCTTGTGGTTTAATAGAAAACTCGTAAAAGTTTAACTCATGCTAAACAGATGATAGAAGGCATGCAATTGATGCGATTTCACAACAACAATATATTAAGAGAACAAAAACTTGCAAAGTCACACACTTGTTTAACAGAAGGCACTAAAGACTTACATTTTTTTTAGAAACGGCAAAAAATTATATTACTCAACACACTGGTACAAAGCAACTCAGATACATAAAAAGGGCCCTCACAAAACTAAAATATCAAAATATACATAAAAAGGGCCCTCTTACAAGTTAAATAACGAATACCAGTTCCAACATTAAAAATCTGGATAAAAGTGAATTAAACTGTTGGAGAAACTACAAAATCTGGACGAGTGCTCACCAAATTACCGAATTCATAAAAAACCCGCAAATACCTTAAAGAACGTATCTTGAACACATAAGCAGCAATTGATTGCTCACTGAATGGACAACTCCTCATTTCCAGTTTTCTCAGTTTCGGGCACCCCTTGGATAATTCCACAAGTCCTGCATCAGATTTTCCTATATTCTCTAGAAAGAGATATTTCAGATTATGACCATACTTTCCAATGTACCCCAAACCCATATCAGTCAATCCTCCAGGACAAAGACGGATATCTAGCTTTTCGAGTTTGTTGCAACCATTTAGCAAAGCTCGGATCCCATTGTCCATCGATAAATCTGTTATACTGTCTTCCTTATACAAAGCAATACGGATATCGCTCAGATTCTTCAAATGAGTTCCTATACACTCCAAAGCTTCATTTGAAATATTTAAGAGACGAACATCTAAATTCTCCAAATTAAGGCATCCTTCTGCCAGAGCTATCAGTCCCACGTGAGTAGCGCGCACATACCCACGATAGGTAAGTTTGCGCAATTTCTTGCAAAACTGACCAATAACTTGCAATCCCCTGTCTCCACATGACTCCTCGGTATGTAGAACTTCCAAATTGGGACATCTCTCAATCAAGAAACAGTGGCATTTAGGAACAAACGGATATGGAAATTGAAGATTCAATTCCGTTAGCTGAGTCACTAAAGGGAGTACAAGCGGATATGAAGTTGCAGACAAGTTATATAGACCTAAGCAACGCAGATTCGGGGGAAAATTAAAATCAACATACTCGTCATCTTCATCAAAACAAGCCCCAGAGGAATCTTCCAAGTTAACAGCATGTCTAAAGGCATCTCCTAGTTTACTTAGCCTACAAGGACTAATCTTCAAAGAAACTAAAGATTTACTACAGTTTTTTGCAAGAAGTGTAAGATCATTTCCATAATCACGATCCTTCCGATCATAGCCGATAGGCCCGACATGAAATTGTAATGATTCAATAACCTTGTTATGCAAAGCCAATTCATGTAACCAATTTCCATATATATTTACTTTTCTATGATAATCTTCAAAACAAAATGTTCTCAATTGATTACAATACTTAAAGACATGCTTCAATCCACTCTTACTAAGACCACACCGACTATTACCTACAATCTTCAAGACCCTTAAATCATTACCACGTGTTTCCCCCAATAGCTCAAGATCCTTATCATCAACACACATATCACGGATAACAAGTTCTTTTAAATTTTTAAAAGAAACAGTTGATTCTCGAATCCATGGAGTAACATGATACCAAGGTAAATAGTCTCCGGAAATCAATCCTATAAGTGTTAACGACTCGATATTAGGGAATCTTTGGCTTAAACAAGACGGGTTTCGGAGGTAATGCACATGCACAGTTACTTGCTTACGTGTAACACGATCGAGTTCAAATAGCTTACGAGAAACTAAAGAAATAGAATTACGGTCATCGCCATCATGTATGTAAGGCATAACACAGCTAAACACGGTTTCAAGTAAAGGATGTTCCTCCACATCCATAATTTTTTTATTTTTATTTTTGTGAAAAGGTTCCATATCCATAATTCTTAATGCTATAAAAGTGTTTTACAACAGAACATGAGATATCTATTACTATCAAATATAAGAAAAATAAGAAAACAGTCTTACCGCCGCCGGTTATTTCAAGGGTTTTGCAGTTCCATGTTCTGTTTGAATGATTTGAGAAAATGCTTTATGGTGTGTTGGTACATTTCTTTTCAATGGGTCGGATGCGGACAAGGTAGGGTAAAGATAAAAGATAAAGGTAAAGTTAAAGGTAAATGTAGGGTAAGGGTAACAACGGTAGGGATGGCAACGGATCGGGTTCGGGGCGGGTTTTAGTGTACTCGTATCCGCACCCGTTTATAATATCTAAACCCGTATCCGCCTTATTACTCGCCGGATACCCGATTAATATTATCCATCGGTTTTTCGGGTTTCCCCGCAGGTTTCGATTATCCCCAACTAAATATTATATGGACAAAATGTCGCTATTAATATTAAGTCACACTAAAATTCACCGAAAAACAAATGAAAACACTCTAATATATTTTTTTTTAAAGGTAATGAAAATGAATATCGTATCAAAAGATTTAACGCTTTTGAATAATTCATGCACAAAATAAAATATGTTATGTAATAGAAATACGTATATAAAAAAATATAATGGAAGAAATTATATATAATGTATATATATTCTAGTTAATTACAATACGGAGTATCAATAAAGCGGGTATAGATTCGGGTAAACGGATACGGGTACGGGTAATCGGACGGGTATTACCAGAACCCGTAACCGGCTAAAAATTTATATCAATACCCAAACCCGCGTCCAAACCCGCCAACCCGCCCCCGAAAAGCGGTTCGGATTTCGGTTTTCCCCGTCAGTTTCGGGTGCTTTGGCCATCCCTAGGTAAAGGTAAAGGGTGTGAAAAAAAAATAATAAAAAAACCGACTAACCCGAATTTGGTTATTCGGGCGGTAACTCGAATGCTAAATAGAGTCGGGTATCAGGTCATATATGTTTGATTGATTTGGGTTTGGGTTAACGTGACTGAGTGTATTAGGCACTTATTTATCTTATTACTCATTTTTTAATTAACCCAAACCTGAATATAGAGTTGACCCTGACCATACTCGAACTCGACCAAACCGAGCTCTTAATAAGGTCTAGTTCAGGTGTGATTTCTTAGCCTCAATCTGATTAGACCTAACCCATCCACCCAAGTTGATAACCGTCCTAAAGGTTAAAAGACTATACCTAGAGTAAACACCAACCACAAACACAATCCATGTAATTTACTCTTTTATATATATATATATATATATATATATATATATATATATATATATATATATATATATATATATATATATATATATATATATATATATATATATATATATATATATGTATCTATACTACATATAAAGGAAAAATGGTCAATCTTAAAAAAATGGTCAATCTTGAAAAGTGGAAATCTTGAAAAAAATTTATTAAAGGAAATTATGAAATGTAATTAATACTCTTATTAAAACACCCCATTAATTAAAAGTACAATGATTTATTCACATTGTACAACCAATTAAAAACATATCTACCAAATTAAATACAACCAATTAATACAAATCACAAACCGGGTTGACCCGGGATGCTTCAAACCCAACGGGTTAAACCGGTTTAATTTGACCCGTTTTTGACCCAACCTAGCAAGTTGACCCGGTTTAAATCGACCAATTTTTCGACCAGAACGGTTCAACCGGTTGAACCACCCGTGTCGAACCGGGTTTCAAAACATTATGTTTAATTCCCAAATCTTCAAACTTTTATTATTTTTCATTTATAACCTATAAACTTTATGAATAAACTATTTGTCGCTATAAAATCCCGTTGTTATGCACGGGTACTCGTCTATTCTACCCTTGAACCTTGAATGCCAAAAGGGCATTTAGGGTGAATAAAGGAAATATTGATCTGGAATGGAACATGCGTAAAATTTTGAATTGACCACTTATTAAGTAAATAAGACTTTTTCTTAAATCTTCTCATGTAAGCCTCATGTTACCAGTTGTAACCCACCCCAATTACGCATTAAGAAACGCACCAGGATTTTATTCATGCACAAAGTATCAAACCATCATTCAGAAAACCCTTCATCATCATCATCATCATCATCATCAAATCGCCACTATTAAGCTTACCAAGGAAGTTTAAAGAAATGTGTTCACTTATTTCTTTGTTTCTACTTTCATGATTTTAATTGCATGTTTTTTATTGCATGCACTTTATAAAATGTAAAAAACCACATTGAATTCAAGCCCTTCAACAATTAGGTAACCATTTTAGTTAATTTTTATATCACGATTGATTTGAATCATTTGCAATTTTAAGAAATTCCACAACGATTATTTTTTCTAATTGATCACATGTTAGGATAATGTGTAATCAAGGCACACCAGATATTCTTGATAATGTCTGAATGAGTTTGGCATGGTGTGTGTCATTCAGGTGGTCTGTTCATTTGTTATGAAAAGGTTCTTGCATTATCGGGAACCGGAACCATTAAAACTATAACCCTGTAAAGACTCAATCTTCTAATTTCATTCACTTTAACACTTTGAGCACTTTCTTTATTATGAAAAGGTTTTTGCACTTTTGAATCTACCATAAGCCCATAAATATACATCATGGCTAGAATTCTAAGCAAAACCCATCAAGAAATGTCAAGTGGGTTTAGTTACCTGCTCCATGAGATATCACATTTAGTCAAGATCTTCTGTGGTTAATAGTCTTTATCAGTGATCACAGTTGGTCCAGCTCTTCTGTAGGTAATAGTCTATTAAGAGGCCTAAGGTCTTATGTATGTTAAGGATACATCATTTTCACATTCATTATACACTCATTCATTAAACTGTTGGTCTATTTGTTATGTTAAAATTCAAGCGTAAATTTGTGATTCTGTGGAACAACCATCAGCTTCATCTTCTCGATCAGCTAAAAGAGAACTTTCCACACATCTTTTTTATTGTTTTATGTTTTATGTATAAACGTTACATAAAATACTTAACCATAATATGACACCTATAACTATTTGCCGCTAGAAAATCCGTTGCTATGCACGGGTACTCGTCTAGTATATATATATGTATGTATATATATATGTATGTATGTGTGTGTGTGTATATATATATATATATATATATATATATATATATATATATATACACACACACACTAGGTATCTACCCGTCCGATGGACGGTTTTCTTAATAGCTTATTAAAAGTTGTTAAAATGTATTTAAGATTCAATATCCACAAACTATAGCACCATGCACACACTTTGTGAGTAATATTAAATGAGTCATAAGATGATAAATAGGTTACGTGTTTAAGAAATCAGGCATGTTACAGTGGTGACCTATATTGCATCATCTTTCCGGCTGCCACCTCAGCTTTCTCTCTCCTCAACTCATATTCATCTCTCTCATCACAGTGGCAACCCATATTGCATCGTCTTCCTTTATTTTTTATTTAAAAAAAAAACATTTTTTTAACACAAACACAAATTTTATTAATAAAACGTAAACGTTACATAAACGAAACGATACGGAATTAAACAACTAAAAATTAAACGTAAACATTACATGATAAAACACGATCGGAAAACAAATAAAACACGATACGGAAATACTTAACATGAAACACCATAGTTTTGAACTTGTTTGACAGTGTGGAGAAGTTTACAAGCTATTTTTTTTGTTTGATTTGTTGTTTGAATTATGTTTGAAAGTGTGTGTTTGAAAGTGGGTTTGATTTGGGTATTTATAGGATGAAAGTGGTTAGAATTTATTTTTTTATTTATTTATTTTTCAAACATTTTTTTTATTTTTATTTTTTTTTTGGGATTGCATGAAATGTTGATGCTACAAATATCGTTCGTTGGAACGATCGATTATGCAAAAAACATGCCGGCAATCGATTTCAACAAACACCACCACAGTGGTGCGATCGATATTGAAAATCGATCGATCGATTATTTCCGTTGCATTGTCACTAGCCTCATATGTAATAAGAGTTGAAGTATATATGAAATCAATGAAAAAAAAGTATGAGTTACTGCTAAATAGATATATGTTAGAGTTGATGGTTGTGAAGAGGCATTCCAAACAGTATGTTGTTTTGTTCTAATTTATTCTAGTTTGTTTAAAATAAGTTATCTTTTAAAAAGCATACTTTATGCAACCAAGTGTTTTTGTGACATTTTTGGATTTTACATATGGGTTTACGAAAATTTAAAGTTTGATAATTGATAATTCATCAAACGTGTTTTATAAAACTAGAAAGGTGCTCGCGCGATGCGGGGGCGGATTGTTGGGGTGAAGAGGAGGGAGGTAGGGTGGTGGAAAGTGGTTGTTGGGGTGGTTGTTGAGGTGGTTATAAATTGTTGGGGGCGGTTGTTGAAGTGGTTATAAATTGTTGGGGTGATTGTTAGGGGTGGTTGTTTCCATAATTAGTAAGTAAAAGCCTGAATTTTTAAGCCTTTAATTATAGAATAGTCTCAAATACATTATATAGTAGTATAGATTAGACCCTCATGTTAGTATATAGATATATATTAAATAACTGGTAAATAAAAACCAACTATGTACACTGGTGTTATTTTCCCTACATTAATTCTTTGTTACGTACCACATTTAAATGAAGACCAGAATTTAATCACCAACACATTAAATTTTAGCTTGTTGACTGTATACATGTTGTGTACCATACGAATATACGATGTAATCATGATAGGGAAGAGATATAGTGAGAAGAGAAATTGAAATACAAAGAATGAGAATAAATTTGAGTCACACATTTCAAATAAGGAGGAGAAATTTAGGGGGAGTACATGCCAAATGTGTCGAGTAAAACCACATGCAATGTTAAAATTTCAAAATGTAAGTGTTGTAAAAATGGGTAAACATATTACGTTGAGGTTGTTATGTTGTTTTCTCCGTTCAATGTACGTGAGAAGGAGGGTGTTTATTTCAATGCACGCTTATCCTATATATCATCATTACCGTTTCCAACCCTTCTCCAAAACACCCCAAGATGTTGCATTCTCCTAAACACCCCAAGATGTTGCATGAAGTCATATTACAAACTAAAATACTAAAAGCTACAACCGATTAAAATAACCTTGACATCTGATCCCAAAATATAGATCATTATTACAATCCATTATTAGTGGTTTTCAACGTTTCAATGCAAGTAAAAAGTGCAAAAACAAAACACCAATGAATAGAATTAGCTATGACATTTGATAATAGCCACTAATATACATATACCACAAAATCCAATTTGAACGGTAAAGAGTGACAATGGATTAGAGAAAAATTCCCTTTTCTTATTAAACAAACAATATAGGTAAAAACAAACTTGCATATCACATTCTCTACCATCATCATTTGTCATGTTCTTCACGGTAATGGAAAGAACCATGAGATTTTTTGTTGTCGTTTTTGAGACGCTCACCATTTTTATAGTCAATACCTTTATAAATGATGATATGACAACAATAACTTAGAAATTGAATATGAACGGGTTTTACATAACAAAAAAAAAATAATAAAATAAATAAATAAATAAATAAAAATAAAAAATCATAAAGCTCACTTAATGCATAAAAAACATTCCAATCATCATTTTAATATTCAGATTATCAATAGAAAAATCATCCTCATATATGAATTATCACATCTGCACTCCTCTACGTACCACACTTGAATTTTCAAATATGGCACACCGTTTACAAATGCGTGCATTAGACATTATTGTTAACCTGCAACGACACCAGGACGTAGTATTGGTCAAATTGATAATCATAATAGTAATTCAAGGGTATTTAGTTCGACAATATACCAATTAGTTTGGTTTATACCATAAGAAATAATGAAGGTAACTTAGTTTCACAATAGACAATTAACTTTCTACAATAAAAAGAATGAAGCTATGTTCACTGAAATCTACAATCATAAGCTCCTCAATCAGGTGTGTACTGTGGAACTTGGGCATGACCTCAACTCGAATGCAAATTGTGTTGAGCCTATACTACATGGTAATGATTACTAAAAAAATCTGTTTTCAAGTACGTTGAGCCTATACTACATGGTAATGATTTCTAAAAATCTGTTTTCAAGTAAAGTACTTTTCCATGCGACTTCTGGTTAATTATCTACTGATAAATAAAACATTTAAATATAGAGGGGGTATTTGGATTATCTAATTATTGCTACTTCAAGTCGCAAATCCGATGAGTGGATTCCGCTTCTGGTTATAACGGATGTTAAAAATCTGTCGACTAATTAGTTTTGGTTAATTATCTACTGATCTCTGTGGCAGTGGCTGATAAAAAGAGGCTAAATGTAAGCATAATATCATCATCCACAGAAAGATTAGTGTACCAGAAGTGTTGATGCTTCGAATATCATCCACAAAACGTCCATTGTACTCCTATTAAATGTTCCATTCTCCAACCAAAAATTGTTAATCCCGTATGAAGTATATAAAAAAGATAAGAGAAGAAAAATGATGAAACCAAACACCCTGATTATAATCATTCTACATAGATAAAGAGATATAAAAACTTATTGGTGGTACCTGAATTAAAGCTTGCTAAGTGTTTACCACTAACCACTCATCCATCCTATAATCTGACGTACAAACAATATAAAAAAAATGGCATTAAGATTTAATCAGGACATGACAACGGTAGAAGAAAATTTTGAATTTCCAAAATGATTATTTCAGAGGTGGAAAAAAGGCGGTGAAGCAGGTCAACTTGGGCTGGGTTAATCTAAAACTTTTTTCTCCCAAAGAATGTCTTTTTATCTCGTTTTACATTATCATTGTGTCAAATATGATTATAGATCTTATATATTTTCAACAATAAACTAAATTTTTAGTTAGTTTAGTTTTTTGGTTTGTGGCGTTTTGGCCTTTTGGATCCATTGTATAGCTTCCCCTTTGGTTTGTGAGGTCCCGTAATTGGGATCCTCAGCTTATAAAATCTAGCCATACAAAATAAAAATCTAAATTTTAGAAATAAAAAGTACTAAAGAGATTTAATGCATTACAGTAGATTTTGAGCATTTGGCTTATTGCTATTTAGTTAGGTACTCATGCATCTGCGTCTTTGTTTATATTTCAGTAGATTTTGATATATAAAAGATGGAGGGTGTATTCGAAGCCATACCTCAATACGAACGATGAGGAGAAGTTGAACATACATGGACCACAATAACATACTGATTATGTATAACCTGAGAAAAATGATCCAAAATGAGTATAAGAATCATAATACATAACTAAAAGAACTATTAGGACTATACAGACGTTAAGTCAACAAAAATGGTGAATATCAAGCACCTTTTTTCTAACTTTGAGTGCCTAATTCAAGGATCAAATTTTTCTCGAAACTGGAATTAGCATATTTAATAGTGAAAGGGCCTGCACAGTTAAGTGCCAAAGTGTTAAGTACACATAAGAACCTACGGGGGAATTCAATCTTCAACATTTCTTGTTTTGTTGTGTTTCATTTGCTAGTTTGTTGAGAATAAATTATCATTACAAAAAACATACCCTATTAATCCAAGTGTTTTAGCAACATCTTTGGATTTTACATTTGGCTTTAGGAATAGTTAAGCTTTGTTTGTTGGATTAAAACTGTATCTAAACTATAATAAGAACAAAATAAATGAAACAAGACCAAGGTAAAAGAAAATGCTACTCGAAACCGAAGTTGTGCCGTGAAAGAATCACTGCCTTGAAAGCGAATTTCGGCATGACCGTGGTGCAATCCTAGAATGCCGATCGCTCCCCAAAGTTAACACAACTAGTCAACCAACATGTGCACTCATGGTAGATGACTTGGAACTTGCATAAAACAATTGCCCCAAATGAATTGTAGATACACGAATATGGAAAAGAACATAGATTGGTTTTGAAACAATTAGATGATAATGTGTGATATTTTTCATGTCCCTAACAAGTGAGTCTACATGAAGGTTTTATATTCAAGTATAGGCTCCGCTCTTTAATGTTGCAATAAATCAATTTAAAGAGACATTAAACTCATTAATATTCAAATATGAAACACCAAACCTGGTCAATCAAAACTGACGAAATATTTAACAACTTTGAATATTGAAATAAATATCCATGATGGTATTTGATAGAAATTAAGTAGTATGCCATTAAATCATTTAATATTATTCCAACAATCCCCCACAAATGGCATGCTACTAATTGAAAAGAAAATAAAAATTTTTGAGGCAAAAGAAGAGTGATGTAAATCTGTATCAATATCTTGAGATTTGAATTGATACATAGTGAAATGAGGAGACTAATAAATCAAAATGGTGAATTACTCTTGAACCACATAGACTTAGGTTTAGACCCCCACAACACCTACAAACTCTTAGATTTTAGCAAGTTCCGCGATAAAATCATAAGGGCGCTTTTAATGGCCATGCGCGAACCTTGGGTACTCATAAGTGCTCTAGAAAGACAGCCCAAGTCTTTCATAGAAGGCGGCCCACCTTCACACTTACTAAGGTGGTTTAAGCTCGTCTCATAAAAGAGCTTTTATACCATTAAGAGTCATAAAACTCAGCCTCAACGTAAATTAGAATATCCATCAAGTCCGTCTCATAAGGACCACCCAAATGATTCGGGCTATGGAATCATTAAGAGCTCTAGGCTCATCTTCATCAAACGCACTATCACAACCATAAGGAAGGGATCGCAGTGCACAAGGAGAATAATGTAGTTTCGTTTGACCTTAAAAAGGTATCTGCCACATTATCTCAATCTATGGGCTTAAGCCCAATCCCCTTGACGATTCAAGAACCACTTGTAGAGCTTACTTCATCATTATCAGAAACAGTTAGCATCACAATATCCCACTAAAACAGTAGAAAATTTATTAAACTGAAAACATCCATTTAAAGTACCTTTAAGATACTGGAGTAAACGATAAAGAGCATTCCAATGTTCAAGGTTATGTGTATATCTTCTCAATCTACTTAATGTATATGCTATGTCAGGTATAGTATAATTCATAAGAAACATAACACTACCTATGATTGTAGCATATTCAGATTGAGAAACCCATGTTCCTTTATTCTTCTTAAGGCATGTGCTTATCTTTTAGGCGGTTCGCTTCTTCTATTCTCATATGGCTAATGAGCTCCTGCAATGAAAGATCACGTTTCTTGTGTTTGAGATGATTTCGATAGTCATTCCACAATGGTGGGAATTTCTCCAATAGCACATTTGCTTGCAATATTTCACACATCTTCATCCCTTCATTTAGCACTTCAGATACCAAGTTTTCGTACACATGAACTTGTTCCATGATAGGCTTGTCATCCACCATCTTAAGCCGCAACCAATTTCCAACAACATATTTCTTTTTACCTGCATCATCTGCACCATACTTTTTCTCGAGGGTTTCCCAAATGATCTTTGCAGATTTTTGATTAACAAAAAGATCAAAAAGAGAATTCGACATGTGGTTTAAAAGATGGCCTCTAGCACTCCTGTTATCCTTTTCAAATTTGCTTTTTGCTTCATCTATTTCATTTCGAGAACTTCCAATAAGCGGAATAATTGAGATGTCAGCAGTGGTCTCGTTTTGAGGAGCATCTTGAGATAAAACATAATCAATTTCAAGTTGCTCAAAGAAAATCAATAATTTCTGAGACCATCGCTTATAATTAGTACCATCAAGTGGTTCTAATTTTGACAAATTACAAAAGACTTTGTTAAAAGATACAGCCATTTTGAATGATGATAAAAATTCGCTTTCAAATTGTTGGATTAAAACTGTATCTAAACTATAATAAGAACAAAATAAATGAAACAAGACCAAGGTAAAAGAAAATGCTACTCGAAACCGAAGTTGTGCCGTGAAAGAATCACTGCCTTGAAAGCGAATTTCGGCACGACCGTGGTGCAATCCTAGAATGCCGATCGCTCCCCAAGGTTAACACAACTAGTCAACCAACATGTGCACTCATGGTAGATGACTTGGATTTGCATAAAACAATTGCCCCAAATGAATTGTAGATACACGAATATGGAAAAGAACATAGATTGGTTTTGAAACAATTAGATGATAATGTGTGATATTTTTCATGTCCCTAACAAGTGAGTCTACATGAAGGTTTTATATTCAAGTATAGGCTTCGCTCTTTAATGGTGCAATAAATCAATTTAAAGAGACATTAAACTCATTAATATTCAAATATGAAACACCAAACTTGGTCAATCAAAACTGACGAAATATTTTAACAACTTTGAATATTGAAATAAATATCCATGATGGTAGTTGATAGAAATTAAGTAGTATGCCATTAAATCATTTAATATTATTCCAACATTGTTAATCGGTAACTTAAAATATGTGTGTCATTAAATTAAGCCCTCATATTACTATATAAATATACACTATCATGGTACCCGCTCATTGTGACATCAGGTAGCCTGCAATTAAAATTTTCAGCGAGAAATGGTTTTGAGTTTTATGTTTTCAGATAACAATTAATCAATCATAGTGATATCTTGGCAATACATGCAGCCAACTCATTGCTCTCAAAACCATACAACAATATCGAACTGCTGTTGAAAGGCCTATACTCCTAGGATTTTTTTCCCCTATCAAGTGGCTGCATATTGTTTGGGGTTAACTTAAGGGGCCAACTTCAAAAGCTTTTGTGTGTTTTTGTTGGAAAACACGAGGGCCTTTTAGGCTTACGAAGAAAGGAATACTTAGAGAAAGTTTAGAATGTTATTGATTTCTTTAAGCTTTGCTTCATTATTACAATGCATACACCACCACCTATTTATACTAGTCCACGGAAGATTCTAGAACCGAGATACTTCCATGGATCTTCTTGCATAATCTAGATCTTTCTTAACACATCATCATCCTTATCTACATATCTACTTCTAGATAATTCTTACTAGATATTTCTAGCCTACTTAGCTACAATCTTCTACACACTTCTATAGATATTTTCTATGATCATTCTTCGACTTTCTAGAAACTTCTTGATCATGGGCTTGGGTTTTTCTTGATAGTCCAATCTTTATTGGACTAAATCAAGTTTATGATCCAATACCCCCCTTTAAACTTGATTTATCGACTCCAAGCATCATTCGTTGTCTTGAGAAGTCTTTCTCGTTGAGCGGCTTGGTGAAGATGTCTGCAACTTGATCTTCGGACCTCGTATGTATTACTTGGACCTCCTTCCTTGCAATGCATTCTCAAATAAAGTGATAACGAGTGTTGATATGCTTACTTCGATCATGGTAGACCGGATTTTTTGCTAAGTCGATTGCTGACTTGTTATCCACGTAGATCTCCGTCGCATCTTTTTGCTCCATGTGTAGGTCCTTTAGCATACTTCTTAGCCAAATTGCATGACATACACACGATGTTGCAGCTACGTACTCCGCTTCACAACTAGACAAGGTAACAATAGGTTGCTTCTTTGAAGACCATGTAAAGGCATTGTTACCCAGGAAGAAGGAAGAACAGGAATCCTGTTGTACTTCTTCCATCGTGTTTATTTCCAGCCCAGTCACTGTCGCTATATCCAACCAGCTTGAAGTCTTCACTTGTTGAGTAAAACATACCATAATCTACAGTACCTTTGATATAACGGAGGATCCTCTTTGCAATCTCCAAATGTTTTGTTATAGGCTCTTCCATGAAACGACTAACCATTCCAACCGCAAAGAGGATGTCGGGTCTTGTACATGTCAAATAGCGCAAACTTCCAATGAGACTCTTGAATAGAGTTGAGTCTACTGCTTCTCCTTCGTCATGCTTAGAAGGCTTTGCCTTATGTTCTATGGGGGTGCCAACAGGATTACATTTCTCCATGCCGAATTTCTTTGATATCTCCTCGGCATATCCTTCTTGAATTATGAAAATTCCATCATCCATCTGCTTCACCTTAATGCCAAGATAATAAGACATAAGTCCTATGTCTGTCATCTCGAACTCTTTCGTCATTGACTTCTTGAGCTCATCCATCATACTCTGAGAGTTTCCTGTAAAGATCAAATCATCCACGTACAAGCAGACGAGCAGTATACCTCCACTTTCAAATTTCACGTAAAGTGCATATTCACTTAGGCATTTTGTAAAACCATGTTCTTGGAAATACTTGTCAATTCTAGTATTCCAAGCACGTGGTGCCTGCTTTAGACCATATAAGGCCTTTTTCAACCTTAGCACTTTACCTTCATGCCCTTTGGCAACATATCCCTCCGGTTGCTCCACATAAACTTCTTCTTCGAGAAGTCCATTTAGAAATGCAGACTTCACATCCATTTGGTAGATTTTTCACCTATATTGAGCTGCAATAGCAAGAATCATTCTAATAGTTTCTAAACGAGCAATAGGAGCAAATACCTCTTCGTAGTCGATCCCATGCTTCTGCTTGTAACCTTTTGCCACAAGTCTTGCCTTGTACTTCTCGACTTCGCCTTTGGAGTTTTTCTTGGTCTTGTATACCCACTTGACTCCAATAGCCTTTTGGCCTTTCGGAAGGGTCGTCAACTCCCACGTATCATTCTTCACTATTGACTTTATCTCCTCGTCCATGGCTTGTCTCCATTTCTTACTTTTCATAGCCTCCTCAAAAACTAAAGGTTCACAATCAGCATATAAACAAAGAAGGGGTATCTCGTCAGTTACCTCGTAGAGCTCCTGCAAACTTCTTGTCTTTGGTTCTCCTTCACTTGAACTTGAAGGTGAGTCTTTGGTTGGAGTTGGACTTTGAGGTTGTTGGACTTCTTCACTTGATTCACCCGTCTCTTCTTCAATCATAGGAAGAAAGTCATACCTTTCATTTTCTTTAATGCTCCAATCCCATGCTTCTTCTTCATTGAACTCCACGTCTCTACTCACTACCACCTTCCTAGTGATTGGATTATAGAGCTTATAGCCTTTTGACTGCTTGTCGTAGCCAACGAACACATGCTTCTCACTTCTATCATCAAGCTTGGATCGCCTTTGGCTTGGAACGTGAACATACGCTATGCTTCCGAATACCCTTAGGTGAGAGACAGTAGGCTTCATCCCATTCCATGCTTCTTGTGGAGTCTTGTTATCTAAACTCTTTGACGGACACCGGTTCAATAGATATACCGCACAATCAACCGCTTCGGCCCAAAACTCCTTTGCCATCTTCTTACTTTTCAACATGCTTCGGACCATATTGAGAATGGTTCTATTCTTTCTCTCCACCACTCCATTTTGTTGTGGGGAGTAAGGAGCCGTTAGAAATCTCCGGATCCCATTATCCTCACAAAATTTGTTAAATTCTTTTGATAAAAATTCTCCACCTCTATCGGATCTCATGGATTTAATTTTTAAACCTTTCTCCTTTTCTACCATAGCTTTAAATGTCTTAAAAGCTTCAAAAGCTTGGGATTTTTCTTTTAGAAAATATACTCAAGTTTTTCTTGAAAAGTCATCAATAAAAAATATAAAGTAAAGATTCTTACCATGAGAGGGTGGAGAAATGGGACCGTACAAATCCGTGTGAATTAGTTGGAGAGGCTCCTTAGCTCTTGATGTCGCTTCTTTCGGGAACGAACTCCTAGCATGCTTCCCAAGAAGGCATCCTTCACACACTTGATTGGGATGATCAATTTGATCTAACCCTTTCACCATTCCCTTTGAGGATAATAACTTTAAGTCACCAAAGTTTAAGTGCCCATACCTCATATGCCAAAGCCACGAATGATCCTTTAAACAACTCTTTAAGCACTTAGCTTCATCATGCTGAATGTTTAGAAGGAACATTCGGTTTTTAGTCATAGGGACTTTAGCTATGAGTTTTCCTTCGGGATTTCTTATTGTAGCACTGCGATCTTTGAAATGAATATCGTAGTTTTTCTCTAAAAGTTGTCCCACACTTAAAATGTTACTTTTAAGGTTGGGCACATTGTATACGTCCGAAATATATTGGTGACTTCCATCTTTAGCTCGGATAAGTATCTTACCTTTTCCTTTCACCGGTGCCTTTGATTCATCTCCAAAGGTGACGTTACCTTTACTTTCCTCCATATCCACGAACAAGTCTTCTTCACCCATCATATGGTTACTCACAGCGGAATCTATATGCCATGATTCTATCCTCTCTTCTTGTTCGTCACGTCTTGCCATTAGCAAGGTAAGCTCATCTTTGTCTTCTACCTCCACAAGATTAGCTTTTTCTTCCACTTGTCTTGAGCTACTACACTCACTAGCATAATGACCATATTTGCGACAATTATAACATTGTATTTGGGGCTTACCTTCTCTTTGAGATTGAAAGCCTCTCCCACGACCTCTTCGATATGAAAACCATTGGTTTTCATCTTCTTTGTTGACATCTTCTCCTCCTCTTCCTCGTCCTCGGCCTTGGAAACCACTACGACCTCGAAAAGTACCGCGTCCTCGTCCTTGCTCCTTTCCATGTAGAAAGCTCTTTTCTCTTTCTTTGAAAGAGACCTTCGAGTATAAAGCTTGCTCCAAGGGTTCTTTCCCCCTTCTTTTCTTCAAATTTTCTTCATGGGCTTGTAAAGATCCCATGAGTTGATCAGTGGTCATAGAGTCTATGTCTTTTGACTCCTCTATGGCCACGACAATGTAATCAAAGCTTGGTGGCAAAGAGCGAAGAATCTTTTCTATCACCCTTGTGTCACTCAAGCTTTCACCATTTCTCTTCATTTCATTTGAAATGGTCAAGACACGAGTGAAATAATCCGAAATGTTTTCGGATTCCTCCATTTGGAGCTTTTTGAACTCTCCTCTAAGAGTTTGAAGGCGTACCTTTTTCACCTTGTCAATTCCTTTGAAAGCATTTTGAAGGATCTCCCACGCTTCCTTAGAAGTGGTTGCATTTACAACTTTCTCAAACATCGCATCATCAAGACATTGATAGATGAGTGTAAGAGCACTTTGATCCTTCTTTCTTGCCTTTTGCAACTCCACCCTTTGGGCAGCATCCAACGAGCTTTCATCATCAACTTTCTCAACACCTTTCTCAACTATCTCCCATACATCATGTGAACCGAGTAACGCCTTCATTCGAATGCACCAACTACCATAGTTATCTTTGGTAAGACGAGGAAATTGGAACAAGTTCATTGCACCTGACATCTCGATCTTCTAGCTCTGATACCACTTTTGTTGGAAAACACGAGGGCCTTTTAGGCTTACGAAGAGAGGAATACTTAGAGAAAGTTTAGAATGTTATTGATTTCTTTAAACTTTGCTTCATTATTACAATGCATACACCACCACCTATTTATACTAGTCCATGGAAGATTCTAGAACCGAGATACTTCCATGGATCTTCTTGCATAATCTAGATCTTTCTTAACACATCATCATCCTTATCTACATATCTACTTCTAGATAATTCTTACTAGATATTTCTAGCCTACTTAGCTACAATCTTCTACACACTTCTATAGATATTTTCTATACTCATTCTTCGACTTTCTAGAAACTTCTTGATCATGGGCTTGGGTTTTTCTTGATAGTCCAATCTTTATTGGACTAAATCAAGTTTATGATCCAACAGTTTTATCCATAAAAAATTGAAAGTAAAGCTGCAAAAAGGCTATTGGAACACCACTACAGACTTAGAAGGAATAACGCTAGTTTTATTGATTAGTTTACAAATAGGAATCCCAAACATAGATATGAAAATTTATCCTATATTAATCAAGCTCGCTGGAAAGACGTTTTCTCATAGTCGATAGACAGTGTATGAAAATTCTATCAGGTCCATTGATTTTGAAGGTAACATTATCCAATTGATTCATTATATAATGTTTAAATACCTTAAAGATAGAATATTGATGCTTTTTGACCAAATTCAAAGAAAAGAGATGAATATCATAAATAGATGAACACCTTAAAGATGAATACTACTCGAGCTGTAAGCTTTCAGGATCCTACATCTTGTTTTAAAAGTTGAAATGTTAACACATCAGTTGTTTCATTTTTTTGACTGGTTACCATGTCAAAGTACCTTGAATTAAAAATTTTAAGAAGTTATTGCCTCAAAACATACAGTTCGAAAATTGCATGGCTTTCTGGCCAAAAAAAAATATTGATTTTCGGGTTGGTTACCTTTGCAGGTAATAAAAGGTAACCTAAGATAACTGCTTAAAAAAAAAAAAAAAAAAAAAAAAAAAAAAAAAAAACATGGTCAAAAGTTATGTACGCAGCATCTGCCATGTCATCATAATAATCTATTTTGCCTTAAATTTACATTATGATGGTTGGTTACCTTAAATTAGAAGTTCTGATGCCTTGATATTTTTCTCTAGCCTTTAAAAATATTCATTACTTGAGAGATAAATTGGCTTTTTTTTTTTTTTTTTTTTTTTTTTTTTTTTTTTTTTGAATTAGTCCTGGTAGAAAGATCATTGTTCACCAAAAGAAAGTAGAATCAAAAGGAAGATATTGTGGTAAACTTACACATAGTAACGTGACCTGGTGGATGTACCAATCTGGAGGATCCTGCTTGACAACATCCATCTTCAAACTTTGTAATAGTATCAATGGCTGTAGTAGCTTCTTGTTGCAGATGGATAAGATGGTGTCTTTTGGTATCCATTTGGTGTCAGGGTTGGAGAGATTGTTTTGGCTTCAGGTTTTCATAACTGTCAATTAATAAACACCAATCAAACCCAACATTTGAGCTACAACCAAATGTTTAGATATGGAAATTTTGACCCATTTACTGATGAATGGGTCAATTCAGGTTATTATTCATCACTGTACATGAACTACTTTTCTTTTTAAAAGCCATGAAGATATGCACTACAATAAAAGATATATATCAAGATAATATGGATGATCTGCATGATGGTCCATGGTAAGAAAAGAGTATAAAAGAAGTTACCTTGCAGCAGCATGTGCGGTGTCAAATTAACCTGCACAATCAAATAAACGAACAGGTCAAGTATTGGCTATAGACAAAATTAAAATTCATTCATTTACCTACATAATCAATATAGTAACCTAGACAATGGTAAATGTACAAGACGCAAATAGAGTATTAACCTATATCTTAGATATCAATATGTTCATAATCACAGTAGCCAACACGAAGATACTTCGTGTACTATATGATAGAGCTTTTTTCCACTCGATGCATGACCACCGGAAACCATTTACATAGTTAAATCCGTAATAATTACCCAGGATTACACAACTTTCAACTACAGAGTTATCATCATATACCTTCTTTGTACCTATTTTATCATAGTGTACCAGTCAAGCAAAGATCCAGCTAAATCTTGCAATGCCATAATACAAAAACAGCCCATAAGTAACTGATTTGTTAACCCTATTTCATATATATCCATAAATGCATATCAAAGTAAGCAACTATGAGCATTTCATAGCTGCTAAAATTACTCGATTTGCTACCCCTATTTCATATATATCCATATATGCATATCAAAGTAAGCAACTATGAGCATTCCGCAACTGCTAGACAAAAATGAAACAATGGAGTTTAGAAAAAATCTTTTTGACTTTCCAAAATCAAATTGCATAAGTTGTTTCTAGTCTTTTTGAAAGGGATATGATCTAATGGAATGATAAGAACCAACACATGAAATTTTAGTCCTACCAACATGCATTGCAATAACCTACGTATGAATCGGAATTACAACCTACAAAGTAACTAAAGTAAAAACTTACAAATTTAAGATACTACCAACATCCATCGTTATATAACTTCAAATTTATGATTGTTTTTCCATTTCAATCCCTTGAAATTTTTTATTTTGTTGCCTTACGAGCTAATTTAATGAATTTAACAATTTAACCTGTTAAAGAGTAAATATAACCCGAATCGACTCGTTTATAGTATATTAATAGGTTTTTACAGTTTTATGAACTGCATTAATAGTAAACTTGACAACATATGCATGCACTGGTATTGGCAGAATAGTAAACTTACCGGTTGCTATTGTGGATGCAGCCGTGAGCTTTAGGTCTTGAGTCGGACTTTCAGAAGATGACAAAATGATCATGATCATGACATTGATTGCCTACCAACAAACTATAGATAACAAATTCAAATGGAATACTATAATATTAGCATAAAATAAGAAAATATTGTAACTTTAGAAAACATAAGACTCTTATGACAATGCTTGACCAAAAGACCAGAGACAATAAGAGCTTTATAACTTTTTGAACCTGATATAATTCATCAAACAGAATATGTAGCCTAAGTAATTATTTGTAATGTTGTTAGACAAAGTTTATATTATGTATTGTATGTAATTAAGTCGTATGGGTCAAAATAGGTTTAAGTATGCGCTGGGTTAAAACCTTAACCCAAACACCCCGTTATTTAGTTGACAGTTATTTTTACAGTTATGTTAGTTATGTTGAAACGTTGCAATGGTCAAGTGTTAAAGACACAACGTTTCAAACAAGTATATAAGGTCTTAGATCGAGTCAATGTAATATACCTTTTACAGTTTTAATAGAAGTATTATTCATATAATCCAATATTCTCATTTTACATTTACTGTTTTATACATTGAACAAGTATGGTGAATTACAATCTTATTCTCAAACGAAATTGGCTCCAAGCCAAACCTATGAAACCAAAACAACATTGGTATCAGAGCGCAAGTTCTGATTCCTGGATGGAGCCAACACAACATGATACCACAAACACACCAAACAAAGAACCCATGCAGAAAGACATGATTCCTTGGAACAAACATAAGAAGAGAATTTCCCTTGAAGGAAAGAAGATGTTGAAAGAAAAAGTAGAAGAGATTGTGTCCTACAATTCCACTAAATTGCAGAAAGAAAGAATGGAGGGAATCAGTTACAAACAGAAGGATAGAAGGGCAAGATGCTATGTGTGTAGAAAACGTGGGCATGTTTTCAGAAATTGTCCAAAGAAAATAGAAAAACTACCCATGTACCAAAACACAAACACATCAGAAACCTTGAACACCAGATCAAGTTATCAAACTACAAACATGACCCATTCATATCCACAGAATCATGGAAAGGCTAAGTATCAAGAACAAGTACATGTACTCACAGACTACATGGTTGAGGGATCTGAAAAGGAAAGTTGGGACAACATTTGGTATGTAAGTTCTGGCTACAAAAGGCACATGTCCCCTATGAAACATTTGTTTAAGAGAATGGTTAAAAGATTCAAAGTAGAGGGTGTAGAAGAGGATGAAAGGAAGTTTATTATTTCCTATGGTGTGGGTGAAGCAGTTGTGGGCACTGGAGAAGGAGAGATTGTAATGGCAAATGTGTTATATACCCCTGAAATAACACTAAATGTTCTAAGCATGGAACAACTTGAAGAACAAGGATTCATAGTAACATATGGCATAGATAAATGCAAGTTGAAGTACATGTTTGACAGTTTTGAGAATCATGCAAATGAAGATACTGTGATGGAAGAACAAGATGATGAAAGCATAATCACAAGCCACAACAAGTTCTTAGATGATTATTTCAAATCATTAGATATTGAAGAAGAATGCTCATTGATCAAAGGATTGGAAGAACTTAAAATGGATCATCAGAAAACTCATGATTACATAGATCATGACTACATGAGTTTGAATGGCACTTTGTATGCAATGAAGGTAAATACTTTTCCCAGATTTATTTCTTTTCTGGATTTGATCAAAATAGATAAGTTGGTATTCAAAAATTGGGAAGTATTGAGTAAAAGGTTCATAGAGATGTTGGAATGGTTTTATTTGGGATTTATGAGGCAGTATGCATTAGGAGATTTACCACCCATCATTGGGGTGATAAAAGTGGCTTGTTAGGATTGTACAAGTTTCTTGATGATCTGGGTGGATATATGCATATCACACTCAACAACCAATGGTACCAAGTTGCACGACTCTTAGGCTTGGCAGATGAAGAACAAGAAGCAGTGAAAGAATGTTACAAAGAATACATAGGCATGGTGAAAATCTATTATGAAGATGCACTTAGAGCAAAGCAAGGAAAGGCAGATGTGGAAGATAATGGAAAAGGAATTGCAGACATTAAACCACAGCCTGATGCAGATTTGGAAGATGCAATGGATGAATCACCAAAGAAAAGAAGCAAAATTGAAATGGAAGAAGTCAAGGAAGAGAGCAACAAGACAAGTGAATGCATAGAAGAAGAAAGTGATGACTTTGTTGTCATCATTTGAAAGAAAATCAAGCAGCAAGTGGAATTACAACATTCAATAATTAGGGAGGAGATGTAGCCTAAGTAATTATTTGTAATGTTGTTAGACAAAGTTTATATTATGTATTGTATGTAATTAAGTCGTATGGGTCAAAATATGTTTAAGTATGGGCTGGGTTAAAACCTTAACCCAAACACCCCGTTATTTAGTTGACAGTTATTTTTACAGTTATGTTAGTTATGTTGAAACGTTGCAATGGTCAAGTGTTAAAGACACAACGTTTCAAACAAGTATATAAGGTCTTAGATCGAGTCAATGTAATATACCTTTTACAGTTTCAATAGAAGTATTATTCATATAATCCAATATTCTCATTTTACATTTACTGTTTTATACATTGAACAAATATGGTGAATTACAATCTTATTCTCAAACGAAATTGGCTCCAAGCCAAACCTTTGAAACTAAAACAACATTGGTATCAGAGCGCAAGTTCTGATTCCTGGATGGAGCCAACACAACATGATACCACAAACACACCAAACAAAGAACCCATGCAGAAAGACATGATTCCTTGGAACAAACATAAGAAGAGAATTTCCCTTGAAAGAAAGACACTGTCCGATTAAATGGACTAAGAATTGTATACTCGGTAAGCAAACTATGAAGGTGAAACTCACGGATTAGTTTGTTCTTGAAAGCATAATTATCATAGTTATAGTGAACGCCGAACGGGCCTGCAAAGAACTACTAAAGTGATAGTGATTTTTTCAAATACTTGCTCTTTAATATTTACCGTTCACAAATTTTTATAGCAAATTGTAACTCGAACGAGTTGACCACTATTTCTAATAAGATTAAGAGACAAACCAATATGGTTGGCCTAACTAACTACTTCTGACTCAAGTTAACTAATGACAGCAAACACTAATGTTGCTAATTTGGTTAGATCGAGATTCTTATACATAAACTTAATAGCATTCTAATGAAGCTTGTAGGACCTTAGATTAACCAACTTTATCACAAATGTAGAAGATTAGAAGAAGAAAGATGGTGACTTGGTGAGAGTATATGTATTTCGTATATAGATAGTGAGATAAGAAATATGAGAGCTTTTATTCAAAGAAAACACACACAAATACACACACAAGCACACACCTCAAATGAGCCTTTGAGGTGTTTAAATAGTAAGATACATGAGATGCCCTATGGGCTTTCTATGGGCTTGGGCTTGGACTTGGTTACATGATTGGATAACTAGGCTTATGAAACATAGCATATAACATATTAGCTTGCCAAGTCCAAGGCCCAATGACTAAACTATTACCAATCTTAACAAACGACACAAAGTTACAATATGAGAATGACCATCACTTCATAATACATATTTTTAAAGCTAACAATCTCCCCCTAAGGGTTGGTCATTCGAATGATGCTCCACGTGAGTGGGTCTTCCGTGTTCTTTGTCTTCAACTTTGTGTGTCGTTGTAGAATAGTCTTTAGTCTTTGTTCCTTCATGCTTTGTGATCTTTGATAACTGATTTTTCATCGTTCTTTGTTCCTTAGCGATGTGGAGTTATCTGCCTTTCGTCACTTCTGCGTCTGTGGTGGTTGTTTGCCATTCCAACATGCTCATACATCTTCAGTCTTTGTGATATTCATATGCACGTAGTTCCCTTTCGTTCACTTTGATCTTTAGTCTTTATACTTTGTAGATTCTTCTTTTTGACGTAGAATCTTTCTTTGAACTTTGTGTTGTATAGATCTTTGAGGGAGCTTTCTTAAATTTCCAGATGTATGTATGAGCATGCGGAATCTGTTGCCATGGAGATGAAGTGTCCCTGCATATAAACAGTTAGCAATAAAACATCCGGTACTTACAGGTTCGAATTAGAGATCGTCAACAGCATAGTGTGAAGACTCCTTCTAACCCTTACCAAGGCCGTTCCCATGTCAGATACTCTCGAGAGAGCTTACAAGACCTACTTAGTAGCTCAATGACTGGGTGAGTCGCTGGGGATCACTCCACGACTGTAGACCGTTTGAAACCACCGCGAACACTAAGCGTAACCCATAAAGAATTACCGAAGTGACCTGCTGTCAGGGCTGCTTGATGTTGACCCTGGCAGGAATTTCCATTCAATCATTGAGAATCACAAAAGTGAATCCTCTCATAAATGTTCTGGCAGATTGCTAAGATCTGCGTAGGACTCTAAAGTTTACATCTGGCGTCCTTAATGATGAACAACCAGTGTAGAAATATCATGTGTTCCTATGAGATCTTTTGATGAATCTCGGGGCTCTAGACTCGATAAGTGCACATTTGGTTTCCTATGCGGAGATTAGGGAGAGGTCTCCTGCTTCAATATCAACCATCTCTAAGAGACAGATCGATAGATTACACCGGTTCCCCGTGAGAATGAAACAAGCTCTTTTAAGAGAACTTGAGTGGTTAAGAAGGTTTAGTGCAGTGCGTCACTGGGTCCATGACGTCTTTGTCTTCAATACCGGTGTCACCTTAGTAACAACCAGTAGCATATGAGTTGAACCCGGTGTCTGCCCTAAGGTTGAACATTTGGAGGGCTATTTCTTTTCACCCTTTTTCATAACTTTTCTTTTTAATTCTTCAACCCCTTCTTTCTCCTTTCTCATTTTCTCCTTTTTTCAATCATACCTAAGGACTTCTAATTCTATTCTATTGGAAATGTCCTTGGGTAGATCCCTCCGGCTCTGGCGGATCATAGGACGGTTTTTCCTAACCTTAGTCACCTTATAACTCCATGACTATCCTATCATTGCCATAAAACCTTTTGTGAAAATCTCTCAAAGTGTTTATGAATATAAAACACATTTTGTTGACACTCCGAGAGTTTTTGCATTTCTTTTGAAGGACTCCCCCTTCACATGTGCTCATGTAATTTTTAAGAAATTTGCACATGTGGGAGGAGTTTGCACTTTTTGAATTGATCCACTTTCAATGAACATGACCGATTCGAGACACGCTTACATCACTAGTTAGACTAGCTTGAAATTATTACCCGTCCTGGTCAAGTCCAAAGAAAGTTTCTCGAGACGGTACATTCTACTCGGACAAGTCCTATTCGAGACACGCTTACATCACTAGATAGACTAGCTTGAAATTATTACCCGTCCAGGACAAGTCTTTTCGATTACTGACATTTTAAGCTTCGTCAATTCATTGGTACATACTGAGTCGAGCTCTTTTGAGATTCAGCCACAATCTTAAACATCTTTGATCACATTTTAATCATGTCTTCTCCCCCTCAAAAATAGCATATCGTGATATTTTTGATATCAACAGATTAAGAAAAAACTTTTTGGAGAGAAAGACAGATTTGTTTTTGCATGAAATCGGAACATTTTTGTTTTAGAGAAATACTCCCCCTCAAAACTCGCATATGTGTTTGAGAATGTTAAACTTTTTAAGGTTTAGAGGGAAGGAGTCTTCTTGAAGCAAGATTCTGAAAGAGAAAGAAGTTTCAGATTTGTTGAATTTTGCATCAAGGTTTTATGAAAAACAAAGACTTCTCTTTGTTTGAATAGGAATGTCGCACTGAGGCGTACAACAGTGTCCATTTTTAGGATAAGTGCACTTTTTTTGATGAAAATCATTTTTGCGTAGCACTTTCCTATCTTTGAAAACTTGAGTTGTGCACTGTAAGGTGTACACAAGTCAATTTGATGATGAGCACCGATTATGATAGATTTTGAAAATCTTTTTGAAGAATCTTGAAAAGTTGGTGCTCAAAATAAAAGAGAATTATTGTTTTTAGGATAAGTGCTCGAGAAATATTTAAAACCTTGTTTTTGTTAAGCACTTTCCTTTCTTTGAAGAACGAGTCCTTAGCTGAAATACTAAGAAGTCGTCATTGAAGTACGGGTTTCGTACTGATGTATACAAAAGCCATAGTGAAGAAAATTTTGAGAGACGACATGTTTTAGAAAAATATTAAAAAAGAACTCCCGCTCAAGCATCTGTACATGTCCGTATCATTGTTGAATGACATTTCTAGAAACGTACAGAATATTGATTTATACGAGAGACATGTCGTGAGAAGAATATTTTTGGATTTTTTGATTTTATAATGTTTTTGGATTTTTGAAAATTTTATATTTTTGTATTTTGTTTTTGTTTTTATAAAAGAAATGGAAAATCAAAAATAGAAGATTGAAAGAATGATTTTATAGAATTTACAGAATTTGAACCCTCTGAAGAACTGGGTTCTGAGATAGTTGAAGCACCTGCAACCAAAGACGAAGAGGTTTCACAAATAACAGTGTTAGAAGTACATGAGGCATCACTCTGCGGGTGTTGACTATCAACGGTTGTTGTGGTTTCTACTTCCTTATCCTGAAGATTATCACTATTATTTGTCTTGGTGCAACTATCAAAAATCTTCCCTGTGGGAATCCATCTAAGACCAACTGTTTTAAAAACTTTCCCGGTAGGAATCCACCTAAGGTAAGATCTAGATGTAGTTTTCTTATCAGATGCAGCGGAAGTCTCAGTCTTGGAAAAACTACATTCTTTAGATATCCACCTATTAGGTTTCTTAACCTCTTGCTTCTTATCAACGGGTTTGTTTCGATTTGGTGTCTTAGTGGATTGTGTCTTGACACTTGATTTGGAATTCTTTGTGTTGCATTCTACGTTCCTAGCATACTCTTTTGTGTCACTACTCTTAGATGCAAGCCAATCCCTAGTATTTTGTTGAAAGTTCCTAGGTAATGGTTTACTACTACTAGCGGTGCTTTGGAATCTTGTAGAATTCATCACACTAGGTTTTGCACCTAAAATTCCGTTTTTTCGATGTTGTGCCTTTTTTCTAGCTTCTTCTAGATGATGATTGAGGACCATGTCATTAGAACCAACAGACTCATTAACAGTTTTTGTAGTCTTATTTGGTGTACTATACTTAGAAGAGCCAGGTGAAGTCACATTTTTGTTTCTTTCAACAAACAAATTTTGTTTTTCAACAATCTTTTCCATTACCTTTTCCTTGGGCAAGGGTGGTGGAGTGACTGGTTTTGACAAATCCTTTTTCTCATCGACTTTTGGAGCAAACCGTGAAATTGACATTTTTGGTTTTTGAACCATGTTTGAAACATTTGGTTTCTCCGAAGTCGATGGTTTTGCAAACTTAGTTTCCACACCCTTTCCTTTTATACTTATAAGCTGAACTCTCAAAAGATCATTTTGCTCTTTCATGTCCTTGTAGGCATGCTCATACGACAATTTGTCATACTTGCATTCCTCTGATTTTCGATCAAGTTGTTTGAAAAGTGACATGTTTTCTTTTTCAAGTTTTTCAAGAGCATTTTCATATTTGGAAACAATTTCGGAGGTCTCAGCTCTCAGTCTTTCATCGTCTTGAACAGAGTACGTTTGTAAAATGATGGACATAATGTCAGTGGTCATAACAGCTTCGAAGAGAGAATCATTTAGGTTTTCCAAAACATTTATGTTTTCACGAGAATCATGAGCTTCGTTTACCAGGGATTTGTGGTCCTTGACAAAGTCGGCCGTTTCTTTTAAGAAAGCTTGTTCAAAATGAATTACCCTCGCACTGATGTTATTCAGTGGGATAGTAATTTCGTTTTCAAAAACTTTTTTCTGCTCAATATGAAAACTGGAATGCCAGTTGTTGATATTGATTGTAGTTTTAGAAGCAACGATGTTTTGAAGTTCTTGAATTCTCTTTTTAACGTCATCCAAAATTTCTCTAGCCTCACTTGTGTTAAAAGTGTTGTTTGAAGAAATTTGTTCCATTTTTGAAAGAGATTTGGAAACAATTACTTTCTTAGAAAACATTTTTGAGAATGGTCGTTTTATGGAAAACACAGATGGTTCTTTTTGTGGAACAAAAGTAATTCCCGAAAGTTTGTTCAATTTGTTGTAATCAATGGGTTTCAAATCCTTTTGTTTCATTTTAGTAATGCTCTCTTCGACATGTTCTATCGTTTGCACAGAATCCCGAACGACGGGAGGATCATGTTTAGTGTAAATCACATTACCATTATACAAAACATTCTGTTCTTGCTGAGCTTTCTTGAGATTACTGGGGGTGTTGTTACCGAGAGCCACTTTATGTTTCGTATGGTAAACCGGATTAGTTTGATTTGAAATCATTTTCATTGTTTGACTTGACTGACCCGACTTAACCACTAATTCTTCTAAATGTGCAATCATGTGTTCTGACTCTACGATTTCTTCCAAAAGTTTGTCTTCTTTCTTTGCGAAGTCCTTTTTCAACTCATCCCTTTCTTTTTCAAGATTGGTATAAGCTGTTTTTTGTTTAGAAAGTTGGTTTTGTAACTCAGAAATTTCCGCGTTTAAAGATTTTATCTTTTTGAAAGAATTAACATCAAGTGTGTCAAACTTGAGTTGCAATTGTTTTTCTCTTGAAACGGAATTTTGATAACCAGTTTCTAATTCAGACAATCTTTTGTTATGAAATTCAAAAGCTTTAACGTTTTCCTTGTAACTCTCAAGCTCAGTGGTCAATTTAACATTCGCGGCCTTAACATCGCGATTGACCTTTTTCACTTTCTCGATTTCAATACCATAATTATTTAATAATGATTCAAATAAAGCACGTGTTTCCTCATCATTAGCACCATTTTGTGCAACTTGAACTCCATTAGGATCCATGTATGGAGTTTCAAAGTTAACATTGCTATTAACTTGGTCCCCCACATATGTATCGTAATGAGGTTCAGATGGCACATAATGTGGCTTCTCATGAGCAAACAGATTAGCATTATTACCATAATTTGGTACCTCATGGAATGAATCGGAATCATAGGTAGGAGGAAGATCAGAATCACTGCTTGATGTTGTTGCCTGCTGAGAAATCATGAAACAATCAATCCCATTGTGAGTAAGCACATTCTGATTCACATTCTGATCCATTTGATTTCCAACACACTGCCCTGCAGGATGCATTTGATTCCCCATCTGTATACTCGAAGCATATCCTTGCAGATTGTTGTTGTGTTGTTGGATGTTTACTGCCTTGAAGAATGAAGCAATTGCATTGAACAAATCACTGGTGGAACTGTCATGGTGAGTTGCCATTGATGAATGAAAGTGAAAAGTTGTTCTTGGATGTATTTTAGTGGTTTCAAATTTTCCCTCCAAAAATTGAATAGGAAAATTTTCTTTCACAAAATTTGAAAATCACAAAGAAATACAATTTTAAGGTTACCAGAAAAATTTGAGATTTCAAGATTTTGACGCCAAATTTTACCGAAAAAAATTTGAATTTTGGCCTAAAATTTTGAATTTCGGGCCAAAATTTTCAATGTTATACCAAAATTTAAATTTCGCGTAAAAATTGAACGTTTAATCTCCTGTAAAAAATAAATTTTACTCAACTTTTCCCGCCAAAAAACTCTTTTTTTTTTTTTTTTTTTTTTTAAGAAAGATAGGATAAAGTTGATTATAGGATCGTTCCAACGAAATAGGAGAAGAGTTTGGTGAAGGTTATTCTCGAAGACAGTGTTCTCGATAATTTACCCAAGTTCTCGATAATTTTTTCAAGTTCTCGATAAATTCACCCAAGATCTCGATATCACCCAAGTTCTCGATATCACCCAAGTTCTCGATATTAACCAAGTTCTCGATATTACCCAAGTTCTCGATATCACCCAAGTTCTCGATATCACCCAAGTTCTCGATATTAATCAAGTTCTCGATATTACCCAAGTTCTGATGTTCTCGAAAATCGCTGAAGTTCTCGAAAAAAAATCGAAACTTCTCGATAAATTCCAAGATTTGCGAAAATTTTTCAAGGTTCTCGATAATTTTCAGTTTCTCGATAATTGTTTCTCGATAATTTTCAGTTTCTCGATAATTGTTTCTCGATAATTTTCAGTTTCTCGATAATTTTCAGTTTCTCGATAATTGTTTGGACCAAGTTCTCGATAAGTTTCAGGTTTTCGAAAAAGTATCCAGGTTCTCGAAAAGTTTCAGTTTCTCGAAACTTTTTCAAGTTCTCGAAATTTTCCAGTTTTCGAAAACCTTGTGATGTTCTCGAAAATGTTATTTTTTCGAAAACCCAATCACACAAATTTCGAAATTATACAATTTCGAAATTTAGCCACAAGTCGAAGTAATTTCTTTCTTATACAAGAGAGAAAATACCGAGTATCCAACTATGATCACGAACGGAGTCGATTTCTTGTGTTCTCGAAAATTGGTCAAAGTGGGATTTCGAAAAGTGGTGGTTATTTCGATATTATGACAGTTTTTGGTATAAACTTAAAGCACACCGAAATCAAGTTTTTAATCCAAGATTCTTGTACTTCAAAGCTTAAAAACACCAAAACTTGTAGAAAGTAGCAAACTTGATGATTTTTATGAAACTATTGAAGATCTCGAAAACAAGTACAAAAACAAGATCCGAATTTTTTAAGCTAAAATCTTCAAAAAGATTGAAACTTTCTTGTTAGATAAGGTTTATAACACTAGTTTGTAATAAAAAAAAGTGTTAAAAGCCAAAAAAAAAACAAGAAAAGTAGGAATTTTTCTAAAAAAAACGTGAAATATGCTTAAAAAACACGAACCACACAAACTCTCAACCCTCCTAAATCATTGTTAGGCGATTGATACCACTTGTAGGACCTTAGATTAACCAACTTTATCACAAATGTAGAAGATTAGAAGAAGAAAGATGGTGACTTGGTGAGAGTATATGTATTTCGTATATAGATAGTGAGATAAGAAATATGAGAGCTTTTATTCAAAGAAAACACACACAAATACACACACAAGCACACACCTCAAATGAGCCTTTGAGGTGTTTAAATAGTAAGATACATGAGATGCCCTATGGGCTTTCTATGGGCTTGGGCTTGGGCTTGGACTTGGTTACATGATTGGATAACTAGGCTTATGAAACATAGCATATAACATATTAGCTTGCCAAGTCCAAGGCCCAATGACTAAACTATTACCAATCTTAACAAACGACACAAAGTTACAATATGAGAATGACCATCACTTCATAATACATATTTTTAAAGCTAACAAAGCTGCCACAAGCTAAATAGATGCGCATTCATGTATTTGGTTTGCCAATAGGCAATATATATTCAAAAAGGAAAATTGTCCAAATATACATTCAACTTGCCACCTTTTACTATTGTATGCACTGAACTTTTTTTTTCCTATTATATATTTATATACACAAACTTTACTAATCACCCTTATTGTATCAATAAAACTCCTTTTTGATGACGTGGCAAGTTGATACAATAGGGATGATTAGTCGTTAAAAAGACGTTTTATTGATACAATAAGGGTGATTAGTAAAGTTTGTGTATATAATAGGAAAAAAAAGTTTAGTACATAAAAGGTGGCAAGTTGAATGTATATTTGGACAATTTTCCCCATGTTTTATGAAGTACTGTTTATTGTAGTATCAATATATCATGGTCATGTACCCAGTTTTTTACTGTTTATTGAAGTGGCATTAATTACTTAATGTACATTTAACCACTTGTTTGCAAATTCTTTTCTTCTTGCAGTATTTTCTCATTTTCCATATCAGTTTACAGCTTCTGTTTTTCTTTTGTGGCCAATTTGGAGTCTTTCTTGACCCTTCCTTAAGTGGTAAATGAATGTTATCACTGGTTTTGATTTGGAAGTGGCAATTTCAACCCGTCTATCCTAAAATGGGTCAATTTGGGTAATCTGTTAGCTGTAAAACTATATTGGTAGCTTTGACAATTTATCTAATCCTATGGGTTGGGTTGATAAGGACTATTCAAGTCAGAAAAAAAGTTAAAATACCATACATGAAAGTCAACATTAACCACATAGACGATCCTATACTAAAAATAAAGAAAAATAAATAAAAAACTTTTTTTTTGTGTGATTTAGTATGTGGGGTGGTCTTTGTTGTAGGAATGTTATGTATGTTGGGGAAGAAGAGGAGTGGGTTGTGTTTGCATTTAATTTGTGTGTTTGTGTAAAGAAGACGAACCAAAATGACGGTTTTTTTTTTTTTATAAGAATGTTTGTTAGTGTAATATTTCAAATGTGTTTATAAAGCTTTATTTTGTTAAATGTTTGATGTAACAGTAGTAGTTTTGTTAAAAGAAAATGAGTTTGGTGTTGGTTTGGTTGTCATCACTATGCTTGTTTGGTGATGAATTTGGTGGTGTATTCAATGGTGATGTGATGTTGACGTGAATGTGGTGGGTATGGTGATCATTACAACCTACCTAATATCAAGTTGAGCTTTTGGGTTGATCGATTTAGGTCCATTTAGGTTCAGATCAATAAACTATAAGTAAATTGACCAACAAATTTTCTCGATGGTACAAAGTTACATGAATAAGTTATAAAAAGTATATAAAGAAAAACTAAGTCTTATTCTAGTTAATCAAGTTAACTGGATTAGAGGTGTAAACGAGACGAGACAGCTCGCGAGTTATTCGATACCGACTCGCAAACTATTCAAAATCTATTCGATATAAACGTGTCGAGCTAAGCTACTTGATATTCACTTTCGAGTCGAGTTCGAGTTCGAAAATACTTGATTCATTAAATTACACTTTTACCATACCATATTATATGCATGTAGTTAGGGAGGTGATGCGCACACCATCAAAAGTGATTTGCACACCACAATCATACATATGTGATGTACTATGTACATCACTAATGTAATTTTGTGATGTGCACATTACTTTTGGTAGTGTGTATATCACCTCTCATTTAGTTACTTAAGTCAAACACATCCAACATAATACACAACTCTATATAACATTTAGATTAGTAGGGTCAACCCGAGTAAAGTCAAACACATCCAACATCATGACCATTTTTTTTTCATCAAGCTAAAAAAAATCACTTTTGATCTTTAAAAAATATATCGCAAATCGTTAATCAACGCGAAAAGAATCATACCATCGCTGAGTTTAATCATCTTTTTACAGAGGGGCACTTCTATTTACTTTCGACGAACTTTTTCTTCAACTATTTTTGTGCGAATTTTGAAATTTATAAATTCAAGAATGTGAATTTTCTCGACGCAAATTTTAATAGTATAAAAACTCGGGAAAAGTGTTTGTCAAATGTATATCGAAGTGCTCGTATATTGAAAGATAAAAAATAATTGTCACACCGATGTATTTTTTTTGTCGATTAATGATTTATATTTTGTAAGATATTTTATTTTTATAAAAAAGTGAAAATGGTTTATTTTATTTTTTTATAAAACAATATATTACTAGGATTTGATCTCTATATTAATCGCAACTCAGGTCAATCCATAACAAGAAGTATAAATTTAGTAATTCACCAAAACGATTAACTCAACCCATATTTTTTGGACACCTGGTGAGTAAAAAGTAAAAACTTCAGTTTTTTCTTATCCGGCGGCGGTAAGACTTTCACTGTTCTATTATTAACTTGTATAGCTTAGAATTATGGTTATGGAGGAACATCCTTTACTTGATACTGTTTTTAGCTGTGTTATGCCTTACATACATGACGGCGATGACCGTAACTCTCTTTCTTTAGTTTCCCGTATGCTGTATGAACTCGATGCTATTACGCGTAAGCAAGTAACTGTCCATGTGCATTACCTCCGAAACCCGTCTTGTTTAAGCCAAAGATTCCCTAATATCGAGTCCTTAACAGTTATAGGGCTTTTGTTAGAAAGTCATTTTCCAAGGTATGGAATTAGCCCATGGATTCGAGAATTAGTTGTTTCTTTCAAGCGCTTGAATGCACTTTGTATCTCTGATATGCATGTTGATGGTGGGGATCTTGAGCTATTGGGGAGAACACGCGGTAAAGATTTAAGGGTCTTGAAGATTGAACTTGGTTGTGGGAATGGTGTTAGTAATAGTGGGTTAGTGCACATTGCTAGGTATTGTAATCAATTGAGAACATTCTGTCTCGAAAATAATTATATTTTTGGATACAAGTTTGGGAATTGGTTACATGAATTGGCTTTGCATAACAAGGTTATTGAATCGTTACATTTTAGTACCGCCTTTGATCATATTGATGTGAATGATCTAACACTTCTTGCAAAAAACTGTAGTAAATCTTTAGTATCTTTGAAGATTACTCCATGTAGTAGTAGTCTAAGCCAACTAGGAGAAGCCTTTAGACATGCTGTTAGGTTGGAAGATTTCGATGGCGCTTGTTTTGATGAAGATGATGAGTATGTTGGTTTTAAGTTCCCTCCGAATATGCGTTGTTTATGTATATGTGACTTGCCATTAACTTCATGTCCGTTTGTACCCCCTCTTGTGAATCAGCTAAGGGAATTAAATCTTGAGTGTATGAATTTGGAACCTAATTGCCAGTGTTTATTGATTGAGAGATGTCCCAATTTGGAAGTTCTACATACCGAGGATATATGTGGAGACAGGGGATTGCAAGTTATTGGTCAGGTTTGCAAAAAATTGCGCAAACTTACCCATCTAGGGAGGGTGACTCACATGGGACTGATTTCTCTTGCACAAGGATGTTGTAATTTGGAATACTTACATGTTACACTCACATCTATCACAAATGAAGCTCTAGAGTGTATAGGAACTCATTTGAAGAATTTGGGTGATTTGCATATGATTTTGGGTAAACATGATGGTATAACAGATTTACCGTTGGACAATGGGGTTCGAGGTATGCTAAATGGTTGCAACAAACTCGAAAGGCTAGATATCCGCCTTTGTCCTGGAGGATTGACGGATATGGGTTTGGGGTACATTGGAAAGTATGGTCATAATTTGAAATATCTCTTTCTAGAGAATATAGGAGAATCTGATACAGGACTTTTGGAATTATCCAAGGGGTGCCCTAAACTAAGAGAACTAGAAATCAAGAGTTGTCCATTTAACGAGCAATCAATTGTTGCTTATGCGTTCAATATACATTCTTTAAGGTATTTGCGGGTTTTCTATAAAAGTGGTGATTTGGTGAGCACTCGTCCAGATTTTGGAGTTTCTCCAACAGGTTTAAATTGCCTTTATCCCGATTTTGAATGTTGAAACATTGGTCTTCGTTATATATCTTGCAATCCTTCGTTGTTTTGCTATTAGTATTGGTCGTTAGTGCCTTCTGTTAAACAAGTGTGCGACTTTGCAAGTTTATGTTGTCTCATAATATCGTGGCTGTAAAATCACATCAATTGTTTTGCTATTAATTTAAGTATTCAGGACCTTCTGTTAAACAATGTGTGACTTTACAAGTTTTTGTATTATATTGTTGTGAAATCGCATCAATTGCATGCTTTCTATTATCTGTTTAGCATTTGTTAAACTCCAATGTGTATGTGACATGTCTTAGATTAAAGTGATTATGCCTATGCTTTTCTACAAAACTTTCTAATAAGATAATTGTAAAATTATATATCCGTAACCTTAAACACCTTGTGACAGTGTTTGGATTGTGGTTTTGGGAATGTTTGAATGTTTGGTTTATAGGGATTGGGTTTGAGGATACGCAAAAGTGAGTGTAATACTCATACCCACCTTGTGACAGTGTTTGGATTGTGACAGTGTAATACTCAGGATGAAAGTGATACAATTCCTGCAGCTTATTTCCATTTGCTTAAAAATTCCTGCAGCTTATTGTGACAGTGGAATTACCATTGAGTCTAAACATTTGTACAAATAACAAGACGTCAAAACAAAGTATTGCAAAAGCCAAAATCCTAATAGAGATTCAAAGCTCCAGCAGTGGTAAGACTTTTCTGATTAAGACTATGAATATGGAGGAACATCGCTCACTCGATACTGTGTTTAGCTGTGTTGTACCTTACATACACCACGTTGATGACCGTAACTCTCTTTCTTTAGTTTCCCATAAGCTGTATGAACTTGACGGTATTACGCATAAGCATGTAACTGTCTATGTGCATTACCTCCAAAACCCTTATAGGCCTTTTGTCCAGTTTTCGTTCTCCAAGGTTTAGCATTACCCAATGGGTTCGAGAATTAACTGTTTCTTTTAAGTTACCCAAGGTTTAGCATTACCCAATGCACTTTGTATCCGTGATATGTATGTTGGAGATCCGGATCTTGAGCTATTGGGGAGAAGACGTGGTAAAGATTTAAGGGTCTTGAAGATTGAAGGTAATCATGGGTGTGGTCATGGGAATGGTGTTAATTGTTATCTTGATTGGAAGCATTGTTTTGATAAGGATGATCTTACACTTCTTGCAAAAAACTGTAGCAAATCTTTAGTATCTTTGAAGATTAGTCCATGTAGTCTAAGTAAACTAGGAGAAGCCTTTAGCCTGTAACTTCATATCCATTTGTAATTCCTCTTGTGAATCAGCTAAGGGAATTTAATCTTCAAATTCAATATACATTTGAACCTAAATGCCACAGTTTCTTGATTGAGAGATGTCCCAATTTGGAAGTTCTACATACCGAGGACATATGTGGAGACAGGGGATTGCAAGTTATTGGTCAGGTTTGCCAAAAATTGCGCAAATTACTTACCTATGATAAACAGGCCGGTGACTCACATGGGACTGATTTATCTCGCACAAGGATGTCATAATTTGGAATACTTAGATGTTACACTCACATCGATTTCCGTATGGCTTTGTTTAAGGAAGACTGTATACCGCTGGACAATGGGATCCGAGCTTTGCTAAATGGTTGCAGCAAATTAACTCGAAAGGCTAGATATCCACCTTTGTCCTGTAGGGTTGACAGATATAGGTTTGGGGTACATTGGAAAGTATTGTCATAATTTGAAGTCTCTCTCATTAGGTTATAATATAGGAGAATCTGATAAAGGACTTGTTGAATTATCCAAGGGGTGCCCAAAATTGAGAAAAATGGATATACAGAGTTGTCCCTTCGAAAAGCACTCAATTACTGCTATCGTGTTTAATATACGTCTTTAAGGTATTTGCGGTTTTATAATGGATATCAATTTGTGGAGACTAGCCCAGATTTTGAAGTTTTGTTGCAAGGTTTAAATCGCCATTGTCCAGATTTTGAATGTTGAAAATCGGTTTTCATCATTTAGCTTGAAATCCTTTGTTCTTTTGCTAATAATATTGGTGTTTAGTACCTTCTGTTAAACAAGTGACTGAGTTTGCAAGTTTTTGTTGTCTTAGATTATTGTGGTTGTGAAATCGCATCAATTGCATGCTTTTTATCATCAGTTAAACACGACTTAAAATTTTATGAGCTGAGTTCTGTTAGACCACGAGCTATTTGTTGTGTTTCCATTCGTAAGTTTGGTTTCGAGTTAATTAAACTTCAATGTGTATTTGACATGCCTTAGATTAAAGTGATTATGCATTTATGCCTATGCTTTTCTACAAAACTTTCTGATAATATAATTGTAAAATTATATATCAGTAACTCTAAACACCGTATGATAGTGTTTGGATTGTGGTTTTGGGAATGATTGAATGGGGACGACAATGCTTGTATATGTTTGGTTTATAGGGACGGGTTTGAGGATACTCAAGTGAGTGTTATTCTCATCCCATGTTAATGTTACCTTCCTTGACCACCTTCCTCCATCATCAAGTGAATTGCTTCAACCATGTTTCTGTGATCTTCAATCTGAATTCATGTACCTTTTATTAACATGTTTGTGAGGATGAAAATGATAAAGTTCCTGCAACTTTTTTTCATTTTACTTAGAAGTGCTTACAGTAAGAATGAAGATGACACAAATGCTTAATGGAATTACCATTTGTAGCAATTTCTACTTGTTTACTTGAAAATGGGTTAATTTGGTAACCTATTATATATTGGTAGCTTTGACAAACGTATCTAAAAGTATGGGTTGATCTGTTCTAAGATCAGTTTGTCTAATGAGTCGAGTTTGAAAAAATTAGCTCAAATTTACCCCTAACTAACTGATGGAGTGGTTATTTATATGAACAATATATATATATATATATAATATATATATATATATATATATATATATATATATATATATATATATATATATATATATATATATATATATATATATATATAGTGTATCTTTATTTTCAGAACCCTGTTAAGTGCGGAAACTGCGAGAACTCTAATTTTGCATTAGAAAACATGCATGTTCATATAAAACATGTATGTTTTCTTACATATACCTTAATACACATACATGCATAACATACATGTTCATATAAAAACATGTTAAGTGCAATAGATCAATGCAAAATGGTTTTATTTTTAGAACCCCATTAAGTGCGGGAACTGCGAGAACTCCAATTATGCATTAAAAAACATGCATGTTCATATAAAACATGTATGTTTTCTTACATACACTTTAATACGCAGGCATGTGTATTAAGGTGTATGTAAGAAAATATACATGTTTTATATGAACATGCATGTTTTCTAATGAAAATTTGGAGTTCTCGCAATTCCCGCACTTAACGGGGTTCTAAAAATAAAGCCCTCATATATATATATATATATATATATATATATATATATATATATATATATATATATATATATATATCATTTTCTACCCAAGTGATTTGGCCTAATAGTATATGAGCGTGTCTACTACTATCGTTGGTGACATTTTCGAGATGGTGAAAAAATTTGATGCTTTATATAAATTATTTCACGTATAATTATCTAAATTTTGGCATGGTAAGGGGGGTGGCAACGTATTCGGTTTGGACTCGGTAACACTCGGCATAACATTGCCAGTCCATCGGTATGGTGAAATCGGCAAACCAAACGGCATGAAATACCGATTCGGTATAAACCTTTGCATTAAATATTTTTGACCGTTGCATGGTTTTAGGGAGTTACCGTTTGGCATTTGATACATTTTCAAAAAAAATAAATAAATAAATAAATAAATTACCCCCTTTAAATCAACAATTCACTTTACCATCTTTTCTTCAAATCACCAATTCACTTTAAAAATCAAGAACATGGATCCAAGTAAATCCCAACAAGGTTCAACATCAAAAGGTCGAAGTCGTGGTCGTGGTCGAGGTTCTCGACCACATCCCGTCCGGCCGAATGTTCAAGCACAACCACGTGGTCAAGAAGCCTACTATCAACGACCTCCACCACAACCTTACTATCCTCAACCTCCACCACAAGTCTACTATCCAGCACCTCCACCGCTGAATCCAAGTCACTATAATATAGCAATGACAAGCGAGTTCAACCCTTTTAATGACTTTCGAGACGGTCCACCAAGACGTGAACAAAATGTCGAAAGAGAATTACCGTTATACGATTATGAAGATGATGAAGATGAAGTTATTCCCGAAACCCAATTCCCAAATCCAATCGGTATACTTTTTATTTTAAATCGTTATATATATATATATATATATATATATATATATATATATATATATATATATATATATATATATTAAATAGTTATACATTTTTTTAAATCGTTATAGTTTTTTTTTTTTAAATCGTTATACTTTTTTTTAAATCGTTATGTATAAATTTTGTAAATCGTTATATATATATTTTTTAAATCGTTATAGTTTTTTTTAAATCGTTATATATATATTTTTTAAATCGTTATATATATATATATATATTTTGCTTTGTTTTAGGTGAAGAACAAAATGATGATAACGTTCAAGAAAATAAAAAATCCGGGTAAAGTGGGAAAAAAGAATTGGACGACCGACGAAGAAGTATTTTTGGCAAAAGCTTGGGTTCATGTCTCAACATGCCCAAAGGTCGGGAATCAACAAAAGTCCGATAGCTTTCGGGGAAGAATTCTAGAGCACTTCAAGCAAAATGTGCCGGGTACTTTACTAACATTCCATGGGTTGAACACAAAATAGAAAAATATGAATACCGAATTGAATACTTTTAACGGCCTATACATCCAACAAGTAAGTTTTAAATTATATACTTTTTATAATTTTTTTTCTTTATATTTATTATTTGTTTAAATTTATACTTGTTTATTTTAATTAGTAGTGTAAATTTAAATTATATTTCTTATTATTGTAGAACCGATGTCGTGATAGTGGGTGTGACGATCTTAACGTGATGAGAAATGCATTGGCCGATTATAAAAAGAAAACCAAAGGCAAGAATTTTAGTCATATTGAGGCGTAGGAGGTAGTTAGGAAATCGGACAAATGGTTTGAACAATCAACCGTTAGTCAAACATCTTCGTCCAATACGGAGAAACGAAGAAAGTCGTCGGAATCTAGCAATGACAATGTTGAGACTATTATTCCTGATCTAAATGACGACACAAATCCTACACGGAAGAAAAAAGGGAAAAAGGCCGAAAACGAGTCGACAAAGAAGAGTATTGAATCGTTAGCAGATTATGCGGCAAAGAAGTCACAAATAATGGATGAGAATGTTGAGAAGAAACGTGCGAAGGAAGAGTTGACAGAAAAGTTAATGGCGGCACAACTAGAAGAGGTTCAAGAAAAGAATTTTCTTCGAGCAATGAAGTTCTTCAACGACCCCCATGATAACATACTTGACCCAACAATGCGCGACATTATGATTGCAAAAAAACGTGAAGTTGCGGCCAAATATGAATGGCCTTGCAATTTTTAGAAATTGTTTTGTTTTTATTTTCCTATCTATCATGTAATTTTTTTTTTTATTATTAATGAAATTTGAAGTTTTTAATTTAATTGTTAAATATAATTATGAGTAAAAAAAATAAAAAAAATAAAAAAATAATGTTTAGGCATGGATAGGCAACATTGCCACTAAACATATGGACTTAAGCATCATTAGGCATGAAATTAGTTGGCTTAACATGATTGACTAATTACAATTATTTTTTAGGCATCATTAGGCACCATTGCCACCCCCTAATGGTACACACATTATGACGCTATTTTTGGATTCTTATCCTATCTAATCTAACTATCTTATAATAAATAAAGAACTACTATAATTAAATTATTTAAAATTAAGTCTTACAAGTTTAGAAGCTTAAAGTACAAGTGATTCAAACACAATTAGACAATTAATACCATAAATGAAATATAATTAGACATTTTCAAGTTTAGAAGCTTAAAATACACACCACTTTATTTTTGCCATTAAAATTTAAAATTAATGACTTAAAATTGAAAATTAATGACTTAAAATTGATCATTTGTATATTAAATACAATTAATTGAATAATCAATAAATGCAATTAATACACTTATTAAAACATCCTTACATAATAAATACAAATTATCAAGCATATTGTACAACCAACTTAAACACAATTCCTGCATTAAATGTCATTAATACAAATAATAAAGCATATTATACAAATTTTTAAGCCCGAACGGGCAATGGGCCAAATGGGCTCGAGCCCGAACGGGCACGGGTCAAACGGGCTCAAGCCCAAACGGACACTAGCTAAACGAAATTTTTGATATCCGTAAATTTATTGTCAAAAAGAACATAATAAACTAAAATATGTTCACATATTGTACAAACCAAGCAAACTACTAAACAAAAACATAAAATAAATAATAAATAAAATAATACAAACAAAACAAAATTTCATCAAACTTTTGCTATAAAAACTAAGCAGTAAAGCTATTGCCAAAAAACGTACAAATAAAATAAATTATTAATTGAAAAAATTAAATTACAAGGTGCCCGCAGCTGTATTACGCGGCAACCTTACTACTGATTTAAACTTTATTAACCTTTGCGTATGTTTAACAAAATATAGTTATTAGCTTTTCTCTTGAATTGGAGACACTTGGTTCAATAAACATGTGTGGATAATGAAGTGTTTATGTGGTCCTCAACAAAAAAATTCCCAATATTCTCACTATTATTATGCAATATAAAGGCAAAAAAAAAAAATGGTGATAAACCTCTTTTATCCATATTATGTGGCGCCAACATGTCTTTTGAAATGTGGATAAACCTCTTTTGTGACTGGACAAGTATTTTGTTTTTCAATATTTGGATAATCTTATTACACATCTGGGATAAAAGGTGAACATTGAAAAATTGTCTAGGATATAGTAGAAAAATAATAAAGTACTAAGAATGTGTTAAACAAAACTAACTATAACACACCAAATACATTTTACTTTTTAGAGTACATTATAGCAAAATTAATGAGAGTTGAAGCTTAAAAAAATGTCCCTCAAAGCCAAATCTAAGACAAATATAGAAAACTATATTTCTTAGGCTACTCACACCAATGAAGGTCGAGTGAAGACCGGAGGAGGTCGCAGCAGGTCGCCCTTGATGTGGTTGTTTCGGTCTCACTTGGTCGGCAGAGGAAGTCGGTCGAGATCATGATCGAGACCGTGTGTTTGTTTTGTGTGTATTTTAATTAAATTAAAGTATTTTTGTTGGGTATGTTTTTTGTAGTGTAGCTGATCTTGGTATGGTAAAATACGTCTGTAGATCGTCAGAGAAATAAAGTTGATGTGACAGGAAAAACGCTGTGTGGGCATTTAAGTGTGTTGATAGGTTTTTTAAATATTATATATAGCACCTTTACTTGATTATTTTATAACAATTCGACTACTTTGTTTTCTAACATATTCTACTTTTTGTAAATGATTAATAAAATTTCCTTTGACCCCCAAGAAATTCCAAAAGAGGTCTTACGTATAATAAAATAATCATACATGAGGCAACTTTTTTGGTATTTTATATCACAAAGGGGCGTATACTAACTAGTGCATTACTGTATCAAAAAGATGTACCAATTAGTAGTAGTATTATTCATGCTAAAAAAACATATTTTGAATTACTTGGGATAAAAATAACAATATACAACATTACTAAAAACTTTGTAAAATGCTTTTATTATAAGATATTTGAAAAATATGACATTTTCTATCTGTGGAACATCTTAAAAAGGTAATACTTTTAATCGTGTATTATTATTATTATTATTATTATTATTATTTGGTAAATAATTATGACAAAATTGGAATGCAACTAATTGGAATGATTTTAATGTGATTTCTATTGTTGGAGTAGTTGGCAAAAGAATTTACTCCGTACTTTCTTACTCATTTTTTTATAAAAAGAATATTATAAAGGAAAAGTAATTACAAAGGCATTTTAATCGTTGCTTGATAATGACTATTGAAGAACATGCCAAAATTGAAAAACCCCTTGGTTGATAAACTTTTACGTTTTAAAAAATTAGAGCCCAATTCAAGAAATCATTTTTTTTAACTTAACCGTAATGTTTTCATAGTACATAAATGAGTTGAGATCCATGAAAAACCCATACATGCCACAGAACCTATCAACCAATTATATCCACCCATTTATCTTTTCCACCTTTTTCTTCAAAACAACATATCTTGCAAACGGTAAATCTTCAAACTACAAAAAAATACCATCGCGACGAGAATTAAATGATCTTTCTATAAATATGCATTGTTATATACTTTCGACGAATTTTTTTTTTAATTTCCACCCAGAAAGAATCATATATGATTCGTAAAAATCATATATGATTCGTAAAAAATCATATATGATTCGATTCTTACGAATCATATATGATTCTTACGAATCATATATGATTCAGAATCATATATGATTCGTAAGAATCATATATGATTTGTTAAAATCGAATCATATATGATTCTTACGAATCATATATGATTTTTCTGAGCGAAAAAAAAATTTTCATCGAAAAAAAAAGTTCGTCGAAATTATATAACAATGCATATCTATAGAAAGATAATTTAATTCTCGTCGCGATGGTATTTTTTTTGTAACTTGACGATTTACGGTTTGCGAAATATTTAAGTTTTTAAAAAAATGTGAAAGTTTATTTTTTTATTTTGATAAAAAAAAAATGAGTGGCTAAAATTGCTTGATTGGTTCTATGGTAAAAATTAGATATATAAATAACTTTTGGCTTACATAAATTTGCCTTAGAAACAACGCCTTAGCCATTTGATTTTGGTAGAAAGTGATGAAGCAACTTTTTTGCGCAATTATCATTTGAGTGAAGATTTTATCAAGTACTCGTAATATATAAGGCTTAGATTAAATTAAAGTAGTTTGTATCTTTTAATCTATGCCTTTAATTATACAACCTGATTAATCAAGTTGTATACTACTTGAGAGAATCATCACTCTTATCGTTTTATATATGTATATGAGAAAGTAAATAATAAAAAAGGGCGTGATCACATATGATTATCTTTTCACATCACAAGATTAAAACTAATCATAAAGCAAAATCACATCAAGTTCAACTAACAACGTCAATATGATACCTACCCGACCATTATGGACATGTTTAACAAATGTAACCTAAACGCCATTGCTGTTACGTAAATCAATCTAAGTTCTAACGGTTTGATTGGTCAACCTACTTGTAAACATGCATGTCGGAATGTCGGATTAAACTTAAACGCGTGGTTGAAGTCAACCCAAACACGCCCCCATTTAGATAAATCAACCATTTTACCATCTAAACTCATTTTGACTAAAACCAAACTCATTCACTTTCTTTCATGTCAAAATTATTCTCCAACTTTTATGACCAAATTAGCAATGTTTTGAAAACCGGGTTTGAAATCGACCCGGTCGAGTCACCGGGCACCGGGTCAACCGGTTCGACCGCCGGGTCAACCTGGTTTTCAATTTATTATTTTTTTATATTTTGACCGGGTCAACCGGGTTTTATTAAAATATTTTGAAAAGATGAAACCCGGCCGGGTTTCGAGAACCGGGTTGACCCAGGTCACTCAAAACCCGGCGGGTCAAACCGGTTAACCCGGTTTTAAAAATCCGGGTTGTTTTGACCCGTTTTTCAGCCGAAACTGGTTAACCCGGCCGGGTCGACCCGGGTTTCAAAACCTTGCAAATTAGTCTCAAAAAATCCACACGACAAATTTGACCAAAAGTTAAAAATCCTAATTGTAATATAACATGGGCTTAAATTGGTGTATTACTTTATATTAGTGTGTCATAAAATTAGGTCAATTTATAAACACTGTAAAATCTTCCCAACCAAAGTACCAAACCAAACCCTTCACATCACTTTCTCTCTCTACCTCAAGATTCTAGAGAGAGAAACAAAAACACACACTAAAAACACACACACATGAATGAGTAAGTGAACAAGTGCTAAATAAAACAAGAAGATCAATTCATCTTCTTTTTGTTTTGTCATCAAATAACCCACCAAAAGGTATAATCTTTTTTTTACCCTTTTTATTATAAAATGTTTATTTAAAGATTGCATTTTTATCATAGGTTTTATCGCTTTTTTTTTTTTTTTTTTTTTTTTAATTGTTACAACATTGATAGTTGAGCAATACCCATTTGCAAATTTTGTTTATATTATCTCATTTTCAAAAAAGGTTAACATTTTTTCATGGGTTTATTTTATTTTGTTACAATATTGATTTTAGAGCAATACCCATTTGCTAATTTTGTTTATATTATTTATTTTTTGATTAAAAAAAAAAAAACCCTGTTTAAAAGATTTTTATTTTTACATAGTTTTTATCGAATTGCTTTAATTTTACTCAAAAAAGGTTAACTTTTTTTCATGGGTTTATTTTATTTTGTTACAATATTGGTTTTAGAGCAATACCCATTTGCTAATTTGTTTATTTTATCTGATTTAACTGTTTAAAGATTTTTTTTTTTTTTTTTTTTTTTACATAGTTTTTATCAAATTACTTTAATTTTACTCAAAATGGTTAAATTTTTTCATGGGTGTATTTTATTTGTTTCAATATTGATTTTAGAGGAATACCCATTTGCTAATTTTGTTTATTTATTTGAGTTTTTGATTAAAAAAAAAAAAAAAAAAAAAATCCTTTAATAGCTTTTAATAAATTGCTTTAATTTTACTCCAAAAAAGTTAACTTTTTCTTTTTTTCATGGGTGTTATTTTTGTGTATTAATTATCTTAATAAGGGTTTTAATTTAATTGTTAGTTAATGGGCATAAAAAAGATTGTATTTTTATTAATCCCTTATTGAAGATTTTATTTTTCTCAAAATTTACATCTTATTGTGTTAATTTTGCTCCAAAAATTTTACTTTTTTCACCCAGTTTTATTTAATTTTAATGTATGCAGAATAGGGGACTGTTAGCTGTGATTAAATAGACAATTTAATGGATACAAGAAGCTTGATTGAGAATAATGGAGATATGTTATTTCCAAATTATGGAATCGGGTTTCTTTGGTGTCCTAAAGATGAAAACTTGACGCAGTCCGGAGGGTTTTTCGCAAGTGTAGGACAAATGGGTAAAGGGGGTTTTGGTGGGGTATCCCCTAATCCGAAGAACACTAATGAGGGTAGCGGTATAAAGCTTCCTTATTCGTCAAAATTTGTTTCTACACCCGAATCAAATTTTCGGGTTGTTGGGGTACAAGAAATTGAGGAAGTTGAGGAGTTTGTTGGCGGGTTAAAGAAGAAGAAAAAAGGTGGGTTGAAATTGAAAATTAAAGTTGGAAATCCGTCGTTGAGACGGTTGATTAGTGGGGGGATAGCGGGTGCGGTTTCACGGACTTTTGTTGCTCCGTTGGAGACTATTAGGACTCATTTGATGGTTGGGAGCTGTGGGCAGTCTTCAACAGAGGTTTTTCAAGATATTATGAAGACGGATGGTTGGACAGGGCTTTTTAGGGGTAATTTGGTCAATGTTATTCGTGTTGCACCTAGCAAGGCAATCGAGGTACGTGTTAACATTTATGCTTCTGAACTTGTAATATTTATGAATTGAGTGCATGTTTGGTGTTTTTCTATGATTTTAGTAGGAAGATATTGAAAGATATTGCTCGGGTTGTTGTGCTTATCATCTTTTTTCACATACTTCTAGTAAAGCTTTACATGTCTATCTTTCTCATAGTAAAAATATCTTTCAAAATTCAAAATTGGCAACCATTTAAGTTTTTGCTTAGTTGATAACGAGATCGATAAGCAAAACAAGACAGACATTTATGTTTTCTCCTCGATATATTTAAACAATCGTTGCTTCGCACCTATTTATTGGGGATCGGCATCCTTTAGCTTACTTGCAGCAATAAGCAAAATGATGTTACCCTTTAACTTAATCTATTTAAAAGATTAATTTTGCTTAATGTTGCGAGCTATCCAATGGTATTCAAGCCGAAACATAAATGTTATGATGTCAAATTTTTACCTTTTAATTGGTAAAAGGAGGGGGGGTTGCCATGGCTCGTGCGTGATTACATCTTGTTATTGGTAACATGCTATATTAACCTATACATATATGTTCAATGCCAATTTTGACTTTTGAGTGGTAAAAGGGGGTGTTGCATCTCATATGTGAATGCTTGTTGATGTCATTTTCACGTTATTAACACTTTTATCTTGCTGCTATATGTAACGCTTTCCTTTCATCCATATCTTCTACATGTGTCCACCGGACTCTACCCTTTTTTAATACCGGATACGAATTAGAGGATGTGATTTCTAGGGAAACAATAAAACTGAACCTAGCGAAAGCACTATATAGGATTAGGAATTGTGTTCACTTGTATAGAAACAAATTGTGGACCAGTTACCATCGAATCTAATAAACTAGGCAACTTGTTAATAAGTTTAACAATAGTCTCTAAGCCACTTTATTACTATTATCATTTTTTATAAATGTTACATAAATGTGGGTTGAAAAGATAAAAGGGTCCAAAACCCTGATTAATTAACGAAATCTGTGATTATGAAAGTTGGTACCTAACATGATCACAAGATTACTTGAGTTTGATACTTTGATACCATGAACTGATGCTTCTTCACCACCTTTTCGAATATTATGCATATTGTAATTTATATTTTTCTATTAGGGAGTTTTGATTTATACACAGATATGTTATCGAAGTTGAAACTTCCCACAATCTTCTGTTTTTGGGATGTTTGATATACTGTATTTGCTTTAGTAATGCTCCTTTAAGTGGACCCTCTGATCTGCAGTAATGATATGACACTGTCTGATTGTCCAGTTATTTGCTTATGATACGGTGAAGAAAACTTTGGCTCCTAAACCCGGAGAACAAGCGAAACTGCGTGTGCCGGAGTCACTAATTGCTGGTGCTTGTGCTGGAATTAGCTCTACCATATGCACTTACCCTCTCGAGTTACTCAAAACGCGGCTGACTGTCCAGGTACAGCCGACTCTTATTTTTTAAATGATTTAGATTTTAGAATATGCATTTATGTTATAGATCCATAGCATAGTAAATTGATTGAGTGCAGAGTTCATTAGTAGTGTTCAACTATTTTAGTATAATACTCGCTCACCATCTGTCCCATGAAAAGCAGCAAAATTTACTTTCATTTTCAAAGTCAAAGCTGTATATTCACTCATTAATTGTTTACTATCATTACATTATTTACACTTAAATTGATGATATTGATTTGGGTCAAAAAGATTAATTTTTGTTTTTCACTTTTGATGGTAATTAAGATTATCTCGAGTACTTAACAGATAGGTGAATTTCTTATTTCTAACATATGTCAGCTTGTCGATTTGACAAATTGCAATGACATTTAGAGGTGATATTTCGACTATTTTCTTTTAAATGGTTCATCTGCGTTGTGTATCATCACAAACTGGCTAGATAAATAATAAGCTATATAGATCAAGTGGGCTAGATAATGTTTTTAGCTACATGGGTCAAATGGGTAAATGTTCCGGAAAGTTTTTTTTTTTTTTTTTTTTTTTTTTTTTTTTTTTTTTTTAATTAATTTATTTATTTATTTATTTATTTTTATTTTTTTATTTAATGCACACGATATTCTAGATTGTTTCATTCAGAGATTCAGATTATATTATAAAGTTGCTGCGTTGGTAATTTTAACACTTAATATATATATTAGTATAATTTAAAAGATGGACAGAATTTTTGCGGATCAATCTGGTCTAACCGGGATTGGTCAACCTGCCCATCTTGCTACCTATACGTGTTATGAACTCTTTTAATAAACATGCCGCAAAATGTGATTTCATCTTTTTTCACAATTAACGCATATGCAACGATTTTTAATCCAGAGGGGCGTGTACAAGAATCTTGTGGACGCATTTGTGAAGATCATAAGAGAAGAGGGTCCAGGAGAACTATATCGGGGTTTAACTCCATCACTAATTGGTGTCATCCCATACGCTGCTACAAATTATTTTGCATACGACACATTACGCAAAGCCTACAAGAAAATCTTGAAAAAAGATGACATCGGTAACATTGCAACTTTACTAATCGGGTCTGCAGCCGGTGCTATTTCAAGCAGTGCAACTTTTCCACTTGAAGTAGCTCGAAAACACATGCAAGCGGGTGCTATTAATGGTAGAGTTTATAATAACATGTTACATGCACTCCTAACCATTCTTGAAAAAGAAGGTGTTCAAGGGTTGTATAGAGGCTTAGGACCGAGTTGTATAAAGATTGTTCCTGCTGCTGGGATTTCATTCATGTGTTATGAAGCGTGCAAGAAGATATTGGTTGAAAAGGAAGAAGATGAGGCGTGAGGAAAAGGTTTTTAATTTATGTTTTTTTGGTGAAATTTCAGAGGTTATAAATTTGAGAATAAAGGATTTTGAATTTGAAGCCTTTTTGGGGTTTTGTTTAGAGGAGATTTTTTTGGTCATTATGATGGTAGGATATCGGTTTCCATTCTCTTGCGAATTTTAAGCTCATTTTGAAGAGATAAGAGTTTTGGTTTTAATCCATGTGTTGAATGCATGCTTTTTTGGCATGATTTCTAAGTATTGCATGAATTTCTAGTGATTTTAAAGCCCTCCATAAAAGTAAAGACGCCCAACACTCTAAACATCGTACGCCGGCATGCTCTCCAACAAAAAGACAACTTCCACAAGGCACAAAATCCACCTCCCCTTGCCACCAACACCTTCAAGTGAACATCTTTCATCCAGTTTCATTGAACTTAAAACACTTGACGGGGCCACTAATCTACACAACATGAAACTAGACGAAGGCTTTACCGACTTTGACATTAAGTATGTCGGTGGTCTCTGCTTACTAATACAATTCCGTGATGCAACCTCAGGGAAAAGGCTAACTCTAACCCAACATTCCTCTTACTTTTTAAATCTGTTTCAGCTTGGAATAACAATTACCGCATCACAAACCGGGTCACGTGGCTCAATATCTCTGGTTTGCCGTCTCAACTTTGGCTTCATAGATCTTTCTCAGCCATTGCAAGATTATGGGGAACCATCTTATCCCGGAGGAGTGTAACCCTTGGAAATTCAACAGATCATTTGGCAAAGTTTGTATTCTCATAAACATCACTACTTGAATCAACGATTCTGTACCAGTTCTAGTGGGAAACGAAGAATATTTGCACAGTTCTGCTCCTTTTTTGCATAAAGTACCCTGATGTTACTTTGTTCTAGTCACTTGATAAGTCAACACAACAAAAAGATCCCTCATCTCAGTTGTCTAGGCCCACTACCTCAGTTAAGTCACAACAAGCCCAATTCTGTTCAAGCCCATCACACCCATTAGATCCAATAGAACTCCTCAACCTCCAGCTAAAAGAAGATCCTACTCTGTTCCACCTCCAGTTAAACACGACCAAACTTCTAAACTCGAAAAAATTTGTGTCACTCAAATTCTTTAACCCTTTGAATGGCAATAATGCACAATCAAAAATGAGCAAAACATCCAAGGCTAAATGTAAAAGTGCTTCTCAACCAAAACCTCCCCCTGCGTTGGCCTCAGATGGTGAGATGATCTCTGACTCTTTTTCTTTAATCAGAAGATGTAATATGCGCATTCTGTCTCGACCAGTTGCCTCGACTGATTCAAAAGGTTTAGTTTCTACCGAAGTTGATAAAACCATTGAATCGGTAATGACCTAGGTTTCAACATGACTGGTAAGAATAATGATGTTGCATTCATTCTTTCCAACGGTGACATTGTCTCTAATCAATGAATATACTTTCTCTTAATGTTAGAGGATTGGGAGAGGATCACAAGAAGAGTTGGGTTAAAAGATTATGTGTTGAAAATAATGTTCACTTCCTAGGTATCCAAGAAAGTATGACATCAACAGTTGATCAATTCCTTATTGAGAAGCTTTGGAATAACACTCCCTATAAATTCGCAGTTAAGGAATCTCACGGGAAATCAGGAGGAATTATAGCCGTCTGGGACTGTACAATATTTTCCCTCATCTCCACCACCGTCAGTGACGGTTTCCTTGCTCTTAAAGGCACTTGACAATCCCTTTCGGTTCAGTGTCTTATGGTGGTGGTTTATGCACCGCAAAGCCAAGCCAAGAAAACTAAACTATAGCACGACCTTGTGTCTCTAATTAGCAGCCATGACAAGTTGACAACCTGTCCGTGGTTATGGGTGATTTCAACAAGGTAAGATTTCCATCGGAGCGTATGTGTTCGGTTTTCAACAAAATTGGAGCTTCTAAATTTAACAAGTTCATTGCTAATGTGGGCTTTGTGGACCTTCAAATGGGAGGCAAACGATTCACTCGTATCAACAAATTCAGCTCCAAATTAAGTAAGTTAGACTGTATTCTTGTTTCGAACCACTTTGTCAACAATGGGCGCCCACACGCTAACGTATTAGCCTTGACAAGTGAGTTCTCCGACCACTCCCCACTCCGCCTTATTAACCGTTTAGTTGATTACAGAGTAGGTATTAGACCTTTGTGTAATCATGCATAAATCCATCAATAGTACTAATTAAGTTATGATGGATAAAAGGGTTCTAACAACTTCATGTTTATAGTTTTATATATGATCACATTTCTCTTTAATTTGTCAAGGTTGATCAAATGAAGCCTTTCTTCATTTGAAAATATTGCGTGAGTTTCATAATGGTCACAAATTAAGTCATTTTATGTGATTCTGATCAGTATATGTACCAAGTTTCTTGAACAAAAGCTTAGATCAGACCTAGCTATATAGGTAACTTGCTTATACAACCGTCATTCGTACATATGTTTCGAGACTTCACGAGGTTGCTTGAATAGTATAGTGATTCTAAAGCATTTCCTATCTATGGGTTAATGATGGCGAATGCATTGAACTATATCCATGTTGTTTGTACCCATCACATGGAAATCTGCAAATCATCTTCAATGATCGGATAATTATAGTAGTTTGTGACAGGCAAGTAACTTTGTATGCTTCTGGGCTACTTGTTCATCACTTTTAGGAAATATTACAGTGTTTTCTTTTCACATTCTCGTGACCATGAAGGTAGTAATATGCTTTGTTTGTAACTTGTACTGATGAAATATAGCATAAATTAAAATTAACTGAAATGGTACTATTTCCACAGAAAAAAAGAACTATTGATTTTACTAAAAATGGTAAACAAATTAATGATATTATTAAGCTTAGTTATTGGATTTGATATTTTTTTTATTTGGCTAGTTATTTAATACTAAAAATAGAAGTCAAAGACTCAAGGGATTATTTAACACATACATGGATCTAACATTTAACTTGCCGTATTTGACCACAATGACTCTTTGGACTTGGAGGTTTGTACAGAAACATGTATGGCCCAGCTGCTTCTTGTTGGACCTGTATGGATAAGGAGCAAGTTATCCCCTGATCAACATAACTGGTATATCCTACAGTTTTGCTGGAATGCCCCAAGCATCGCCAACAAACATAGCCGGCTTGTTATAGAAATGATCTTTTAACTACTTATTAGTGTTCAAGTGTGGAAAACATTGGTTGATCGAAGAAGTACAACGATATCCTTTTAGCCATGCTAAATGCAGGAACGGCCTTGATGGGGGTACTAATTACTCTTTGCTTTGCAAAAAGGAAGGTGCTAGTTTGAATTGGTGGTGGGCAAACCACCAGTCATATCAACACCCTTGTTTTTTAGCAAAGAACAATAGTACCCCCATGAAGGTTGTTCCTGCATCAAACAGAGGGAATAGGATTCAGCTGTACTTCTGCTTCTGCCACCAAAGTAGTTAAATATCATCTATCTAAAAAGCCAATTATGTTTGTTGGAATTTTTAGGGGCCTTCAAACAAAACCATGGGATATAACATGTATGTTAGCCAAGGACACATGGAAAAGCATTGTGGACTGGTGGAACATTCCTAGCATCACCATTGCTAATCTTCTCGAAGGAATTAACCTTGGTGATAGAGTCCCCCTCCCTGCCGCCTCCATCAGATTCTTCGATGTGGTTGTTCAAACAACTCATTGGCTACTTTGGAGGTTCCGCAATGATACGACTTTTGCTACAAAAAAACCCAACAAGCAGCTTATCATTGATAATATAAAGCTCGCATCATTTTCTTGGATCTCTAGTAGACAAAAAAAGGTTCCTATTAAGTGGATAGAGTGGATATGTAACCCTTGTAACGCTCTATCCCCGTGTATGTAACTTGTTCTAGCTTCTTGCTAGTTTGTTAATCCATATTCTCTTGCCGTTCAAAAAAAAATGTTAGTCAAGGGAATCTATTTATTTTCTAAAAGGGGCAATTTCATATCTCCCCAACAAAAACTTGAAAATTTCATATTTACCCAAATCATGCTTTAAAAGCATTGTACAAAATGCCACTTATGATGAAATGAGAGGGAGATATGAAATTCTCTCTAGAAATATCAGCTATTAGTACTTTTCAAAATTATTGAAGCAAATTTTTCCACCACCATAAAATTCCAAACCATCGTAATCTTAAAGTTAGAAAATATCCCATATATTAATTCCACAGTTTCTGATTATCATGCATGACGTAGACTATTGGGTCTCTTTCTCAGTACATACGTTTTGGACCCTCTACCCACCCTAAATTTGTTCTTTAACAGTTTATCGGGATAACATTTTAGTGATTAAGGGAGCATTTAGTTTTATCACTGTTTTCCCAAGCAATGTCATTTTCACTTTGGGTATGTAAACAGCTCGGTTGGATAATTGGTAAACTAGTTATTTTAAGCTAGCCAAACGGGTTGGGTCGGTTCTAACTAAGTCTTCCTACTTAGTTGCAATAACTGTTGGAAAATACCTCGACAACAAACCCGAAGTTCGATCCCGGAACGCTAGATCGTGAGTTGTATCGAGCACACGAGTAGCGGACATGAGAGACTACAAAGAACCGACAAGAATATGCACACGTTATACCCTCAACGAACCCTTTATTAAAACCAATAAAGCTTTTACAATTGAGGAAGAAGAATATTGAGAACTAGCATCTCCCCTCATCTCTATTTATAGAGATGAGGGGGTAGAAACCTTAGCCTTCTTGCAATACTTAGGAGGGTTAAATGTGACTTAGACAATAATAAGGGGATTAATTGTATTTAGTTTAAATAAAGTTTAGGATTGTACTTAGATTAGGAAACTAGTTACTTGGCTTGCAAGCAAAGGTTTCTACCCCTCATCTCTATAAATAGAGATGAGGGGGATGCTAGTTCTCAACATTCTTCTTCCTCAATTGTAAAAGCTTTATTGGTTTTAATAAAGGGTTCGTTGAGGGTATAACGTGTGCATATTCTTGTCGGTTCTTTGTAGTCTCTCGTGTCTGCTACTCGTGTGCTCGATACATACAACTCGCGATCTAGCGTTCCGCGATCGAACTTCGGGTTTGATGTCGAGGTATTTTCCAACAATAACAACCAAAACCGTAAAACACACAATAACATAGTCCCTGAAATATACTAGTAAAATGTTTTCATAATGAGATTACTCACTTTAACTACTTGCTTTGCATATAACAAGTTAATGCGTTTCATAAGTAATAGTCTTTGTTCTCTAAGCTCTACAAGTTGCCTATAATACTAAGAAATTAAGCATTAACACAGTTTGCTGAAATAACCTTTTCCTAATACACTATTTTCCGATGTCATTTCATTGTACATCGTTATGTGAGTGGGTGGGTTGTAAACGGAACAAAATCTTAATTTACGCTAGCCTAAACGGGTCAGGCCGGTTTGACCCAAAAGGCTTCTTGCCCAAATGATAATTTATCTATAAATACTTCTAGTAAAATGATTTAGGAGTCGGTATACTTTAAATTGATATACTTTGTGCTCAGGAAGCAAAAAATTAGAGTAAACTGCAAAAATGGTCCCTGTGGTTTCCTGAGATTGCAAAATTAGTCACTGTGGTTGGCTAATTGCAGGCGGCCTCCCTGTGGGGGTAAACTTCACATCATTTTGGTCCCTGGTTTTAACTGGCGTTAAATAATTCCGTTAGAAGTTACACATTTAGCCCCTGTGGCCCATGACCATTGCAGCGTGCATCCTTCTTTCGTCCCTTTTACGTTTTCATCCATTTTTACGCGTTTTCGTCCGTTTTCGCGTGTTTTCGTATGTTTTTTATTGTTTACTCTGTCTTTTTTTTTTTACTTTTTCGTCTGTTTTTTGACGTTTTCGTCTGTTTTTTACATTTTCGTCCGTTTTTTATGTTTTCGTCCGTTTCATTACGTTTTTGTTTGTATTTTTACGTTTTCGTCTATTTTTTTTACGTTTTCGTCCGTTTTTTTACGATTTCATCCCTTTTTTTAAGGTTTCGTCCGTTTCTTTACGTTTTGCTCCGTATTTTTACGCTTTCGTATGTTTGTTTTATGTTTTCGTCTGTTTTTTTTACGTTTTCGTCTGTTTTTTTACGTTTTCATGTATTTTCTTTTATTCTTTCGTCTGTTTTTTACGTTTTCGTATGTTTTTTTATGTTTTCATGTTTTTTTTTATTCTTTCGTCTGTTTTTTACGTTTTCGTCTGTTTTTTACGTTTTCATCTATTATTTTACGCTTTAGTCCGGTTTATTATGTTTTCGTCCATTTTTTTTACGATTTCATCAGTTTTTTTTACGTTTTCGTTTGTTTTCTTACTGTTTTTTTCTTTTGTTTTTTCGTTTTCGTCTGTTTTTTTACGTTTTCGTCCATTTTCTTATCATGAAACAGACAAAAACATAAAAAAATGGACGAAAACGTAAAAAAACAGACGAAAACGAAAAAACAAAAGAAAAAAAACAGTAAGAAAACATAAGAAAACAAACGAAAACATAAAAAAAACTGATGGAATCGTAAAAAAATGGACGAAAACCTAATAAACCGGACTAAAGCGTAAAATAATAGATGAAAACGTAAAAAAACAGATGAAAACGTAAAAAAACAGACGAAAAAATAAAAAAAATAAATGAAAACGTAAAAAAACAGACGAAAACGTAAAAAAACAGACGAAAACATAAAAAAAAAATAGATGAAAACGTAAAAAAACAGACGAAAACGTAAAAAAACATACGAAAACATAAAAAAAAATAGATGAAAACGTAAAAAAAACAGACGAAAACGTAAAAAAACAGACGAAAACGTAAAAAAACATAAGAAAACATAAAAAAATAGATGAAAACGAAAAAAAAAACATACGAAAGCGTAAAAATACGGAGCAAAACGTAAAGAAACGGACGAAAACTTAAAAAAACGGATGAAATCGTAAAAAAAACGGACGAAAACGTAAAAAAATAGACGAAAACGTAAAAATACGGACAAAACGTAATGAAACGGACGAAAACATAGAAAACGGACGAAAATGTAAAAAACAGACGAAAACGTCAATAAACAGACGAAAAAGTAAAAAAAAAAAAGACAGAGTAAACCATAAAAAACAGACGAAAACACGCGAAAACGGACGAAAACGCGTAAAAACGGATGAAAACGTAAAAGGGACGAAAGAAGGATGCACGCTGCAATGGTCATGGGCCACAGGGGCTAAATGTGTAACTTCTAACGGAATTATTTAACGCCAGTTAAAACCAGGGACCAAAATGATGTGAAGTTTACCCCCACATGAAGGCCGCCTGCAATTAGCCAACCACAGTGACTAATTTTGCAATCTCAGGAAACCACAGGGACCATTTTTGCAGTTTACTCCAAAAAATTATTCTGGTAAGTTTTCTCCTACAATCTCAAGATAAAAGTTTACTTCAAACATCTTAGTATGCATGTAGAGTTTGCTGTTGCAATTCTGATTAGACAAAGGAGCAATATTTTAAAGAAAAAAGGTACTGTTAATAGTCTACAAATTTATTGAGTAAAAGGATTGTAACGGTTTAGTACTGTGAAGTAAATACTTCTTATTTATAAAATAAAAATAGAATTGATAACTTTACTTTACATTAATTATTTGACTGATTATTGCTTAAGTTTGGAGTACAGTGGATCTCACATAGTTTGTTCAATGTTATTAATAGATATATAAATGATGCTGCAGGTTGATAGGGTTAGACGTAGTGTTACTTATCAACTAATCAAGTCAGATATTTCATGGCATGAACTTTTCTCTGATTTTAATCACAAATGATTTCCCATGCATTGTTCAGGGTGATAAGCCTTTTGTAAAACAATCATATGTACAAATTAACCCCTTCTTATGATTTATAATCAGTATTAATCGTTGTTGACAAAAAAGAATTAATTATACATATCTTAAATTTATTATAAAGTATGACTGTAAACGAAAAAAGAATTACAATAGTAATTATAAATTAAACAATGTATGGTATTTTTTAGATTAGATATGGACATATAATTTAAATGTAGAAATAACAGTTATTAATACTTTTCAAAATTATTGAAGCAAGTTTTTCCACCACCATAATATTCCAAACCATCGTAATCTTGGACTTAGAAAAGTATCCTAGATATTAATTCCAAAGTTTGAGATTATTATGCACGGCGTAGACTATTGGGTCTCTTTCTCAATACATACATTTGGACCCTCTACCTACCATATATTTGTCCTTTAACAGTTTATTGGGATAGCATTTTACTGATTAAGGTATGTAATTTCACTTTGGGTATGTATAAACAGATGGGTTAGATAATTGGTAAACTGGTAATTTTAAGCTGCCCAAACGGGTCAGGTTGAGTCGGTTTTAACCAAAATTCATTTTGTTCAGATGGTAATTTCATGCTAGCCATAAGCTGCTTACTATAAAATAAGCTTAGACGAACTTAATGATCCACTATGCTCCCAATTAAGAAATAAATAGTTAGAGGCATATGCTTTCTCCATGCAAACTCATGATCATAGATTACTTCAAACATTTTAGTATGCATTTAGAGTTTTCAGCACAATGAATGTCACAAAGACTGCTAAAAGTTATTAATAGTAGAGAAAATTCCCAAAAGAGGCCAAAAACTTTAGACTTTTCCCAAAAGAAGCAAAAAATAACATGTTTTTCCAAAAGAGTCATTTGATAATGTGCGAATGTGCGATTCCAGTAAATTCATGACACGTGTCCAGACCAAATGTACAAAACCAATCATTTGCAGGCCCACATGACTCGAACATCAGTACACTTCCCGACCACTCTAATGTGCGAACTGAGACGTGCGATTTCCGGTTAATGTGCGAAAGTTAAAAAAAAGTACCATTGGGAAACATCAAAATCTTCATTAGGTACTGCAAAAATCTTTCTCGTGTATTCATTTTTCAAATTATTTGTGATTTTTTTTTTTTTTTTTTTTTTTATTCATAGTATCTCTTTTATTATTTCACACACAATGACAAAATCCACACACACTAATAACATCAAAACCGGAATCATTTCAATTTTTTTATATGCTAATCAGTTGTTCTCTTTTATGAAATGGTAAGTTTTTTCCTTAATTTCTTGTCGTTAAGGTTTATTTGTCTAAGCTTATTGTTGTTTTTTTGTTGTCGATTAGGATTTTTTGGTGCTTTTTTCCATATGAGATTATGAATTAGATGTTATGGGCTTAAATAAGTCATTAAGGTTAATGTGATAAGCTGAAAAAAATGAATTAGGATTTTTTTGTGTTTGGTTATGTGTTTGGTTATGAATTACGATTTTTCTGTGTTTGGTTATGTGTTTTATTATAATAAGTTAATCCAATAAATAAGTTAATCCAAACATCCCTTAATAAGGTAATCCAAACACCCCTGTTTTAAAGAATATAGTCCTAGTTCGATTTGTAGTTCTTACATTGTTTGAGTAGAAGTATGCCCAATGCCTCCCTACAAGTATGCTCAATGCCTCCCTAGAATTAGCAAAATTTGTCTAAGGTTATTGGTTGTTATTTGTTTGGTTCTAATAAGCTCAACCAAACATAATAGCTAGAACTAGAATAAAGTAGTACTCTAGAACTAGACAACAGTCATCTGGTCCATGTGGTAATCCACGGGCAGGGGCCGAGTAACATTTTCATATAGCGTGATTATTGCAGAAGTAATGCCTAGGACTTGTGTGATTGTATTTGGAGAAGGGTTCTTATGGACTATGCTTGTTCTGTTACCAACTTCTTAACGCTTATTTGGAAGTACAACTATTTATTTGTTTTAACTCCATTAAAGGCATAATGATTGCAGAAGTATTAATCTTACACATGAGAGTTGAAAGTATGTGAGGATACCACATAGTTATAGTTGCTATGGCGTGGAGGCCAAATAATCATGGCTGAGCACTTATACATCATGAACATATCTCACCTACATGTTTTTGCCATATGCGTTCTGATTAGTCATAAATGGGACTTGTATAACATAAGAAGGGTACACGTCTTTTTTAGCTAATTAACATTAGTTTTTGAGTTATTACTTAGGTAGATGCTTCTATTGTTTGTATACAACATAGAAGTCTAATAGGGCTGTTGCGATTGTAGTTGAGTGGAGAATGTAGTTTTTTACTCTGGTGCTCTCACTGTTTGGTTCTGTAGGCTTATTCAAGAATCCAAGATCTTCTATTTTTTCTCATATATGTCCCTTGTTTCTAAACATTGTATCTATGTTCTATTAGAATCACAATAAAATCCTTTTAAATTGACTAATAAGCTTTTTGTTTCATATTTAGCTTTTGCCTATAGCTATTGGCCTATTGTGTGATTTTGAACCCACGTCTTTTACAGCTTGCTATTTAACTGTATCAAAATAAATGAATTGCCGAAGCTGGCTTACTTGGTGGCTTTAGTGCAAGTTACAGTTACCTTTTTGTTTCTTTTCCTTTGTTTATTTGTAGAGCATGGCTGTTAGTTTTGATGCTAGTCTTAGTAAGTAGTAGTATTATCTTTGTCATTGGCAGTGACTTAGAATTTATAATACTGATTTACTTTGATGTATGTGGTATTTAGTTGTGTTATCCCACATGTTATTACTTTATATCTAAGTAATGCTATTATTTAAATTTCTATGTAATTAACTATATACTCATTTAATTGTCTCAATGCTATACATTATAGGTGTAGTGTTCAACATTTGTTACAAAATGGGTTGTAGGGGGTGTTAGACATTGCATTATAAAAATGACAATTTGATACCATAAGATAATCACAATTAGATAATAAGATGTTAGTTAACATTACAATGCAATGCATCACATATTTAACAATAGTGTTGGGATGTGTTTGTTCTTACAAATCACTTTTTGTTTACTAATATAGGAATCTGTTGTCAAGGTTCACATTCGAAGCAAATTGCATTACTTTCAATTGATTAAAGACGGATTATCTGAGGATCGTCGTACACTATTTCGGTCAACATGCTTTGGTCCATGATTGGATTTAAATTACCTTGAGAATGAAGAGAGTCTTATACATTACATGCTTCAAAAACAAATTAAGTCTGATGATGAACACTATGATTTACCATTGATTTATCTTGTTAATGGACATCATCTTCATTTTGGACACCGTCAATTTCACCTCATAAATGGTTTTAAATTTGGATTGCCTAGTTTCCGTAAGTTTAGAACTGGTGATATCATATTTCGTGACCGTGTATTTCCTGAGAAGGTAGGCCGGGATGTAAAAACCATAAATCTTCTATGTTTGATTGAGGACGAAGAGCTTTTTACAAAACTATCTGATGAAGACGCGGTCCGAGTTTCTCTTTTGTTATCAGTTCAAGTCATATTTATGGGGCGTGAATTGTTATCTGTGGTGGATTATGTATATCTTAGGATGGTTGAGAATTTTGAAAACTGGAATGACTTTCATTGGGGGAACACATTTGGAGACAGTTGTACGATGCCATTCGAAATATCTAATCAAAACAGAAGTTGGAATATTCTTTAGTTGGGTTTGTTTTAGGTTTCAAGGTCAGAATTATTACACAAATTCTTTTAATATATTATTTTTTTACTTTTAATTCTTTTAATAAATGGTTGTTTTTGCAGATATGGATTTTAGAGGTTTCTACCCAGAGTTTGCGTTGGTGGAGTAAGGACCTCGATCTTATCCCAAGAGCACTTTCATGGTCTAAGAAGGTGCCTTTTCAAGAATGGGAGGATTTCGGGCAGCTTTTTCCTGAGGCAAGTGTTCATTTTGTTATATAATTGTTTTAAATGTACTACGTGAGTATGTTTATGGTTCACACTTATCTCACTTTCTTTTTTTATATTTTTGTTAGGTGAAAGAAATAAACCATGATCTATATCCTACAAGAGCTGGGCTGAATCAGAATGGTACACCGAAGGCATTAGGTTTTTTAACTAGTATGCACCAAGACCCGCCCCAGTTGTTAACCGTGGAGGGCCTTTTGAAGATTGGTTGCTTAAATAAGCAGAACTTCATGCGAAAATTCATGATATTGACAATGAAGTTCCAGTGCCACATGCCAAACATACTCTTCAGGATCGTGTTAGGACATTGCAGGGTATATGTAATGGTTTTATGTTGTTACCTGCAGAGGTCAACAGTTTGAGATCACGGGTTCACAAACTTGAAACCATTATTCAGGTTTGTTTATAAACTTAACTATATGTCTCTTGTTTTGATGAGATGTTTGGATTAACTTATCTGGTAATCCTAACACGCCGTAATTTGTAGTTCAAATCTTTGCTATATGTCTCTTGTTTTGATGTACTTGATCTTTTGTGTTACCCAGTATATTACGAGTAAAATGAAGGTTGGACATAGGCAGGACAAATTGCACAACGTTGATGAGAAAGAGCACAAAGAACCGGAAAAATTAATTCCCCGATTAATTTTTGTTTACATTAATATCACAAGATGTTGATATAGTTAGCTGAATACCTTACATTTTATTTAATATATTTACAGGATAAATTAGACAATCATGATAAGGATACTGATCTTGGTGATGAGTATTGCACAGATTTTAATCATAATTTCCTAGATTTGTTTGAGTCAGCGTTCCAGAACGAGTGTCTCAAAGATGAGAAATTATCCGAGAAAGATGTTGAAGAGGTTTGTACAATTTTAACAATAATACATGTAAATTGTCTTTTAAAGTTAATTCTAAGTTGGGTTGTATTTGTATTATGTGTCATGAAAATAGAATGATTGTGTTTTTTTGGCTACCCAAGAGCGTATGGCAGCTGAAAAGCAGGCTGAGATTCGACGTTTATCTGCACAAAGGGAAGAGAGGCTAAGAGTCCTAAAGGAAGAGGAAAAAAGTGTGCAGAATAGAAACCAGATGTTGAAAGCCCCTCACATTCATCGTGCTTTGCAAAATTGTGGATCAAAGAAGAGGCAGTATGAACTAGTTCTCAGGCCGGAGTTTAAGGAAGCAGATGTTGATGTAAAAATACCCACCCTTGATCAACTCAAAAGAACAACCTCCCAGTTAACTCCTTTTATGCTCCAGATTTGTAGAGATCTCAAACATTGGGAAGAGGTATGGATATCCTTCATGTATGATTACCATTTTTAATGGGCCTTAAACTTGTTCATCATTGAGTCTTATCTTTGATCCATCAGCATATGTGTAGAGAACTCAGTGAATTGTAGGTGGAAATAGCAAGTTACTTTGAAATTTTAGATGATTGTATGTTGCATAAATCTTTGTCTATTGGTGACTTTTAGGCTTAGATGTCAAACTATTCCTAGATGAGCTTGTGAACATCTAGACCATTCCATTACATAAAACTCAGTAACTCACATCACTGTTAATTAGCCATGATTTGGGGATAATTTGACTGTGAGGCTATGAGTTAGGCATGATTATATTTTGCTTAATTTGATTACTTGTTCATGGTGTACTCCATACATATCTGTCTTACTCTCATTATTACACATGATACCACTTATGCTCTATCACTTACGTACTCTATTATTCCAGAGTCTTACTATCGTTATTTTGTATAACGTGTAGGATTTAAAACGGCCATCAACAAGGATTGATAAAGTTTTTGTTCATCGTGAGTTGGAGGCGTTTATTACAAATACTTGCCAGTCTCGTTGCAAGTTTCCTTGGTGCAATGATATAGTTGTAGATCATCATTTCTGGGATTGTTTTGTTTGTATGGATGAGACTCGTGAAGGCTGGTTCCGCGACGAGGTAATTAAAGTTAAGTTCCTATATTAAATAATGTAAATAGTGTTCTATTTTTTGTGTTTGTTGATGGAATTAACAACCTTTATGTAATTATTTTTTTTTTTCTTAAATGACGACAACACATTGAGCTTTGGGTGAAGTATTTGTGGCACTTTAGACCATCTTTTGCAGATTGGTCCATAGTTAGAAGTTACTTCTTGACACATCTACTTCAAGATTCGTTGCCACTATTTTATGCTAATAACGAAGTTTACAAATTGGCATGGGCTGATGTTGACCGGGTATTTATTTCCAACACATCTTATATATATATATTTTAATTTTTTTTTTGTTTTTTTAATGTATTTTATTTTTTTATTATTTATTTTTGTGTATTCCTTGTAGGTTTTCATTCTGATAAATGAACCTAAGAAACATTGGTCTGTTGCCCAGTTTCACATACATTCCGGAAATGTTATATTTTATGACAGTCTTTATCGTTGTGAAGAGGAAGGTCGTGATTGGTATATGAAAATGAGGAACTGTTTGGCGGTCAATCTTCCCTTGATTCTACAGGAGACAGGTGTGTTTGACAAGAAACGAATCAACTCGGAAAATTACAAGATAAGGTTTCATCTTGCACAGAACGTTCCAAAGCAGGGTGGGGTATTTGGTTATTGCAGAGTCTTTGCCTGCATGTTTCTATACAGGTTAGTAATCGACCTTTACTACTTGTTGCTATTACTAGTTTTGGCAGGAAATTTCGTTAGTAATTAGATTATGATACACATAATTTCACTAATACACTAGCACATCATTAGCATCTTTCTTTCTGCTGCTACCCTTGTTCAATTTGATTATACAGGTTGGCTCATGGAATTCATTTGCATGTCGATAATCCAACTCAGGCAGCACTTGCATATCGAGAGGGCTTGATCCGTTATTATTTCGAGAACAAGATACACTGTCTTTGAATCCAATGGTTGTGACATGTTATTGTAGCCACATCGTCTCTTATTGCATTAGCGTCCTAACATTGTAATTTTGAACATATTCTCTTGCGTTTTTTCCGGGAGAACATGTATGTGCTAACTTTGTATTTATGTTGCACATTAATTGTGACTTTATCTATCTAGCTTATCAAAATTATAAAAACCTTGCATTACGACTGTTGCTATCAAAGTCTGCAAAGATAGATGTCTTATAGTTAAACTACATATGTTCCATAACATTTTTTTTTTGCACTTTGACCTTATCAGGTCTACATAGATAGATGTCTTATAGTTAAACTACATATATAGAGGTTTGTTTTCTAAAACAAACAATTTGTCTTCTAGAGTTAACTTCAATTACGGGTCAAACAAGTTAACATGATCGTAGCTTTGTGACATTGATGATTGTGATCCTTGCAAGCTTCCGGCTGGGTTTTCTGATAATCTTTGGAGGTTGATAGAGGCTCTTATTTTCTTTTTCATTGCCTATAAGTAATCAAAAAATAATAATCAAGTTAATACATTTGCCAAGAATCGAATAGAAAATAATTAACATTTATTTAACCAAATTAAAGTTACCTTTTTTTTCGCAATGGTGCATTACAAACTCCTCGTTTGTAACTAGCTGAACCGCACCTTCCACATGAATCGTCTGTTGGTTCCTCATCTTGTAATTTAATCCTATCTTTGTTCTTTGGTCTTCCAGCTTGGCGCGTAGCCATACTCGGTGGCTTTACTTCCTGCAAGTTAGTTGGGAGCTCCTAACTCGGAATTTCTCCAACAGGATATACCAATCCTTGGTATGTAGCTTTTAAAGTGGTTGTCCTAAACCAACTTTGCGCCAAATGATTACAACTTGCCAATCCTTGAAATCTACAAACAGCTATAGCATGACCACATGGCAAACCTCATTGTTGCCATTTTTGACACGTGTATGTATTTTCCCTGAGCTTCACAATATGTTTCTTTCTACGATCATCTACCTCGTAAATCATCTATGTTGAATTGCATTCACTGTCCAATTAGCACTCTTAAAAACTATGTCCTTCACTTTTGCACTAGCCCATTCACTAAGCTCACCCGCTGTTGCACCTAAAGTTTGACGTAAAAACAACATGATGATAATAATAATAATAATAATAACAATAATAATAATAATAATAATAATAATAATAATAATAATAATAAAGAAGACTAATATTATTAATAATAACAATATTAATATTAATATTAATATTATTAATAATAACAATTTTAATATCAATATTAATATTAATATTAATATTAATAATAAACAACAACCATATATAAAATAATTTAAATATGTATACCTTGGTACTTTTCTCGTTTATCACAAAACCAATCTTGTACAAGCCTTCTGTAGTATTCCATTAGCATTGAAACAGGAGATCTTCGAACGTGCCTTGTTAAATTGTTGATTGACTCTGCACTGTTCGAAGTCATATAATTGTAACGTTTTCTAGTGCAATATGCCCTAGACCAGTACCTAACTCCAGCTTCGAGTAGTTTCTTGTGAGCTTCTGGACTTTTTCGTTCAAGTTGTGCGAATGCATCATCAAAATCATCGGTTGTGTAACATTTGCAAGTCTTCCAATATAAAGCCTTAAGCCTTTTACTTTGTCCAAACATGCAATTCAACATCAAGTGCCTACAACAAAAACCATGAAATGAATCTGGAAAAACTGTTTGACAAACTTGTTGTATTCCTAGATGTCTATCAGATATTATAGCCAAATCTGGAACTTCGCCAATGCATTCTTTCAAGTGGGTCAAAAACCATGTCCACGATCTCCCAGTCTCACCCTGAGATACACCGGTCGCAAGAGGAACAATCTGATTATTTCCATCCATTCCAACGGCGAGCAAATTTGTACCTAGGTATGTACCTTTAAGATGAGCTGCATCAATTATTATTAGTGGCCGCAAATGGTCCAAGAAAGCCCGAATCTAGAAAATTAAAAAAAAAAGTATTAGATTTACAATAATAATATAAACCAACTATTAAAAATAAATAAATAAATAAAAATTAAAGGTTAATTAGATAGTCATAAATTATTACCGCAATACCAAAGGCTACAAAAACCATCTCAAATCTGTCTTCATCATCTGTCTCTATATGTGTTACCCATCCCGGGTTTTTCAACTTCAAATTATAACAATAATATGGTAATTGTGAAAAAGAATTCTTCGGGCAACCAGACAACGTCTCCAATGCTATATTTCTTCCTCCCTATGCCCGTTTGTACGAAACGTCGATATTGTATGCAAGGTTCATGTCTTTTATTATGTCCTTTGGCTTATATACACGACTATGATCTCCCATCTTCAGTGTCAACAAATGACCCAACAATTTAGAGGTTGCATTTCGGTGATTGGGATAGAGCTGTGTTCTGTCACAAGTGTGAATGTCATTTACTGTTCCTATTACCGATCTCATACTATCTTCTGCCTTAGATGAAATTATCTTCCACTCGCAATTGTCATTCCTACAAACTACATCATACCTAAACCTATATGCTTTTCTTGGTCTAAATTGAAAACCTTCTAAAATAGCCTTTTCACCAATTTCGTACATGCATTCTTCTTTACTATCAAATTCATCACCCGTTTTTATAACTTTTTTGCAATTTTTCCCGGACCATACTTTTTGCATTTTAATAGGCAGTGCTGGATGTTCGGGAGGAGGAGGCATATAGGTGAATGTGTTACTTTTCCATTTATGATCAAATTGGTCGTTTGATAAAATAGGTTCGGTATTTTGGATAGTTTCGTTTTTCGGTTGATTATATGTGTTGTCAAATTCAATACATAATTCATCTTATCCAGCGGGAGGAAAGTTAAGATCAAATGGAAAAGTATTAGATGAAGAAGGATTTACCTTTAAGAATTTTTCAATCTTCTTAACATACACATTATGCAACACGGTAGATTTGCCTTTCAAAACTTGATGTAAAAAAACGTCATATCATCATCGTCAACTATGTGGACATAATTTTTTCCAACATTGTAAGATAGGACAATATCATAGTCTTGCCCGATGTTGAACTTTTTCCTGGCGATGGTAACAAGTTGTGCGTACGTAGTACTTTTTAGAAGTGATACACCAAACGTTAAATCTTCACAAACCAAAAATACACTAAATTTACCACTCATTTTTTTTTAAAATTTTTTTTGTGACTACAAGAACATTAGATACAGGATTTTATAAATGAAAGACCACACATGTTTGTGTATGTGAAACACTAAAATATAAGTATATAATTCGCACATTCGCACATCTGAACATTAAATACAATTTAACTTTACATCAACCACATATTTATTACATAGTACTTTTAATTTTAAATTTTACAACAACCATATATTAATTACAAGGTACTTTTAATTAAACACATTTTTTTTTACAAGTTTTTATTTATTTAGCACATTTTTTTTGCTACAAGAACATTAGATACAGGATTTTATAAATGAAAGACCACACATGTTTGTTTAGTGTATGTGAAACACTAAAATAAAAGTATATAATTCGCACATTTGGCCAAGTCACACATTCGCACATTTGAACATTAAATACAATTTAACTTTACATCAACCACATATTTGTTACATAGTACTTTTAATTTTAAATTTTACAACAACCATATATTAATTACATGGTACTTTTAATTAAACACATGTTTTTTACAAGTTTTTAATTCAATTATTTCGAATTTGGTATATTGTTATACATAAATACATAATAAAACACATAACATATAACGAGTATTATTTTATAAGAGCCACAGTCATGGTATTTTACGCAAGGTAGATGAAAAAATAATGTAAGTATATATAATTCGCATATTTGGCCAATTCGCACAGTCGCACATTCGCACAGTCACATATTCGCACATTCGCACATTCGAACCTTAAATGGAATTTCACTGTACAACCACCACATGTTTATTGACATGGTACTTTTAATTAAACTTCAAACCTAACACATGTTTTTTAAAATTTAATTTAAGTATTTTGTGTTAAAAAATTATACAGGAGTTTTAATAAAGAGGTGTTGCCATACGGACACGCTATGAAACACATTTGGCCATATTTCATGGTATTTCATTGACATGATACTTTAAATTAAATATCAAATCTAACCTATATCTTTTACAATTTAATCCACATAAATGATTTAGATGCATAAAAAAAGGTGACTAATTATGTGACTAAATTGAAACACATGGTATTTATATCGCACATTTGGCCAAATCGCACATTCGCACATCTGAAACTTAAATGCTATTTCACTTTACAACAACCACATATTAACTTAAATGGTATTACATATTCACTTTTACACCAAACACATCATATTTCCCGCCAAAAATTCCGGCTAAAGTTTTTGGCGCAAAAAACAAACAATTATTTACATCGCACATTTGGCCAAATCGCACATTCGTACATCTGAAACTTAAATGCTATTTCACTTTACAACAACCACATATTTACTACCATGGTACTACATATTCACTTTTACACCAAACACATCATATTTCCCGCCAAAAATTCCTGCTAAATTTTTTGGTGCAAAAAACAAACAATTATTTACATCGCACATTTGGCCAAATCGCACATTCGCACATCGGAAACTTAAATGCTATTTCACTTTACAACAACCACATATTTACTACCATGGTACTACATATTCACTTTTACACCAAATACATCATATTTCCCGCCAAAAATTCCCGCTAAAATTTTTGGCGCAAAAAACAAACAATTATTTACATCACACATTTGGCCAAATCGCACATTCGTACATCTGAAACTCAAATGCTATTTCACTTTACAACAACCACATATTTACTGCCATGGTACTACATATTCACTTTTACACCAAACACATCATATTTCCCGCCAAAAATTCCCGCTAAATTTTTTGGCGCCAAAAACAAACAATTATTTACATCGTACACACTACTAGAAAATCTGGCATCAGCAACGAAAGTTTGCATCGTTATTCCATCACTAAAGCCCTTCAACGATGGAATGGTGACGGATATATTCCATCACAAAAAAGGGCCTCGCAAAATTTTAGCGACAAGTTTAGCGACAAAAGTTTTAGAGCTTCGGCGACGGATTATCGGTCTCCGGCCCCTCGCTAGAGCCTTTATATAGTTACCTAAATTAAATATGATTCGACCATCAAGTGACAACTTAGCGACAAACTTTTTTGTCGCTAACAGTAACAACGAAGTAGTCACTAATCCATTTCCAATAATCAGCCAACCATTTTGTTTTTATTTTGTCACTAATAGAGATGGATATTTGTCGTTAATCCACCACTAAAAGTATTGTCTCAAAACCGTCACTTATAATTTGTTGCTTAAATCAACACCATTTCATAGCATGTTTGATCAAATCCGTCTCTAATTTGTCACGATTTAAAAATCTATTAAGGATAAAATATGTCGTTAATCAGTCAATAAACGAAACAATTTATTTGCCATTTATTCAAGACGTCACACAAACGGATACTACACTGGTAATAGTCACGAAATCCGTATCCAAATAAATAACAAACATATCCAAATCAAATAACAAGCAAATTTGAAAGAAAACTAACATATGATCTTCGACAACATAAATGGAAATCTAAACCAAAGATTTTCTCTTACATAAAAGTTACGAGGACCTATAAAGCTCTTGAAAGTGTAGTGGTTGATGTTTAAGATGTTCGGCCGCTTGCATTACCTTGTTTTGTTTTTATTTGGCGGGTAACACGACTCTTGATACCATAGTCAACAAGCATATTTTGAATTTCTACACGCATTTCTTCTTTTAGCTCTTCACGCATTTCTTCTTTTAGCTTTTTGCACATGTCTTCTTTCCTTGAGCTCGACTTTCATGTCTTTTAACTCTCCACGAACGCTATCAAGATAGTTCTTGAACATAACAAATACAAATGTTAGTTTTTTTGAAATAGCTCAATGCAAATTAAGTGGGTCTTTTATGTAAAGTGAGTTATAATTCTAGTCTCCTTACAGAACTATCCTCAAAAGATCTAAAACATTACAATTTTCAGAATATAAACACTTAAGGAAAGCATATATATTAATACACCTAAAACATGAACACAGTCAATAGATACAGATTAGCACCTTAAAAGTTAAAAGATCATTAAACCAAAAGGACTACACTTGTGCTATGATTCTTTTCTGAGTGAGACACATAATCAAACACTTTATGTGCATCAATCATACAAAAGACAACAAACTAGGCTGAAATGATTTACGTTTTTAGATGACCATAAGAATATAACAAAAATCATAACTTTATATGAGAACAGTTTATAAAAAAGGGTAGAACATATATACCTTCTTTTTCTTTTCTTTGAACTGAGTAACTATGTATGCATCAATTTAAACATAAGACCATGATGGATTTCCGAAAGTAAAGTCACAGGAAACTTGGGGCGATGCAGAGAAGTAACAAATTCTGCCACATTTCCGAAATTCAACATACAGTAATACATTTCCATATAATTTGGCACTACAAATTATCTTCTTGAACATGCTAAACTTCTTGCTATTTCTTTTTGGTTCACGTAAACAATACAGAATCGTACCCAAAATTTATCAAATTTGAAGCAAATGCTAAAACTGAGATACTAATGGAACCAAAATTAAAGCCAAGAAGGATGGTGAAGCCTTGTAAAAATTAAGTAAACCAACTCCCTCATTCAAATTCCATACTAAACAAGAAAAAAAAATAAATAAAAAAATAAAGCCTTTTAACGACACAATCAGGCAGAAGAAGATCATACCATACGTCAATTATGTAAATCCCAATTTTCCTGAATTGATAATTGATGAATTAAAGATATACGAGTAGTTTAAGGGTTTTACCTACGATGCCGACTAATGATACAAGGCCACTCGTCAACCTCTTCTCTTGTGATCCATTTGTTTAGCATTCTTGGTTATTAAAACAAGTTTTAGATGCTAAACTACCCATTCGTTTAGTCAATTATGCAGATGGGAAACAAGTTTTTTTACAGTTACTATTTGAATCATTAACCAAGACTGATACGAGTGCCTTAATAATCATTTGTTTCATAAAAAAGCTTTTTTAAAACTAAAGAAGAGGTTGATGAAGCGAGTGAATGTGGAGAAACAAATGGGTAGTTGCCTTTTTACAGTTACGTTGATGAAATTCGTGGTTGAGTAGAAGAAGGCACCTGTCAGTTTTACTCACACGATCCATTATTTAATTTTGTTTATATTTATAATTTTCACTCATTAGTTTTTTTTCAATGTTTTGAAAACCGGGTTCAAAATCGACCCGGTCAAGTCACCGGGAACCGGTTGGACCGCCGGGTTAAACCGGTTTTTAATTCATTATTTTTTAATTTTTTTGACCGGGTCAACTGGTTCGGCCGCCGGGTCAACCCGGGTTTTTATTAAAAAAATTGAAAAAACAAAACCCGACCGGGTATCGAGAACCGGGTTGACACGAGTCACTCAAAAACCGGCGGGTCTAACCGGTTAACCCGGTTTTAGAACCCGGGTTTTTTTACCCGTTTTTTTTACCAGAATCGGTCGAACCGGTTAACCCGGCCGGGTCGACCCGGGTTTCAAAACACTGGTTGTTTTAATGTATGCACACTCACGGGGTTTAAGGTTTTAAGCTATATGTATCACTCATAATTATATATAAATGATGCGTGGGAATCGCACCTTGCTTTACCTCTCGAGGGATCTCGAGAAGCTTACAACCCCCACCAGGCAGTGTACCTGATCGTTGTAGTATAGTATAGTGACAAGTACCGGGGGATTGATCGTTCAGCTTAGGAATAGTGTCGCTAGGGTTAGAAAACCTAATTAATAGTTCTAAAGGTGAGGGATGATTATTTTTGTATTTTTATATTTTTATGAAAGCAAGTAAAATCTCGGGTTTTGAAGGAGTGGGCGGAATTAGTTGCTAATCAACTAACCCAAAACTAAGATGCAATCAAAATAAAATAATAAAAATGAAAATAAACTAATTATACTAAAGTTGTGAGCAGTAATTGGAGAAATTGTGTTTACTTAGACTTCACTACTCCCTAGATATCTTTTACATGTTAATTACTTGTTATACTTGTATGGATGACGGATTGTATTCCTTAATACCATTCGTGGGGTGGCATACATAACTCCCCAACTCTATGAGCTCTTATCTCCTCCTACACCATGACCCAGCACAACTATAGGGATTGTAAACAGTGGCTCATGCATTAAATACAACCAATAAAGACCTAGTACGCCTCGGTTCATGTTTCTTAAGACGTTCAAGCATGTTACCATTTGGAGATCTGCCAGTTTTCTTAAGCCTAACATATAAATCATTCATCCAAAACAAGAATAGACAAGTAATCAACACATAATCAACATCTAGGTTTCATTAGATCTAAGCAAACACAAAAGAGATCTAGCCTAGCATAATGGAATTGAGATAAGAACAAGATATAAACAACCAACACATAGACATATTGATTGAATTGAAAGAACACTTATCTCAATTACAATACAAGGTCTCAAGGGTTTGGAACCCTTGAAAAACCTGTAAAAGATGCACCAAAATCGTCTTTAAGGTTTAACCAAAACTTCTCTCTTTTTAATGAAAAAACTAGAAAACTATATATAGGAAAAACAGGCTGACGGCGTCAAGAGTTACATGTGACGCCGTCACCTCGCCGCCATATACTTCCTCGGACGGCCTTGATCCACTTATGACGGCCTATGTGACGCCGTCATCAACCACGGTATTTTATTCTTGCCACTTTGACGCCGTCATGAAGGCATTCTGACGCCGTCACCACCTTCGGTAATTAATTCCTCATGTCTGACGCCGTCAAGATGGTAGTCTTGACGCCGTCACCTTGTATCTTCAGCATGGAAATTTGGTACTTAGCCGTTTTCTTCACTTTTATGCTCCAAAAACGTCCAAAATGGCTTCTTTTCCAGAATTCACTCTCCAAACACCTAAAATCACAAAAGGAACGATTTAGGGCAATATTTGATCAAATAAATTCGGATTCGGGCTTAAATGACCCCCTAAAAACGGATCATTTTTCGCCTCATCAATAAAATATATTTGTTTGGTGTAAATTATAAGAGCTCGAATAGTTTTAGCTGTATTTAATTCTTTTAACCCGCAAAGGCTATAAAATTAATGATTTTCTAAATATCCATACCTCAAAGATAGTAAGTTAATCTATGTTAGGCCAAACCATGTTCTAAAAGGTGCGCGCGAAGCGTGACCTCCACGTTACGCAATAAACTAAAACGTTAGCTCTAGGCGTGACGTGAGATGAGGGGTGAAAAAACGCGATATGGCGCGTTGATGCACGAGACGTGACACATTTTTTGAATTTAACTCCTATGAAAAGAAAAGCTAAAAGTATGTTATAAAAAGAAAAGGTAAAAGTATGTTATAAAGAAAGTAGGACAATCTATATCGTACCAAATGAGTACATTGAGAAAAAATCGTGGCCGAAACCTCTTAAAAAATGAAAAGTCAATAAGCTCAAGTTTAATGGTTTTTAAGCTTATCAATTTGGCCTTATTGTCTCTTAAGTCAATAAGCTCAAGTTTTATTGGTTATATGCTCAAGTTCGAGGGGGAGGGGTTCTTGTTTAAGCTTATTTAAGGGACTTATGAGCTTTTTAGCTTATATAACACAAATAAACCTAATTATATGTTTGGGTTTATTAGCTTATATGAGGAGGATTTGATAACCCCAAACTTTGTGGCTTATTTGAGCACGGTTAGGTTTATATAAGTATATTATCCAAAAAGATTTTTATCACCTCATTTAATAGTTACACATTTTTATGTTGATATATATATTTTTTGTCATTTTACCTTAATAACTACGATAAGCTACGCAACCACCTAACAAGAGCTTATGAGTTCATTATATGAGTCGCTAATATAACATAAGCTTAAGTCCGATAAATAAGTGATAGTGTATGGGAGTTTCAGCCCAATTAGCTAAATCCTATACGGTCATTATAGGCCCAAAACAAGCCCACTAATGTTAAGCCCCGTCATAACTTGTATGGGAGACAACATCCCAGGCCGGTACGAACAAAAGTCAAGCCTGATAAACATACTCAAGCGAACTACTCTGATTGGAAACTTCTCCAAGGTCGTTGCAACATAATACGTGTCGCTACCTCATTCGAACAAAGGTAGTGCTACGAGTATCATGCTAGTACGTGATATCGTTCATTGCACATTCCATGAACCTGTCATAACCAAGGATGACACGCCACATGTCATTTTTGTCCTCTCTCTTGAATGTCCACCATGTGGACCATCCTGAACCTTTAGATCGCATTTAAGAGTTGCGTGAAACTCTAAATGTATCTCTATAAATACCGGGTCATTTCCTTAAAATGGACCAAGTCATATCTTACACCAACTCTTGACTCCGGTCATATTTTTGGGCCCTTACTAAACGTGAGAAACCAAATGATTGACTAACCTCACCCAATACATATCTTACGTAAACAATAAGCTAAGCCAAACGCCCACGTAGTCATAATATACATTTAAGCTTAACGTCTTTCCAAATTTTCAATAATTATGCTCAAAGCTTGTAACTAGGGATTTTATTCGGGTTCAGGTCAATTCGGGTTGAGGCTAAAAAAACATACTCGAACCCGACCCTATTTAGAATTCGGGTTAGTCGGGTTCGGATCATTTGAGTCGGGTCAACCCGAATATAAGTAAAATGATTAAAAAATTTGCTTGCTTCAATATGTTTACATTGTAAAAGTGTTAGTCGAGTCGGGTTCGGGTCTATTCGTGTTGGGTCAATTTAGTTTGAGGCTAAAAAAAGCGTACTCAAACTCGACCTTATCTAGGACTCGGGTTAGACGGGTTGGCCCGAATCGGCCCAAATAAATTATTGGCCCAAGTATCCCGACCCGAACATGCTTAATCGGGTTTGGTTGGGTCTCTATTCACTTACAGTCTGACACACCTTTTGGCTAATTTTCCCCGCCATATTTTTCATAGCCCGCTAATTTTCCCCGCCATATTTTTTACTTACAGTTGACACACGTTTCCCCTTCTCTCTCTCTATTCAGAGATCTTTAAAAAAATCTTTGACATATGTTTATTTGATGTTATTCACCTGAGGTCAATAGTGATTGGATAAAAAAAACAACAAATTGAAACTACCAATGAACCAAGGTGTATGTCCCTTCATCCTTTTTGTTGAGTGATTATCTTGTACAAGAAATTTATGTCACGAGTTTCTGTTTTCGTTAAGCAAATATGCCGATTATAAAATAGTTTTTGTTATTACATTTGCTACTTAGTACTTATTGACCAATTGGATGTTTTGTTTTGTCATACGTAAAAAGCAATTGCATATTCCTTTTGTTATGAATTTGTAAAAGTGTGTATTTAATGTGTTCGATTAAATGTCTAAATAGATTCTCAGCAACAAACGCTCGCTTATATGTGTATGCATGTCTTTTTTTTTTTTTTTTTAATCTATGCGTTTAATAAATAGCTTAATATATGAATTTCAATATAGATATAAGAAATCATATGGTTGCTCGTCTCTCATTTTGCATCCCAACAATTTTACAAGGTTATCCTAAAAAACTCAAATGATTGTGATGGGTGATCTCTCATTGTGAATTAATGAGTATTTAAGTATAACGTAGCATGGTTTTTACATTGTGTCAATGTTAGATGGTTTCATGAACACATCAGAAACAAATAACCTGCAATAAGTTCAGTTTGTGTGGCAGTTGCTCTGCTCCTGATGCTATGCTTATTCTTTTGTGGTTTCTTGTTAGTGGCATGTGTTTCTTTGTGTGCTCGTGTCAGTTTATTTGTTTATGTCAATTATGTGTGGTAGTCTTGCTAGTTTTCTCTAGTCTAATAGTACAGTTTAGTGTCCCAGCCCCAGACATCTCGTTGGAAGTCCCTGTTTGGGTTTCTATTTGGTAGGTTTTGTTGTATTATAGTATAGATGTAGCCTCTGTTTCTTGTAATCTGTTTGGGCTTTATGGCCCTTATTGAACATATGTCCCGATTAAGATTAAAAGCAAATAACAGAGCAGCATATGTAGAATTAGCATGCTGCATGCATAAACCATGTATTATGTTCTGCGTTCATTATTGGTTGTCAGTTATGGGATTATTCTTGACTTACTTCAAGAGTTATATCTTTGTAGGCGTTTCAGATGTCCAATTCCTTTGTTACTCTATTGATGTTCCCTCAAAGATATGTCACTATATTATTATACTCAAGTCTATCACTAATCAGTGATTAAGTGAAAAAAATTTAGTGACGTATTTGAGACCGCTAATAAAAATCCATCGTTATGTAGTCATAATTCTATCGCTAATAGTTCCGACCTAAGTTCGTCGCTAACTCCGTCTCTATATGATTACATTTAGCGATAGAATTGTGACCGATGCGTAATTCATCTCTAATTTTGTTACTGATTTGTCACTTATTTGTCGCAAATTTATCAAAGCCAAATTTGTAGCTAATTTATCACTAATCCGTCACTGTGAACCAATTTTGCGCGACAGACTAATTCAGTCACTAATTTCCGTCACTGATGCTCAGTATTCTAGTAGTGACATTTGGCCAAATCGCACAGTCGCACATCTGAAACTTAAATGCTATTTCACTTTACAACAACCACATATTTACTACCATGGTACTTTTAATTAAATACATATTCACTTTTACACCAAACACATCATATTTCCCACCAAAATTTCTCGCTAAAAATTTGGCGCCAAAAACACATTATATATACACTCTTATCCTCAAAACAAACACGTACAGACTGTTATCATGAAGAAAGCGCTAAATGAAGGACCATCTAGAAATTCAGCATCGAATCCTCAAAATGCAGATTGTTCAAAGTGCATCAAATTGCGACACGATATAATGGTACTCAGGAAAGAGCTGGAGTTGTTGAGGAATCAAAGAAAGACAAATCAATTAGCTGCCTCCCACCAAAACCTTCCTGACGGCATGGACAATCTCAGTTTGAAGTAACTCCGCAATTTGTGTGGAATTTACAGCTCAAATCATGTTGTTGTTATTTTTTAACCTTATGCTTTTTAATTATCTATGGTTTTATGAAATTTAGTATGTTAGGCTGTTTTACGTTTAGCCTTTTATTTCGTATGTTTACGCTGTATTAGTAGGATTTCTAGTTATTATTGATTAGGTCGTTTTAAGTATATGTTTAGGATGTATTAGTAGTTTTTACATGTTTTATTAATGAACTATCTTATTATGGTTATTTATTGTATGTGTTAAAGTTATTAAGTACCACATATTTATTAACATGCTACTTTTAACTAAATCCAAGCTTGCTTTACAACAACCACATATTTATTAACATGCTACTTTTAATTAAATTTTCAAACTGACAACACATATTAATTTTTAACCACTATATTCGCACATTAGGCAAATCGCACAGTCGCACATCTGAAATTCCTGCCAAAACTTCCCGGCAAAATTATAGCGCCAAAAACACATTATATAAACACATACATTGCATCATTTCACATAAATTTCTTTACACTCAATTCAAACACAAAAAACAAACACACTATGGCTCAAATTTCTGATGAAATGATCTTGTTCGGGATACTAACAAGGGTGCCACCAAAGGCTGTTGGTCGCTTCAAGAGTGTTTGTAAGACATGGAATGCATTACTTTCAGGAAATGCCTTTGTAAAGGAACATTGTTCTCGCTCGGGAATTCCATCTAATCATAAAGTTCTCGTAATTGAACACCAAACCTGCTCAATTCATCCAATCAACTTTGAAACCCATCATTACGAGCCGGGCAAAAGCATCATCATTCCTTTCGATCATCGATCATATGGTAATCTATCCAATGCCTTCTCTATACTATCACATTTGAATGGATTATTGTGTGTTTGCGATAAGTTGACATCCGAGTTGTTCCTTTGGAAACAGTCACTACGCTTTCAAACGATTGCCACCCCCATATTCCAACGAGTTCTATAATGATATTCTTGATGCAGTTGGTCTGTACACTGACACGCACGATGATTTCAAAGTCTTGTACATAAGGCGTAGGTGATGCGTGGGAATCGCACCTTGCTTTACCTCTCGAGGGATCTCGAGAAGCTTACAACCCCCACCAGGCAGTGTACCTGATCGTTGTAGTATAGTATAGTGACAAGTACCGGGGGATTGATCGTTCAGCTTAGGAATAGTGTCGCTAGGATTAGAAAACCTAATTAATAGTTCTAGAGATGAAAGATGATTATTTTTGTGTTTTTATATTTTATGAAAGCAAGTAAAATCTCGGGTTTTGGAAGAGTGGGCGGAATTAGTTGCTATTCAACTAACCCAAAGCTATTTTATAATTACTTTAAACTAATGAAAATGAAATTAAACTAATTAAACTAAGGTTGTGAGCAGTATTTGGAGAAATTGTGTTTACTTAGACTTCACTACTCCCTAGATATCTTTTACATGTTAATTACTTGTTACACTTGTATGAATGACGGGTTGTATTCCTTAATACCATTCGTGGGGTGGCATACATAACTCCCCAACTCTATGAGCTCTTATCTCCTCCTACACCATGACCCAGCACAACTATAGGGATTGTAAACAGTGGCTCATGCATTAAATACAACCAATAAAGACCTAGTACGCCTCGGTTCATGTTTCTTAAGACGTTCAAGCATGTTACCATTTGGAGATCTGCCAGTTTTCTTAAGCCTAACATATAAATCATTCATTCAAAACAAGAATAGACAAGTAATCAACATATAATCAACATCTAGGTTTCATTAGATCTAAGCAAACACAAGAGAGATCTAGCCTAGCATAGTAGAATTAAGATAAGAACAAAAGATAAACAACCAACACATAGACATATTGATTGAATTAAGAGTATACTTATCTCAATTACAATGCAAGGTCTCAAGGGTTTGGAACCCTTGAAAAACCTGTGAAAGAGGCACCAAAATCGTCTTTAGGGTTTCACCAAAACTTCTCTCCTTTTAATGAAAAAACTAGAAAACTATATATAGGAAAAACAGTCTGACGGCGTCAAGAGTTAATTCTGACGCCGTCACCTCGCCACCATAAACTTCCTCGGACGGCCTTGATCCACTTATGACGGCCTATGTGACGCCGTCACCACCCACGGTAAATTATTCTTGGCCACTTTGACGCCGTCACCTCTCCATCTGACGCCGTCACCAGCTACGGTAAATTATTCTCCATGTCTGACGCCGTCAAGCTTTTGGTCTTGACGCCGTCACCTTGTATTTTCAGCTTGGATTTTTGGTACTTTGCCGTTTTCTTCACTTTATGCTCCAAAAACGTCCAAAATAGCTTCTTTTCCAGAATTCACTCTCCAAACACCTAAAATCACAAAAGGAACAATTTAGGGCAATATTTGATCAAATAAAGTCGGATTCGGGCTTAAATGACCCCCTAAAAATGGATCATTTTTCGCCTCATCATATACCCTTACACTTGAGATTTGCTTGTCCTCAAGCAAATGAGCTTTTATTCTACTCAAAAGACAAGTTAGGGGTCATTTAACACTAATATAAAAGTAATTACAACAAATAATCGTTCCACTAAAGACCAATAGACAAGCACGGAGGTCATACACAAGCACCTCACAAATAGTGTTTAGATACTCACATCTCTCGGGTGTAGTAAAGTAATATAACATTATGGAAATGGAAGATATCTCTCACTACCTGTCATAGCAAAATAGATTACCATAGGCTTGGGAAAGGATCAAACCTCCACCACATGGCGTAAGCACCTAGGATAAACTATCAAAGAGGTCTTTTAAAGGGTTATAACGTTAGGTGTAGGGATATGAATTACATGGTTTGGTTGGATAAAGGAAGTTTTACTGGTGGCGAGTTAACAATCTCAGTTAATTACATGTACAAGATGGCGTTGCTAAGCCAAGACTAGACTCGACTTAAGCTAATAAATGAAAAATAACAAAAACATAAAATAAACATAGAATAAAAACGGGATGGTAGTCCGTATGTTTTTTCTCTTTTTCTTTTCTATTTTTTTTTCTTTTTTTCTTTTTCTTGATTTTTTCGATTTTTTTTTTTTTTTTTTTTGCATACACTCTTACCCTACCATCCAAAATAATACATCATAGGGGATGAGAATTCCCCTTACACTTGAATCTTTACATACTTTACATTAAACTAATCTAATGACTCGAATTAAGAAAATTAAAACACTTGGAGCACTTTTAAGATTAACGCACGTATGGGGGTAATAAGTGATGTTCTTCCCCATTACTCCATAAAATAAGTACTTACCCATGAGTCCCAATCGTCCCAAAACAATATGTACAATGATATGACTCGACTTAGCAACCATGTAATCAATTAGAAAGTTAACTTAGGGTTTAACAAATAACAATAATGCACTAAAAATGAGCGCATACACGGAAGGCTAAGGCGATTTGGGTGTACATTTAAGTGGGGTGTAACAAATTCTTCCTTTAAGTAAAATGCTTAAAGTTAGAAACGAAAAGATAGGCTCGGAGGGGTGTACTAGGGGTTTCGTGTACTAAAAATGAGTACAACGCTAAGGGTGTGGGAAAAATTAGTTGACTTAACTAGCCAAGTAATATGACTTAAATGGTCAAGTAATTATGATACGGGTTTAACACAAGGGTGATCCTAATGCCTCTTATCATGTAGTAAATCCTACCACACGAATGTAGTCTCACTCGCGGTCTCGGGATGCATCACTAACGCAAGTTCTAGAATCTAAATGCTACCGGTACACTCATAAGCACTAATAATGAATGCTTTTCCTATCAAATCTAAAGGCGAACCTCACATTTTTGGGTGGAAAATTTTTCTGAATATACGGTTATGTGCTAGTCATACAACCTCCTATCCATGAGACGCTTGCTATGGCTAAAGTTTCACTCCTAAATGTTGTAAAAAATTTTAAATTTGGCGCTAAAATTACACTAACAAGTATTTCTCATAGTTTTATTACTCATCTACTATCAAACAAAACAAACTCAAGCGAAAGTGCATATGTAAGGTATCATCTTTTTACCCTCCCCTTACACTTAAGATGAACATTGTCCCCAATGTTCAAGTAAAGAATGTAAAAGTTAAAAAGTAAAGAGAATGAAATCAAATACTCCCCTGATTCGCTCGGTATGGATTATAGGTTGGCCAGGTTAAATCTTCTTCCAAGAAAACGAACAATCAAAGCTTCCCTTCCAGAATATAAATCATCTTCTTGTCACAAATAACCTGTAAATCCTGACAAAAGTAGACAAGGCAACCTCGCGTAAAATCGGCGGCATCCTATATAAGTTACTAACTCCTAGAAAACAAAGTAAGATATAATGCTTGTGGAATGAAGTTTGCAGATTTCCTGGAGATTATAAAACTTAATAATTCACAAAAACCATAAGACTCCGTTAGAAAAACAAAACCGGTAAAATTTCCAGATTTTAACTCCTGACGCCGTCAAGAGCAAACCCTGACGCCGTCAGAATGGACCTGCAGAAATTCTTATGTTAAGTTTCCGGAAAATTTCTGGAAAAACTTTGTCCTACTTCCTGGAAAATCCTGCAAAACTTCATTATGACTCAATACAAGCATTTGACTCTAACAATTACGAATATACATGTTCATTAAATATTGTGGAGAATCATGATCGGTTTGTTTCTTAAAAACATATTTGGGGTTTCCCCTTACACTTATCTTTTGCAAAAATACCTTTAGGTTGAAGTTAAGACTAGGCTAAACAACATAATAAAGTATTTCCACTTTTTAGTAGAGAAACATGATCAACCAACAATAAAAATAAAACATGCATACGGAAGCAAATAACAATCAAACAAATAAAAATCACACAAAACATGGGTTGCCTCCCAAGAAGCGCTTTTCTTTATTTACGAGTCTTGTAGCTAGACTCAAAGTCATGGGTTACTACGTGATTCGGGTGAGTTCCTCATTGAGGACATCTTTGGGATCGAACTTAGGTTTCAACTTTCTATTGGTTCCCTTAGTGTGGTATGACCTTTCAAACTTTTCTCCATCCGGATCATACAAGGTCATTCTAATATGCCATGACCCGTCACCTTCTTTAGGTGGCTTGTCCCACCTCCATTCATACTTATCTCCATCTCTTTTCCATTTATTCAACTCTATATTAATAGGCATTACGCTCAAGAACTCAATCATCTTTCTAAAGACTAAGGGGTCCTCAAAGGGATCTAGCTCCTCATCCCTAGCTATGAGTTGTTCTACCGAATGCGTCTTCTCAACGAAATCCTTTTCTAGATAAAATGGGCATTGAGGTCCTATGAAGTTCCTTTCTATCCAAGGTCCATATCTAGATGGTCTCCTATTCATCTCTACCCAATGCGGTGTTGGTTCATCATCACAATCATAACTATGCTTCTTAACATCATACACCGACCAAGTATCGCCTTCTCCTACCGCTATCTTGGATTCCTTGCAATCTATCATGGCACTAGCGGTTGCTAAAAATCCTCTTCCTACCAATAATGGGCATGTAGTGTCACTAACCATGTCTAGGACGTGAAAATCCGCTAATATAGTTAACCTTCCTACGTGAACAACTACATCCTTAATCATTCCAACCGGGTGGGCAATACTTCCATCCGCTAGCCCTATCAATACTTCCGTTTCCTCTAACTTTCCTAGCTTAAGAGCGGTGAATAAGGATAAGGGAATCAAGTTGAGGCTTGACCCTAAATCGGCTAGTGTGTCGAAAGCTTCGGATCTTCCTATCTTACAAGGAAAAACAAATATACCCGGATCATCAAGCTTTTTAGGCAACTTGTTTTGAACGAAGGCGGTCCCATTTTTACCTAGCTTATATTTCTCATATTTTTCTAGGAGGGCACTATAGTAAGGAGCACGCGCTAAGATATCAATGACGGGGCGTTCAATGTGAAGTTCTTTGAATTCATCGTCAAGGTCTTGCGTAAGAGGTGTTTCAACTATGCTTTTGACCGGCTCTATAGTGGGTGTTTTAGTTGATTGGTCCTTTTGGGGAACTTGGTGTTGTTTGAAACACGTGCTCGTTGATTTAACCGAGTAGTATTGTGGACACGAAGTGGGTGACGAAACTGAAGATATGGCATTAACGTTTAGTTTCGGATTCTTGATTGTGTCGCTTGGGAGTGCTCCCATTTCTCGGTCATTGAGAACTTTCAACAATGCGTCAATTCTATTGGTCATCTCGCTTTGATTTTGTTTGAAATCGGCTTCAAACTTAGCCATGCGGGCTTCTTGAGATGCCATGAACTTTGACATCAATCCTTCAAGATTGTTGGTACTACCATAGTTGTTAGAAGGATTGTTGTTGAAGGTACGGTTGGATGGTGGACCGTTTGATTGGTAACGATTAGGCGGATTGGATGAATTGGGTTGATTTTGTTTCCACCTAAGGTTTGGGTGATTTTTCCATGAGGGGTTGTATGAATCACCGTATGTGTTTGGCTCGGGCTTGAAAGTGTACCACTTATCTCCCGCTTCGTCGGTACGCGTGGATGCGTAGTCCGCAAAAGCTGTTCCGGGGAGTTCCACACAATCACGAGTGTCATGGGGACCACTACATAATTCGCATGAAGAAGTGATTTTATTCACTTGGCTTGAATGTTTCGGAGCTTCGTAAGATTTCATGAGAAACTTGACTTGATCTTCAAGTTCCATGATCCTACGGTCGGGAGTGCTTGAATTATTTGAAGGCAAAGATATTGCCTTGACCGTTTTGTTCAAATCACGGGGATCATTCCAACTTTCGTTGTCATAGAGAGCAAGATCTTCTATGAGTTCCCATGATTGTTCCGCACTAAGATCACGTAGCTTACCACCGGCCGATTGGTTAATGGTTCGCCTCGTGGAGATGTCGATATGGTCATAGAAGATTTGGACTTGGAGCCAAAGATCTATGCCATGATGAGGGACTTTTTGGAGTAAGTCCTTGAAACGAGTCCATGCTTCATAAAGAGATTCATTTTGACGTTGTTGGAACATCAAGATGTCATTCCTAAGTTTAGTAGTTCTCCCCGGTGGGAAAAATTGAGCAAGGAAACGAGTGGTGAGATCATCCCATGTGGTGATGGATCCCGCGGGTAAACGCTCAAGCCATTGACTAGCTTGATCCCGTAGAGAGAATTGGAATAGGCGTAAACGGGTAGTCTCTCTAGTTTCAACATCTAGGTCTATGGAATCTACGATTTTGAGGAAGTCCTTAAGGTGTTGGTTTGGATCTTCGGAACGAAGTCCATGGAATGCACATCCGCTTTGCACCAACCGGATGGTGTCGGATCGCAAGGGGGTCACATTGGCTCCGGTGAGCTCAATGGTGTTTCGGTAGCCTTGGTGGCTAGGTCGGGAATGCTCTCCTAAGGTTCGGGGCCTAAGGGGTTCTAATGGTGGGTTTTGTTGTGGTGGGATGATGGGTTCAAAGATGTTACCACCTTCCATGATGTCGGATGGTAAAGAGTTACGAACAAAGGCACGAAGAAATAAGATAGACTAAAGAAGACCTAAAAATAAAAATAAAAATCTTACTAGAAAGGAATCTAGCAAGTAGACCTAATAAAAAGAAATCCTAACCTAGACAATAACTATTCCCTGGGCTGCGGCGCCAAAAACTTGATGCGTGGGAATCGCACCTTGCTTTACCTCTCGAGGGATCTCGAGAAGCTTACAACCCCCACCAAGCAGTGTACCTGATCGTTGTAGTATATTATAGTGACAAGTACCGGGGGATTGATCGTTCAGCTTAGGAATAATGTCGCTAGGATTAGAAAACCTAATTAATAGTTCTAGAGATGAAAGATGATTATTTTTGTGTTTTTATATTTTATGAAAGCAAGTAAAATCTCGGGTTTTGGAAGAGTGGGCGGAATTAGTTGCTATTCAACTAACCCAAAGCTATTTTATAATTACTTTAAACTAATGAAAATGAAATTAAACTAATTAAACTAAGGTTGTGAGCAGTATTTGGAGAAATTGTGTTTACTTAGACTTCACTACTCCCTAGATATCTTTTACATGTTAATTACTTGTTACACTTGTATGAATGACGGGTTGTATTCCTTAATACCATTCGTGGGGTGGCATACATAACTCCCCAACTCTATGAGCTCTTATCTCCTCCTACACCATGACCCATCACAACTATAGGGATTGTAAACAGTGGCTCATGCATTAAATACAACCAATAAAGACCTAGTACGCCTCGGTTCATGTTTCTTAAGACGTTCAAGCATGTTACCATTTGGAGATCTGCCAGTTTTCTTAAGCCTAACATATAAATCATTCATTCAAAACAAGAATAGACAAGTAATCAACACATAATCAACATCTAGGTTTCATTAGATCTAAGCAAACACAAGAGAGATCTAGCCTAGCATAGTAGAATTAAGATAAGAACAAAAGATAAACAACCAACACATAGACATATTGATTGAATTAAGAGTATACTTATCTCAATTACAATGTAAGGTCTCAAGGGTTTGGAACCCTTGAAAAACCTGTGAAAGAGGCACCAAAATCGTCTTTAGGGTTTCACCAAAACTTCTCTCCTTTTAATGAAAAAACTAGAAAACTATATATAGGAAAAACAGTCTGACGGCGTCAAGAGTTAATTCTGACGCCGTCACCTCGCCGCCATAAACTTCCTCGGACGGCCTTGATCCACTTATGACGGCCTATGTGACGCCGTCACCACCCACGGTAAATTATTCTTGGCCACTTTGACGCCGTCACCTCTCCATCTGACGCCGTCACCAGCTACGGTAAATTATTCTCCATGTCTGACGCCGTCAAGCTTTTGGTCTTGACGCCGTCACCTTGTATTTTCAGCTTGGATTTTTGGTACTTTGCCGTTTTCTTCACTTTATGCTCCAAAAACGTCCAAAATAGCTTCTTTTCCAGAATTCACTCTCCAAACACCTAAAATCACAAAAGGAACGATTTAGGACAATATTTGATCAAATAAAGTCGGATTCGGGCTTAAATGACCCCCTAAAAACGGATCATTTTTCGCCTCATCAGTAGGGATGCTACGTTTGCTGTCAATTTGTATTCTAGGAGTGATGAATCATGGAGAAACATACCTCTCACATTACCATCAGAGTATCTAACCACCCGTTTCTATTTGTCATCTGGTACTTTGTATGGTGGTAATCTTTATTTCATTGTTAGCGACTCAGTGGTTGGAGGTAGCCATTTCATGATTTCTTTTGATGTAAATTTGGAGCAATTTAGTACGATAAGCTTTCCACCGATTCCTAACCACGGAATCGCTCAAATTCGTTTAGTGAATGCACAACATGAGCTAGTGATGTTTGCTGCCACTGGCTATCATGAGATGAAAATTGACATGTGGATCCTTCAAGAAGGTACATGGTATCATATCCACTCATTTCCTATAATATCACTCGATTTGTGGTGCTCAATAACACACTATGTGACAAATGGAAATAAGTGGTTTGTTATGGCAAAATTTCATAAGATTTTTAAAATCGATACTGGTATGATGTGGTTTGACCGTTTTTATCCAGTTACTTCTTGGACATGTTCTAATGGTGCGTTGTTTATGGAGACCCTTATTTCACCTAGTATCTAGGATATGTAAGTTTTTAATTGTTTGGATCTGTAATGTTTAAATGTTTAGGATTTGTAATGTTTTAATTTTTAGGATTAGTAGGTTTTCCATGTTTTATTAATGAACTATCAGGTTAATGCCATCTTCATCTTGTATGTGCATATAGAGCAAATGTTACCTAAATAATGATAATGATATGGAACCAAGCTGCACAAACAAATGAGACAGTGACATAAACTCCTACGCAAATGTTACCTAAATAATAATGATAATGATGCGATGTTGTCCAACCATTAATTGTTTACAAAAGTTGGAGGTTGGCTACGCAACCTAAACTGTTATGCAACCAAGATGCACAACCAAATGATTTACATAGTTATCATAGACCTACCTGCAGATGCAATGTTATCCAACCATAATTGTTCACAAGGTTGGCTATGCAACCTAAACTGACTAATTGTTTTCAAATACAAGTCATAAACCTTCATTTCGATCCTAATGAAACCACCTTCTTGTATTTCCAGTAAAAAACTATCATTTGTTCGCGGTATGCTAGAGCAAACTCAACTGGATCATCCACCATCAACGGAAAGTGGTGAGTCAACCGGTAAAAAAAGATGCAAAACCAAATACCACAATCTCCATAATAGCCACCCTGTAATGGAAAATTTTCTTCATATCCAAAGGTTATTGAATAACTTTTTGGATCTATGTTTTTTTTGGCCACTTCAAGATAAGATGGAATTACCCTTCCAAAAGTTGCCATAAAATTATCCCACCATGACTTACCTTCTTCATCAGGCCCCCTGAGGCTGTCGTATATGGAAACTACACCTGATCGAATGTCAAGTACTCCCAAGGCCCAGTGAACCTTTGGCTCATTGATTGGAAAGTAAACCTACAATCAAAATCAGACCTAAGATCAAATCCATCATAAATTAAGTAAAGCTATTAGACATAAGTTAAGATCAAATCAAGTGGCCCTAGTGTTTATGATGGACACTGTTAATTGAATGAAAACCCTCACCATCATACAATCAACACCCCAACCCCCAACAAACCCACCCCTACCCATAAAAAAGAATATGACACAAGATTCAGATTACAAAAGCAATTCTAGTTTGACCATTGCAATGACTCTGTAAAACTATTCCAAGATTAAGCAAGAAAACATGTAAATAATCACAAAAAGGAGGATCTGGGCGTAATCAAGATTTCTTTCTCATTACAATAACTTAAATGAAACTTCTTTCTAATTTAAAACATATTCTTAATGAACTTAGAACTATAGTATATGTACGTGTACAATATGGGCCAACTGAAAATCCAAACCGTGCGAAATCAAAATGTTAAACATCAGAAGTATATGTCAATCATATTAATTGGTATTTTAAAGAATAGATTATCAACAAAGTGACTTATATATATAATATTAAGACATTATTTGAAAATCTTGAATCTAATTTTTATGTATACATTTTATTTACAGTTTGAGACAGAAGGACGAGGTTACAGGACACTTCAGCTCCCATGCCTATGGAACTCTAGTAACAACAACACATTTCTAATGCACCCTTCATAGTCCAACCCAATGGACTGTCAACAAGAACAACCCATCTTACAAATAGGGTACTCTACAACTCTATGATGCACAAATGCTACTTGTTATTTTTTCTTACTTGTAGTAATAATGCAAGGGTTATTGTTACAGGTATAACCAATTTATGCAAGGCGAGGGATCATCAGGACAAAGGAATATGGTTGGTGAGACAAGTATTCATGGTAATTGGGTCATTTGACTATTTAGTAATCTATGTAAGTTATTAATCATCATCATCATCATCTTATATGTAATAATCAACTGCTTAAGACTTATTTTGATAGGATGTTTTTTGTGATATGCAATGACTTTGCTAACATTAATTATTATATTTTAGTGTTATGTTTATATGTATTTGTATTGATGTCTACCAGCCTTTGTGTGTGTAATTATATAACTTATAAGTTGTATGATAGTTTTTGAGTGTTGTACTTGGCTAGACATAAGAAGATTGGAGTTTTTGGATTGATTGGTGTTGTAATCTGATGTCAGCTTGTGTTGGCAATAGCTAACCGCAGTTTGCATTTTGACTCAAAAATCTAAAATAAAGATAAAACGTATGTAATCTGATGTTACCTTTTCAACATTTTCGGCATACCAAGGCACACCATAGGCAATGCCATTTGCATAATACAACGAGAGGTCTCGATGAAAAATCTGTGCGCTGAAATATGGGCCGACCATTACCCAATCAGCATCAAGCGATCTAAAGTGCCACATATACAAAAACCATGCCTTGATGTGCTGCAATATCAAAGGTACATATATTAAAGCAAATGACATAGATAAAGCAAATTTTTTTAAAAATGCTCCTTAACAGTTAATAATGACGTACCAAATCAGACAGCCATGCTCTTCTGTTTCCATCCTTGCCCACTAAAGCAGCCCAAAACTTATTATAGAATTCTCCATTAACTCATGGAAAACAAAATGTCATCTCCTTATTTGAACGCAATAACAAGTTTATTTCCTGATGAGGATTGATCATGGTGGCAGGGGAAAATTCAGGACGATTCAATTGCTGTGAAACATTTCGATGAGAAAAAAATGATGGTTACTAAACTAAACTACTGGAATCAGTTCAAATATATAAGGTAAAAAAAAGGAAACGGACATATACCTCTATCCACGGTTCAAGAATGATATCATTTCCATCTTCACCAATCAGAGACTGCATCTTAGACTTGTAGATCTTAGCTTTAGTCCGACACTTTTTGGACCTTTTTGCTGTAGTAGGTGGTGGAGCTGTAAACGGATGACAAAGATGACGGCTCTTCTTTCTCTCTCGTTTGAAAGGAACCCTTACAGTTTTAATAGAATCATCCACCTGCTCATGAAAATTATATACAATTCAGTTTTATCCAATTAATCATGAAACTTCAGACATATATTTTGAATTTAGTAAATAAAACTTGCATACCACATTAATCTCGGAGATTTCTGGATTAGGCGACAAATTTTGTTACGCCTCAGTATGCGTGACACCAACATCCTGAAAATGAGAAACAAATTACTTTTATCCAACTAATCATGAAACTTAAAGACGTATAATTAATACATAAGTTCATTTGACATGTCTAAGTCTTAGTTGGGTCATTTCAACGTTTTATCTACAAATTCTATTGGCAAGAATCACACACAATTACAGAACAGAGTTGCCCCACACACATCTATACAAATGTTTTATGAAAAAATCTCATTCAAGCTTGGCACACTTGATGCCATGGATTGCCAAAACATGAAACATGAAGCCATGGACTCCTAGTTATAAGTAAACTAACGAAGGCATTCTACTATTGATAATCAATTTTCGCTATTCAAATATAAAACTATCTATCATTATCTCGTGTTTTAGATTGCCAAAACATGATGCCAGCTTGCTTCCTATACATGATATCCTACCATTCCACCAAAAGGTTTAAATCGGCAGGAAAACCCCCGACCTTTAGTTTATCCAATGCTAATGGCTATGTTACTGATTGATACTAAACAATCATAACTTATCAACCAAGGTAAATGGTCAATAAGTCAAAATAGCCTAGAGTCAATGCTCCGTGGAATACAGGGTTTCCTCGGGTCGTTATGTCCCGACGAGGTGTGATGGTATAAAAAACGTGTTTGTGATCGGGTGATTCTAAACAGGAAAGGGGTAATAGGGGTTTGTTTGACTAGGGTTTTTGACCCTAGTTTAATACCAGGGGTGAGTGGGCTTGTGGGGGATAAAATGGGCCAAGGTATGTAGTGGGTTGGATTAGTGGGAGTTATAAGGGTGGGATAATATTAAAGGGTTGGTTTGGTTTGTTTAAGCTTAATAAGCCCAAGGACCATTCACGTAATAAGCTGATTTTGAAGGGTAGATTCTGCCAATACTGCCAAACTTTATTTCAAGGGACCTTTCTTGCCATATTATAATTCCACAAGGACCTTTGATGTTGAATTTCCAAAATTAAATTCCCGGGGGCCAAAATTGCAAATTCTGAAAGTTGAAGGGCCATTTTTGCCAATTCTTGAAAACTTTCATCCAAGGACCATTTATGAAAACTTTTGATTTCCCATAGACCAATATTGACTTTTTCTTCCAAAATATTTTAACAGGGACTAATTCTGTCAATTTGTGAAAGTTCAGGGACTGAAACTGCCAATTATGCAAACTTTGTTCGTTTTTCATCTGTTTTTAATCATTTTGCATCTGAAACATATAAAACACAATCCTGGGATATTTTTAGTATTTTGATGCATTTCTGAGTGTTTTTAAATATTTTTGCAGTTCAGATTGACCAAAAATGATGAGTATTTACACACTCATCAATCCCCCACACTAAACTATTGCTAGTCCCTAGCAATATAGAATCCAAAAATAACTTGCTTTGAAAATTTAACAGATTTGATGTCTTTTTACCAAAAGCCATTACTTCTGGAGTAGCCAAATGTTTTAGTTCAAGTGAGAACTATGGTACACTGATAACCATATGATTTTGAGCAAACCATCAGCTGTCAACGGATTTGATTTGTCTTTACCAGAAGCCGTTTGCTTCTGGACTAGCCAACTCTTTGATAAAATTATCATCTTGGTGAGCTGATTACCGATTATGGTTTTCCACTGCCTTTACCACAAGCCATAACCTTGTGGACTAGCCAACTCTTTACTATTTAAGATATGGTGAGTTGAATACCATACAATTTTTGGAAAATTGTCAGCCATAAACGGATTTGAGATATCTTTACCAAGAGCCGTTTGCTCCTGGATTAGCCAGTCCTTTTGTGGTTTAGACATGGTGGACTGATAACCATAAATTTTTTGAAATAAAGTGAAAAAAATTTAAAATTTTTGGCCAAAAACGGGGGTACTAGAAGGTATAATGTGATCAAATTCGCTGGGGTACTAAAAGGTATAATGTGATCAAATTCGCTAGAATTTCCCCCCCCCCCCCCACACTTAGAATTGAATATTGTCCTCAATATTCAAAGTCCCGGCTATTATGCCGACTCTTTGAACGTAAAAAGGCAACATTACAAGCCAAATGTGGAAACACCATTTTTCACTTTATTTATATATATACATACACATTTTTTTTTTCATTTCATATACACATGGTAACAATAGCATGGGTAACCCCCCCCCCCCCCCCACACTTAGGGTGAAAACCCCATATGCATGCTACTGTTTTTGTTTACCGAGTCGCTAGCTTGAATCGACCCCGAATTCATTGGTTCATGGGGAAGTATCATGTGGAAGAGACAATCTCCATCGGACTTTCATTCAAGATGTTTGGAAAAACATTTGAAGCACGTGAAAGTTCCACACCGATGAGATAAGTACCCGGCTTTACCTAGAATGGTAAATGGAAATGCCGGGGTCAAAAATAGTTTCTTCATTCCCTAAGGAGTGAAGACTGGAGAAGCCACAGGATAAATGAAGAAGAGAAAGAAAGTCATGATAAATATCATGACTAACTCATCATCATCAGGAGGAGATTCAGAATGAGAATTCACAATTTCAATATCATGAATCTCCTCATTTAAGCTCATTTGATCAAGACGTATCTCGGGTGTGTCTAGATCAAAGAAGAAATTATCATACTCCGGCGGAGATATGATATGAGTAAGTTCACAGAAGAACTCATCGAAGGTGAATGAATCATATTCGGGATTGATGTGAGTGAGTTCACAGGAGAACTCATCAAAAGTAAATGATTCATAATCGGGGAGAGAATTATGAAAAGTGGTACTGCCACTAATCTTCTCTCCCATAGGATCAAAATGGAAGGCTTCAAATTCCGGTATAGAATCATTGGTTTTTGGCTATTTGTGTAATCAAATGTTTAGGCTTAATATTGTTGATAACATTGTTAATTCAGCCTTTATGTCAACCTCTAAACTGAATGACTCAACCCTGTGGCATGCTAGACTTGGCCATGTACACTATAAAATGATGCAAGATATGTCTAAGGATGGGTTAATCCCATCATTTGACATGGACACTGAAAAGTGTAAGACTTGCATGTTGACCAAAATCACTAAGAAACCTTTTCAGGGTGTTAAACGTGAGACTGAGCTCTTGGAGCTTATACACAGTGACCTGTGTGATTTGCATGCCACTCCCTCTTTAGGGAATAAAAAGTACTTTGTGGCATTTATTGATGATGTTTCTAGGTTTTGTTATGTCTATCTGTTACATACCAAGGATGAAGCATTAGATAAATTCAAAGTATTTAAAACTGAAGTTGAATTGCAACTGGGGTTCCTGATCAAAAGATTCAGGACTGATACGGGAGGTAAGTACATGGATACTCTGTATTTTCAGTCTGTTGGTATTATCCGTGAAACGACTGCTCCCTATACTCCTCAACAAAATGGTATCTCTGAAAGGAAAAACAGGGTACTGAAGGAGATGGTTAATTCCATGTTGTCCTATTCAGGACTGAGTCAAGGGTTCTAGGGTGAAGCTCTATTAACAGCTTGCTATTTAGTAAATAGGGTTCCCAACAAAAGGAACAAGGTTACCCTTTATGAACTCTGAACTAAAAAGAAACCCAACCCGAATTATCTCAGGGTATGGGGTTGTAAGGCTATTGTCAGACTCCCTGATCCAAAATTGAAAACTTTGGGTGAAAGAAGCATTGAATGCATCTTTGTTGGATATGCTGAGCATTCCAAGGCTTATAGGTTCTATGTTATTGAACCTAATGAATATGTTTCAATTAATTCAATAATTGAATCAAGGGATGCACTATTTGATGAGAATAGATTCTCATAAGTCCTTAGACCAAGTCATAGGATTCTAAATGGAACTGATGACGTTGGTATATCAGAAGTCCCTGATAAGGTCACTGATGAGGTTGTGGTTCAACAACCTGAACCTGAGCTCAGAAAGAGCAAAAGAGTCAGGACTACAAAGTCATTTGGACCTGAGTTTCAATTATACTTAATTGAAGGTACAAGGGATGAGGTATCTGACCAATACTCCTATTGATTCATTGTTGAGGATGATCCCAAAACATTTGAGGAAGCAATGAAGTCCCAGGATGTGGCTTTCTAGAAAGAATCAATAAATGATGAAATTGACTCGATCATGGGCAACAACACTTGGGTGTTGGTTGATCTACCACCAGGTTGCAAACCTCTAGGTTGCAAATGGATTTTCAAAAGGAAAATGAAGGTAGATGGAACTATTGAAAAGTTCAAGGATAGACTAGTCATTCAGGGCTTTAAACAAAAGTCAGGGATAGACTACTTTGATACTTATGCCCCTGTTGCACGTATCAGTACCATAAGATTGCTGATTGCTTTGGTATCAATTCACAATCTGATTATTCATCAGATGGATGGGAAGACAACTTTCTTGAATGATGAATTGGATGAGGAGGTTAACATGAACCAACCTCAGGGCTTCATCTTGCCTGGCAATGAAAACAAGGTGTGTAAACTGATTAAGTCTTTATATGGACTGAAACATGCACCTAAGCAATGGCATCAAAAATTTGATGAAGTAGTTTGTCTAATGGTTATGTTCTTAACCAGGCTCACAAATGTGTATATAGCAAAATTGATGAATCTGGTAAAAGAATCATCATTTGTCTATATGTTGATGATATGCTGATCTTTGGCACTGACCAAAATTAGGTTAACCTGACAGAGGAATTTTTGTCATTAAGGTTCTCTATGAAGGACATGGGGGAGGCTGATGTTATCCTTGGTATTAGGATCAAACATGATAGTAATGGTATATCAATTTCTCAGTCTCATTATATTGAGAAGATACTGAACAAATTTAATTACTTTACACTCCAGTGAGTACTCCTATGGATACAACTGTAAAGCTAATGCATAATACTGGCAAAGCTGTATCTCAACTTGAGTATTTGATGAGGCGAAAAATGAACCACTTTTAGGGGGTCATTTAAGCCCGAAATTGAATTTATTTGATCAAATATTGCCCTAAATCGTTCCTTTTCTGATTTTAGGTACTTTGGGAGTGAATTCTGGAAAAGGAAGCATTTTGGACGTTTTTGGAGCATAAAAGTGAAGAAAACGCCAAAGTCTTAATTCTCCATGCTGAGAACAGTACCTGACGGCGTCAAGAAGAAATTTGTGATGGCGTCAGGAGTAAAATCCGTGACGATCCAGTGAAAACCTGAAGGCGTCAAGAGAAGGGCGTCAAGAGTTAATATGGTGACGGCCTGCATAAGGAATACACATGACGGCGTCAGACCCAGATCTAGGCAGTCCGAGAAACTATTTGGCAGCGAGATGATGGCGTCAGACATTTTTTCTTGACGCCGTCACCTCCTAAAATCTATAAATACTTTTCTAATTTTCATTCATTAGAAGAGGAACTTGTGTGGAGAATACTAGGGTCGAACCTAATAAACCCTAGGTCGTTTTTTACAGTATTTTCAAGGGTTTTTACCCCTTGAAACCTTTCATGTTCAATTAAGATAAGTCCTCTTTCAATTCATTCAATATGTCTATGTGTTGTTTGAATATATCTTATGCTTGTCTTGATTTTAACATGCTAGGCTAGATCTATCATGTGTTTGCTTAGATGTAATGAAACCTAGATGTTAATTATAGGTTGATTGCTTGTTTATAGTTGTAATGGATGAATGATTTCAATGTTAGGCTTAAGAGAACTGGCAGATCTCCATTGTGTAACATGCTAGAACGTCTTAAGAAACATGAACTGATGTGTACTAGGTTTTGTTGGTTGTATTTCATACATGAGCAAATTCTAGTGATCCCATGTTAGGAGCTTCTTAGCCGGCTCGACATAGGAGTTAAGTAGGCGCTTATAGGATTGGGGAAGTAAGTACGCCACCCCATGAATGGTATTAAGGAATACAATCCGTCATCCACGCAACTGTAACAAGTAATTAACCTGTAAAAGATATCTAGGGAGTAGTGAAATCTAAGTAAACACAATTCTCCCATATATTGCTCACACCTCTAGTATAATTTAGTTTATTTTCATTTTTAGTATTTTATTTTGATTGCATCTTTAGTTATTGGGTTAGTTGACTAGCAACTAATTCCGCCCAACTCTTTCAAAACCGAGATTTTTACTTGCTTTTATAAAAATATAAAAATACAAAAAGAATCATCCCTCATCTCTAGACCTAGTCTTTAGGTTTTCTAATCCTAGCGACACTATTCCTAGCTGAACGATCAATCCCCCGGTACTTGTCATTATACTATACTACATCGATCAGGTACACTGCCTGGTGGGGGTTGTAAGCTTCTCGAGATCCCTCGAGAGGTAAAGCCTGGTGCAATCCTACACGCATCAAGTTTTTTACGCCGCAGCCCGGGGAATAGTTATTGTCTAGGTTAGAATTTCTTTTTATTAGGTCTACTTGCTAGATTCCTTTCTAGTAAGATTTTATTTTTTTAGGTTTTCTTTAGTCTATCTTATTTCTTTGTGTCTTTGTTCGTAAAACCTTTTCATTGACTATTCCGTTCACCATTATGGAGAACGTGAATCCACCAAGTCCGACACTAGAGTTTTACCAGAAAAAATATAATTACACCAGTTTGGATATACCAAGATGGACGAATGAAATGAGGCGGACAGGATCTTATATTGATTTTATTGAGTACCTTGATAAAAGAGGCCAAGTGCACAAGACTTTTAAAGAATTCACCTTAGGAGCTCCATCAACCCCTCAAAATGCCTCACTTAGTGAAACCTATGCACCATATGAGCCTTCACTTAGGATAATTTCGTATGAGCCACCTAGATGCATGTCATGGTTAGGCACTACCATAATATAGGATGAACACATAGGTGACCTTGATGTGATGGAGGATTTAGCCGAACATGATCACATTGATAAAAAAAACCTAGATTTTATGATCGATGATGATGAATCTCAAGAAACACATGATAAATCTTTTGGGCAATTTGTGTATAGTAGTCATAATATTGAGGATGATCCTTATGATTCGGATATAGAAGTTAAGATGCCTAGAGAAGCACTTGAGATACTTGGGAAAATGTTTGGGTTGGATTATAATGAAATACATGTTGAGGATATAGGTGATCTTGATAAGATGGATGATAAAGTAGAAAATCCAAGCCCGCCAAATACCCCGCAAGTCCTACCATCATTTGAGGCACCCACACCACCCGTGACTTACCCGGAAGAAGTAGAAGAGACTATAGGAACCCCAATTGAGGTAGAACCCTTGGACCAAGCACAATTAGAGAATATAGGTTTTAACACTTGTAGTGATGACCTTACTCTTAGTTCTAGGGAAGTTCCTAGTTTTGATGAACCGGAGCCTCAACCAAAACCGTTACCTAATCTTCCATCCTTGGATGAAAATTTAGGAATTGAAATAGGTCCCGATCCACCCATCAAAACATGTAGTCCGGGTAGTCTTAGGATAAAGGTGGTAGACTTTAAGCCGGGTAGAGAGGAAGCCAATATAGGAGTGGAACATAACCTTACATGCTTACATCACCCATTCATGATTGATCACAAGACACATTATGGGTTTAAACCGGGTTTATTAGGTCAAGATGGATTCCCAACTAGGAGTCTCTCGAAATTGATAGAAGATGATCCCTTTTTAGGAGAAAACTTCAACTCACCCATTGACCCAAATAAACTAGGTAAGGTTATGATAGAAGGAACACACCCGTTTGAGCATATAATTCATCCACCACTCTTTCCTCACGAGGCATATTTACACCCTAAGGGTGTGTATCGCTACTTCCACCCGCACTTAATCCTAAGTGTAGGGAAAACCTCCCCTATTTTCGTTAAATAAGGGTAGAGTCAGGCTCGTGACTCGAACAAAAACAAGTGCTTATTGGGAGGCAACCCAAGCTTTATTTGTTCGTTTGTTTGTTTGATTTTATTTGTTTCCGTATGCATGTTTTATTTTTATTGTTTGTGGCTCATGTTTCAAAGTAAATTGTGAAAATGCTTTATTTTGTTTTTAACTTCGTCTTAATTGCATATAAAGGTATTTTGCAAAAGATAAGTGTAAGGGAGATCCAAATTTGTTTATAAGAACGAAATTGAGCATGAACCACAACAATATTAAATGGACATGTGTATTAGTACTTGTTAGAGTCAAATGCTTGTATCGAGTCATAATGATGTTTTTCAGGATTTTCCAGGAAGTAGGACAAAGTTTTTCCAGAAATTTTCCGGAAACTTAACATAAGAATTTCTGCAGATCACTTCTGACGGCGTCACGAGTTTACTCTTGACGGCGTCACGTGTAAAATTCTGGAAATTTTACCAGTTTTGTTTTTATAACGGAGTCTTAGAGTTTTTGTTAAATCATTAGTTTTATAATCTCCAGGAAATCTGTAAACATCATTCCACAAGCATTATATCTTATTTTGTTTTCTAGGATTTATTAGCATATATAGATTGCCGCCGATTTTATGTGAGTTGCCTTGTCTGTTTTCTCAGGTTTTACAGGTTATGTATGACAAGAAGATGATTTACATTCTAGAAGGGAAGCTTTGATTGTTCATTTTCTTGGAGGAAGATCTAACCTGGCCACCTTATTATCCATACCGAGCGAATCAGGGGAGTATTTGATTTCATTCGTTTTACTTATTTCACTTTTACATTCTTTATTTGAACATTGGGGACAATGTTCATCCTAAGTGTAAGGGGAGGGTAAAATGATGATACCTTATAGTATACACTTTCACTTGAGTTTGTTTGTTTGATAGTAGATGTGTAATAAAACTATGAGAAATACTTGTTAGTGTAATTTTAGCGCCAAATTTAAAATTTTTTACAACATTTAGGAGTGAAACTTAGGAGATTGTATGACTAGCACAAAACTATACTATTCAGAAAAATTTTCCACCCAAATATGTGAGGTTCGCCTTTAGATTTGATAGGAAAAGCATTTATTATTAGTGCTTATAAGTGTACCGGTAGCATTTAGATTCTAGAACTTGCGTTAGTGATGCATCCCAAGACCGCTAGTGAGACTACATTCGTGTAGTAGGATTTACTACATGATAAAAGGCATTAGGATAACCCTTGTGTTAAACCCGTATCATAATTACTTGACCATTTATGTCATATTACTTGGCTAGTTAAGTCAATTAATTTTTCCCACACCCTTAGCGTTGTACTCATTTTTAGTACACGAAACCCCTAGTACACCTCTCCGAGCCTATCTTTTTGTTTCTAACTTTAAGTATCTTACTTAAAGGAAGAATTTGTTACACCCCACTTAAATGTACACCCAAATCGCCTTAGCCTTCCGTGTATGCACTCATTTTTAGTGCATTATTGTTATTTGTTTAAACCCTTAGTTAATTATCTAATTGATTACATGGTTGCTAAGTCGAGTCATATCCTTGTACATATTGTTTTGGGACGATTGGGACTCATGGGTAAGGTACTAATATTATGGAGTAATGGGGAAGAACATCATATTATTACCCCCATATGTGCGTTAATCTTAAAAAGTACTCCAAGTGTTTTGATTTTCTTAATTCGAGTCATTAGATTAGTTTATTGTAAAGTATGTAAAAATTCAAGTGTAAGGGGAATTTTCGTTCCCTATGATGTATTATTTTGGATGGTAGGGTAAAAGTGTATGCAATTAAAAAAAAAAAAAAAAAAAAAAAAAAAAAAAAAAAAAAAATCGAAAAAAAAAAACATACGGACTACCATCCCGTTTCATTCTATGTTCATCTTATGTTTTTGCTATTTTTCATTTATTAGCTTAAGTTGAGTCTAGTCTTGGCTTAGCAACGCAATATTGTACATGTAATTAACCAAGATTGTTAACTCGCCACCAGTAAATACTGCCTATATCCAACAAAACCGTGTATTCCATATCCCTACACCTAACGTTACAACCCTTTAAAAGACCTCTTTGATAGTTTATCCTAGGTGCTTACGCCATGTGGTGGAGGTTTGATCCTTTCCCAAGCCTATGGTAATCTATTTTGCTATGACAGGTAGTGAGAGATGTTTTCCATTTCCATAATGCGATATCTACTTTATTACACCCGAGAGATGTGAGTATCTAAACACTATTTGTGAGGTGCTAGTATATGACCTCCGTGCTTGTCTTTGGTCTTTAGTGGAACGATTATTTGTTGTAATTACTTTTATATTAGTGTTAAATGACCCCTAACTTGTATTTTGATTAGAATAAAAGCGCATTTGCTTGAGGACAAGCAAATCTCAAGTGTAAGGATATATGATGAGGCGAAAAATGAACCACTTTTAGGGGGTCATTTAAGCCCGGAATTGAATTTATTTGATCAAATATTGCCCTAAATCGTTCATTTTGTGATTTTAGGTACTTTGGGAGTGAATTCTGGAAAAGGAATCATTTTGGATGTTTTTGGAGCATAAAAGTGAAGAAAACGGCAAAGACTTAATTTTCCATGTTGGGAACAGTACCTGACGGCGTCAAGAGGAAATTTGTGACGACGTCAGGAGTAAAATCCGTGACGATCCAGTGAAAACCTGAAGGCGTCAAGAGAAGGGCGTCAAGAGTTAATATGGTGACGGCCTGCATAAGGAATACACATGACGGTGTCAGACCCAGATCTAGGCAATCCGAGAAACTATTTGGCGGCGAGATGACGGCGTCAGACATTTGTTCTTGACGCCGTCACCTCCTAAAATCTATAAATACTTTTCTAATTTTCATTCATTAGAAGAGGAACTTGTGTGGAGAATACTAGGGTCGAACCTAATAAACCCTAGGTCGTATTTTACAGTATTTTCAAGGGTTTTTACCCCTTGAAACCTTTCATGTTCAATTAAGATAAGTCCTCTTTCAATTCATTCAATATGTCTATGTGTTGTTTGAGTATATCTTATGCTTGTCTTGATTTTAACATGCTAGGCTAGATCTATCATGTGTTTGCTTAGATGTAATGAAACCTAGATGTTTATTATAGGTTGATTGCTTGTTTATAGTTGTAATGGATGAATGATTTCAATGTTAGGCTTAAGAAAACTGGCAGATCTCCATTGTGTAACTGCTTGAACGTCTTAAGAAACATGAACCGATGTGTACTAGGTTTTATTGGTTGTATTTAATGCATGAGCAAATTCTAGTGATCCATGTTAGGAGCTTCTTAGCCGGCTCGACATAGGAGTGAAGTAGGCTCTTATAGGATTGGGGAAGTAAGTACGCCACCCCATGAATGGTATTAAGGAATACAATCCGTCATCCACGCAACTGTAACAAGTAATTAACCTGTAAAAGATATATAGGGAGTAGTGAAATCTATGTAAACACAATTCTCCCATATATTGCTCACACCTCTACTATAATTTAGTTTATTTTCATTTTTAGTATTTTATTTTGATTGCATCTTTAGTTATTGGGTTAGTTGACTAGCAACTAATTCCGCCCAACTCCTTCAAAACCGAGATTTTTACTTGCTTTTATAAAAATATAAAAATACAAAAAGAATTATCCCTCATCTCTAGACCTAGTCTTTAGGTTTTCTAATCCTAGCGACACTATTCCTAGCTGAACGATCAATCCCCCGGTACTTGTCATTATACTATACTACATCGATCAGGTACACTGCCTGGTGGGGGTTGTAAGCTTCTCGAGATCCCTCGAGAGGTAAAGCCTGGTGCAATCCCACACTCATCAGTATTCTAGGGTGATTGACTGCCTGATGTATGCCATGACTTGTACAAGGCCTGATATTGCTTTTTCAGTGGGTAAACTGAGCAGATATACTAGTAATCCTAGTGCTCAGCACTGGCAAGCAATTCAGAGGGTACTGAAGTATTTGAAGAGAACTATGGATTATAGTTTCTCATATACTAATTATCCTTTAGTGTTGGAAGGATACACTGTTGCAAGTTGTATCAGTAACACTGAAGACAATTCGTCTACCAGTGGCTAGGTATTCCTACTTGGTGGAGGTGCCATTTCTTGGGCATCCAAGAAGCAAACTTGCATAACCAGTTTAACAATAGAATCTGAATTTGTGGCTTTAGCAACTGCTGGTAAAGAAGCTGAATGGTTGAGAAACTTGCTTCTTGAGATTCCATTGTGGCCTAAACCTATAACACCTATTTCTATCCGTTGTGATAGTGCTGCTACATTGGCTAAGGCTTATAGCCAGATGTACAATGGGAAGTCTAGACACTTAGGTGTCAAGCATAACATGATTCGTGAGCTTATCATGAATGAGGTGGTATCTATAGAGTTTGTTAGATCTCAACAAAACTTAGCTGATCACTTGACGAAGGGGTTGGCTAGAGACTTGGTTATAAAGTCTGCTAATGGGATGGGTTTAAAGTCCAACTTAGTCACTGAATGCTAAGACACCCAACTCCCTCCTGAGGAAACTTGGGAGCTGAGTTCAATGTGGAAAGCTAAACATTCAGTGTACTGGAGCGCATGTTTTAACAATCATCCCAAGGTTTGTGCTTGGAACCTGCTGAAAAGGAGGATGGAGTCATTACTTCTTAATGGTTAATTTCTTTGAAAAATTGCTTGGCAGGAGCATGAATAAAGAGGAACCACCTATGTGAATGTTGAAGTTTTACCGCTTCAGGGAGCTTTGGACTTTTGGCTCTTACAACATTTATGAATTGGATATGGACACATGGCTTGTATAGTGTCAGGAGTGTTTAAGTGTTTAAAAATGTATGTGTATTTTATCTTCAGGTATTCAAATGGGTTGAAGGGTTCAATTCTTTGGAACACCCTGATTCTCGAATATTTGAACGTGTAATGTACTAAGATGGAAATTCAATCCTCAGGATATTTTCGTTTATGCATATGTTTTGTTTAATGTTTGTTTTGCATGCAAAGGAAGTGAACTAAATTTGGGGAGGATTGTTGGAAAAGTTAGTGCACTTGAGGGATTAGTTCAAACCTGGTAATGGGTCAGGAGGTACGGAGTGTACACCCATAAGGTCCCTGAACACCCTGTCTCATATAGTGGTTAAGTGTTATTCCGTGTATGATGAATTTCAATGAGTTCACTCTTCAGTGAGTGACGCTCTGGACTAAATGATATTCATCAGGCTGGTGAGTTTGGCTTTGCACTCTATAAGTAATAAGCTGATGGATCTCATCATGGAGTAATGTCATTAGAGAGTTCATGTCATCAGTAAATGAACCTCTCAATGACCACACTCAAGGAGCAACCCTTTCAAGGACCAACACATCTATGAGTATAACTCACTAGACTGAATCATAACTAACTTGTAACGGCTTTGACCTATTCAAGTGGCAGTTTAACTGCATTAATGACCACGTTTAATTGGTAGTGTAACCACTAATACCTATTATTATGGAAGCCAATTATGAGCGATTAATGGGCCGTTAATCAATCATAATTCCATTGACTAGGGTTGAGTGATCTTACCTATAAATAGGAGATCAAACACAACTGCATGAGAGGGATAGAACATACGAACTAAACACTTAAACGCAAAGGGTTATTGATTTGTGCCTAATTCAATAACATACATTTGGTCTTATCCCAAGTAGATATTCGTGATAACCAGGCATTAGGGTCGAATAGTTTACTTTGGAAAGTGATAACACGATTCCAAGTGATATCCGGTAACCTTAATTGGTACGTAGTTAAGTCATTGATTATCTTCACCCTGTTCTGGGCTCATAACCACCAACAATATTTACCTAAATCATGCTTCAAAAGCATTGTACTGAATGCATTCAATGGTGGGGGGTGGGGGGGGGGGGGAGTTGGGAAATGTAGTTGGATGGTAATTTTGGTGCTTTAAGGTGAATAATGCTACAGGAATATCACAAACTAGAGGTAGTTTGCCTGTATGCAGTGGAAGTATTCTTGGCTGTTGGCCTAAGTGTATTCAGTCTCTTGTTAGTCTATTTTGAGATAGCTTGTTAGCTCTAGTATGTTTCTATGATGTATTTCCTAAGTGTATTCAGTCTCTTGTTAGTCTATTTTGAGATAGCTTGTTAGCTCTAGTATGTTTCTATGATGTATTTCTGTTATAGAAGTATAGGCATGTCTATACTCTATGTCACTATTGTATTATTCTTTGTGAGTGATAATATATGTTCACCTTTGCAAAAAAATAATAATAATAATAATAAAAAAATAAATAATACTGTAATAATTAAAAGAAGTGGAGGTATGAAATTCTCTTTAGAAATAACAGCTATTTATACTTTTCAAAATTATTAAAACAAGTTTTTCCACCACCATAAAATTCCAAACCATCATAATGTTAAAGTTTGAAAATGTCCCCCACATTAATTCCAAAAGTTTGAGATTATCATGCACTGCTTAGACTATTGAGTCTCTTTCTCAGCACATACATTTGGACCTCTACCCACCATATGTTTGTTCTTTAATAGTTTATTATTGGGATAACATTTTACTGATTAAGGGAGCATTTTGTTTTCCCAAGTTATGTCATTTTACTTTGGGTATATAAACAGCTGGGTTGGATAATTGGTAAACTGGTAATTTTAAGCTAGCCAAACGGGTCGGGTTGGGTCATTTTAACCAAAATTCATTTTGTTCAAACGGTAGTTTCATGCTAGCCATAAGCTGCTTACTATAAAATAAGCTCAAACCCCCCTTATTTGTATCTCTTGATCATAGATTACTTCAAACATTTTGATTTAGTTTAATACTTTATCTTCAGATTTCTTTGTTTTGTGGAGTAATTACTTCTTATGTTGATGTAATTGAATTAACGTTTACCTTGATTAAGTATTTGAGGGATAACAAGGTATAAAATTATCATTTCATTATACACAGCTGATTAAATTTGTTGCACAATGAACGTCACAAATATTGTTAAAAGTTACCAGTAGTATGGACATGCATCTATATGACATGTAGAAAAAAAAGTTATTGATATTCTTTTTAATTATTGAAGCAAGTAGTTCCAAAACCATAAAGTTTCAAACCATCGCAGTCTTTGATTATACACGGCGGAGACTCTTGGGTCTCCAGATAATTTCGCAGTAGGTTCCTCCTATTAATCATACCCACTGTACGTTCTATATAAACGTAAATGATTTTTTCCATTTTCTATTATGATAAATCATTTAATTTTCTTTGCACAAAATGAAGATATTTCAAGCTTACCATTTTTTACAGCTAGTTATCTTCCTTTCATTAACAGCAGCAACATCAGTAGCAGCTCAAAAATACGCCAAGACAGGGTGCAATGATACGTGCGGGGACGTGAAGATCCCATTCCCTTTTGGAATCGGAGCAAACTGTTCTCTCAAAGAATGGTACAATGTTGATTGCAATTTCTCGACGCCATATCTATCTTCACTCAACCACCTCGAAGTCTTGCGTGTTGACTTAAAAAATCGAACAGTCACGGTTAAAATGCAAAAGTTCTCTAATTGCAGCCAGACAACAAAGAGTGTGGATCTTGGTAGCAGCCCCTTCCTGTATTCCATATCACAAAATACATTTGTTTATGAGGGGTATTGTGGTGTCGCTGTCATCATGGACAATCATGGTACTGTGCTCACTGGGTGTTCCACCACATGTAGCAATGACACTATCACTACTGGTATCATCGATACAAGCAACTGTATTGGCATCAATTGTTGCCATACAAATATTCCTCAATATCTGGAGTCGTACAGTGTGAATCTTATAGGTGGAGATGGAGCTTGCGGGTCTGCGTACTTGTTGGATAATTCATACACTGAAGGAAGCAACTTATCTCACCAATCGTATTATGTTCCAACATCACTACAATGGATCATATCAGACGGCGACCAAGATCAACTAAGTTGTTCTGGTGAGTGGAATTCAGATGTAATGGATCTGGGTAATGGTACTATGATGAATTCTTGGTATTGTTACACCTATGGAACCTCAACAATCAAAGGGAACCCTTATCTGATATATGGTGGATATGGTACGTAACACTATATTTAGTATTTACCTGTTTATTTTGATTACAATAAAATAAGCTTATTTACTGATTTACAATTCCTAAGACAACCTTTATCAATGATTGCCAACCGGGTTGGATGGAAAAAAACAAAAAAATATACTATATATTATATTAGGAGTAAACAAAAAAAGAATATTGGATTGACAATCAAAGATCACAAATTCACAACCCAATCTGCCACACGTTAATATTTTAATAGCTACTTGTTTTTTTCTTTACATTTTCTTTTTTCTTTTTAATACTTATATTATTTTAGATTAGGTTGTTGATAAATGGTAAAAAAAAATACGAATTGATGTATATATTGGTTGTGTAGGTGGAGAGAAGAGAAAATAATATTTTAATAAAAAAATTGGGTTGGGTTGGGTTGTTGATAAAGAGAGTCTAATAAATACATAATTAGATGCGTAATCACGCATAGGCAGTGGTGTATAGTTTTGATAAAATCCACTTGGGTCGATATTGTGTATGTGTATTTTATAGGTCATGATAGAATTATGTAGAACTTAATTACTAAATATATAATGAAAACATCTTATATTAATTTTAGCAATGCACTAAGCAGAATCTTGTTAAAAAAAATCGCCTCTTACAAGGATCAAACTCACAATCTTAAGGTTATGGGACAAAAAAAGACTTGTGATTATCACACTGAAATATGTGATGTCTCAAATTTAATTTATGCTAGCCGCAAACAACTTTAAATCGGCTAAACCACTAGCGGAGCTATGAAGAGATTGGAGGGGGTTGTACTTTGTCTCATAGTGTATTTTTATATGATAAAAAATATATGTATAACAAGTTGGTCATTTTACATATGGAGAAAAACATGTTAGGCCCTCCCACAAAAAGTCACCAAGCTCCGCCTTTGGGCTAAACTAACTATCCGAAAAGAGAGGGCTCTATGTTGTTTGAGTCTGTTTGACGATGGGTTCTAAACTTCCAACCATGTTGATTAGCCGGCCAAAAATATCAAAAACAATTGGTTACCAATAAAAATCATACTACATCCATCCAATAAAAATTGTCCACTTTGACTTTTTTAAGTTTTTCTTTGTCAACTTTGACCTTAAATATTTTTGTTTACGTTATACAACATTTGATGAAAATTACAATTTTAAGATGAGAAACGAAATTTTAGTTATTATGGGACGGAGGGAGTATTAAATTTTAGTTAATATAAATACAATTTTAAGTAGATGAGAAAGGAAATTTGAAAAGAACATAAATGTGGTATTTAACTTGTGTAGTATATTTTTGTAACTTTAAGATATTTTAGTGAAATCATGTTACACGTTTTGTAATTTTTAAACAAAATGGTTTTCTCTATATATACGGTAGAGATTACAAATTTTGTTGCAACTAATTTTCATAAAAACTTCTGAACTTAGAAATAGTTTAGCGTTTTATAAATATGCAATTACAACCCTTATAGTATTGCCTTTCTAAAAAAAAATAACCCTTATGGTATGCACTAAAGACAAAAATGTGCAAGTTTAAATATAAATATAATAAATGCTTTTACTATTGTAAAAGTAATAAACAAGAGTAAAGAGAAGAGAGAATTGTTATTGAATGATTCAGAGGATACAAATGGATTGGATGTATTTATAAGGGTAATAGTTTAAAACCCTAACTTGTTCCTAAAGAATAGGATGAATAGACATAACCCATGAGCCCATACATAATTTTATAATACTCCTCCTTGGATATTCATCATTCATTACATGTCATAAACTGCCTCATTAAAAACCTTATCAAGAAAAACCCAATGGGATAAAAACTTGATGAAGGAAAAGAGTGCAGTACGCATAATGCTCCTCCTCAAATTAATACATATCTTTTAAGCGTCGAAGGCCGATCTTCTGAACCAGTAGCTTAAAAACTCTTGTTGGCAAAGACTTTGTGAATAAATCTGCCAAATTGTCACTTGATCGAACTTGACGAACGTCAATAACTCCATCCTTTTGTAGATCATATGTAAAGAAAAATTTCGGAGAAATGTGTTTTGTTTTGTCTCCTTTGATATACCCTTCCTTGATTTGAGCTATACATGTCGCATTGTCTTCACATAACATGGTTGGATTTCCTTGAATAGACTCGAGCCCACATTCTTCTTGGATGTTTTGAATCATCGATCTTAACCAAACGCACTCTCGACCAGCTTCATAAAGTGCAATAAGTTCAGCATGATTTGATGATGTTGCAGTTAAAGATTGTTTTGTCGACCTCCAAGAAATTGCAGTGTCTCCATATGTGAAAACATACCCTGTTTGGGATTGTGCCTTATGTGGATCTGACAAGTAACCAGCATCAGCATATCCAACCAACTTTGATTTCGAATTCTTTTGGTAAAATAATCCCATGTCACGGGTACCACAAAGATAACGGAATATATGTTTGATTCCATTCCAGTGTCGGCGTGTTGGTTCGGAACTATATCTTGCTAGTAAGTTTACTAAGAATGCAATATCTGGACGTGTATTACTAGCAAGGTACATCAAAGCCCCTATCGCACTTAGATATGGTATTTCAGGACCAAGAATGTTCTCATCATGTTCTTTGGGGCGGAACAGATCAAGTTCCCGGTCAAGTGAACGACCGACCATTGGTGAGCTTAGTGGATGAGCTTTATCCATATTGAATCGTTTCAATATCTTTTCCGTATAGTTTGATTGATGGACAAATATTTCATTTGACAAATGCTCAATTTGCAAGCCTAGACAAAAAGTTGTCATACCAAGGTCTTTCATTTCAAATTCATTCTTTAACAAATTTGCAGTATGTTCAATTTCATCAATATTTCTGATGATATTTAAATCATCAACATACACTGCAATGATTGTTAAACCCCCCTTCGATCTTTTGATAAAAACACACGGACTTATTTGATTACTTTTGTATCCTTCTTTTGAAAGATATTCACTCAGGCGATTATACCACATTCTTCCTTATTGTTTTAGACCGTATAAAGATCTTTTCAATTTAATTGAAAACATTTCACGGGGCTTAGATTTACAAGCTTCCGGCATTTTCAATCCTTTGGGGATTTTCATGTAAATGTCACTATCAAGTGATCCGTACAAGTAAGTTGTGACAACATCCATAAGGCGCATTTGGAGCCTTTCAATATTTGCAAGACCAATTAAAAATCTGAGAGTCGTTGCATCCACAACAGGTGAATATGTTTCTTCATAATCTACCCCGGGTATTTGTGAGAAACCTTGTGCTACAAGTCGTGCTTTATATCTCACAATTTCATTTTTCTCGTTTCTTTTTATAGCAAATACCCATTTATAGCCTACCGGCTTTACATTATTTGGGGTTAATGTCACAGGGCCAAATACTTGGCGCTTTTCAAGTGAATCTAGTTTAGCTTGTATGGCATCTTGCCATTTTTGCCAATCTTTTCTTTGTCGACATTCTCTAATAGATTTTGGCACAGAAACTTCATCATTTATAATTTCACTTGCTATAGCATACGCAAAGATTTCATCAACACATGTTTCATTTCGATTCCATGTTGTACCATTTTGTACAAAGTTTATTGAGATCTCATATTCATTAGGTACATGGCCATTCTCAAGAGATTTTTCCTCATTTTCTGTGTTATTATTAATCTCTTCTGGGATTTTATTGATAACAACTTCTTAGACATTGCCAGTTGTATTTTGCTCTTTCCTTTTTCGTGGATTTGTATCCTTAGACCCCATTCGTCTTCCACGCTTCCTGCGTACATTTGACTCATTTAGAGTTTCAGGAATATCAATTCGAGAAGGTGCATTTAAAGTTGGAACATATGATTTTGTAACTCTTTTTGTATCTGTAAATGCATCAGGCAATTCATTTGCTATTCTTTGCAAGTGAATAAGCTTTTGAACCTCTAATTCACATTGACCGCTCCGAGGGTCAAGAAAATTTATTTGTGATGCATTCCAAGTTACATCTTGTTTGTCCAACTTTTTATTTTCTCCTCCTAAGATTGGGAACATTGTTTCATCAAACTGGCAATCAGCAAAACGTGTTGTAAAAACATCTCCAGTTAATGGTTCCAAGTATTTTATGATTGATGGAGAAATAAAACCAACATAAATTGCCAATCTTCTTTGAGGTCCCATCTTTGTTCGTTGTGGTGGTGCTATTGGGACATAGACACCAAAACCAAAGACTTTTAGATGAGACAAACTTGGTTCTCTTCCAGAAACCAGTTGGAGTGGAGAATACTTATGAGATGCGCTTGGTCTTAATCTAATAAGAGCAGCAGCATGTAAGATAGCCTGTCCCCATGCAGAGGATGGCAATTTTGATTTCATAAGTAGTGGTCTAGCAATAAGTTGTAATCTTTTTATTAAAGATTCAGCTAGACCATTTTGTGTATGCACATGTGCTAGAGGATGCTCAACCATAATCCCAATTGACATACAAAAATCATTAAATGATTGAGATGTAAATTCTCCTGCATTATCAAGTCTAATCTTTTTGATTTGATAATCTGGAAAATGTGATCTTAATTGAATTATTTGGGCTAATAGCCTCGCAAAAGCAACATTTCTTGATGCTAACAGACAGACATGGGACCATCGGGATGATGCATCAATTAATACCATAAAGTATCGAAATGGTCCACACGGAGGAGTAATTGGCCCAAAAATGTCTCCTTGAATTCTTTCTAGAAACAAAGGAGATTCTTTTTCAAGTTTATTGATTGAGGGTCTAGTTATCATTTTTCCAAGAGAGCATGCTCCACATGATAATTCTTTTGATAATAGGATCTTGAGATCCTTTAGTGGATGCCCATTTGAGCTCTCAATTATTCTCCTCATCATAATATCACCTGGATGACCCAATCGATCATGCCAAAGGGTAAATATTTTGGGATCTATACCCTTTCGGGTAGAAACCATATTTATTTCTGTCTGATTGATGTATGTAAAATACAATCCAGAAGATAGACCTTTCATTATTTCCATTATGGTCTTTTTTCCATTTTCAATTTATGTAATTTGGAGATACTCAACATTATTTTCATTCATGGTTTCAAGATGATAACCATTGCGTCTTATATCCTTAAAACTTAGTAAATTTCTCCTGGATCTACTAGAATATAACGCATCATTTATTATTAATTGTGTACATTTAGGTAACACAATGCAGGCTTTGCCAGAGCCTTCAATCAAGTTGCTAGTACCACAAATTGTGTTGACATTTGCATTTGCTATATGAGACTCATAAAAATATTTTCTGTTTTTCAAAATGGTATTTGTTGTTCCACTATCTACTAGACAGTCGTCTTCACCGTTTTCCAAAATGCTTTTCATATCCTTGAAACATAAAAATAATAAATAAATAAGCATTTCAAAGTAAAAGAAAACTTTAAGGAAAAAAAATACTTCATTAATTAAAATTCAATACTTGAGTAACAATGCTAGAACAAACCTAGCTTATTCAACACAAAATTTAAACTTAAAAACTTATTGCGGAAAAATAAAAATGCAATTAGATAACTAGTTATTATTTCCATCGTTGGAGAAAGAAGCAACAACGTCTTCGACATCATCAAAGAAATCTGAGGAGTCGAAGCGCACATTGGGATTTGGCTCATTATCATTGAAACTATCAAAGAAGTTTGTTTCATCATTGAAATTATCAATGAAGTTTGTTTCAATGTCTTTTCCTTTCTTTTTGAGTGATGCTTGATAAAGGTCAACAAAGTGTCTGGAGGTGCGACACTGTTTTGCCCAATGAGTGTTCATGCCACATCTGTGGCAAGCATTTCCAGAATGTTTAGGAGCTAGCTTTTGCATCTTTTTTTGCCTTTATCATCTTTTTTCTTGAAATCGTATGGCTTAGGATTATAACCATCACGATGCCAAACAATATTTCGACCACGTCCACGGCCACGACCACGACCTCGTTCATTTCCACGGTTATTACCATGTTCACGACCCCGACCCCTCACATTTGATGTTGCATGCACTTCAGGCAATACAGTAGAACCAGTGGGGGGTGCTTGATGATTTTTCATCAAAAGCTCATTATTTTGTTCAGCAACAAGGAGGACAGATATTAGTTCATGGTATTTTTTGAAGCCACGTTCTCTATATTGTTGCTGTAAGAGCATATTTGAAGCATGAAAAGTAGAGAGTTTTCTCTAGCATGTCTTCATCAGTAATCTTTTCTCCGCACAATGTTAGTTTAGATGTGATGCTAAACATTGCGGAATTGTACTCGCTGACACTTTTAAAATCTTGCAACCTGAGGTGCATCCAGTCATAGCAAGCTTTAGGAAGGATTACTTGTTTTTGATGATCAAACCTTTCCTTTAAACTTTGCCATAATATTAACGGGTCTTTCACCGTTAGATATTCCTTTTTTAGGTCCTCATGAAGATCATGACGCAGGAATATCATGGCTTTGGCACGTGCTTGTGCATAGGCCGTATTTCAGTTTGGATCGTTTCTCCCAATTCTTTTGCAGTTAAATGGATCTCAGCATCAAGAGTCCAAGGGAGATAGTTTTTTCCAGATATGTCAAGAACAGCAAAATCGATATTCGAAAGCTTTGAATTTAACATTTTTTTTAACTACATAAAAAGAAAAATGCATTAGAAAATCATATAATAGATTACTTTACTACTACTATATATATATAATATATATATATATATATATATATATATATATATATATATATATATATATATATATATATATATATATATATATATATATATAATATAAAGCTATGCAATTGATTCTATTTATTGAATCAAATTAGAACATGATGTTCTACTCTTTTTTTTAAAGTTTAAAGTCATAACATGAAGTTATGATATTGATCTTTATAAAAAGATCATATTAGAACTTAAGGTTCTATTTTTTTTTTTTTTTTTTTTTTTTTTCATAACTTGAGGTTATGATATATTTTTTTTTCATAATGATTCTTGAAAGAAACATATTAGAACTTTAAAGTTCTAATTTTTTTTTTTTATTTTATGTTTTTTTCAACATAACCTGATGTTGCATTATTTTTTTTAACATAACATGAAAGTAAAATAATAATAAAAAAAATGCAATTCTTTTTACGTAATCACTATAGAACATTTGTTGTTCTTGTAAATTACAATAGAGTTTAAAAAATAAGATATTACACAACTTTTAATCGAAGTAAGCTTGTATAACCAATTATAACCCATAAAAAAAATAACACTACTCCGTATATATGTATCTTTATTGTATAGGTGGTGATGACAAATTGTCTTGAACAATAATAAAGTAACAATCTTTAATTTTAGATGTGATACTATATTACTTACACAAATTAAATAAAGTTATACAAAAATTGAAGAATAGCAAACAGCAAGTAACATGTGACTTTAATTTGCATCAACGATTGAATATATTAGGGTTCGAGATTTATAAGATCTTCTTACTTATCTAATATGAAGTCATATAAAACAAAAGTACAAACGTAGATGACATAATTACGAGTAAAACAATTAAACAAGTATTGCGAAAAAAATAGTTGAAGCTCGTTTACGTTGCGTAAGTAAACACACACATTCACTGGCTAATAAAGATTATTAAGTGAACAAATGTGGTCGATAAATATCTCGTAATAGTTTTAGGAATAAAGAAAATTTACATAAAAATGGTGGGTATTGATTTACATGTATAGATGATGTAGTAACAAAACATGTAGGTATCGATATAACTAGCGGTGGCGGTGTGATATAAATAATATATTGAGTAAATGTCATTTTTCGTCCCTGTGGTTTCCCGGGTCAATCATGATTAATCCCTGCCGTTAAATTTCGTCAGGTTTGGTCCCCATGGTTTACAACCCATACGGGTTTGGTCCCTTGACCAAGTTATCCGTCAATTGACCTGTAAAATGACAAAAACACCCTTATTATTATTATTATTATTATTATTATTATTATTATTATTATTATTATTATTATTTTCTTTTAAAATAAAAGAGTAAACTACTATATGGTCCTTGTGGTGATAACCTGGAAACACAAAACACAAACACAACCTTATCTTTTCCATCTTTCATCTCTCTCTTATCTAAACCAAACCATAGCCGCCCCTTTTTCCAGCCATAACCGCCGCCCACCGTCACCCACCGTCACCCACAACAACCTCAAAATTTATCCCTATCATTAGATTTATTAGATCTACTAGTGCACGCACCGTATTTTTCTTGTTTGCTCGAATTCTCGTGTCCTTTTGTTGTGAAACCGAAGGTAGATGAGTCACAAGAGGGTTGTGACTCGGATTGTATTTGAAACGTGACCAAGAGGTCACGAGTTATATTTTTCCGGTTGGGTTTTGATTAAAAACGAAAGGTATATGTGGGTTTTTGAATAAAACGTGATAATAAACTAGTTTGGTATCCGGGTTTTTCTTGATTTTGTGTGTGGTTGAGGCATAACCGAGGGTTGATGCTCTTGGCTTGTGCCATTTCGGGCTTATGTGACTTTTCTTGATGATAAGAGGTGGTGGTGTTAAATGAGAAGATGAAGAGTAGAAAAAAGGGATGTGGTAACAGTTTGGTGGTTGTCGGAGGTGGAGGTGGAGGTGAGGTTAGGTGGTGGTGAGGATGCTGTGTGTATTGATAGATCGAGAGGCTTTTGGTGTGTGTGTGTGTGTGTTTTTTTTTTTTTTTTTTTTTTTTTTTTTTTTTTTTTTTTTTTTTTTTTTTGTGAATCTGGGTGTTGGTTTTTGTTTTCATAAAATTTATGAAGTGTTTGATCTTTGTGTAGATCCGGTTTTAGTGGGGGTGTGTGGTGTTGGATAGGATTTTCTTGGTGTGGGTTTTTAGATCATCAAGAGTGATGAATCTAGGTTTGTTTGTGTGTGTGATACACGAAATGACTCAAATACCCTTCATGTTAACGGTCAACTGACGGATAACTTGGTCAAGGGACCAAACCCGTATGGGTTGTAAACCATGGGGACCAAACCCGACGAATTTTAACGGCAGGGACTAAACGTGATTGACCCAGCAAACCACAGGGACGAAAAATGACATTAACTCTAATATATTATTAAAAAAAACAACATAACACATGCAGTAAACATTGTTAGCATACTAAAGAACTCGACATGCACCTCTAAGATTTCAAAATAGATTATTAATCTCTAGAGCGTGCTGATAACGTATTGTAAAAGTAATAAACAAGAGTAAAGAGAAGAGAGAATTGTTATTTAATGATTCATACTGGAGGATACAAATTGATGTATTTATAAGGGTAATAGTTTAAAACCCTAACTTGTTCCTAAAGAATAGGATGAATAGACATACATAATTTTATACTTCCTCCGTCCCAAATTATAAGTCCATTTTGACTTCTTCAAAGTCTTTTGATTCCGACTTTGACTTTAATTATGTTTTTTCTTGTTATATGATACTTGATGAAAAATATATCAATGAAAATGCATTTAAAACACGAATCCATTTATATATTTTGCATTAAGTATTTTATAACACGATAAAAAATAATAAAGGTCAAAGTCGGAATCAAATGACTTTGAACAAGTCAAAATGGACTTATAATTTGGGACGGAGGGAGTAATATTTACGAAAATAAGTATTTTAAAAATAACCCTTATGGATTATCCAAACTTCAAACTGGGACTATTGCTGCACTTTTGAAAGAATTGAGACTAAACCTGTAATTTAACCAAACCAAAAGGACCAAAATGTAATTTAATTTTAAGAGAATTCGGCAAATCCTATAATTTATGAAACTTTTCATTATCATTTTGAGAACAATTCCTATTAATTAAATCGTACACGCATTGTTGATAAATACATCGTATCACACTATTAATTTTTTAAAGTTGCGTATCTTTTATATAATACAACAAAATCTTTATTGGGAATTTTCCATTTTAAAAAAATGCATTCATACCTTATTTAGTAATAATTTTATTTAAAAAAAATGTTATATTTTATATTTATCCATAACACAAGTAGAAGATAAATACAAAAAATCTAGATAAGATACAATTAATAATAGGCTTAAAATTTTTAAATAATTATTTTTAATAATAAAAAAACTATAATTAAACATCATAAATCAAACAAAACAAAGATTAAATTATTTGTTTTTTAATAAATAAAAATATATGATTCAAAATTTTTTAAAAAAACTCGCGCGTGCACGGGCATTATAACTAGTCTACAATAAACACAACATCGCAATGGCCACTACTAATAGACACGTTTTTTTCTTTTTTCTTCTTATTATTATTATTATTATTATTATTATGTTTTAATGTTGTCCTTCACTCAAGACCAATGACTAAAAAGGAAAAATAAAAACCAGTGACAAACGTTGTTTGTATTACAACTGTGTTGATTTTCATCATGTTTGAAGTAGAATGCCATTCATTCGCCAATTCGAGTGTCCCATTCTTTCCTGAAATTAGGAAGATAAATGTTTTTATGATAATCATACAATAATTTATTCAAATTCACCGCATGTTATCGTCTTATTCATGAAACGTACTTTATATTTTCTTCTTCCTTATTTTCCATCAATAATTATTGTTCAACCCATACCAAAAACATGGTATTATCATATTGATCCAAGTTACGCTTATTATTACATAAAAATATATGGCGCTCTAAAATGTATGTTAAAACTTCGCAGCAACACACGGTACATAACACTCGTTACAAAACGAAAACAGTACTTTATAGTTTGTGGTATAAATCTTATTATCCCTCTCTGCCGAAAAAGAAAATATTTAAACCTTTGCCTACTTACCTTCCTTTCATTAACATAAACTGCAGGTCAGAATTACGCCATGCCAGGGTGCAAAGACACGTGTGGAAACAAGGTGAGGATTCCATATCCTTTTGGAATTGGTGCAAAATGTTCTTTGAACGAATGGTACACTGTTGAATGCAACTCCTCGAAGCCATATCTAGCTGCACTCAACCACCTTGAAGTCTTACGTATTGACTTGCTCAATCAGACAGTCAGTGTAAATATGCAAAAATTCTCTGATTGTAGTCAGACGAATAAGAGTGTGGATCTTGGTAGCAGTCCCTTCCTGTATTCCAGATCACACAATAAGTTTGTTTATGAGGGGTATTGTGGTAATGCTTTCATGATGGATGATCATGGTAGCCTCACACGATGTTTCACCACTTGTATTAATGACACTGCTACTGTTATCATCAATGCAAAGAACTGTTTTGGTATCAATTGTTGCCAAACAACAATTCCTCATTTTATAAAGTCGTACAGAATGAACCTCACAGCTTTAGAAAATCAGATAGGTGGAGATGGAGGTTGTGGATCGGCCTTTTTGGTGGATCGGAATTTATATGATAAGGGAAGCTTTTCTCGCAAATCATCTGCTAGAGAGGGCAGCTCATATGTTCCAACATCACTGCTGTGGACCCTTTCAGATCGTGATATCCGCCAATTAACTATTTGTAATGGATATGCGCCGTATAAGTTCTCTATAGGTCTGGGTAATGGGACGTCGGTGGATACTTATAAAGTGGTTGACAACTACATAGGAAACCCTTATTTGGTTGATGGATGCGTTGGTATGCTTTTCTTAAAAAAAGTATTTGTTTGCTTGGTTTCTAGTTTTTTTTTTTTTTTTTTTTTTTTTTCCCTCCTAATATGGAACTTTCTAATATGAGCCTGTAGGTACCGAAGAGTGTGCAAGGTGCAAGAATAGAGGGGGTCGCTGTAGGACTAGCAATGAAAGAATATACGACGTTGATGACTTATCTTATGGTAACTTCATTTGTTTTGGAGCTAATGAAAGCAAAACAGTACCCTTGGGTGTTACTCTAGGTAATGTCTTTTTCTCTATGCTTAAAAAATATTGTACGTACCCTAGTTATATTCTACTGCAACCATACATAGCTTAAGGAGTTTCAAAAAAAGTGATTTATCCCTTTGGCAACTTCGGCCTTCAAAAATAAAAAACTAAAAGAACACGACACGATATAATGTGATGGGTAAAACAAAAAGACAAATATTTGCGAGAAAAATAAAAATAATTCAAAAAAAATGGTGGATAAAAAAGTTGTGAATGAAGTTTTTCTAAAAATATATAGTTTTGATGAAAAAAACGTTTGCACATCAAATTCTTAGTAAATCGACATTTTGTGCATCTAACTTTTTTTTAGTATATGCACTCATAATTTCATTGTGCATAACATATAAAAAATTAAAAATTTTGTGCATCCAATTTATTATTATTTTTTATATTTATATTTTTTGTTTTTGCATTATTATTGTAATTTTTGTGCATTGAAGAACCCTTATAAAAAATAAAAATTACGAAACCTCCTTCACGGCTATTTTAGGCACCAAGATTCTCTATAATGTGTAAAAATTTCCAAAATATTTGTAAAGTTTTTTATTTACTTCAAATCTTTTTACACATTCCACGTATATTTTGTCTTTATTGATCTCTTCCATAGTGTGGTAACTACAAATTATTTTTGAGCAAATATAAAGATTTTCTGTATCTTCGTAATTAAGTAGCTCCCACTATCAGCATAACTTATATGAAATTTACTTTGGACATGTAAACAAAAGATTTTCTCTGTCTTTGTAATCAAGTTAAGGCTACTTACCTTTTTTGTACTTGCCTTGGTTTAGGTGTTAGCATGGGTCTACCTTTTCTTGTGTTCATCGCCTACATACAATACAAAGTGATCAAGAAAACAAAAGAAAGGAGGCGTAGAAAGAGGTTTTTTAAACGCAATGGTGGTTTACTTCTAAAACAACAAGAAGAAGCTGACCCGTCTTTAGTTGATCAAACCATACTTTTCACATCACGTCAACTAGAGAAGGCTACTGACAACTTCAATGAGAACAGAGTTCTTGGTCGAGGAGGCCAAGGTACAGTCTACAAAGGTATGTTAGTTGATGGAAGAATTGTGGCAGTTAAAAAATCAAAAATTGTTGATGAGAGCCAATTAGAGCAGTTCATCAATGAGGTGGTCATTCTTTCACAACTCAATCATAGGAATGTGGTCAAACTACTGGGATGTTGCTTAGAGACCGATGTTCCTCTGCTAGTTTCAGAGTTCATCCCAAATGGAACATTGTATGATGGCATTCACTGCCGGACTGATGAGGACCCCATGTCTTTGAACATTAGACTACAAATTGCTACAGAGGTTGCAGGAGCACTTGCTTATTTGCATTCAGCCACATCCATTCCAGTATATCATAGAGACATCAAGACGGCTAATATACTTTTAGATGATAAATGCAGGGCAAAAGTTTCTGACTTTGGTACTTCAAGGTTCGTATCAATAGATCAAACTCACTTAACTACCTTAGTCAAAGGTACATTTGGCTACCTAGACCCCGAGTATTTTCAATCTAGCCAATTCACTGAAAAAAGTGACGTTTATAGTTTTGGAGTTGTTTTGGTTGAGCTTTTAACAGGAGAAAAGCCAATCTCATTAACTAGATTTGGTGAAAATAGAAGTTTGGCTACGCACTTTATGTTAGCTATGGAAGAAGGACGAGTTATGTCTATATTTGACGCAATGGTTATTAAAGAAGGCACTAGAGATGAGCTACTAGCAGTAGCTAACCTCGCAATGCGATGTCTGAATTTCAATGGAAAGAATAGGCCAACAATGAAAGAAGTAGCTGTCGAGTTAGAAAAAATAAGAACGTCGCATATTCCATCTGTGGTTCAGACTAATTCCGAGTCAATGACATATGGGAACGAATTATCAATGCTATCATATGGGGAATCAACATCAACATTCTTAAGTTTTGATGAGAACAATACTCAATGATGCAAACATAGCGGTTTTTTGTTTAATAAGTTGTTATATAATGAGGATTTGAAGCCCGTGAGTTGTGACGGGGAATCTTTATATGATAGTAATATATATAGTTGATGTTAAATATACCTTTACTATAGTTTGGTTACTTTGTATTACTCATGTATAGTTTATACTGTAAATAAGCTTCCTCTTGAATCTCTATATATAATTAGCCGTGGCCATTTCCCGGTTCAGGCAAAAACCGGAACCGGTTCCAATCCGGTCCGGTTCAACAGTCAAAGTCAAAGAACCGGATCCGGTTCCAATCCGGTTCGGTTCTTTTCGGATCCGGAGGGTAAGAATCCGGGACCGGTATACCCGGTTCCGGTTCGGTTCCAAGATCCGGTCAAACAGGTTCCAAAGAACCGGTCGACATATTTGTTAACAGTAAGGGTGCAACGGTTTCGTTTCCGGGGTTTTTTTTTTTTTCGTTCGCGTTTTCCAGACAATAAACTTAATAAACTTTGACTTTTATTAAAAAAACTAATAAACGTCACACATAAAGAACTTGAAACACAAATTTAATACATTTCGACTATTTATTCATATTCGGTTTCATCATCATCTTCATCTTCAACTTGAACGGCGGACCTTGCGGCGCTTGTAGCTTCATCGTAAGCGATTTCTTCTTCGGTAAGATTGATTACAAACCTTCTTCCACCTCGACCTTTTGTAATTGTTTTTCGTAGTCCATCGGTTCTTCAAGTATTGAAACGTCTTGTATACGTTCATTCCCATCTAAATAATCTTTCAAGAAAATACATATCTCCAACGATAAAGGTGTGAGTCTTGTTCTTCTTACCGACAATACCCTTCCACAAGTAGAAAAAGCGGATTCCGAAGCAACGGTTGAAGCTTGTACGCTTAGTAAATCCAAGGCCATTGCGGCTAGAACGGGAAATTGAGATTCCCTTTGTTTCCACCAATTCAAAACATCAAATTTCTTGAACTCTTCGGGTGTGATAGTGTTTAACCAATCGGTTCCCGTATATCTCCCATATTCGTTGCTCGATAAATTCTCACTCCTAGCCTGTTTACCGCTTTCTTGTCTTAAATCTGAAAATAAGTCCAAATCCGGATCCACGGTTGAAGCCGAAGACCACATACTTGGTACCGAACTCGTTCCCACATTTGTTGCACCATATTTCTCAAAATAAACATCATATAAACGTTTGAAATTTTGGTTAAACGATTCTTGTGCATTTGTAACATAAAAAGGGTCTATTTGGTTCAAATCCAAGTCTAAACCAATCCTTTCGATAAGATATTCCACCCCGCTAATGTTAAAACATGGGTTTATTGCGGCGGCGCAAGTAATTACCGGTGAAATTTCTTGAAAATATTTTTTAAGTTTTTGTTTAATCGGTACAACCATATTAGCAAAAAGTGGACCATCATATTCGTATGCTCCTAATTTTCTACACATCACATAAAGTTGGTTGAGGACCAAATGACTCGTGGGATAATAAACACCCGATAACATAGTTGTTGCGGTTTTAAAAACTTTTAGTAAATCAATTATTTTTTGAATAAGACTCCAATTTTTAACCGAACATGGTACCATATTTTCCCCACGCCTTTGTCTAGCACAAAGGTCATCAAGAAAATGTTGTAACGTGTTTTTTTGACGTAAAACACAAACAAACATGTTCTATGTCGAATTCCACATTGTAGGAACGTCCCAATTTGGTGATAAAAAATGGAATTCGATTCATGACACAATTTTATATACTCCAAATATCTTGTCGGTCCCATTTGAAAAACATCTTGTAACATTTTTCTAAAAGATTCTCTTAAATTAAACATTTGCTAGGTCGCTAGTCTGCTTTGCACAACCAAGTTAATGATGTGTGCAACACATCGACTATGATAAAAAATGCCATCAACAATCGGTCGGTATTTTAGTTTTAGTAATCCCACCGCATTTGTATTATTAGAAGCGTTATCGAAGCCTTTTTTGAATCAACCTTGTTAACCGAGGGTTGTCGAAGTGGTTGAACGGCAAATCCTCTTGAATCACAAAGTGAGCTAAATCTTGACGAAGCGCCCTCTCGTCATATACAAAAATACTCCCATCTTGTCCCATAACACTTTGTCCCGATCCCGAAACCTTTTGTTGCTTTACAATGTTTATTCGTGTGCTTCTTCAACGTAGAGTTCCCATCGGAATTGATTAAAGTGTTACAAGCTTTACAATGAGCCTTTTTTGAACCATCCGAAAACCTAACCAACTCGAAATGACACCAAATTTCTTGGTTTCGGGTTGTTTTTTCAATCCCAACTTCAAACAGTTGGTTCGTAGAACCTTGAGCTTGAGAAGTGGTATTGTTTGATGATGTTGGATGAGATTGAGAATCTTAGTTTCTTCTAGACATTTTTTTATCAAGTTTGTGAGCAATTTTTGAGTGTTTTTCTTGAATTTGATTGTTATGATTCAACCAAAATCATGGATGGTATTTATAGGAATGTTTAGGAGGTAAAAATGGGATAAAAGGGGGACAACCCTTTTAGAAAACGGGCAAAAAGTGCAGAAAAACGGGCCGAACAGCAAAAAACATGTCCACTGTGAAAAAAAATTGCAAAGTGCCGTTGGATCCGGTTCGGAACCGGTTCCCAAGAACCGGATCTCGAACCGGTGTGGAATTATCCAGTTCTGGACCGGTTCTAGCCGCAGAAACATGTAACCGGATAGGAACCACTAGGAACCGGTGTTGACCAGATTCGGATTCGGATTTTTTTTCGGTTCCGGTTCAAGAGCCGGTGTGGATGGCCAAGGCTATATATAATTATATATTGTATGAAGATGTGAGATCTATGCAAAACAATTATCATTTAAAAAACAAATAAGCCAATCTCAACCATCCATCCACCTTTCATCTAATTGCTAAGATCAAACCAAAAAATAACAAAGGGAGGGCAAAATTGGTATTTTAGCTCATTTAATATAAAAACCCACTTTTCACCTTTTTTTTTTTTAAAACAACATATTTTGCAAACGGTAAATCTTCAAGCTACGAAAAATACACCATCGCGATGAGAATTAAATCCTCTTTCTATAGATACGCATTGTTATATACTTTCAACGAACTTTTTTTTCAAAATTTTCGTACAAAAAAATCCCATGAGATTCGTAAAAAGACGATTTTTTTTTAAATTCCCGTCCAGAAAAATACCACGGGATTCGTAAAGAAATCCCATGGAATTCGTAAAAAGACGGTTTTTTTTTTCAAAATTTTCGTCCAGAAAAATCCCACAGGATTCGTAAAAAAATCCCATAGGATTCGTAAAAAGACGATTTTTTTTTTAATTTCCATCAAGGAAAATCCCACGGGATTTGTAAAAAAATCCCACGGGATTCGTAAAAAGACGATTTTTTTTTTTCAAAATTTTCGTCCAGGAAAATCCCATGGGATTCTTAAAAAAATCCCACGGGATTCATAAAAAGATGATTTTTTTTTTCAAAATTTCCGTCCAGGAAAATTCCACGGGATTCGTAAAAAAATCCCACGGGATTCTTAAAAAAATCTTACGGGATTCGTAAAAAAATCCCACGGGATTCGTAAAAAGACGATTTTTTTTTCAAAATTTCCGTCCAGAAAAATCTCACGTGATTCGTAAAAAGACAATGTTTTTTTCAAAATTTCCATCCAGAAAAATCCCACGGGATTCGTAAAGAAATCCAATGGGATTCGTAAAAAGACGAAATTTTTATTCAAAATTTCCGTCCAGAAAAATCCCACGGGATCCGTAAAGAAATCCCACGGGATTCGTAAAAAGACGATTTTTTTTTTGTTTTTTTTCTAAATTTCCGTCCAGAAAAATCTCACGGGATTCGTAAAAAAATCTCACGGGATTCTGTATAATTTATCTTATCGATAAATCACAAAGGGTTCAGTATCAATCCCATAGGATTCTTTGGTGCATCCCATGTGATTCATTGTGAATCCCATGGGATTCTGTATGAAATCACAAGAGATTCATTGTGAATCCCATGAGATTCTGTATAAAAGTACAAGGGATTTATTGTGAATCCTATGGATTCAGTATGAATCTCAAGGGAATCATTGTGAATCCCATGAGATTCTTTAGTGCATCACATGAGATTTTTTTAGTATTTTAGTATATGACAAAATGTCTAAAAAATATACATAATATAAAAAAAACTAAACAAAATATTACTGTAGTACCTAATAAAAAAAGTTATTATATTCAAAACAAAGATAGAAATGACAAGCTGAACTTTTTTTACACGAAATGCACAAAAGTTAATCTAGGAAAGGAATAGTATACATGCATCCATGGTGTGTTACAGTAACATAGGAATATAATCAACAATCACGTGTATTATCGTTGAAACTATACACACTTGCTTTGACCACATGTCTACATTTCCATTCAAATGTACTAACCTTGAAACACACAATACAAAGTCTGAGATATTTAAATGTCTAGATGATTTAAGTTAGTTTCTATCATACCAATGCAATTTCCTATTGATCTTCCTTGTGCCATGGCCTCAACTAATGCTGCTCTAGCTTCACCATGACGACACAATATCAGGAGTGTGTTCTGTACAGTCCATCTCGTCATAGTGTGAGCTTCATCTTCCGTGAATTGAAACCAATTTAGCACTATGTCCAATTTCTCCACATCCTCATGATGTCCTTTTGAATATCCGAACACCAGATGCTCTGCTACTAAGCCTCCAACAATCATACACACAAACTTGCATATAAGCTAAGAAAAATGAAAACCCAAGATAAGCCAGATGATGGAATTAAAAAAGGACAAAAGAAACAGTGCAGTTCTTACTTCTCTTTACAAACCAAAGGCAAACACAAGCTCGCCAACCTATAACCACCGATCAACGCCATCCATCTCTGCCACGGCATCTCCGTCACCTCATAAACCCAACCGTCACCTCCCTAACCCACCACATCTCCGCCTTAGAAACCACCCTCCGCCGCCGCAACAACCACGTACCACTTACCACAACCAACCACGCTCCGTGACGCAACAGCGCATGTAATACAAACCCACTTCAAATCATACCTCATAAACCGATCCATCACTAGCAGATGCATGTCTCAACATTGGTTGATCTATAACATTAAAGCAAGATTTTAAAAAGATGGGAAGAGGGTGAGAAAGAGAGGAAAAAAAAAAGAGTGAGAGAGAGATAAAGTGTGTGTGTCAGTGTGTGAGTGTAAAGAGCTGAGAAATAAATTACACAACTACCCTCTTAGCTAAATAAATGAGATGGGATGTAACTATATTTTATCCGTCGAATGAAAGTAAGATAACTGGCTGAGATTAAACGCTTTGTTTTTTAGATATTTTTTTGTTTCGTATTAAACTTTTGTCATTGTATGAATATTCATGAAACCCAATAGGGTATTATTCTACATGGTTTCAAGCCATATCTCTAGGGTTCCATCACAAAAGAAAAAATTCGGCAACCACAAACAATCCTCAACTGCCAAATATATTTATTTCTCCATGTCACCGGAGTCCGGAGATTCCATGACAAGGGTAGAACGCCGCCAAACATCAAGAAAAAACCACCACGCAACACCAACCAACAACCGTACCAACGACACCAACAATCATACAATTCCAAACAACCGAAAACCAACTGACCATCACTTTACACTTCACTAATCTCCCATCAAAATGGACCCATCAATCATGTTTGAGGTATTCAAATGTGACAGATGTCTTCATCCCCAACAAGAGAAATAAGCTTGGTAAAAAGTTTGGGTTCGCGAGGTTCGCCAGAGTGTTTAACCCCACTGCCTTTGAAAAGAAGCTTAACACCATATGCATCGGAACTAATGGAGATACCAAATGCAATGTAGGTATCAAAGACAGCTCAGTCAACACACCTCATACAACCCATCATGTACAAAAGTCAAACACAGTCCCATTGAAGTACCAGCTTGTCCATCAGTCCAAGGTCCAATGTAGAAGGATGTGATGTTCAAGACTACTTGTATATAGTTTGTTAGAGTAGTTCCTAGAAGCTATGTTGTGTATATATATAGATTAGTAGTCAGTTGAAATAAGAATATCATTGTAAACTTCTCATTTTGTACAATTTTCCCTCTAATTAATGAAATGAATAATTTCTATCCAATTCTCTTTAGGAACACAAAGACTTGCGTGCAACATTGCACACCACCAACACAATACAGACGGCCTCCAATTTAAACTAATCAGAAACGTGTTTAACTGAATCTTGAAGTATAAGGGGGATGCTCTGGATTGTTTTGTGGAAGTTATGCGTGGTTATCATGTCTCTACGGCTAGATTGACAGGAGTATAGATGCTGAGAAACAATGCAAAATTTTGAGGCATTACTTGTGAATATAAGCATAGTTCATAACTTCATATGTGCCATGAAGGTTTGTTTTTCTCTCTTGAACGATGCCCATTCTTATACCCATACCTGCATCATATCGCATCATATCGTCTCTGATCTCCAACAATGTACCGACATTTGTTTGACACGTCGTCTCTAATTTAGTAGTTTTTCAGTTATGAACATGTTGGTAAATATCAGATCCTTGAAAATTGAAATGTATTGCGATAATCACCAAAATAGACCGGGCAACCATGGTGAATTCGGTTTCTGCCCTCAGATTCAAAAATATCTTTTTAAAATAGACCGGGCAATCATGGTGAATTCGGTTTCGGTTTCTGCCCTCAGATTCAAAAATATCTTTTTTAGACAGGACAACTGGCAACTGATGAAGTGTCACTTTCTGCAAGTAACAAGTGTTGATTGTCTATCAGTTTTTTTGCAACTTGTCAATTTTTTGAGCAACAACCGCCAATTTTTGGGCAATTGTGGGCACTTGTCATCATATGGGTCGAGTTGCCCAGTTACCCTGTCTAAAAAAGATATTTTTCGATCTAGGGGTAGGAACCGAATTTACCATGGTTGCCCGGTCTATTTTGGTGATTATTCCAAATGTATTTATTAGTTTTTGGGTTCAATAAAAAATGACACTCTCCACTCAAAATAAGTGTTTAGTTTGAAAAAAAGTATGACTAATGTTTTAAAAATTCCACTAATTATACTTTACACAAATCAAATATCAGTATATCATATCTAAATATTAAATTCTCTTTTCATTGATTGAAATATAGACATAAAATAACAATATAGACATTATTTGGAATGGCATATCGACACTTATTTTAGACCGAAGAATATTATTTTTGAGAGCTATCATGGAAGTTTGATCAATTTCAAGTTGCATAATATCATTTAACTGAACAGTTGATGGAGGACCAAAACTGAAAGAAAAAAGAATGAATGATAGTTCTAGCAGATTTAATTTGGATTAGAGGAAAATTAGGATCAGAAGAAAATTAGGAAGTATCTTGTTATGTAAGTTTTTCTGTCAGTGTAACAGGCTGAGATTTGGGATTCACCTATATACTTAAACATTTTTTTGAGTAATATATGACTTAAAAAAAAAAAAAAAAAAAAAAAAAAAAAAAAAAGTCAAAATTTTGGGGTAGACACGTCCATGCATGAAGGATTAATTGTTTGACATTTGGCAAACGTCATCCTATGTATTTGTCAAACTTGTTCACCTCCATGCATGTGACCTTTTGCTAAACCTTTTATCCAATAATAAGGTCATTAACGTACGTCTTAGAAATCATTATTGCTAGTCGAATTATAGTTTGTAAATTAGCCTTGATCGATCGACACACTGGAATCACGTAATATTGCTTTGTTATATACGGAATATATCTTTTGTAATGTACGTTTATCATATATGATTATTGATTGTGTGATAAATAGCTGGGTATCCAACGGATAGCAATTACCATGCACACTAACATTATTGTTAGGTAAACAGCATCTAACATGCGAGAAACAAATAAGTAAAAGACATCAAGAACACAGGTATGTAATGTAGTTATATCGATTTTGCGTGATCGGCCTATATCCACGAGGCAAAAATGATTATTTTCTCTACAAACAAAGATTGTAAGTTATACCTGCATATAACCACGAAAAAGGTATGAGTGTGTAGAGTTGCGATCCCCTAAAAAGGGGATGCAAATTAAAAAGGCTAAAAACATTTTTCCACCATCCGATCAGTCAAATGGTTGACCAAAACCAATCACACGGTCCAGATTTAAGTGAGAAAAAAAACACGCTCTTTCTAATAGAAGAGGTATAAGCGTAAATTTTCAACCCCCACTCTCTTCCTTCTTCCCACCAAACAACTTCTCTACTCTCACATTCATTTCACACACTAACTCACACACACAAAAACCGTCAATTTCCAATCAAAATTTGGGGAAAAAACTAGGGTTTCAATTTCCGATCATATGTAATTGATTAAAACACATTATACGCTCGGAAAAGATGAATCTAACTGGTAATTTTAGATTAATTTAATTTTTAGGGTTAATTTTTTTTTTTTTTTAGTTTGTGCATAAAAAAAAAAAGTATTTTTTTACAAAATAAAATGCATAAGAATTAGATTTTTTTTTGAAAATAATGCATATTTTTTAGAAAATAAAAAATATACAAGATCTGTTGTTGAAATGTGATCGATATAATGATGCACACCAAGTGCTCGATGAAATGCTTCAACTAGATTCAGGTCATAAATGTGATAGAAATCTGGTTTTAGTGGCGATTGATGATCTTCAGGTTAATCATTTAGTGCATTTTTTGTTCACTTACTAGCTTGCGGGTTCGATAGAGTAACTTGTTAGAATAGGTTAGAATAAGGTTCATCAGTTATTGATTGGATCATGGTTTACTTAGTAGCTTGCTGGTTCGATAGAGTAACTTGTTGGAATAGGTTAGAATGAGGTTCATCAGTTATTGATTGGATCATGGTTTACTTAGTAGCTTGCGGATTCGATAGAGTAACTTTATAGAATACATAAGAATGAGGTTCATCAGTTATTTGAAAATAGGTTCATCAGTTATTGCTAGTATGTTTGATCATCAGTTATTTGAAAAATAGGTTCATCAGTTATTGTTAATGCGTTTAATAATCAGTTATTTGAAAATAGGTTCATCAGTTATTTAAAAATAGGTTCATCAGTTATGTAAAAATAGGTTCATCAGTTACTATATGTTCATCATTTTTATTATGTTATGAGCTGATGAACATATAAGCTTATGATGAACCGATGAACATACAAGCGTATGATGTATTATGAATTGATGAACATATAACTTTATTATATGTTCATCAGTTATATTGTACTATGAATTGATGAACATATAACTTTACTATATGTTCATCAGTTATATCTTGTAAAACCAATTAATGAAAATTAATTGTTCATCATTGAAGAACAACGAATGGTGGAGAGTTCCAGATTCACAAGATAGGGGAGATGAAGAAAAACTGGCTGATGCACAAGAGAGTATGAAATTCAGGAATGAACTCATAGAAGTTGTACTTGATATGTGAGACTACCTTCTGAATGATGGTGAAAGAAGCAGGAGTACTCGATCGTTGAGGAAACTCTCAATTTGGTTGAATTATATTTGGGGTACACCGGTGGTTTATTAAATGGTGGGCATGTCCTTTTTGTGTTAGACAATATATTGCTAATTAATTAGTTGATTTAAATAGTTCATTTGTACCTCATATGATGTGTAACTCTCAGTTTGGTTGAATTGTATAAGTATTCTTGTGTTAAACTACTGTAATGTAAATAAAGATATTGTGGCTTTTATTAATCTCTCAGATGTATGTATTACAGTGGTCTGGTTGTTTAATATAACATTGGTTCAAGTCATATTATATTTTTAATCATTATATTTTTAAAATATACATTTAGTTCATCAGTTAGGTTATTAGGTTCATCAGTTAGGTTATGTTTTGTTCATCAGTTAAATTATAGGTTATAGGTTCATCAGTTAGACATTTTGTTCATCAGTTACTTTGGTTCATCAATTTCAGGTTCATCAAGTTTGATCAAATGTTTGGGTTCATCAGTTATTGACTAACTGATGAACCTATAATTATAGGTTCATTAGTTATTGACTAATTATAGGTTCATCAGTTAGGTTCATTGATTTTTTTGGTTCATTAATTATAGGTTCATCAGTTAGTTTATCAGTTATTGACTAACTGATGAACCTATAATTATAGGTTCATCAGTTAGGTTCATTAATTTTAGGTTCATCAGTTTGTTTATCAGTTATTGACTAATTGATGAACTTATAATTATTTGTCATGTGTTTAGGTTCATCAATTAGTCAAAAATGTTACTATAAAAACTGATGAACCAAAGTAACCTAACTGATGAACCTAATAACCTAACTGATGAACCTAATAACTAACTGATGAACTAAATGTATATTTTAAAAATATAATGATTAAAAAACTTTACTTTTTGAGTCTTACATTAATAAAATGATTAATAATGCATTGAGAAACAAAAATTAATGCATTTAACGCAATTTTAACACTAAAATTCTAAGCTAGACATTTCATCAAACACATTGTGTGCAACAAATATGAGTTAAACACCATCTTTAACGTGTGATATATTACTCGTATGACATCGGATTTGAGTGATTCAAAAACCTGTGTAAAGAGTGAATCAAAATAAAAAACTTTCGTGTTTTAAGTTTTTAACGATTCGACATTTATGAGGGTAAAAAATAGGGCCGAAAATGAAAAAAAAAAAATCAAGAAAATCACTAACCATTTGATATGTAAAAAAAAAAGTTTGAAATATTTAACAAGATTTATACCAATTTAAAGAGGATTAAATTTTAAAAATTATGGTTAAATCGGTTTTTCGTAAAAGTTTGTCGTTTGAAAGATATTTGCGTTTGAAAATTGAGGTGGAAAAGTAAAAAACGAGTAAAATTACGATTTTGCCCCTAAACGGATATTTTAAATAAAATATGTTAGGGACACGTGTCGCTTAATGGTTACTTTTTATACTTTTTAAATTTGTTTCCCTTTCTAAGGGATCCGGTGTCTGAGTGTGTATGACAACTTTAGGCATATCGGCCCAAAGTGTCGGTGTACCTATCACCTCCAAATCTCATTTTCGCTTCATAATTTCAGTTTTCCAGATATGGTCGATACATAAGCCTATGTTTCTCAATTTCAGATTACGTACTTGTGTATAATCAGAGGCGGAGCTAGGATTTCAAGTTAGGGGGGCCAATATTTTTTTTTTTTTTTTTTTTTTTTTTTTTTTTTTTTGGGTTCATAATTTGCGCTTCTAAACAACATCTTCTATTCTCTTGTAAAATAACAATTGTTCTCATCGTAATTATAACTCCCGAATCAGCCTAGAATCACAATAAAAATGTAACAAAAGTAAACAACTTACACTACTACAAAAACTGGTTTTACCCACTACCAAATCCGTGGGAAAATCAGTGTGAAACGGTCTTTATCCACAGATTTCACACGGATTCGTTCCGTGTGTAAAAACCCCGTGGGTAAATATTTTCCCACGAGAATTCCCACGAGCGTTGACTATTTTCCCACAAATATTACCGTGGATAATCCGTGGGTATAATTTCTCACAGATTTCTCACAAATTTCCCACAGTTTCTAGTAGCCATTTTTCACACATATCCGTGGTTTTTTTACCACTGATTTCCAACAATTTTCACACTATAATTTTCCCACAAGTTTCCCACGAAATTTCTCACAGTTTCTAGTAGCCATTTTTCACACATATTCGTGGTTTTTTTGCCACAGATTTCCAACAATTTTCACACTACAATTTCTCCTACAGATTTCTCACGAAATTTCCCACGGTTTTTAATAGCCATTTTCACACATATCCGTGGTTTTTTTGCCACAGTTTTTCAACGATTTTCACACTACAATTTATGACAGTTTTATCACAGATTTCCCCCAGAAAAATAAATTTTCCCCAACAAAATTTGTGGAAATTTTGTGATTAATCCGTGAGAAACACGTGGCTAAATTCACTACTAGAAATCGACAAAATATAATTTAGTGTTTCGACACTATCCCGCCGCATTAATTGAATATCCAAGATGCGATTCGTAATAAAAGACATGAAATCGTAATCTAAAAACCGTTGTATTTCATTAAAACGTGAACTTACAAATATACTCAACCCGCAGGTTTCGACCTATCTATTAAATATATTAAGCACAACAAATTAACATTCTTTCCTAACATTACAAGCTACATAAATAATCTACTATGTTATCTTTATAATCCATCCAACTTAGCCATATGAGCCATTTTTTGACATGTTCCTGTTCAACAATATACCAAACCAAATTAGTGCAGACAATCAAAATAAGGTAAAAATTAGCCATATGAGCATAATCAAATAAGGTAAAAATTAGCCCCAGTCAAGTTAAACAACTTACTGCTATATAAAAATTTATATCAAAATCTTAGGAAAACAAAACAATAAAAATCAAGATAATGTACTACTCGTGAACTAATAAATAAATTTGGACTAAATTAGCTTGTTGTCTCATTATGGTGGGCTTAGCTAATGGGCTTCATAAGTTTATTTCTTGAACAATTTCTAATCTACTACTGTGTCTCCTACAATTCCTATAGAATACAAAACCTACAAACATGAAAACCTGCAACTCTATTGAGAAAGACCATAGACCCGCCTCTGCAGCCACCACAAACTATTGTTTAGATCTGAAAATAAAACTCTGTATGACACGCAAAACACAACAAATTTTTGAGATCCAATCGAAACCCAATACAGATTGTTAGATCCAATCGAAACCCAAAAAAAACCATAGATCTGTGACACCGAGACCTAACAAGGATGTTTCGGCTCGTATTCAGTTTTGTTGATGGGCTGAACGTGTAAACGACATCGATCTCGCTTAAAAAAGTTATAAACCTCATAATGTAGTATATTTAGATTTAAAACAAGATATTTTTTAGCAAAATAAATCGATACATATATTTAGATTTAAAACAAGATTTTTTTTAGCAAAATAAATCGATACATATATTTAGATTTAAAACAAGATTTTTTTTTAGCAAGATCGATAACTTTGGTTGGAAAACTGAATCAAGAGAGAGAGAAGAAGATATGTTGAGTATTTTTTTTAAGTGTGGCTTTTGTTTGTATATGAGACACAAGAAAAACAAAGATATACTACTTGTGTTAGTTGGGAGATGTTTGTTTGATCATGATCATTTATTTTGCCACGTTGGCGATCCAAGTGAGTTTACTAAAGGCTGAAATACTTACTTTATAAATAATAAGTTTTTACCATTTTCACTATGTATATTTTATAAACACTAGCAGGGTACCCGCGCATTACAGCGGCGGGTATCCTGAAATAAAAATTTTCAATGAAATTAATAAAAATGTCACGGGATGTCATTCCGACATCTAAATTTGCTTGGTCACAGCTTTGTGTATCGAGTTGAGTTTTATTGAGTGTAGTCTTGGTCACAGGTTCATGTCTAGGTTAAGATGTAGGGTTGTACATTGTGTTTAAATGATTGTAATATTAGGTGTAGGGGTGTTTTTAACGCTATTAATGTAGAATGAGGGTAGTACATTGTGTTTAAATATTGGGTGTAGGGATGTTTTTAATGCTATTAATGTAAAATGAGGGTTGTACATTGTGTTTAAATGATTGTAATATTAGGTGTAGGGGTGTTTTTAATGCTATTAATGTAGAATGAGGGTTGTACATTGTGTTTAAATGATTGTAATATTAGTTGTACGGGTGTTTTTAATGCTATTAATGTAGAATGAGGGTTTTACGTTGTGTTTAAATAATTGTAATATTGGGTGTAGAGGTGTTTTTAATGCTATTAACATAGAATTCTACGGAAAGTGGTTTGAATTTCGATTCATACTAGTTTTTGTTGTACACAATGCTTTGGTGGTTGTAATTATGAAAATTGCTTGTTTTAAAGTGTTGTAAACCATGCATCATTTTGTGTACATCTGAATTTTTTGGAGAGATAATCCTTCCTCCATTATAAGTAGTATAGATAATAAGTTTGTCATTTCACTATGTAGTATTGATTATTCGACTATGTAATAAGAAAAAGAAAAATTATGGGGTAAAATCTAATTTTAATCTATAAATTTTTAAAATTATTCAACTATATCGGGTTATCGGGTTCGGGTCACATAACCCGATAAGGTTTTTTAACCCAATTTAACCCGACCCGATAAACCTTATCAGGTTCGAGTTCGGGTCGGGTCAACCGGACCCTACTGACACCCCTAGTAGAAAGTAGAGGTGTTAGTTGGGTTCAAGTCAACTCGGGTCGGGTCAATTCGGGTTGAGGCTAAAACAAATTCCCGAACCCGACCCTATTTAAAACTCGGGTTAGTCAAGTTAACCCGAATTGATCCGAATATAATTATTGACCCGAGTAACCCGACCCGAATAAGCTTAACCGGGTTTGGGTCGGGTAGGCCTTTTTTGACATCCCTAGTATATCTACACATAAAACATTTAAAGATAAAATGAATGTCATGACGGACACACAAAACAAATTCGCGTAGATATTCACACATATGCGTTGATTTGATACACAAAAAAGTTATACCTAACCTACACATATATTTATGATACTCACATAAATAGTTACTCTCTCCGTCCAATAATTATAGTCCACTGTTGACTTTTTAAGTCTTTAGTTTTCAACTTTCACCTTAAATATTTTTATTTGTGTTATATATTACTTGATGCAAAATATATGAATGGTTTGAGCTTTAAATGTATTTCTAAACATATACATACACTTGTGATACCGACATAAATAGTTATATTAATTAACAAATACATATAATATGAAATTACAAACACATATGAATACATATTAAGTAATGTGAGAATGTGTAAGTAGACAAAATATAAAAACGATATTTTCTGTGGGAAATTTGTGGGTATTTACACACGTATTTCCCACGGATTTATTAATTGGTAGGTAATCTGTGGGAAAGTACACACATATTTCCCACGTACATAATCGTTTTCTTTTACTTTTTTGATATAGTTACACGTTCACGCATATACACATCGATATACCTAGATACAAAACATTTATAGATACAATGAAGGTCATAAACAAGCATACGGAACATATACGTGTAGATATGCACACACATATAATGGTTTGTTACACAAAAAGATTATTCTTAAACCTACACATACACTTTTGATACTCGCATAAATAGTTTCATTAATTGAAAAAGACATAATATGAAACTACAAACACATATGAAGACATACTAAGTAATGTGGGAATGTGTAATTAGACAAAACACAAAAACGATATTTTATGTGGGAAATCCGTGGGTATTTACACACGAATTTCCCACAAATTTATTAAATTGGTAGGTAATCTGTGGGAAAATACCTACATAATTTCCACGGACATAATCGTTTTCTATTACTTTTTTGATATAGTTACACGTTCACGCATGTACGTCGATATACTTAGATACAAAAACATTTGTGGATACAATGAAGGTAATAAACAATCATACAGAACATATACGTGTAGATATCCACAAATATACAACGGTTTGTTACAGAAAAAGGTTATACTTTAACCTACACATACACTTGTGATACCAACATAAATAGTTATATTAATAGATATACACATCGATATACATAGATACAAAACATCTATAGATACAATGAAGGTCATAAATAAGCATACAGAACATATACGTGTAGATTTTCACACACATATAATAGTTTGTTACACAAAACACATACACTTCTAATACTGACATAAATAGATACATTAATGGGCAAACACATATATTATGAAACTACAAACACATATGAAGAGATATTAAGTAATGTGAGAATGCGAAAAAAATACAAAAAATGATATTTTCGGTGGGAAATCTGTGGGTATTTAGACACGTATTTCCCACGGATTTATTAAATTGGTAGTTAATCTGTGGGAAAGTACACACATATTTTCCACGGACGTAATCGTTTTCTTTTACTTTTTTGATATAGTTATATGTTCACGCATATACACATCGATATACCTAGATACAAAACATCTATAGATACAATGAAGGTCATAAACAAGCACATGGAACATATACGTGTAGATATGCACACACATATAATGGTTTGTTACACAAAAAGATTATTCCTAAACCTACACATACACTTGTGGTACTGACATAAATAGTTATATTAATTAACAAACACATATAATATGAAACTACAAACACATATGAAGACATCTTAAATAATGTGAGAATGTGTAAGTAGACAAAATATAAAAACGATAGTTTATGTGGGAAATCTGTGGGTATTTACACACATATTTCCCACGGATTTATTAAATTGGTAGGTAATCCGTGGAAAAGTACACACATATTTCCCACGGACATAATCACTTTCTTTTACTTTTTTGATATAGTTACACGTTCACGCATATACACATTAATATACCTAGATACAAAACATCTATAGATACTATGAAGGTCATAAACAAGCATACGGAACATATACATGTAGATATGCACATACATATAATGGTTTGTTACACAAAAAGATTATTCCTAAACTTACACCTACACTTGTGATACTAACATAAATAGTTATATTAATTAACAAACACATATGAAGATATATTAAGTAATGTGAGAATGTGTAAGTACACAAAATATAAAAACGATATTTTATGTGGGAAATCTGTGTGTATTTACACCCGTATTTCCTACGGATTTATCAAAATGGTAGGTAATCTGTGGGAAAGTTCACACATATTTCCCACAGACTAGTTAAATAGTTACTTTATAAAAAAAATCGTGTGAAATCCGAGAGTAATGGAGCTAATATTTGCCACATACTTTTGGCTGTGGCTAATATATGTGAAATGTGCCACAAATTTCCCACGGACGTCTAATAAACACAAATAGTGTGAATATGGTCGCAAATTTGTGGGAAATTTGCAACGGATTTCACACAAAAACTTGGTCAACAATTTAGTGTGTAATCTGTGGGAAATTTGTGACATATTTCCCACTGAAATTTGGTCAACAATTTGGTGTGTAATTTGTCGGTATCCCGTGTGAAATTTCACACAGTTTCGTTTCTGTGGGAATATTTCCGTGGGTAAAACCAGTTTTTGTAGTAGTGTTAGTAATCATAACTAATGAAATCTCAAAAAGTTTGTCAATGTGCTAACAAAAGTAAACAAAAAATTAAAACTAGAAGTTAACGTCTTATCAAATGTCAAGTGATCAACTATTCAACTGGTCATTAAATCGTTAATGTTCTACACTTAACACTTCTAGCTTCTACACAAACTCTTGGTACAATTAAATTTTATGCAATTTAGTGAATAAAAACATAACAAGTAATAAGCATACAAGAAATTAATAGTTATCAAGCGATCATTAATATTTTACACAAATTCTCGGTCAATTCAATAATCCAAAATAACACAATAAGATAAATGAAGTAAAAGTACAGGTTACTTTTTTTTACATTTATAAAACCTAAACAAGAACGAAACCGTATAAGCACAGGCTGGTTTTTAGAATATATATAAATTTGAACAAAATTTTCACACTTTGCAAAAGCACTAAAAAGGCAATCAATAAAAAAGAAAACCAAACGGTAAATGGGCCTGAAAATATAGTTTACTCATTTACATCTAATTGGGTCATTCTTTAAAAGAAATTATACTGAAATAGATAAACCCTTTGACTGGTCAACTGTTTCTTCTACATCTACATCTGCAGCACTCCAACAAACCGTGATTTTTCCGATGAGCATAATTGCAAAAAAGTGTTCTTCAATAATGACATTTTTAACAGATTTCGGACATTAGCAGGGGCCAAAGTAAAAACTTAACGAAACAAGGACTGAAATTTAAACTACAATTTGGACATGGCAAGCCGGTTGGGGGTGGCTGATGTTGGGTCTGAAACTGCTGCTGAATGAAACTGCTGCTATAAGTGAAACTGCTGCTAGTGGTAATGATTCTGCTGCTGATGTCAAAGTACTGCTGAGGTTAAATGCTGCTGACAGAATCTACTGCTGATGGGATAAGGATGTATATGGTTTAGATAAATACAGAATAGATTGTGTAAATATTATATTTATCTAGAATATTCTTATCGTGTAGAGAAAGGTATTGTAAACCTAGTAGGATTCCTTAGTCTATAAAAGGAGGATCCTAGGGTTAGTTTATGTACGTATTATTATTCACTTCAAGGTTGTAAAACCCTAGCATTGTTGAGTGCTCGTATTAATAATATTGAAGTGTTGAAAGAGAATCATTATTCTTCTTAAGTTAAGCTTTTACATTCCGCATATTAGCTTAAGTGTTTAATCAAGTTAACTTCTATACAAGATCGTTTAAGCTCAACTGGGATCAACAAGTGGTATCAGAGCTTGTGATCTAGAAGTTATTATCAAGAAGAGTTTGTTTCTTAAAAGTTTGTTGTTCCAAATCTATTGCTAAGATGGGTGATGAAACTCATATGGTGACTGCTTCAAGGGTGCCCATGCTAAATCCTTCTGAGTATGAGCTATGGAAGACAAGAATCAGACAGTACATTCGCATGATTGATTTCAACATGTGGAATGTGATTGTTAATGGTGATTCTGTACCTGAGAAGAGTGCTGATGGTAAGGAGATACCAATTAAGTCTGCTGAAGCCAACACAGTAAGAAAGATGGAAATCAAAGCACATAGTATTCTCTTAATGGGAATACCTAATGAATTTCAAATGGACTTTGATGACTGTGAATCTGGAAAAGAATTGATGGATGCTGTTGAATTCAGGTTTGGAGGGAATGATGCTACTAAGAAATCCAGGAAAAACATGCTGAAGCATCAGTTTGAGAATTTTACTTCTGAAAGTGGAGAGAAGATAATTGGCACATACAACAGGCTAAACCAACTTGTTAGTCATCTAAAGCTTGTTGGTTATGTGGTTCCACAAGAAGATGTTAGTCATCTTGCACCTGAATGGAGTATGCACACAGTTGTGTGGAGGAATAAGCCTGATTTTGAAACTATGAAGTTGGAGAGTCTCTACAACAAATAGAGAATGAATAAATCAAAGTTATTGTTGAACCCTAGTGCTCAAAACGATCCATGGAGTTTATCAAACTTCACAACAAATAGCCATTTGCCATACAACAATTTAAGAGTGTATGAATCAGAACTATCTACCTCTTCTACTTCATCTTCTGGTACTCAAAATCTTGCCTTTGTATCCTCTAAAGGAAAAGGATCTCAAGAATCTCACTCTGCTGCTCATTCTACTGCTTATGGAGTATCTGCTGCTGATGGATCTGCTGCTAGTTCAAATGATAAGATTTCTACCAGTGATATTGCTTTGTGTGCATTCTTGGCTGAGCTCACAACTACTATAAGGTCACATGTCATTAATCAAGACTTGGATTATATTGATCCTGATGATCTTGAAGAAATTGATCTTAAATGGCAAATGGCTATGTTAACCTTGAGGGCAAGAAAGTTTTTGAAGAAGACTAGAAAAGAAGTCAAGTATAAAGCTAAGGACAGTCCAGGCTTTGACAAATCAAAGATAGAGTGCTACAATTGCAACAGGAAGGGACATTTTTCCAGAGAGTGTAGAGCTCCAAAGAAGAATGTTGATGTTACAAAGAAGGTTACTGAAGAATCAAAGACTTCACTGGTATCTTGTGATGGACTGGGAGATTATGATTGGAGTGATATAGCTGAAGAAGAACCAAATTTCTCTTTGGTAGCTGTTGCTCAACCCAAGGTGCAGAACTTTGCACTTATGGCCTATGGTTCATCATCAGGCTCTGACTCTGAGGTATCAAATGATTCAGACTTATCTGTGTGTTCTTTTAAATCTTGTGCTGATACAATAGAAGAACTTAAGTCTAGGAATGAGAGTTTAAATAGAGAAATTGAACACCTAAAACTTGATAACTTAGGTTACAAAGTAGGTATTCAAAATGTTGAAAGGAGGTTAGAATATCTCAAAGAGTGTGAGAAGGAATATGTAGATCAACTTAATCTCAGAGATATAGAAATTTTTAAGAAAAACAGTGAAGTAGAAGTTCTTAAAAATAAGTTAGAAGAAGCAGAAAAAGAAAAAGAGGAAGCTCTTGCTGAAAAAGATAAACATCTAGTAATAGTACAAAAACAACAATATGCTTCTGATTTGGTTCATAAATCTATAGAGAATAACTTGATGAGAAAAGGTAGTGGAATTGGGTATACTGAAGTGGCTCCTCCAGCCAAAAGTGCTTTTGCTCCACCAGGAAAAGAACTATCCTTCATTAGTGAGCTAAATATTGAAAAACCTGTAGGTGAATGTAGCACAAGTGTTAATGAAACACCTAAGGTTGAGGCTAGAAGATTTCCTGAAGCTCCTATTATAGAAGATTGGTATTCTGATAGTGATAATGATGAGGAATAGGTTAAACCAGAACAAAGTGTGAAAAAGGAAGAAATTCCTACAAAGTTTAAACCTAAAATTGAACAGGTTAAGTTTGTCAAACCTGTGTTAGGAAATAACTTCTCTAGGAAAATGGTAGAGTACAATGAGGTACCTAGAGAACAGATGGAAAGGTTCAATAATAAGCCTAGGGGTAACCAGAGAAACTTCAACAACCTAGTTTCACACAGATTAGGTAATCAGTTTCAATTACAAAAGAAGGCTTGTTATAAGTGTGGTAGCTTTGACCACTTGATTGTTAGATGTCCTGAACACCAAAAGCCTGTTTGGAATCAATACACTAGGGTGAATCACAAATATGTAACTAAACAATCTCACCCACATCCTAATAGAAATATGGTTCCAAGAGCTGTTTTATTGAGATCTGGTGCAACTAGATCTATTTATGCTGCTAAATCAAATGGTGTTTTCAAAACCACAACTGGTTCTTCTACTGGCTCTACTGCTAGTAAGCATTCTGCTGCTAGTATGCACTCTGCTGCTAGTAAGCAACCTGCTGCTAGTACAAAACTTTCTACTTCTGGGCCAAAAGTTTTAACAAATACAGTTGTTGGTAATCACTTTTATGCTGGTAAGGCCTCAGCTTGCTGGACTTGGAAACCAAAAACTATTGGTTCAAATTCTGTTTCCAAGAATAGTAGTGCATCAAGTGATTTAAAAAAAATTTGATTATGTTGATGCACAGGGCAGATCCAAGTCAGTAATGGCTTGGGTCGTCAAGAGGAACTAATGTCTCTACTTTTCATGTGCAGGTCAATCTACTGGATGAGCTTAAGGATATGGTTATTGTTGACAGTGGATTTTCTGGACACATGACAGGAGATGAGTCTCAACTTGAAGACTTTGAGGCTTTTGATGGTGGTTATGTTGCTTTTGGGAATGATCCAAAAGGTGGAAAGATTGTTGGAAGAGGAACTCTAAAAACTGGAAATTTGGACTTTGAGAAGGTGTTTCTTTTTAAAGGACTTAAGTTTAACCTTTTTAGTGTTTCACAAATGTGTGACAAAAAGAACTTTGTTCTTTTTACAGACACTGAGTGTATGATCCTTTCTCCTGACTATCAGTTGCCAGATGACAAATCTGTGCTTTTGAAGGTCCCTAGAAATTAGAATATATACAGTGACCATATTAAGAACATTGTTCCTAAGAGGGCTTTGACTTGTCTAATTGCAAAGGCCACTGTTGATGAGTCCAAATTATGGCATAGAAGATTGGGACACCTGAACTACAAGACTATGAACAAATTGGTAAAAGGAAATCTTTTCAGGGGGATGCCTACAAAGACTTTTGAAAATTGTGAAACTTGTGTTGCTTGTCAAAAGGGTAAACAACACAGAGTTTCATTCAAGTCCAAGACTGTGAACACAAATACTGAGCCATTACACTTACTACACATGGATTTATTTGGGCCTGTATTTGTAAAAAGCTTGAACAAGAAGTCATATTGTCTTGTTGTCACTGATGACTTTAGCAGGTTTACTTGGGTATTCTTTCTAGCCACCAAAGATGAAACTCCAGAAATACTCAAGGCATTCATTACAAGAGTTGAAAACATGTACAATCACAAGGTGAAGATAATCAGATGTGACAATGGTACTGAGTTCAAGAACAGTTTGATGAATCAATTCTGTGTGGGGAAAGGAATTCTTAGACAGTATAGTGTAGCAAGAACTCCACAACAGAATGGTGTTGCAGAAAGAAGAAACAGGATATTAATTGAGGCTGCAAGAACAATGTTATCTGATTCAAAACTACCTATACCTTTTTGGGCTGAAGCTGTGAACACTGCATGCTTTGTGCAAAACAGAAGTAAGGTAGTCAAGCCTCACAATAAGACTCCATATGAGTTATTTCATGGAAAGAAGCCACTGATTGATTTTCTCAAGCCATTTGGATGTCCTGTTACAATTTTAAACACCAAGGATCAGCTAGGCAAATTTGATGAAAAAGCTGATAAAGGAAATTTGGTTGGTTACTCTGTGATTAGTAAAGCTTTTAGGGTATACAATAAGAGAACCAAACATGTAGAGGAGAATTTGCATATCAAGTTTTCTGAGAATTCATCTAATCCTGAAGGGAGAGGACCAGAATGGTTGTTTAATGTTGATATGCTTACCAAAACAATGAATTATGTACCAGTTATTGCCAGTATTGACACTAACCAACCACAAGAAGAATTTGTTTTGGTTGAGAAACTAAAGGTTGGTCCTACTTTACTACCCTTTCAAACTGATCTAAGCCCTACAAAAGATGATGTTCCTCAAGAGAAACCCAAGGAAGTTGAAGAAGGTGTTGAAATACCTATTGAAGAAGAAAAAGAAACTAATGAAGTTCCGAAAGTAGTTGTTGATGTCTCTCCTACACAGCCAGAAGACTCTACTGCTAGGCCAAAAGATACAACTACTGCTCCACCTAATTCTGCTGCCAAGCCTACTAACTCTACTGCTACTTCAATGTTTCCTAATTTGGACACTCAGGGTAGATCTATTGATGATTCTATCTATCCTGATGATCTAAATATGCCTGCTCTTGAGAATATTTATTATGACACAGATGATGATGCACTTGATGGTAAGTTATTTGGAGCTGATGTAGACATTACTAATTTGGAACTCAATATTCCTGTTAGTCCCACACCTACCACAAGAGTACATAAGGATCATCCAAAAGACCAAATTTTGAGTGATCCACAATCATCTATTCAAACTAGGCAGATGACTAAAGCACTGAAAGATCTTCAACATCAAAGTTTCTTTGCCAGATCTCTGCATCAAAGAAATAGTCATAAAGATCTTCAAAATTTCCTGTTTGCATGTTTTCTTTCTCAAATTGAACCCAAAAACACTTACAAAGCCTTACAAGAAGCAAGTTGGTTGGAAGCAATGCAAGATGAGCTTCTACAATTTAAGCTACAAGAAGTTTGGACTTTGGTTGATCTGCCAAATGGAAAAAGAGTGATTGGCACTAAATGGGTTTTCAGATGCAAAAGAGATGAGAGAGGAATTGTCATAAGGAATAAGGCAAGGTTAGTAACACAGAGATACACACAACAAGAAGGTCTTGATTATGATGAAGTATTTGCTCCAGTGGCAAGAATAGAAGCAATTAGATTATTCTTGGCCTATGCTTCATACAAAGATTTTGTAGTGTATCAAATGGATGTAAAGAGTGCTTTTCTGCATGGGACCATTACAGAAGAAGTTTATGTATCTCAACCACCAGGCTTTGAAGACCCTGATCATCCTGAAAAAGTTTACAAGGTAAATAGAGCAATGTATGGCTTACATCAAGCTCCTAGAGCCTGGTATGACACATTGTCTACATACTTGTTAGAGTCTGGGTTTAGTAGAGGAAAGATTGATAAAACTCTGTTTCTCAAAAGACAAAAGGATGATACTTTGTTGGTTCAAATCTATGTTGATGACATCATCTTTGGGTCTACAAACAAAGCTATGTGTGTTAGTTTTGAGAAACTTATGAAGGACAAGTTTGCTATGAGTTCTATGGGAGAACTCACCTTCTTCTTAGGTCTGCAAGTCACACAAAGAGATAATGGTATATTTATCAGTCAGGATAAGTATGTCAATGATATTTTGAAGAAGTTTGGCTTTGAAGATGCTAAACCTGCCAAGACTACCATGGAAACCAACAAACCATTGCTGAAAGATGAATATGGAAAGGAAGTGGATATTCACTTGTACAGGTCTATGATTGGCTCATTGATGTATCTCACAGCCTCAAGGCCTGATATCATGTTTGCTGTGTGTGCCTGTGCAAGATTTCAAGTGTGTCTCAAGGAATCACATCTCAATGCAGTGAAGAGAATTTTTAGATATCTAAGGCATCAACCAAAATTGGGCCTTTGGTATCCTAAGGATTCACCATTTGAGTTGGTCTCCTATTCAGATAGTGACTATGCTGGAGCTTCTTTGGATAGAAAGTCTACAACAGGGGGTTGTCAATTTCTAGGAAGCAGATTGGTGTCATGGCAATGCAAGAAGCAAACAGTGGTGGCTAATTCTACAACTGAAGCTGAGTATGTGGCTGCTTCAAGTTGTTGTGGACAAGTTCTATGGATGCAGAATCAATTATTGGATTATGGGTACAATTTCATGAATACCAAAATTCATATTGATAACAACAGCACACTTTGCATAATTAAAAATCCTGTTTTTCATTCTAAAACAAAACATATTGAGATAAGACATCACTTTATCAGGGATTGCTATGAAAAGAAGTTGATCCAAATTGTTAAAGTTCATACTGATAACAATGTTGCTGATCTTCTCACTAAACATTTTGATGTGGGGAGGTTTCAATTTTTAATTGCAAACATTGGTATGATAAATCTTTGAAAAACTTATCTCTTTATTTTTGTACAAGTATGTAAAGGAATTGTGCTGCTTGTTACTCTGCTGCTTATCTTAAAGCATCTGTTTGTGATGCAATGTACTATGCTGCTATTTCTAACTCTACTGCTAGTGCATATGTTTGTTTGTTTTGTGGTGTTTGGTCTAATATTGTGCAGGAATAAGTCTAAATGATAATTTGCAACAACAATATTAAGATAACAAAGAAGAACATCTGTGATTCATCATTTATCAAGAACAGAGGTTCATACATCAAAAGAGAAATTACAATGACTATTGCAGAAACCACAAAAGAGTGCAACAAATTAAGATGACAATAAAAACTACAAGCACTACTTCCTAGGGCATGGAAGTCCAAGAAAAAACTTTCTTTCCTTAGAGAGAGGAGGGTTTGTCTTCCTTGTCTTCTTTGCCTTGGTGGATTTCTTTGGTCGTGGCCTTGATGACTGAGGCCTCTCAGGTGTGGAAGGTGGTTCATTTGGAGGCTCATCCTCATCTGATGAAGTGTAAATGAAAGGGGAAACAAGCTCCCTTGGAGATAGTTGCCTGACAGGGATCCAAGCTGTGTCTTCTGATGACTCTGAAGTAGATGGAGATTTGGGGGACATCACAGCTTTACCCCTGGAAGTGCTTGGGGTTTGATTCAAACTGAGGAGATCTTTAAAGACATGGAGATCATGCTTTCTCTTCTTAGCTTGCTCCTTGGTTCTACAACCATTATGCGGAGGACGGAAGGGAGGCACATATGTTTCATAAGGGGTTTCATCTTCCGATGATGAATCGGATGAGATATTGATGATTTCGGGTGTTGATTTCATTATGATTTGATTGGATTTGGGTAATTGGATGTTTTGATTAGGTTGATTGGCGTTTTGATTGCGATTAGGGTTTGATTGTGTTGATTTAGGGAAAATATTTAGTCCGCTTTTATAGGGATTACGGCACATCATCACATTAATTGCTGAGGATTCTTGACTTTTTGACCAAGCTTATTTTGTCAACTCTGTTGCTGGATTATTTCACTCTGCTGCTAGTTATATAACTCTACTGCTAGTGTTATTGTGCTGCTACGGTTGAAAGTGTGAGGGTGGGATGTGTAACTTCTTCAATTAGTTTAAAACCTAATTGCTCTTCCTAATTGGTTTTCTCATGTTTCAAATTGAAGTTATCACAAACCCTAACACTCCATCTCTCTCAAAGTCAATAATTCCCAATTTCCCTAAACCCTAACTCATGGAGTGCGTTCGTACCTGGGCAAAGCAACACAACAGTGTGGTCGTTCTTGATGCAGAATCAGTTAATGCAGATTTCACAGACATGGTAAAATTTTTGAATGCTACTTCTCTTAGGTATGCACTCACTGTGAATCCTACTATATTTGTTTCCCACATCAAACAGTTTTGGCTTACTGCTAAAATCAAAACTAATAATGGGGAAAAATATGTTAGTGCCTTAGTAGATGGGCAAAAGGTTCGTGTAACTGAATCATTAATAAGAGAAACCCTTCTCTTAGATGATGAAACAAAAACCACTTGCCTGGCCAATTCTGCTATTTTTGCTGGGTTAAAAGATTTGGGATATGAGGGGAATCATACAAATTTAAAATTTCAAAAATCTCTCCTCTGTCCTCAATACAAGTTTTTGATACATCTTCTTCTTCATTGTATGAGTCCTAAAACTTCTGGATGGCATGAGTTTAGTACTACTATTGCTTCTGCAATGGTATGCTTAAGCAAAAGTCACCCATTCAATTTTTCAAGAATGATATTGGAAGGGATGTTTCAAAGTATTAAAGAGTCTGGTTCCTATTTGCTTTATCCAAGGTTTATACAACTCTTTGTTCAAAATCAACTTACAAAGTTTATAGGCCATGTTGCTACCTATGATGCTCCAAAATTGGTTTCTAAAACCTTTACTTTCTTGGTTAAACATGGAAAATGTTTTTCAGGCACATATACAAATCTTACACCTTACATGGTGCAACTTGTGCAAAACAATCAGGGTGAAGGATCAGGAAATCCCACTGACTCCCATCACACACCCAATTTTACTGCATCTGCTACACAACCTAAAATACTCTATACCTGTAGGAAAACCAAAAAGAACACTGATCTTCCTCAGGATAGTGTTAGTATGGCTGTACCAGATGAGGCTGTCCTAGGTGCTGGAGAGGACATGTTGGCAAGGGCTGTCACTACTGCTTCTAGCTTAGCAGCAGAGCAGGATAGTGATAACATCATTAAGACCCAAACCAAGGCAACATCTAGAGATGATGATTCTTCTGAATCAAATTCTCAGGATGGTAACCCTAGCCAAATGGAAAATTTAGGGGGCTCAGATGATCAAACTAGGCTTGATACTGAGTTTTTGTCCCAAGATTCACCTCTCGGACCAGGTTACACAGGTCGAAGTGATGAGGACAGGCCAGTGACCAATGAATTGACGGAAACTCTTGTACATGATGACAATGTCCATGATTCACCTCTCGGACCAGGTAACACAGGTCGAAGTGATGAGACTATTATGAAACTTATTCAGGAATTGACGGTTACTTGTACCAACTTGGGGGTGAAATGTACTACATTGGAGGACAAAGTTCTTAGTCTTTCATCTGTTGTTGCTGATCAGGACAAGACTATCATCAAATTGCAAAAACAGATTAAGAACTTTCAGAAATCAAGATCTTCAACCTCTTTGAAAAGATTGAAGAAAGTGGGTACTTCTCAGATTGTTAGTTCTCCTGATGTCTCTACTCACTTGGAAGAGGATGCTTCCAAACAGGGGAGGAATGAAGAGGCAATGGGTTCAGGGGAGGCAAATTTGGAAAAGATTGATAGTGCTCTGGGTTTGAATGATGGAATGGTTTCAGGGGAGGCTCCAGTGATTGGTGATATGGATGTTGAAAGTCCTCAGGATGCTGAAAATTTTGTGGTTACTGATAAATCAGGGAATGAGGTTGTTATGGAAGAGGTGATTGCTACTCAAGAGAAGGTGGTAGAACAACTTACAACTTTGGAGCCTGAGCAATTAGTGAAGGCAACAGGGTTAATGGGTGAAACATTGATGAAGTTGGGAGATTTGGTGAAAAACAAAAGTCTTGACTCTACTGCTCAAGATTCTGCTGCTCAAGAATCTACTGCTAAGGATCTTACTAACTCTGCTGCTAGTGGATTTGCTGATGCACAAGACTCTGCTGCTGGGTCAGGTGACAATGCTGCTGCTGAAGCTATGGTATTGTTGAGTAAGAAGACTACCCCATTATCAACTTCTTCACTACCACAACAAACAACAATAACAATCAAATCATCAGCACCTAGAAAACCTGAAAAAGGGATTGTTATTAAAGAACCTGCTGCTCAACAAAAGAAGGTTATTTCTTCATTTTCTACTGATAAAGGCAAGGGCAAGCAAGTTGAAAAACCAAGGATTATGTATAAGGGGATTGATTTCACTGATGTACCATTTGAGTCTTGGCCTAAGGCATTACAAGTTGAACATGATACAGCTGCTGCACTCAAAGCACAAGAGTTGATTGATATGGAAGATCAACAGTTAGCTGAGAAGGAGGCTGAAGGCTTAAAGAGGTATGATGAATGGATAAATGAGAAGATCAGAATAGAAGCTGATATTGAACTCAATAAGCTGGTCAAGATTGAAGGAAATGAAGTTCAAACTTTTGATGTGCCATCTTGGTTAAGAGAGTTTACTACAAAGAAGAGAAAAGAAAATGCTACTGCTAGAAGAAAGATAAAGATATTTAAAGGTCCAACTGTTAAACAACAAAGAAGAGAATATGAAAGGTATCTAAAGAATATGGCTGGATGGACATTGGTACAGTTGAAACCTTATTCTGATAAAGAAGTTTTTGACTTATATCAACAAGCTAAGAGGAGAACAGATACTTTTTATTCTATGGGATGTGCTGAGGATTTGGAACAAATTGCTCAGATGAACAAGAAGTTGGTACCTGAAAAGGTAGCTGAAGCAGAGCATATTCAAGAAGCTGATGTTGTTAAACAGCTTGATATTGATGCATCAAATACTATTTCTTCTGTGCAAGGTGGTAAAAGAAAAGGTGTTATTCATAAGTCATTTGCAAAGAAGAAGAGAAAGATTGGGGAAGGAAGCAGTTCTAAGCCAGAAGGAGATGAGTTCAAGAATGATTGTGATCATATTCCTCCTGAGCATTTAAAAGAACAATTGAAGGTTTGCACTATGGTTGGCAAGATGGAAGATCCTGAAGTGGTTGATGCCAAACCAATAGGAGTCAAATATCTTATTATCAAAGTAACTACAGGATATGATGCTAACATTGGAGCATTTCATGATGTCCAGAGATCTGATGGTAAGACTCACAGGTTTCTTAGATTTCAACAGATGCTACATTACTTTGATAGAGAAGATGTTAATGATATGTGGACATTGTACAAAGCAAAGTTTGGAGCAAAGAAGTTTGATGGTGAAAAGTATGAGAAAGATCAAATTGATCATATCATAACTAAAACTGATAATGTGCTATGGAGAGCTCTAAAACTTATGTATGAACCTTCATTGGATGATTCTGAATGGACAGAGATAGTAGAATACAAAGTAAGAAAATGGAGACTCTTTCAAGATTCTGGAGTTCATGTACTGGAAATTGGACCAATTACTTTGTATATGCTAGCTAAAATGGATTACCCAGTGGTAAGATACTGGAATATTATCAATCAGATGATTAATGGTGATAAATCACTTAAGTTGCAGAAAGGCTATGATTCTGATGATCAAGCATTCAATTTGCTGTCAAAGTATAAGAAGATATTTGATCAACTGAATTCTCAAGGTTTGAAGTGTTTGGAAGCATCCTCCTAGTGATTAATTGTGCTTTGAAGAAACTTATTTATTTAGAAATAAATAATAAGTTTAGGGGAGGATTGTTGGGTCTGAAACTGCTGCTGAATGAAACTGCTGCTATAAGTGAAACTGCTGCTAGTGGTAATGATTCTGCTGCTGATGTCAAAGTACTGCTGAGGTTGAATGCTGCTGACAGAATCTACTGCTGATGGGATAAGGATGTATATTGTTTAGATAAATACAGAATAGATTGTATAAATATTATATTTATCTAGAATATTCTTATCGTGTAGAGAAAGGTATTGTAAACCTAGTAGGATTCCTTAGTCTATAAAAGGAGGATCCTAGGGTTAGTTTATGTACGTATTATTATTCACTTCAAGGTTGTAAAACCCTAGCATTGTTGAGTGCTCGTATTAATAATATTGAAGTGTTGAAAGAGAATCATTATTCTTCTTAAGTTAAACTTTTACATTCCGCATATTAGCTTAAGTGTTTAATCAAGTTAACTTCTATACAAGATCGTTTAAGCTCAACTGGGACCAACAGCTGAGCACCCGCCAGCCCCCCTACTGGCTCCGCCTCTGTGTATAATTGTATATTATATATCCTATTTAAAAGCCTTTGAATCGAGTTTCTAAAAGTGACCATCGCCAACTCTTGTTGAGATAGTGACTTAGATTGTTTATTACCTTGACACGCATAGTATGTACGTACATAACCAATTAGTCACTCCATTCCTTAATTATAGTCTATATTTTAATTTTGGGATGTCCAAAAATAATAATTAAGTCTAGAGACAATAATTTTAGAAGGGATGATGGAGTGTCAAAATTAAACATATAGAAAGCAATGGATAGATAAAGCACACTTTATTACAGATTTATTTTGTAAACAGGGTCGGAGCCAAAATTTATAGCTAAAGGGGGCCGAAGTTCATTATATAACCTGAAAAAATAAAAGTTTAAAAACGGTTTTCAACTTTAGTTTATACAAATAAACCATCACAAAAACTTACGAATGCATTACTAAATCTAATTCTTTCTAACATATTTAGTGGATAAAAAGTAAAGTAAACTCAATATAAGGTCATGTATTTTTTTTTTTTTTTTTTTTTTTTTTTTTTTTTTTTTTATAATTTCTTTTTAATCCATTTTGATACTTCTGAGTATATAACTAGCGGAAAGCAATAAAGCCGAAAGTTTCTAGGATTTCTCAATTTAGGTTTTGGGTGTTCAAAAAATATACGTATTCGGATATCCGAAAACTTGATCATAATTTACTAAAAAGTTAGATTTTATGAAAGGACAACTTTGGAAGTCATATAAAAGTTTTTCAAAAGTTATAGATATCTGGATATTCAGATGCATAAAACTGTAATCTGAAATTTCGGATATCCAAATTACAAAAAAATTAATTAAAATATTATGTCTAACATAAAACATCATCGCAAATTTCGGATATCCAAATTTGTGATATAACTAGTTGTTGACAAGTCTCTTACATTTTTTAAATTAATAACAAAAAAATATTGTCAAAAATGTCTTATTTTATATTTTCGCTTCAGTGGCAACTTAGGTAGGAAATATTTGATATCGGTTGTCTTCTTTTTCTTTCATGATAGAAAAGTCAGTCGCTAGTTGAGAGATGCTCGTGGTATATTAAACGTTAAATTATAGGCTAAACAATGGTATGTTAATACAATCATTGGGCTTATTGGAGGGGGCCTAGCACCCGCTAGCCACCCCTCCCTCTGCCCCTGTTTGTAAATCCTTGTTCCAAGGAAAACAATATGTGGTATTTACAACTTAATTAGGTGTATCATCAATTAGTAGCGGTACAAACCCTACGGATTTCACCTTGACTTCCTGTTTTCAGTTCAATATTGCCCATCTTCACCATTGATCTCCCGAATTCAACGTTGAATCTCAATCCAGCCAATCCCCTAATTCCAAGAAACCTGTTGAATAACGTTTGCGTTGCTGGATTGTTCCATAAAGCAGCATCAGATTCAAGTACACCTTGCCTATTTCTCAAGTTTGAATAGTAAGAATTGTCAAAGTTTCCAACGCTGCCTGTATCAAGTGTCACACGTCTTGTTCCATCACCACCGTTGGGGCATAAGTTCCTAAGCGTTGGAAGGAAAGCTGCGTCAATAGTCGGGTCAGGCCCATTGGTGTTGTTGTAGTTGTATAGCCTGTAGCTGAATAATACACATGCTGCTGTCCCAATGGTGTGTGCTCCTAAAAATCAACCAAACCATGAAATACATAAGTTAATTAGCATGTACAATTCAAAAAACTCATTGACTAGAATGTGTAAAATGACAACGTGTTTGTATTATAAAGGAAACAAAAGCGGGTTAATTACTTGAAAATGTATCATACTTGTCACTTTTTGTTATTGTATGTACCGAACTTTTTTTTTTCTTATTGTGTGTACTGAACATTAAAATTTCGATTATCGCGTGTATTTTACGACTATTCAGCCATGTGAACTGACCATTTAACCCTTTGAAATTTGAAAAAGTAAGGGTAAAATGGTGTCAAAATACACACATTAATCGAAAGTTAAAACTTCAGTACACACAATAAAAAAAAATGTCAAGTATAATACATTTTCAAGAAATTAACCAAAAAAAAAACTCTTCTGGGGTTTTATCATCATTAGCGCGCTAGGAGTGTTAAGTTGATTTTGCTAATGGCATACGTACAGTTTAGTGTAGTTATTGTTGTTGTTTACCGTACGTTTAACTTACCACTAAGAGTAACAAGATCTTGGATGTTAAGATTCTTGTCAGCAAACTTGGTGATTAGAGCATTGATAGACTCATTGAAACCAGGCAGACTCGCAGTATCAGACGCCCTTGAAACTAATCCGTCTCTACGACCTAACGAAACTTGCCAGCTTGCTCCTCCAGTCTGCAATGTTAAGAATCTTTTGACGTAAGCCAACTAGCCATGCATGTAATGCAACTTCTTATGGCCTCATAAAATGATTTAACGAATATTGAGATATATAATGGTAACTATTTAATTACTTGTACTACAGAATCACGAGCAGCAAGGGCAAGAATGTCAGCACAAGAGACCACCCCAGGACAGACAGTTTCCAGCTGCGTCTTTGCAGCATCAATAACTTCAAAGCCTCTCAAGAGGGAATTCGGGAGAGCCGTTTTCTCAGAAGAGGCACCATCAATTAGAATAGATGCATCGCATCCATTAACAAAGCAATCATGAAAGAACATTCTTAGTAAACCAGGTGCAATTGTTGGGTTGGAGTTGACAGCAGACCGGACCGCAGTCTGCACGATGGTTTCCACTCGTGGGCATGAGGTTCGGTAAAACCCAACTCGGGTTTGGCCTAGTGCCAGTGTGATCAAGGTGGCTAACAAGACAATAAACAAAATGGACTTTTTGCTATCCATCCCTAGCTAGATATATATTCTTATTTGTTTTGTGGTTTGAGGTGGAGTAGTATTGGATATTGTTTTTGATGTGAGCTAGAGTGTACATAAACAAGGTATTTATAGTGTAGAGAAGTCAAACATGTTGGAGGCGGTGACAAAAGTAAACAAAGTCATCAAAAGAAATGTTCAAACTTGTTATTATTTAATGGATTTTCTTATGTTTTAAAGTGGTATGTTTTTCAACATTAGTAGACTTATTCCAGCTAAAATGCTAAATCAACCAGCATATCAGTGACTTTTAAATACAGACCAAATTACATAAAGTTGGGTTGCCAATTATATATGCTTGCTCACACGTGATTGCCAAAACAAAATCAAGTCTCCCGCCTCAAGTTGCCTACAAGATGAAGATGGCTAGACAAGTATCTCTCTAGATCTCCATCATGGGCGTTAATTTGTATTTAGATAAAATAATATTAACAATAACAATCACTAGTACAAAACAGTCTTTCCCCGGCGACTTTTTTAACCCCTACCCGTCGACATGTCGACGGAATAATACCGTCCCGTCGACATGTCGACGGCACCATATCGACGGCTATCCTTCGACGGGAACCGTGTTCCCGTCGAAAATTGCCGTCGACACGGTGGGTCCCACATCGTTTTCCAGTCAAAGGATTTGTTGTCCGTTAAACCCCTTCCCGTCGACATGTCGACGGGAACATATAACTAATTAATGTTTTAATTAGTTAATAATAATTATGTTTTATATAATACCGTCGACATGTCGACGGTATTATTAAAACAATAATAGTGTTATTATATTATGCCGTCGACATGTCAACGGCATAAAATTAAAAACATTATTTTTGTTTTAATGATACCGTCGACATGTCGACGGTATTATAAATACCCAATTACTATGTTTTAATGATGCCGTCGACATGTCGACGGCATCATTATTTATATCCTGCTAACAGCAGGCTGCAAATATTGCAATATTCCAGATTTTTTCCGGATTTTCCGGAAAAAATCTACCAAAACCTGTAACTGTAATAGCACCTATAACCACTCAATATCAACATGTCCTAAACGTATAACTCGCCATCGGCTATAACACTTGCAAAATATCGCTAAACACCCTCAAAATGCATAAAAACATATAAAGTTTACAAAACGGGGTGTGGTAATATCTAAACCTAGTTGCCATATCCACAAATGTTTTAATATCCGCGACGTTCAAGTCGCCAAAAGGTTAAACTATACAATACGAACATATGGGTCGCCAAAATATTGTTTCAAGCATAAGTACAACACAAAATACCCAAGTTTGTACCTCTACATCCAAAATCACTTGTGATCATCAGTAGGACCCTCATCATCGCCAGAACCATCCTCATCGCCTCTGCGACTCCCGCTCCCTCTAGCTGAGCCACTACCTCCAACGCCACTACCTCCAACGCCACTGCCTGAGCCATCCACGTGCTAAGAACCCGCCTGACTAACATACTCATTCCATCGCGGGTTGGAGGACATAAAACCTGTGACCAGATCAATCTGCGCCTTCAAGACCTTACGCTCTTCAGCTTCTTTACGGCTCTTCTCCTCGGCCTCAGCAATCTTCTTCTCGGCCTCAGCAAGCTTTTTCTCCATCTCAGCATATTCTGAAAATGAAATAATCAAAATTAAAAAACATCTATTGCAATACTTAATTTGAGTCATGATCGAGTAATCTATAATTAATATATTATCAAACTGTACATACCTGGAGGTGGAGGCGGGGTGTATGGTAACGGTGGCCTGGAGAGCCCGGGTACGACCCTACCCCGTCCGGCGATGTGGCCCCGCTGCTTGCCCTTCAAAACCATCGCAAGTATCTGCTCCTCCGTATACGCCACCCCTTCTGGCGTATTCGCTCCCTGATCTCGCAGCCGGACCATCTCTTCCTATTTAATTGAGAAAATTTATATATATATGTAAGTGTGTGTGTATATATATATATATATATATATATATATATATATATATATATATATCGGGTTAATTACAAGATTATGTTTCAATGAATCATTAAAGTGCGTGTTTGGGGAAATAAATAAATAAATAAATAATAAATTAAAAAAAAAGATACTTACATATTGAACACGAGCCTCATCCTGCAACCACATACCATCATTGTCGCAGTGTGTGTCGTAAAACGATTGGATGAGGGACGGGTATTCTTTGTCCTTGCTGTTCAGAAACTGTATATACACATGCATATATATAAGATGAAACAAATTAAAAATGGCAAATCAAACACCATATTTATTCTAATTAAACTTAAATACTTTTATAAAATTAAAATTAATTACTTTTATCGTTGTTGTAATTAAATAATTTTATAAAAATAAAATACTTTTATAAAAATAAAATGTGTCTTACATAGTCGTGGCGAATAGCGGCCAATGACTTGGAACCGTGGCGGCTGTACACCTTCAACTTATTTCGGTTCTCCTTGTTCACAGCAGCACGCTTCAGGTTCTTCCCCTTCATGTAAAACTTGATATGCTCCTCCCACACAGATGGCTCGACGTTCGGAGGAGGGTTTCTTCGTATCTCATCCACTTTTTCAGGCCCACCCTCCCCGTCGAAGTAAACCCTCTTCATCGTGCCCTTGTTGTCGGAGTAGACCTTAGCAATGTACGCATTGAGGCCCTTCGAAATGGTAGTCCAATTGGGTGAGAGCATGTGGCTCTGCAAGTCGAAGAATTCCTGCAAACAAATTTAAACAAATATACACAATTAAACAAATTTAAATAAATGTACACATTCAAAGATATAATTAAAAGGAAAATAAAATAACTGACCCCGAGTCGGTTCATGAAGCCCTGTCGAGTCGCTTCGTCAAGGTCGTGCCAGGAGGGATAGTGCAACGGCAAGGACCTAACCAGCTCGCCAACATAGTTACTGAACCATGCGTGGTGGGGCCCAACATGCTTAAATGTCTTCTGATCACGCCACTCTAACTCAATCGATTGCGGGCCCGAGGCAGTCACAGCTTTCCTGAGGTCTTTGTTTTTGTTGGCTTCACGGACCTGTGCCCTGCCGCCAGCCCGACCTCCACCCCTGCCGCCAGCTTGTCTCGCTCTACCTCCTCGTCGAGGTTTTTGTGAGGAACCTACAATTGAAGTGAGTGAAAACGTTAAAAAATAACAAGTAACAAAATTCAAATTATCAAGTTTAATTTTCTTACCACTACGGTGACCGCTAGTAATCGAACGAGGAGGGGGTGGTGGGTCATCGGCACCGTCACCACCGTGACCTCGCGCTACTGCTGCCATCTGTAAAAAGTACAAGTTGAATTAACATATAGAAATTCGGGAACAAATTAACATAAGCATGCACACATTCAAATACATACACATTTAAAATAAATATACACATTTAAACAATCCATAACAATTTCATTCAAATAAGCTAAGTGTCGTTTTACAAGTTACAATTTAAGATCAATCTGCTACATCTACATCACTATCATAAATAGCATGAGTCGCATCTTCAACTTCATCATCAGAATTGTTTGCGTCAGAGTCTGCTAAATCATAAGGATCGTCGTCCTCATCATCAATAAATTCATCGTCGTCATCAACATGAATGATTGGTGGTGGTGCCTCAACTAACGTTGATTGACCATCGATATTTAAGGTTTCAAATGCCAAATCATTCAAATTAGCAGACAGTTGGAGATTCGATGAGTTGTTGCCATGTATCACATCATCATCGTCTTCTGCCACAATGACATCCCAGGTCGTGTTGTGATTCACTTCTTGGACGACCTTCCAATGGAGTGGTCGTCTGGCAGGATCTTCAAGGTAGAAGACTTGTTTTGCTTGTGTTGCGAGAATGTAAGGTTGATCTTCAAACGCTGTGCTACATGCCCAAATTTGTGTCATGTTGTTTCTAGTGTTATAACGTTCGACTCTACCTCTTTTGACCAAGTCGAACCACTTAACTCAAAACAGCACAACTTTGAACTGGGTATACGCGAACTCCAGAATTTCTTCTAGATGACCATAATACATTTCTCCTTCCTTCTCGCCAGGAGAACAAATTCCACTGTTCTGAGTTGTACGTTTTACATCGCGGCTGTGTACAACAAACTTCACACCGTTGACTTCACACCGTTTCCCCGGCAAACATGTAGGCAATATTGCAAGTTGAGTCAAGATATCAGCCGGACATTCTTTTTTAGGAGGATCTGTAAAAATCAGGTGCACCATTGAATGTAGTAGTATCCCTCCTCCATTTATGGTTTTTTTTTAAGAATCTTCTATGGCCAACATAACCTATTTTGCTTATCACACGCGTAGCCGGAGTGCCTACTTTGCATGTAGGGCATGCGTAGTAACCTTGCCCACTCCAACCTGACAAACTACTACGAGCAGGAAAATCATTGATGGTCCATAAAAGCATCGCTCTCATGTTGAATATTTTGCCTGTAACAGCGTCCATAGTCGGGATACCTGGTATTTTCCATAATTCCTTAAGGTCATCAATCAAAGGCTTTAAGTAAACATCAATGTCCTTCGCGGGTGATTTAGGTCCAGGAATCAACAACGTCAGCATCAAAGTAGTCTCTTTCATGCATAACCACGGAGGCAAGTTGTATGTTGTTAAGATAACAGGCCACATGCTGTAAGTCTGACTAAGGTTGCCGAATGGATTGAAACCATCAGCAGCCAACCCTAATCGAACGTTTCTCGGTTCGTTAGCAAATTCCGAATATTTACCGCTGTCAAACTTCTGCCATGCTTCACCATCAACCGGGTGTTGCATCATACCGTTTACCGTAGACTTTCCAGTAGCATGCCAAGTCATATGTTTTGCGGTGTGAATAGATTTGTACAAACGTTGTAGCCTAGGAATGATAGGAAAGTAACGCAACACCTTGTTAGGAACTTTCTTCCCCGTTGTGTTCTTGTCTTTCCATCTACTCGTTTTACAGACCGGACAATACTCCAAATCTTCGGCACCAGTCCCCCGATATAAAAAGCAATCATTTTCACAAGCATGTATCGACTCATACCCTAACCCGACCTTTTTAAATGTTTTTTTTATAGCAGAGTATGATGGTGAGAGATTGTAACCTAACCTAGGAGGAAATACTTCCTGGAGAAATTTTAGCGTATAGTTAAATGAAGTATCACTCCATTTACCGCTGACCTTGAGATGCGTAAACTTTGACATAAAATCCAAGGTTGTCATAAAGTCACAACCCGGGTAAAGAGGCTGGGTGGAACTGGCAAGTAACTCTTCATACTCGTTACGTACAGGAGGTGTCGTTGCTTGAGCTGGCTCGTTACTTGTCTCGCCAATATTTGGAAGAGTTGGCTCATTTTGTTTTATAATAAATACTTTTATAAAATTACTTTATTATAAATACTTTTATAAAATTACTTTAATATAATAAAAAAAATTATTTATTATAAATACTTTTATAAAATATTAAAAAATAAGTTTTATAAAATTAATAAACTAAATTAATTATATAATTGAAAAAAATTATTTATTATAAATACTTTTATAAAATTAAAAAAATATATAAATTTAAAATTAATTACTTATATTATAATTAAAAAAAATCATTTATTAAAATATAAAATAAAATAATTAAAATATCACAAAATACTAAATCCCAACCATTATAAAATTAATAAACGAGTCGAGATGTTAAACGAACGAGTCGAGATGCAATGGTTATACATGAGATGTTAAACAAACGAGTCGAGATGGTATGGTTATACATGAGATGTTAAACGAACGAGTCGAGATGCAATGGTTATACATGAGATGTTAAACGAACGAGTCGGAATGCTATGGTTATACATGAGATGTTAAACGAACGAGTCGAGATGCAATGGTTATACATGAGATGTTAAACGAACGAGTCGAGATGCAATGGTTATACATGAGATGTTAAACGAACGAGTCGAGATGCAATGGTTATACATGATATGTAAAACGAACGAGTCGAGATGCAATGGTTAAACATGCGATGTTAAAACGAACGAGTCAAGATGCTATGGTTATACATGAGATGTTAAACGAACGAGTCGAGATGCAATGGTTATACATGAGATGTTAAACGAACGAGTCGAGATGCAATGGTTATACATGAGATGTTAAACGAACGAGTCGAGATGCAATGGTTATACATGAGATGTTAAACGAACGAGTCGAGATGCTATGGTTATACATGATATGTCTCATCTCACTATATATCTCTCTCTACCTAACACCTTATCCTCACAATATAAACACACACACACACATACTCATCTCACTATATCTCTCTCTAGCAGTTTCTGTTTTCTGGCGACACCAGCATTTTTCGGCCGCCGGAATCTTTTTCTGGCCACCACCTTTTATCACCTCAACTTGTAGATCGGGCCACACCGGTTACGATTCAACCACTCAACCTCACAACCACAAACATACACTGTTATCATGGTGAAGAAGATGGCAGAATTTGAAGCTTTTCCTTGTCCTTGTGAACGAGGAGACGTGGTTCTGCGAGAATCGTGTAAATCTTACTCCCGTGGTAAACTATACTATGCGTGTCCTTTCTCGCAGGTGAACAATTACATATTTTTTCTTTAAATAATTTGGTTAGTTGTTAAAAATAATAGTTTTTACTCTTTAACAGCCTGGGACAGACGACCATGGATGTAATTTTTTTTATGGAAGGAGGAACGACTCGCCAAAATGATGATCGGTTCTCTAGGAGCTTCAACATCAAGCGGTTCTGGATCTGCTTCAAAAAGGTGCTCAAACTGTCATGAAAAAAATCTTAGAATAAACTTGCTGGAGGCACAAAAACAGGTGTTGGAGGCACAAAAACAGGTGTTAGAGACAAAATTAATGGTGCTGGAGGCAAAACTTGACATGACAACGTATCCCAACCACGACCACGCATGTCAGTCGGATGCAATACTCCGTGACCTTGTAGGTGACATGGATAAATTTCATATGTAGTACTGTTATCGTTGTTGTTGTTGTTGTTTGCTGTTGTTGTTGATGTTTTTGATGTTTAATAAAATGTTGTTGTTGTTTAATAAAATGTTGTTGTTGTGGAGCAATAATTAGAACTGAAGGAGCAATAATTATCAAACACAAAGGCAAACTGTTTATTTAAAACAAGCAAGAGTTCTTAACCACATGCATTTTCATACAGACTCAAACTAAACAACTCGACAACCAAACTAAACAACTCAACAACCAAAGGAAACAACTCAAACTTAACAACTCGACAACCAAACGAAACAACTCAAACTAAACAACTCGACAACCAAACGAAACAACTCGACAACTAAAACAACAGATCAAACGAAACAACCCGTTTATTTTTTTTGCGGCTACTTCCCGCTTTACTCGAACTCGCACCATCTTTTCCCTTCCTTGCTCTCATTTCCTTGATATGTGCAAACGTAGCTTCAAGATTTGTGATCCTATTTCCCAGATTATCAAGTTTTGTTTCCAACGTACTTTCAGCTTCGTCGTCACCTCCAACAGCAAGAACTTGAGCTTCAGCAGCAGCTTGAGCTTCAGCAGCATCTAGCTCGTCCATGTACTCTTTGTAGTACGGCTTTTTCCTACACCATTCGATAATCTTGTCTCTCATCCACGATTCAGCATCCTTAAAATCACCATATTCCTCATAAACTGCATGACCAAAAGTTAACATAACTTCATTAAAGAGGAGCTCGTGTGACAAGATTTTTGAGTACTCCTCTTCAACTGTGCAACCACGCCAAGTCATGTGTGTCTTGTAAGAATTGACGATTGAATTATTTGTGAGATGTGTAAAATGAGACGGAAATAATTTTGTGAGAATGTATATATTGGTAAAAAAATGAGACGGGAATGTATTTATGAGGATATATATAGCCTGATTTTTAAAGATATATTCCCGTCGACATGTCGACGGGAACAATAAAGCGGGAAAATATCCCACCCAATATTTTACCCATTTATTAAAAATGTTTATAACTAGTAATATACTCCCGTCGACATGTCGACGGGAATCTTAAAACATAATAATTATTATGCTTAATCACACGTTAACTACGAGATAAAACGTTATTAATATATTCCCGTCGACATGTCGACGGGAATATATTAGCGGGTAAATTTCGCGCCCAACTTTGGTGAATTATTGAGGCTAAAAAAATATTCTAAAATGGTCCCGTCGACATGTCGACGGGAAAATACGATTATGAAAAATTCAACGCAGTTGGCCTCGGTCAATCGTTTTTTTTGTCGTTTTCTGCCTTATGCCGTCGACATAATGTCGCCGGGAAACTGTTCGTCGCCTGTTCTCCTGATTCTTGTAGTGAATATAATTTATGTTAGTAAAGAAACTTACCGTAGATAAGCTGCTTGTAAGACTGCAACATCCATCGAATAGTGGCTGATGGTCAAACTAAAATAACAGCCAATGAGACGTAGGTCCGTTAAGTGATGGAACGAGGAGAGAGAATGGGGTAGGCGACAACTACACGGGAAAAAGTTAAGTTCTAATCTCTTGATAGAACTTTTCCTCAACAAAAGAGATGGTATAGTATATGCTCAATACCAATTACCAACACACGAGTTTTCTTCATTTGTGAAACGGTGAACTCATGTAATGGACCCTCATGCATCAACCGAACTTGCAATATAGCGTACACAAATTTACTCAGTAGTAGTTTTGGTTTGTCAAACGTTTGCTCAAAAACAGACATCAACATCATTACTTGATACTCGAAAATTATCTTCAATAAACGCAAGTTTAGGAATTTTGATCCAACGGACCTCCATTCCTTGGACAGGATACTTATCCATCTTAAAACATATGTTCGATGTTTTAGAGGCACACATTATACTTGTTGGCTGTAAACTTTATAATCACTTGTACAATCGAGGCCTTTCCCGAGGACTCTTTTTGGCTTTCGCTGTGGACTTGTCCTCGGAAAAGGTTATTGCCGAGGACATGTCCTCGGACTACAGTCCTCGACAACGCCTCGTCGGTGATAACAATACCGAGGACTTTCCTCGAGCACAAAGTAGGCCCCACACACTTTCCAATTAGACATTACAAAATGTTTAACCAATGTTTTTCACGAGGATACGTCCTCGTGGAAACTATGGTGGTGATAAAAAAAAGTCAAACGATTAACTAATTAATTAGTTAATAAAGTCAAACTTTGTATAACTTTTGCCGAGATAATGTCCTCGGCAAAACCAATGGGAAAGTCAACAAAAGTCAATTCTTGACCCAAAAAAATCAAGATATGCATAAGTAGGAAGCTTTGTCCTCCTTAATCAATGTTATTGTTATCACCTGAAAATGAATACTCGAAAACATCAACATAAAGTTGGTGAGCTCACGGGTTTAGAAAGTAAACCACGTTCCTTGTGCAGTGGATAATGTAGGACAATAGTGAGAATGATATATACGCAAGTACTTAATGAAATCACACAATCGCAACAACTGAACCTCATGCCACAAACCAAATATATAAAGATCTACACATACTAGGTGCCTCATCCCAAAGTTATATTGGGTGTCTTTTCCTAAAGTTATGTTGGGTGCATCTTCCCGAAGTTATACTATTTACCCATGGTCAAGATCTACATAGTAAGAACACACACAATAAGAATCCACATAGTAAGAATCACACATTAAAAATAATATTGCAATACAAACGCACATCTTGTCCAAAAAGCATGAAAAATAGTGAACAACATTAAAGTATTTAAAAATAATATTTGAGTATCATTTTCCCCCAATAAATGTAAAAACAAAAATAGGCTGCGAAACTTACCTCAACAAGTAGTGATAACGGAAATAAGTACGCAAGCTTGCATGAAACAAAGTGTCATAACTGCGACCTAATTCAAATAGACGCCTTAAGAATAACATGATATGTACTATATGCATATGAGTTTTAGAAAGTTTTATCACATATAAACTTTTAGTGAGGTTTTACAAAGTTTTCACATTCGAGAAATATTTAGAAAAACAGAATTACCATTTCCTTTTATACTAAAGTTTCAAAAAGGGGGTTGTTAGGAGGGTTTTCCCAACTTAAACGGCTATAACTCACACGTTTCTTATCCTCTTTTGGTCATTGAAAGCCTTAAACGTAAGTTTATGTGCTTAGTTTCAAGAAAACATGGCTTCGTTTAGTGAAATTAAGTTTTAGTCACCCAAAATGACCTCAAAAGCCACGAGTCTCAAACTTCTGTTTAATTTTTACTAAGAAACTTTACCTAACATCGCGAGGCTAATTTCTTCATATCTTAATCATTTTTCAAATTCCACCTCTAGGATTTAGGGTTATATCTTACCTTTCCAAAAATTCTAATTAGAGCTTATGATTTGAAGTTTAAGTCATTGAAAAGTGTGCAATAAGATACGTCTTCCAGCAGCTAGAGCTGTTGGACAACTTCTTTGCTGAAAATGTTTAAGAATACTAATAAATTTCCATAAATTATAAATTTTGGTGGAATCTACCTATGACCTAGTAGTATACTGAGATAGAAAGAAATTTGCCATAAGTATTCTTTAAACTTAGCTCATAAGATGACCTAAATTCTGCCCAGATTTAGTATATTTGCAAACAAGTTTAAATCAACTTTTGATACTACAAATCTACAAAGGTGATATGGGATGATGCTTGATTTATTTAATATGAGTAAAATAGAGTATCATGAGATACTTACAAGAATGGTGGTGTGATTGGAGGTCAAGAAGTGTACAAGAACTAACCCACAAGCTTAGAAAACCCTACTATGCAAACCCATAATCAACCTTGAATACCCTTGCTAGGTCCTTGATATAGCTGAGATGTATGTGTATGTGATGGTATTTAGTGTTTGTTGTATGAATGGCTAGTGTGCTTATTTTATATCAAAGAATTAGGGAATAGTCAAAATCAGCCATTGGGTCGTGGTTTTGGAGAGGGAAAAGAATGTGGGGTGGTTTTCCATGTTTGCCAGCTTTAATGTGTAGCATGGTTAATGAAATGTGGGAGATATAAGGTGAAAAACACATGTTGAACCATCTACAAATAGGGGGTTGATTTTGGGTAAGTAAAAGGGAGGGAAAAGTGTTTATTTTTAAAGTGTAAAACTATTTATGGTGTAAGTAAAGGTGGTAAAGGGTATTGGGTATGTTGTGCATGCATGCATGTAATATATGCAAGTATGAGAGACTTACGTAAAACTTGTAAAACCGAATTCATATGATTATAAAATCATGCTTATGAGAGTAATAATGTACTTGTTTGATGTAGACTAAACTTTGTCTAGTGATGGAATATGTTCAAAGATGTTTCTCATTATGCGTGAAATAACTTAACGGTTATAAGTAAACTCAAGTATTCAAGTGTTTAGAATAAAACATTCAAGTTAATAGATAAATATTAACCTGAAAATTTCAGCGGCACACAAAAGTTCCCCAAATATTTCATGTAAATGCCAACTTCCATTGTCTTACATACCAGACGCACGAACTATGGAACATGCATAACCAGAGCAGTACAAAAATCTTAAACACACAACCTTCCTGATTTAAAAATTGATCAGTATTCATAGTTGGATGGAGTTGTGAAATTATCAATTGGTGGTATTTGTCTTGAAGTGCCTATGTTAACTGATTGATGACTTTCCTGAAATGAAAGCATGCTTGGTCCACCAACTCGCATTGTTGTTGGTTGTGAGATGATGTGATGATAGTTTTGGGATAAAGTTGCCCAACCTTCTTCTGTGAGTGATATTAAACGTGCTTAAGGGACCAGCAATGTAGGACAAAGGTGGTGGTGGTTGTGGTCGTGGTTGGTCTAACATGTATGTAAAACAGATATTTTAGTAATGATAACATGTTGAGATAAAAGATTTTTTTCTTGTTTGTAACGAAGAAGTGAAATTTTTGGGTTTTTCGGTGTCCAAAAAAATGAAAACAGGTGGCTTTGTTTATGTCATGCGTCCCAAGGATAACACATTGTCTATGTATGGTACGTAACGTAATGATTAGGATAAATTAGTAGTGTGAGATGAGCTAATCGTATGTTCGGTTTCCCTTGAGTGGTAAGAATCATGAGATAAGAGTATTTATCTTGAGCCAGGTAACATCACACACGACTAGGGTTTAATGTATGTTTTGTGTGTGAATTGTGGAGAAGATAATTTGGTTCGGGAATGCATCTATATTTATAAAGATGCACTTGGGGTGTGTGTGATCCGTGGACGTGGTACAACGGCTATAGATGACCCACTTGGAGGTCATCCTACATAGGAGACAACAATGACACGCGGTGTGACATCCTTGCTCTTTAAGGTATGTCAATGTTCAACACATGATTTGTACATACTAACAAAATACACACGGCACCAATTATTTAAAAACCGGTTTTCTAATTGAACTCGATCGAGCCACCGGGTCACGGTTCAACCTGGTTTTTCGCTAAAATATGGCTTCCGATCACCCAACCGGTTCAGGTTCCACTAGCCGGGTCAACCCGGGTTTAAAGCACTGCACGACACTACCTCTGCATGAACGAACGAATGAGGTAGCTGCACATGGCGTTAGCATATAACAATTTTAGGGACAAATTCTCAGGCGAGCTGCTACTCGATTATCCATGCCAGAGGTCTTATGCTTTTGGCTGATTTTTGCTTGAGGTGTTGGCTCCATATGCAAAATTTGTTGGCCTTTATATTTTTGTGGGTCGGCTATGGTCGTATGGCTTTAGCCACTTGGACAGATATCAACATCAATATCTAGTGCTTGTTTTAAACTTGTTACAACGTGCGGAATTATAAAACTCCTTATGATACAGTTAGAAAAGTATGTTCACTGCTATGATTATGGTTATCTTTAACCTTAGTGTACATTGCTTTTGATATTGCTCATTCTCTCTTATGCCAATGAAAGTAGCATAACGCGTACCCGCGTATTAGGCGTCATCATCATTGATAAATTTTAAAAGCAAATAAAACAAAGTCAAAATTTTGTGATAGGTATCACGTCCATGCATGAAGGATTAATTCTTTGACATTCAACAAGCGTCATCCATATATGGGTCCATATGTATTTGTCAAACTTGTTCACCTCCATTCATGTGACCTTTTGCTAAACCTTTATCCAATAATAAGGTCATTAACGTACGTCTTAGAAATCATTATTGCTATGGAATTATATTTTGTAAATTAGCCTTGATCCAGCGACACACTGGAATCACGTAATATTGATTGTGTGATAAATAGCTAGGTATCCAACTGATAGCAATTACCATGCAACATGCATACTAACAATATTGTTAGGTAATAGCTAGCAACTAACATGCGAGAAACAAATAAGTAAACATCAAAAACACAGATATGTAATATAGTTATATCGATTTTGCGTGATCGGCCCATATCCACGAGGCAGAAATGAACAATCTTCTACAAAACAAAGATTGTAAGTTATACATGCACGTGATACTCTATAACCACGAAAAAGTTATCAGTATATGACAACTTTAGGCATATCGGCCAAAAGCGTCGGTGTACTTATCACGTCTAAATCTCATATTCGCTTCATAATTTCAGTTTCTAGATATAGTCGATATATAAACCTATGTTTCTCAATTTCAGGTTATGTTCGTGTGTATTATATATCCTATTTAAAAACCATCGCCAACTCTTGGAATAATGACTTAGATTGTTTATATTACCTTGACGAACATAGTATCTACATACGTAACCAATTAAAAGAGAGTGTACGTAAGGGAGTGTGTATGGTATTTAATTGGCTGAATAAGTGTAACTTAAACTATGTGTTTTTTGTGTAGAGACAATGATTTGGATAGATACAACACCCTTTATTACAGCTTTATTTTATAATCCTTGTTCCAAGGAAAGCAATACGATGGTATTAACAACTTAGGCCTATCAACAATTAGAAAAACACATTTGTATCTTTGTCGATCGATCAATTAGTAGCGGTACATACCCTACGGATTTCACCTTGACTTCCTGTTTTCAGTTCAGTATTGCCCAACTTCACCATCGATCTTCCGAATTCAACGTTGAATGTCAATCCAGCCAATCCCCTAATTCCAAGAAACCTGTTCACTAAAGTTTGCGTTGCTGGATTGTTCCATAAAGCAGCATCGGATTCAAGTACACCTCGCCTATTTCTCAAGTTTCGGTAGTATGAATTGTCAAAGTTTCCAACACTGCCCGTATCAAGTGTCACACGCCTTGTTCCATCACCACCATTGGGGCATAAGTTCCTAAGTGTTGGAAGGAAAGCTGCGTCGATAGTCGGGTCAGGCCCATTGGTGTTGTTGTAGTTGTATAGCCTGTAGCTGAATAATGCACATGCTGTTGTCCCAATGGTGTGTGCTCCTAAAAATCAACCAAACCATGAAATACATAAGTTAATTAGCATGTACGCACAATTCAAAAGAGCATTGACTGGAATGTGAAAAGGAAACAAAAAACCCTGAGCCCCTGAGGTTTTATACATCGTAATTAGCTAGGTGTGTTAAGTGGATTTTGCTAATGGCATACAGTTTAGTGTAGCTATTGTTGTTGTTTATCGTACGTTTAACTTACCACTAAGAGTAACAAGATCTTGGGTGTTAAGATTCTTGTCAGCAAACTTGGTGATTAGAGCATCGATAGGCTCACTGAAACCAGGCAGACTCGAAGTATCAGACGCCCTTGAAACTAATCCGTCTCTGCGACCTAATGGAACTTGCCAGCTTGCTCCTCCAGTCTGCAATGTGAGAAAACTTTATTGTAGGCCAACTAGCCATGTAATGCAACTTCTTATGGCATCATAAAATGATTCAACGAGAGTATTTAATTACCTGTACTACAGAATCACGTGCAGCAAGGGCTAGAATGTCAGCACAAGAGACCACCCCAGGACAGGCAGTTTCGAGCTGCGTCTTTGCAGCATCAATAACTTCAAAGCCTCTCAAGTTGGAATTCGGGCCAGCGGTTTTCTCAGAAGAGGCACCATCAATTAGAATAGATGCATCACATCCATTAACAAAGCAATCATGAAAGAACATTCTTAGTAAACCAGGTGCAATCGTTGGGTTGGAGTTGATGGCAGACCGGACCGCAGTCTGCACGATGGTTTCCACTCGTGGGCATGAGGTTCGGTAAAACCCAACTCGGGTTTGGCCTAGTGCCAGTGTGATCAAGGTGGCTAACAAGACAACAAACAAAATGGACTTTTTGCTATCCATCCCTAGATATTCTTATTCGTTTTTTATGTGAGTTAGAGTGTACATAAACAAGGTATTTATAGTCACTAATTAGGGAATGAAGTAGTGTAGAGAATTCAAACATGTTGGAGGTGACAAATTAAAAGTAGGGATTTGCTACATCCACATAAGGATTCTCACTAAAAACCTTCACTCGCTGACGTGTCAGCGGGTGATTGGTTTTTTGTGGGATCCACATTCCACAAAAAACCAATCACCCGCTGACACGTCAGCGAGTGAAGGTTTTTAGTGGGTTTTTTAGTGGATGTAGCATACCCCTTAAAAGTAAACAAAGTCTGCAAAAGAAGTAGTTATCAATTGATGGATCCAGCCAATTACCTAAACATGCAAATTTCGTTTTTTTTTTATGTGTAGGGTAAATGAAATGGGGGATATTATACACTTGTGGTGGAATAGTCTTTGATTAATTATTGGGTTTTTCACTGATAGGTGCAAATAGGGCTGAGCAAACGGACCGGATGGACTGGACCGACCGACAAAACCGACCGGACCAAGACCGACCGGACCGACCACATTCGGTCCGGTCCTCGGTCTAAGCTTTTTGCCAAATTCGGTCCTCGGTCCGGTCGGTCCGGTCCGGTCCGGACCGACCAAAAACCCGAAAAAGCTTGCCTAATTGGACTGGACCGACCGAAGACCGACCGGACCGGACCGGACCGAGACCGGACCGACCATATTCGGTCCGGTCTCGGTCTTGGTTTTTCCGGTTCTCGGTCCTCGGTCCGGTCCGGTCTTGGTCGGTCCGGTCCGGTTTTCGCCCGATGCTCAGCCCTAGGTGCAAATGAACTTTTCTCTAGGTGCAGATTGTCTATTAAAAAATGTTTATTTGGATAATTGAAATATATATATATATATATATATATATATATATATATATATATATATATATATATATATATATATATATATATATATATATATATATATATGAAAATATTGTCAAATATTGTCGAATGGTATTTGGAATAGGCCTGCAAAATGGTATTTTTCGTCTGCAAGTTAATTGGCCCAAAAGACTTTTAAGTGGTTGTTTTGGTACTAGTGGATTTGTGAGTGGATTAATTGATTAATATTGTCAATGTACTGTGTGTCCTAGGTTCATTTGTGTTTCTATTTCGTGTGGGGCTAAGTGGTATGTCAGTGTTTGGTTTAGGTTATTTTCCTTTGTCTAAGTCTTTGTGTATGTACAATGGGTGGTCATTTTAGTGGGTCTTTTTTTTGTAAGTTTGGTTTTTATTTCTTTTGGTCCTCTTTTTTTAATTGGCTTGATTAAATTAGAGGATGTCTTGTTTTATATTTTTGTTTGTGTGGTATTTTTAATTTTTGCCTTTCAAAAAAAATATATATGGGAAAATATTAGTTACAATTAATTGTAGCCAATTGGCTACAATTTTATGCTATAAATGTGGGTCTCTGATTCATTTTGTGGGTCCTGATTTTTTCTGTGAGTGTCTGATTCAATGGTAGTGTATTTTTTATAAAGGATTGTAGCCAATTAACTACAAAAATTGTAGCCAAGCTATCCCATATATATAGAGTTAGGATCAAATAAGAAGATTACTTAAAATAAGAAGGAATAAGAAGAACTATAACAACAAATCCGAGATGCACCGACCTAAATTAGATGCATCCCTATAATCTTAGATGCATTATAAAGCACCATAGTGTGTTTTCTAGCTTTTAATCAGATGCATATACGTATATTAGATGCATTTCATGATTTCTCTTGTTTTGTGTTCTTCTGCACGTGTCAAAATCATGAAAATCAATTTGCACCATCTATACATCAAATTAACTTTCAAAACTCAAGATGTTGCATCTATATGAATAGACATGCATCTATTGCAAGTCGTTGCGTTTCAAATGCGTGGTTTTGGTCACTTCTCTCCACTTCTTATTTTAATTTACTTCTTACTGGATCCCTACTATATATATATATATATATATATATATATATATATATATATATATATATATATATATATATATATATATATATATAGGATAAAGATCAAATAAAAAGACAAATTTCCGTAAAAAGAATAAAAATATTTTTTTTTTAAGTTCTTGAAAAATTCCAAAAAAAAAAAATCCACAAGATCAGGTATGTTGGTGCATAAAAAAGTTGTGAAGGAAGTTTTTCTAAAAGTGGATACTTTATCCGGAAAAAAATTATAAAAAAATACGTTTATTCAATAAATCGTTTTTTTGTGCATCAAAAATTTGTTTTTGGACCCAACTTCTTTTGACTTTTTTCATCAAAATAACATTGTGCATCTAACTAAAACAAGTTGAAAATTTTGTGCATTAAAATTTTTTTGCGCATTAAAATTTGTTTTTTGTGCATTAAAAAAAACGTATAAAAACTCAAAATTAGAAAAACTTCTTTCACAAAAGTTTTTTGCACCAACATAACCGATCTTGTGAAATTTTTTTGGAATTTTTCGAGAACTTTAAAAAAAAAAATTCTTTTTATTATTTTTACGGATATTTGTCTTTTTATTTTAACTTTACCCTCTATATATATATATATATATATATATATATATATATATATATATATATATATATATATATATATATATATATATATATATATATATATATATATATATTTGTCATGTAATTGTAGTATTTTTTATTTTTATTATTTATATATTTTTGGGGCATATCATACATATAAAAAAATATTCATTCATGTCGCTGTACTACTTTTTTGTTCATTAAAATTTTATAACATAACATTAGATCACTATACAACTAAAACGCATTTTTTTATTAGTTTTTTAAGCTTTAACTAATTAAACAAATAATCACAAACGCTTAAAAGGATGAAAAGATTTTTGCTTGTGTTAGTTTGTTAACACAGTGAACTTGTGTCATGTTGGTGCGATATCGTAAAAAATCGAACAAACACGAGAGATGTTATTCGGATTCGTCCGTCTAAGTATAACCCAATAACAAACAAAAACGAACACTAATAGATAGATGTTACGAATTTTTTTGTTCATGTTCATAATGAAGATGGCAGGGCAAGCATGATTGAATGAGCGTAAATTAACATGCATCTTTAATTCAAGATAACCATAATATTTAACTTTCTCATGTACATTTATTTAAGTACCATAACGTATGCATAAAATGGTCGATATTCAAAAAAACATAGTTTTAACATAATAATAGCTACTACTGATGAGTTTGATACCAAAATTTTAAATAGTTTACTAATTAATCTTGAGAAAAATTGTGAAAATTTTAATGACTTTAACAAATCAAAAAGTATTGTGATAATCTAAATGAATATTTTCAATAGTAAAATGACCTCAATGTGTAAAAATAATAGACGAAAAAGTAATACAATAACTCAAATGCACATTTAAAAAAAATTTGATGACCCAAAGTACAAAAACCATTAATTATTTAATGAGAATGGAATGTATAAAAAAGTAGGAGTAATATCTTTTCTTTTTAGTTATTCCTTGATTAGTTGGGTTCAATATATATCTCAAATTCTTTTTAGACACAGTGAACCAATTACAGTCATTCATATTTCCAATTTAAAAATATATATATATATATATATATATATATATATATATATATATACTTTTTTTTCTTTTTGAAAATCAAATATTTTGAAAATAGTAAATCGTTAAGTGACAAAAAAATACATCATTGCAACGAGAAATTTTTTATCTTTCAATAAATGGGCACTTTGATATACTTTTGACGGATTTTTTTTCTAGTTTTACTTTAGTGTTAAAATTTGCGTTTGAAAAAATCACATGTGATTTGTATGTTAGGTATCACGTGTGATTTAATAAAATCATATGTGATTTTAAAATTATAAATCACATATGATTTTTTCGGACGTAAATTTCAATACTAAAAAGTAAAAAATAAATAATAAATAATAATAATAAATTGTCGAAATGATATAAAAGCATCACTTTACAGAAATATGATTTAATTATCATGATGATGATACGATTTTTTTCGCGTAAAGATTAACGGTTTGAAGATATTTATTATTTTGTTTTAAAGATAAAAATAATTTTTTTTTGTGTCTATAAAAATTTGGAGTGTACATTGAACTTTTCCCTAGTTATATTTTAAGGGGTGTTTGTTTAAGCTTATATGTGGGCATATGAGTTTATTTGATTTTAGCTTATATTTAAGTGTAAATTGAAAAAATGGTCCTTAAAGTAGCCCAATTGCGTAAGGATCACACCAAGAGGATTTTTGTTGCAAAAACGACAATAATGTTTTCTCTTTTTTGGAAAACAGCCGCCGAGAGCCAACTTTCGTTAGTTTTCTCGTTAAGTGTCACGTCAATGATAGTAGTATTGTCATTTCATTGCTTTAGGGACAAAAGTTGCAATTTAAATTTCGTATAAATTTTGTACGATTCTCGGCAACATAACTTTTGATTTTCTTTCTCTTTAGTTGCACCGTAATTCTTTTGGTTTATTGTTTGAACAAAGTGACGCCTAAATTTTCTTAATTTCTCATCTACGTTGATTTCTATATTTTCTTTTACGTTCCTAGTATTATATATACGTATGCTCACGTTATTGTCCGGGGCGAACTGCCTTTACATTAAAAAAAATGTAAATTTATAGACCGCACCTATATTTCTCTGTTATTATCTCATTCGGTTTCAAAATAAATGTCAATGTTTCTATTTTCGGATTTACCAAAATAAAATTTTCACTTTGCATTTCAACCAAATAAAAGAGAATTTAGTAAGTAGATAAAATTTGATCGGTGGAAATTGTAGTAAGTGAAATTTTCTAAAACTTTATGAATATACAAAATGTACATTTATTTTGAGACGAAGAAAGAAATATACAAATTTGTTATAAATCAAGCCAAACAGAACAAGACAAATCAAAATGATTTACAACTTTAATACGCACAGAAATTTAATTCGTAGCAAAGCATGGTCTTTTTAAAAAATTTGATTCATAACAAAGCACGACTTTTAAAAAGTAGACGCTAAGTATGCCATAACCACAGCGAAATGCGGGCATGTACGCTACTTATTTTTCAACATTAACAGACTTATTATTATGGATTAGCACATGCCGGCAAATGAATTTAGAGGTCCTGGACGAAAACTGAAAAGAGGCCTCATCAAAATTAGAAAAACCTTAAAAGTGTGCATAAAAGGTGTTCATTCATAATAATATCTTATAATGCGCCCCTTAATAACATTTCATTTATTGTAACAAGATGTGTTGTATTTAACTACGTAGTAATAAGATTTACAAAAAAGAGACATCCAGATGTATGACATAATTACACAAAGTGATACCCTTTAAATTATAAGCCATGTACGACCGCACCACTTCCACACCTTGTTCGCCGCCACTAAATTAGCACCACCAGCTAAAATGCTAAATCAAGCATCATTTCAGTGACATTCAAATACAGACAAAATTAAAGATGGGTCGGCTGTTACATACAAACAAAATTACTTACTCACACGCGATTGCCAAAATAAAATTAGACCAATATAATACAACTCTCAAGTCTCCCACCTCAAGTTGCTTTGCAAGTTGCAGATGGCTAGACAAGTGTCTCTCTCCATCTTGAACGTTAATTTGTATTAAAGTGGTGTTTAACGATAATAATAATAATAATAATAATAATAATAATGTTGTAAACTCAATTTTGAAAGAATGAAAAGTATAACTAATGCAATAAACTAATAGGTCTATATATAAATACAAAGAGATAAAACTTCAACTAAATGATGCATATCTTCTAATTAGATATAAACTCTGACCAATGCTAGGAGATAAGGACATCCACTTGTAATTACATATAACATTCTCTTTTGGATGTCCAAATTATTAATACGTTTTAGGAATGATGACTTATTAAAAACCTTGCCTGAAAAACCCATTCGGTTAAACCAAGACTACGGGAAAAAGAATGCAACGCTTATTATTTATCTGTAATGACTACATCACTTGAGCTCTTTAAGTCGATGCATCCCAATATTATGGTTCAGTTCCTAAATGTTAAGGTAGGCAGTGTCTTGGTAAATAGATCTGACAAATTATCACTTGAGCGAAGTTGTTGAACAATAATATAACCATTCTTTTGTGAGTCATGATTGAAAAAGAGCTTTGGCTATGTTTTGCCTTGTCGCCTTTGATGTAACCTTCCTGGAATTAAGCAATGCATATTACGTTATCTTCATGCAAAACTGTTGGAGCCTCTTTCACATAATTTATGCATCGTTGGATAAACTAGTCGCGATTGTTTGCTTTGCCGAACGCCATGAAATTGCACTACCGTCACTCGTGAGTACATATCCAGTTTGAAACCGACCGTAGCGAGAATCATACATATATCCTATAAGACCCCCATTTTCATAACGCAGCGGAATACAACATGTGGTGCTATTTCATAGTCTCATAGTACAAGTCATAGGATACAATTCAAAAATAAAGATGTGTTAAATAGATTTCGCATTCGAAACATGATAATCAAAGTTTTTAAACAAGGTCCCCAAAAGTTTAACACAATACAAGTACACAAAAGATAATTAACTTCAAACATGACATAGTTTTTAAGTTCTGAGTTTATTCCGAATGTGAATTTAAAACAAAGTCCATCCATCCATATCCTTGCACCGCTCATCCAAGCAAATCTTCACTTATGGACCTGAGATAAAACTTGCTAAAAGTCAACAATAAAGTTGAATGAACTCATAGAGTTTAATAAGTAATAAGTTGAATACAAGCGTTATTCATCAGTTGACATGTAACGAATACAAGTCGGGAAATAAAATTTATAGCATTGAGCTCGTGACACCGAACCTAAACCAAGATGTAAAAATGTCCATAAGAAGGTAATCTTTGTCATTTACCTTAATTCTCAATATTATGTATCCGCTTGACCTATAGATATCAAGTGAGCGCTATTCACCCGGTCATGCTTGTTAACCCAATATGCATATTCACAATATTAGCGTTTACCAAGTATGTAATTAAGGGTTCATGAAATTAAGGACTTTTAAGGCAAGATGTACTCAATGTCTATAAATCACGAAATCGGGTCTGACATACCCAAAATCACTTGTATTCAGTTTGTAAAACTAGCATGTGTCATCCTCGCGGGGTTTATAAAACAATTAACTAAGTAAAGGCGAGGCTATGAACTCACCTTAAGTAAAGGAAATCAAAAAGCATGGATAACGACAACCGAAGGACAGAAGAAAAACTAGAAACGACCTAAAAAAAAAAAAAAAAAAAAAAAAAAAAAAAAAAAAAAAAAACGTGTCTAAGTGTATGCTTAATGAATAATAGAATGAATACACAATACTTGATGTGTGGGAATTGCACCAGGCTTTACCTCTCGAGGGATCTCGAGAAGCTTACAACCCCCACCAGGCAGTGTACCTGATCGTTGTAGTATAGTATAGTGACAAGTACCGGGGGATTGATCGTTCAACTCAAGAATAGTGTCGCTAGGATTAGAAAGCCTAAAAACTAGGTCTAGAGGTGAGGGATGATTCTTTTTGTATTTTTTATGTTTTATAAAAGCAAGTAAAATCTCGTGTTTTGGAAGAGTGGGCGGAATTAGTTGCTAGTCAACTAACCCAATAACTAAGATGAAATCAAAATAAAATAATAAAAATGAAAATAAACTAAATTAAGATAGTGGTGTGAGCAATATATGGGAGAATTGTGTTTACTTAGATTTCACTACTCCCTAGATATCTTTTACAGGTTAATTACTTGTTACAGTTGCGTGGATGACGGATTGTATTCCTTAATACCATTCATGGGGTGGCGTACTTACTTCCCCAATCCTATAAGCTCCTAGTTCACTCCTATGTCGAGCCGGCTAAGAAGCTCCTAACATGGGATCACTAGAATTCGCTCATGCATTAAATACAATCATAAAAACCTAGCACACATCGGTTCATGTTTCTTAAGACATTCAAGCAAGTTACACAATGGAGATCTGCCAGTTTTCTTAAGCCTAACATTGAAATCATTCATCCATTACAACTATAAACAAGCAATGAACCTATAATCAGCATCTAGGTTTCATTACATCTAAGCAAACACACAAAAGATCTAGCCTAGCATGTTATAATCAAGACAAGTATAAGATATATTCAAACAACACATAGACATATTGATTGAATTGAAAGAGGACTTATCTTAATTGAACATGAAATGTTTCAAGGGGTGAAAACCCTACAAAATACTGTTACAAACGACCTAGGGTTTATTAGGTTCGACCCTATTATTCTCCACACAAGTTCATCTCTTAATGAATGAAAAATAGAAAAGTATATATATATTTTGTGAGGTGACGGCGTCAAGAGTAAATTTCTGACGCCGTCATCTCGCCGCCAATAAAGTTCTCGGACTGCCTAGATCTGGGTTTGACGCCGTCACGTGTAATCCTTCTTCAGGCCGTCACCAAAATAACTCTTGACGCCCTTCTTCTGACGCCTTCAGGTTTTCTCTGGGTCGTCATGGATTTTGCTCTTGACGCCGTCACATTGTCCTTCTTGACGCCGTCATGTACTGTTCCCAGCATGGAAAATTAAGTCTTTGCCGTTTTATTCACTTTTATGCTCCAAAAATGTCAAAAATGCTTCCTTTTCCAGAATTCACTCCTAAAGTACCTAAAATCACAAAAGAAACGGTTTAGGGCAATATTTGATCAAATAAATTCAATTCCGGGCTTGGGAAATGATCAAACCTCCACCACATGGCGTAAGCACCTAGGATAAAGTATCAAAGAGGTCTTTTTAAAGGTTTATAACGTTAGGTATAGGGATATGAAATACACGGTTTTGTTGGATATAGGCAATCTTTACTGGTGGCGAGTTAATAATCTTGGTTAATTACATGTACAACATGGCGTTGCTAAGCCAAGACTAGAATCGACTTAAGCTAATAAATGAAAAATAATAAAAACATAAAACAAACATAGAATAAAACGGGATGGTAGTTCGTATGTTTTTTCTATTTTCTTTTTCTATTTTTTTTCGATTTTTTTTTTTTTTTTTTTCATACACTCTTACCTTACCATCAAAAATAATACATCATAGGGAATGAACATTCCCCTTACACTTGAATTTTTACATACTTTACAAATAACTAATCTAATGACTCGAATTAAGATAATCAAAACACTTGGAGTACTTTTAAGATTAACGTACATATGGGGGTAATAAATGATGTTCTTCCCCATTACTCCATAATATTAGTACTTTACCCATGAGTCCCAATCGTCCCAAAACAATATGTACAAGGATATGATTCGACTTAGCAACTATGTAATCAATTAGATAATTAACTAAGGGTTTAAACAAATAACAATAATGCACTAAAGATGAGTGCATACACGGAAGGCTAAGGCGATTTGGGTGTACATTTAAGCGGGGTGTAACAAATTCTTCCTTTAAGTAAGATGCTTAAAGTTAGAAACGAAAAGATAGGGTAGGAGGGGTGTACTAGGGGTTTCGTGTACTAAAAATGAGTACAACGCTAAGGTGTGGGAAAAATTAATTGACTTTACTAGCCAAGTAATATGACTTAAATGGTCAAGTAATTATGATACGGGTTTAACACAAGGGTGATCCTAATGCCTCTTATCATGTAGTAAATCCTACTACACGAATATAGTCTCACTAGCGGTCTCGGGATGCATCACTAACGCAAGTTCTAGAATCTAAATGCTACCGGTACACACATAAGCACTAATAGTGAATGCTTTTCCTATCAAATCTAAAGGCGAACCTCACACATTTGGGTGGAAATTTTTTTTGAATGGTACGGTTTCGTGCTAGTCATACAACCTCCTATCCATGAGACGCTTGCTATAGCTAAAGTTTCACTCCTAAATGTTGTAAAAGATTTTAAATTTGGTGCTAAAATTACACTAACAAGTATTTCTCATAGTTTTATTACACACCTACCATTAAACAAACAAACTCAAGCGAAAGTGTATTTGTAAGGTATCATTATTTTACCCTCCCCTTACACTTAGGATGAGCATTGTCCCCAATGTTCAAGTAAAGAATGTAAAAGTAAAACATGTAAAAAGAATGAAATCAAATACTCCCCTGATTCGCTTGGTATGGATAATAAGGTAGCAAGGTTAGATCTTCCTCCAAGAAAATGAACAATCAAAGCTTCCCTTCCAGAATATAAATCATCTTCTTGTCATATATAATCGGTTAAACCTGAGAAAACAAACACAAAAACCCAAAGCATTAAACCGAACAAAGGAAACTCACAACTAGATGTAATTCCAGACTTAGGAACAAAAACAAAACAATTAAAGATATAATGCTTGTGGAATAAATGTTTGCAGATTTCCTGGAGTTTATAAAACTAAAGAATCAACAAAAACTTTAAGAGTCCGGTATAAACAAAACTCGCAAAATTTTTCAGAATTTTTGTACCTGACGCCGTCAGGTTGTAACTCCTGACTTCGTCAGAATGTTCCTGCAAAAATCTCATGTTAAGTTTCCGGCAAATTTCTGGAAAAACTTATGTCCTACTTCCTGGAAAATCCTGCAAAACATCATTATGACTCGATACAAGCATTTGACTCAAACAATTACTAATATACATGTTCATTTAATATTGTTGTGGATCATGCTCAATTTCATTCTTATAAACAAACTTGGGTTTCCCCTTACACTTATCTTTTGCAAAATACCTTTATATGCAATTAAGACGAAGTTAAAAACAAAATAAAGCATTTTCACAATTTACTTTGAAACATGAGCCACAAACAACAAAAATAAAACATGCATGCGGTAACAAATAAAATCAAACAAACAAACAAATAAATAAATAAAGCTTGGGTTGCCTCCCAATAAGCGCTTGTTTTTGTTCGAGTCACGAGTCTGACTCTACCCTTATTTAACGGAAATAGGGGAGGTTTTCCCTACACTTTGAATTAAGTGCGGGTGGAAGTAGCGATACACACCTTTAGGGTGGAAATATACCACGTGAGGTGAAGGGGGTGAGTGAATGGCTTCCTTCATCCTAAAACTACCCGGATAATATTGGTTGATGGGTGGGTCGGTTCCTCTTTTGTCTCCTAGAAATATATCTAAGGATGGAAAGGTGTGTAAAGATTGAGGTTCCGGTTCATCAACACTAGGAAATTCCCTAGAACGAGGAGTAAGGTTATCACTACAAGTATTCAAACCTATATCCTCAAGTGGTGCCTTGTCCAAGGGTTTTACCTCCATCGGAATTACTAAAGTTTCTTCTACTTCTTCCGGGTAAGTCACGGGCGGTGTGTGTGCCTCAAATGATGGTAGGACTTGTGGGGTACTTAGTGGGCTTGGGTTTTCTACTATCTCTTCCATCACATCAATATCACCTATGTGTTCGTCTTGTATTATGGTAGTGCCTAACTATGACATGCAACTAGGTGGCTCAACTCTAACCTCATGTGTGTCGTATGTTTTGGTGAAATCTATCCCGCTCATGCAACTAGGTTATTCAACACTAACCATCTCATAATCTTGGTTTGATTCTAAGTTCATGTTCTTAGAAACTAGGTCATCTTGCTCATACGAATCCACCAATTCGTCGAGCTTATGGGTCATGGTTAGGAAGCTTTTCTCAAAATTCATCCAACGGGTCTGACTAAAAGGAATTGATCCTGATAATGATCGTCTAATAGAAATCACACATGCATATAATTCATCAAACCCATCTAACTTTACCCCCAACTCCTCTTGGATGTCATAAAGATCACACAAAAAATCATTGGAATGATAGGAAGCAAATCTATTAGTGAAATATAGTTGTTCCTCTATTGTCAGTGATCTAAATGGAATTTCATCTGCCATAGTGACAAATGAAAATGGTTTTACAAACAACGGGCACAAAGAAAAAGATAGACTACAAGAAAGCTAATAAAAAGAAAATAAAAATCTCACTAAAAAGGAATCTAATGAATAGACCTAATCAAAATAAATTCCAACCTAAGCAATAACTATTTCCCCGGCAACGGCGCCAAAAACTTGATGCGTGGGAATTGCACCAGGCTTTACCTCTCGAGGGATCTTGAGAAGCTTACAACCCCCACCAGGCAGTGTACCTGATCGTTGTAGTATAGTATAGTGACAAGTACCGGGGGATTGATCGTTCAACTCAGGAATAGTGACGCTAGGATTAGAAAGCCTAAAAACTAGGTCTAGAGGTGAGGGATGATTCTTTTTGTATTTTTTATGTTTTATAAAAGCAAGTAAAATCTCGGGTTTTGGAAGAGTGGGCGGAATTAGTTGCTAGTCAACTAACCCAATAACTAAGATGAAATCAAAATAAAATAATAAAAATGAAAATAAACTAAATTAAGATAGTGGTGTGAGCAATATATGGGAGAATTGTGTTTACTTAGATTTCACTACTCCCTAGATATCTTTTACAGGTTAATTACTTGTTACAGTTGCGTGGATGACGGATTGTATTCCTTAATACCATTCATGGGGTGGCGTACTTACTTCCCCAATCCTATAAGCTCCTAGTTCACTCCTATGTCGAGCCGGCTAAGAAGCTCCTAACATGGGATCACTAGAATTCGCTCATGCATTAAATACAATCATAAAAACCTAGTACACATCGATTCATGTTTCTTAAGACGTTCAAGCAAGTTACACAATGGAGATCTGCCAGTTTTCTTAAGCCTAACATTGAAATCATTCATCCATTACAACTATAAACAAGCAATCAACCTATAATCAACATCTAGGTTTCATTACATCTAAGCAAACACACAAAAGATCTAGCCTAGCATGTTATAATCAAGACAAGCATAAGATATATTCAAACAACACATAGACATATTGATTGAATTGAAAGAGGACTTATCTTAATTGAACATGAAAGGTTTCAAGGGGTGAAAAGCCTTGAAAATACTGTTACAAACGACCTAGAGTTTATAGGTTCGACCCTAGTATTCTCCACACAAGTTCCTCTCTTAATGAATGAAAAATAGAAAAGTATATATAGATTTTGTGAGGTGACAGCGTCAAGAGTAAATTTCTGATGCCGTCATCTCGCCGCCAATAAAGTTCTCGGACTGCCTAGATCTGGGTTTGACGCCGTCACATGTAATCCTTCTTCAGGCCGTCACCAAAATAACTCTTGACGCCCTTCTTCTGACGCCTTCAGGTTTTCTCTGGGTCGTCATGGATTTTGCTCTTGACGCCGTCACATTTTCCTTCTTGACGCCGTCAGGTACTGTTCCCAGCATGGAAAATTAAGTCTTTGCCGTTTTCTTCACTTTTATGCTCAAAAAACGTCCAAAATGCTTACTTTTCCAGAATTCACTCCCAAAGTACCTAAAATCACAAAAGGAACGATTTAGGGCAATATTTGATCAAATAAATTCAATTTCGGGCTTAAATGACCCTCTAAAAATGGTTCATTTTTCGCCTCATCAATACTATACTTGATTCATACAACTAAGGCATTGTACAAAGGGGTTTCAACAGTCAAAAGGTCATGGTTTCCAAAATTGGGAAGTTCCTGGGTTGTTTACTCATCTCATTTCCTTAGTTTTACTAGTGGCTGAAAACTTTCCCCGTCTTACAAAAATCACTACTTGCAAACCATAAGTGGAAATTTCAAGTTCTTTATATCCCTAGTTTTTTTTCCTTTTATTTTTCTAGTTTACTGGAAAAATAACCTTACACAAAGTTTTGCAGGTCTAATCACTTTTTATAAATTTATACTACAGGTCTGTCCTAAGGAAAAGTGTCACTGATTTTTGCGGCTTACCATATCGGACGCCATTTGAAATCTACAAGTTCTATAAAGGTGAGGCCAATTGCAGGTGATAGCTATACTTGTCTAGTACATGTAGCATATTTGGTTTGCAAAAATTAGGGCATAAAACTTGATTTAACCCCCGTCTACCTTACTCAACAGCATGCAGAATCTGACCATTTCCACCATAAAAATCATATTTAAATCATTATATGTCATCTAATGGTGAGCCTTTTTGGTAAGTGAAGCTAAGACCTGTATCTAGGTCTACATATTTTTTTCAAATTTTGTTCACCTACGTTTCATTCCCAAAACATACAATTAATACAGCCTATAATTTTCTACAATCACAAATAAAACCTAACTCTAAACCTAACCATCTAATCACAATCAACCTCATCCAATGCCTCTAATGAATCACGTATAACATGCATAACATATAGAAGGTTTACCTACTGAAGTAAAACCAATGTTTAATTGGAAAACAAAAACCCATTTGCATGTGACCAAAATCAAAGAGAATGGTAAAGTTAACTTACTAGAAGTGAGAAATCACAAATAACCTTTCTAGGGCTTGAATAAAAACGGCCCAAATGACACCAAAACTAGTGAAACCCTTTTCTTATATTCTTCAAAATGTGTTTAAGTACTTGATGAAACAAAAACCTAATCAATCTTGAGGAAGACACCAAGAGAACACCAAGAAACTCTTCTAAACTTCGATTCAAATCACCATCTTTTGTAAGGGTCTTTAAGAGGATGTTATGGAGATTACTTTTTTATCAAAAACTTCGTAACGTAGTGGTGTTTTGTGATGGATTTCGGCAGCCAAGGGAACAAAAAGAGAGAAAGGTTGAGAGAAAACCTAGTGAGATTTGAAAGGGAAATGAATAATGAATCTAAAGATGATAAAAAGGTAGTGTATTAATTTTGTTTTGGTTTTGGTCTACCCAAGAGAGTATGGCCGGTTTTTGGGGGAAGGGGGTGATATTTGTATTTTTTTTGTAAAATAGTTTTGTATATGTTGTAATATGTTTTATTAAAGTGTTGGAGTGTTGGAGTGATTATGTAAGGTAATATATTTTTGTAAAATAGTTTCTCTTTCTTATTTTTTGACAGAATGACAATTTTGCCCATAGCTAATTAATTATAGTCTTCTTTAAGGTATTTAATAATAATTTTAAACAAATGTAATATAGTAAACTTGGTTAAATTTCCCTATCTATTTTTAGTAGTGGACAATTAAATTGGGACATCTTAAAAAGGAAACGTGGACAATAAAATTGGGACGAAGGGATTAGCATTTAGGGGTTTTAAGTGGTAATTTTGAAATGTGAAGTGTGGTCAATGACCAAAGCTTGAAAAACAAAGATAAAGATCCAATTTTATTAATATTTGATTAATATTTGGTGTAGTAGTGTGTTTGTGAGGTTTAAATTAAGCGTACAGTCTTAAAAACGCGAATTACGAAGTACCGGGTGACCTAAAAACCTGAATTTTAGAAAAGTATTATAAAAATATTATAGAATTGTTATGAAGTGTTAAAATGGCTAATTTTAATATTTCATTGGAGACATTGGTTTACCGGAGTGTTGAAACAAGATTAAAAAAAAACGCATACTAAAAACGAGTAAAACGCAAAAAGTGCAAAGTTTACGTCACAATGGAAAAATAACAATAGTACGTATAAAATATGAATATAAGGAAAATAAAATGCATAAAACACGTCGAATGATAAAAATCCTAAACACGGCTCATGTATAGCTAGAATTGCGAAAATCGCTAAATCGGGTGAAAAGTAAAAATGAAATTTTTACTCAAATGAAAATAGAATAGAATATTGTTTAGATATTGACCTTAAAATTACGAAATGTTGCATTCTTCTACCCTTAAGACTGCTTCGTCCCAGAGCTTAAATCACTTTATCCCTTGTCAGTTTGCTTGTGAAGAGATGAAGATACTTGCTCTTGACTTGGTCTTCACGTTCTCATATGAACTCAGGTCCTCGAAGCAAATGATCAATAACAGAAATAGAGAAATAATAAACACAACACAACACTAACCGGACAAATCGACCTAGAAGATATAACTTATCTTCAAAGTATGACATGCAAAAATGAACAAATGCAAATTTAGTTGGTGGTTGGTTAAATAAATAAATCGGGAAAATAATACTAAGTATGTAATATATACGGATGAGAAATAAGCGGAAATATAATACATAGCATGTATTATAAAAAAGAACAAGCAATTAAAAGAAATCCCGGTATATAGTACATAGCTTGTATTATATAAAAATTCAAGAAAATAAATAAATAATAGAATAATAGAATTCGACAGGAATCCGGAAACCACAAAATAGAGTAAAAGAAAGTTTCCGATAAAAGAAAACATACTATGACAAAATTCTAAATGAATTAAAAGAAATTCTAAAATTTTTATAAATTAATTTTAGGATTTTTCGTCTTTTTGTCAGAATTTAAAGAAATAGAACTTTTGTGAAAATTTTACTAAGTATAGAAATTTTTGAAAATTTCGACATGACCCATTCGTTTATCGGATGTTTCCATATTTACAAAACCTCTATTAAACAATATAAAATGATCCGACAAAACTACTATAATCCGACATAACACAATAAAACAATAACGGACCCGAGATGCCCCTTTTGGATTTTAAAATAAGTAATTCAAGTAAGCAATCCAAAATTCAATCTTTTAGCTTGTCACAACATTTTAAGTCACCCAAATCCTCTAGTTTAAATTATGACAACAAGTTACATAAACCAAATATGAAAATAAGCAAAAAAAAATAAGCACTTTAGCAAATATCCTTTTTTAATTTATTTAACCAAATTAACCACCAATAAGAGAAATCTTATCTTATGAAACGAATTGGAGAAATGTAGTGATGAAACAGTGTCAAGGCATGATATGTTGTTATCTATAGTCTCAGATAGAGGTGCTTCATTCACTTCAAAGATTTAACTAGTGATCAATGGAAGGTCGTTCTTAGAGTGGCTTGTGATGAGTCCTAATTTATCGATTGGGTGCAAGGTGTGGGGTAAAGGCGGCTGTGACGTGCTAAGGCTGAGACGAAAATATATTGTGCATAGAGGCGAAAGTTAGTGATATGAAATGCTTATGTACTCACACAAAATTTGCAACACCCGAAGATTTAGCAAGACAATGGAGTTAGGTTCATGTGTTAGTTTGTTCATTTCGAGGGTTATATTGGAAGATATACAAAAGGATATCGCATGTGTTTATATTAGTTAGATCAAGGTTAAATTGTAACTAACGTAATCGGAACTGAAAAAGACTTATCGTATCAAAAAAACATGACATCATGACAAAAGTACTCAATGACTATCAAGCATATTCGAAAACGCAATGTAACAAAACAATACAATAAGGACAGGAACGAGATATGCTCGACCCTAAAGATAGGTATTTGGCTACCAGGTTCAGTGCACATCTGGTTCAGTTAGATCAAGGTTAATTTGTAACTAACGTAATTGGAACTGAAAAAGACTCATCGTATCAAAATTGATCAAAACATGACATGACAAAAGTACTCAATGACTATCAAGCATAGTCAAAAATGCAGCGTAACAAAACAATACAATAAGGACAGGAACGAGGTATGCTCGACCCTAAAGATAGGTATTTGGCTACCGGGTTCAGTGCACATCTGGTATAGTTTTCCTCGTTTTCCGAAACATAGTATGTTCTTTGGTGGTCAAACTTTCGCATAACTCTCTTGACGATCTTGTGTGGCCTGCAGCATGTTGTCTTGGAGTGTTGTTCCTAAGTCCAGGTGCGTACTAACGATTAATGTAAATGAAATAATCAAGGAATCATACTAACATTTGAAAGAAGTAGATGTCAATGCCATGGAAGAAAAGATAGTTACAAGAAGTAACTAATAATACAAATGAAAGATCTTCATGAATCATAAAAATAGTAACAGGATTCTGTTAAGTAAAATGTTTTAGGAGCAGAGACTACTTAAAAAGGTAGATTAAATATTTGTATGAACAAAGGAGCAAGTCATTATCGATTAATGCAACTAAGGAATCAATTAATAAAATTAGTGGATCAAAATTTGATGTCATGAATATTGTTACTAGCGCGAGTAAAAGTGCTCGCAAGAAAGATTAGGTATTTGTACGAACAAAGAAACAAGCTGCTATCAATCAATGCAAATAAAAGGATCAATGAATCAAAACAGTAGTGAATAGATTTAGATGTCCATATCATTCGTACTAGTATAAGCATAGAGTGGTCGAAAGAAAGTTTTGATATTTATACGAATGAAAAAGCAAACGGAAGGGTGTGTAAAAGAGAGGTCAATGATTCAAATTAATGCAAATACAAGAACCATAAATTACTATCATAGTGAAGCGAAGAGATATTGAATATCAACGCAAATAATTCAATTAATCGAGACAACAAATGAATCAAACCAATAGTCAAAAGAGGCCAATACTGAAATATATAATTCTAAATGAAATTCAGTAATAAACGAGACATAAAATTTTCATTTCGAATGTCAAATGAGAATCAGTAAGGAAAATCCATAATTGAGAAGGATGATAAACATCACGATTGTTAAAAGAGATTAAGTGAAATAGACAAGAATTGAGAAAGCAATAAGCGTCACAATATGCTAAATGTGAATAAATGAGATAGACAATAGTTGTGAAAGAAAAAAATAAATGAGAAAGACAATAAGTGTCATGAAAAAGAACAAACAATGAATGATGAAGTCCATAAATATCACAAATGTTAAACGAGAATAACTGAGAAAATCAATAAATGAGAAAGAAAATATGCATCTCGAATGCTAAATGAGAAGAAATGAGAACGAACAAAAATGAGAAAGACAACAAGCAGCACGCATACTAACTGAGAGTAAACAATTAGTGAGAAAGGCAATAAATGGCAAAGACAATAAGCATTGTGAATGCTAATTGAAAATGAATGGGGTCCATCAGTAAATGAGAAAAGCATTACGTTGTAACCATGCATGTTAATTAAGAACAAACATAAATGAGAAAGGCATTGAGTATTACAAAAGTTGATTGAGGATAAATGAGAACAAATAATAAATGGTAAAGCCAATAAATATCACGAATGTTGGTTGAGTAAGATCCATACATGGCTCTTCGGGTTACACTTTGGTCCAATGAGACTGTAGGTTGGTCATCATAGCTCGTTTCTAGTGACGTGTAATATCTCTCATGATGTGTCATGTGTGTCACCAGCAATGGGGATCTGTGGTCGATGGGCTCTCTGATGATAGACTCTGGTCGGGTGGAGGAGTAGGTGTAATAGTGGTTCTCCTCCTTGTCTTCTGCGGGGTTCTTCTTCGAGTGAGTGATTTTCCAGTTTGGGTTCAGACTTCATAGCCTCGTCCTCGAATGGCTTCGTCTCACTATCATACATTAGTATGTAGGTTGGTGAAGTGGGTGTCAGAATGATGGCTGACAAATTCTCCAATTTGTCCTTAGAATCGAAAGATAGTATTAAGTTAGGGTAAACATTACTGCCAAGCTTAGGTGTTACCTTCCTAGTGGCGTAATTCTTCAAAACCCAAGGTGTGAGAAGGAATGAGATGTTATAAAGTCGTGTTCCAAAAGTAGGTCTTCCAAGGCGGCATGTTAAAGTCGTGTTCTAATCAACTGGCATGTCTTTAGGCGATGGTTTACGAGGCGATGCAATTCGGAGATGGGTAATAAGACAATCGAGGGAAATCGATAGATTGTAACAGGTTTTTGTAAAACGATGTTATGAAAGGTCATGAAAAGTTTTAGCGAATCATGGTATTACTCGTAATGATTTGAAATTTACTGAGACCATTGTTTCACTCACAACGTCTTGAAAATCAATGAGATCATTTTGTCATCCACAATGTCTTGAAAAAGTTTTAGAGATCATTTAAACTGAAAGAGTAGGTATGTGATCGAGGAAAACAGGGTTTGACCCGAAGTTCTGGAAATAAGCACGATAGGTCAAAATCAGTCAAACATTTATATAATTAACCTTCATATAAATAAATAGTGATGCTTCATGAATAAGCAAGGCATTCGATAAATATTACAAATTCCGTATACTAATAATTATTATACGTATACGTATATCAAAAGTGCACTCGAAGATGTGTATAAGTTTCCAGATAGGAAAATAATATTGCTCATGTATAACATAAAAGACAACAAGGAATCTTGTGCACAAAAAGGTTATATACATAAGAAGAGATACTTTTGCAGATTATTGGACAAGTTAAGAAGTAATTAAATTACTTATATAATTATCCTTTATATATACCAATAGAAATACTCTAAGGAGTAAAAGGAAGTTCAGGAAGTAGGCGCTCATAGATATCAGACAAGATGATGGAAAACACATGATTTTTGAAAAATAAATTGTTATAGTCTAGGTTTTTAAAAGAAAATGACCTAGTTCACTATAACTTGTGCTCTGTTACCAATCTATAACACCCCCATTTTCAGAATACAGCGGAATACAACATGGGGTGCTATTTCATAGTCTCATAGTACAAGTCATATGATACAATTAAAAAATAAAGATGTTTTCAAATAGATTTCACATTTGAAACATGATAGCCAGAGTTTTTAAACAAGGTCCCAAAAGTTTAACACAATAGAAGTACACAAAAGATAATTAAGTTCAAACATGAAATGGTTTTGAAGTTTTGAGTTTATCCCGAATGTGAATTTAAAACAAAGTCCATTCGTCCATCCATATCCTTGCAACGCCTATCCAAGCAAATCTTCAGTTATGGACCTAAGATAAAACATGCTAAAAGTCAACAATAAAGTTGAGTGAATTTATAGAGTTTAATAAGTAATAAGTTGAATACAAGCATTATTCATCAGTTGACATGTAACGAATACAAGTCGGGAAATAAAATTCATAACATCAAGCTTATGACACCGATCCTTAACCAAGATGTAAAAATTCCCATAAGAAGGTAATCTTTGTCATTTACCTTAATTCTCAATATTATATGTCCGTTTGACCTACAGATATCAAGTGAGCACTACTCACCCGGACACGCTTGTTAAGCCCAAATATGCATATTCATAATATTAGTGTTTACAAAGTATGTAATTAAAGGTTCATGAAATTAGGGACTTTTAAGGTAAGATGTACTCGATGTCTATAAATCAAGAAATCGGGTCAAGCATACCAAAAAAATCACTTGTATGTATTTTCTAAAACTAGCGTGTATCTCCCTCCCGGGGTTTATAAAACAATTAAGTAAGTAAAGGCGAGGCTACGAACTTACCTTAAGCAAAGGAAATCGAAAAGCACGAATAACATCAACCGAAGGACAGAAGCAAAACTAGAAACGACCTATAACCAAAACGTGTCTAAGCGTATGCTAAATGAATAAGAGAATGGATCACAACATTATACTTGATTCATACAGCTAAGGCATTGTACAAAGGGTTTTCAATAGTCAAAAGGTCATGGTTCCCAAAAATGGTAAGTTCCTTGGTAGTTTACTCATCTCATTTCCTTAGTTTTACTAGTCGTTGAAAGCTTTCTCCATCTTGCAAAAATCACTACTTGCAAATCGTAAGACAAAATTTCAAGTTCTTTATATCCCTAGTTTCCTTTATTTGTCTAGTTTACTGGAAAAATAACCTTACTCAAAGTTTTACAGGTCTAATAACTTTTTATAAATTTATACTACATGTCCGTCCTAAAGAAAAGTGTGATTTGTGGCTTACTGTATCAAACGCCATTTGAAATCTTCGAAATCCATACACACATTAACAAGAATGAATACTAAAAAGTTTATACACACTTCCTACTTTATCTACTTGAATATAGCATACCATTCTAAAACAAATGGCGGTGTACATCAATAACAAACAAAGAAAAAGCATAGAAACAAGTTACTATGTAAACAAATTTCCAATCCCAACTATCATTCAACATATTGTACTTGAGTATAGCTACTAATTTAGTCTCAGGCGAGTTCAGTCGCACTTCTTATATGAATAGTTATCTTCGAAATCCATACCCACATTAACATGTGTAGGACCGAAAAGATATGTATGATTTATGTTGTTCGGGGGGTCGAGGTTAATCAAACATGATTAAAGGATACATGTTTCTAGTGAGAGAAAGTAGAGAGAGGGTGGAGAATAAAAGGAACTTTGATAGATAAATGACACAATACAAATGACCTAATGATTTCCCACACCCCTCATGGAGAGTCATGAGGGGTATTTATAGGCTCATTACAACATTACTTTGGCTAGTGTACAATAGTAGTCCCATGCGGGTACTACTTGTTACTAATCTAGTCCAATTCACATGTGTGACGTTATTTTTATAAAAAAGCGAGGCTAACAATCTCCCTCCAAGATATCGTCACACGTGAATGGTTACAATGAGACCTATAAACAAAGTAAATTACAATAATAATAAACTATGTTGACGTTGTTGAAGCGCAGAGTCTCTGTAGTCTAGATACTGAGGCAGACTTGAAGTTCTCTCTTCCGATGATCTCGGCGTACTGACGGAAAAGGTCTTTGTAGCTCTGAACTTCAACTGTAATGGTCTAGTTAGATTATTACTCCCTCCTAACTAGTTAGCCTTTTCTTTCTTTTTCCTGCTCCCTCCTAAACCGACAACCTCTTTCATCACGCAGCGGATAAAGTAGATTCAAAAGTGTAGACACATGGTTGTCGTTCAGGGAGCATCGTAACAACATAACTCACATAACATTGCACAGAAGGTTGGTAATACGCTCCGATGTACACATCATTAATACTTCTTCGGTTCTAGTGTAAGCACAATTCCCTCGAACAACCAACGTACTAGAGATGAAACACTACTTCTTTTGGCATGTTCTTCTCCCTCCCGATGGTTGCGATTTATCGAAATCATCATACTATTTTGTGTACATGCCATAATTACCCGTACTTTATGCAATTTAGAAGCCATAACAGCTCGTTGAAGCATATTCTGTGAGTATATGTCGCAAAAATACTCTCAATACTTTTCTCTCAAATCAACCTGTAATCGAACCTCCTTTGAATTCACCGGCTACTAGTAATGACCACATGTGGAGACAGCCAGATATGACCAGCTTGAAAAAGAAGTAATCATCCCATCTTGTGACTTAATGCTTGTACGATAGATGTGACTTAATACATATACTGAGCACTACAATGTAACTCCTTTAAGTATGAGGTTGCACGAAATATTCGCCACTTGAACAATCCACAACTTCGTGTGACACTGAGTACTACAACGTAACTCCTTTAAGTGATAGCTATACTGTGAGCACTACAACGTAACTCCTTACATCAGTAATAACTAGATTGTCAAGACTAAATTTTTTAATTTGCGCAGACAAGTTATCTTCAAAAGTCGTGCATCCAACCACCCCTAGACTTTGAGATAAATAAGTACACTTTTTGACATGCCACTTCAAGATCAAATCAATAATATCGTACAAAAACCCCGTAGTCATTTTTGTTAAACATAGCAATTCTAGCCGTGAATAATGTATCCCCGTGAAAATTGCAATACCAAAATACCACTCTTTATAAAATATTATCAAAAATAAGTATCCAAAGAAAAAAAATTTGGATAACTCTTTTTGATATACTACTTATGCGTATGAAACAGACAGCCCATCATTGAGTGTATACCCAGTCCATGACAATTTGATCCATAGAAGCTCAAATCCTTAACAGTTTGCCCCAACAAGCAAATCGTTTGCCCCAATCCAATAATACCACACAATCTAATATAAGATTGCCCTAATCTCACTCACATGTCATAACCCTAAAATACACAATCTGATAATAATCGCCCCCATCTAAACTTTCTCCTCTCCAAATTTTCCCTACCAAAAAAATTTCCACATCTCCCACAAATCAATCTAATCTCATCTCATCTTCATATCAATCAATCGACTATTTCAGTTAACAAACAAACACAAACCAAACTTATGAGTTCAGTTGATGCGCATTACGACCCTTTGATATCTTTTTCGTTTAGGCTTCAAGGTCTTGTAACAACCAAGGTCTCGGGTAGGTTTAATTATTGTTGTTTTGCCGTGTATGCTTCTCTCATCGAGCCAAAGTGAGGATGAAACAATCTTGTTATTGTTCTCACTTTAAGATGTCTCAGATATTTAAAAGAAGTTTAGGCTTCAAAAGAATTGATGATGATAATTGTTCCATAAATTTTTTTTTGTAAAAGATTATAAAAAATGGAACAAAATCTGAGATTGCTTTCGTTTTCTATTTTCGTTGATGTTCAAGGCATGTTTAGATGTAGATGTGAGCTGAGGCTAGGTTGTGGTTTGTGAATCGGCTGTGACTCCATGTTTTTCTCTTGGACCAATGATGGTTAAAACTGAGGTTCAGTGAGTCATGGTATTTGGTAGTAGTCGTGGTCAAAGGTCTCTTCTTCATCTTCTCTTCTTTGGTATTCTCGAAACTTTCTGATTTCGAAACATGTAGGTGATTTCGAAAGTTTTCTTTCAAAAAGATTTCGATAATTTTTTCAACTTACCGAGAATTTTTCAACTTATCGAAAACATGATTATCGAGAACGTGGCTTATTGAGATCACGGTTATCGAGAACCTGAGTTTCGAGAACATGTTTTCGATAATTTAGGGATTGTGTTCTCGAAAACTACATGTGTTCTCGAAAACAAGTACATATCGAGAACTTCTTATACAAGAAATTCCGACTAGATTCCGGCGACCCATTTTCCAGTTTCCGATGAGTTTTCTGATGAGTTTTCCGACCACGATGAAGGACAAAAGTTATAAAAATGATTTATACAAAAACAGTTATAATAATCTGTTTAGGTAAAACCGTGAAAGCATGAGACTTTTGACCAAAAAGATACAAATAACTTGTGAAGAAACTGTTGTCAATAAAGATAAGGAAAAACATTTCCAGATCTGAAAAAAAGTGTATAAAAACATCTTCAAACACACTATACGAACCACAAAAAATCATCAAAACAAACACCGTGGCTCTGATGCCAATTGTAGGACCAAAAAGATATGTATGATTTATGTGGTTCGGGGGGTCGAGGTTGATCAAACATGATGAAAGGATACATGTTTCTAGTGAGAGAAAGTAGAGAGAGGGTGGAGAATCAAAGGAACTTTGATAGATAAATGACACAATACAAATGACCTAATGATTTCCCACACCCCTCATGGAGAGTCATGAGGGGTATTTATAGGCTCATTACAACATTACTTTGCCTAGTGTACAATAGTAGTCCCTGCGGGTACTACTTGTTACTAATCTAGTCCAATTCACATATGTGACGTTATCTTTATGAAAAAGCGAGGCTAACAACATGCATGAATACTAAAAAGTTTATACACACTTCTTACTTTATCACTTGAATATAGCATACACTGGAAACAATGGCGGTGCACATCAAAAAAAAAAAAAAAAAAAAAAAAAAAAAAAGCCAGCCTAGAAACAAGCTACTATATAAACAAATTTCCAATCCCAACTATCATTCAACATGTTGTACTGTTAAAATATCTCCCCATATAAGATGTGCGTCAAGAACCAAAGAAGTTTTGAACAACAAAAATTATATAGTCTATTCTGTCAATCATGTGCAAAACATTCCATCCAATATTAGACAAAAGATCCCCAAATTTTTTTTTATTGAAATGCCAACTTCCATCATTTACATACAGGACGCACGAATTCTAGAACATACAAGAATAGTACAAAAATATTAAACGCACAACCTTCATGAGTTAAAAATTGATCAGTATTCATAGTTGGATGGAGTTCTGAAGTTATTAATTGGTGGTGTTACTGTAGGGCTGTAAACGAATCAGACGAACACAAACGGAACTCTGTTCATGTTCGTTTATTTAATTTTAACCGGACAAATAAACGGACGCGGACGCTTAAACAGACGAATTTTCTTGTTCATGTTCGTTTTTGTTCGTTCATTAAGACACTAAACGAACATAAACAATCGAACATAAATAAAAATAGACAAAAAAACATAAACTTTATTGAATTTTTAACAATATATTGTTTTATAAGTGTTGTTTTGTTTAAACAAACAAATTCTTAAAATTATAAAATTAAAAGATATGATATATGAATATAAATAGATAAATAAAAATAAACGAACGTTAACGAACGCGTAATCAGACGTTCACGAACATAATAAACGAACGAGACTTTTATTCATGTTCGTTCATTTAACTAAACGAATGTAAAATTTTGTTCATGTTCGTTCATTTAATAAACGAACGAACATAAACGATCTTTTTTCTGAACAGTTCATGAAATGTTCATTGAACGTTCAATTCGTTTACAGCACTAGGTGTTAGTCTTGAAGCGTCTATGATAACTAATTGAGGGCTTTTCTGGAATGAAAGCATGTTAGATCCACCAACTCCCATTGTTGTTGGTTGTGAGATGATTTGATGATTGTTTTGGGATAAAGTTGCCCGACCTTCTTCTGTATGAGTGATATCAACAATGCTTATAGGACCAGAAATATAGGACAAAGGTGGTGGTGGTGGCTGGTCTAAAAATGTGAAATCTTTGGGTTTTCCGGTGTCAAAAAAATGAAAATGGGTGGCTTTGTTTATGTCATGGGTCCCACAGATGACACCATGTTTATGTATGATGCGTAACGCAAGGATTAGGGTAAATTAATGGTGTGAGATGAGGCTAATCGTATGTTCGATTTCTCTTGAGTGGTAAGAACCACAAGATAAGAGTATGTATCTTGAGCTAGGGTAACGTCACACGTGACTAGCTAGGGTTTAATATGTGTTTTGTGTGTGTGAATTGTGGAGAACATAATTTGATTATTCTCAAAGAATGCATGTATACTTATAGAGATGCACTTGGGGTGTGTGTGAACCGTTCCAACGGCTATAGATGACTCACGTGGAGGTCATTCTAAGAAGGAAACAAGAATGACACGTGGCATGACATCCTTGGCTTTTCAAGAATGACATCCTTGCACAAGATAACGAAATACACACGGCACGTACTACCTCTGCATGAATGAGGTAAATGCACATGGCGCGTTAGCATATAACGGTTTTAGGGGCAAATTCTCAGGTCTGCTGCTACCCTAAAAATCCTTTTTTCTAGTCACATATATAAATACAAATGTTTTTTTTTTAGTCTAAAAATCCTTTTTAAACTTGCTGCAACTTGCGGAATTATAAAACTCCTTACGATACAATCAGAAAAGTATCGTCACTGCTATGATTGTGGGTTATCATCTTTAACCTTAGTGTGCATGGCTTTTGATATTGCTCATTCTATCTTTTGCCAAAGTAGCATAACGCGTAACAAATTCAACAAATTCATTTTGTTATAGATACACGTCCATGCATGCATGCATGAAGGATTAATAATTGTTTGACAATTAACAAACGTCAACCATGGGTCCATATGTATTTGTCAAACTTGTTCACCTCCATGGATGTGACCTTTTGCTAAACCTTTATCCAATAATAAGGTCATTAACGTACGTCTTAGAAATCATTATTGCTAGTGGAATTATATTTTGTAAATTAAATTGGCCTTGATCGATCAACACACTGGAATCACGTAATATTTCTTTGTAATATTTAATCTATTGTAATGTTTATCATATATGAATATATGATTATTGATTGTGTGATAAATAGCTAGGTTGCCTAGGTATCCAACTGATACCAATTACCATGCATGCTAACATTATTGTTAGGTAAATAGCAACAAACATGCCAGAAAGAAATAAGTAAAAAACATCAAGAACACAGGTATGTAATGTAGTAATATCGATTTTGCGTGATCGGCCTATATCCACTGGGCAGAAATGAACAATCTTCTACAAAACAAAGATTGTAAGTTATACATGCATGTGATACTCTACAAGGCAGAAATGATCAATTAAAAGAGAGTATATGTAGTTGGTAAGTATGTTTTTTAATTGGTTGAATAATTTTGGGAGGGATGGAGTATCAGAATTAAACATACAATAGATAGATAAAACACACTTTATTATTACAGATTTATTTAATAAATCCTTGTTCCAAGGAAAACAATATGACGGTATTAACAACTTAGGCGTATCAACAATTAGAAAAACACATTTTGTATCTTTGTCGATAGATCAATTAGTAGCGGTACAAACCCTACGGATTTCACCTTGACTTCCTGTTTTCAGTTGAATATTGCCCATCTTCACCATTGATCTCCCGAATTCAAAGTTGAATGTCAATCCAGCCAATCCCCTAATTCCAAGAAACCTGTTCACTAACGTTTGCGTTGCTGGATTGTTCCATAAAGCAGCATCAGATTCAAGTACACCTCGCCTATTTCTCAAGTTTTGGTAGTATGAATTGTCAAAGTTTCCAACACTGCCCGTATCAAGTGTCACACGCCTTGTTCCATCACCACCATTGGGGCATAAGTTTCTAAGCGTTGGAAGGAAAGCTGGGTCAATAGTCGGATCAGGCCCATTGGTGTTGTTGTAGTTGTATAGCCTGTAGCTGAATAATACACATGCTGCTGTCCCAATGGTGTGTGCTCCTAAAAATCAACCACACCATGAAATACATAAGTTAATTAGCATGTACAATTGAAAATTAAAGCGCATTGGCTAGAATGTGTCAAATGAAAACATGTTTGTATTATCATCATTAGCTAGGTGTGTTAAGTTGATTTTACTAATGGCATACAGTTTAGTGTAGTTATTGTTGTTTACCATACATTTAACTTACCACTAAGAGTAACAAGATCTTGGGTGTTAAGATTCTTGTCAGCAAACTTGGTGATTAGAGCATTGATAGGCTCATTGAAACCAGGCAGACTCGAAGTATCAGATGCCCTTGAAACTAATCCGTCTCTGCGACCTAATGGAACTTGCCAGCTTGCTCCTCCAGTCTGCAATGTTAAGAAAATTTTGTTGTAAGCCAACTAGCCATGCATGTAATGCAACTTCTTATGGCATCATAACATGATTCAACGGATATTGCGATTTATAATGGTAACTATTTAATTACCTGTACTACAGAATCACGGGCAGCAAGGGCAAGAATGTCAGCACAAGAGACCACCCCAGGACAGGCAGTTTCGAGCTGCGTCTTTGCGGCATCAATAACTTCAAAGCCTCTCAATTGGGAATTTCGGAGAGCGGTTTTCTCAGAAGAGGCACCCTCAATTAGAATAGATGCATCACATCCATTAACAAAGCAATCATGAAAGAACATTCTTAGTAAACCAGGTGCAATTGTTGGGTTGGAGCTGATGGCAGACCGGACCGCAGTCTGCACGATGGTTTCCACTCGTGGGCATGAGGTTTGGTAGAATCCAACTCGGGTTTGGCCTAGTGCCAGTGTGATCAAGGTGGCTAACAAGACAACAAACAAAATGGACTTTCTGCTATCCATCCCTGGCTAGATATTCTTATTTGTTTTGTGGTTTGCAGTGGAGTAGTATTGGATATTGTTTTTGATGTGAGCTAGAGTGTACATAAACAAGGTATTTATAGTCACTGGGGGATGAGATATTGTACATAAAAGTAAACAAAGTCTCCAAAAGAAATGTTGAAACTTGTAGGGTATGTGTAACCGTGTAGGGTAAATGAAAAGGGGTTATATCGGTGGTGGAATAGTCTTTGATTAATAATTTAATGAGAATGGAATGTATAAAAGTATGTCTCACTAATATCATTTCTTTTTAGTTATTCCTTGATTTAATGGTATTTCTTCCATCACTTTATATCGGAATAGAACGCACTAGTGAAATTTAAATCTGCTTTATATCCTATAGCGCTTTATGGCATTGATTTATAGTGTTACTAACGTAAAGTTATAAATAAGATTCTTATATTGCGTGTAACAAAAAGTATCTTACACGGTTTTGTTCAATATCAACTTTCGTCCGAAAGATAGTTTTTAGGCATATGAAGTATGAACAACGCAAGGATGTATGAAATTTCGTTGTTTATAGATCTTTTCATTTTATTTTACAATATAACTTAGAACTTTATTATATATACAAATTCCTAAAACCCCGTTTCTTTAAAAAAAATCCAGTATAAAAAAAATTGAAAGTAATTCTTTTGCTTTTATGTTATAATAGATTTACGGTGGCGATATTATATTATTCAAAATGAAATAATAATTGTTAGTGTACATTTAGCTAATTTGACAAACAACTTACATAACAATTGACCCCGAGTTCGATTCTCAGGAACGTAGCTTTTGATTTTTTTTTCTCTTTTTTTTTTTTTTTCTTTTAGTTACACCGTAATTGTTTTGGCTTACTGTTTGTACAAATTGGCGACTAAATTTTCTTAATTAGCTATCATGAGGAGAGAGAAACCTCATACTCGAGTTGTTATATATTGAGTGAATTATGCATAAAATTAGTCATGTCATTTAAGCATGCCAATCATTCTTTTTATATATATTAAAAAAAGCTAGACGAATACCTGTGTGTAACAACGAAATTTTATAGCTTCAGATAGTTATAACGATATTTTGGTTAAACAAAACATTACACAAGATAAACATAGTATTAGCTTCAAAGAAAGCATGAGGGTTTGAAAGATGAGAAAGAAGGAGATAGCTCAAAGATGATAATGAATGAAGACCAAAATTTTGAATTACTTATGCATTCATTTAAATTCTAAGTGAGCGAATGAAAATATTAAATTTTGATTAATTAGTTACCTAAGGGCATCCACTATGGTGGTTTATGAAAAGGTTTATAAAATTATGAAGAGGTCTAAAAACTTGTAAACCATAGTGGACATCCATTTCATGCTTATGTGTCATGAAGAGGTCTAAGATGTTGGACCTTTTCATAATTTAATGCATTTGAATTATGTGAGATGTTGATAAAACTTGAAAAGGTTTATACATAGTGGGAATAGGTTTATAAAACAAAAAGGTTTATAAATTAATGTCATAACACAATTATAAACCTTTACAAAGGTTTACCATAGTGGATGCCCTAAGATAACATGTAGATAATAAAAGGCTTATTAACAACATTTACTTTTTTCTCTCAAAGTCAACTCTTACATTATAAATACATTCTTATATTACAAACCGTGTCTTTCAATTCGTGTTTCATTTCAATTCAAACCTTGTGTTTCGTGATTTTAAGTTTCAAGTTTGCATTAGTATCAAGTTTTCTTAATCAATTTTAAGTTTTCAAGATTTCAAGAAATCAGATACACCATTATATGTAGTATAGATAAGAATCCTACTTAAAATATGTAAATTTATAGACCACACCGCAAATCTCGTATATTTTTCTTTTATTATCCCCTTCGGTCTCAAAATAAATGTCAATGTTTCTATTTTCGGATTTACCATAATAAAATTTTGCTTTAAATTTCAATCAATTAAAAGAGAGTTTAGGTTCAATTTTTCAAAACTTTGTGCATTAACAAAATGTGCATTTGTTGAGACGAAGAAAGAAATATTCAAAATATGTGATAAATCAAGCCAAACATTAGGTAACAAGACAAAGCAAAACGATTTAGAGAGCTAGGTGTAGTGGTGGCGTATAGCATGTTATTCGTCTGCTATATAAGCGTCACCATACCACCCTCCTAATAACACACTAATAACTAAAAAAAAAAAAATGTTATTGGTGCTTGTAATTCTCACAAAACACCTTACAAAAAAATACACACTTACTCACAAAAAAATAATAAAATAATAAAAGAAAAGAATCCAAGGACGTATGTGATTGAGATGACTAAGTAACAAATAACATAGGACGTTGGTGCACTTTGGCTAGCCATCTTATAACTGACACATCAAAGACGTACTGCACCTAGCCCTCTTATAACTTTAATACATACATACAGAGTCTTTTTAAAGAATCTGATTCACGATAAAGCACGACTTTTAAAAGGTGGACGCTGCTTGTTTTTCAACATTAGTAGACTTATTGATGAGATTATGGATTAAAAGCACTAGGTAAAATGCTAAATCAACCAGCATTTCAATGACATTACACTGCAATTATAGATACTTGCCCACACGTGATTGACAAAATAAAATTAGACCAGTACAACTCTCAACTTCTCAAGTCTCCCACCTCAAGTTGCCTGACTAGTTGTAGACAAGTATCTCTCTCTCTCCATCATGGACGTTAATTTGTATTTAAATAAAACAATAATAATAATTTAATACAAGCATTTATGGTTTGTGCATGATGCATATTGTAAGTTTTTAGAAAATTTATTAGAGATGCATTATATGTACCACTGGTATTGGGTTTTAATTTTTTGTGATTTGAAAAGATTTATAAACCCAGATTGAAGCAGTGATATAAATGGGTTGTTGGTCGTTGCTAGCCGGATTTTTTAAGATTTAGAACCCGGATTGAACCGCATGTTTTAGCTGACCTGGGCCAAACCGGTTCGCCATAAGCGGCTGAATTAATTTGTATGTGAAGACCTTTTAAGGGTTTTTTTTTTCCACGTAAGTTTAGAAGTAAGCTCAGTACAACGTGTTTTTGGGCACTCTAAAGAAGGTTATAAAATTGAGTATAAAGATATAGATTATAGGTACATCAGAATGCATTGGAAGAAATAAGAAATTCTTGAAATGCCAGAATATAACCACTATTGATTAAGTGAATGAGCGACTCTAAATTGTTACCTATGCTTTTACTAACTAAAGTAATCAAGAGAGAAAAAAGAAATAAAGATTTATAAAAGAATTCAAAAGGAAGAATACCTCATAAATTGGATGCAAATACTAATCATAAACCTCAAATTATTACTGTAGTTTATAAGAAAAATAAAAAAATAAATAAAAAAGGAAATGGAATTGAAGTGTTTGATTTTCGTTGGTTGGCTGGCGTATGTATAATGTGATGGGAATGTTGTGTATTTATAACCACAACACAAAACAAAACCCTAGTTACTTTTCTCACCTCAACAAACCTAAGGCCCAAGGCCATTCAATATCCAATTTTCTACTCTCAAGTCCAAGTGTCTTTTATTTATTTTCAATCATAGATAATAAAAGTTTCACTAAAAGTATCAGGAGAAAGCATGAATACCACGAGTTAACGTTTTATGAGAAGCTTACGTGATATTGATATAAATTACATCGACATGGCAAAATTATGAGTGAGAAGTAAGGGGATAGTGTAGTGATAATGAATTTCGGCTATTCTTTTCAGATAATTATGAAATAACCTATTAAGAAATGTATACTACTTATAAAGAAAGAATTCTCATTATTGAAGTTTTGAGAATATGAAAACTTAAATTAATTTAGTTTGCCTAAATGACTTTAAATATCTCTTAATACACCTTAAGCTTAATCAATTCTAAACTTAACAACTTTTCAAAAACACGCACTATATTAATTTTAAAAAAAAAAACACGTTTTGTATTTTAAAAACCATGCGCTTTGCATCAAAGTTCGAACCAAAATCACGAAAGACATGTCAATCTTATGAACCTTCCAAACAAAAATGCCAACAACACAATTAGAACTACTTCCTAACTCTACCATGGATATGAATGTCCCACACGTCACAGAATGCAAGTTGTTCCTTAGTTAAGTCATTAACATCATACTCGTAGCCATCAAATCTAGATCACCTATTTCTTTTTTGGGTAAAAGGTCAAAAGACCCGGTAAATATATTACTCCAAAAAACGTTTAAGTACAAATGATATGGGTGAATCTCATAGATCAGCCCGTTACATAGGCGGAAAAGCTTACATAACAAGATATTTCCAATTCTTTAAATAAGAAAAATCACTACTCAAAAGATACCATTAGACTCCTATGAAAACAAAATTACTTTCTACCAAGACCTTGGAGCATGATACCATACATGTCATATAAAGCATCCAAATTCCCTAGAAGATCGTAGACCTGATCCGCATAGTCATCATAATCATAATCATCTTCACGATCATGACCACCACCAAATAGGTTCATGGACTCATCAAAAATATTCACAACCTCCTCTTCATCACTGTCTGAAACAACAATCTCTCCTACCTTAGAGAATGAGTTAACCCTCTTAGTAGAAGAAGTAGACCCTGGATAATTAACCTTTTTAATAGGATAACTATCATCATCCACAAGAGTAGCTTTCCCATCGATAATTAGCTTTTCAAGCTCCCCAATTTTCTCAACTATAGGAGTAGAACCAACCTCCTTTGTTCCCATTAAATCATTCGCAAGCGGTTCTTGTGATGCATTACTAATCTCTAAAGACCCGTCCTCCTTAGCTTCCTTTGGAATACCAGAATTCACATACTTAGTCACTTCATTGGTAGGAATACCAAAGTCATCAGTATAATCCATATGTATCAATCTTCGTACCACTTGTACTAGTACATCAACGGCCTTCTTCTTTGTAGTATCCACCTTTTTGGGTTCAGGATGAGGCGCTTTAAGTTGATACCTAAACTTAGGACCCATAAAAGGTTTAGTAAAACCTCCTTTACCCGGAGCACTGTGACCACCATTCTTACCTTTATTCTTGTTATTGACCGTTTGAAAACTATCATTAACACTCTGTTTAGGCTGAGTAGGAGGTGGAACAGATTTAGGACAATCAAGCAGTGTATGACCAAAAAGCTTACACGTATCACACCGAGACGGTTTCCACTTGTATTCAACCCGAATCTATTAAATAGTAGAACCCATCCCATCAAGTAATGGTATCTCAACAGTGAGGCTCTCCCTAAGTACCTTATCCGCCTTGACTTCAATCAAGCACCTAGCAAAACTACTTCGACCTCATGATTTCAAGCACATTTGACTAGTATGAGCATCTAACATTTTTGGCATACCAATCAATGTGGCTAGGAGACTAAGACCATCATCAGAGAACATAGCAAGAGGAACATCATGGAATTTAACCCACACCGGAATGTCGGACAAATCCTCTTTGAGGAGATTAGTGTTTAAAGTCCAATTTTTAAGGATTATAAGCACATTCCTAATCATCCACGAGCCGTTCTCAAGTACATCTTCAACACCTTTATGAAAGGTAAACTTAAAGAAGAAGAAGTCATTCGCATTAATCATAACCTTTTGAATGCCATATTTAGCCCACACATTGCGCACATAATAATCAACAACCAGAAAAGCAATACGTTTACCAAGAAAATAACCATATAACGTATTCTCAAATCTGGAATTTACCTCTTCTACCTATTTCATAGGCACAGACAAATCCAAATCATTCAATTTCTTGCTACACTCCAGTCTACGAAAGTTAGAAGATTTTTTCTTAGGTACATTGGAAGTCGCACCAGCATATGATGTAGGCGGCTATTTTAAAGCATTCTCGGCATTCTCTAATTGGACCTTATGCATTGCACTATCAAAATCCTTACAAGCATCCTCGATAACCGTATCAATACTATTCAGTTGGCTGACAGCCCCAAGTGTACCAAACTTCTGTGATTGCATAGCGACATCAAAACTCGACATGGGAGAAACAATTTGTGGTGAAGGAGTAGAAGTAGCTTTAGGACCTTTATCATCATTAGTAATAGGCAATGCAAGTGAAATTGGCTCCATTTGCTTTGTAGCAGCAGGTTCAGAACCTGATTGTGTCCCCGTTTTTATCACATTCGTATCACTGGTACTAGGACTAGACATACCATCACTATGAGACTCAATATTTTGCACCGACACACTCTCACTATCATCAGAATTTCCAATGGATTCCGTACCATTACTCGCACTATTATTAGTTTCAACATGCGAAGCATCAGAATGCGTATCTTTTTTCTTCTTTTTATTCCCTCCTCCTCCCGAATCCAAGAACCCACTCTTCATAGTTAATCGACACTCATACAAACAACAACCAAGTTCCAAACACCCCACGAAGTATCAATCAATCTCTTGCTTCGAACTATACAAAAGTCAAAACACTAAACAGGTATTGATAGTTGATATAAATAATGCGTAAAAACGTTTTTAATATTTCTCGATATCCCTATGTTTTGACGATCACAAAATGTAAAATCATTAAACGTAAAATCATTACATAAACAAGTATTTAGTGACAAAATATTATTACATCCAACTAAATCACTTAAGGTATGAATAAACAATTGCCTAATACATTTTGTTGATATAAATAAACGACTAAAAACGTTATTCATATCTTTCGATATCTCTATGTTTTGATGATCACAAAACGAAAACACATTAAATCAAAGATAATGACGTAAACAAGTATTTAGTAGTTAATAATCACTTGCACCATCTAATCACTTAAGGTATGAATAAACATAGTGATTAAAGCATTATAAGATCAAAGGAAAGTTTAATTAAGCATTACAATGTTTACTTAATTATATAAATATATTATATATTTTTGAAAAACACTTTTGGTAATAAAGAAAAATGTCTTATTCATACTAAATATATGAATTCAAATTTTTAACCAAAATCAGTTAGTTTTTCACCAAATAAACTTTCCCCACTAAAAGACAAAGAATCTGGCCGTTTCAGCTGGGCGGCCCCCTTAATTATAAAGGGCGGTCCCCTTAATTTTAAGGGGGCCGGCCATGGTTTAAGGGGACCGGCCACGCTCCTCTGTCAGATTCTGTTGCCTATAAATACCATCTTAAACCTGGATTTTTTCCTCACCTTTTTGCACTAAAACTTTCTGATCTAAACATTCCTCTCCATCTTCTAAAAATCCTTTGATCTTATATACTTTGATCTTTGTTTCAAAGTGATTCAAGCCTCAACACTCAAATGCAAAGAGAAGAATACTTCTACTAGAAGTATTACAACTTAGTATCATCTTGATATCTAAGTTGCTTGTTTAGTTTATATTGTATATCATTTATTTCTTTGTGAACATTGTGTATACATTGGTTAGATAGATTTAGATATTAGATCTAGATCCATTGAAGGTGTGAAGTAGTACTTGTAGTGAAGAAGCGGAGGTGGATAGGATTAGTGTTACAAGATATAAGTCGTAATAGCTTATTGAAGTGGAGATAGTTGTGAAGACAAAGAAGTTGAAGCTTTAAAGTTGAAAAGACCTTGAAGCATAGAAGTTGTGAAGTAGTATATATCTTGAAGTAGTGGATATGACTTAGTAGTGAAGGTGTGAAGAAACAAGTAGCGTGAAGAAAAAGAGTTAGGAAGTATTAAGTTGTGAAGAAGCTAGGAGCAAAGTAGAAAGTTGTGAAGATATTTGAAGTGTAGAAGATTGGTGTGTAGAAGTTAGGTGTGAACAAGATTGGTGTGAAGAAGTTGTGTTGAAGTTGTGATTGTGGTGTGATATCGTTGTGGTGTGCTAATTGGTGTGTAAGGTTTTCTCCGCCATAAAGGAGGTTTTTGAACTAGTGAAGAAAACTCTCGAGTAGGTGACTCGGGGAGTGGAGTAGGGAAAGGAAGGTGTCCTTGTAGCCGAACCACTATAAATCCTTTGTCTCTCGGTTTGATCTTTCCATCTCTCACTCTTTGATTTATAACACACTTGCATATCATTCATAGTTACAATTGCTTGTGTGTTGTGCATATATTGATTTCACATAAAGATCAAACTAGGTTCCATTCAAAACATAAATTATACATTAGTAAATTAAAGTATATACAATCATTAAAACACATATACATATATAAATACAAACTTATATTTAAGTGAGATATATGAAATTATAATTTCTATTTAACACTTTAAATAAGAAGTATTTATGTGACATATGTGAATTAAGTTGTATCTATACTTTAGTTTCAAAGGGTGTTTACAAACTACCATTTATTATTTGAAAGTAAACATTTATTAAAACGAAAAAGACGCAAAACTATTCAACCCCCCTTCTAGTTTTCTACAATTGGTATCAGAGCCACGTCTAGCAAGATTTTAAAAATAGATTGTATTTTAAAACTTGCAACGATCAATGGAATTTGAAAAATATATAGAAAGGAAATTTGCACAACAACCACCGTTATTTGAAAATGATCATTTTCTTGAATGGAAAAACAAATTTGAAAACTATGTGAAATCAATAGATCTTGATCTTTGGCATATCATTTCAATTGGTGATCTTAAATCAACCAAAATAGAATTTGAAAATCAATATAATAATCTTCAAACTAATATTGATAAAAACACTAAAGCCAAATTACTTATTTTCAAAACACTACCAAAAGTTAAATATGAAAGATTATTTCGTTGTAAAACGGCAAATGATATTTGGAAATGTCTTTTAAAGATTCACCAAGAGAAATGTAAAACAAAAGATAATAAACTTGATATTGCACAAGAAATAGTTAATCTAAAAAATTTAGTAAATAAATATTTAGTTGATGTAAATACATGTACTACTAGTTCAAATGTGATCATTGAAGGTATATACAACGAAGAATACATGAGTCAAATCCAAAGAAAGAGCGTGAATAAATCATGGTGCAACAAGTGCAAAGAAGACGATGATAATACGGCTTATGAGAATATTCAAACAAATGAGAACACAAGTATTGATGGCAAAAACTACATGTTCCTAGATCCAAGTGAAACTATAAACAAAACATGGAGCGACATGGAAAATGAAATTGATCACCGTATAGCATGTGAGGAATGTACGACTACAAAGAAGGTACAATTCAAAACTGAACATTTTTGTTATGATCAATTTATATTAGAATTTTTAAAAATGGAAAACAACTTCAAACATTTTTGCAACATTGATTAAAAAATTACTTTTAAAAATAAATTTTCAACATTCGCTGAAAACAACTTTGAAAAAGAAATCATTTTAGAAGATAAAATGTCTAGACTTAAAAGTAATATTGAAATCGATCTTGTATGTAAAAAATGTCGAGATTACAAACATGAAATTAAAATGGAAAATGAAAAAGCAAAAACATTGGCAAAATTCGAAAATAGCTCTAAATCTTTAAAATATCTTCTCGACATTCAAAAGCCATTCTATGATAAAACCGGGTTAGGATTTATCGTAAATGATCCTTCAACAAATACATTAAAACAAATAAAATTTGTTAAATCTAGTGAATAAATTTACAACTAATACTATTAACATTCATTACTTATCATTCTAGTCAAGAAAGTCATTGTTTGTTAATTAAAACAAACTATTGATGAATTCTTGTACTTATCGGCGACATCCACATCATGTGAATTCAAATGCAATGGATGTTCTCATCTAACCAACTAGGACCCATGAGAATCTGGGTACCAAGCTGTTTATCATGTTTAGGTAATTAACGAATGAAGAGTTCATTACGTGTTGATTTACTCATCTCGCTCTATTACCTTTGACGGATATTGGCCTCTATCACATTGTTTCACTTTCTGCTAATGTTTCGCCTATGACGTTGTTGCGGATTTATTCTTGTATTGGCATTTTGTTCTTCACTCTTGGAGTATTGGTATCATGGTGTGTCCGCTACTATTTCAAGATGAAGCCTCCTTAATTTCTTCTTTCACCGTCATGCCCATTCTTTTTGAAAAGTTGGACCTGAGATAAGTTTTCTTTTCTAAAACTTGTCAATGTTATATTATACTTTAGAATGTTTTAATTAGTGTGTGAATAAAACTTAACTGATATGTTGCCATGCTTTTAGACTATTAACACTAATATATGCATACATGATATTAGCATTATTAATCTTCTTGTTGTTTAGTCTAGTATCACTTTTCTTAAATCTTCTATGATCTATAGTAGAACCCTTCCACTTAAGCTATATGATTTTACTAGTTGCTTCAATAGATGCATTATAATTGATATTTGTTTGCAACTTGATATTATGATGTTCTTTGTATACATATATATATATATATATATATATATATATATATATATATATATATATATATATATATATATATATATATATATATATATATATATATATATATATATATATATATGTCTATCTTGTATCCATGAACTATTTACCTTGCTTCTTCCTGTCTCATTGCATTTAGATCATAAGTATCTATCATTTCACTTTAATATCTTTAGGTGTCATTAAAGATGATTATATGTGACAATGGGCTTAATTGATTCTCTTAAAAATGATAAGCTTCCATTTCAAATCCTTCATTTGCAACTTATTGATTATTATGATCAAAACATTATGTTTAAAATTTCTCTCTTTTTTGAAATGAAGTATTTCGTTACTTAACTAAAACTTCTTTATAACTATTATTTTAATCAAAAACAAGATTAATTTTTTTTAATACACACTTGAAGTTACTTCAAAACATTGTTGAATAAAACTAAAAACGTTTTGCTTAAAACATATTTAACATTCTCACATGTGTCATACACCTCTATTGGAAATGACATTCACAATTTAATCAAATCATTTCATGAGAATCATGACTTGCCCATATAGAACTTGTTTGTAACAAGTCTTGAAGTCCATATAATCATATCCACCTATGTGTTACTTGTTAACAATCATCAACATGGTTGCTCTAGGCTAAGTGTTATCATTTTCATATAGTTGTTTATTTAGCCTATTTACTTTATTGCCTCCTTAATTGCATATCTTAATTGTTAAATAAATAGATAGCATGATTATTAGAAATTTGGTGCTTACTTCTATTATTTCTATATCACTCTCTATATTCATGAATAGTATGCCCTATATTGCCTCAAAAAGTTAAACTTACTTGAATCCAAATAAAAAAACACAACCTTTTTGAAAATTTTCTGCCAAAAATCAATTTCTGGCATTCTGGGAATCACCAGATGGGCGGCCCCCTTAATTATATAAGGCGGCCCCCTTAATGTTTAAGGGGACCGGCCATCTGATGGTCGGGGATACTGTCTTCTTTATCACTTTTTGACCCATTTCAGCCTATACTTCCCAAAATTCACAAACATATTTTGTCCCATACTATCCCTCAAAATTTACCTTCCTAAACCACATTTCTCATACACTATAAATACCCTCTCCCCATCATTAATGCCATCACACCCAAGCATGTCATCTCCCAACAACCAAAAACCTAAGATTTCAAGAACCGCAAGGATCTCCGTCAAACCCGTTTGGAGGAGGAAACTTGATTCTTGTCATAACTCAAGTGATGTTGTTCCAAGTTAACCAACTACTAAACCTCAAACCCACAACATTGATTCATCTCACAACCTATCATCCACTCATGCTCTCATTAATGCTTCTTCATTTGATGAACATGCTCAATCCCAAAACAACAATCCCAACTTCTCAATCAATACCTCACATGTTGCTCATTCAACAAAAACACCATCATCTCATGAAGAACCTCTTCCACCCATATCATGCTTTCATGATTACCCAAGCTCAATCATGTCTCCACCACCAAGAGTACCACCACCACATCTTACAACCTCACATGCCTCTCCCATGTTGCATGTTCAAACTTTCACCCAAGACAACTATCAAGCTCCACCACCATCACCTTCCTCCGAACACTTGAAGTTCGTTGAGGAGCTAAAAGAGGCACATGAGCTTAGTGCTCTTTTAGCATTACATCTTGCTCAATGCAATTTGGATCCACCACAATCAAGCTCACCATCATCACCACACAACAAAAACCAAATTGAGAAGCATGTTAACAATTGCCCTTGTTGCATCTTCCTTCAACAACAAACCATTGCATTGAATGAGCACTTTACTTGGATCGAGTATCTTCTTACTAGATCTCAACAAACACCATCACTTGAACAACATCAAAACCCTCAATCAACAAACCCATCTTCAATTTCACCACCTACAAGCTCCACATCTCCAAACCCAACAACATCCATGCAACCAAATGTTTACCTCCACTAAACCATCAAGCATTTTACATGCTTATGTTTTTTCATTTTCAAATAAATCTCTTCAACCATTTTGGGATTCAAGAAAGTTTGGTGACACTTCTTGTAGGCACATTAGGACATTCTATTTAGCTTAGAATTTCATCTTTGTAGCCCATGTAACAATGATTATGGATTAACATAATCATTTTCTTTTAATGAACGTTTTAATATATGTTTCTAATTCTTTTTTGCCATGCTCATTATTAGTTAGTACTATGCCATATGTGTTTGCTTGTGCCATTCTTGTGCTTCTAATATTTTTCTTGCAAGAACCCCATTTCTCGAACCCTTGGTGCTCTCAAACGAGGGGGAGCATACATCAAGGGGGAGTTTTTATCTTATTGGCTTAAACCTTTTTGATTCTACAAAAAGGGGGAGAAGTGAATGTAAACTCACCTAATACTTGTCTAAAAATTAATTTTTAGATTTAATGAGTTTAGGTATTGTAATCATCAAAAAGGGGGAGATTGTTGATATAAATAAACGACTAAAAACGTTATTCATATCTTTCGATATCTCTATGTTTTGATGATCACAAAACGAAAACACATTAAATCAAAGATAATGACGTAAACAAGTATTTAGTATTTAATAATCACTTGCACCATCTAATCACTTAAGGTATGAATAAACATAGTGATTAAAGCATTATAAGATCAAAGGAAAGTTTAATTAAGCATTACAATGTTTACTTAATTATATAAACATATTATATATTTTTGAAAAACACTTTTGGTAATAAAGAAAAATGTCTTATTCATACTAAATATATGAATTCAAATTTTTAACCAAAATCAGTTAGTTTTTCACAAAATAAACTTTCCCCACTAAAAGACAAAGAATCTGGCCGTTTCAGCTGGGCGGCCCCCTTAATTATAAAGGGCGGTCCCCTTAATTTTAAGGGGGCCGGCCATGGTTTAAGGGGACCGGCCACGCTCCTCTGTCAGATTCTGTTGCCTATAAATACCATCTTAAACCTGGATTTTTTCCTCACCTTTTTGCACTAAAACTTTCTGATCTACACATTCCTCTCCATCTTCTAAAAATCCTTTGATCTTATATACTTTGATCTTTGTTTCAAAGTGATTCAAGCCTCAACACTCAAGTGCAAAGAGAAGAATACTTCTACTAGAAGTATTACAACTTAGTATCATCTTGATATCTAAGTTGCTTGTTTAGTTTATATTGTATATCATTTATTTCTTTGTGAACATTGTGTATACATTGGTTAGATAGATTTAGATATTAGATCTAGATCCATTGAAGGTGTGAAGTAGTACTTGTAGTGAAGAAGCGGAGGTGGATAGGATTAGTGTTACAAGATATAAGTCGTAATAGCTTATTGAAGTGGAGATAGTTGTGAAGACAAAGAAGTTGAAGCTTTAAAGTTGAAAAGACCTTGAAGCATAGAAGTTGTGAAGTAGTATATATCTTGAAGTAGTGGATAGGACTTAGTAGTGAAGGTGTGAAGAAACAAGTGGCGTGAAGAAAAAGAGTTAGGAAGTATTAAGTTGTGAAGAAGCTAGGAGCAAAGTAGAAAGTTGTGAAGATATTTGAAGTGTAGAAGATTGGTGTGTAGAAGTTAGGTGTGAACAAGATTGGTGTGAAGAAGTTGTGTTGAAGTTGTGATTGTGGTGTGATATCGTTATGGTGTGCTAGTTGGTGTGTAAGAAAACTCTCGAGTAGGTGACTCGGGGAGTGGAGTAGGGAAAGGAAGGTGTCCTTGTAGCCGAACCACTATAAATCCTTTGTCTCTCGGTTTGATCTTTCCATCTCTCACTCTTTGATTTATAACTCACTTGCATATCATTCATAGTTACAATTGCTTGTGTGTTGTGAATATATTGATTTCACATAAAGATCAAACTAGGTTCCATTCAAAACATAAATTATACATTAGTAAATTAAAGTATATACAATCATTAAAACACATATACATATATAAATACAAACTTATATTTAAGTGAGATATATGAAATTATAATTTCTATTTAACACTTTAAATAAGAAGTATTTATGTGACATATGTGAATTAACTTGTATCTATACTTTAGTTTCAAAGGGTGTTTACAAACTACCATTTATTATTTGAAAGTAAACATTTATTAAAACGAAAAAGACGCAAAACTATTCAACCCCCCCCCCTTCTAGTTTTCTACACATTTTATGATCAAAGGAAGATTTATTTACTATTTACAAATTATATAAAATGGTATAAACATTTTATATATTTAGAAAGACATTTTTCGTAATTAAAGGAAAATTTTTAATACATAATAAATATATGAATTCAAAATTTTAATCAAAATCAGTTAAATCTACACCAAATAAACTTTCCTCAGAAAAGACAAAACATTCAGGCCGTTACATGTGGGCTTTAAAGGGGCCGGCCATAATTTAAGAGGGTCGGCACACGCTCGTGTGTCAGAATCTTTTGCCTATAAATACTGGTTCAAATCTATAATTTTTCCTCACCTTTTGCACTAAAACTTTATGTCCAAATCCTCTCAAATGATCTTCCTAAAACCTTTGATCATATACTTATTAGTTCTTGTTTCAAGTGATCCAATCCCTCATCATTCAAAGTGCAAGAGAAGAATACTTCATTAACATCTAGTTAAGAAGTATTGTAGATGTGTAAATATTGTTAGTAGTTGTGTAAATTACTTGTAAAGGTGTAGAAGTTTTGTAATTGGTAGATCTAGGCTTGTTAGTGGTGTAGAGAAGTAGTGAAGTAGAAGTTGTGTTGTGAAGTAGAAGAAGTTGTGTTGTGACTAATAAGGTGTGGTGTGAAGAAGTTGTGAAATAACTGTGTAGTGACTAATGGTGTGAGATTGGTTCTAGCTACAATTAGAACTCGACATTTAACTTAGTGTCATTAATTGGTGTAAGCAAAAGTCGTGTAAGATTTCTCCGCCAAAAGGGAGTTCGTTGTGTTAGTAAAGAAAACTCTCGAGTTGGTGACTCGAGGAGTGGAGTAGGGCAAGGAAGGTGTCCTTGTAGCCGAACCACTATAAATCCTTTGTGTCTCGGTTTGATCCTTCCATCTCTCACTTATTATTTTATCTACATCATTTTTATTAACGTAGACATAGACATTTACATATTGTTGCATCTTATCACATTGTGCTAATATTGATTTCATGCAAAGATCAAATTAAAAGTTCATTCACAAAAATAAAGCTTTTACAAACAACCTAAAAGGATATAATACATATATACACACATACATGTTCAATTAATTATTTTGATCAATTATAATTTTCTAGGCAAAACTTTAATTGAAGTTATCTTTTAACAACCATTTTATAAATACAAATTGACGTAAAACTATTCAACCCCCCCCCCTTCTAGTTTTTCACAATTGGCATCAGAGCTACGTTAAACAAGACTTTTAAAATATATTGTATTTTAAAACTTGTAATCGATCTATGAAATCGGAAAAATATTTAGAATGTAATATGACATTTAAACGACCATATTTTGATAATGATAATTTTTGTGAATGAAAAAATAAATTTGAAAATTATGTGAAATCAATAGATCAAGATCTTTGGCACATCATTTCAATTGGTGATATTCAAACAAAAACATATTTTGAAAATCAATACAATTACCCCATAACAAAGATTGATAAAAATATTAAAGCCAAACTAATGATTTATAAAACTCTACCAAGAGTTGAATATGAAAGAGTATTCTTTTGTAAAACAGCAAATGATATTTGGAAATGTCTTTTAAACTCTGACCAATGGAAATGTCGAGCCAAAGACTATAAACTTGATATTGCACAAAAATTAATTATTCTAGAAAATTTAATAGACAAACATTTAGTTGAAGCAAATACAAGTGCTACTAGTTCAAATGTGGTCATTGAAGGTATCAATGACAAAGAATATATGAGCCAAATCCGAAGAAAGAACGTTAATGAAACATGGAGCGACATGGACGGTGAAGAGGATCGTTATATAGCATGCGAAGATTGTAAAGACACAAATGAGGTACAATCCGAAACCAAACATTTTTGCTATGATCAATTCATCTTAGAATTTTCAAAATTAGAAAACAACTTTAATGTTTTTGCAACATAGACTCAAAAATCACATTTAAAAATGAATCTTGAACATCTACTGAAGAAAATTTTGAAAAAGAAATAACTTTAGAAGATAAAATGTCTAAACTTGAAAGTAATATTGAAATTAATCTTGAATGTAAAAAATGTCAAGACTTAAAATTATAAATTAGAAAGGATGATGAAAAAAGAAAAATACTAGCTAAATTTGAAAATAGTTCCAAATCTCTACTATACTTACTTAATATTGAAAAGGCTTTTGATGACAAAACCGGCTTAGGATTTAATGCTAATGATACTTCGACAAATAAATTTTGTAAAACCTAGTGGAGAAATTTAGAAAGTTACTCTAGTTATAATTGCTATTTATCTCTTGTGACAAGCAAGTCATTATCATTGTGTGAAAACATATTGATAAGTAATTCTTGCACTTGTCATCAACATCTATACCACGTGCATTTTTAATCCAACGGAGATGTTTAGGCACGTCTCTAGGGCATGGAGATGTTTAGGCACGTCTTGTAGTTCCGCCCTTCACTGCTACCCGTGATATGTTTGCTGCTGCATATGATGGAATAGTGCACCATGATAAGAAAGTTGTTGCAAGTGTACGTGTCCTCTAGATGACTGTATATTTGTGTTTATGACGTGTGAGTGCGGTCCTTCCTGACTTCCTTCTTGGCTTTCCCATATCATCCGTTCCAGGTAAGCTTCCATTGCACACATGACTTGCATGGTGTACGTTCTTTCATCTTGTGGTAGCCTAAAGGATGAGTGTGCCATGGATGGAGTTGTGAAATTATCAATTGGTGGTGTTTGTCTTGAATCGGTTATGTTAAATGATTGAGGGCTTTTCTGAAATGAAAGCTTGCTTGGTCCAGCTACTTCCATTGTTGTTGGTTGTGAGTTGATGTGATGATTGTTTTGGGATAATGATGAGGCGAAAAATGAACCACTTTTAGGGGGTCATTTAAGCCCGGAATTGAATTTATTTGATCAAATATTGCCCTAAATCGTTCATTTTGTGATTTTAGGTACTTTGGGAGTGAAATCTGGAAAAGGAAGCAATTCGGACGTTTTTTGAGCATAAAAGTGAAGAAAACGCCCGTTTTAAGGATCTCCTCCATAAGGTCCCTCATCATGGTATAAACCTTTGGTTATTAGTTCAGATTTTCTACGACCATGTGGACTATCACACTAAACGTACAATCGATAGGGCCGCGGGAGGTAAACTGCGTGATAAGAACGCCGAGGAGTCCTGGGCAATTATTGAGGAGCTCGCCGCCGATAATCAAGAGATGTGGGAGTTTAATCATACAATAAAAGCGGCCATCAATGCAGTCTCAACATCTGGAGGGACCACCGAAATCCCCGATGAACTCCTATGCAAACTCGAGGCAAAAGTTGACTATTTTGAGGAAAGGCAAATGAGACCTTTAAGTCCTAGACGGGCTACTGTCAATTCTGTCTTGAAACCGACTTCAACACCATTATCATCGTCACCCTCTAGAGAAAATGTCGAGACTTTTCAAAACTATGCCCCACCTTATTCCCCTCCCGAGGAGCTTAGCCCGGAGTTTGAAGCTAGAATGAGAGAATATATGGCAACTCATTCAGATCGGCTTGCTAGATTCGAGGAAGCAGTTTATAAGCAAAAAGAGGAGATGCAAGAGAAAATGAATGAGATGATGAGTCTATTGGAGGAGTATGCCAACCAGAGAACCCCCGAAAGAATGCTACTAAGGAAAGAAAGCGTCACCCGCACTACCCAATTTGTTAATTCCATCACAATTGTCCACAAGGATAATGAGAAGGTAGAAGCCCCTACTAAACAAACTTTAAAAGAGCCACCAAAATCCCAACCCTTGAGTTACTACCTGAAACATGATATAAACGAAAACACTATAACAAATTGGATAAAGGGTGACGGGCGTAACCAACCTTCCAAACAGGGTTCTGAGAAAGAGGAAGAGGGAAAAGATGAGTATGATACGTTACCTGGGGGGGTCAATATTCGAGAGGCTATTGGTACAAAAAGTGGCTACTAAGCAGATAACGTGTGGGAACTTTGAGATACCAACTAGCATCGGGGCTTTGAAATATCTTAGTGCTTTCGCCGACCAAGGATCGGAAGTAAATCTTATGCCCCTAACTATTTACATCCAACTAACGTCAAAAATGCCAGCACCCACTCGTGTAAGGTTATCCCTCGCTGGACACTCGTACGTATACCCCCTAGGAATTGCAGAAGATGTGTTAGTTAATGTCGCAGGATTCATGTACCCCGTTGATTTTTTGATCATCGATGATAAGGGAGATGGATGCATGCCAATAATCCTTGGGGCACCATTCCTCGCCACCGCCAGGGCTGTCATTAAGTATGAAGGTAGGAAAATTGAGCTCAAATCTGGAAAAAGAAAGATTAGTTTCCCCATGACTCCGCGAAGTGGTCATGAGAATTTGAGTTGGAGAAAGCTCAAAAACAACATTGACACGACACCCATTCGTGTTCAGAATAAAATTCTTGCATGGGAGGCAAGAATCAAAAGCTACAAGGAGGCTAAATATGAAAAAAGCAAAAGCAATAAAGTTCATGCCGAGTTCGAACACAATCGACCAACAGAAAGTCATGTACCATTCGAGGAAGGGAACTTGGTACTCTTAAGACACTTGGAAACAACAATACCACCCGATAAACCAAGTTCTTGGTGGTATGGGCCTTTCACAATTGAAAGCATGAGCCAAGATGGGATGGCTAACCTGAGAAGTAAAGTAGGTGGAGAGGTGGTTACAAGTATCGACAGATTGAGGCATTACCACCATAATAGTAATGATCACAACTACATGGGGTACGTCATCTCAAGGGATGAGCTCACGTAGTAACCCATGACCTTGAGTCTAGCTACAAGACTCGTAAATAAAGAAAAGCGCTTCTTGGGAGGCAACCCATGCTTTGTGTGATTTTATTTTATTTGTTTGTTATTTACTTCCGTATGCATGCTTTATTTTTATTGTTGGTAGATCATGTTTCTAAACTAAAAAGTATAAATACTTTACTTTGTTGTTTTGGCCTAGTCTTAACTCCACCTAAAGGTATTTTTGCAAAAGATAAGTGTAAGGGGAAACCCCAAATATGTTTTTAAGAAACAAACCGATCATGATTCTCCACAATATTAAGTGAACATGTATATTCGTATTTGTTAGAGTCAAATGCTTGTATTGAGTCATAATGAAGTTTTGCAGGATTTTCCAGGAAGTAGGACCAAGTTTTTCCAGAAATTTTCCGGAAACTTAACATAAGAATTTCTGCAGGTCACTTATAACGGCGTCATAAGCTTGCTCTTGACGGCGTCACGTGTAAAAATCTGGAAATTTTACCAGTTTTGTTTTTCTAACGGAGTTTTAAAGTTTTTGTTGAATTATTAAGTTTTATAATCTCCAGGAAATATGCAAACTTCATTCCACAAGCATTATATCTTATTTTGTTTTCTAGGATTTAGTAACTTATGTAGATTGCCGCCGATTTTATGCGAGGTTGCTTTGCCTGTTTTCTCAGGATTTAAAGGTTATGTATGACAAGAAGATGATTATTTTTCTGGAAGGGAAGTTTTGATTGTTCATTTTCTTGGAGGAAGATCTAACCTGGCCACCTTATTATCCATACTGAGCGAATCAGGGGAGTATTTGATTTCATTTGTTTTACTTATTTCACTTTTACATTCATTACTTGAACATTGGGGACAATGTTCATCCTAAGTGTAAGGGGAGGGTAAAATGGTGATACGTTACAAATACACTTTCGCTTGAGTTTGTTTGTTTGATAGTAGATGTGTAATAAAACTATGAGAAATACTTGTTAGTGTAATTTTAGCGCCAAATTTAAAATTTTTTACAACATTTAGGAGTGAAACTTTAGCCATAGCAAGCGTCTCATGGATAGGAGGTTGTATGACTAGCACATAACCGTACTTTCAGAAAAAATTTCCACCCAAATATGTGAGGTTCGCCTATAGATTTGATAGGAAAAGCATTTACTATTAGTGCTTATGAGTGTACCGGTAGCATTTAGATTCTAGAACTTGCGTTAGTAATGCATTCCGAGACCGCTAGTGAGACTACATTCGTGTAGTAGGATTTACTACATGATAAGAGGCATTAGGATCACCCTTGTGTTAAACCCGTATCATAATTACTTGACCATTTAAGTCATATTACTTGGCTAGTTAAGCCAACTAATTTTTCCCACACCTTAGCGTTGTACTCATTTTTAGTACACGAAACCTCTAGTACACCCCTCCGAGCCTATCTTTTCGTTTCTAACTTTAAGCATTTTACTTAAAGGAAGAATTTGTTACACCCCACTTAAATGTACACCCAAATCGCCTTAGCCTTCCGTGTATGCGCTCATCTTTAGTGCATTATTGTTATTTGTTAAACCCTAAGTTAACTATATAATTGATTACATGGTTGCTAAGTCGAGTCATATCCTTGTACATATTATTTTGGGACGATTGGGACTCATGGGTAAAGTACTTATTTTATGGAGTAATGGGGAAGAACATCATATTATTACCCCCATATGTACATTAATCTTAAAAGTACTTCAAGTGTTTTGATTTTCTTGATTCGAGTCATTAGATTAGTTTATTGTAAAGTATGTAAAAATTCAAGTGTAAGGGGAATGTTCATTCCGTATGATGTATTATTTTGGATGGTAGGGTAAGAGTGTATGCAAAAAAAAAAAAAAAAAAAAAAAAAAAAAAAAAAAAAAAAAAACCCCAAGAAAAAGAAAAAAAAAATAGAAAAAGAAAAGAGAAAAAACATACGGACTACCATCCCATTTCAGTCTATGTTTATTTTATGTTTTTGTTATTTTCCATTTATTAGCTTAAGTCGAGTCTAGTCTTGGCTTAGCAACGCCATATTGTACATGTAATTGACCAAGATTGTTAACTCGCCACCAGTAAAGACTGCCTATATCCAACAAAACCGTGTATTTCATATCCCTACACCTAACGTTACAACCCTTTGAAAGACCTCTTTGATAGTTTATCCTAGGTGCTTACGCCATGTGGTGGAGGTTTGATCCATTCCCAAGCCTATGGTAATCTATTTTGCTATGACAGGTAGTGAGAGATATCTTCCGTTTCCATATTGTAATTTATACTTTATTATACCCGAGAGATGTGAGTGTCTAAACACTATTTGTGAGGTGCTAGTGTATGACCTCTGTGCTTGTCTTTGGTCTTTAGTGGAACGATTATTTGTTGTAATTACTTTTATATTAGTGTTAAATGACCCTAACTTGTATTTTGATTAGAATAAAAGCGCATTTGCTTGAGGACAAGCAAATCTCAAGTGTAAGGGTATATGATGAGGCGAAAAATGAACAACTTTTAGGGGGTCATTTAATCCCGGAATTGAATTTATTTGATCAAATATTGCCCTAAATCGTTCCTTTTGTGATTTTAGGTACTTTGGGAGTGAAATCTGGAAAAGGAAGCAATTCGGACGTTTTTGGAGCATAAAAGTGAAGAAAACGCCAAAGACTTAATTTTCCAAGCTGGGAACAGTGTGTGACGGCGTCAAGAGTACTTTCCTGACGGCGTCAAGAGTAAAGATCATGACGACCCAGTACAATAAATGAAGGCGTCACAAAGTAGAGCGTCAAGAGTTAAATATGTGACGGCCTGCAAAAGTGGATAACATGACGGCGTCAGATGTAGATCAAGGCAGTCCGAGAATTATTTTGGCGGCGAGATGACGGCGTCACAAGGTTGTTCTTGACACCGTCAGCCTCTTATATCTATATATAGTATTCTAATTTTCATTCATTAGAGAGGAACAAGTTTGGAGAAACCCTAAGGCCGAACCATATACGTATTTTACAGCTTTTTCAAGGGTTTTCAGCCCTTGAACCCTTACATGTGTTATTGAGATAAGTATTCTTTTAATTCAATCAATATGTCTATTTGTTGGTTGTCTATATCTTGTACTTGTCTTGATTCCACCATGCTAGGCTAGATTTATCTTGTGTTTGCTTAGATCTAATGAAACCTAGATGTTGATTATGTGTTGATTACTTGTTTATGGTTGTATTGGATGAATGATTTCAATGTTAGGCTTAAGAAAACTAGCAGATCTCCAAATGGTAACATGCTTGAACGTCTTAGGAAACATGAACCGATGTGTACTAGGTTTTATTGGTTGTATTTAATGCATGAGTAAATTCTAATGATCCCATGTTAGGAGCTTCTTAGCCGGCTCGACATAGGAGTGAAGTAGGCACTCATAGGATTGGGGAGTTAAGTACGCCACCCCATGAATGGTATTAAGGAATACAATCCATCATCCACGCAACTATAACAAGTAATTAACGTGTAAAAGATATCTAGGGAGTAGTGAAATCTAAGTAAACACATTTCTCCACTTATTGCTCACAACCTTAGTTTAATTTAGTTTTATTTTCATTTTTAGTATTTTATTTTGATTGCATCTTTAGTATTGGGTTAGTTGACTAGCAACTAATTCCGCCCAAATCCTTCAAACCCGAGATATTTACTTGCTTTCTAAAAAATATAAAAATACAAAAAGAATCATCTCTCATCTCTAGAACTAGTATTTAGGTTTTCTAATCCTAGCGACACTATTCCTAGCTGAACGATCAATCCCCCGGTACTTGTCATTATACTATACTACATCGATCAGGTACACTGCCTGGTGGGGGTTGTAAGCTTCTCAAGATCCCTTGAGAGGTAAAGCCTGGTGTAATCCCTACGCATCAGATAAAGTCGCCCGATCTTCTTCCGTGTAAGTGATATCAAACCGTGCTTATGGGATCAGAAATGTAGGACAAAGGTGGTGGTGGCGGTGGTGTTTGGTCTGACATGTTTGTAAAATAGAGACTTTAGTTATGATAAGAGGATATGATGAGATGAAAGTTTTTCTTCGTGTTTGTAATAAAAGGTGAAATTTGTGGGTTTCTCGGTGTCGAAAAAAATGGAAACCGGCGGATTTGTTTATGTCATGGGTCCTACATATGGCACCATGTTTATGTATATGTATAGTAAATCAATGGTGTGACATGAGGATAATCGTATGCCCCGTTACTTTGAGTGGTAAGAACCCCGAGAAAAGAGTGTTTATCTTGAGTCGGGGTAATGCTCACATAAGACTAAGATTTAGTGTGTGTTCAATGGAGAAGATAACTTGCTTGTCACATGGAATGCATGTATATTTATAGGGATGAACTTTAGGGTGTGTGTGATCCATGGATGTTATCCAACGGCTATAGATGACCACTCGAAGGCATCCTACGGAAGAGCCAAGAATGACGTGTGGTGTGGCATCTTTGGCTATTCAAGATATGGGAATGTTCGACATGATTTGCACATACTACGAAGTACCCACAGTACTACCTCTGCACGAATGAGGTAGCTGCACGTGGCATTAGTATAAAACATTTTTCGGGATAAATTCTCAGGCCAGCTGCTACGCTGGAGGTAGTTATCCAGGCTAGAGGTCTTATGCTTTTGGCTGATGTTTGCCAAGAGTAGTTAGCCCCCATGAAAAATGTGTTGTGCCTTTATCTTTGTTGGCTGGCATGGCTTTAGCCACTTAGACTAAAAAAATCCTATATGCTATCATATATCAACTTCAATAGTGCTTGTTTTAAACCTGCTGCAACGCATGAAATTATAAACCTGCTGCAACGCGTGATATTAGAAAAGTATTTCACTGATATGATTGTGGGTTATCTTTTGACCTTAGTGTACATTGCTTTTGATATTTGCTCATTCTCTCTTATGCCAATGAAAATAGCATAACGCGTAACCGTATTAGGCGTCATCATTGATGATAATGTTCGGTATTAGGGAATGATTATTGTTTTGATTGCTTGATTGATATTACGAGATTCAGGTTACATATATACATATAATAGGATTGGTCTAGAAACGGCTTGAGCCCGATACAATAATACATAGCAATATGGCTAACAAATAAATCTTAAAAGCAAATTAAACAATGTCAAATTTTTGTGACAGATATATGTCCATGCATGAAGGATTAATTGTTTGACATTTAATAAACGTCAACCATGGGTCCATATGTATTTGTCAAACTTGTTCACTTCCATGCATGTGACCTTTTCCTAAACCTTTATCCAATAATAAGGTCATTAATGTCTATCAATTTCATTAGAAATCATTGCTTAGCAATTAGTTATAATACCCGTGCACGCACGGGATTTTGAAATAAAACTTTTATCATGTATTTAATACCGAATATATTGTCTTAAAATGTATTGAACTTTACACTTATTCATCTAATATAACACATGACACTTTTAGATGGATCATATTTACTTTAGATGTTATTGTCCGTATATATATATATATATATATATATATATATATATATATATATATATATATATATATATATATATATATATATATATATAATGTATATCAATGACGCATCTAAAGACTTAATACAAAATTATTACGATCTACTGCTTATGAATCTTTTATTTTCACCCTCGTATCTTCCCTTTTTTACACGTTAGTTTTTTTTATTGATGTAAACAAATAGCATAACACGGTTTGCATTTTGATGATACCATTACAAGATGTACATATTATTTGATTGTAACTTTTTTAAAGTCGTGCGGTCCATTTGATGATCTCTCTGTCAATTATTTGTTAGTCTGTTAAAGTTGTTATGTTTGGGTTCTTGTATAACTAATAGTTTTAGAAATAAGTTTTTTACTGAAATGAATAGAAGCGGAGTGTTGATGACTCGTGACATAGAGCGATAAGGTCTTATTCGCTAATGGTGATTTGTATAAATTGCCTTGCTGCCATTTTGTTAATCACCACCCATAAATTGAGTCTCTATTTTAATTTCTTAAACAAAAACAGATATAGAAGCTTTTGGTAATACTATATTATGTTGTTAGTTATATTGTGGACTATTATATCACGCTTGTATAATATGTTGAGCTATTGTAAGTTGAAAGTGTAGCAATAGCACCAATAAAGTTGACCATTAAGAAACAGGTCGGGAAAGTTAAAATATCATTTACAAATATTTACATAAAAAAATATGCTCGATTCAGTATTGACTTGTACAACTTTTTAGACCATATCAGAATGGACCTAATAAATCTAACGTATGCCTACAGTGTGGATGTTAAAATTTTAAAAATTATAATATCAGTATACAATATATGAAAAATATTAATTATACTTTCAAAAATTCACTAATAACAGCTCTTGAAATTAAATTTAGTTTTACAAACTATACTGAACTTTACACTTCACTTAAGATACATCGAGAATGCAACTTCAAGTAAAATGTAAGGCTTTATGTATTCTTTTGTGGAAGTACCTTTGGCGGAACATCTTTCAACTTATCCCAACGTAACCATCATTTTGCAATGACAGTCTCTATCGATAAAAAAACACAAAAAAATTAAATTCCAAGCCCTATTTGTTAGATATTGCAATATATGATTCTCGTTTTACATGTTTAGCATTATAACATAGATCATTTAAACTTATTTTGCTCGATGTTGAATGTCGTTTCACGTGCTCTGGTGCCTTTCCCAAATGCCTCTCCATTAGAAAGAAGGATGTGACTGGTATAACCGTACAAAGATGTAGCTCCAATCCCATAGCCCACACATCAATATTCCAAGTTAAAACCTGCATTTAACTCATCGTTTACTACCGGTCTATATAAAGTCCAAAATTAACGTAAGGAAGTAAGGAACATTAATAAAATATTAAAACCCACCCTTTTACAAATGACCTCAAAATAGATGAATTATCATCCAAAAAAACATTAAAATAATCCAATCTTCATAACCTGATCAAACTTAGAACTTAATAAATATTCAAGATTTAAACAAAGAATTAGATCAAATGTGACCAATAATTTTGACTTTAGAAATTCGAACCTTTTGTTTATAATCCACAACTTAAATCAACATTTAGTGTCTTATTCGATTCCCATTAGTTCTGGCTTCTCAAATATTATTAAAGTATCGAAATGATCAGTAAAACACATTAAACTAAATCTAAAATTCAAAATTTTCTCCAACAACAAATTAGGGTTTTCAAATTAATCGTCAAACATCAATTCACATATATATGATGCACCAAATTCAGTTCAGCTTAATTTAAATTCAAAATCTTAAATTTAAAAAAGATGTGTTCTGAAATCTAACAACAGTCTCATTAAGCTCACAGCTACTTTAAGTCATTAATATCAAATCTTAACCTATAAATTATCAGCCTAAGTTAGATTTTACCCACTTATTAATCTAATGTTCCGTAAAGTTTTTTAAAAATGTTTTTCCGGATATCCGTATATAAAATTTAAATAATAATTACATGAGTCGTTGTTATAAGTACAATCGCGTATATTTGATATCATGTTATACAAAATGTGCGAGTTTAGTAGCACGAGTGTTGTCGTTGTTATAAGTTAAAATATATACGTATATAAACTTTTATTTAGCAGATATAGATGTTATGGTCGATGTTGTTGTTTAACTTTTAACAATTGGTATCATGTTGTACGAAATATGCGAGTTTAGTAGCACATAATGAGCTCATGAAGTTAAAATATACTCTGTAAAGTTTTTTAAAAATGTTTTCAGGATATCCATATATAAACTTTAAATAATAATTACATTAGTCGTTGATATTTATATTACCGTTAATAATAATTTAGCCGTATTTAATATTGAAATTCATGTACCCATAGATTAAACTTTTAAATAGGATAACATGAGTCTTTATTTAACGACATAGTAAAAAAATATTTTAATAGATGAAAGTTTAAAATTAATGTTTATTTTAAAATTATTTAACTTATATTAAACCTAATTCGTACATTTATAAAATTTTGTAAGTTTAATGGATGAAAGTCTCAAGTCAATACTAATACCCATGTAATTGTAAACAAAGTTTATATTATAAAGTGTAGGGGGTATAAAGTGTAAGGGGTTATTTGTTTATTATCTAAAGTTATTAAAAAATATGGAGATTTATAATTTTACACTTAACTCCAGATATTATATTTAAAATTCAACCACTAATGTTTTATTAATTACCTCATCTTTTTTTAAGTTTTTATTTTCCTAAATTTGACACCTATATTTTCATGTGTTTTTTTCCACAATCAAATTTTCCATCAAATTTTTTAAAGTTTGACCAAAATCAATTTAATTTTGACTTTCTATTGACCAATCACGTTGCTCGATTTCGCTTACGTGACAAAATTGAGCTCTGCTATTGGTCCAATTGTTTTTTCAATGAGAAAGGATTTGCAAAAACACTACGAAATGATGTAATTATTTTATTATATAAAAGATTATATTTTGTTAATTATCTATGCACGTAATATTGCTTTGTTATATATATCTTTTGTAATGTTTATCACATATGATTATTGATTGTGTGATAGATAGGTATCCAACTGATAGCAATTACTGTAGGGAGGTGATTTGCATATTTTATAAAATGGTTTGGACACTACAATTTATTATCTTTGGACATTTATAACTTCACAGTTATTTTTACACTTTCACTCATGTGAAGGTATAAATGTCCAAAAACAATTAATTGAAATGTCACAATCATTTGGTGAAGTGTGTAAATCATCTTCCATTACCATATATGCAATCATGCATACTAACATTATTGTTAGCTAAATAACATGCGATAAACAAATAAGTAGAAATCATCAAGAACACAGGTATCTAATGTAGTTATATCAATTTTGCGTGATCGGCCTATCCACAAGGCAGAAATTATCATATTTTCTACAAAACAAAGTTTGTAAGTTATACATGCATGATGCATGTGATACTCTATAACCACAAAAAAGATTGTAAGTTAGACATGTATGACAAATTTAGGCATCTCGGCCAAAAGCGTCGTCGGTGTACTTATAACGTCATAATCTCATATTTGCTTCATAATTTCAGTTTTCCTGATATAGTCGATATATAAACCGGCCTATGTTTCTCAATTCCAGATTACGTTCTTGTGTATATTATATATTCTATTTATAAGCCTTTGAATCAAGTTTCTGAAAGTGACCATCCTCAACTCATGGGATAATGACTTAGATTGTTTATTACCTCAACACACATAGAGTATGGACGCACATAACCAATTCGTCACTCCGTTCCTAAATTATAGTCTCCATTTTAATTTTGGGATGTCCAAAACTAATACTCGATTGGGGGATAATAATTTTGAAAGGGATGGAGTATAAAAGTTAAAACATATAGAAAGCAATGGATAGATAAAACACACTTTATTACAAATTTATTTTATAACTCGACTCCTTGTTCCAAGGAAAACAATATGATGGTATTAACAACTTATAGGCCTATCAACAAATAGAAAAACACATATGCATCTTCGCGTCGATCGATCAATTAATAGCTGTACAAACCCTACGGATTTCACCTTGACTTCCTGTTTTCAGTTCAATATTGCCCATCTTCACCATTGATCTCCCGAATTCAATGTTGAATCTCAATCCAGCTAATCCCCTAATTCCAAGAAACCTGTTCACTAACGTTTGCGTTGCTGGATTGTTCCATAAAGCAGCATCAGATTCAAGTACACCTCGCCTATTTCTCAAGTTTCGATAGTATGAATTGTCAAAGTTTCCAACACTGCCCGTATCAAGTGTCACACGCCTTGTTCCATCACCACCATTGGGGCATAAGTTCCTAAGCGTTGGAAGGAACGATGGGTCAATAGTTGGGTCAGGCCCATTAGTGTTGTTGTAGTTGTATAGCCTGTAGCTGAATAATACACATGCTGCTGTCCCAATGGTGTGTGCTCCTAAAAATCAACCAAACCATGAAATACATAAGTTAATTAATAATTATGTAAAATTCAAAAGCGCATTGACTAGAATGTGTAAAATGAAAACGTGTTTGTAAAAAACCCTTCTGAGGTTTTATCATCATTAGCGCGCTAGGTGTGTTACGTTGATTTTGCTAATTAATGGCATACGTACAATTTCGTGTAGTTATTGTATGTTGTTTACCGTACGTTTAACTTACCACTAAGAGTAACAAGATCTTGGGTGTTCAGATTCTTGTCAGCAAACTTGGTGATTAGAGCATTGATAGGCTCATTGAAACCAGGCAGACTCGCAGTATCAGACGCCCTTGAAACTAATCCGTCTCTGCGACCTAATGGAACTTGCCAGCTTGCTCCTCCAGTCTGCAATGTTAAGAATATTTTGACGTAAGCCAACTAGCCATGCATGTAATGCAACTTCTTATGGCATTATAAAATGATTTAATGAATATTGAGATATATAATGGTAACTATTTAATTACCTGTACTACAGAATCACGGGCAGCAAGGGCAAGAATGTCAGCACAAGACACCACCCCAGGACAGGCAGTTTCCAGCTGCGTCTTTGCAGCATCAATAACTTCAAAGCCTCTCAAGAGGGAATTCGGGAGAGCGGTTTTCTCAGAAGAGGCACCATCAATTAGAATAGATGCATCGCATCCATTAACAAAGCAATCATGAAAGAACATTCTTAGTAAACCAGGTGCAATTGTTGGGTTGGAGTTGACAGCAGACCGGACCGCAGTCTGCACGATGGTTTCCACTCGTGGGCATGAGGTTCGGTAAAACCCAACTCGGGTTTGGCCTAGTGCCAGTGTGTTCAAGGTGGCTAACAAGACAATAAACAAAATGGGCTTTTTGCTATCCATCCCTAGCTAGATATATATTCTTATTTGTTTTGTGGTTTGCAGTGGAGAGGAATTGGATATTGTTTTTGATGTGAGCTAGAGTTTACATAAACAAGGTATTTATAGTGTAGAGAAGTCAAACATGTTGGAGGAGGTGACAAAAGTAAACAAAGTCAGCGAAAGAAATGTTCAAACTTGTTATTATTTAATGGATTTTCTTATGTTTTAAAGTGGTATGTTTTTCAACATTAATTAGTAGACTTATTCCAGGTAAAATGCTAAATCAACCAGCATATCAGTGACTTTTAAATACAGACCAAATTACATAAAGATGGGTTGCCAATAATATATGCTTGCTCACACGTGATTGCCAAAACAAAATCAAGTCTCCCGCCTCAAGTTGCCTACAAGTTGAAGATGGCTAGACAAGTATCTCTCTAGATCTCCATCATGGACGTTAATTTGTATTTAGATAAAATAATATTAACAATAACAATATAATTTACGTTAGTAAAGAAACTTACCAGAGATAAGCTGCTTCTAAGACTGCAACATCCATCGAATAGTGGCTGATGGTCAAATTAAAATAACAGCCAATGAGACGTAGGTCCGTTAAGTGATGGAACGAGGAGAGAGAATGGGGTAGGCGACAACTATACGGGAAAAAGTTAAGTTCTAATCTCTTGACAGAACTTTTCCTCAACAAAAGAGATGGTATAGTATATGCTCAATACCAATTACCAACACACGAGTTTTCTTCATTTGTGAAACGGTGAACTCATGTAATGGACCCTCATGCATCAACCGAACTTGCAATATAGCGTACACAAATTTACTCAGTAGTAGTTTTGGTTTGTCAAACGTTTGCTCCAAAACAGACATATCAACCTCATTACTTGATACTCGAAAATTATCTTCAATAAGCGCAAGTTTAGGAATTTTGATCCAACGGTACCTCCATTCCTTGGACAGGATACTTATCCATCTTAAAACATATGTTCGAGGTTTTAGAGGCACACATTATACTTGTTGGCTGTAAAACTTTAGAATCACTTGTACAATCGAGGCCTTTCCCGAGGACTCTTTTTGGCTTTCGCTGTGGATTTGTCCTCGGGAAATGTTATTGCCGAGGACATGTCCTCGGACTACAATCCTCGACAACGCCTCGTCGGTGATAACAATACCGAGGACTTTCCTCGAGGACAAAGTAGGCCCCACGCACTTTCCAATTAGACGTTACAAAATGTTTAACCAATGTTTTTCCTGAGGATTCGTCCTCGGGGAAACTATGGTGGTGATCAAAGAAAGTCAAATGATTAACTAATTAATTAGTTAATAAAGTCAAACTTTGTATAACTTTTGCCGAGGTAATGTCCTCGGCAAAACCAATGGGAAAGTCAACAAAAGTCAATTCTTGACCCAAAAAATCAAAATATGCATAAGTAGGAAGCTTTATCTTCCTTAAGCAATGTTATTGTTATCACCTGAAGATGAATGCTCGAAAACATCAACATAAAGTTGGTGAGCTCACGGGTTTAGAAAGTAAACCACGTTCCTTGTGCATTGGATAATGTAGGACAATAGTGAGAATGATATATACACAAGTACTTAATGAAATCACACAATCGCAACAACTGAACCTCATGCCACAAACCAAATATTAAAGATCCACACATACTAGGTGCCTCATCCCAAAGTCATATTGGGTGTCTCTTCCTAAAGTTATGTTGGGTGCATCTTCCCGAAGTTATACTATTTACCCATGGTCAAGATCTACATAGTAAGAACACACACAATAGGAATCCACATAGTAAGAATCACACATTAAAAATAATATTGCAATACAAACGCACATCTTGTCCAAAAAGCATGAAAAATAGTGAAGCACTACATTAAAGTATTTGAAAATAATCTTTGAGTATCATTTTCCCCCGATAAATGTAAAAACAAAAACAGGCTGCGAAACTTACCTCAACAAGTAGTGATAACGGAAATAAGTACGCAAGCTTGCATGAAACAAAGTGTCCTAATGCGACCTAATTCAAATAGACGCCTTAAGAACAACATGATATGTACTATATGCATATAGTTTTAGAAAGTTTTATCACATATAAACTTTTAGTGAGGTTTTACAAAGTTTTCACATGCGAGAAATATTTAGAAAAACAGAATTACCATTTCCTTTTATACTAAAGTTTCAAAAAAGGGGGTTTTTCCCAACTTAAACGGCTATAACTCACACGTTTCTTATCCTCTTTTGGTCATTCAAAGCCTTAAACGTAAGTTTATGTGCTTAGTTTTAAGAAAACATGGCCTCGTTTAGTGAAACTAGAAAGGTGCCCGCGCGATGCGGGGGCAAATTATTGGGGTGAAGAGGAGGGAGGTGGGGTGGTGGAAAGTGGTTGTTGGGGTGGTTGTTGAGGTGGTTATAAATTGTTGGGGGTGGTTGTTGAAGTGGTTATAAATTATTGGAGGTGATTGTTTGGGGTGGTTGTTTCCATAATTAGTAATTAAAAGTCTGAAATTTTAAGCCTTTCTTATAGAATAGTTCTAAATACATTATATAGTAGTATAGATTAAGTTTTAGTCACCCAAAAAGACCTCAAAAGCCATGGGTCTCAAACTTCTGTTTTTACTGAGAAACTTTACCTAACATCGCGAGGCTAATTTCTTCATATCTTAATCATTTTTCAAATTCCACCTCTGGGATTTTGGGTTATATCTTACCTTTCCAAAAAGTCTAATTAGAGTTTATGATTTGAAATTTAAGTCATTGAAAAGTATGCAATAAGATACGTCTTCCAGCAGTTAGAGCTGTTGGACAACTTCTTTGGTGAAAATGTTTAAGAATAGTAATAAATTTCCATAAATTATAAATTTTGGTGGAATCTACCTATGACCTAGTAGTATACTGAGATAGAAAGAAATTTGACATAAGTATTCTTTAAAATTAGCTCATAAGATGACCTAAATTCTGCCCAGATTTAGTATATTCGCAAACAAGTTTAAATCAACTTTTGATACTACAAATCTACAAAGGTGATATGGGATGATGCTTGATTTATTTAATATGAGTAAAATAGAGTATCATGAGATACTTACAAGAATGGTGGTGTGATTGGAGGTCAAGAAGTGTACAAGAACTAACCCACAAGCTTAGAAAACCCTACTATGCTAACCATAATCAACCTTGAATACCCTTGCCAGGCCCTTGATAGAGCTGAGATGTATGTGTATGTGATGGTATTTAGTGTTTGTTTGTATGAATGGCTAGTGTGCTTATTTTATATCAAAGAATTAGGGAATAGTCAAATCATCCATTGGGTCATGGGTTTGGAGAGGGAAAAGAAGGTGGGTGGTTTTCCATGTTTGACAGCTTTAATGTGTAGCATGGTTAATGAAATGTGGAAGATATAAAGTGAAAAATACATGTTGAACTATCTACAAATAGGGGGTTGATTTTGGGTAAGTAAAAGGGAGGGAAAAGTGTTTATTTTTAAAATGTAAAACTATTTAAGGTGTAAGTAAAGGTGGTGAAGGGTATTGGGTATGTTGTGCATGCATGCATGTAATATATGCAAGTATGAGAGACTTACGTTAAACTTGTAAAACTGAATGCATATGATTATAAAATCATGCTTATGAGAGTAATAATGTACTTGTTTGATGTAGACTAAACTTGGTCTAGTGATGGAATATGTTCAAAGATGTTTCTCATTATGCGTGAAATAACTTAACGGTTATAAGTAAACTCAAGTATTCAAGTGTTTAGAATAAAACATTCAAGTTAATAGATAAATATTAACCTGAAAATGTCAGTGGCACACAAAAGTTCCCCAAATATTTCATGTAAATGCCAACTTCCATTGTCTTACATACCAGACGCACGAACTATGGAACATGCATAACCAGAGCACTACAAAAATCTTAAACACACAACCTTCCTGATTTAAAAATTGATCAGTATTCATAGTTGGATGGAGTTGTGAAATTATCAATTGGTGGTATTTGTCTTGAAGTGCCTATGTTAACTGATTGAGGGCTTTCCTGAAATGAAAGCATGCTTGGTCCACCAACTCGCATTGTTGTTGGTTGTGAGATGATGTGATGATAGTTTTGGGATAAAGTTGCCCAACCTTCTTATATGAGTGATATTAAACGTGCTTAAGGGACCAGAAATGTAGGACAAAGGTGGGGTGGTGGTCGTGGTTGGTCTAACATGTATGTAAAACAGATATTTTAGTAATGATAACATGTTGAGATAAAAGATTTTTTTCTTGTTTGTAACGAAGAAGTGAAATTTTTGGGTTTTCCGGTGTCCAAAAAAATGAAAATAGGTGGCTTTGTTTATGTCATGTGTCTCAAGGATAACATTGTTTATGTATGGTACGTAATGTAAGGATTAGGGTAAATTAGAAGTGTGAGATGAGCTAATCATATGTTCGGTTTCCCTTGAGTGGTAAGAATCATGAGATAAGAGTATTTATCTTGAGCCAGGTAACATCACACACGACTAGGGTTTAATGTGTGTTTTGTGTGTGAATTGTGGAGAAGATAATTTGGTTCGGGAATGCATCTATATTTATAAAGATGCACTTGGGGTGTGTGTGATCCGTGGATGTGGTACAACGGCTATAGATGACCCACTTGGAGGTCATCCTACGTAGGAGACAAGAATGACATGTGGTGTGACATCCTTGCTCTTTGAGGTATGTCAATGTTCAACACATGATTTGCACATACTAACAAAATACACACGGCACCAATTATTAAAAAACCGGTTTTCTAATTGAACTCGGCCGAGCCACCGGGTCACGGTTCAACCGGGATTTTCGCTAAAAAACGGCTTCCAGTCACCCAACCGGTTTGGGTCAACCCGGGTTTAAAGCACTGCACGACACTACCTCTGCATGAATGAACGAATGAGGTAGCTGCACATGGCGTTAGCATATAACAATTTGAGGGACAAATTCTCAGGCGAGCTGCTACTCGATTATCCATGCTAGAGGTCTTATGCTTTTGGCTGATTTTTGCTTGACGTGTTGGCTCCATATGCAAAATTTGTTGGCCTTTATATTTTTGTGGGTTGGCTATGGTCGTATGGCTTTAGCCACTTGGACAGATATCAACATATCAATATCTAGTGCTTGTTTTAAACTTGTTACAACGTGCGGAATTATAAAAATCCTTATGATACAGTTAGAAAAGTATGTTCACTGCTATGATTGTGGGTTATCTTTAACCTTAGTGTACATTGCTTTTGATATTGCTCATTCTCTCTTATGCCAATGAAAGTAGCATAACGCGTACCCGCGTATTAGGCGTCATCATCATTGATAAATTTTAAAAGCAAATTAAACAAAGTCAAAATTTTGTGATAGGTATCACGTCCATGCATGAAGGATTAATTCTTTGACATTCAACAAGCGTCATCCATATATGGGTCCATATGTATTTGTCAAACTTGTTCACCTCCATTCATGTGACCTTTTGCTAAACCTTTATCCAATAATAAGATCATTAACGTACGTCTTAGAAATCATTATTGCTATGGAATTATATTTTGTAAATTAGCCTTGATCCAGCGACACACTGGAATCACGTAATATTGATTGTGTGATAAATAGCTAGCTAGGTATCCAACTGATAGCAATTACCATGCATACTATTATACTAACAATATTGTTAGGTAATAGTTAGCAACTAACATGCGAGAAACAAATAAGTAAACATCAAAAACACAGATATGTAATATAGTTATATCGATTTTGCGTGATCGGCCCATATCCACGAGGCAGAAATGAACAATCTTCTACAAAACAAAGATCGTAAGTTATACATGCACGTGATACTCTATAACCACGAAAAAGTTATGAGTATGTATGACAACTTTAGGCATATCGGCCAAAAGCGTCGGTGTACTTATCACGTCTAAATCTCATATTCGCTTCATAATTTCAGTTTCTAGATATAGTCGATATATAAACCTATGTTTCTCAATTTCAGGTTATGTTCGTGTGTATTATATATCCTATTTAAAAGGTGACCATCGCCAACTCTTCGAATAATGACTTAGATTGTTTATATTACCTTGACGCACATAGTATCTACATACGTAACCAATTAAAAGAGAGTGTACATAAGGGAGTGTGTGTATGGTATTTAATTGGCTGAAGAAGTGTAACTTAAACTATGTGTTTTTTGTGTACAGACAATGATTTGGATAGATACAACACCCTTTATTACAGCTTTATTTTATAATCCTTGTTCCAAGGAAAGCAATACGATGGTATTAACAACTTAGGCCTATCAACAATTAGAAAAACACATTTGTATCTTTGTCGATCGATCAATTAGTAGCGGTACATACCCTACGGATTTCACCTTGACTTCCTGTTTTCAGTTCAGTATTGCCCAACTTCACCATCGATCTCCCGAATTCAACGTTAAATGTCAATCCAGCCAATCCCCTAATTCCAAGAAACCTGTTCACTAACGTTTGCGTTGCTGGATTGTTCCATAAAGCAGCATCAGATTCAAGTACACCTCGCCTATTTCTCAAGTTTGAATAGTAAGAATTGTCAAAGTTTCCAACACTGCCCGTATCAAGTGTCACACGGCTTGTTCCATCACCACCATCGGGGCATAAGTTCCTAAGCGTTGGAAGGAAAGCTGCATCGATAGTCGGGTCAGGCCCATTGGTGTTGTTGTAGTTGTATAGCCTGTAGCTGAATAATGCACATGCTGTTGTCCCAATGGTGTGTGCTCCTAAAAATCAACCAAACCATGAAATACATAAGTTAATTAGCATGTACGTACAATTCAAAAGCGCGTTGACTGGAATGTGAAAAGGAAAGAAAAAACCCTGAGCCCCTGAGGTTTTACATATCATAATTAGCTAGGTGTGTTAAGTTGATTTTGCCAATGGCATACAGTTTAGTGTAGTTGTTGTTGTTGTTTACCATATGTTTAACTTACCACTAAGAGTAACAAGATCTTGGGTGTTAAGATTCTTGTCAGCAAACTTGGTGATTAGAGCATTGATAGGCTCACTGAAACCAGGCAGACTTGAAGTATCAGACGCCCTTGAAACTAATCCGTCTCTGCGACCTAATGGAACTTGCCAGCTTGCTCCTCCAGTCTGCAATGTGAGAAAACTTTATTGTAAGCCAACTAGCCATGTAATGCAACTTCTTATGGCATCATAAAATGATTCAACATACGAATATTGAGATAATGCATGGTAGCTATTTAATTACCTGTACTACAGAATCACGGGCAGCAAGGGCAAGAATGTCAGCACAAGAGACCACCCCAGGACAGGCAGTTTCGAGCTGCGTCTTTGCAGCATCAATAACTTCAAAGCCTCTCAAGTTGGAATTCGGGAGAGCGGTTTTCTCAGAAGAGGCACCATCAATTAGAATAGACGCATCACATCCATTAACAAAGCAATCATGAAAGAACATTCTTAGTAAACCAGGTGCAATTGTCGGGTTGGAGTTGATGGCAGACCGGACAGCAGTCTGCACGATGGTTTCCACTCGTGGGCATGAGGTTTGGTAAAACCCAACTCGGGTTTGGCCTTGTGCCAGCGTGATCAATGTGGCTAACAAGACAAAAAACAAAATGGACTTTTTGCTATCCATCCCTAGATATTCTTATTCGTTCACGATATTGTTTTTGATATGAGCTAGAGTTACATAAACAAGGTATTTATAGTCACTACTCATTAGGGAATGTAGTGTCGAGAATTCAAACATGTTGGAGGTGACAAATTAAAAGTAAACAAAGTCTGCAAAAGTAGTAGTTATCATTTGATGGATCCAGCCGATTACCTAAACAAACAAAGTCTGCAAATTTCGTTTTTTTATGTATTCAAATGGGGGATATTGTACTGGTGGTGGAATAGTCTTCGATTAATTATTGGGTTTTTCAGTTTTCACTGTTAGGTGCAAATGAACTTTTCTCTAGGTGCTGATTGCCTATTAAAAAATGTTTATTTGATAATTGAAACTTTTTTTTTTTTTTTTCGTCTAATCATGTAATTGTAGTATTTTTTTTATTTCTATTTTTATATTTTTTTGGGGCATCATACATATAAAAAATATTCATTCATGTCGCTGTACTACTTTTTTGTTCATTAAAATTTTATAACATAACATTAGATCACTATACAAATAAAACGCAATTTTTTATTAGTTTTTTAAGCTTTAACTAATTAAACAAATAATCACAAACGCTTAAAAGGATGAAAAGATTTTTTGCTTGTGTTAGTTTGTTAACACAGTGAACTTGTGTCATGTTGGTGCGATATCGTAAAAAAATCGAACAAACACGAGAGATGTTGTTCGGATTCGTCCGTCTAAGTTCCTAATAACAAACAAAGACGAACACTAATAGATAGATGTTATGAATTTTTTTGTTCATGTTCATAATGAAGATGGCAGGGCAAGCATGATTAAATGAGCGTAAATTAACATGCATCTTTAATTCAAGATAACCATAATATTTAACTTTCTCATGTACATTTATTTAAGTACCATAACGTATGCATAAAATGGTCGATATTCAAAAAACATAGTTTTAACATAATAATAGCTACTACTGATGAGTTTGATACCAAAATTTTAAATAGTTTACTAATTAATCTTGAGAAAAATTGTGAAAATTTAATGACTTTAACAAATCAAAAAGTATTGTGATAATCTAAATGAATATTTTCAATAGTAAAATGACCTCAATGTGTAAAAATAATAGACGAAAAATTAATACAATAACTCAAATGCACATTTAAAAAAAAAAAATTTGATGACCCAAAGTACAAAAACCATTAATTATTTAATGAGAATGGAATTTATAAAAAAGTAGGAGTAATATCTTTTCTTTTTAGTTATTCCTTGATAAGTTGGGTTCAATATATATCTCAAATTCTTTTTAGACACATTGAACCAATTACAGTCATTCATATTTTCAACCAAAAAAAAAAAAAAAAAAAAAAAAAAAAAAACTTTTTTTCTTTTGAAAATCAAATATCTTGCAAATAGTAAATCGTTAAGTGACAAAAAAATACATCATCGCAACGAGAATTTTTGTATCTTTCAATAAATGGGCATTTTGATATACTTTTGACGGATTTTTTTTTTTCTAGTTTTGGTTTAGTGTTAAAATTTGCGTTTGAAAAAATCACATGTGATTTGTATGTTAGGTATCACGTGTGATTTCACAAATCATATGTGATTTAATAAAATCACATGTGATTTTAAAATTATAAATCACATATGATTTTTTCGGACATAAATTTCAATACTAAAAAGTAAAATAAAAAATAAATAATAATAAAAAATCGTCAAAAGTATATAAAAGCATCCCTTTATAAAAATATGATTTAATTATCATCATGATGATACGATTCTTTTCGCGTAAAGATTAACGGTTCATGATACGATTCTTTTCGCGTAAAGATTAACGGTTTGAAGATATTTATTATTTTTTTTTTAAAGATAAAAACAGTTTTTTTTTTTTTTTTTTTTTTTTTTTTTTTTTTTTTTTTTCTACAAAAATTTGGAGTGTACATTGAACTTTTCCCTAGTTATATTTTAGGGGGTGTTTGTTTAAGCTTATATGTGAGCATATGAGTTTATTTGATTTTAGCTTATATTTAAGTGTAAATTGTAAAAATGGCCCTTAAAGTAGCCTAATTGCGTAAGGATCACACCAAGAGGATTTTTGTTGCAAAAACGACAATAATGTTTTCTCTTTTTTGGAAAACAGTCACCGAGAGCTAACTTTCGTTAGTTTTCTCGTTAAGTGTCACGTCAATGATAGTAGTATTGTCATTTCATTGCTTTAGGGACAAAATTTGCAATTTAAATTTCGTATAAATTTTGTACGATTCTCGGCAACATAACTTTTGATTTTCTTTCTCTATAGTTGCACCGTAATTCTTTTGGTTTATTGTTTGAACAAAGTGACGCCTAAATTTTCTTAATTTCTCATCTAAGTTGATTTCTATATTTTCTTTTACGTTCCTAGTATTATATATATGTATGATCACGTTATTGTCTGGGGCGAACTGCCTACAAATTAATTTACATTAAAAAAAATGTAAATTTATAGACCGCACCTATATTTCTATGTTATTATCTCATTCGGTTTCAAAATAAATGTTAATGTTTCTATTTTCGGATTTACCAAAATAAAATTTTCACTTTGCAATTCAACCAAATAAAAGAGAATTTAGTAAGTAGATAAAATTTGATTGGTGGAAATTGTAGTAAGTGAATTTTTCTAAAACTTTTATGAATATACAAAATGTACATTTATTTTGAGACGAAAAAAGAAATATACAAAATTTGTTATAAATCAAGCCAAACAGAACAAGACAAATGAAAACGATTTATAACTTTAATACGCACAGAAATTTAATTCGTTGCAAAGCATGGTCTTTTTAAAAAATTTGATTCATAACAAAGCACGACTTTTAAAAAGTAGACGCTAAGTATGCCATAACCACAGCGAAATGCGGGCATGTACGCTACTTATCTTTCAACATTAGTAGACTTATTATTATGGATTAGCACATGCCGGCAAATGAAAAGAGGCCTCATCAAAATAAGAAAAACCTTAAAAGTGTGCATAAAAGGTGTTCATTCATAATAATATCTTATAATGCGCTCCTTAATAACGTTTCATTCATTGTAACAAGATGTGTTGTATTTAACTACGTAGTAATAAGATTTACAAAAAAGAGACATCCAGATATATGACATAACTACACAAAGTGAGACCTTTTAAATTATAGGCCTTGTGCGACCGCACCACTCCCACACCGTGTTCACCGCCACTAAATTAGCACCACCAGCTAAAATGCTAAATCAAGCATCATTTCAGTGACTTTCAAATACAAACAAAATTCAAGATGGGTCGGCTATTACATACAAACAAAATTACATACTCACACGTGATTGCCAAAATAAAATTAGACCAATACAATACAACTCTCAAGTCTCCCACCTCAAGTTGCTTTGCAAGTTGCAGATGGCTAGACAAGTGTCTCTCTCCATCTTGAACGTTAATTTGTATTAAAGTGGTGTTTAACGATAATAATAATAATAATAATAATAATAACAATAATAATAAGAGGTAATTGTGTATTTGTCCCAGAGAAAAACCCATGCTTCAAGCCTTGCCCTTTTTTATTTTACATTTCGCTTTTGCCCCAATGCGACTTATGTAACCTAAGCGAATCGTACAAACCAATACAATGTTGCCACATGTCCTAGTACCAAGTACACTTTTACAAGTGTGTGTAAGACACAAGTACCTTTGTGTAAGTGTACTATTTGTACTATGCGTAAGTGTACTATTATGCAACTTGTACTATTTATAAAAAAAAGTCAAACTTGTAACAAATAAAGTATACATTATTTTTTTATGCAACTTGTACAATCATTGTTCGATTTGATGCTTGTAATAGTGATTGTACATGTAGTTTTGTAAGTGTCAACTATTATGCAACTTGTACTTTTTGGCAAAATAAGTCAAACATGTAAGAAATATAATTATTACTAGTGCGAATTGTACTTTTACCTTATGCAAATTGTACTTTTAATAATTTTTTTATTTATGTATTATTGCACCGAACTTAACACCGAACCTAACTCCAACCCAAAGTTTTAAGATCTAACACCCGAACCTAACTCCAAACCCATAATTAAGCGAATTGTACTTATAATAATTTTTTAATCTATGCATTATTACACCGAACCTAACACCGAACCTAACTCCAAACCAAAGTTTTAATCTCCAACACCCGAACCTAACTCCAACAATAAATTATGCGAATTGTACTTGTAATTATTTTTTTATTTATGCATTATTGACCTTTTCCTAACCGAACCTAAATCCAATCCAAAGTTTTAAGATCCAAACATCCGAACCTAGCCAAAATTATGCAAATTGTACTTTTTAATAATTTTTTTATTTATGCATTATTGAACCGAACCTAACTCCTACCCAAAGTTTTAAGATCCAAAACACCCGAACCTTACTCCAAACCCACATTTTTTTTTTCGCAAATATTTAATTATTTTTTTTACCAAGCGTATCTAACACACCTCTTTTTTAAAAAAAAAGAACACGCTTATAAAAGCGTAAACCTCTTTTGAAACACGCTTACTTCCTCTCTGTCTCTCTCACTCACAAAGCGTTTGTACTCTCTTCTCACTCACAGATCTGAGGTTAGGGTTAGGTAACGAATTATCAATAGGATTCAGGGTTACTCTAATTTAGGTTTATGGTTTGTTTATTTGGTTTAATTATTCGATGATTATTCAAATTGATTTAGGGTTAGGGTTAGGGTTAGGGCTTTATGTATTTCAGGTTATTTAGTGGTAGGGTTTATGGCTGTTTTTGGGAGATTTATATCCGAAGTAAATCCTATTTACAAGGCTCTCAATTTATTTATATGCTTAGCAATCGTGGGAGTCACTAACCTCTTCAACTGAGTTAAGTTTGAAGAGGTTAGAGACTACCACGATTACCAAGTTGGATAACCAGTTTCGTCTTCCGCTGCGGAAAGCACTGTAAGTCTCTCTATTCTGTTTAGTCTACAGTTTGTTGTGTCTAGGTCGATGGAGTTTAGGATTTGGGTAGTCTTGGAAGTTGAGATCGATTGGATTGTTTGTGGGTTATATTTTATACTTTTTTTTTCTGGTTTACGTGATTTATGCTAGTTGTAAAAAATTTTAATTGTCTTGCAGTTGATTTGGGGTGTCTCGGCAGGTTACGATTTAGGACATATTATGTTCAACTCTATGACAGTTTATGTGCTAGTTGTGGAAAGTTTTTTTGGTTTATATAATGCAACTTATGATATATTGAATAAATGAATATTGATTATAAAAATGATTTTGAAGAAAATGAGACTTGACACAATTTTTAAACTCGAATTTTCAAGTGCTACTTGTGGAAACTTGTGTACTTGTCTTTGCGATAGCGATCGATATAAGTGTTGTATCGGAATGGTGGTAAGCAGCTATTCTATGGGAAAAAACAAGACATAAACGGGTCTAGGGGTGATCCCGGGCATGTCAAAACCATAGATGATCTGCTTACTTAACCCAGCGGAGTTGCCCTCAGATATCGGGCCTCAGCCTATATACATCCTGCTTGTGATTAAGACACGGCGGAAATAGTCTGTACTCTCGATCAGAGGGAACCGGTTTGGGCAACTGTTTTGACAGCTTGAGATTGTAGTTGCCAAGATGTCAGTACATTGGCGGTACGCATAGTCTTGTAAATTATTTTAAAAATTTCTGCAATTTAATTATATTTTTTTAAATTATTACTTAATATTAAAAAAAAAAAAAAAAAAAAAAAAAAAAAAAAAAAAAAAAAGAGACTAGTTTGTTTATACTTCTTTTTATAAAAACTCAAACTTAGTTTGATTATTTAATTTTGTTCATATTCAGTTAACTTGAATCTTCTATAATTTTAAAAATAAGTCAAGTAATAGATTAAGTATCGTATGGCTAGATTTTGACCATTTTCGATAGCTTACAGCTGGTGTTTATTTGGATCTGTTTTAGTTTTTTTCTTCTGGGCTTCTTAGCTGTTCCTAGATTAAGTCTAATAGTGACCTTTAGTCTGCTTTGACTTAGAAGTTTTGACACTTCGAGCGTTAATATGTTGTTCTTTAAGTCTTCTATGAGATACATAAATCTGTTTTGAAAAAAGTTGCATTTGATTAGCTAAAAATCAATTTTTAAAAAAGAAAAAATATAATAAAAATAAAAGAATACTAAAAAAATAACGTAGATGAAGTGTGTTACATGGTACTTAACATCTACAACTTTATGTGTGTTATACAGTGGCTGAATCTATATAAGAGTTTGAATGTGAAGTTCATTTTAGATGGATTCCATCTAAAATTTATAAGAAGTTCAATTATTAAGGCAGGATCATCTGTCAACTTAGATGGATTCCATTGATAATCTTGTAACCATCTAGTTTCATTTATGTGTTTCATCTTGATGACAAGTTTTGCCTCTTTCAAAACAGAATGAAGATCTATCGGACAAAAACAAGTGACGAAAAGTCGTCCGTTTAATGTGGATAAAAAGTTTTCTTTTACTAGATCTTCACTCTCTTTTTGAAATAGCCAAAACATGTAACCTATATCAAGCACATAAGTGATACTAGATGGTGTCCAAATTTAGCATTGGAATCTGTCTATGTTGACAGATGATTCAGCCTTAATAATTAAGACGTGTTGATAGGGATAATGATATAGTGATTATTGTTTATGACATGCCACACTCCTTCATTATCTCATTCAAGACGAGTCCTGTTACTCAAACTATTTTATAGATTCAAACGTGTATTACATGCGAATGGATTTATGTTAATTATCATATATGAGGGTGAAGTGATGATGGTACTTTTGGGTGTAGGATACACTTTTCAGGAGTGTATCATACACCCAAAATTATCATCATCAACTTCACCCACATATATGATGGTTGCTGTAAATCTTTTTGCATGTAATACACTTTTATTTGTATGACCTTTCTATCATTTTGTTTTTTAAAATCAAATTAATATGGCAGAACCTATTTTACTTGAGTAACAGACATTTAGCACCGTTTAACTGTATTGATACATTCAACTTCACTTTGGAAAACTCAATAATCAAGGCCCACGTATCTAACGTTGTAGATGGCTTCCATTGCTTAAAGTGACAGATTTACACAGAGACACTCCAATGACCTTAGCTAACTCGGTCAATTTAAGCAATGGAACCCACATACATCGTCAGATAGATGGGCCTTGATAATTGAGTTGTGTTGATTGTGATAATGATATATTGTGTATTGTTCATGGTAAACCACCATCCTTCATTATCCCATTCAACACAACCGACTCACATGCTTTTCTAGAATCCATAACTTTTTAATTGGGCACACAGTGGTACTTTGAGCTTCCCCTCGCAAACCCATTCCTATGTCACTGTCATTGCAATCGATTTGGCGCAAATCCATTCACAAATTTCGTCGATATGGCAATGAGATTTCGAATGGAGGCTGAAAGTACCAAAGTGTCTCCACTTGCATACGTAGACACAATCCTTTTTTAATCAATAGCTTTACAGCTCATAAAGTTTTCTTAATAGCGAGAGATGAGAAAGAAAAAAGAGGAGTACAACTGTATTTGGTGCAGATTCATTTTGTCACATTCTCTTTTTCTTGCTCATGTCGCGCTATATAAAATTACCTAATGAGTGCATGTTGTTATACTATACAGTGATAAGTAGGGAAGAGAGGATGTTGTAAAAGTGTATTTGGTGCAAATACTTCTTTTGCCATATCCTCTTTTTCCTTCTTATCATCCTATATTATTGGAGTCTGTGTTACCAGTCTAGGGAGGTGTATGCTACTCATAATGAAGAAGTACTCAGCTTGTGCTACCAAATACAATACAGGAATCAAATATAGTGCATTTAACAGACCTTACAGTCAACCAATATGAAGATGTTCAGGAGGGAATTGACTCTACAACAGTAATGATGCGCCTACAGTTCCTAGTTCTTGAACAATATATTTCACACTGTTGTCTGTTGGATTCTATGTTTGTATTCTTTGTTTAAATGTATTGCATTTTGAGTGCCAAAAGTGAAACTTGCAAATGTTGAATGGGAGTGACCTAGTCACTCGCTCCCTTGTGGCCATTGCATTTGCACCCATTCGCACCCATTGCATGTACAATTTCAGAAGTCAAACTGCAAATGTTGAATTCCATAAAGTCAACTGTCTTGTAAGTGTGTTTTTTTGGTTCAACACATGTAAGTGTGTTTTTTTGGTTCAATACATGTATACAAAGAAGCTTAAGAGACTACAAACAATTGATAAGCGTAGGGCGAAGGCCCTGTTGATGATGGCCAGGCAAGTGAAAGACAATATGTTTAAGAAGATTGAGGTTGTTGGGAAGAAGAATTATCCATGAGGGGGTTGGTTGTTTAAAGATTAGTGATGTAATGGATCTTAGTGATGTAATGGATCTCATGATCCAGATTTTGTATGAATAATGTGTTGACATATAATTGAATAGGTATCACAAACATAAACAACAAACTCACATTAATGAAACATTAAAACACATAATAAACATAGGTAAAGGAGTATTAACTACTTACTAGTGCTAGTCAATAAAGAACAAAATAAGGTGTGAAACTTACCTATTTATTTATAGTTGTTGTAAGACATGTGTACAGCCAACTGAACGGTTTTTAAATTTTGGAATAGACACAGGGTTTAGTGATTCATTAGTAACGTTTAGTGACTTTTTTAACACACCGTTTGCAGTTATTTTTTAAACACACCGTTTGGTGGTTAGTGACTTTTCAATTGGATTGAATTGTTTGTCTTAGTATAAATAACAAAGTCTCTCACCCATTCTGTCAATCATTCACCCTAATGGCATCTTCATCATCAAACGCTGATGCCAGGAAAAATAAACGAGCAAGAGATGATTCTATTCCTCCTATTCCTGAGAAGTACAAGATTTTCGACATACCCCAAGATATATGGGATAAATGCCATTCTGGCGCTTATGGAACTGAAAAAACGCTGATTGATCTTTATAACAACCGTATAAAGACACTTGAAAAACAAATCAAGAGGGATGAGGAGATCATACAGGAACGCCAGAAGATGATTGAAGAACGCAATACAACTATAGCGTCACTACGTAAACAAATTGTTGATGTCTACAAACAGATTGAAGATAATTTGTTTACTTCTTAATGTTTCGCTAAGTTTGTGTGTATGTATGTGTCTATGTTATCATAAATATTAACAATGTTTCACTAATGTTTCACTAAGTGTGTCTGTAAGTGTCTTTAATCTTGAAATGTAAGTTTGTTTACTTGTTGAAAGATCAATTTTGTTCTTGTTTGATGTTGAACCTGGTGATGAGTTACTATTTTTTTTGCAGAATCACGTACAGGTGACATCACTTTGAATATTAAAGATAACTACAACTTAATATTAATCATTCATCAAAGTCATTACAAGACAAGGCTTAAAGCCATTTCATTAAAAGTTACACAACATAAACATAGAAAATAACTGCCATAATATAACCGCAAAACACAATCAGCATAATCATACTCTAATCTTCATCAGAGGAGACTTTTCTTATATTTTTTTTTTTGGTGCACAGGCTTCTTCTTCTTGGACCTCCATAACCTGCACTTGGTGTTCCTTCTCCTGAATCCCATCAGTGATATCATTGATTAGAGCAGTTAACAAAACAATCCTGTTACGCTCCCTTACCTGTGTTTCAATTAGAGAACGTATAATAGCATTTCTATTTTCGTCCAATGGGACCAGATGCTGAGTCTCATTGAGTACAACTTGACGGTCTTCAACTTGCTTTTGCATTTGATTACGTTCTTTCACAAATCTCTTCAACCGACCCCTCTCTTGAGTCAACTCTTTCTTGAAGTGCCTCTTCACAGTTGTTGCCAAATTGTAGGATGAAGAAGAAGCCATGGATGATATGATAAGTTATATTTTATATAAATATAGTTATGAGTTTTGGTCAAACTCCTATTGTATGCAAAATGAGTTGTAGTTATTGTGTTTTGATGCATGGGGAAGGGAAGTTAATGATGAATAACTATTCATGGGTGTGGCTCAAGGGTGGCATTCTAACCAACTGGCCTTACAAGTCAGATATAAACAGATATTAACAATCATAACCATAGAAAAATACATATTAAACCGACACACACACACACACTCTACAGTTGGGTCATATCAAGATTATTAATAGGACAGTGAACTTAATTGCGCATAAGGGGAGGTTGGGCTTTGAGAGGATAAGAGACTTGTCAAATCACAATTAAACTTATCAATCTATATTTTGCAATGATGTCTCTGCAGTAGCATTCAAACTTGTGCATTGTGTTTGCCTTGTTTTTAGACTAGTTTATTGTTATGGAATTTTACTACTTTTGTGATACTCTAAATTTGGGTCGTATCAAAATTGGTAGTATGACAGTAAACTAAAGTTGGGAATCAGGTTTGGGTTTCAGAGGGTAAGACCCATATCAAACTAGAATGAATCACACCATACACTTCAAAGGAAAATGTAAGTATAGAATGAATCACACCATACCTCAATTTAGTAAAGATATATACCTCATTTTATAGCTGTTAAACCAAACAAAGTTAAATATATACTCAAATTGAAAGATGGCTTACCATTGAAACAGATCAACGGTATCCGAAAACCCCAAACCAACCACAAACAAACTCCCAACAAACTCATTACTACACAAATGAAGAACTTCCAAACACTTCAAATGAAATATGACAACATGAACTTTCCCTTCAAACAAATTTCGACATAAAGATGATACAAACTACTCAATGATTCAAATAAAGTATCCACTAACCTTTTTTTTATTGTTCAAACAACTTCAACAACTATATCATCAAGATTGCCAGTAGCAGCATCCCAATCAAAAGACTGTCAAAACTAGAATCGAATACCTGAAATATTAGGCTGAATCATCAAAGACTAGAATCCTTTACCATACATTTTGACTAATTTTGGCTTAGATTGAAAACCCTAAATCTGCTATTGAGAGCTACCAACTTGTTTTGACCGTCTGTGAGAGAGAAATGTATGAGATAACAAAAGTCAAACACACACACTACTTTACCCTTTATACCAAAAAAAATAAAAAATAAATAAATAAAAATAAAAATAAATATACTCTAAAAGGTAATAAGCCATAAATAGTGTAATAAACATAACTGATCAATGCTTGATCTGTTGTTCCATTGATTGATAATAAAACATATAGACACAACCCTAGTACATACAGCAAAACACAAAAGACATTGATCAAAACATACTAATCTTCGTCATCCGCTTCAGCTTCTTCCAACTTCTCCAAAAGCTCATCCTTCTCCTCCAAGCTTTGACGATACAGCACCAGCAGTTGAGCCAACAGATCAAGCTTCCTGCGGTCTTTTTGTTGAACTTCAAGCAGGCATTGACGGCCAGTTTCAGCCACAGCATTGAAACGAGTAAATGAGGTTGCTACCTCAGTTACTGTTTTCTCCTTCTTATCAATCACCGCCCTCAACTGGCTACTCTCCTCCCCAATACGAGCTATAAAACTTATCTCCTCTGCTTTGTCATGCGTTACCAACAGCTTGAACGCATCAACAAGCTTACCAGATTCTGTTGCATCCTTCATCTCATTAAGGTTTGGTGTGTCTGCCATCTTAAGGTTAGGGTTAACAAGTGGGTAAATGTATGTAGGGTTAAAAGTATGTGTTCAATGTATTAGTATATATAACGAAAATAGGGGTTTGGTGGTTGTAATTAATGATAGCAAATTGCAATGTGTAAAAATAACACCACAAAGACACTCTCTAGGCATTGGAACATTCAGTTTGGTTGTTAATGCAGCCTTTCCATCTTCTCCCATGCATAAATGGGGAATGCAGTATTTAGGAAGATGTCCAACTTTACAATTTAAACCCCTCATTTATGCAATGGATATAAATCAACCCTTCCAGGCACAATGCATTACCATTAACTTCCTAAAATTCAAAAATTACTTATAACTTATATTTTTATACTTATAAGAAAATCCCATTTAAGATTGTATTTTTTCTAAAAACATAAATACATAATAAAAACAATATACTAAAATAATATTAGTTTGAAGAGTAACAAAATTATTATCAAACTTGATACTATTAATGTGCAAATTATCAGATTTAATACACATAATAACATATTTCATTTTTTAAAAAGGAATTTAGGGATTTTAGCATAACCAATACTATTAACCAATATTAAACAAACACTCATTAATTATATATTATAAATTGAAAGGTCCATTCATGTAATACTATCATAGAACATAAAAAAGATAAATGATAAACAATTAAACATAAACCAGTTTTTATACAAATAACATATGCAGCTTTTTAAAAAGGAATTTAGGGAGAGTAAATCAAACATAATCAATATTAAACAACATTGTTAATTATATATTATAAAATTAAAAGTCGATTCTTGTAACAAATGATCACTAAACATAAACCAGATTTAAAAAAAAAAAACATATGCATTTATTAAAAACGAGTATGGGATAAATTCAACATTACAACATTAAACAAAACGTCATTAATTATATGGGATAAATTCAAAAGTCGATTCATGTAAAAAGTAATTTAGGGAGAGTAGCATAACCAAACTTAATAAAAAAATATAAACATTAAACATAAACCACAAAGCAAAAATTGATAAACATAAACAATAAACATTAGATAAAAAAATTTTAAGAGTCCAATGTCCAAATCAAAATAAACCAGAAACATGATCATGATAAACATAAATGATAAACATAAATAAGAAACATGTTACACATAAACCAAGAAACATAAACCAAATCCGAAATCCATCCAGAGACTTAGAATGGCAACCATCCCTTCAGCTTCTCAGCAAATATATCTTTCTCACGCATGCTCAACTCAGTCTCCTTCATAGAAATCATCAGAGCCATCAGCCGAAGCAGATCCTTATGCTGACGCTGCCTAAGGAACTTTGCAGTCTCCACAGCCTCGACCCTACCCTTCAGGACGTCGACTTCATTCAGAAAAGCTTGGGCTTCTTTGATGGACTCAGATAACTTCATGCATACTTTCGTGATATCACGCTCCAGATCCTTGTCTTTGGCAGAAGACCTCTCAAGATACAAATCTAGCTGGCGTTCCAACAAGGTGGAACCACAAGCATGAGCAAGTTCATCGAAAAGTGGTAGTGGAGCCATTGTTGTTTTGCTTTAGAAAAAAGTTGTATGTGTGTGTCATTGTGGTATGAGGTATATGTGGGGAATTCACACTTTGGTACATGAACCACCGGTTGGTTATCCCATGAAAGACTGTTGAGTGCCCAACGTTTAACAATGGTCAATGCATTTAATATAAATCTAACTAATATCTTTTACATTTTATAAACTTGTTAGAACTAGTAAAAATTTAACAACATAACAAATAAAGGAAGAACATATTAACGTGGTGGTGGTGCTGTGGCTGTACCGTGGTGGCTGTAACATGGTGGTGGTGCTGCTTTATGAGATGGGAGAGAGATATTATGTATATATTTGAAAAAGAGATGAAAATATAAGTTATAAGTAATTTTTGAATGTTGGTTAGGGACTTGGTTTGGATGTTGGTTAGGGACTTGGTTTGGAGGTTGAATCTTAAAACTTAGGTTCGGGATAAGTACAAGTCGCATAATCAAGTACATAAACTTTCAACATATCAAATCAAATAAAATTTTGTACAAAACGCATAACAAAGTACATATAACTATTTGAAACATCTAATCTCATTAAAAAGTACGTTTTGCATAAAAAATAAATTATATCTTATTTTTCAAAAGTTTGACTTTTTTTTAAAAATTGTACATGTTGCATAATAGTGCACTTACACATAGGTACATGTCGCATACAAAAGGACACTTACACAAGTGTACTTGGGTCTTACACACACTTACACACACTTACACACATGTACTTGACTTTGGGGCAAAAATGGCCATATGAACAAGTTCGCATAAACCGCATAAGTCACATTGGGGCAAAACCCTTTACTCGAGGTCGCATGGGGCTAGGCTTGAAGCATGGGTTTTTCTCTGGGGCAAATACACAATTACCCCTAATAATAATGTTGTAAAATCAATTTTGAAAGAATGAAAAGTATAACTAATGCAATAAACTAATAGGTCTATATATAAATACAAAGAGATAAAACTTCAACTAAATGATGCATATCTTCTAATTAGATATAAACTCTAACTAATGCTAGGAGATAAGGACATCCACATGTAATTACATATAACATTTTTTTTGGATGTCCAAATTATTAATACGTTTTAGGACTGATGACTTATTAAAAACCTTGCCTGAAAAACCCATTGGGTTAAACCAAGACTACGGGAAAAAGAATGCAACGCTTATTATCTCCCTGTGATGACTACATCACTTGAGCTCTTTAAGTCGATGCATCCCAATATTATGGTTCAGTTTCCTAAATGTTAAGGTAGGCAGTGTCTTGGTAAATATATCTGACAAATTGTCACTTGAGCGAAGTTGTTGAACAATAATATAACCATTATTTTGTGAGTCATGATTGAAAAAGAGCTTTGACAAAACATGTTTTGCCTTGTCTCCTTTGATGTAACCTTCCTGGATTAAGCAATGCATACTACATTATCTTCATGCAAAACTGTTGGAGCCTCCTTCACAAAATTTATGCATCGTTGGATAAACTAGCCGTGATTGTTTGCTTTGCCGAACGCCATGAAATTGCACTACCGTCACTCGTGACTCGTGAGTACATATCCAGTTTGAAACCGACCGTAGTGAGAATCATACATATATCCTATAAGACCCCCATTTTCATAACGCAGCGGAATACAGCATGTGGTGCTATTTCATAGTCTCATAGTACAAGTCATAGGATACAATTCAAAAATAAAGATGTGTTAAATAGATTTCACATTCGAAACATGATAATAAGAGTTTTTAAACAAGGTCCCAAAAGTTTAACGCAATACAAGTTCACAAAGGATAATTAACTTCAAACATGACATAGTTTTTAAGTTCTGAGTTTATTCCGAATGTGAATTTAAAACAAAGTCCATCCATATCCTTGCACCGGTCATCCAAGCAAATCTTCACTTATGGACATGAGATAAAACTTGCTAAAAGTCAACAATAAAGTTGAATAAATTCATAGAGTTTAATAAGTAATAAGTTGAATACAAGCATTATTCATCAGTTGACATGTAACGAATACAAGTCAGGAAATAAAATTTATAGCATTGAGCTCGTGATACCGAACCTAAACCAAGATGTAAAAATGCCCATAAGAAGCCAATCTTTGCCATTTACCTTAATTCTCAATATTATGTATCCGCTTGACCTACAGATATCAAGTGAGCGCTATTCACCCGGACATGCTTGTTAACCCAATATGCATATTCATAATATTAGCGTTTACCAAGTATGTAATTAAGGGTTCATGAAATTAAAGACTTTTAAGGCAAGATGTACTCAATGTCTATAAATCACGAAATCGGGTCAGACATATCCAAAATCACTTGTATTCAGTTTGTAAAACTAGCATGTATCTTCCTCGCAGGGTTTATAAAACAATTAACTATGTAAAGGCGAGGCTATGAACTCACCTTAAGTAAAGAAAATCGAAAAGCATGGATAACGTCAACCGAAGGACAGAAGAAAAACTAGAAACGACCTATAACCAAAAAAAAAAAAAACGTGTCTAAGTGTATGCTTAGTGAATAATAGAATGAATACACAACACTATACTTGATTCATACATCTAAGGCATTGTACAAAGGGGTTTCAATAGTCAAAAGGTCATGGTTTCCAAAATTGGGAAGTGCCTGGGTTGTTTACTCATCTCATTTCCTTATTTTTACTAGTGGTTGAAGACTTTCCCCGTCTTACAAAAATCACTACTTGCAAACATAAGTCGAAATTTCAAGTTCTTTATATCCCTAGTTTCTTTTATTTTTCTAGTGTTGGGTCACTGAATTCCCCAATCTTTTTCTAACAAGGATTTGAACGTAAAATCCCCTAAGTGTAAACAAGTCACTGAGTGAACAGTAACTCAGTGAGTTACCTTCAGGATGCTAAGACCGAGCCTAAGAAGAAAGGTTCTCCATTCAGTGAGGCGGAACTCAGTGAAGTGTGATCTAAGCAAAAAAGAAGGTGATGGGTTCAGTGAGGATGACAATAACTCACTGAACCCCATGACTCCTCAACAACTTCATGGTACTGAAGACTGATGACTAGAAGACTGAAGTTTTGGCGGGACTGGGCGGGAAAGTCTGAGCTGCATTATTAAAGTGTTTTATCACTTTAATGTCAAACTTTCCCAAAATGGTTAAAACCAGTCTGTCATCAGAAAGTGCCTTTTGGACTTAACTCAATGAAGGTTCCTTGCCAGAAGAATAATATCTTTCAAGATATTGTTAGGGAAGCTTTGTGTCCAATGTATAACTAGTTGTCCTATACTTGTGTATAAATAGGAAGCATAAGAGAGGAGTAAAAGTTGACAAGTTTGTGCAATTAATGCAAAGCATTCACAAACCACTTTTACTCCTCCAAAGAACAACACAACCCCTGAGATAGCTCAGTGGGTCCTGAAAGTTGTCACTCAACATCAATTGAGTTTAGTGAGGAGTCCATACAATACTTGTCATTTTCAATCCCAAGTGTTATTCCGCAAACACTTGGGTACGATTCTTTTTGATTAACTTCTAATAAAGAATTAAACGTTGAAAATATTGTCTCTTATATTTACGTTACTTTATTGTTAATCATTTTACACATCTTTGTTATATGTCATAGAACTTGGTTACTTTAGCTTTGTAGTTACTGCTAACCAAGTAAAAGGGACCAACAAGTGGTATCAGAGCCTCTGATTTGTAAAACTTAAACCTGTTTTCAAAACTTAAGAGTGCTCAAGTTTTTAAAATCAAGATCCCACTATGACTGACATAGATGTTCCCCAGCTGGTCGACAAAAAGGGTGGAAGTTATTCAGCAACTGCCCCTCGACTAGAAGCTGGCAAATTTAATAAGTGGAAAAAGCGAATGCTTTGCTACTTAACTGGGATGGAACCTTATTACATCAAGTTGATTAATGAGGGTCCATATGTCCCAACAACTGCCCAAGGTTTAATCAAACCTGAAGCTCAGTGGACCCCAGATGAAAGGAGGGTGGTCAATCAAGACCAGCGCCTGAAAAGCATCATTATATCATGCCTTCCTGATGATATAATGGAATCAGTGATTAGCTGTCCCACTGCCCAGCAGACATGGACTAACCTGGTTCATAGCTATGAAGGGCCTTCTGATACCAAAGAGAATAGAATTATGGACCTGAAGCTTGAGTTCAATACCTTCAGGGCCAAGGATTCTGAAAGTCTCTATGAGACTTATACTCGGTATAAGACCCTCCTGAATGAGCTAACCAATGATGGTGTTATACTGTCAAAACATGAGATCAATGTTGGTTTTGTCAACAGTCTCCCTGAGAAATGGTTAAACTTCTCTCAGGGATTGAGAAATGCAAACCACATTCAGAATCTTGAGCTCCCTGCCATCTATGGGAAGTTTGTCTATGAGGACAACCTTATCACCAGGAGATACCCTGGTAAAGCTCAGGAGACCAAAAAGGCCTTGACAATTTCACCCATATCAACTGCTTTCTATTCTAAAGGTGTTGTGCAGGATTTTCAGGATGGTTCTGATGATGAGGTTGACCAAAGAACCAGTGAGGAGTATCTTAATGATCTTCAAATTGAATTTCATGAAAGAGCACTCCTTGCTAATTCAAAAAGGTTTTTTTAAGAAAAACAAATTTCCTTCTAAAGCAAATGACAACACTGAATGCTTTAAATGTGGCAAAATGGGGCATTTTGCTAAAGATTGTTTCTCAAAAACAACCTTAGAACCATCTTTCAAATTTTCAGGAAATAACTCTTTTTCAGGACCCAGCAAATTTCAACCAAAAATGCTTCAGTCTAGTCAAAGATTTGAAAAAGTTCCTCAAATTGACTTTGAAGCCAAGTACAGAAAGGCAAAAGCTAAACTTGCCCTTTTTGAATCATCCTCAACAGTCTCTCAGCCTCCTCAGGCTCCAAAGTCTACTCAAGCCAAGAACAAAGGGCTTGTTGCTAAAACATATGACTGGGATGAGGTTGAAGTGTCCTCTGATGATGATGAAGTTCACATCAGTGCCCTGATGGCTCTGTCAAAAGACAACAAACTTGCTGTGGTGAAGAGTCATGCAAGAAATGGTGAATGGGTCAACATCACTATGAGGAAGGTAAATCTTTTACTTTCTATGGATGATAATGATGATTGGAAATCTTACTTAGATTATATTAATGTTGATCTTAAGTATGTTGAAGAGCAAAGACTTAATTTGTTTTCAAAATTTAACAAACTGAGTTTTGAATTAAATCATTGTAGAGATGAATTACTTGCTTTAAAACAAGCCAAGCTTGAAAGTGTTACACTTCAAATTCAAAACTCTGAAATTATAAAACAAAATCAAGCTCTTCAGGAAGAACTTAAGAAAGAAAAGGAAATTATTTGGAAATGGACTCAGAAAAACCCCAAACTTTATGAAACACTGAGTCTCTCACCCAACCCCAAAAAGGCTGGTCTGGGTGATGATCAACTCACTGAAGTTTCTGGGGAAAGTAGCCATTCTACAACTTTTCTATTAACCAACATACTCTCTAGCAAAGAACTAGCTCCCAAACCCAGTGATTCGATTGAAAGAAACAATCCTGATAGTAAATTACCAAATTTTAACACTGGAAGAATCCTGGAGCCTGAAAGTCAGGCTATCAAGGAGCTGCTAGGAGTCACTGATGAACTTAGTCCTACTGAGTCCATCACTGAGTCTAAGTCTGATTCACCACTCCCTCCACTGAAACATCTTCAGGGAGCAGAACCCAATTCTGACCTTGCACCATTAGTCTTTCAACCACATTCTCCTAAAGAGAAATCAGGATTAGGAAGGACTATTCTGAAAAGACCTACTCCTGCACCCACTGAACACCAAAAACCTTCAGTAAAAACTGAAGTGAAGCCTGAAAGCACTGATTCAAAGGTTGATCAGCTTGCTGAACTTGTCAGGATGCTGAGTGAGAAAATTGAGTCTACTGAGAAAAACTCTGACTCAAAATCAACAAAGCCCTCAGTATCCTCAGGTTCTTCCAAACCTAAAACCACACCCAGACCCTCAGGGAGATGTGAGCTGTGCAATTATCCCAATCACAGCACTGATGAATGCTACAGAGTCCTGTTCTGTATGATATGCAAACAAGAGGACCACAGAACTTGTGATCACATCCCCCACACTGCTTCTTTAAAAGCAAGGGGTCTATACAAAACCCAAGGCTATCAGTATGCCACTCCTTCCAAACAAAGACTAAAGGCTAAGCCTTTCTTACCATGTCCTCACTGTGGTTTCAATGATCATCTTCCTGATGATTGTATGATGAAAGATTGTTGTGACATCTGTGGAGATCCCTCCCCTGAAACCAGGGGACATGACAAAGTGATTCAGTCCAGAAGGAAAAACCAAACCAACACTTCTCAGTCACCTGAGGCATCAACCTCCACAAAATGTAAAACATGTGGAAGCTCAGGTTACACAACTTCAGACCATGATTCGCTAACTGAGTTCAAAAAATCCCTGAGGACTAAGCCCACTAGAAAGTGGGTCAACAAGAAAAACTAACCCAGTTTACTGTTTGTGCAGAAACACATCAAGGATCCTACCTGGCATCTAGACAGTGGATGCTCCAGAAGTATGACTGGTGTGAAAAGTTTTCTGCACAAATATGTGGAAGAACCAGGACCCAAAGTGGTATTTGGTGATAACTCATCAGCTCCCACTGAAGGTTATGGTTCAGTAAACTGCAATGGTATAGTTTTTACAAGAATAGCTTATGTTAATGGTCTCAAGTACAACCTGATAAGTGTTTCCCAACTATGTGATGCCAAATACATAGTTCAGTTTGATGACAAGAGAGGGACCATCTTTAATGCCAATAAGGAAGTTGTGTTGATTGCCCCTAGAAGGGATGATGTATATGTCCTTGACATGTCATCCCTGACTCAGAATGGGACTTGTCTATTCTCTAAGGCAAGTGAGACAATCAACTGGCTATGACATAGGAGACTCTCTCATCTCAACTTCAAAAACATCAACAACCTGGCCAAATAGAACAAAGTTCTTGGCCTTCCATCCCTGGTTTATACCAAAGACAAGCCTTGTTCTGCTTGTGAAAAAGGAAAACACCACAGGGCATCATTCAAAACCAAACAAACCTTTTCCATCAAAAGCTGCCTACATCTTCTTCATATGGACCTTTTTGGACCTGTCAGTCCAATGTCTATACACCATGAGAAGTATACTCTGGTCATTGTGGATGAATACTCAAGATATACTTGGGTTTACTTCCTGACAAAGAAGAGTCAGGCAGCTGAAACCATCATGTCATTTGTCAGGAACATTGAAAATCAAAATGATGTCAAAGTTAAACAAATCAGGACTGACGATGGCACTGAATTCAAAAACCAAGACCTTGAGTGTTTTTGTGATGAGAAAGGAATTTCTCAAAATTTCACTTCTCCCTATACTCCTGAACAAAATGGAGTATCTGAAAGGAGAAATAGAACACTCATTGAGGCAGCAAGAACAATGTTAAATGGCTCAGTCCTCTCTAAACACTTTTGGACTGAGGCAGTTAAAACAGCCTGCTACACTCAAAATAGGTCAATCATTGTGAAAAGGCATAACAAGACTCCTTATGAGATATTCAAAGGAAGGATTCCTGACATCAGCTACTTTCATGTATTTGGGTGTCCTGTGTTTATACATAATCACAAGGATCACTTAGGTAAATTTGATGCCAAAGCTGATGATGGATACTTCCTGGGGTATTCCCTGGTTTCTAAAGCCTTCAGGGTGTTCAACACAAGGAGACAACAAACTGAGGAAACTTATCACATTACTGTTGATGAGAGCACTGAATCCATCAGGTTCTCAAATTCCTCAGTAGAAGAAATTGGTATTGATGATTCATCAAGATATCCTCCTGATGAGTATCATCCTGAGAACAATCCCTCAACCCAATACCAAGCTGATGCTGATGTCTCCTATTACATCATCCCTCACAACCTACCCCAACCACCTATCAGTGAGTTCATAGAAACTCAGCATGTCTCAAATGATACTGACACCACTGAACAAAATGTTCAGGAACCCTCAGAACAAATTGTTCCTAAAATAGTCACTGAAGCACATATTGATGAGTTACCTCATGTTCCTGAGTCTGAACCTAATCAGGCTCCTTCAAGCTCAAATTCTTATCCCAAACCTCAGGATAGCTGGACTAGATCCAAAATCATTGAGCTTGTGAACATCATTGGTGAACCCACTGAAGGCATGCTCACAAGAAGCAAGGCTGCTAAACTCAAGGCTGCCACTGCCAATATATGTCTTTATGCTGACTATCTCTCAGAGATTGAGCCTAAGAATGTCAAAGAAGCCCTGACTTATGAAAGTTGGGTTCAGGCCATGAGAGATGAATTGGAACAATTTGACAAAAATGATGTCATGACCCTTGTTGAATGCCCCCAGGGTGTTTTAATCATTGGTATGAAATGGGTCTTTAAGAACAAGACTGATGAGAATGGCACAGTCATCAAAAACAAAGCAAGACTGGTTTCCAAAGGATACAATCAACAGGAAGGTATAGACTATGAGGAAACCTTTGCACCTGTTGCTAGAATGGAAGCCATCAGGATCTTCCTTGCCTATGCAACTTACATGAACTTTAAAGTTTACCAAATGGATGTTAAAAGTGCATTCCTGAATGGTAACATCAAAGAAGATGTTTATGTGCAACAGCCTCCTGGTTTCGAAAGTAGTGAATACCCTCACCATGTCTACAAGCTTAACAAAGCCCTCTATGGACTGAAACAAGCACCCAGGGCATGGTATGAAACTCTTTCAGCCTTCCTGATCCAAAACAAGTTTGTCAGAGGAAAGATTGACAACACACTGTTCATCTACAGAACAAAGGATGATGTCATTCTTGTCCAAGTATATGTTGATGACATCATCTTTGGCTCAACAAGTTACAAACTTTGCAAACAATTTGAAAAACTGATGACCACAAAGTTTGAAATGAGCATGATGGGTGAACTCACATACTTTCTTGGACTACAAATTAAACAAACTGAAAAAGGAATATCCATTTGCCAAGATAAATACCTCAGAAACCTACTGAAGAAGTATGAGCTCACTGACTGCTCTTTAGTAAAAACTCCTATGGTTCCTCCAAACAACCTTGGTCCTGATCTCACTGGAAAGTCAGTGAATCAAACCCAATACAGAGGAATGATTGGCTCCCTGATGTACTTACTTGCCTCAAGGCCTGATATCCAATTCTCATTCTGCCTGTGTGCAAGATACCAGGCTGACCCTAAAGAATCACATCTCACTGCTGTCAAGAGAATCATCAGGTACCTGAAGGGTACTCCAAACCTTGGTTTGTATTACCCAAAATGTTCAGGATTTGATCTCAAAGGGTATACTGACTCTGACTATGCAGGATGTAACATGGATAGGAAAAGTACTTCATGATCCTGCCAATTTCTTGGTGGTAAACTTGTGTGTTGGAGTACAAAGAAACAACAGTCAATGGCCATGTCCTCAGCTGAAGCTGAATATATGGCTGCTGCTGGATGTTGTGCAAATGTACTATGGATGAAGAGCCAACTGAGTGACTATGGCATTCAGTATAAGATGGTACCTATCTTTTGTGATAATACAAGTGCCATATCCATCTCAAACAATCCAGTACTTCATCAAAGAACCAAACACATTGACATCAGATACCACTTCATCAGGGACCATATCTCTAATGGAGAAATTGAACTACATTTCATCCCCACTGAGTATCAGCTAGCTGATATCTTCACTAAACCTTTGGATGAACCCACTTTCACAAGATTGAAAGCTGAACTGGGCATGTTGGACATAGAATCAGGGAACTGATCAAAAAATGCTCCAATATGATGTAAATTCTCTAGGTCCCTGATCACACCCTTCCTGAAATTGCTCAGGATGAAAAAATGGCATTGAATACCCTAACTAAATGCTCTAAGTATTTAGTTAGTTAATGTCCCAGGTAGGTAACTGAATCCTATTAAATATAGGAATATATGTCACTTACACAACTGGCATCCACTCCTTGGGCCCCCTCATCTCTCTCTCACCAAACATCACTGAGCATTAAATGCTCCCTCACAGACAAAAGTTGTGATAATTTCAACTCTGCAAAGGTGCATTATTTGCAGAGCCGCACAACTGGTCATCCACGATGTGAGAGAAAATAGGGTAATGGGAATCGTGATATTTAATGCGGATATCAAACCAAAATTATTATGCCGTTTCGGTTGAATAAATTAACCTTTGGTATCCGCAACATCACTACCTTAATTCTCACCCTATAAATACCCCCACAAAAAGGGAACACACACACGCTTTTAAAATCATAACAAAACTCTTGCAAATCATTTTCAAAACTGCGTGTGATACCCATTTTTTTTTTTTTAAAAGGGCTTTTATCCAAATGGCTTCATCTAAGGTCATTAAATACGCACCCAATGTGGATTTCCAAATGGAAAGCGTAGACCTTACCAAGAATAATGTGGTGGGGAACTTTGCCTACCCTGAAGGGTTCCCTGAATACAGGGAAGTGGTGAAGTTCCTACAGAACTGCTTTCTGACCACCGCATTCACAAAAACCCCCTCAGTCATCTACCCTGAATATTTAAGGGAATTTTGGTGCACGGCAGTGGTTGAAAACCCTGATGTGCCAAAAGAGGCCAAAATAAAGTTTACAGTCAAGAATGGAACCAAATCCCTAACTCTTGACTATAAAACTTTTGTCAAAGCCACTGGGCTTAATTACACCCAGACCTTCATTGCCCCACCATATGATAAAGATGTGAAGGAGGTCTTACTGACGCTAGGGCCCTATTCACCCTGAAGTGTCACCTGGGGCCCTACTATCCAAAGCCCCAATCATCAAGACCTGGTTCCCAGCTCCCTGGAGGATAATAATGACCTTTGTCATTCAGGTCCTCTGGTGAAATAAATCCTCTACTGAGCAATTGAACAATACTCAAGCAATGATATTGTTCAGTCTCATTGAGGGTAGATTCATTGACCTTGGAGAATTAATCTTCAAGGACCACATAGCAAAGTTAAGGGGAAGTCTAGGCAAAAACTCATGTCATACCCTAGATTCATTTCCTGTGCCCTACAAGACTTGCTTGGGTCTGAGTATGCAAAGCCTGAATCAGTAGGTTTTGAGCCTGAAGTGTTACACAAGGCTAATTACTCTCGTGACCCTCTAGAGGTTACACCTGTCACCCTGACCCAATATATGTGTACTGCTATCCAGGGTGACAATATTATATCACCAGTTCCCTCTCCCACCAAAAAGGTGAAGAGGAAGAAGGGACAGGGGTCCAGGAAGGTGGCTCAACCCAAGTCACTCGACACTGAGACCTCTGACCCTAAGGCTACCAAAAGGGGGCATGAAATTCTGCCCTTGACTGCGGACACCCTGAGAATTATAACCCAGACACTAGGCCTGCAACAAAAGCCAACGGAGGGCACTGATAAATCACACTCAGTGTCCTCGGGCAATCCCGTTCCCAAAGACTCTGCTGCCATAAACAAGACAGTGGAGTCGGAACCAACCAAACCTTCACATCATGCTAAAGGCTCTGGAAAATCACAACCAGGGTCTCAGGGAGGAAGGGATCCTAAATCCTCGGTGGAGCAGCACTACTTCACTGAGAAGGGGGTCCACAAACAATCACATCCTGCTAAAGGCTCGGGTAAATCAAAACCCAAGCATCAGGGAGTTCACGTCCCTAAACCTTCGACAGGCCAGAACAAGCCTGTTGGAAAGGGGGGCATAACCACTCAGGTGCCTGATGAGGACATTCGCAAAACAACGCTTTTGTCTGAGGGCACAAAAACTCATCCCACAGACTCAGAGGGAAATATACAACCCGCTGATAGGGACACAACAATCACGGCTCCTAGTGATGGTACTGAGAAACACCCATCAGTGCCTGAAGGGGTCATGAGGGACAAAGACTCAGAGGGAAACATACCCCCCGCTGATATGGAACTCACAACCACTCCCGGAGGTGCGCATAACTTGGGAACTGGCCTTAAAGACCAGGTAGGTAAAACCCAACCTACCGGATTTGAGGGGTCAGGACCTGGCCAAAACAAAGGCAAATCTTCTTATGAAGAGGAGCCGGATAACCTCCACTTGTTGCAGATTACCTCCCTGGCAGATGCTCAGGCTGTCTTATTTTCTGATGATGAATTTAACAGTGACGAGGAAGTCTTCACGGCGGGAGATGATATGGAGGTTGAGGAGACAGTCCCTGAACCTGTTACTCAGTCTCCTCAAACCTCTAACCATGCTGAAGATGAAACACATTCCGAGCCGAAACCTCAGAAGACGCTCAAACTCCTCTCACTGAAAAAGCCTTCAAAAGATTCATCAAGAAAATGACCAATGTTTTGTACAGGGGGGTCACTGAAGAGGTGTTTGACATGCATACTGAGCAAGCAGTCCACTATCACCTCCTCAAAGATGCTGTTGAAGACTACAACGATGATGTCAGGGAGCAAAATTCTACTGTCACATACTCCCTGATACAAATGGCTTCTCACATCAACTCATTTTTGGAATCCCTTAAAGAACTGACTAATGGGGTTAAGTCGGTTCAAGAATCAGTCCAGGATGATCCTGAGCTCAACAAGAAAATTCTTCAGGCATCTGAGACGTACCAGGTAAACTCGGCGGCTCTTACTGAGTTACTTGGTTTAATAAAGGATTCCAATGTTCAGAATCTCAGCTCCATGGTGGAGTCTCTCAAGTCTTCCTTCACTCAGTTGGAAGCATCAGTGACAGCTCAATCCCTGAAGTCCACTTCTCTGGCATGGACAATGGGATCCAGAATGACTGCCCTTGAAAACTCTCAGGCTGCCCTTGACTCCAAGGTATCTATCATCCATCAGGATACTGCGGAGATCAAGTCAATGGTGACGGAAATGTTTTAAGTCTTCAAGGGTACCTCTACTTCATCTTCAGTAACTCCAACACTTGCCATCACTGCAGCTCCGGCAATTGTTGAGGGGGAGAATGTTCCTGAAACCCCTATTACTGATGAACAAGAAGCTGGACAACCCTCTCACACTGAGGGGGAGCATGTCACTGAAGCCACACCAATCACTCAAGTTCCACCTCAAGAGGAACCAGCCTCCTCCACTCTCATTCAGGACAGAGAAAAAAGTATTGCTACCACCTCTGAACCTACAACTGTGCTCCAGCTTGCCTCCACAATGGTCAGAGTTGATCCTGATGAACCAATCAGGGTCCCGTATATTATCAATGGAAAAGTCTATCAACTCACCCATGACCAAATACAAGCCCACATGGAAAGAGTTGAGAAACTGGCAAAGGTAGCTGAAGAAGAGAGATTGAGCAAGCCTGAACTGATACAGGTTGTTCATGAGGAAGCTGAAAAGATTGGTCTGGATGCTGAGGCACTAGCTACTGAGCAAGCTGGTGCAGCCTTTAAAAAGGCTCAGGAAGAAGAGATGAATGCTCTTATAAGGGAAAGGGAAGCTAAGCTGAAAAGGGATGCTCAAATCAGAAAGACCAGGGTTGAAAGATATCATTGGGTGATGAAGGAAAGGTTGAAGCCTGAAACCATCACTGACATTAAAATCCACAGGAACACCAAACCCGCAATGGTCACTGTCTTCAGGGGGGCTGATAAAAGAATCATTGACACTCATAACCCATTCAGATTTGCTGACTTTGGGATTACTGAACTTGATGAAATCCGTCCTATCATTGCCAAGAAAAACAATGTTGTTGTACACGACCTTCTCAAGTCACTGAAGGAAAGGTATGACAGACTAAGAGCAATGCCTGAAGCCCTCAATATTCCCTCCCTTCTTCCTGCTCTAACAACAAGAACTGCTCCATCAAAAGCCACCAGGAGAAAAAGGAAGCACATTGAATCTGAGCCTGAGATCAAGGTCCCAGGATTGGATTGTGATAGGTCCGTTCATGAAGGAATCACCTTCGTGAACAACGTTGTGCTTGAACACCCTGAAAGAGGTATATGCTTTACGGATGAATATGGATACCATGCTTTCCAAAGATGGTCCGATATGGACAGGGCAGGGGTCAAGGCAATGTTAACGTACCTGATGTTAGCTTCTCCTGGAAGAAGTGCTGAAAACCAAAGGTTCTGTAAGGACCTTAGGGCCATGATTGAGGAGCATCCTGAGAAACACCTGCTGAGATCAAAGAAAGCTAAGCTTGAGGCACTTGGCTATCATCTGAACATCTGATCTGCAACAACTATCTTTATTTTGTTTGTAATTTGTAGGAAATGTAATAGCTATGAATAAATTGATGTTTTTGTTTAAAATTATGTGTCCTACTTAGAATTACAACATTCAGTAAGAGATGAAGTACCCTGACAACTCATGCTGAATCAAGAAACACTTAGGCTATTTGTATGTTCAAATAGGGGGAGATTGTTGGGTCACTGAATTCCCCAATCTTTTTCTAACAAGGATTTGAACGTAAAATCCCCTAAGTGTAAACAAGTCACTGAGTGAACAGTAACTCAGTGAGTTACCTTCAGGATGCTAAGACCGAGCCTAAGAAGAAAGGTTCTCCATTCAGTGAGGCGGAACTCAGTGAAGTGTGATCTAAGCCAAAAAGAAGGTGATGGGTTCAGTGAGGATGACAATAACTCACTGAACCCCATGACTCCTCAACAACTTCATGGTACTGAAGACTGATGACTAGAAGACTGAAGTTTTGGCGGGACTGGGCGGGAAAGTCTGAGCTGCATTATTAAAGTGCTTTATCACATTAATGTCAAACTTTCCCAAAATGGTTAAAACCAGTCTGTCATCAGAAAGTGCCTTTTGGACTTAACTCAATGAAGGTTCCTTGCCAGAAGAATAATATCTTTCAAGATATTGTTAGGGAAGCTTTGTGTCCAATGTATAACTAGTTGTCCTATACTTGTGTATAAATAGGAAGCATAAGAGAGGAGTAAAAGTTGACAAGTTTGTGCAATTAATGCAAAGCATTCACAAAACAACTTTTACTCCTCCAAAGAACAACACAACCCCTGAGATAGCTCAGTGGGTCCTGAAAGTTGTCACTCAACATCGATTGAGTTTAGTGAGGAGTCCATACAATACTTGTCGTTTTCAATCCCAAGTGTTATTCCGCAAACACTTGGGTACGATTCTTTTTGATTAACTTCTAATAAAGAATTAAACGTTGAAAATATTGTCTCTTATATTTACGTTACTTTATTGTTAATCATTTTACACATCTTTGTTATATGTCATAGAACTTGGTTACTTTAGCTTTGTAGTTACTGTTAACCAAGTAAAAGGGACCAACATCTAGTTTACTGGAAAAATAACCTTACACAAAGTTTTGCAGGTCTAATAACTTTTTATAAATTTATACTACAGGTCTGTCCTAAGGAAAACTGTCACTGATTTTTGCGGCTTACCATATCAAACGTCATTTGAAATCTACAAGTGCTATAAAGGTGAGGCCAATTACAGGTGATAGCTATACTTGTCTAGTACATGTAGCATATTTGGTTTGCAAAAATTAGTGCATAAAATTTGATTTAACCCCCGTCTACCCTACTCAACAGCATGCAGAATCTGACCATTTCCACCATAAAAATCATATTTAAATCATTATATGTTATCTAATGGTGAGCGTTTTTGGTAAGTGAAGCTAAGACCTGTATCTAGGTCTACATATTTCTTTTCAAATTTTGTTCACCTACGTTTCGTTCCCAAAACATACAATTAATACAGCCTATAATTTTCTACAATCACAAATCAAACCTAACTTTAAACCTAACCAAAATCAAAGAGAATGATAAGGTTAACTTACTAGAAGTGAGAAATCACAAATAACCTTTCTAGGGCTTGAATAAAAACGACCCAAATGACACCAAAACTAGTGAAACCCTTCTCTTATATTCTTCAAAATGTGTTTAAGTACTTGATGAAACAAAAACCTAATCAATCTTGAGGAAGACACCAAGAAACTCTTCTAAACTTCGATTTAAATCACCATCTTTTGTAAGGGTCTTTAAGAGGATGTTATGAAGATTACTTTTTTATCAAAAACTTCGTAAGGTAGTGGTGTTTTGTGGTGGATTTCGGCAGCCAAGGGAACAAAAAGAGAGAAAGGTTGAGAGAAAACCTAGTGAGATTTGAAAGTGAAATGAATAATGAATCTAAAGATGATAAAAAGGTAGTGTATTAATTTGGTTTTGGTTTTGGTCTACCCAAGAGAGTATGGTTGGTTTTTGGGGGCAAGGGGGTGATATTTGTATTTTTTTTTTGTAAAATAGTTTTGTATATGTTGTAATATGTTTTATTAAAGTGTTGGAGTGTTGGAGTGATCATGTAAGGTAATATATTTTTGTAAAATAGTTTCTCTTTCTTACTTTTTGACAGAATGACAATTTTGTCCATAGGTAATTAATTAAAGTCTTCTTTAAGGTATTTAATAATAATTTTAAACAAATGTAATATAGTAAACTTGGTTAAATTTCCTTATCTATTTTTAGTAGTGGACAATTAAATTGAGACATCTTAAAAATGAAACGTGGACAATAAAATTGGGACGGGGGGAGTAGTATTTAGGGGTTTTAAGTGGTAATTTGGAAATGTGAGGTGTGGTCAATGACCAAAGCTTGAAAAACAAAGATAAAGATCCGATTTTATTAATACTTTATTAATATTTGATTAATATTTGGTGTATTAGTGTGTTTGTGAGGTTTAAATAAAGCGTACAGTCTTAAAAACGCGAATTACGAAGTACCGGGTGACCTAAAAATCTGAATTTTAGAAAAGTGTTATAAAAACATTATAGAGTTGTTATGAAGTGTTAAAATGGCTAATTTTAATATTTCATTGGAGACTTTGATTTACCGGAGTGTTGAAACGAAATTAAAAAAAAAAAACGCATACTAAAAACGAGTAAAACGCAAAAAGTGCAAAGTTTACGTAACAATGGAAAAATAACAATAGTACATATAAAATATGAATATAAGGAAAATAAAATGCATAAAACACGTCGAATGATAAAAATCCTAAACACGGCTCATGTATAGCTAGAATTGCGAAAATCGCTAGATCGGGTGAAAAGTAAAATGAAATTTTTACTCAAGTGAAAATAGAATAGAATATGAACTCAGGTCCTCGAAGCAAATGATCAATAACAGAAATAGAGAAATAATAAACACAACACAACACTAACCGGACAAATCGACCTAGAAGATATAACTTATCTTCAAAGTATGACTTGCAAAAATGAACAAATGCAAATTTAGTTGGTGGTTGGTTAAATAAAATAAATCAGGAAAATAATACTAAGTATGTAATATATACGGATGAAAAATAAGCGGAAATATAATACATAGCATGTATTATATAAAAGAACAAGCAATTAAAAGAAATCCCGATATATAGTACATAGCTTGTATTATATAAAAATTCAAGAAAATAAATAAATAATAAAAGAATAGAATTCGACATGAATCTGGAAACCACAAAATAGAGTAAAAGAAAGTTTCCGATAAAAGAAAACATACTATAACAAAATTCTAAATGAATTAAAAGAAATTCTAAAAATTTTATAAATTAATTTTAGGATTTTTCGTCTTTTTGTCGGAATTTAAGGAAATAGAATTTTTGTGAAAATTTTACTAAGTATAGAAATTTTTGAAAATTTCGACATGACCCATTCGTTTATCGGATGTTTCCATATTTACAAAACCTCTATTAAACAATATAAAATGATCCAACAAAACTACTATAATCCGATATAACACAATAAAACAATAACAGACCCGAGCCGCCCCTTTTGGATTTTAAAATAAGTAATTCAAGTAAGCAATCCAAAATTCAATATTTTAGCTTGTCACAACATTTTAAGTCACCCAAATCCTCTGGTTTAAATTATGACAACAAGTTACATAAACAAAAAATGAAAATAAGCCAAAAATAAGTACTTTAGCAAATACCTTTTTCTAATTTATTTAACCAAATTAACCACCAATAAGAGAAATCTTATCTTATGAAACGAATTGGAGAAATGTAGTGATGAAACAGTGGCAAGGCATGATATGTTGTTATCTATAGTCTCAAATAGAGGTGCTTCATTCACTTCAAAGATTTAACTAGTGATCAATGGAAGGTCGTTCTTAGAGTGGCTTGTGATGAATCCTGGCTTATCGATTGGGTGCAAGGTGTGGGGTAAAGGCGGATGTGACGTGCTAAGTCTGAGACGATAATGTACTGTGCATAGATGCGAAAGTTAGTGATATGAAATGCTTATGTACTCACACAAAATTTGCAACACCCGAAGATTTAGCAAGACAATGGGGTTAGGTTCATATGTTAGTTTGTTCATTTTGAGGGTTATATTGGAAGATATACAAAAGGATGTCGCATGTGTTTATATTAGTTAGATCAAGGTTAAATTGTAACTAACGTAATCGGAACTGAAAAAGACTCATCATATCAAAAAAAATGACATGACAAAAGTACTCAATGACTATCAAGCATATTCGAAAACGTAATGTAACAAAACAATACAATAAGGACAGGAACGAGGTATGCTCGACCCTAAAGATAGGTATTTGGCTATCGGGTTCAGTGCACATCTTGTTCAGTTAGATCAAGGTTAATTTGTAACTAACGTAATTGGAACTGAAAAAGACTCGTCGTATCAAGATTGATCAAAACATGGCATGACAAAAGTACTCAATGACTATCAAGCATAGTCGAAAACGCAGCGTAACAAAACAATACAATAAGGACAGGAACGAGGTATGCTCGACCCTAAAGATATGTATTTGGCTACCGGGTTCAGTGCACATCTGGTTCAGTTTTCCTCGTTTTCCGAAACATAGTATGTTCTTTGGTGGTCAAACTTTCGCATAAATCTCTTGACGATCTTGTGTGGCCTGCAGCATGTTGTCTTAGAGTTTTGTTCCTAAGTCCAGATGCGTACTAACGATTAATGTGAATGAAATAATCAAGGAAGCATACTAACAGTTGAAAGAAGTAGATGTCAATGCCATGGAAGAAAAGATAGTTACAAGAAGTAACTAATAATACAAATGAAAGATCTTCATGTATCATAAAAATAGTAACAAGATTCTATTAAGTAAAATGTTTTAGGAACACAGACTACTTAAAAGGGATAGATTAAATATTTGTATGAACAAAGGAGCAAGTCATTATCGATTAATGCAACTAAGGAATCAATTAATAAAATTAGTGGATCAAAATTTGATGTCATGAATATTGGTACTAGCGCGAGTAAAAGTGCTCGCAAGAAAGATTAGGTATTTGTACGAACAAAGAAGCAAGCTCCTATCAATCAATGCAAATAAAAGGATCAATGAATCAAAACAGTAGTGAATAGATTTAGATATCCATATCATTCGTACTAGTATAAGCATAGAGTGCTCGAAAGAAAGTTTGGATATTTATACGAATGAAAAAGCAAACGGAAGGGTGTGTAAAAGAGAGGTCAATGAGTCAAATTAATGCAAATAGAAGAACCATAAATTACTATCATAGTGAAGCGAAGAGGTATTGAATATCAACGCAAATAATTCAATTAATCGAGACAACAAACGAATCAAACCAATAGTCAAAAGAGGCCAATACTGAAATATATAATTCTAAAGGAAGTTCAGTAATAAATGAGACATAAAATTTTCATTGCGAATGTCAAATGAGAATCAATAAGGAAAATCCATAATTGAGAAGGATGATAAACATCACGATTGTTAAAGAGATTAAGTGAAATAGACAAGAATTGAAAAAGCAATAAGCGTCACAATATGCTAAATGTGAATAAATGAGATAGACAATAGTTGTGAAAAAAAAATAAATGAGAAAGACAATAAGTGTCACGAAAAAGAACAAACAATGAATGATGAAGTCCATAAATATCACAAATGTTATACGAGAATAACTGAGAAACTCAATAAATGAGACAGAAAATATGAATCTCGAATGCTAAATGAGAAGAAATGAGAACGAACAAAAATGAGAAAGACAACAAGCAGCACGCATGCTAACTTAGAGTAAACAATTAGTGAGAAAGGCAATAAATGGCAAAGACAATAAGCATTGTGAATGCTAATTGAAAATGAATGGGGTCCATCAATAAATGAGAAAAGCATTACGTTGTAACCATGCCTGTTAATTAAGAACAAACATAAATGAGAAAGGCATTTAGTATTACGAAAGTTGATTGAGGATAAATGAGAACAAATAATAAATGGTAAAGCCAATTAATATCACGAATGTTGGTTGAGTAAGATCCATACATGGCTCTTCGGGTTACACTTTGGTCCAATGAGACTGTAGGTTGGTCATCATAGCTCATTTCTAGTGACGTGTGATGAGGTGAAAAATGAACCACTTTTAGGGGGTCATTTAAGCCCGTAATTGAATTTATTTGATCAAATATTCCCCTAAATCGTTCCTTTTGTGATTTTAGGTACTTTGGGAGTGAATTCTGGAAAAGAAGGCATTTTGGATGTTTTTGGAGCATAAAAGTGAAGAAAACGGCAAAGACTTAATTTTCCTTGCTGGGAACAGTGGATGACGGTGTCAAGAAAAAAATCTTGACGGCGTCAAGAGTAAAAGTGGTGACGGCCCAGAAGAAACGCGAAGGCGTCACCCAAGGCCGTCACGTGTTAACTTGTCAAAACTTGCGCGCGGAGTAGTTGATATTGTTTTGGTCATAACTTTTGCATACGAACTCGGATTTAGGTGATTCAAAAGCCCACGCGAAGAGGACGAAGTGATCTACAATTTGGTGAAAAAATGGTCGTGACGGCGTCAAGAGTAATGGGCTGAAGCCGTCAAGATGGGCCGACAGAAAATTAGCCTATAAATATAACATCATAACTTCACTTTTTGTAAGCCCTAAACCCTAAGGTCGATTCCTGGGTTTAGGTGGGTGTTTTTCCAGCAACTTAGAGGGTTTTGATCACTCCATAAACATCATGTATTGGTTTGATGATTCTATCTCAATTATGTCTTTCATTATTATTGTTGATTGTCCTTCTTTGTTTATGTTTTGCTAATTCACCTTGTGTCTACTTATGATTATGTGAAACTTGTATATAATTGATTATATCTTATTGATTCCTTGTTGATGTTTGTGTCTATCTACATCAATTAGGGCGTGACACTTCGATAGATCTAATTGGTTTAGCTTATAATTCTTGATTCCTATTGTCTCTTGTTTGGTTGATTGATTTCAATGTTAGGCTTAAGAAAACTGGCAGATCTCCATTGAGTAACATGCTTGAACGTCTTAAGAAACATGAACCGATGTGTACTAGGTTTTTATGGTTGTATTTAATGCATGATTGAATTCTAGTGATCCCATGTTAGGAGCTTCTTAGCCGGCTCGACATAGGAGTGAAGTAGGAGCTTATAGGATTGAGGAAGTAAGTACGCCACCCCATGAGTGGTATTAAGGAATACAACCCGTCAATTAAAACAAGGTGTGACATTTCAATAGGTAGAATTGGATAGCTAGCAAGGAGTAACATATCATAGGTAGACATGCTTCACTTATCTTGTAGAACCTTAGTTTACTTTTCTTGTTTATTAGTTTAATTAGTAGCTTTTGGGTTAGTTGATTAACAACTAATTCCGCCCCTTCTTCCAATACCCGAGAATTTTACTTGCTTTTCATAAAATATAAAAACACAAAAAGAATCATCCTTCACCTTTAGACCTAGTTAGATTAATTTCAATCCTAACGACACTATTCCTGAGTTGAACGATCAATCCCCCGGTACTTGTCACTATACTATACTACAACGATCAGGTACACTGCCTGGTGGGGGTTGTAAGCTTCTCGAGATCCCTCGAGAGGTAAAGCCTGGTGCAATTCCCACGCATCAACGTGTAATATCTCTCATGATGTGTCATGTGTGTCACCAGCAATGGGGATCTGTGGTCGATGGGCTCTCTAATGATAGACTCTGGTCGGGTGGGAGGAGTAGGTGTAATAGTGGTTCTCCTCCTTGTCTTCTACGGGGTTCTTATTTGAGTGAGTGATTTTCTAGTTTGGGTTCAGACTTCATAGCCTCGTCCTCGAATGGCTTCGTCTCACTATCAGACATTAGTATGTAGGTTGGTGAAGTGGGTGTCAGAATGATGGCTGACAAATTCTCTAATTTGTCCTTAGAATCGAAAGATAGTATTAAGTTAGGGTAAACATTACTGCCAAGCTTAGGTGTTACCTTCCTAGTGGCGTAATTCTTCAAAACCCAAGGTGTGAGAAGGAATGAGATGTTATAAAGTCGTGTTCCGAAAGTAGGTCTTCCATGTCGGCACGTTAAAGTCGTGTTCTAATCAACTGGCATGGCTTTAGGCGATGGTTTACGAGATGATGCAATTCGGAGATGAGGAATAAGACAATCGAGGGAAATCGATAGATTGTAACAGGTTTTTTGTAAAACGATGTTATGAAAGGTCATGAAAAGTTTTTGCGAATCATGGTATTACTCGTAATGATTTGAAATTTACTGAGACCACTGTTTCACTCACAACGTCTTGAAAACCAATGAGATCATTTTGTCATCCACAATGTCTTGAAAAAGTTTTAGAGATCATTTAAAATGTAAGAGTAGGTATGTGATGGGGGAAAACAGGGTTTGACCCGAAGTTCTGGAAATAAGCACGATAGGTCAAAATCAGTCAAACATTTATATAATTAACCTTCATATAAATAAATAGTGATGCTTCATGAATAAGCAAGCCAGTCGATAAATAATTAAATGTTACAAATTCCGTATACTAATATTTATTATACGTATACGTATATCAAAAGTGCACTCGAAGATGTGTATAGGTTTCCGGATAGGAAAATAATAATGCTCATGTATAACATAAAAGACAACAAGGAATCTTGTGCACAAAAAGGTTATATACATAAGAAGAGATACTTTTGCAGATTATTGGACAAGTTAAGAAGTAATTAACTGACTTATATAATTATCCTTTATATATACCAATAGAAATACTCTAAGGAGTAAAAGGAAGTTCACGAAGTAGGTGCGCATAGATATCAGACAAGATGATGGAAAACTCATGATTTTTGAAAAATAAATTGTTATAGTCTAGGTTTTTAAAAGAAAATGACCTAGTTCACTATAACATGTGCTCTGGTACCAATCTATAACACCCCCATTTTTGGAACGTAGCGGAATACAACATGGGGTGCTATTTCATACTCTCATAGTACAAGTCATAGGATACAATTCATAAATAAAGATGTTTTCAAATAGATTTCACATTCGAAACATGATAGCCAGAGTTTTTAAACAAGGTCCCAAAAGTTTAACACAATAGAAGTACACAAAAGATAATTAAGTTCAAACATGACATAGTTTTGAAGTTTTGAGTTTATCCCGAATGTGAATTTAAAACAAAGTCCATTACTCCATCCATATCCTTGCAACGCCTATCCAAGCAAATCTTCAGTTATGGACCTAAGATAAAACATGCTAAAAGTCAACAATAAAGTTGAGTGAATTTACAAAGTTTAATAAGTAATAAGTTGAATACAAGCATTATTCATAAGTTGACATGTAACGAATACAAGTCGGGAAATAAAATTCATAGCATCAAGCTCATGACACCGATCCTTAACCAAGATGTAAAAATTCCCATAAGAAGGTAATCTTTGTCATTTACCTTAATTCTCAATGTTATATGTCCGTTTGACCTACAGATATCATGTGAACGCTACTCACCTGGACACGCTTGTTAAGCCCAAATATGCATATTCATAAGATTAGTGTTTACAAAGTATGTAATTAAAGGTTCATGAAATTAGGGACTTTTAAGGTAAGATGTACTCGATGTCTATAAATCATGAAATCGGGTCAAGCATACCAAAAAATCACTTGCATGTATTTTCTAAAACTAGCGTGTATCTCCCTCCCGGGGTTTATAAAACAATTAAGTAAGTAAAGGCGAGGCTATGAACTTACCTTAAGCAAAGGAAATCGAAAAGCACGAATAACGTCAACCGAAGGACAGAAGCAAAACTAGAAACGACCTATAACCAAAAACGTGTCTAAGCGTATGCTAAATGAATAAGAGAATGGATCACAACATTATACTTGATTCATACACCTAAGGCATTGTACAAAGGGTTTTCAATAGTCAAAAGGTCATGGTTCCCAAAAATGGTAAGTTCCCGGGTAGTTTACTCATCTCATTTCCTTAGTTTTACTAGTGGCTGAAAGCTTTCTCCTTCTTGCAAAAATCACTACTTGCAAATCGTAAGACGAAATTTCAAGTTCTTTATATCCCTAGTTTCCTTTATTTGTCTAGTTTACTGGAAAAATAACCTTACTCAAAGTTTTGCAGGTCTAATAACTTTTTATAAATTTATACTACATGTCTGTACTAAAGAAAAGTGTGATTTGTGGCTTACCGTAACAGACGCCATTTGAAATCTTCGAAATCCATACCCACATTAACAAGAATGAATACTAAAAAGTTTATACACACTTCCTACTTTATCTACTTGAATATAGCATACCATTCTAAAACAAATGGCGGTGTACATCAATAACAAACAAAGAAAAAGCATAGAAACAAGCTACTATATAAACAAATTTCCAATCCCAACTATCATTCAACATATTGTACTTGAATATAGCTACTAATTTAGTCTCCGGCGAGTTCAGTCGCACTTCTTATATGAATACTTATCTTCGAAATCCATACCCACATTAACATGCATGAATACTAAAAAGTTTATACACACTTCTTACTTTATCACTTGAATATAGCATACTGGAAACAATGGCGGTGCACATCAATAAACAGAAAAAAAAAAAAAAAAAAAAAAAAAAAAAAAATAGAAACAAGCTACTATATAAACAAATTTCCAATTCCAACTATCATTCAACATGTTCGACTGTTAAAATATCTCCCCATATAAGATGTGCGTCAAGAACCAAAGAAGTTTTGAACAACAAAAATTATATAGTCTATTCTGTCAATCATGTGCAAAACATTCCATCCAATATTAGACAAAAGATCCCCAATTTTTTTTTTTTTTTTTTTTTTTTTTTTTTTTTTTTTTTTTTTTATTGAAATGCCAACTTCCATTGTTTACATACAGGACGCACGAATTCTAGAACATACATAACCAGAATAGTACAAAAATATTAAACGCACAACCTTCATGAGTTAAAAATTGATCAGTATTCATAGTTGGATGGAGTTGTGAAATTATTAATTAGTGTGTTACTGTAGGGCTGTAAACGAACCGGACGAACACGAACGGAGCACTGTTTATGTTCGTTTATTTAATTTTAACTGGACAAATAAACGGATACGGATGCTTAAACGGACGAATTTTCTTGTTCATGTTCGTTTATGTTTGTTCATTAAGACACTAAAAGAACATAAACGATCGAAAATAAATAAAAATAGACAAACAAACATAAACTTTATTGAATTCTTCACAATATATTGTTTTAAAAGTGTTGTTTTGTTTAAACAAACAAATTCTTAAAATTATAAAATTAAAAGATATGATATATGAATATAAATAGATAAATAAAAATAAACAAACATTAACGAACGCATAATCGGACGTTCACGAACATAATAAACGGACGAGACTTTTATTCATGTTCGTTCATTTAACTAAACGAACGTAACATTTTGTTCATGTTTGTTCATTTAATAAACGAACGGAAATAAATGAACTTTTTGCCGAACAGTTCATGAAATGTTCATTGAACGTTCAGTTCGTTTACAGCCCTAGGTGTTAGTCTTGAAGCGTCTATGATAACTAATTGAGGGCTTTCCTGGAATGAAAGCATGTTAGGTCCACCAACTCCCATTGTTGTTGGTTGTGAGATGATGTGATGATTGTTTTGCGATAAAGTTGCCCGACCTTCTTCAGTATGAGTGATATCAACAATGCTTATAGGACCAGAAATATAGGACAAAGGTGGTGGTGGTGGCTGATTTGAAAATGTGAAATCTTTGGGTTTTCCGGTGTCAAAAAAATGAAAATGGGTGGCTTTGTTTATGTCATGGGTCCCACAGATGACACCATGTTTATGTATGATGCGTAACGTAAGGATTAGGGTAAATTAATGGTGTGAGATGAGGCTAATCATATGTTCAGTTTCTCTTGAGTGGTAAGAACCACAAGATAAGAGTATGTATCTTGAGCTAGGGTAACGTCACACATGACTGGGGTTTAATATGTGTTTTGTGTGTGTGAATTGTGGAGAACATAATTTGATTATTCTCAAAGAATGCATGTATACTTATAGAGATGCACTTGGGGTGTGTGTGAACCGTTCCAACGGCTATAGATGACTCACGTGGAGGTCATTCTAAGAAGGAAACAAGAATAACACGTGGTTCAAGAATGACATCCTTGCACATGATAACTAATTAAATAGACACGGCACGTCCTACCTCTGCATGAATGAGGTAACTGCACATGGCGAGTTAGCATATAACGGTTTTAGGGGCAAATTCTCAGGTCTGCTGCTACCCTAAAAATCCTTTTTTTAGTCACATATATAAATATTTTTTTTAGTCTAAAAATCCTTTTTAAACTTGCTGCAACTTGCGGAATTATAAAACTCCTTACGATACAATCAGAAAAGTATCGTCACTGCTATGATTGTGGGTTATCATCTTTAACCTTAGTGTGCATGGCTTTTGATATTGCTCATTCTATCTTTTGCCAAAGTAGCATAACGCGTAACAAATTCAACAAATTCAAAATTTTGTGATAGATACACGTCCATATATGCATGCATGGAGGATTAATAATTGTTTGACAATTAACAAATGTCAACCATGGGTCCATATGTATTTGTCAAACTTGTTCACGTCCATGCATGTGACCTTTTGCTAAACCTTAATTTATCCAATACTAAGGTCATTAACGTACGTCTTAGAAATCATTATTGCTAGTGGAATTATACTTTGTAAATTAGCCACGATCGATCAACACACTGAAATCACGTAATATTTCTTTGTTATATTGAATCTATTGTAATGTTTATCATATATGATATATTATTGATTGTGTGATAAATAGCTGGGTATCCAACGGATAGCAATTACCATGCATGCTAACATTATTGTTAGGTAAATAGCAACTAACATGCCAGAAAGAAATAAGTAAAAAACACCAAGAGCACAGGTATGTAAGGTAGTTATATCAATTTTGCGTGATCGGCCTATATCCACTGGGCAGAAATGAACAATCTTCTACAAAACAAAGATTAATGTAAGTTATATATGCATGTGATACTCTACAAGGCAGAAATGATCAATTAAAAGAGAGTATATGTAGTGGGTACGTAAGTATGTTTTTTAATTGGTTGAATAATTTTGGGAAGGGGCTCGGTACCAAAAAGGTACACGGACTTGAGATGGTTCCGCCAAATACCATTTTTTTTTTTAATAATTTTGGGAAGGATGGAGTATCACAATTAAACATACAGATAACAATGGATAGATAAAACACGCTTTATTACAGATTTCTTTTATAAATCCTTGTTCCAAGGAAAACAATATGACGGTATTAATCAACATGGCGTATCAACAATTAGAAAAAACACATTTTGAATCTTTGTCAATAGATCAATTAGTAGCGGTACAAACCCTACGGATTTCACCTTGACTTCCTGTTTTCAGTTGAATATTGCCCATCTTAACCATTGATCTCCCGAATTCAAAGTTGAATGTCAATCCAGCCAATCCCCTAATTCCAAGAAACCTGTTCACTAACGTTTGCGTTGCTGGATTGTTCCATAAAGCAGCATCAGATTCAAGTACACCTCGCCTGTTTCTCAAGTTTCGGTAGTATGAATTGTCAAAGCTTCCAACACTGCCCGTATCAAGTGTCACACGCCTTGTTCCATCACCACCATTGGGGCATAAGTTCCTAAGCGTTGGAAGGAAAGCTGGGTCAATAGTCGGGTCAGGCCCATTGGTGTTGTTGTAGTTGTATAGCCTGTAGCTGAATAATACACATGCTGCTGTCCCAATGGTGTGTGCTCCTAAATATCAACCAAACCATGAAATACATAAGTTAATTAGTACAATTCAAAATTAAAGTGCATTGACTATAATGTATCAAATGAAAACGTGTTTGTATATTATCATCATTAGCTAGGTGTGTTAAGTTGATCTTGCTAATGGCATACAGTTTAGTCTAGTTATTGTTGTTGTTTACACCGTACGTTTAACTTACCACTAAGAGTAACAAGATCTTGGGTGTTAAGATTCTTGTCAGCAAACTTGGTGATTAGAGCATTGATAGGCTCATTGAAACCAGGCAGACTCGAAGTATCAGATGCCCTTGAAACTAATCCGTCTCTGCGACCTAATGGAACTTGCCAGCTTGCTCCTCCAGTCTGCAATGTGAGAAAATTTTATTGTAAGCCAACTAGCTAGCCATGCATGTAATGCAATCTTATGACATCATAAAATGATTCAACACTACTCCGTATTTAATTACCTGTACTACAGAATCACGGGCAGCAAGAGCAAGAATGTCAGCACAAGAGACCACCCCGGGACAGGCAGTTTCTAGCTGCGTCTTTGCGGCATCAATAACTTCAAAGCCTCTCAATTGGGAATTTGGGAGAGCGGTTTTCTCAGTAGACGCACCATCAATTAGAATAGATGCATCACATCCATTAACAAAGCAATCATGAAAGAACATTCTTAGTAAACCAGGTGCAATTGTTGGGTTGGAGTTGACGGCAGACCGGACCGCAGTCTGCACGATGGTTTCCACTCGTGGGCATGAGGTTCGGTAAAACCCAACTCGGGTTTGGCCTAGTGCCAGTGTGATCAAGGTGGCTAACAAGACAATAAACAAAATGGACTTTTTGCTATCCATCCCTAGATATTTTTATTTGTTTTGTGAGTATTGGATATTGTTTTTGATGTGACCTAGAGTGTACATAAACAAGGTATTTATAGTGTAGAGAAGTCAAACATGTTGGAGGAGGTGACAAAAGTAAACAAAGTCAGCAAAAGAAATGTTCAAACTTGTTGTTATTTAATGGATTTTCTTATGTATTAAAGTGGTATGTTTTTCAACATTAGTAGACTTATTCCAGCTAAAATACTAAATCAACCAGCATTTCAGTGACTTTTAAATACAGACAAAATTACATAAAGATGGGTGCCCACACGTGATTGCCAAAATAAAATTAGACCAGTACAAACAACTCTCAAGTCTCCCACCTCAAGTTGCCTTACAAGTTGTAGATAATCTTCAACAAACGCAAATTTAGGAATTTTGATCCAACGGTACCTCTATTCCTTGGACAGGATACTTATCCATCCTAAGACATATGTTTGATGTTTTAGAGGTACACATACTTGTCGGCTGTAAAACTGTAGAATTAGCTAACCATATAAATTTATTATAAAAACACACGAACAAAATAAGCCTAATGCATATTAAACATCTTAACAAGGTCTGAGATAAAACAAAACATCTGTCTATGGATCAAACAAGATAGCTAGCACTAACGTATAAATTTCAATTATAATTAGTAATGCAAATTACCAAAAAGGTCTAATACCATTCCCTTTTGCACAATATGGTCGTGTTATGATAAATTTAAAACTAGTCAGGTAACGGTCGCCCCTGCAAGGGTGCGACTGAGACCTTGACCAAAGAATGCCACCTGTCATTTTATTATTTTAATATTTGTAAACAATCTATTCGCAGCATGATTGGGTATTGGGTGGAGGTATTTCCAAAGCATCAAACATTTGCTGGGTAGGGTTGGTGGGTACCATTATGGTACACTTTTATTGATCCAACCTGTTCGCATGCATTGCGCCCTATAGAGTGCGACCGTCCCACTCACTAATACGCAAAACACACACCCGTTTATAAATAAAGTTATTTTCTAAAGTTGTGTATATGATCGGGCCTCAGTCGCACGGGTGCACCCTGTATTGTGCGACGACGACCATTTTGTAAATTGCTTAAAATGTGTCCATTTTCGCAAACCACCAGCCTTATTTGACTATTTAGGTGAATTTCTCGCAAATAATATATAACAATAGCAGATCATGTAAACCCTCACATCAATCTAGTTTGTTTGAAACATACGTAGCCAACGTATGCATTGAGGGGTGCTTGTTTTGACGGCTTATGGGCTTATTTGAAAAGCAAGTTCAATTAGATAATATCTTCAACTTACTTGAGTTTATAATAAGTGGGTGTTTGGTACTTTTTTTATTTTTTTTAGAACGATAACTAATTATCTCATGAAATACACACCACACACTATCTCACATGTCATAAGCAGGACTTGAACCCATAATCATTTGGTTTGGTAACTTCTCACACAACAAAGGCTACCATTGGGACACAAGCCCTTTGGTAATTTTTGACCAAGTAATTAACGAGGCTTGAGGTTATTATCACACGGACTCAATTTGGATAGAGCACTTGTCTTAGCAAAGTTTGATGTTAGCATTTTGGCCTAAAACCGGCTAGGTCCGGCCGCTATACGGCTAAACACTAATAGGTCTGATCGTTATACGGCTAAACCTAACTAGGTCCATCCATTACACGGCTAAACCCGGATGGGTCCGCCGTTATACGGCTAAAACCAGCTAGATCTGGTTGTGGAGATAGCGGTGGTGGTTGTTAGATAAGGTGGTGGTGGTGGTGGTGATTTATTCCGGTGTGAATGAGAAAAGTTCAAAGGTAGGATAGTATTAATGGTGGGGATTCCTTCCAAAAGTTCAATGATGTGTATTCTCTTAATGAGAAATTTAATTAAAGGATTAATGGTTCAAGTGTTTTTAAGAAAAACCCTTAGCTAACAATTAATGGTTCAAGTGTTTTCAATGATGTGAATTGTCGGATAATTTGTAGCGTTGATTCATGGGATCGTAGGAGGTCGCCTGGTTGATGTGCTTCCTCTGGATACCAATCAGGAGATAGCATATTCCCTTTGTGTTTTGGAATCATACTATGTAATATAATGCATGATACATCATATTCCTTTATATATATATATATATATATATATAAGAGAATGAGATAATGAGAAATAGTGTTTAAAAATGGTGAAGTTTGAGGGTATTTATATGTAAAATAAATGGTATATCGTAATTTCTTTTTGTATATTGACTAATCGTTGGAGTGGCGGACCAACCAAAATACACATTGCACCAAAGGCTACCCGGCTCATCTTTCCCTCTCGTTTTTCCTCTACCTCACGCGTGAGGTGGTCCGGCCTCCATAAGGTGGCGCGTGACCCTCACCCTTCAAAGATGAGGGCTCACACCCATAGTGGCTAGTCTTAACCAAATGTTGTGATATGGAATTTCTATAGATTGTTTGGTATTTTACTTTTTTGGTTTTATAGTAAATATATAAGTTGAAATTCTTTATGGTTTTTAAGTTTCACATATACTAGACGCAGGGGCGGAGCCAAAGCTTGGTCACGTGTACCACAGGCCATATATGGTTTTGTCAGGTGAAGTAGAATATGATATCCTATAAAGTGTTAGTTTGTATGCAGCACGTACAATTTCAACTTTCAAGTATTATCACGGGTTATTTCTACATATAGGTAATGAACTTTGAAAAATTTTCTATGTTAGGTAATAAACTTTCGAAAATACTAAGTTAGGTAACAAAACGTTATACTTTATTCAATGTTAGGTAATTAGGCCAGTAATCGATGCAACCGGTTTGTACCAAACTTCATCTTTTTTATTTATATTTTTTGTCCTTTTTCTTATTTCTCCTCCCCTCACATCAACAAAAACCAGATCCACACTCTTCCAAGACCACGATCCACATTTATTCATAAACAAAAACAAAAAAAAAAAAAAACAAAAAAAAAAACAACAACAACAACAACAACAACAATAACTCCTCCAAATCATATCGAAAAGCTGAAAACAATTACTTAGAAGATATCACTCCAAATCTTTGAAGCCTTCGAAATGCGGGGAGGAGTTGGTGACGGTGAGGTGGAGGAATAAGAGGAGGGTGATGAAGAGAAGTAAAGATTTTTGTCCTTTTTCTTATTTCTCCTCCCCTCACATCAACAAAAACTAGATCCACACTCTTCCAAGACCACGATCCACATTTATTCATTAAAAAAAAAAAAAAAAAAAAAAAAAAACCCTCCAAATCATATCGAAAAGCTGAAAACAATTACTTAGAAGATATCACTCCAAATCTTCGAAGCCTTCGAAATGAGGGGAGGAGTTGGTGACGGTGAGGTGGAGGAGTAAGAGGAGGGTGATGAAGAGAAGTGAAGATTTTGGGGAAGCCATTAATGGATGGATTTGATCTCAATCAAGAAGATGAAGAATTAGCGAATAGTACAAATGTTTTCGATATGATTTATAATTGTTGGTTTTATTTACATTGTGCTCCTACTGTTTGTTCAAAGTTTTGACTTTTGAGTGAGGTGAAATTGTGATTATGGATATGTTTTTTGATCAAGTCAGTCGTTAGTTGAAGGATCTCGAATGGGGAGTTGTCTAGTATCTCATTAAGTTATTGAATTTTCGTTTAATAATGAATTCGTTTCGTTAATATTTTGAGTTTTTGATCAGCCATGAATTCGTTTCGTTAATAATATTAACATTTGTACTTATGGAGCTTAAGTAGGGAACTGGAAATATTTCATTACTTGATTCTTTAATGATCCCCTGTGATTTTAATAAACCATCAATTGTAGATTAGAACTAATTTCATGGGGATAGCATTGAAGTGGGATTTTCCATTGTACAAAGCTTTTGGCGTAGAATGTATTAGTGGTGGAGAAAGTTTGCCGGAAAAAGTTTGCCGGAATCTGGGTTTCTTTCCAGAATATGGTGTTGGCCGGAAAAAGTTGCCGGAATTTGGGTTTGATGACGAGGAAGATGAAGATCTTGTTTAAAGATGATAAAGTTTGTGTTTTTTAGTTTTTTACTTTTCTTCCAAAGAGGATAACGAGTTTGTCTGACGGCACATGTGGGTCCATAGCTTAGGCGGTCATATTACCTAACATTGCAGGTTTTACAAAGTTTGGTTACCTAACTTTGTATTTTCGAGAGTTAATTACTTAATATAAAATAAATTTCAAAATTCATTAACTATATGTAGAAATAACCAATTATCACATAAACAATTGATAGTGTACAGACCTTTTAAGTTTTAGCTATGGGCTATGAGTGTATGTACTTCCTATAAACTATAAAGTGTCGGTTTGTATAACTCTTTTCCATTTGATTTTGTCGTATGGCATATATCATGTGGGGTTTGGGTTTATTTTTTCTAGTTGTTAGTGGCTTTGTGGTCCCCTAATTTAGCTAATCTTTTGTTCTAGTATAGTTTAGCTATTTTTTTGTTCTACAATAGGGTTGTTTAGCTTGGTTATGTTTTGTAATTTAGAAATGATAAATCCTCCTACTAAAAAATCTTCTACTTATTCTTCTTCTTACAGGATTCTGACAAGTGTAGAGTTGACGGTTTGAATGTAGAGAAAGAATAAGTGGAAAAAAACATAATATTATTGTGTGTATAAAGGATTAGTAGAAAGATATTGTAGGAGGCTTTATCAATGCTATTTGTAATTTCGTCCAAGTATTGTTGGTTTGTATTTTGTGTTTTCTTGATTGGGCTCCTTTCTCTTTAATTGAGGTGCTCGGAGAAGAGGAATATATTTTGTTTGTATCATCTATACTATTTATAAAGAGTAAATGGTCAAAAAGTCAAGAAGTGAAAAGTGAAAAACTTAAATTAATGTTTTGCCTAAATTACCCTTAATTAATGCATTTAACACTCCTTAATACCTCTCATTTAAAACTTAATCAAAACTTAAATGAAAACATGGAAACTTACATTACACATTCAATTTTTTTGTCAACTTAAAAACATGGAAAGTTAAATGAATACTTAATAAATGAAAACATAAAAATGTAAAATTGTTTTTTCAACTTAAGAATAAATACACACGTATATAAAAATAAACTTTTAAATACTAGATGAGTAGCCGTACATAGAAACGGAATTTTATAGCGGCAGATAGTTATAGTGATATTTTGGTTACACAAAACGTTACACAAACCACTTAACCAAAATATCATTATAATTAAATGCCGCTATAAAATCCCGTTGCTATGCACGGGTACTCGTCTAGTTTTTTTAAACATATATATGTTTTAGTTACTTCACTAATGAAAACTACAAAGCCCATTAGTAAACCAAGGCACCAAGCCTAATTAATTCGGACAAAACCATATGTAGTTTTTATTGGATTTGATTTATGTTCCGGCGTTGCCTTTTAAAAATCCTTTATATAATAAAACGAAACCTGGAAATTTCCATTTCAAAAAAATGGATTCATACCTTATTTAATAATAATTTTATTTAAAAAAAGATTATTTTCTTATTATGTAACATTTAAAAATTTTAAATAATTATCTTTAATAATAAAAAAACTATAATTAAACATCATAAATCAAACAAAACAAATATTAAATTATTTGTTTTTTAATAAATAAAAATATATGATAAAAAAAACTCCGTGTGTGTGCGGGCATTATAACTAGTAAAAGCGAAAGAGAAACTAAGACTAACCTGACATTCAACATTTACTTTTATAAAGTTATAACTTGGTGTAAAAAAAAAATTTTGTGCCACACATGCTTAAAATTCCTAGATCCGCCACTGATTAGATGAATACCCGGGAAAAGCGATGATTTATTGTGGCACATAAAAGTTTTAGGATTAAACTATGTTTGAACTATAATTTAGTGGTAAATGTTCATATTATTTTTAATCTAGCGTATTTTAAAAACTTTCCTTTTAAACCGAAAGGACTATAGTGAGTAAAAGTTGTCACTTTTAATCAAGGGTAAGTTTAATAAGGAGTATTAAAGGGTATTTTAGGCAAAACAGTTTGCTCACTTTTAAACATTTTAATTTTTGTACATAATCTTTGTTCTTCGAAAACGTATATTTAATCGTTATTGATCAAGTAGTTTATTTTTTTATTATTATTTTTTGGTGACGAAACGAAAGGCGCGAGTCACCACAGTCATGATCTTGTTTTATAAACACAAACTGCAACTTCAATAACAACATTATCACAAGTCAGTAACTAACATCTCTTCTACTTGTTAGACGCTTCATGATTATCGGTTAACCATTTTAAGTTCACCACTAGGGCTGAGCATCGCATGTTCAAAACCGAACCGGACCGACGAACCGGACCGAACCGACAAGAACCGAACCGGACCGACGGCCCGTCGGTTCGGTTTCGGTTCCGGTTTTTATTGAATTTCGGTTTCGGGTCGGTTCGGTTCGGTCCGGTTCAGCCCAAAACCGACAAAAACATGCCAAAATACACATGGACCGACAAACCCGAACCGAACCGACAAAAACCGAACCGAACCGACGGCCCGTCGGTTCGGTTTCGGTTCCGGTCTTTTGTGAAATTCGGTTCTCGGTTTTTTCGGGTCGGTTCGGTTCGGGTCGGTTCCGAACCTGTGCTCAGCCCTATTCACCACTACAAGAAAACAGTTTTATACCCACATCATAGAAAGTTGGGGTTGGGTTCTCAGGTGTAAATGAAACCATTTTATATGGTCTAGTTTTGACCCGATGAAAAGAAATACTTGTTGCAAAGCATAATGGAACATCAAACTGAAATAGCAGACAAATACTACTATGCTAATAAAGTAACAATATCTCTAACTTTAGTACTAACCATCTGCAATCAATCAAGGCTACCATTAAACAAAACAACAGAATTAAGCAAATGAAAAAGAAGTGTTTCCAACACTACACTTCCACATGCATCCAAACTACCCTCTTAACTTTGCTCTTCACCGTTTGCAAGCTCCCTTTCCTCCTCCGCAGCAGCCATCAATTCATCAAACTTATCGGTCTTTCCAAGTAAGATCTCGATCTAAAGAACAAACAACAGATGGATATGATCAGTTACAGAACATACTTTAACAAACACAGCAAAAACAAGTAAACACATTTTCAACTTTACAAGAACATATAAGCAGCGAATATGCGAAAACAACTACACTTTACAAGACGTATTTTGGACCAAAAACTTAAAAATAAGATACTAATTATTTTGCACTCACACTTCTAAAACATTATCTGATACACTTCATTGATCATAAAACTTGACTGCTTCAGTATCTTATGTTGAGTTCAAGAAAAAAGTTCAAAAAACACTTTAACATCATATATGTCTAAATAAAGCAGCAAATGCCTTGGATCTTTGTAAATCTTTTTCTAACTTAGTACATCTAAATGTCATGTTTGATATGATAGAATCAATTACCTTGGCTTTTTGGATAGGACGTCCTCTGTTTTCATCTTTCATGTCCACGGTAGAAGTCATAATCTCTGCAGCATTTTCCAATCATCATTAATAAAATATAATGCATGCAAAAAATCACAATTTACTAATAACGACCATAAACTTCCTTACTTTTCTCAACGGCAAATCCACTATTCTTGAGAATTTCTGCGATTGTGACAACTGTAGCAATAGCTGCAAAAATAACCAAATAATTAACTTCATGTTTGTGGTTTAAATGTACACATGTATTAATTATGAAACACATAGAGCAGTCAATTAGACGTTCATTTCATTGATCTAAGATACTCCACAAGTCTTCGATGACTGATTGCTCATAAATTTAACAGTGATATATAAAATCACGGTACTGAATAATTGATATAGATAAGCTTTCCAATAAATACATGGGTACTCGACATTTTGAAAAGTAAGCAGTTGGTAACAAAAAGATGCATAAAAAACTCCAATCTGAAACAAACTAAAATATGGGTTTTATACTAAACCAGCTACTGTAGAAACAAATGAAACCCCTCAATCAATTTAACGCCTAGTCCAATTTCATTGGTTTTTACCGTACTTAAGCAATGAAATTAATAATGTCATGAAACATATACCATCTCTGTTTTCTCTTATAGCTGAAAACATATACTAGAGTTTGGTTAAGCTACTAACTTAGTCTCAGGCCAATTAAGTCGCACTTTTGATATGACTAGTTATCTTCAGAATCCATACCCACACTAACATATATACTAGAGTTTATATACAATTCTTACTTTATCTACTCGAATATAGCATACCATTCTGAAACAAATGCCAGTGCCCATCGATAACAAACAAAGAAAAAGCATAGAAACAAGCCACTATAAAAACAAATTCCCAATCCCAACTATCATTCAACATGATGTACAGTAAAAATATCTTCCAATGTAAGACGTGCGTCAAGAACCAAAGAAGTTTTCAACAGCAAAAATTATATAGCATATTCTGTCTAACTTAAGAACCATAAAAGCGAACCTAGTAACCACCATTTAAAGATTCAATTTTGTGTACCTACAGAGCGTTGTGTAGTTTCAGCAAGGCTCTTATTCACTCGTACAATAAACAAGACAGATTTATTTATAAAATTATATTCTCGTAGTGGATCAACGGCTACTCTTACTTCATCTTTGGTTTTGGGGGTAAAAGTCACCACGTTTAACCCTTCTGATTATGTATATTTTGAAGTAAATGACTAGATTAGTATGTTTATGTGTATACACATTTACTTGCAATGAATGATACACGAGGAAGAGGATAACAGGTCCTAAGAAGTTAGACAATGTGTTTGTATGTAAGATACAACGTAATTTGCATACTAGGAACACTGATCAATTTTTAAATCATGAAGGTTGTGCGTTTAAGATTTTTGTATTCCAGAGTTGGTGGGTCCTGTATGTAAGATGGTGGAAGTTGTAATTTGGGGATTTTTTGTATATGTTCTGGATCCCTAGTTTTTTTTTTTACTAATTTTGGATGGAATGTTTTGCACATGAATATGGTCCATTTTATGTTATATGGTTTCTATTAATCAAACGTCGTTGAATCCCCCAACAAACTATCCCAACCATGAAATTTGCTAAAATGGCCTCAGGTATCAAGTTCTGTGCAACATAAAGCAACAGTGAAGGGACAGAATATTAGAGTTCATGAAACACTTTTGCACCCATTCCACAAACTCTCAAATCCCCCCAACATATCTATTGTCCACGTTGTATCTAATCCAGTACCTGATTTTCAGGGTAGTGACAGTTCATTGAGGAGGTCGACGTTGGTTTAAGGTTTACAGTCTTCAATATTTTCGATTCACCCATTGTAATACACAAAAGATGATATAAAAACCATAAAGGGGACAATATTTATGCACCAATGTTTACTGATTTAACTTTACATACCTATATAGCTTACATAAATAATGAGATTCTAATAGCACAATTTTAGAGCTAGAATAAAGAAATGAACAATTATGTAACCACGGAACACACATTAAATCAGCTTTCAAACACACATCATAGACTAGAGGGAGATTAATTCGTGCAGTCTTTTAGTATGCAAAATAAACTATCTCCACATACTTGTAACATTTAAAGCTATTTACATCTATTAAAGAGCATGACATCCTGAAACTGGAACAAAGGGGCTGTGTTGATTATACACCAAACAATATTCCGTTTTTTAACAAAATAAAAAAGAAACAAAACACTGCCACGTTTTAGCAAGAATGCAAAATTAGAAGGAAAAAAAATGAAAAAAAAAGGTCCATATAAAAAGACAACAAGGCGGTACGAAGGCCTAGCAGGGAACCAGCGCACATAAAAATATCTCTAGTATTTTTTATAAAGTAATAGTTACTTGAACCGTCATACAAACAGATAGTAACCTTATATCCTAAAAGATACATAAAGCTACACTTCGCTAAGCCTTTAATCCTCTTCCCCAATCATCGTACACACATATTGATGTAACAAATAACGCAAACTACGTATACATTATAGGCAAAAAGTTATAAAAAAACCATTACTCAAAAACATACATAATCAGAATGAAAACATAAAGTGATAAAACCCAAACAAACAAACAAACAAAATGCACATTCTTTACAGTATTAGCCTATCATATCATATCATTCTAAATACAAAACACTGTCATCAAACCGATCAAAAACCTTAAAATTATATACACACAAATTCCAAATGAACGAAACAACAAAATAATCTGCAATCACTTAGCATAACATATCACACAAAAACCGTAAACGATACATTTATCCACAAAAACACATAGGTATATCACACTACCCAACTTCTAAAAACTAACAAATCATCAAGCTTATCAAAAAACCGTAAAAATCAAATACAAGCACAAACAATATGTATCATCTAATCGCATTTACATAATATAATACAAACAATTTAACAAAAACTTAAAATTAACTTAATATAACCTAAATATTAGATATGTATAAGACATACTCATATTACAAACTTCGTGCATCATCTAATATCATTAACATAACTAAACACCAGTCATAACTCACAAAATAATCTGAAAATTAACATACGAAACACATAATTAAATTTTGCAAAAACAAACACATCATTAAACTAATCAAAAGCCCTAAAAATCAAATGCGCATGCACAAGCACAAATTACCAACAGTGTGTATCATCTAATTGCATTAACATAACATTACTACTCGTATAATACAAACACATTGACAAATTTAACAAAAACAAACATAAATAAAATAAATAAACACATAGTAAAAAGTAATTAGGTTAAAACATAGATGGTTAAGCCGTGTACATCAGAGTCCAAAAAAAAAGGCTCCATTCCCCGTTTACATATATCCACAAACTAATTACAAACAATTTACACAAATTTCAACATACACGCAAAACACGCACACTAAAAACAAAACATCATCAAATTACACACAAAAAAACCGTAAACACGTTACGCGCATTACATCGATACAATTAAACACCACAAAATAAGTCAAAATTTATAAAAATTTACCCATTCCTAGTGCAGTAATTAAAAACATGCATACTAAAAAGTAAAAACGAAACATCATCAAATTACACAAAAAAACCTTAAAACACATTACGCACGTTACACCGATACAATACACCACAAAATAAGTCAAATTTGATTAAAAAAAAGTTTATCCGTCCCTAGTGCAGTAGATAAAAACAAACGTACTAAAAAGTAATTAGGCTAAAGCATAGATAGTTAGGCTGCAGTCATCAAAGCCGCAAAAAATAAGGCTCGACTTCCCGTTTACATATATCCATTCCAAGTGCAGACGGTAAAATAGTAATCAAGTAATTTACAAACCACATACATCGTTAGATTTTACCAACAAACTTCGCAAACAATTTACCCAAATTTCGACATACACACAATTAAATAACACATTAAGCGCATTACATCTATACAATTAAATAACACAAATTACGCAAACAATGCAGTACATCATCTAATTTTATCAAAACACGCGCATTACATCAATAACCTAAACACATAAAAACAGATTACACGCGTTACATCGACACAATTAAACACCACAAATTACGCAGACAATGCAGTACATCATCTAATTTTATCAAAACTAGCAAAACATGTATTACGCGCGTTACATGGATAAACAATTAAATAACACAAATTACGCAAACAACGCAGTACATCATCTAATTTTATCAAAACATGTATTAGGCACATTACATCTATACAATTAAACACCACAAACTATGCAAACAATGCAGTACATCATCTAATTTTATCAAAACACGTGCATTACATCAATAACCTAAACACATAAAAACAGATTACGGGCGTTACATTGACACAAATAAATAACACAAATTACGCAAACAACGCAGTACATCATCTAATTTTATAAAAACACGCGTAATTACATCATTAAACAATTAAATAACACAAATTACGCAAACAACGAGTACATCATCTAATTTTATCAAAACAAGTATTACGCGCGTTACATCAATAAACAATTAAACATCAAAAATTAGGCAAACAATGCAGTACATCATCTAATTTTATAAAAACACGCGTAATTACATCGATAAACAATTAAACGCCACAAATTACGCAAACAACAAGCACATCATCTACTTTTATAAAAACACGTATTACGCGCGTTACATCGATAAACAATTAAACACCACAAATTACTTAAACAATGCAGTACATCATCTAATTTTATCAAAACACGCATTATGCGCATTACATCGATAAACAATTAAAACACCACAAATTACGCAAACAACGCAGTACATCATCTAATTTTATCAAAACACGCGTAATTATATTGACAAAACAATTTAACACCACAAATTAGGCAAACAATGCAGTACATCATCTAATTACATCGATAAACAATTAAATAACACAAATTAAACAAAATTAATAAAAAATTACCCATTCCAAGTGCAGATAACTCCACATCAGTATGCTGCTGCATATACCTCTGCAAAATCAAACAATTAAAACACTTAATTAACCGTTAATCACAATTAATTTTATAATTTAATTAATTACCTTAGCGAGATTGACGTAAAAGAAAAGGGGCTTTTTGGTGTTGGAGACTTGAATTCGGTTCCGTTTATGTGATGCAGATGATGAGTCGTTTGTGGTGTTTATGTTTATGTTTTCGACTGCTTGTGTGATTCCTTCCATTGATGATGATGGTTTTTGGAACCCTAGTTTTTTAATTTTTTTTTTTTAAAAGGGAATGTGATTTTGATGGAGATAATATAGGGGTTGGTGGTGGGTAGTTTGGGTACTTGGTTTGGGTTTGGGCTTTTGGGTTTGTGGAATTACCTTGTTACCCTTTTGTTAGGCGGTTAAAAGGTGGTTACTAATTTTGAGTTAACCGAAATTAGTTACTTATCGGTTCAAAAGTTGTTCTTAGAGGATCACGTGTTGTGACTCAACTAGGGGCGGAGCCAGAACTTTTTTGTTGAGGGGGCAAAATATGATAACTTTTAAAAACTACACTAAAAATTGGTACGTTAGGGGGGGCAAATTACAAAAATACTCGTAAAAATTTTGAAAATTTACACTACAATTTTTTTCGCCGGGGGGTCACGTGACCCCAGGACCTCCCCTTATCTCCGCCTATGGACTCAAGCCAAAAGTGTAAAAGGGTTTTATGAAAGACGGATGTATATTGTAAGTATGGGGCCGGTGCCCTCCTAGTTGAAAAAGTTTAGATTTTTGTGTAATTTATAATTTTAGTTTTGACTTTTTTTTTGAAAGTTTCATTCACACAAAACTCAAATTACCCATCACTTACATATTAAAGCTAAATATTGAACACTTTAAAGCTTTATAAATCTTTCATTTATAAGTAAAAATACTCGATTTATCATTACGATCTTTGTTCTTTTTTTCGCATTTTGATGCTATTGCCCCACATCGTATTTCGTGGTCCTGAGTGTCACGTCATGTCATCTAGTATTTAACCTTACTTTTGTACCACCAATTATACATGTTTTACTTTTTAAACGTAATTTTAAGAGTACTTTGTATGGTAAGTCAAGGAAGAGAATCCACTTAAAAGAAAAAAAATAAAATAGGAAGGGTGACAAGCAATGTTTTGAAACCCGGGTTTGGGATCGACCCGGCCGAGTCACCGGGTCACCGGGTCAACCCGGTTTTACGCACATTTCTAAAAATCGATTTTACGCACAAATATGAGTGAATAAACACCATAAGAAAGTCATATCAAACAAAAATAGCACCTTAATAATGACAAATAAATAAAAAAGAGTCAAAATTAATTTAAAAAAAAAAAAAAAAAAAAAAAAAAAGAGAAAATCCAAACCCGGGTTGAACCGGGTCACTCAAAACCCGGCGGGTCACACTGGTTGACCCGGTTTTAGAAACCCGGGTTGTTTTGACCCGTTTTTTGACTGGGTTCCGGTCCAATCGGTTCGACCGGCCGGGTCGACCCGGGTTTCAAAACCTTGGTGACAAGAATTTTTAGGCACACATTCTAAATTAAAGGGGTGCATCTATTTTTTGTATATGCATCTGATATATGTGGATGTAGTTTCTTCTCAACATTTTCATTTTAATTTTTCGTCTCATTTGATCATGACTTTCAGTAATAAGGGCGTTATTGCCCTATGGTGCCACCTTATGACACCAGCTCATACCAGACCCCAAGTTATAAGGCTCTGCGCCAATTTCATCAACCAAGTTATAAGACTTTTTACTTTTTTTTTGTGTGTGTTTTATTTTAAGAGTTGCAGGGTGAGGGTGTCCTATAAGTTAAGTGACGAGGGAGGGTGTTTTTATGTTAAGGGTGTGTTTGGTATCTCATTATAGGAATGAGCCTATAACTATAAAAGTGATTAAAGGTGTTTGTTTAAGATGAGGGGGTCACCACTATGTTAATGAATGATAGATATAATGCATACTCCATATACATCAAGAGAGTTAGGCATAGATCTTTCATAGGTGAAGGACCCACCACTACTATTAAACTCATACCCATTGTCATTCATGGCAGCATACCAAACGCACCCTAAGTTATAACATTTGAGTTATAGGAGAAAAAACTAAAATGATAACATTTTGCTATAAAAATATCGTATAACACTGACGGTACCTAGTGCTCTAAGGGTTATGTTTATCAAAAACATTTTTAAAAATAATGAAAATTGGCTGGTGATTAATGCTTAAAAGGTAAAAAGGCTAATCAAGGAAAACTAGTTTTGACATGCTACCATGGTCCACGGTCAGTGAACCACACCGCACCATCGTGGTTTTTGATGTGGTTGTGTCAATGTTGGATCAAAAAGTGTAGATTGGCAGTGACACCTCAAACCTGTGTACCATAATGGTACCCATCAACCCTACCCAGCAAAGGTTTGATGTCTGTGAAATACCTCCACCCAATACCCAACCATGCTGCGAAACGGAATCGAACTCGCGTCCTTTAGTTGGATCAAGACATCACATGGTTGGGCACAAACTTTTAAGGTAGCTGGTTGATATCATTAGAGCTTGTGGTCCCTAAGTGAGGACTTCCCGGTTGGTCACCCAACCCGGTACTTCTCTCACCTAGGCTCGCTTAATTTAATAACCTTTACCCAGTGGACCACAAAGCCCCATGATTGGTTGTGTCAATGTTGTTTAAACCAGAGTATGAAATTATTTTATATATACATGTTTTTTACATAACCAAAATGTGTTTGCTTATGGGTTTTTACAACAAATTAATGCTGCTTTTTTGTTGTTTTTAGTGTGATATACTGTAACGCTGATATGCCATGATTAATAATAATAGACAAAAGAATTTGGGTATACTTAGCAAAATAGGTTGCGGCTGAGGCTGAGGCTGGAGCTAGAGTTGGAACTTATATTATAAGCTGGAAGCCAAAGCTTAAATTTTTATAAATTTGTTTGGCTAATTAATTGGAGATAAATCATATTAATGTAAAATTGCATAACAGTTTACTATATTTTACATGATAATTTACTATAAGCCTGTTACAGTTGACTTGGGCTTATAGAAGCTTATGGCTTATAAAAGCTTCTATAAACTTGTGTAACAAATAAAGCTATTTTATAAGTTACTTATTTCAAAAGCTCAAGACCTATAAATTCTTGTAAACCCCGCGCCAAACACGACGACTACTGTGACCAAACGATTGATCAAGACTACGGGTTACTAATGAACTGCTTGTGGACTATACTAGATATCTGGTGATTTGGAAACTAATGAACCATTCTTAAAAAGGCCTTATCCATGGGCTTTGCGGAATTCCTAGTAGGCCAGCCCATATCTCCCTGGCCCAACACCGGGCTTAGTCTGATTGTATTCATTGGATTGTTAGTGATAGATTATGAAAGACTTGATGTGTTGCTACAATTTGGTGTATAAATCGATTTCAAACTACTAATGTGTATCCTAATAGTTAGTTTGTGATAGGATTAGTCAGCTCGCAATATCGAGTCAGAAAAAAAAATCATACAATTGAATTTAGATTAGAGTTTAGTAAACACCACAAATGAATATTATGACCACTTTTGCAACACATTCGAACACGTCGAAATTCACTAATAAATTCTAGTGATAGTGATATAGTGTGGCTGAACATATAGCCACGAGTCTTAAAAACCATCACACTTCATTTATCCATACATTATATATGTATGAACACATGCATGAAACCACTTGAACTCTCATATAGTGTACCAAACCCCATCATTAATAATTTCTTTACGAATGGAGTCCCACCCCATCCTTCGATCTCTCTTAACTACCACCAGCACCAGCACCGCTGCCACCGAAGCAAAATATGTGTCTCCTAACATTATATCGGGAGACCGTTTTGGGATTCTTTTTCGCGTACTTCTAATATCATTTATCGGAATAATTGCCATTTGGGCCAACGATGAGGCAGCTAAAGGCTTTTCCATCACCATTGTAAATGATGCTGGTATGTCTTCACTGTCTGGGAAACGTTTTCGACTCTTTTACGAATCAAATGATGAAGCGGTACGAATAGTTTTGAACTCAAGCACGTTTGTTGAAAATATTCTCTACCCGAATCATGAAAACTTCAAACACAAAAAGAAAACTGTTTCAAGTGTCACTCTTAGACTCGCTCCAACGGAGATACCTAGTATTGTATCTGTTTATTCGCCAAAGCACAATAATTATGTCATCAGTTTGAGTCCATCGCTTATCGAAAGTAGTATAAATAACAATAGAGGCGTTGTATTGGCGGTACTACAAGGCATGGCTAGGGTTTTGCTATGGGACGGAAATAGAGCAACTCCGCAAGTTCTTTTGGATGGCATGGTGGAGTATATAAGCAGCTTAGCAGGCTTTACACAAACCGAAATATTATGGAATTCTCATGCCACCGTGTCATTAGAAAACAATGATGTTTGCTGGAAAGCTAAGGATCCCAGAAAGGTTGCAGCCTTTTTGAGATACTGGGACGCTGCACGTGGTGACGTGATTCAGAGATTGAATGAAGGGATGAGAAATGAGTGGCGTGATTCGATGATGGATGATGCATTAGGCATGGCAGGTCACAATGCGTGTGCAACTTACCATATGATGATTATGAAGGATCATTATCAGTCCAGCTCAATGTGATAATTCGGTGTATATTCAAATTCAAACTACTAATCTGTATCCTAATAGTTAGTTTGGTTTGATAGCTTTGAGTTTGGCTTATTTGGTGTTCGATTGGTCATTAAAAATAATCATACAATTCAATTTATATTAACGTTTATTAAACACCACAAATGAATATTATGACCACTTTGCAACACATTCGAACACGCCTACAATATATGGAGTCAAAATTCACTAATAAACTCTAGTTAACTTGGTACGTACATGCCATAAGAAACCAAAACGCCATGAAGTATTGCATCCGAGTAACTACCAAAGACAAGTATAAAACCAAATGCCGTGAAGTATGGCATCCGAGTAACTACCAAAATGTAGGATTCGTTTTCACTCTTTTAGGAAATTGAAAGCTTAGAAAACTAAAAACCAATATAAGTAGAATGGACAACCCATGAGTGCGGCATCTTACAAAAAAAACTAAACAAAGCGTACTTTCTCCGACTTTGCAATTAAGTAATCATGCATAGGCCATTTACTACCAATCTGTTGCAGGATTGGGTCCAAAGTTGATGGCTATAGGAACATTTGAAAAAGGACTGGTGCAATACTGTAATCCCTTTATACATGCTCGGACAATATATAGAAATTATGCTATTGATTCACGTGTTACACATATTCAGATACACAAACACTTTTCCAGATCTGTTTAAAGTCATAATGCTCTTTATATATTGGTGCAATGAGGCTGTTTTTGTGTGTGTTTAGTTGCGGGTATTATATTATGTGTCCCAGTCATTCAACTATAACTGTATTTTGTTACTGCAGTACTTATAAGGTGTCTGTAAAGGATGTGCGAGTTAGACTCTTTGGTCCAAGTACCAAAGACGTTATCAATCTTGATAGGGAACTGAGGTTTGTATCTGTTGTAAGGAATATCTTAAAATGGAATGGTGCAATCCCTTTATGCATCAGGTAAGCAAGCAGAGGAATTTGCTTGACTACTATCGATCATAAGTCTTAGGAATAAAAAGTATCTTTACTATTGCTAGGAAATAGGAATAAAGATGAGTGCATAACATAGTTTTTACTCATAAATCTCGATACAATGATTTATAGGTAATCCTTTTCTCTAAGATTCAAACTCATCTGTCCCTTTTTCTTCTTCTCCAATCTGTAACAAATGAGGGTGACAATGCTTCATTTTCTTTTCATCTCTATACATAAGAAAAAAAACACATTAGGATCAGCATAAAGTTAAAACAGAATCAAATTAAGAAGCAAAATGAGAGACCCAAAATAACTACCTGTGAGTGCTCATGAGTTTAGCAAAAACAAATAAACTCCCAAAGAAAATGGCAAAGACATAGCGGTCATTTCCACTCTATCTTGAATTTGTTGCCAAATAAACCATAAATGTCTTCGCAGCCTGCCTTTGGCATTGGCTCCTTTATTGGCCTGCTTAGACCAACATACCATAATTTTGGGCAGGTCAAAGCAATTGACTTGACATCTTCGCTTGAAAAATTGTAGCACGAGAATAACTAAAGTCTAGCCAAGCGCGGGTGACCAGAAAAAGCATGTAAACCAACACTAGTAATTCTATTACAACCCATCAAACTTAAGTTAAACAGATTCAAACACTTGCTGTAGGGGATAAACAGTAACGAACACAACCGGATATGTTTGAATCTCTGAAAGGCGTGTGAACACTTTCAGATCGAATCAATTCGGTGGTTCTCCTGAATTATTCAATCGGATACAATCCAGAGATTGAGAATGTTTTGTATGGTTTTTGTTTTAGAATTTTATGAACCAGAGAAAACTAAATGACCAAGAAAATGTATATCTATCAAAAACGGGATTAGGGCTATAATAACCGCCTTTTGGGTAGTTTTCCAAGGTTTCAAAGTTGTCAAATTTAGTCCCTTAATTTCTGAAAATTTGATTTTCTGAGAAACTTTTAACATAGCAACTTAATGGAAATTAACACAGTAATTCAAACTACCAGGGGCTACCGCCCCTGGGACCCCGCTCCTAGGGGCGCTGCCCCCGGACCCCTGTCCCTTAGGGGCTTCGCCCCTATGATCATAATAAATTCAAATAGGTGTGCACTCCACACGTCCAAGCCTAAATGATGTCTTATTATGACGAAATTGGTCAAACAAGTTAATCTAATTACACTAAAATATCCAACACTTGCTACCAATTTCAAGCAATGCAATGTCCGTTATATTGGTCAAGAAATCCAAATATAATTTATCAAGATTTTGGAGATCACACAGGGCCACAACCCCCCATCGTCTGTGATATTAGCCCCACACCTAGACAAATTCAGGTATCTTAGACTAACCAATTTCTTCAAATGGACGATACCCAAATCACTAATCAAATAACAACCTCGCAAAGATAAAACTTCTAAACGAATTGCTTCTCCAATCATTTTCAGTGATTTGTCTGGGACATTAACACAGTAATTCAAACTTAATAGGCCTAAATTCTTGCATGATCTTACAAGGGAACCAATTCCGATGTCCTTAAAGCGTAACCTCCCACCAAGATTCACAAAAACCAAATGATTACAAGCCTCCGCGATTGCACACAAGCCAACATCATCAAACTCCTACTTATCCACCTCATGACCAATAAGATGTCGTACTCATGGGTTGTCCAATGGCTATCAATGTCAATCCATTAAGTCTCTCAAAGTTTTATATTGTAACCTTATATAAACAACTGTAATAAGTGGTTAATAAGTAAGCAGTTACATATATGCTTACTTCGTTCGTTCGTTCGTTCGAGATTTATGAGTAAAAACTATGTTATGCACTCATCTTTATTCCTATTTACTAATTAACCATTTAAGCACAATGTCGCATCTGGCCCGTTTGAATCCAACGACCAAACTGATGCATTTAAATTAAATGACCCATTTGATGTGTTTTAAGATAGTTTGACTCTTGAGGATTCCAGTTTAGGTTTTATCACCTAATGGTCAAACTTTGTTGGTTGATAGAACAATATTTAAGCGGGAAGATGGGGTGCTCTTTACTGACATGTATAGTACTGTACACCTGAAAATTCATCATTTTTACCATCAGATATCATAGTTGGCATAACTTTTGAATCAACAGTTAAACCCTCTAAAAACGCATGTTAGTAACTCAGAATCCAAGATGCTTTCGAGGATTTTTATATGTGCTTCACAATTTTGGGCCGAAGAGAGGTAGAGCTCATTACCTAAGAAATACATGCATGTTTTCTGGTGTATAAATCAAGATAAAAAACCATAATCAAAGTCCACTAATTAACAACAATAAAACGAAATAACAAATAAATTGTTAACATAATCTTACATGAATTCGTTAAACCTTTTGGATCGATAAAGATCTGCAAATAAATCAATAATCATTATCAACAACACACTCAATAACAGCACCATATATCGATAGCATTTATAAGTTATTTAGATAATAATAGATTAATACTGTAATTTAACAACCGAATAGTGCAATTCCTTCACGAACTATATCAATATTGATCTATATATTTACCAAATTTCTATCAAATCCGTTTCACGCATTTCATGTTAATCTTAAGTACTAACGATGCTAATTCAAACATATATTTAAGCCGTATGTGAGTCATATGGATTTCCAAAATATGTTTTACTCCCATATATTAATTATATATTTGCCAATTAATCAATGTCTTTTATTTATTTAAGCATACATATATTGTGGTTACGTATCTTAGTCAATCCATCTTAGTCAATTAATGATTTTGTAAGAAAAGTTGCCAAAAGTCTATGTTTTGGCAAAGACATATGAGATTACTCATCACAGAAAAAAAAAATAAAGCCCAAATCAACTCATTGACCTATAAATGGGTCATATTATCACTTTCAGATTTAGATACCAAAAGGAAAGTTTCTCAATATTGAATAAGTAAATGACCTTATAAGATACAGAAAAATTAACAACAAAATACATAAAAGTAACCACATAAACAAAGTAAGCAAATCGAAAACTACTGTGTATTAAGAAAACAATACTTAAAAGAAAAACCTATTAGTAGCCACATATACAAAACTAGCTTCATAACCCGCCCGTTGGGCGGGTTAGCTTCAAGATATTACTTGACAACATCTAATTGGACATAAATAAATAATGTATAATGGCAAATATCTTAAATACAAAAGTTTAGAACAAAAAGAGAGGTTCTTGTATTATATGTAAACACAACAATGAAAAGTATGAGAACAAATAAAATACATATAATGAATGAGTCTAAGGCCTAAAAGGAGTGCTAAAAAAGCAACAAAGAAAAGTCAATGATATTTGCTCAATTTGTTGGCTCCATTTAGTTATTGATTGCTCCGCAACAATACGGCTCTTCAGCTTTGAATCAACTCTTTATACCAGCCATAAAAATAGCCACATCCTTTAAGAGAAGTTTACTCTTTCGATCACACCCGAATCCAAGACCATTGATCAGTAAATTATTCTAGAAGGTACAAAAAAAAACAATTTCAATGTTAATGCTAAACATGTACTCACAATAGCTTTTAGAAGAGATCGGTCATTGTCGGAGACAAAAATAACAACATACCATTCTCTACCAACTCGAGCAGTTCGACCCATTCAATGAAAATAGCTATAAAGATAAACACATAATATAAAAGTTAATATCAATAAAAGGTAGCATATGTACAAGTATATTTCTAAATTTATTAAAATGATGAATAGCAAAAGGGTGCATACAACTCATTAAGGATGCGTGGATAGCCATTTTGTAAGTCGTCAACTGTGATTGACTAATCACAATGTTACAATCAACCGTCATAAGAATGTCCGGTAGACGATGGTGTTTGATGTCTTAAAGTTTCTAAAAATCAGATATTCTGATGTCTGTGTGCTTGACAAATTTGATATCACTTGAAATACTAATAAACCAAAAAAATATTTTTTCTAGATCGAAAATAATACTATTTCCGTATATAGGTCAAAATAAAGAGCGAGAGATAAAAGTGAACCCAAATCAGCTCATTTATCAGTTTACAGGTCAAAATTGCCACATGTAAACTCAATACATTAAGCTATTTTTCTATATTTCCATAGTTCAGTCGGTATCCCCTGATAATTCAATACTTACATCTAAAAGTTCAGTCGGTACCTTTAAAGCCAGCGAAACCAAATAAAATCTTCAGCCTGTGTGCCGCTTGTTTTGTGCCACTATCATTAAGAAGGTAAATATGAGTCCATAATCAAGGCAAAAAGACTTTGAGTACATAGCATGAAAGTTATACACAAATCGAAAGCAATTTGCTATATTATTTAATGATTGTTAACATGACACTCAAAATAATAACGTTCACTAACATAAGACACGAGTATAAAAGATCAGCCTTTATAATTAATAAAACTTAAGATTGATTACCCTCTCAGGAACCTAGGAACTCAGTAATGAAGCAACAACCCGTGTTTGTAACAACAAAACCAAGTATCCAAATGCATTTTCAAAGCACATGTTACTTTATATATGCAACATGGAACTCATGTAATATTAAAAAAAAAAAAAAAAAAAACTGCTACTAACTAAGGTCGGGGAGGCTTGAGCCTTGGTAACAATTGAGGTGCCAGTTAAAGCCCGCTATAAATGAATGAGTCCATTCAGGATATGTTGTATCTCTAACAGGTAAAATGGGTTGACAATATTTATTGCATAAACCCTCCAAAATCAACCTGACAAGTCTCTAATTATCTTTATCATCAACATAATCTTCTAACTCGATAACATATCTATTCAATATTCTGATGTACCACATATTTTCAACTATAAATTTCCCTATTGAGATTATTTTTAGGAGACTAAATATGTGCAGTACCTTGATAATATTTGTTCTTTCTCCTAAGCACCGTAAATTGAAGAGTTCAAAATTAGGGAGTTGAGCTTCCTTCGCCTCTGCATTTCTATTTAAAAAAAAAAGTACCATTACCCAATGTGTAATATAGTATTAATTTATCATTCATTAGACACTCGGGGGTGTTTGGGTAAGCGTTTTCAGGAAGCTTATTGTCACAAATAGGCTCCTTTTCAGTTGCCATTGTCAAGATGGTTATTTAAATAGCTTATTGAGCTAATAAGCATAAACACTTATTGGGTTAATCAATGTGTTTGTCATGCAGCCCATATGTCACAACGCATACAAAACTGAGGAATGTAACTAACCTGATGGACGGCAAAACTTGCATTGATCCCAACTTCATTTATCTCCTTTCCTTGAACATAAAGCCGTCTCACTTAAGGATGCATGTAATAGTCTTTTTTCCTGCATCGCTTGGTAATGACTTGCGTTTCTCACTTGTTTATCGGCAATGTAAATCCATATGATGTTTCACTAATTTCAAAATTTATATGCAAAGATCATGCAAGACAACATTACCCGTTTTATGTGTCTCTGAAACTCTATTAGTACAGGCTCGGCCACAAACAACAATGTCAATAAGAGCATTTGCAAAGTGAACGATAGCACGTGTTGCCTCTCTAGCAATATAGAGTCATGGAAAAATTGCATCAGTATCATTACCTTTTTGGTAACCACTCTTAGTGAGAAAAAAAAGCTTTGAAAAAAAAAGATTGTACAAAGCTTTACAAACATGCATCCAAACAGCCTTATATCTGCTGTCAAAACAACATATAAATATGTTGTGCAAAGCCTCGTACAATCCCTTTAAAATATTTGTCCAATTAACATCGTTTATGTTGTCCTTACAACATCCAAAGCTCTAAAAGCAGCCGTATATATGATGTGAAAATAGTAATATTCGAAGCATAAAAACATGTTTCCAAACAGCCTTATATTTAGTGTCAAATCCAATACTTGGTAGAACTTCTTTGCACTTAAATTTACCGTCAAAGTCGATGGTCTTTCGGTAACCAATAACCTGAGTTTTCAAGTCATTAGTCCTTTATCATGTGAAAGACAGCACTAAAATCCTTGTAAGTTATGTATATGTATCTGATTGTTTGAAACTTTTATTGAGCACATACATGATATAATATAAGATGGGCGTGTAAAAGCACAGAGTAAAGTCAGAAACATTATCAAGGTTAGAAACATGATCGTATACTCTAATTCAACTCAAATGCTAATATATAAACTCCAAGAAAACGAATAGAGCAGATAGTAAGCATTGATTTAAAACAGAAGCTTACGGTAGTTGTGTGGATTGATATTGACTTTAAGCTCCAAAGAAGCAATGCAATAGGTTTGAAGTACAAATTGCCAAACTAATTCCAAAATCGCTCAACTGCCCATCCTCCTTCCTCCTGTCACATTGTTGTTAGACCATCTACCTGAAGCAAAGCAGCCGCAAATTCGCCAATGCAACTTTTTTACTGGAAATTTAACAATAACCAAGCATTTGTATGGTCCGAGTAACTTAAATATGTGATATGACCAAATTATTTTAAATCATAAAATAAACCTCATCAAAGAACACTATGCATGGATAATACGTCCTTGCATGGCCGAATATGTTCCACATTTCCAATTCATTTTAACCGACGTATTTATTCAGATTCTCGGGACCTAAATAGTAAACAGGAAACATCGTCAGTTGTATGGAACAATAAAGAAGATATTAAAGATGGTAGAATTAGTAACAGACCTTAATGTATAAAAAAAATTGGTTCCACTTCGTTAGCAACAGCCTTAGCAATTAAATTGAGTAAAATACACCATTCGTCCTTGTGGTATGCGTTGACCGACAGACTTCGTCCTTTGACCAAAAAAATTGCACCGTCCATCCTAAGTGGGAAACGTTATGTGTGGTTCGTCCCTCACACTAACTGGGATAGATAATGGTCGTTTGATGAGGTCCAAATGAGGGTATTTTAGTCTTTTCCCACCCAAACACTCTTCCTTCCCACACAACTTTTCCCTCCAACCCACACTTTCTTTTGCCCGCTTCTTTTTTTTGTCCTTACTCCCTGGTATAAATATTATCCCATCCCCCACCAACCTTTTTAATATCTTTCTTTTACTCTTCTTTATTTCATTCTTTCTTCCATTAAAAACCCAAATCACAGGTAAGAATCAAAATGGTTAATTGTCATTGTGGAAAGTTGCAGTGGTGAGAACATCATGGACTAACATCAACCCAGGAAGAAGGTTTTATAGTTGCCCTGATGTGGTGGGGATGTGTTTTTTCTAAATTTTTTGTAGAAATTGGTTTTGATATATTTTATTATGCTATTAACAATTGTTGTTTAAACCTTTTAACAGGCATCAGAGTGTCCTTTTCTTGATTGGGTGGATCCCCCTATGTGTGCTCGATCTGTTAACATCATACCCGGACTGTTGAGATCATTGAACAACCATCGAGGACAAATCCAAGTGCTGCAGGAAGAAAGAGCAAGGATGAAGAAGCAACTTTATGTTTCTTGGGCTATTGTCTTCATGTTTGTTGTTTACAATGTGTTTACTTAAGTTAGATGTTAAGTTTGGTGTTTTGGTGTAAGGTTAGGTCTTTTGTGGAAGTTAGATGAAAATGTAACAGCTTTTGTAGTTGATATGAATGAAGTAAAGACAGTTGTTGGTTCTTGTTGAGTTGTTGGTTCTTTTCTGAGTTGTTTGTTCTTTTAGGCAAACAAGTAAAAGTCAAGCTACTACAAACTAGAATTGACCCATTACCAAACTGAAGTAAAAGTCAGATAAGTAAACTGCAAATACAAAACCTAGTAGCAATTACAGGTAAGTAATAACTCAATTTGACCCATTACAAATTTAGAATTGAGCCATTACCAAACTAGTATTGTTGACTTCAGCATAAGTCACACATACTAAACTTCAATTATAAAACCAAGTAGCAAATAAATTGACCCATTCTCCACATACTAAACTGCAAATATCATTAAGTAGTTAAGTTAATGATCAAGACATACAAGCCATGACCATCCAAAATAACCTAACTGACATGTCCAAATAAAGGCCATGATCATGGATACAAGCCATGCTCATCCAAAGTCATAATCCTACTACAGCAGGTCCAAAATACAAATAAGTAGTCATAATTCAAACACAGGTTCACTTAAACATCAAACATAAACAACTATCAACCAAAAACAATAACTTTCTTCCTTGGTGGACCTTTCTTCTTCTTTCCATCATCAACTGCAACTCCCTTACCTTTATCAGCAGGTGTTGATCTTCTTGTAGAGGTATCAGCTCCATCACTAGCAACACTTCTTTCTTTCCTCTTGTTACCAACTCCCTTTGACTTTTCTTTTCTTGGTCCAGTGCAAGTCCTTGAGTTTTGACCTCTGGTTCCACATTTATCACATGTGACAGTCCTGAGTTTCCTAGTCAGCTTGCCATCCTTGGATATATGCACCAAATCTTTCTCTGCCCTAGACTTCCTCCTTTCCTTTCTTGGTCTCCCAATTTGTGGGTGATGAGTTGGTGGTAGCAGAGTAGTTGGTACAATACACTTAGGCCAATGCACTGGACCTCTAATAGGTGTGATCATGTTTGAGTAAGCTTTCTTCCATGTTTCCAGCCTACAAAATGGAAATGCATTAATAATGTGAATACATGCAATGTAAATGAATTAATGGATTAATACCTGTAACATGGATGTACCCAATACTCTGGTATTCCTGATGATTGCTGGTTAAGTGCCATGTTCCAGTTTGTAGCTATAGCATGTTTACAGGGGATCCCAGTTAACTCCCACTTTCTACAGGTACATGTCATCTACTCCACATTCACCACACACTGATCCCTCCATGGACCACTTACCTCATAATGAAAACCTCCTCCCCAAGTAACTGTATACTTATTTGCCTCATCACAGTTCAATTTCAAAAGCTTTGTAGCAGTTGGAGTCAGTGGACCATCACATTTTTCAATTAGCTTATTCACATTCACTATTCTTTTCATGAGATAAGCCTTTGCAAATTCAAGTGTTGAAATAATAGCCTTATCTCTACCACCAACAAGCTTGCCATTAAAAACTTCACACATATTGTTCACTAATACATCTGTCTTAGCTCTCCCTATTTAGAATTCAAATATAAATTAAAGATTGTATGTGTAAATTGTAGATTGCACATTGACTGTATATGTAATTTTATACCTGAGAAATGGCTTCTTGCCCAGTGCTGAGGTGGAATCTTCAACAACCACTCATAAGCAACAAAAGGATCAAAGTTTGGGTCTTGTGAATCTACATAAGGGTCATAGGAAGAGTAAAATTCATTCACAAATGCGCTATCTCCTTGACTAGGTACATCCTTAGCAGCACCACTACCTTGACCTTCATCTAACCTTACAACATAAGGTTGTGGTTCTACATCCTTAGTGACACCACTACTTGGACCTACATTGACACTACATTGTGTACCTACATTCCCTGCATTCACATGTTTCTTAGCAACTGGTGTTATACCTACTTTGGACTGTATTGGTTCATCTAACTCTTCTATCAATACCCTTTTGTTTTTCAATGGTGAGGTAAAATAAAGGTCAGGATTGGTTTTTCCATGCTCAACATATATATCAATCAATTTATGACCTTCTTCAACATATTTGGACAAGAAAAGAACATCTTGGTCACTGCCTAAAGGTTGCAGTCCACTATCTAAATCACCATCAGGTTTCTAAAAATGGTAAAACATTATTTTATGCCCATCATTGCCTAAGTCTTCAACAATAGCATCTATCTCATGCACAGAAAACTCATCACAATCTAACTCATCAACAATCTTTGAATAACCATTTATGTACCTCCTACCAGGTGATACAGTGAAAGAACCACCATAATGCAACCTTATTGAAAACGCAGTACGTATGCCAGCTGAAAAAAAGAAGTAGAAAAAAAAGAAAAGGTTAGGGTTTGGGTTTAATCAATTAACGATCAAATAAATCATTATTCTTTAATTTAAAAGAAGATTAGGATTAAGGTTTATAATGCAGCCTTATTGAATTAGCAAAAATCGCAAAAACTTATAACACTCACCATAAGCTACATTTGGATCGAAATCAACCTCTGGTCTTCGTATTACATACGCCAACTGTAGCACCATTTCATATAACTTATCTTGTTAATCACTTTTTGTAGATTAATATTAAGGTTTGATGATTTGAAGAAGATGAACATTAAAAGGAGTGTGGGTATGTGTGTTTAGGTGTGGGGGATTGTGAATGAATAGACGTGGGTAGCTGGAGGATTTAATATAGTGTGTGGGTGGGAAAAGACTAAAATACCCTCATTTGGACCTCATCAAATGACCATTATCTATCCCAGTTAGTGTGAGGGACGAACCACACATAACGTTTCCCACTTAAGGATGGACGGTGCAATTTTTTTGGTCAAAGGACGAAGTCTGTCGGTCAACGCATACCACAAGGACGAATGGTGTAGTTTTGTCAATTAAATTTTTCCAAACAACGTATTCAGATGAGTACCTGCATTAAATTAATAGCACAACAAAATATCAAGTCTCGTTTCACATATTTAAAAGTTACTTACCAAAGTAGTTATATTGAAATTCTATAAACCTACATGATCTTTTTAAGTTATTAAGTGGGGGAAAGTCATTTTGCCGGCAAGCTTCACTAAATGCTTTTCAGCGCATTCTTTTACATCAGTCACTAATTTCTACTGGAATATTGCCGCAAGGTATGACAGAAGTTATAAATTATATGTGTGTTCTTGCTACGTTTGACTCTGCAACTTTATTGATATAGATCTATCATGTACATGTTTACTGCAAATATTATCAAGTGAATAAACAATATCTTATTAAATTGAAAAATGAAACCTTTTATTAAAATTGAGCTTATTGGCTTTTCCAAATTCATATAAGCTAGCTTAATAAGCGAATCCAAACAACCCATAATTAACCCCTCTTACATCCAATATTATAAGGTCTGAAAATTTGGCATAATAATAAAAAATGCGTAAATGAGCAAATTACATTGGGTTAGGAAAAAAAAGAAAAGAGATATACCAGTTGATAGTGAAAAGAAATGACCGGAAGTCAACGGTGACAATAAGATCGCCATCAACTACATTGTTCTTTGAGAAATATGTACCCAACTATTCATGGAAGTTTCTCATCATGACTTAATTAGACAGGCGCTGAATCAACATTTGAACTTCCAATCGGAAGTAAAAACAACAACCAACACAATAGAAAACAATGTCAAAAAGATTCATTCAATATTAGTGTTTTTAGGCAATTCCCCCCCGCAAACCTGGGATTGTAGAAACTCTGGCAATGTTGAAGAAACCACTCCTGAGAATATAACGATTATATGACGTTCAAAAGATTGTAACGAAAAAAGGATTAGATTTTCAAGAAAAAAGTGAGTGTAACTAAGAACCTCAAAAGTATATTGGTATTTCATCAAACACTTGGTGTGCTAAAACTCCAATACCAAAGACGTTTCACTTCAGTTAAAGATCAAACATACTTTCAAGCAGCACAACACATCAAATGATGAATCATAAAAACCGTATGTTTTGGATAATAATGTTTAATTATTCGAATGAGAAGAATGATTTAAATGGAAATCAAAGATCAAACATACCTTACAATGATCGTTCATAGTTAACTCCGAATAATCATTCCCATCAGTGAGTTATCGATTCGAACTACAAAAACCATAAACCTTATTAATTACAAATCATACGAACATATGTGATTCAGTAATTGAAAATCATACAAACATTATATATGAGATTGATTTGGAAGAATGCAAATCAAGAATGTTGATTAACTCATAGGGATGTTTTCAAAATAGGATAGGATAAAAATGGAATGTTTTCAAAATTATGTTGTAAGTTATGGAATGTCAAAATCGGTTTCAAAAAGTGCCGAGATCATAGGGAGAGAATCATGGAATGTATTTAATGATAAGAGTAACCTTCCGTATGTGTTTATGTGTTTGTATTAAAGCATTACATTTTGGTTTTGGATAGTCTATCACAAAAAAGAGCTTGCTCCAGTTGTCAACACTATGTTGAATAGGATGAAAGACCCGGGTTCGAATCCCACTTGTATCATATTTTTTAAAGCAGCCCGAAATAATGTTAAAGTACCAAGTGCCAAGTGGAGGTGATGACTGGGCATAGGACTCATATTATCCAGTCAGCACTCTCATGGGTACATCTTTTAAAGCATCATGTGCAAGTCAAAACTTGTCTCATATATATGTAAAGATAACCAAATCGGAAACTACTTTGTATTAAGAAATAAAGGGGGATATTAGCTTTGTAACTATTGTCTTTGCCTTTATGGATCATATACATATTCTCTTACGACTGCCACAAATGAAGGCATATTGGGTCATAACACATATAAACATCTTTTTCATTATGTTGACCATCTTGACACAAAAAAATGTGGATGCACATCTCAGTTCTTTCATGCACAGAGCAAGGACCTTAAGGTGCAAAGACAGGCGATCAATTGCAAAGTGTAAGATTTTAAAAAGTATAAAAAGCCACTCATTAATTGACACGTGTCCTTCCACTTATTTTGTTCAAAAAATCCGCCCAAGGGTAACATGGTTATTTAACTCGTTTTTTGCTTTTTCACCTCAAACTTCAAACACACATATCTCTTAAATGACAAACTTTTAGAAAAAATCGATTTCACCATAATTTTTAAAATTTAATCCTCTTTATTTTGGTATAAATCTTGTTAAATATTTCAATATTTTTTTTACATATCAAATGGGTCATAATTTTCTTGATGTTTCTTACCATTTTCGACCCTATTTTTAACCTTCAAAATTGTCGAATCATAAAATACTTAAAACATGAAAGTTGTAGACTTTGGTTCACTCTTTCCACAGGTTTTTGAATCACTCAAATCCGATGTCATATGAATAAAATATCACCCGTTAAAGATGACATTTTACTCATGTTTGTTGCACACAAGGTGTTTGATGAAATGTCTAGCTTAGATTTTTAGCATTGAAATTACGTTTAATGCATTAATTTTTGTACCACAATGAATCATTAATCATTTTATTAATGTAAAATTCAAAAAGTGGTATTTTTTAATTGTTAATTTTTTGGTTCATTAATTATAGGTTCATCAGTTAGCTTATGTTTTTTTTGGTTCATCAGTTATATTATAGGTTCATCAATTTTATTATAGGTTCATCAATTTATTTAGTTCATCAGTTATTGATTTTTACCTATGATGTTATCATAATCAGTTTATTTAGTTCATCAGTTAAAATTAATGAACCAAAGTAACTGATGAATAAAATGTTACCATAAAAATTGATGAACCAAAGTAACTGATGAGATGAACATTAAATGTTCATCAGTTACTTTGGTTCATCAATTGTTACCATAAAAATTGATGAACAAAAGTAACTGATGAACATTAAATGTTCATCAGTTACCTTGTTCATGAACATTAAAATTGATGAACCAAAATAACTTTTATGTTATAATAGGTTCATCAATTTATTTAGAAAAAACCATCACTTTTTGAATCTTACATTAATAAAATGATTAATGATGCGTTGTGGTACAAAAATTAGTGCATTTAACGCAATTTTAACACTAAAAATCTAAGCTAGACATTTCATCAAATACCTTGTGTGCAACAAATATGACTAAAACGTCATCTTTAACGTTCGACATCTCACTCATATCATATCGAAATTGAATGATTCAAATTTCTGGGTAAAGAGTTAACCAAAATCTAAAACTTTTGTATTTGAAGTATTTTATGATTCGGCAATTTTTAAAGTAAAAAATAGGGTCGAAAATAGCAAAAACATCAAGAAAATCATTACTCAATGAATATGTAAAAATAAAGTTTCGAAACAATTAACAAGATTTATACCAAATTAAAAAATATCAAATTTTAAAAATTGTGGTGAAATCGATTTTTTATAAAAGTTTATCGTTTGAAAGTTATTTGCATTTGAAATTTGTGGTGAAATTAAAAAAATGAGTCAAATGACCAAAATATCCTCTAACCAAAAATATTAAAAGAAAAAGGGAGGGAATAGGTGAAGGACACGTGACACTAGTTTATTGGCTTTCTAGACTTTTTATTTATTTTTTTTCTCTTTTTAAGGGATCGCAACTCAAATTTCAAATTTTAATCATGTTCGCACAATGACATACATACACTTACACAGAAGTTGCCAAGCCGCTGCTTCTTTTCTTTATAAAAAAGTTCAGTAATTGGTAGAGTGTCTAGAACTCTTTTATCTTAAGATTAACATTAAAAGAAAAGCTTAAGCCTGTGGACGGAATTAAGTTTTATTGGTGTAATACAATACCCATTGTGTGACATAGTTAATCTAATTAATTAGGTTTCTCTGCAAGGAACATTTGACTAAAGCCATTGATAGTATTGTGCAAAGGTTGTTTTTTTATACTATTGTGCATTATATATGGTAAGAGGAAATTGCATATTAACAGAAGTCGAAATTAGAAGGTTTTATTTTTCTTAAGTTTACCCACAATGAATATATTGAACATAAGTTTGATAACAATTCATAGAATTGATTGGGAAAGAATAATTATGTCATACAAAAGGCACCATCAACTTGAAACGAAGTAGGTCGATTATCAATACTAACAAAAGCTGAATTTGACCATGATTAACTGAAACTAATTAATTCAATATAAATCATTAAAACTTTACCTGTAAACAAATCAAACAATGATAGAACTTCGATCGCAATTATAATACTTAATGACGAGTTTGGGCTCTAATTGGAAGTTTGATATTCCAATTTGGAAATATCTAATCATATGATTTGTGAATTTTAATAATTTTTTTTTTTTTTTTTTTTTTTTTTTTTTTTTTTTTTTTCTGAAATAGGAAATATTTAGGGGTTATTATTAAATACCTTTAGAAAAAAAATAATGATAATAATTAAAATATTACCAAATAAGGTATAAATTAAATTTTTTAAAATGAAAAATTCCCGCTAGAGGTTTTGTTTTATTAGAAAAAATATAGTATTCGTATGACATTGGCTTTTTCAAACTCCTACCGAGACGAAGGCACCTGAAATAATGTCAAGACAAAACAATTGGCCTGACGTCTTCGTAGAATACCATTTCAGCATTCCAATATAATCCGAAGACTGTAAAAGAAAACCATTTGTCATAGCCAGGTGAATTCAAGGGGATCTAAATCATCTGATAGGATGTATGTACATTAGCATAGTTCTTACTGTAAATCCATAATTGATCACCACCGCAAAATGTCATAGATTTTTTAACAAACTAAACAAAAGTTAACTAAACGGCTGCTTCATATCTCTCTTCCGCTTCTTCTTTAATTTGAAACCGAATTAAGGGTGACGATGCTTCCATTAAGAGTATCATTTAAAGATGGTTAGAAATAATGTATTAGTTTAGCAAGATACATATTACGTAGAAATAATCTAGATGGAATGATTCATAATCACAAGTAATCCGGCCTTAATGGTTCTTTCTGTAATATTCAAAATCATAATTGCTCACAAATTTTTCGGTTTCTCCCATAACAAACTTGTCGTAAATGTACCCAACAAGTGTAAATCGATATTGGAAAACAAAAGTATTCCACAAGGCTGCTTCATACATCTCTTCTTCTTGTTTTCCAGTTTAAAACGAAATTGAGAGTGAGGATGCTTCATTTTCAATTCTAAACGTAAAAAAACACAATTATAGGAGTTTATGCAAACTGAAACAATGCCATATAAGCAAAACCAAGGACCAAAATAACTAACCTGTAAGTGCTCTCAAGTTTAGCAAGAACAGACAAAAAGGTCAATATTCCCAATATATCTTGCAGCGATTAATCGATTCCGAAAGTGCCTCTGGCATCGGCTTCTTCATACTCCTACTGAGATAAACAAGCCTCAAATTTGGGCAGGACATAACAATTGGCTTGACATCTTCGAAAGAGAGCTTGTAACATGAGACTAACATAAGTTCAAATAATGTTTGATGACTATAAAAAGCATGTAGACCAACACCGGTAATTCTGTTACAACCCTCCAAACTTAACACTATCATCTTCAAACACTTGCGACCAATTTCAAGCAATGAAATGTCCGTTATATTGGTCAAGAATTCCAAAGTTAATATCTTAAGATTTGGGAGCTCACATAGGGCCACAACCCCATAGTCTGTGATATGAGCCCCACAATTATGCAAATATAACTTTTCTATACAAGTTGCTTCTCCAATCATTTTCAGTGATCTGTCTGTGACATTTACACAATAATTCAAACTTAATATTCTTAAATTCTTACATGATCTTACAAGGGAACCAATACCTTTTTCCTTAAAGTTTAACCTCCTATCTAGATTCACGTCAACCAAATGAATGCAAGCATTTGCGATTGAACACAAGCCAACATCATCAAAATCCAACCTATCCATCTCATGATCAATGTAATACCTTTTAGAAATATTTAGCTGCTCGAGATTTGGGCATGACTTAGCTATCAGTTTCATGTGGTTATTCGAGAATGGTTTGTGGCATTCAAAGGAGAACAATTTTGGGGATGCATCTAGTATATCAAATATTAGATCAGGAAACTTAGTGCGTATCGACCGAAGGTGAAAAGATGCAACTTTCAAGAATTTCTTGCTAACTGCAGAAAATGACCTTTTGTCCACTCGCTTGGTAATTCGTTCATATATGCAGAAGATCTCATACTCTCCAAGTCGATCCATCACTTTGTTGCTGCCTCACCTATCACGTGTACATGAATATGTTAAAACTCTAAAAAAAATCAAATATATGAATGTGTCTCACATTTGATAAATGAGAGTAAAAGCCTCAAAGGATAACTTTATGCTTTTGTTTATGGAATGAAAGTCTCGTTGATCTCATCTGTCGTTTAATGATGATCTCTAATTCACTCTCATAGAATAGAATTACAAGTGTATATATCTTGATACAAACACATAATCAGAAAAACAACTACAAGTAGTCATAAACTAATAAACTTTCCCAACCAAAAATAAATAAATCAATAAAATAAAAATAAATAAGCAATTATGTATATATGATTAGTAAACTAAAACACTAAAGTTGAAGTGTTACCTTGTAATAATAGCCAAAAGAATGAGAATGGCGATTAACAACGGATCAAAAGTATTGTTTAGGTTAATCGTTCTAAATCTTGAATAAAAAGTTTTTAATAAGTTAATCTTGTTTTTAATAAGTTTTTAATGGGCTTTTGGCCTAAAACCAGTGCACCGGCTCATACCACCCTGGCCCAAATCCGGGCTTAGATTATCATTCATTAAGCATCACAAATGAATATTATGACCAACCACTTTTGCAACACTTTGAAAATGGTTAAATAATATACGGAGTCAAATTATAACTAAAGTATAAAAAGCGTCCTCTTAGGAACAGTTGTCCGCTTATGAACAGTGGAGCACAATTTTTGGGCCAGGCCGCTTTTTTTTATGGGAGCCCAAATCTGCTTTTCTTGGTTATACCCGAGTCGGACACTTGGTCCGTGTATCTCTCACACACATCTCACATATCTCCGGTTTACCTGTGTTTTCTTGAAGCTTCTCACACACACGCACACACAGAAATCTTTCACATTTACACACACACCACTCGAAATCATCTGGGAAAAAAATGATAGAATCATGTGGTTATCCTAAATGAAAAAGTATGTTTTAATTAAATTATTTCAAAAAAAAAAAAATTCAAATTAGGGTTGCGTTAATTTGGGGGTTTTGTTGATTTCTGCAGGATGCTTTGGTCATGATGTTTGCAAGAGAACCTTTTGAGGTATTTGTTTTCAATTTTTTTTATTTCGATTTTTTTTTAAAGCTTGGGTTTGTGGATTTTAAAATCGACTATGGTTTTCTATAAAGATGAAAACTGCATTTTTTTTCCCCCTTGAAGGTGGGTTTATGTTGAATGTTCTTGAAGGTGATATTCTAGGCACTATAAAATATATGATTTATAATACGATATTCTAGGCACTACAAATTTGCAGTGAACAAAAACAATACATGTAAGATACTATACTTCTACCAAGTTATGGGGTATATGGGATTGCTATTGAAAATGGCTATGCCTTGAGAAATAATCTTTTATGCATTTTGTAATGCTCACTCTCACATAAGCAATGGAAAACACCCTTGAAGCTACTTATCAAGCTTATGAAAAATGAGGTTTAAGGAGCTCATATATGCCCATTAATTCTTTTTGTTGCAGCTGACGTGAAACAAATTATACAAACAATGCTGGTGCAGGTCATGTGGCTGCCATTATTATGGGTCTGTTTGCGGCCGAAACTTCGAGTCATAACGCAACAGACATGTTAGTCTACCTCATGAGGCACAATATGAAAGATCATAAGGTAAAACTCAGTTTTTCACAATTAGGCATTCCATTTTTATTCAACAGCTATCTGCTGACATACGTGATTGTTCTTAAATTATCTTGGTGTTGACACTGTTGTTGTTCTTTTTTTCTTACTGTAATTGACAGTAGTGTAATTTTGAACCAGCGTTAGCCTGGATAGGACAACAAAGAACTATGTAATTTTTAACCCACGTAAGCCTTGATAGGACAACAATAGTGTAATAGCATTGACGGAGCACTACATAAATAAAAGTGACACAACCTTTTCTTTTTCAAGGCGCACCTCACATCTTAGATGCTTCCAAACCTGAACCAAAAGATGATATAATAGCTTCATCTTTTAGACAATTGTTTTTTGATCAAAACAAAATCATATAGTGTTTAAGGTTCTTATCGGCGGTTTTGAAAACCACTTTTTTGCAGGTCAGTCTTCTTAAGTTAGTCATAAACAAGAAACAGAGGAAGTAAGTTTTCTGCTGAGGCCGCCGCATACGGCGAATGTGGGAGCTGCATGTGTTTCTCAACAAGGTGTGTTGGGTTAATCTGCTTTACTCATAGGCGTAGCCAAACAACCCCTAAGTCAACATTATGAAATGGCTAAAAAATGCTATTTAATTAAAACTCTTCTATCCAATTTACTATTTCATATCTACTATTACAAGTGCTAATGCTTTTTAAAATATGGAGAAACAGTCGTGTATAAAATTGCATTGTACCTGATTTGCTATAATGAAACATGGTAATCAATTGTATAAATATTTGGCGAATTTGCTTATCTAAGGATTTAAAGTATAAGAGATAAACTAACCAGAAGGAATAGCAGTTGCCGTTTTAAGGGTTTCAGTTTTTGAATTTTAGGTGCCTGATGAAGAAATGTAAATTTGAGAACCGAATTTCTGGAATGCAATGAAGAATCGATGAGGGAAAAAAAGGCGGGATTGTTTGTGACTCTGAAAAAGATGAAACTAAAAATTGTACCAAGGTATGCTTTGGTTTATTATTGACGTTTATTGTTTTGTTCATATGTTAGTTAAAGCTAATAGTTTTAACTTGAGTACTGTGATAGTAAGGCAATGCTTTTTGTAAAGAAAAGATGGCATTCGGGGTTTGCCCTGGTCTCATAAATGTAATACTCCTTATCTATGAAGTTATATGTTAAAATTAAATATTTGCTTATAATGGTCGTAATGATTTAACTATTATTTAAGATGTCGAAGTAACGACTTTGTCCTTATATTTTTTTGGTTTATGTGCAAGGAATCTGTGTGTCGGTAACATTTGTTACCTGAACTGGAGGAATAGATGCTGATGTTGGTGGAAAAACCGCAGGTTCAACTTCAGCTAAGTGTAAGTATTTAAGCACAATATTTCTTATATCTGTGTAAGGACAACGTTGTAGCTTCAGACCTTTACGGTCTTTCCCAGGTATTAGATTGCATCGCATATTGTAGTTTTACCACAGTTGTGAAATACGGTAAGTTAAATTCCGTACCCAAAGTGTTGGTTTGAAAGATTGTTTTAAGTTTTTGAAAATCTAATGAAACTATTTTTAAGTTTTTGTAAAAACAAGAAGAGGGGTCAGCTAATGAATTATATCATCTTTGTAAAAGTCAGGATTGTTTGAGATAGTATAGCTAAGGCCAGTTTACATGCAACTAGCTCCCTCATGATCGTTACATTAATACACATCTTGCTAACTTACGCCACTTTAAGTCTGAAAGTCAATCAAAGAAAATTAACAGCGTTTGCCATTAAAAAATATGTTAGCTGTTTCTTGGCAAATTTGCTTTTTTATTTTAAGTTTTAGTACTGCACTATCTGAGTATTTTGGTGGGTCTGATTTTGCAATTATTTTGCTACATAGCTACTGTCTTCGTAGAAGATTGGGAAAACGTGCGACGCTTTATCATTGACGACTCTGGAAGCAGCTCAAGGAAGTGCATTTGGGATTGCATTCAGGATTGCAGCTGAGGAGACATGTCTGCAGTTTGCGGTATGCAGCTTGCAATAGCAATAACTTATGCTATCATTCCAAACTGTTACATTACTGTTAGAGATAGCAATCTTTGTTTTCATTCATGAAAAGCCTAAATCTTTCGAAACTTTTGATGTTTTTCTGAAACCTGGCTAAATCTTAGAAAGCTTACGGTTGTTTATTATCGAAAACAAAGTTAGTAATTCAATAAAAAAACTTGGATAATCATGTTTGTTGGCCTGGAAATAAACCCATTAATGGTAACATCAAGGTGTGTTGTATCTTTATATTTGCCACTCATACTAAAATTAATGTATTGGTTGGAGACTCATGGTCTAAGAGCCATCCAAGAAACTACGAACAAAGCAATTGGATTTATACAAGGCTTTTGTATTTGTAGGGAACCAAAAAGGCCTCAGGTACTTGCACCACTTACACGGTGATATCTTTCTTGATATTCTATGGTACTTTTTCTGTATATGCTAAACATACAAACTGGTGCATCGATAACTTTGTATTCAACATCCCGTCGCAAAGCGCGGGCTTATTCTGATCTTTAATCCTCCTCATTTGTATCTATTTACAGAGATCATATATTGGTACACTAACTTCCTAATCTTTTGTAACAAGACCATGGCTGCCATTTGATTTCTAATTTTTGCTTCAAGAATGTCTACATTGCCGAACACACAAGTCAATAACTTTATATTCAAACATCCCGCGGCAACGCGCGGGTTTAAAACCTCGTTTCATTAAAAACCTCGTTAGGTATGACATTCAATTCAAGTGGTGGTGGACTCGAACCCTTTCATTAATTCTAGAGTAAATTACACCGTTCGTCCCTGTTGTTTGTTCCAAATCACTACTGTAGTTCCTGATTATTTTTTTTGCTTTTTTGATCCTTATGGTTTACATATTGCACGTTGTCAGTCCCTATCACTAACTGTCGCTATCTTCTCCGTTAGGAGACAATTGTCCAGTGGCAATGTTAGTCCATTAACCAAACGATTATTTGCAACGTTAGTCCTTTATACTAACGACCGTTACTAATTAACTCAAATTTTGGTTTTCTTAAAAAAAAAAAATCTACGCGGTTTTCGCCCTTTTTCATGCGTTTTCTTAGTTTTCGTCCGTTTTTATACGCTTTCGTCCATTTTTATACGTTTTCATCTGTTTTTCTTACGTTTTCATTCGTTTTTATACGTTTTCTTACGTTGTCATACTGTTCTATCCGTTTTTACACGTTTTTGTCTGTTTTTCCCCGTTTCATGCGTTTTCTTACGCTTTCGTCCGTTTTTATACGTTTCGTCCATTTTTATACTTTTTTGTCTGTCTATATACATTTTCGTCTATTCTTATTACGTTTTCCTTCATTTTTATCCGTTTCTATACGTTTTCTTACGTTGTCATATGGTTTTAACCATTTTTCTAAGTTTTTTAATTTATACTTTTCCTCCGTTTTTTACGTTTTTCTCCGCATTTCTTACGTTTTCATATGTTTTCATCCGTTTTATATGGTTTCATCCGTTTTTATACGTTTTCGCTCGTTTGCTTACGTTTTCACCCGTTTTCTTATGTTTCTATACATTTTCTTACGTTTTTGTCCGTTTTATACATTTTTGTCCGTTTGTATACGTTTTCGTCTGTTTTAATACACTTTTCTTGCGTTTCAATACGTTTTTATCCATTTTTATCTATTTTCATATGTTTTTATACACTTTCATCCGTAAAAAAACGTAATAAAACAAGAGAAAACCTATATAAAATGATGAAAACGTATAAAAACGAATAAAACGCAAGAAAAATGTATAAAATAGATGAAAACGTATATAAAAGGATGAAGACATATAAAAACAGATGAAAGCGTATACAAACAGATGAAAAAGTAAGAAAAACGAACAAAAGTGTAAAAATAGGAGGAACATGTATAAAAACATATAAAAACGGATAAAACCGTATGAAAACGTATAAAAACGGATAAAATGTATGAAAACATAAGAAAAACAGACGAAAATGTACAAAGATGGATAAAAATGTTTAAAAACGGACGAAAATGTAAGAAAACGCATGAAAACTGGCGAAAACGTAAGAAAACGTGCGAAAACAATAAAAACCAAAATTTGAGTTAATGTTACTTCTGCGTAGCAAACAAAAAAAAAATACTCTTGTAAACACTAATGTTGACACTGTTGTCTTTCTTTAAGTATTATGATAGTTTTACTCTTGCAAATTACATAAATGGTCCCTCTTGGTTTGCGATAATAGCATCCACCGTCCCAAGGCTAAATTACATAAATGGTCCCTGTCGTTTGGAGAAAATTGCCTCCATCGTCCCTATTTTTTTCGATTTTTTTAATTCTATTTTTTTTTCTGATTCTTTTTTAAATTCTTTTTTTTTTTCAATTTTCTTTGTTGTGAAATATTTTTTCTTTTAGAATTTTTTTTCATCACATGTAAATTTTTTTTTGACCAATTTCTTTTCTGAATCATCAAAAGTGTAAAATACAAAAGTTGTCCGAAATGATGTTTTACATCAAGTCTTGCGAGATTTTAACCTGAAAATGCAAAACAAGGGTTGTTTTACTACCAAAAACTGAAGTGGTTTCTATATCGATTTTAAATAACGATTTTGACCTATTTATGGTTCGAATCATCAAAAGTGTAAAACACAAAAGTTGTCCGGAATGATGTTTTACATCAAGGCTCTCGAGATTTTAACATGAAAATGCAAAACAAGGGTTGTTTACAACCAAAAGTTGTCCGGAATGATGTTTTACATCAAGACTCTCGAGATTTTAACATGAAAATGCAAAACAAGGGTTGTTTACTACCAAACTTAAGCAGTTTTTGACTAAATTCATAATTATAAACTATTGTAAATTTTATAACCTGTGTAAGTCATCAAACTTTGAAAAAAAATAATAAGGACAAAAACATAAGAAAAAAATCGAAAAAAAAAAAAAAATATATTTCGAAAAAAATTTTGGAAAAAAAAAATAGGGACGTCGAATGCAATTTTCTCCAAACGACTGGGGGCCATTTATGTAATTTAGCCTAGGGACGGTGGATGCAATTTTCAAAAATTCAAGGGTAAAATGGTCATCACAATTTTTTTTATATTTATTACTCACATAAAGACAACAGTTTCAATATTAGTGTTCATAAGAGTATTTTTTTTAGTTTGCTACACAGAAGTCACATTTTTTTTACAAGTATAGTACTTTTTTATGGTATTAGCCCTTTCCAGAATATAGAACCCCAACGGTTGTTACTTTTAAGGTATTCATCAAGATCGCGATCTTACTTAAAATCGTTTTTGTCTCCGCAAGATCGGGATCGTAAGATCGAATCGAGATCGTAAGATCCTACTAAAGTGTGAATTTTTAAATAGGGGCTGTAGTGTTTTGGAGTTCCATATAAAATTTGATATAAAAGAACAATTTAAGTGACTATGAATACAAATTTCAAAGTTTAAACATCTTAATCTATACTATATAATAAACGAAGGTTTTTTACAAGTTCTTTAAACGCGGTGCATTAAAAATTGGTTTAATGCTCTTACATGTCTTACCATAATAAACCACTTTGTACAACTCAATATTGCAGGTGTTTTCTAAGTGAAAAGAACAAAGTCAATACCTTTGGGTTACTGTATATTTGTAAAAGTAGTAACCACATTCAATAACCACGCTCCTCCTTGATTGAATTTTGCGTTTCATTTGTACCGATTCTTCTTCTCTACGTTTGTTATTCTAAGAAATCATACTAAAAACTATTAACACCTTCCTCTTTAAACACTCCTCCTTAAACACAATGTATACACTCCTCATATCATTTACCTTATTCAAAAAATCGTCCCATATCTGCAACGATTCTATACGCGTTTTTTAATTCAATTGTAATTCTAACATCGGTAATGATATGCGTTTATGTGTGTGTATTTTTGGTTAAGATCGATATGACACTGCATTACAATTCGTAAGTTTATTATTTCATCAACACTTTTGTTACTTATTTTTGATTTGATTACTTACAATATTAGATTATTTGTATTATCAAGCCCTGATTAATTCGAATTTGATTAATATTTTTGACAAAACCCTAATATCATAATTAGGGGAAAATTGTTTTGATCATTAAGAAAAATTAGGGGAATGATTGCCTTCTTTAATTTCTTAATAGTCAATGTTTTTAAAGTTTTTGCAGGAAATAATTTCAATGAATCAAAGTATTAAAACCATTTTTTTGCTTATTTTTAGTAACTTTGATCCTATATAATGTGCGTATGCTATGTATTAGTTGTTTGCATTGATGATTGTGTGATTGTGAAATTACTGATGATTTAATTGTGTGATTGTGAAATTAGGTGTTTGCATTGATGATTGGATTTGACTGTGTGGTTAATTATCTGGTATAGTATAGATTCCCAATTTTTATCCCAATTTTAATTTTCCAGTATTAGGGTTATGTCGATTTATAGTCTCTTTTTAATGTTGCGAGCATGTAATTCGTGTACTAAGAATGCAAGCTATAGTTTTTCTATATTTGGCATGTGTGGTTTAACATTTAAACTGATTAGTTGCATGTATAATATGGAAATCCAATGATGTCTGTTACCCCACAGGATTGTCTTGATTTGGTGAATTATCTCATCCGCGGTAATTCTACCACCTGCTAATGCTGTCTACTTTGCCTTGCAAGAACGTGATCCTATTAAAAGAATACGGAAAATGATTCTGGCTCATCATCTAGCCACTGAAAAAGAGCTCAAGGTGATACTTTTTTTCATTTATCTATATGTTGTCACAGTTATTCTTCACTCTTAAATATTTCATTTTGCGGGTTCCATCTCGGGTTTGTTGTCACTTCATATATAAGATGACAATGTTAATTGGTTATTGTTTGTCAACGAGTTGATGGAATTTCTTTGTATCCTTTTCATGGTTTAGACATTCGATTGAAACAGTTTCAAGTCTATCTATGTTGGTGGGTCATTTAATTGCAATGAACTCGATTATTTTAAATTATTCTCATTTTTTTAGTCTTTGAGGTTGTTTATGTAAATATTAGAGTTTAGCTCGATTTGATCTGTTATAGTGTTTCAATTCACTTTAATTGTTTTTCAATTCAACTTTTAATACAAAATTTTCACTTCATTTGATTCTTTTGTTTGATCTTTTGATTTTGCAGGCTTGATATGTCAAACCATAAGAAACACATAAAAAGAATGATTCTTCTGCTTTTGAACATATAAGCTCAAGCATTTGCTTTTAAAGGTATTCAAATATTTAATTTGTTTTTACATTTTTATTTATACTATGTATTTAGTTTGATTTGATTGTCAATTTTCTTGATTAGGCTATAATGGAACGTGAATGGATCAAATTTAACAGTTTGGTAGTTTGTTGTTCAGGGAAAAAGAGATGAACAAAAGGTTCTCCATTCCACATTTTAAGTGTCGCAAACAAATCTATAATACCAAGGTTAGAGATCCTCTATTTACATTATCAAAGAATTCTCAACTTTCTCAACTTGATTTTAATAGAATTTTAATTAGGTTGCAAAATTGATGGGTTGGATAATGTGTCCATCTGCATTTTTTTTATATTTCCTTATCAGTAGCTCATATATTATAATAAAGAAGCAGTATATTATAATATGGGATAATTGTTGATCTAAGAGCCTTTGTTGTACATTTTAGATATTTGTTTACCTAAGGTTATATATCTTTTCGTTACCCTCCTTACACTCTATACCTAAACTGATCAAACCATGCAGTTCCCATAGGACCAAGTTGAAACGCGTAGGTATCATTGGAGCTGCTGGTATAAATGGTGGAACCTTAATGGCAATTAGTGGTGGCATGATATCTAATTTTTTCCAGTCTTTTGTACACTTTAACGTCATCTATATAAACGAATAGGGATTTAACTACATTTGTTGCATCTGTAACAGGTTCAGCATTGCTGTTGGATTTTTTGCTTTAGCGCCTACATTTTGGACCATTATACGAGTGATTGGATCCGATGGGTTTGATGCTGTTGCAAACGCTGCAGGAAGTGTAGTTCTGTTGCAGTCGCTGCCTCATTTGGAGGTGAAGAAAATTACATATTTTTAGTTTATCTATAAGAATTCACGACCTTTAATTGAGTATTGTTCTTGATAGCTAACATTTTAATTGATGCAGTTGCTGGAGCGGGACTTACCGGGACAAAAGTTGCCAGAAGGACATGAGTCATTGATGAGTTCGAGTTTAAAGCTATAGGTGAAAACTATAACTAAAGTGTGAGTACTTTATATGTGTTCTTCTTCTGTATACTGCAAGGAAACTTTCTTATAGAAGTTTTATTTAAATATTGGTTTCGGAATTTGTTTTCGAGGAGCAAGATTTTTTTAGGCCTTGGAAGGGCAAACTGATAACTTGGAAAGGTAACTAGATGTAAAAACCATCAACTTATGAGGTATGGCCTGATTTATTAAAATTGTTTTTCTTAAAGGTATGACCCTATATTTATTAATGGATAATTTCTTTAAAAATTCCTGTGATTTAACGGGTTCTATACACCCATTATTGGTACTTATACTTTCCATCAATTGAAAAGGTTCTGCATAGATAGGTGATGATAGGTTTAGGGAAGTGACATCAAGTAGAAAACATTCGTAATAAACATCACCTTTGCAAATACTTTAATTTTTATTAGTCACTGTTATTGCAATTTGTCAAGAGTTTAGAAAACATTTGTGATAAACATCACCTTTGCAAGTACTTTACTTTTAAAGTGTATGAATGTCCAAATTATCACTTCTAAAATATGGAATCATTTAATTGATGTGATATAATCTTAGATTACAAGTGATGATGGATCTTCGTATGGTGCTTCCTGTTCTGAAAAGGATAAGTTTGGTATGGTACTCATGAAGGGCTATACATCTTTTAATGACTAGGTACTGTTTTGTTATACAACATTGTTAACAAATACTAAAAGTTTAAAATGTATAGAAACCGGATGTTGATTATTGTTTAATCGATAGTCATGATTATATTTCCAGGTTAGTATTGTGAAAAAGTGTATGAAATTTTACATGAGTTATGGAGGTTTTTATCAACCAGGATGACGTGAGGGAACAAAATTACATTTGAAAATGATGTGTCTTGCTAAAAATTGGGATCCTCCAAACAAGCCTTATAGTGATACAAGGCCGCGTGATAATGCTAAACCGCCTAGCAGCCCTGACATATTTAGTGATATGGTGAATAAAGTAAATGCTGCAAAAATTATGCATAATTAAGAAAATTTCCAAATATGCTACAAGTTCCTGGTGACCCACTATTAGTTAGCAATTTTCTTATGATTCTTCTTTATAAGCTATGTGACTAAACATGAAACACTTTCAGGTCTCATTGTTGCATTTAGCTGGTATCACCGAATAAGGGGTCACGTTTCAGATTCTCTTTCTCTTTCAAAGTAACATCCTAAAGAAGGTGAACACTTACCCTTAACAGATTCTTAGTTAATTAGATTTGATCAAGGTGCTTTCGAGAGGTGTGGATATTGAGCAAGGTTACTTTTTTTGTGCTTGGACTTCTACGACTGAAAACAAGGATGTTGTAAATGTTGTCATTGTTGGAACACTTGCTGCTCATAAAGAGGAATTTCTCGGTCTGATTTTTTGAGTTTGCAATTTTAGCCCATTTACTTATGATGGGTTCATAAACTCTTTTGGACTATAATTTAGTAGGTAGTTTACGCTTATGCATTGTGAACTCCTAATTGACATTGGGTAAACTCTTATATTTAATTTATACAATTGGTTGATTCGGGAAAAGATCAAATTGGTTGAAAATTGACCCATTGAGGATTTTGGTTCATGTCCACTATTTATCAATATCAATATTTATTTATTCTAATAAAGATGAGGTCAAAAAGACCATTGAGTCACGCTGAGGCGAAGTTGAAGCCTTTCGTAATACTATTCATATGCTCCATAAGATATTAATTAAATGTATCACATAACTTAAAATTTGTGTCATATGGTCATCTCACTATTCCACACCAATTAAACCAATAAAAGATTAAAAATTTATCATATAATAGAAAAAAGTCTACATGTAGAGAAGTACTTGAAGGTCTATCACCATCGCAAGGATTGGGTTTTGAATCGATTGGCGCCCACACACATCATTTTTCTGTTCGAGTCAATCTATTTTAGATTCACCAATGCTATGGTTGTAAATCGATGGGCGCTCACACACATTTTTTGCTACTCAACACAATAAATTTTGGAGACCCCAAGCTTCGACGTTTGTTAGTGTAATTGTAACATAAGCAATTTTTTATCTTATAATGGACGCATTGTCTCATTCTTTGTTTCATATTTTAAATAGAACAAATTTACATTATTACTTTTCTTATCTCATTTCTCTATTTCTTTAAAAAAAAAAAAAAAGTACCCGGTGTCAAACGAGTCTTCTAAGCTAGTAATAGCAATACATGCAATGAATTCATTTTTCAGTCATTTAGTAAGCGCTATGGATAGAAAAGAAATACGACACAAGTAAAGTTGAGTTATGTATTAAAGTAAAACTGGGTCAAAATTTGGAAAGTGGGTTTCATTTTTGTAAAAAGATTGTTTAATAATAAAATAGGCTCTATAGGATCGGGATCGATAGCGATCCTACAATCTTACTAGCTATTTTACGATCTTATTTCGATCCTATGCTATTTTCGATCCTACTCTGATCTTGCAAGGTTTTCTAATGTATGATCGTAAGATCTTACGACAAGATCGCGATCTTGATAACTATGGTATTCATAATCTGCCTTTGGAATCCGCTTCTTCTACTTAGAATAAGACGGCTCATATTTTGGCAGAATTTTGTGGTTTAGGTGTTTATTTATAGGGTCAAATTTATAAGAATTACATAATCAACCCCTTAACTATATATGAAGCTTGGCTCAAATGAAAAATAAATAAACTTCGAAAATAAATTCACTAGAATGAAATAAAATACTTTTGGCACATCGTAAAAATGAAAACCCATTCTTAACCTCTAGAAAAAGGGTCAATCCTCAACACTCCTCATGCACCATTATTTACTCTTCTTAGCTGGTTTGACTATGTGTGGTTGTGGGTTCAAACCCCGTGGATTAGTCGGCTAAAAGGTTGAAAACCATGGTTACCAAAAAAAATATATATATATATATTTTTTTTGAATCGTAGTCGAGAATGAAATTGCATAGAAAGGAAAGACCCCATATCAAGAGAGTGGATTCGGCTGTTTGGTTTTTTTTGGAAAGGCGGCTGTTTGGTTTGAGTATGGATTTAAGCATTGGAATTTGTTAGAGAAATAATTATTATGTTTGGTACGACGATTTAGAATCAATTTGAGCTTAGTGAAAAATGTCTATCCTTCCATTATTGCTATGGTATGTAAATTAGTCAAGCATCTTTGAACGCAACTTCTTTTTCTATCAATTCTATTTCCTGCTAGTAAAGAAATTATAACTTTTGATTGGGCAAAAGAGCTAGAATCTTATTAATCTTTTTACAACACGTCAACACCTTATCATAGAACCGATTAAAACTTTCAAATGGCTAATGTAGAGACGAACATTTGGAACCTAGAAAAAATATGCAGAAGTAACATGACCACTTGATCAAACAAGAATTTCAAATCAGCTACATGGCGTACATTAATGTGAACCAGTCAATTAAATTAGACCAAATCATGAATGAATTACAGAAAAAATGATATCACCAACATCAAAATAAAAAGTTGTATTTTAGATTGTCCTTCCCAAGGAACTCGACAGTCGACATTGTTACTTCTTTTACGTATATCGTTCAAATAACCAAACGAATAAAGGTTTGAAGTCATAAAGTATTTTACTGCCCTCTTCTTATTTAGAACAAAGTATTTGAGTCACTCAACCAAATTTTCCACCAACAGAAAGTTATTTTAATGAGATATGTTGTGTGGGACCAAATAACTAACCTGTGAGTGTTCACAAGTAAATTCCCAAATAAAATAGTACTGTAATGACTTAAAGGTCATTTATCCATCTTATCCTCAAATCTTCAAAACCTAGATCTGGCATCTGCGTCTTTATGCTCTTACTGAGAGATAGATACCTCATATTTTGACAGGCCAAAACAGTTGACTTGACCTCTTCCCATGAAATTCTGGGACACGAGACTAAGGTAAGATATGACAATCTATGAAGACCAGATAAAGCACGTAAACCAACACTAGTAATTCTCTCACAACCATCCAAACTTAACGACCACATCTTCAAACACTTGTGGCCGATTTCAAGCAACGAAATGTCAGTTATATTGGTCAAGAAATCCAAATGCAATATCTCAAGATTTGGGAGCTCACATAGGGCCACAACGCCATGGTCAGTGATATTAGCCCCACACTCAGACAAAACCAGGTTTTTTAGACTTACCAACTTCTGCAAGTGGACAATCCCAGTATCCGTTATCCCATCACATTTATATAGATCGAGTGTCGTCAGACAATATTTTACAACCCCATCCGCCAAATACTCCAAACCCAAATCACTAATCAGATTACAACCTCGCAAACATAAATATTTTAAACGAGTTGCTTCTCCAATCATTTTCAATGATTTGTCAGTGACATTTCTACAGTTAGACAAAGCTAATTTTCTTAAATTCTTGCATGATCTTACTAGGGAACCAATTCCTATGTCCTTAAAGTGTAACCTCCCACCAAGATTCACATAAACCAATTGATTACAAGCCTCTGCGATTGCACGCAAGCCAACATCATCAAACTCCAACTTACCCACCTCATGACGAGGGCCCGGCGGATGAAAAAGATTTAGGATCTTGATATTGGGGCATGACTCGGCTATCAGTTTCATGTGGTTGTTCGACAGTGGTTTGCGACATTGAAAAAAGCCCATTTTCGGGGATGCGATTAGCATATCATATAACAAATCAGGAAACTGATTTTTTAAAGACCCAATGTGAAAAGACGCAACTTTCATGAATTTCTTGCAAACTTTAGAAAAAGATTTTTTGTCTTTTCGGTTGGGAATTCTTTCAAAAATGGAGAAGATCTCATCCTCTCCAAGTGGTTCCATAACTTACACGGTTTTGTTGCCACCTCACCTGTCATGTGTACATGGAAATGTTAGAAACGTTGATATCGAATCTGTGTCACAGTGAAATGTAAACCGATAAACCCTCTTTATGGAGATGATTGTTTTCATAAACAGTTGATATGCAAAATAATGTGGTAAAATGAACCAAGGACTGAAAACTACTAAATCAACATTTTCCGATTGAATATTTCAAAAAGGGCTAGCCGCGCAGCTTGTTGCTCGTTTGCCTTGCACCTCAATTTTTGGGAAGCAAAACGTTTTCAAATAATTTATGTTTAAAAAAAGAAATAAAGGATCAAGTATGGTCGTTTACAAATAAAACAATGTTGGGGTAGTTGTATCTCGATATTGTTTGCTTTACCAGCTAGAAGTACTGATGTATAATAAACTTGGACACGATAACGCATATTCTGGGTGGTTGCTTTTCGTGTCACAACTTGTATATGTTTTATGCGAGTTTTTGTACTTTTTGTTTTGTTTTGTTGTTGTTTGATGAAAAGTTTTATCTTAATGCACTTCACATTGCGCTTATCAAAGTCGTTCCATCACTTTGTTGCTGCCTCACCTATCATGTGTACATAGTTATGTTAAAACTCTAAAATTTAAATATATGTAAAAAAAAATAAAAATAAAAATAAAAATGATATTTGAGTGTGCCTCACAGTGAAAAATAGACATATAAACCATCGTTATTGAGATATATATATAGTTTTTCAATTTTCTTGAATGTGCAAAGAACTAAGAACAAAACTGGGTAAGACATGTAGTTTTTACTTAATCAAGTGGCATCGATTGTGAATTTTTCCACTTAAAGCAGAAGCACGAAGAAAATTTGGCATTGGATTTTTGTAATACTAAACAACTGGTGGCATGCTCATAAGTCATAAAGCTTCGATGGATAACTCAACGCTTGTGCTTATAGGATAGACACTCGTTGATCTCATCTGTCGTTTAATGGTGATCTCTAATTCACTCTCTACTTTGTCATAATGTTCAAATAAACTTCATGCAATATGACAGTGTAGAACTAAACTAGATAGGATCACATAGTATCCGTAATCAAACAATCTCAGTCAAACGTAATAAAGACTTTTGATGCTTTAATATCTTTTAGTCTTTTTTTTATTATTATTATTATTATTTTGGAAGAACTTTTATTGTATGAAAATCGCAATTCTCCAAGTATTTTTCGAAGCAAAGTTCTTGATGATCATCTCCTTATAATCAACATTGTATACTTTAGCAACATATGCTAGTTTTATATTGCAACCTAAAAGGTCATCATCATATTTCGATATATCTATTTATATTTTAAGCTAAACCTTAGAAAAAAAAAAAAAAAAAAAAAAAAAAAAAAAAAAAAAAAAACCCTACTCATAAACTAATAAAGTTTTATCCCAGCCAAAGAATCATAATTTAAGTAATACTGTAACTAGTTAATTAGTAAGCCATTACTCCGTATAAGATTTATAAATTATAACATGCAGTAAAGTTGAAGTGTTACCTTTTAACAAAAACCAAAAGAATGAAGAATGGTGATTGACCAATTGATCGATCAAAACTCAAAAGTATTACTAATTGTATATTTGTTGGACTTTGTATATATATAGACTCGAAAACTGGTTGTGTGGAAACTAATGAACGGTTCTTAATCTTGGATAAAAAGTTCTCTTGGTGAACTTTGTATCTATATGGGCTTTGGAAATCTGGTTACCCCTGTTGAGGCCCAGTGTGTTAGCCCATACCTCTCTGGTCCAAACATATATTTCAAAGTTTGAATATTTCATTTGAAGAAGTCGACACTTGATAGTTGATACCAAAATCATTTAGTTGGTTTGATAGCTTTCAGTTTGTCTTATTTGGTGTTGCCAGTTATCTAAGTTTTTCAAATGTTTGGTACATGCAACAAGAAACCGAAACGTCGATAAATATAGCATCCTAGGAAGTAAATATCGTAAGCTATGTTGGATTTTGTGGATCACTCTTATATACGATGATGTTTATTATATCTTTAAAACAGTACAGTGAGTTTAGATAATTGAAAACCAGTATAACCATCATTAAAGAACTGTTTGAAGGTAATTGTTCCTTGCCTTATCATTGCCAATCACTAATAAATATATAGATTACAAAAGAGTATTCTAGAGAGTGGGCTTTATTAGGCCTCAATACAAGGAATACACAACGGGCCTATGGCCATACATAACAGATGACTAATACTCCCCCGCAGTTGGAGCGGGAGGAGGGCGGACGCTCAAACTGGACCGAAATTCCTCAAACAAAGCTGACGGAAGCCCTTTGGTGAAGATATCTGCATACTGGTAGCGAGAGGGCACATGAAGAACACGGACCTGACCAGCTGTAACCATGTCACGGACGAAATGTATGTCTATCTCAATATGTTTCGTCCGTTGGTGTTGAACCGGGTTAGCAGAAAGATAGATAGCACTAACATTATCACAGTAGACAAGTGTAGCAGAAGATAACGGAGAATGTAGCTCACGAAGCAGATTACGAATCCATGCAGTCTCAGCCACAACGTTAGCAACACCCCTATATTCAGCTTCGGCACTGGAGCGGGAGAGGGTGTGCTGACGCTTGGATGACCAAGACAATAAATTATCACCCAGAAAGACACAATAACCTGAGGTAGACCGTCGTGTGAAGGGGCAACCTGCCCAATCAGCATCTGTATAACCAACAAGAGAAGTAGTAGAAGAGGAGTATAAATGAAGACCAAAATCCAAAGTCCCTTGAACGTATCGCAGGATACGCTTAAGAGCAGCAAAATGAGGCTCCCGCGGATCGTGCATATAGAGACAAATCTGCTGAACTGCATAAGATATATCCGGACGTGTAAATGTGAGATACTGAAGCCCACCTGCAAGACTACGATATAAAGTGGGATCCTGAACCGGAACACCTTCTGGACCCAGTTTAGACTCCGTATCAACGGGAGTCCGAGAAGGGTTACAATTGGCCATGTGAGCACGCTCAAGAAGCTGGAGAGCATACTGCCTCTGAGACAAAAACAACCCTGTAGAATGACGAACAGCAGAGATACCAAGAAAATAATTAAGTGCCCCAAGATCAGTCATGTCAAACTCACTATGTAAGGAACCAATAATCTGCTGAAGGAGAGCAGTAGAGGATGCTGTAAGAATGATGTCATCCACATATATAAGTAAATAGGCAACCTCGGACCCCTGTCGATAAATAAATAGTGAAGAATCACATCGACTATGATAAAATCCAACCCTGGTGGCATAACCTGTAAACCGCTGAAACCAAGCACGAGGTGCTTGCTTTAGACCATATAATGATCTCTTCAAAAGACAAACATGCTGAGGGTATCGAGAGTCAACAAACCCCGGGGGCTGATGCATATAGACTGTCTCAGATAAATCACCGTTAAGAAATGCATTCTTAACGTTAAGCTGATGTATAGGCCACTTGCGAGAGACAGCAAGACTAAGAACAATGCGAATGGTGGCCGGTTTCACAACCGGGCTAAACGTCTCATCACAATCAACACCAAGTTGCTGACTACTTCCATTAGCAACCAAACGAGCCTTATATCGGCTCAAAGTCCCGTCAGCATGAAACTTGTGCTTAAATAACCACATCGAGCGAATCAAATTAACATCTGAGGGCTTCGGTACAAGAACCCAAGTATCATTTTTAACTAACGCATTATACTCATCATACATAGCATTACGCCACTGAGGAACTCTTAAAGCAACAAAGGGAGATTTAGGTATAGGAGAAATGGAGGAGGTGTGTAAAGATAAACGTTCGATGGGTTTGACAATGCCGCGTTGAGACCGAGTGGCCATGGTGTGAGTGCGAGATGGTTCGTTAGCGGGTTGTGGGGGATTTACGGGTGGTGGGTTTGGGTGAGGTGGTGGCGATGGATGTGATTGATGGTGAGCCGAGGATTGTTGTTGGGCTTGTGGGGGAGTTTGAGTGTCAGGTGGTGTTATGATTTGGGCCTCATTATTGCTAGTGGTGGTAGGGTGAGTTTGGGTCGAGTTGGTGTTGTGATGATGTTGTGGGGTAGTGGGCTCATTTATTTGAGTGGCGGTGGAGTGTGGAGAATTAGGTGTGTTGAGAAGTATTTGGTTTAGGAGTGGTGGAGTCGACGGTTCGAGAAAGGAGTAAGAGGGCGGGGAGTCGGGTGTCATGGAACGGTAAGGGAATTGATTTTCATCAAAGGTGACATGTCGGGAGATGATAATTTTATTGGTTTCTAGATTTAGACAACGGTAGCCACGGTGGTAGGCGGGGTACCCTAAGAATATACATGGAGTGGCACGGGGAGCAAGTTTGTGTGGTGAATTAAGGTGAGGGTAACAAAGGCACCCAAAGATGCGTAAGCGAGAATAGTCAGGGTCTTTGTGAAATAGTTTGGTGTATGGAATTTCATTGTTTATTGATGTAGAGGGTAGAAGGTTTAGTAGGTAAGCGGCCATGTGGAGGGCCTCGACCCAAAAGGAGGGAGGTAGGTGTGCTTGAAAAAGAAGGGTTCGAATAGTGTTGTTGATGGTGCGAATCATGCGTTCGGCTTTGCCGTTTTGTTGAGATGTTTGTGGGCAAGAGAATCTAAATTGGATGCCATGGTTGGTAAAGAGGGTGTGGAGACAGTTGTTATCGAATTCGCCACCATGATCACATTGGAAACTCTTAATTTCGCAGTTAAATTGATTTTTAACATAAGTACGAAAATGCAAAAATTTAGCAAGCATGTCAGATTTAGAACGAAGTGGATAGATCCACAAATAGTGAGAAAAATGATCAAGAAATAGGACATAGTATTTAAAACCACTAGAGCTAACAACTGGAGAAGTCCATAGATCAGAATGGATAATATCAAAACAATGTTTAACAATAGAGTCTGAACTGTGAAAAGGTAACTTCACATGTTTGCCAAGTTGGCAAGCATGACAGACATGTGGAGCCCTTTGTTTATTACATGAAATAAAATGACGAGAAGCAAGCGACCGTAGCACTTCATCACCTGGATGACCAAGGCGTTGATGCCACGCGGAGGAGCTTGTGGAAAGGAGAGCAGTGGGAATAATAGAAGGCTTGGTAACGGGATAAAGATCACGTGAACTGTCACATCGAAGGAGGATATGGCGAGTCAAGAAATCCTTCACAGAAAAACCAAAAGCGTCAAATTCAATAGTACAATTATTATCTCTAGTAAATTGATGAACGGAGATAAGATTTTTAATAATATTAGGAGTTACAAGAACATTATGAAGATGAAGGGGGCGATGAGGGGATGGTATAATGCTATGTCCGGTATTGATGACGGGAATGGATGTACCGTCACCAACATGGACTGATGGGTATAAGCGTTTATTAAAAAGCGTACTTAAGTTACGTGCATTAGAGTTAAGGTGAGATGAGGCACCTGTATCCATATTCCATGTTGGGTCTTGTAAGGTCATCGTGCTAAACGCACTTGGTAGGGAGGTGGCTTGAGTCGGGTACATGCCAGGAGCGGGGCCGAGAATACCATTTGTGGGGTTCGGTTGTGCATAAGGTGGGGCGTACAACGAAGTTTGGTGGGCTTGATTGTGTTGGGTTGAAGGGGGCTGTGGAGCGGGGTGATAAGGAGTGGCAGTGAAAGCGAGTGGGCTAGGTGTGGGGGTTGTAGGTTGGGCCGAGGGAAGTAAAGTGGTGGGCTGATATGGGGTTTGGACTTGGCGTGCCAGATAATACCCAGGTGGTGTCCAGGAGTGTATATTCGGTGTGGGGTGTGTAACAGTAGGGGTTCGAATGGTGTTAGGGGTTGTGGCCGTTGAGGTTTTGGTGGCCAAACCGGGTCGGTGACGGTGATCGTGTATGAATTTACACCGATCACCAAACTTGCAATTCCCTCTATTAAAATGGTTGCACAAGTTAGGCATGTTTTGGGATTTAGAGGCTTGATTTTTTGGTTCTGATTTAGTGGTCATGAGGATAGTGGGTGATGATGTAGTGCTATCAATGGTGGTGGTATTCTCAGCTTCCTCACGTTGTTGAGACTCATCAAGTAACAACATGGTATCGAGCCAATAAAACATACAGATTCTTTCCCTCCCACCCTCCACAATTCTCGGATCTCCCTTCCCAATCACTAATAAATATATAGATTACAAAAGAGTATTCTAGAGAGTGGGCTTTATTAGGCCTCAATACAAGGAATACACAACGGGCCTATGGCCATACATAACAGATGACTAATAAGAACCACTAGGTATGGCATCATATATTCATATGAAGAATAACGTAAGCAATATATAAACGTAAGCTATGTTGTTCACTCTTTATTCGATAATGATTTTAGTATAGCCGAGATTCCAATTTAGATAATTTTAAACCAGTGGTATATAATAAAGCGTGATACATTGTACTAAAGACAGAATTACGACATTTTATAACAATTTGCTGCCAAAATTCTTTGAGACATTTAATCAAACAACTACACGCGCACGCACATTGTCTTATAAAAATACAAGAAAAGATCGAATTAATAAAACTGTTTGTGCAAAATTTAAGGATTCCCCTCTGAAGAAGCAAGCAAATATGGAGAGAATGATATACAAAATTTGGGGTTTGGGTGTTTATTTATAGGGTCAAATTTATAAGAATTACATAATCAACCCCTTAACTATATGAAGCTTAGCTCAAATGGAAAATAAATAAACTTTGAAAATAAAATCACTAGAATGAAATAAAAACTTTTGGTCATCGTAAAAATGAAACCCATTCTTAGCCTCTAGAAAAAGGGTCAATCCTCAACACGCCTCATACACCATTATTTATTCTTCTTACCTGGTTTTGACTCTGTGTGGCGATGGGTTCAAACACATGGATTAGTGATGCTGGACAACAAATATCAAAATTTCCCCAAACTTGAACAATGCCTCAAATCCAATCCACTATGCTAACACATAGAGATAGACTGCCATTTTGTAAGAAACAAAATTAAACTTGGTGAAATTCTTCCCTCCTATGTTCCAACAAGACTCCAAGAGGCAGACATATTCACAAAAGGTTTAAGCATGACTCTACACTATAATTGTCTATCCAAATTGGGCATTTGCAATCCTTACTCGATGCCAACTTACACAAGCCAAAGCCACTACTGCTCAAGCTCACACAGTGCAAAGTCCACACAGCTACAAACACAGTTAGCACAAGAAGAAAGTGATGCTGGATACTAGTTAATTCTAAATTCTTTGTCAAGAAATGTGATATATTTGTAATGAGATTCTGTCTAGATACATTGTTAGTTAGTATAGTCAAAGAATCTTAGTGTATGGTCAACATGTATAAATAGGTCTCATTTCTGTATTATTGTAAGTAACAATTTCATAATTCAGTTATAAAATTCTCTCCCTCTCAAACTTTATCATGTACGACTAAGAATCAGTTTGAGCTTAGTGAAAAATGTTTATCCTTCCATTATTGCTATGGTATTTAAATTAGTCAAGCATCTTTCACTATAACTTCTTTTTTATCAATTCTATTTTCTACTAGTAAAAAAAATATATATAATTTTTGATGTGGGAAAAGAGCTAGAATCTTATTACAACAACTTTTCACCTATCTCACAATATATCTTTTAAATGGACTTCTATCGAGGCTTAAATCCACAACATCTAAGTTGATGGGCAACTCACATACCAAAGGCCTTGGGTAAAAGCGTAACAAATTAATCATCACTATAAACACGAGTATTAATTTCTCATACATACAACAAATCAAATATACGTTTGTTGCAACATTAGATTCCAATGTTGATATTACCAGGTTTACCAATTACTATGGTTAAACGACACATAACATTGTATACCAATGTCAAAAAAAATCGTTATATATGCTTTGGTATGAGACATGTATTCTAGTTGTTTATCTTAAGGGGTACATCAATGGTAGCATACATCAAGCCAAGTCTAGTCCAAAACGTTTGTTCAAAGACCATAAATATGCTTAAAAAATATAGTGATCAAGTAGAATCAAAGATATATAATAATATTAATGACAATCGAGCATCCATTATGCTAAAACAGTTTGAAATTTTAAAACGGACGGTTATATTAGTTGAGCATTGCATTTGCGTACCTCAAATGAACTCATAGAAAAAAGTTTAGAGTTTATACATATTTTTTAACAATCATAATGTAATCCACTAGATGCTTTTACTCGGCTGTTCGAGAACATAATACTAATCTGAAAATCATTGACCGGGACACAATAGGGTACATAAGCTCGTAATAATTTTATTTCTTCAACCTATGTGAGATTCAATGTAAAAATTGCTTTTATCAAAGACAGCAATAAGGCACCTATATATATGAGGAGTGATAGAACCACACTAAATGGTCCACAAAATAATTCCACAAAATGATGTGGCAGTGTTTGATTGACACAATAAAAAAGAAGAGTGAGAAACAGCAATCAAACACTGCCACGTCATTTTGTAGAATTGTTTTGTGGACCATTTTGTGTGATTCTATCACCCCTCTATATATATTTACTATTGACTTGTTCACAATTTTATGCTCTTTAAATAACTTATACGATGTTCTAATATTATGTAATAAAGTGAGTGTTGTAACTTACGCTGGATATAGAAATGGGTAAACATTATACGATTAGACACACTGAAACTCATATTCAACTCTATATTGCGGTAGTAAATGAAATTGTGAATTTCAGTTTTCTTTTTACCTATTTTGGTTTACAATCATACTAGCTTTTTAGTGCTAATATGTAATTTATAATCTACTATATTCCAACTATGAACTAATTAACTATGAACTGATTACTTAAATAACCAAACGAATAAAGGTAGTCATAAAGTATTTTACTGCACTCTTCTTATTTAGAACCAAGTATTTGAGTGACTCAAACAAATTTTCCACTAACACAAAGTAAATTCCCAAATAAAATAGTACTGTAATGACTTAAAGGTCATATCCATCTTATCCTCAAATCTTCAAAACCTGGATCTGGCGTCTGCGTCTTTATGCTCTTACTGAGAGATAGATACCTAATATTTTGACAGGCCAAAAGAGTTGACTTGACCTCTTCCCATGAAATTCTGGGACACCTGACTAACGTAAGATATGACAATCTATGAAGATCAGATAAAGCACCTAAACCAACACTAGTAATTCTCTCACAACCCATCAAACTTAACTCCAACATCTTCAAACACTTGCGGCTGATTTCAAGCAATGAAATGTCAGTTATATTGGTCAAGAAATCCAAATACAATATCTCAAGATTTGGGAGCTCACATAGGGCCACAACGCCATAGTCAGTGATATTAGCCCCACACCTAAACAAATCCAGGATTGTTAGACTTACTAATTTCTTTAAGTGGATAATTCCGTTATCTGTTATCCTATTACAGTAATTCAGATAAAGTTTCATCAAAGAACACTTTAAATCCCCATCCACCAAATACTCCAAGCCAAAATCACTAATCAAATAACAACCCCACAAAGATAATTTTCTTAAACGAGATGCTTCTCCAATCATTTTCAGTGATTTGTCTGTGACATTTACACAACGATCCAAATCTAATATTTTTAAATTCTTGCATGATCTTACAAGGGAACCAATACCTATTTCCTTAAAGCGTAACCTCCTATTTAGATTCACGTCAACCAAATGACTACAAGCATTCGCGATTGCACACAAGCCAACATCATCAAACTCCAACTTATCCATCTCATGATCAAGGTAATAGGATTTAGAAATATATAAATGCTCGATATTTGGGCATGACTCAGCTATCAGTTTCATGTGGTTATTCGAGAATGGTTCGTGGCATTCAAAGGAGAACAATTTTGGGGATGCATCAAGTATATCAAATAGTAGATCAGGAAGTGAAAAGATGTGACTTTCATGAATTTCTTGCAAACTATAGAAAATGATTTTTTGTCCACTTGGTTGGTAATTCGTTCATATATGCAGAAGATCTCATCCTGTCCAAGTCGTTCCATCACTTTGTTGCTGCCTCACCTATCACGTGTACATGAATACGTTAAAACTCTACAAAACTTCAAATATATGAATGTGTCTCACATTTGATAAATGAGAGTAAAAGCCTCAAAGGATAACTTTATGCTTTTGTTTATGGAATAAACTCTCGTTGATCTCATCTGTCGTTTAATGATGATCTCTAATTCACTCTCATAGTATAGTGAATATATCTTGATACAAACACATAATCAGAAAAACAACTACAACTAATAAACTTTCCCAACAAAAAACAAATAAAATATTAAAAAAAAAAATAGTTAATGAGTAAGCAATTATGTATATGATTAGTAAACTAAAACATTAAAATTGAAGTGTTACCTTGTAATAATAGCCAAAAGAATGAGGAATGGCGATTAACAACAGGTCAAAAGTATTGATTAGGTTACTTCTAAATTCTAATAAATCGTTCTAAATCTTGAATAAAAAGTTTTTAATCTGTTAGTCTTGTTTTTAATAAGTTTTTAATGGGCTTTTGGCCTAAAACAGTGCACCGGCTCATACCACCCTGGCCCAAATCCGGCCTTAGATTATCATTCATTAAGCATCACAAATGAATATTATGACCACTTTTGCAACATTTTGAAAAAGGCTATAATATACGGAGTCAAAATTCATTAAAAACCTCGTTAGGCATGACATTCAATTAAGTGGTGGTGGACTAGAACCATTTTGATTATTCGGTCAAAAAGTCAGAAACCACGATAAATTTTATTTATTCTATAACACCCCTTAGCTCAAATGGACACAAAAACTAGTACATGGAAGTTTAAAACCCACAATTAATATATAACTATTCTTTCACATATCTTAATAAAGAAATTTTGTACAAGAATTAATTTTCCTTCTCAATTGTGGTTGTAGTCAAGTATAACCATAGTTAGATAATCGTACTTTGTTGATGTTTACAACCTCAAATCGAAATTATCTGCTTTAATTGCTAGAATTACTGTGGTATAAACAATTTGGGCGCGACAACTTATAGTCAAATTGGTTAGGTTTTGGGTCATGACTTGTACTTGTTTAATGTTACTTCATTTGGCCGTAAACGCTTTTATTCTCGAAGGATCTATATAATGTTATCCCCAGTTTTAAAATTAGGGGCACAAACTAAGCAAACTAAAAGTACACACGGGGATCCACATTAAACCCTTAAAATTAAAGTCATAACTTAATGCACTTTACATAGCTTTGCCATGTGTATTTGACTTTTACAAACTTACAATGTTTACTTTATTATTATTATTGTTGTTACTATTACTATTACTATTATTGATGATTAACACTCTAGCAAAACAAAATGGATAAATTGAAATCAATCGTGCATGTCAATCATTAGCAAGCAGAGCAAGATTTGTTAGCTAATAATAAATAAAGTAAAACAATATTGTCAAAGTACTAACCAGAAACACATAACTCATATGAGACATACATGAAGTGTCGATCTTACATGACACGATTACACCGGTTTACTCATAAGTCATAAACCCAGGAAAAAAAACCAACATTGGACGTGGATATAAAGGACCACAAAAAATCAATAAGAAACCAAAAATGAAGATGCTTCGGTAAGCAACCAGAGGTAAACATTTTAAACAAATTAACCAAAAGTAAACCAATTAACGGCGGCTACATTTCATTTTTATGCATTAAAAAGAGTACAATTATAGGAGCTGTAAAAGAAGCAATCTGAGGAATCAAATTTACTAACCTGCAAGTGTTATTGAGTATTGCAAAAACAAATATAATCCCAAATAAACTGGTAATGAAAAAAATGTCATTTCCAGAATATATGACAGCGATGGTTTTTAATTTTAAGGTATTCATAATCTGCCTTTGGCATTGGCTTCTTCATACTCCTACTGAGATAAAGACACCTAATATTTTGGCAGGACATAGCAATTGGCTCGACATCTTCGAAAGAGAGCTTGTAACATGAGACTAATCCAAGTCTAAATAATGTTTGATGACCAGAAAGCATGTAAACCAACAACAGTAATTCTCTCACAACTATCCGAACTTAACACCTTCATCTTCAAACACTTGCGACCAATTTCAAGCAATGAAATGTCCATTATATTGGCCAAGAAATCCAAATATAATCTCTCAAGATTTGGGAGCTCACATAGGGCCACAACCCCATGGTCACTGATATTAGCCCCACACCTTGACAAACCTAAGGTTCTTAGACTTACCAATTTCTTCAAGTGGATAACCCCATTATCTGTAATCCTATCACATTCACGCAGAGAAAGTTCCGCCAAACAATACTTCAGATCCCCATTCACCAAATACTTCAAACCCAAATCAGTAATCAAACAGCAACCGTCCAATTGTAACTTTTCTAAACGAGTTGCTTCTCCAATCATATTCAGTGATTTGTCAGTGACATTTATAGACTTAAACAATGCTAATTCTCTTAAATTATTGCATGATCTTACAAGGGAACCAATTCCTATGTCCTTAAAGCATAACCTCTTACCAAGATTCACATAAACCAAATGATTACAAGCCTCTCGATTGCACACAAGCCAACATCATCAAACTCCAACTTACCGACCTCAAGATCAAGGCCCGGCAAAAGAAAAAGATCTAGGTGCTCGATATTGGGGCATGATTCGGCTATCAGTATCAAGTGGATGTTCGATAGGGGTACGCCACATACAAATGAGAGCATTTTCGGGGATGCGGTTAGCATATCATATAACAAATCAGGAAACTGATTGTCTAAAGACCGAAGGTGAGAACACGCAACTTTCCAGAAAATCTTGCAAACTAAAGCAAACGATTTTTTGTCCTTTTCTTTAGAAATTCGTTCAAAAATGGAGAAGATCTCATCCTCTCCAAGTCGTTCCATAACTCTCAGCTGGGTTTTTTGGCCACCTAACCTGTCACGTGTACATGGATATGTTAGAAATATTGAGCTTGAATTTGTGTCACGGTGTAATGTAAACCGATAAACCCTCTTTATTGAGATGATTGTTTTTATCTATTTAATCAGATGTGAAAAGAACAAAGAACTCAGAACGTGTTAATCTGTTATCCTCTTGTTTATCTTGATACATGTATATCTTGATATGCACATATTATCACACCTCTCCGAACATGTTAATCTGTTATCCTCTTGTTTATGTATCGAAGCAAATACATACGCACATAAATAATGCAAGTATTTACTCCAAAACAAACATAAAAACCTTAATTTACAATACACAGCCTTAATAACTCATATTCAATTACATAGAACATCATGTGCATATCTATATTTATAATCTAAGCACAAACATGTCATCAAATGTGAAAAACCTTTGACACAATATGTACACAAACATGTTATGTAACTAATCTATGAAAATAGCATGCACAAACACACACCTACGTTACTACAAACAGCGTGAGTTACATAATTAAACAACACATTATCAAATTCGACAAAATTAGCCAAAAGTAAAGTTCCCTACCATTGACAAAAATTTACTGTTAATAGTTAATTCAACCCGACCCCAACCTACATTGACCCTCTCATCTGCCATCTTTACGGCTCTATGTTTCTAGCGATGTTGCACGTCTTATTTAGAAATCTTAAGATCCACCACTGTAAACACATACAACAAATTGTGTTTTACGAGTATATTGCAGCGTTAATTTAAGAAAATAACACATTATCAAAGTTTGCAAAAACCTTAAATTAAATAAGTTTAAAACACATATTTTGACATAGCTAGATAGGATCTTATACACCGATATCTGCTTTCAAACAATCAGTTGCACAAAAAAAATGAAGCGAAACAACCACTTTTTAGCTGCCAAAATTCTTTGAGAGATTTTATCAAACCGTTGATATGCTAGATGAAAAACTACGTACCAAAATGAACAAAGGACTGAAACTACTAAACCAGCATTTTCCGACTAGACATTTTCTCAAACACTTGGTATGCAACCTTTTTCTTTATTCCAAATTTCACAGCAACTACACGCGCACACGCACACAGACATTATCTCATATACATACACACATAAACAATGTAACTATTTACTCCAAAACATACATAAAAAACCTAAATTTACAATACCGAACCTTAATATAAACACATTATCAAATGTCGTAAAACCTAAACAATATCAGTCACGCAAAAATAATAAAGCGACACAATCAATGTAATAAACCACTATTTGCGGCCAAAATACTTAGAAACCATGGTTACCAAAAAAAAAAAAAAAAAAAAAAAATTGAATCGTAGTCGAGAATGGAATTGCATAGAAAGGAAAGACCCCATATCAACAGAGTGGATTCGGCTGTTTGGTTTGAGTATGGATTTAAGCATTGGAATTTGTTAGAGAAATAATTATTATGTTTGGTACGACGATTTAGAATCAATTTGAGCTTAGTGAAAAATGTCTATCCTTCCATTATTGCTATGCTATTTGAATTAGTCAAGTATCTTTTAATGTAACTTCTTTTCTATCAATTCTATTTTCTACTAATAAAGAAATTATAACTTTTGATGTGGCAAAAGAGCTAGAATCTTGTTAATCTTTTTACAACACCTTATCATAGAACCGATTAAAACTTTCAAATGGCTGGCTAATGTAGAGATGAACGTTTGGAACCTAGAAAAAATATGCAGAAGTAACATGACCACTTGATCAAACAAGAATTTCAACACAGCTACATGGTGTACATTAATGTGAACCAGTCAATTAAATTAGACCAAATCATGAATGAATTACAGAAAAATGATATCCCCAACATCAAAATAAAAGGAATTCGAGTTAACTATGATAACGAAAATCATATTCTCACAACCACTAATTATAGCTTAGCATATTTAATTAAAAAAAACCTTGTTAATTGATTGAACAAGTCATCACCATATCTTGTTTTCCTAAAAACATAAACATAAAACTATAATTAATGGATCGATTGCATTTCAAAAATGTTCCAGAGCCAAAATACAATTACAAACTAGTTTTAATTGAAAACTAACAACTAGACGTATTTGGATGAACGTCCATAAAATCGTTTTTTAAGGTTTAGGGAAGAACAGTATTGAATTTGTGAATAACAAAAACGTGAAAAGGAGATAACATTTTCCTTAGTTTGAGGGAAAGGGAAACAAATAATATTGTTATGTTTCTGTTCTCTCGTCAAACAAACACGGGATATTATTCTCCTCTCTGTTCTCATATATCCACTCCACCCTACCAAACATGTACCCTCCCATAATCTCATGTTATGAAAACTTATATCAACTGTCTGATTTGTATTTGTTGCTATAAATGGGAGTAAAAGCTTCGAAGGACAAATATGAAAAAGAAACTAATAAAACGCATGTTATAGGGAAAAAGACATGCCTCGTGTGTCGTTTAATGGTGATAAAACAACACCATTCACGCATGATAGAGTGAAACAATTAAACCGGATTTGTATGTCAGTATGTGCAAAATTAGTGTTAAGCAAAAATTGAAGTGTTAGAAATTTTGGAGGGATTTTTTATCTCTTAGAAATTGAAGGTTTAAATAAAATGATGATGTACACCGCAATCAATGGATTCAGATATTGTCTTTGGGGTTACTTTTTATCATTAGTGTAGAAATTAGAATTCATTTCTATAAGAATGTGAATTGTTAAAATCATTAGTGTAAAAATTAGAATTGTTTTCTATAAGAATGTGAACTGTGGACTTCATAAGATAGATAATCCACTAGCTGTATCCAGCTAACCATCCATGTTCTATTTGAGAACATCATATTAATCACGAGATATTTGATTGCAATACAATAGAGTATATAAGCCTGTAACACTCCATACTTCAACCTATGTGGGATTCAATATGATAAGAGTTTTTATCAAAAGAACAATAAGGTACCTATATTTTACATTGACTTGTGCACTAATATCTTATACGACTACACAAATGCCTGACAAAAGCCTCCATCGAGCCTTGAATCCACAACCTCTAAGTTGATGGACAACTCGCATACCGCTAAACCAAAGGCCTTGGGCAAAAGCATAACAAATTAATCGTCACTATAAACACGAGTATTAATATCTCATACATATAGCAAATCAAATATACGTTTGTAAGTTTGTTGCAACATTAGATTCCATTGTTGATATTACCGGGTTTACCAATTACTATGGTTAAACGACACATAACTTCGTATACCAATGTCTAAAATAATTGTTATATATGTTTTGTTATGAGACATGTATTGTAGCCGTTTATCTTAAGAGGTACATCAATGGTAGCATACATCAAATCAAGTCGTTCATATGTTTTGTTATGAGACATGTATTGACCGAAGCTGAACAGATGCAACTTTCAGGAATTTCTTGCAAACTATAGAAAATGATTTTTTGTCCACTCGGCTGGTAATTCGTTCATATATGCAGAAGATCTCATCCTCTCCAAGTCGTTCCATCACTTTGTTGCTGCCTCACCTATCACGTGTACATGAATATGTTAAAACTCTAAAATTCAAATATGTTTAAGACTTAAAAAAATAATAATAAATAAATAAAAATAATAATAATAAAAAAAAAAAAAAAAAAAAAAAAAAAAAAAAAAAAAAAAAAACTATATTTGAATTTGTCTCACTGTGAAAAGTAAACCATAAACCATCTTTATTGAGAATTTGAGATATATTGTTTTTTGATTTTATCAAATGTGCAAAGAACTAAGAACAAAATTTGGCATCGATTGTTAATTTTTCCTTTTTATGCAGAAGCACAAACAAAAAATGTGGCATTGAATTTTGGTAATACTAAACTACTAGTGGGCCAGTGGCATGCTCATAAACATGTTTAGGTAAGACATGTACCCCTAATACCCTAAGACATGAATATAATACTTCATAAATGAGAGTATAAGCTTCGAAGGATAACTTAACGCTTGTGTTCATAGGATAAAGACTGTTGATCTCATCTGTCCTTTAATGATGATCTCTAATTCACTCTCTACTAAAATTCATCCAATATAACAACGTCGAACTAAACAACTAGGTAGGATTACTAGGATCCCATAGTATCCATAATCAAACAATCTCTGTTAAACATAATAAAGCCTTTTTTTTGCTATAATAACTTTTAGACATTTTATTGTATGGAAAGTGCAATTATCCTAGCATTTTTTGAAGCAAATTTCTTGATGATCATCTCCATATAATCAGCATTGAGGACTTTAGCAACATATGCTAGTTTTATATTGCAACCTAAAAGGTCATCATCATACTTCAATATATCTATTTATATTTTAAGCTAAACCTTAGAAGGAAAAAAAAATACAAAACAAAAAAACAAAAAACAAAAAATAAAAAAAACAAAAAAAAAAAAAAAAACAAAAACAAAAAAAAAAAAAAAAAAAAAAAAAAAAAAAAAAAAAAATCAGAATTTAAGTAATACTACTAGTTAATTAGTAAGCCATTACTCCGTATATGATTTCTAAATTATATAACATGCAGTAAATTTGACGTGTTACCTTTTAACAAAAACCAAAAGAATGAAGAATGGTTATTGACCAGTTGATCGATCAACACTCAAAAGTATTGCTAATTGTATATTTGTTGGATTCTTAATCTTGGATATAAAGTTCTCTTGGTGAACTTTGTATCTACATGGGCTTTGGAAATCTGGTTACCCATGCATGTTGAGGCCTGGTGTGTCAGCCCATACCTCTCTGGTCCAAACATGTTTGGTACATGAAACAAGAAACTGAAACGTCGATAAATATAGCATCCTAGGAAGTAAATATCGTAAGCTATGTTGGATTTTGTGGATCACTCTTATATTCGATGATGTTTATTATATCTTTAAAACAGTACAGTGAGTTTAGATAATTGAAAACTAATATAACCATCATTAGAGAACCACTAGTTATGGCATCATATATTCATATGAAGAATAACGTAAGCAATATATATACACGTAAAGCTATGTTTTTCACTCTTTATTCGATAATGATTTTAGCATAGCCGAGATTCCAAATTTAGATAATTTTAAACCAGTGGTATATATATAATAAAGCGTGATACATTATACTAAAGACAAAATTATGACACAAAATGATCGGATGCATTTATGATCAACTAAACAAGACTAAAAACACAACTTTTAGATACCGGATGCGTTTTAAAAAATCGAATTTCAGAAGAAAAAAAAATAACACTACGCCACAAAAATCCATAAATGTCTATAGGTGTCTTGAGACTCACCCTGATTCCATCACTGCCTTATAGAATAAGTGAACGGTGAAGAGCACAAGAATGAGAATATAATGTACTTGCAAGTTCACTTTTTTGACTCCTAGCTTGTCACAAGTAACGGATGATGTTATTATTGCTCACGTTACCTAAAAAGACGAGTCTTTGAATCAGATGCGTACAAATTAACCTCAAGACCATTTCCATCATTCCTTGTAAAAAGTAAATTATAATTCTTTTGCCATGCGATCTTCGAATATTTGAAAGTGTCATGCTCCATTGATGATATCTATACTTATTTTTCATTGTTTTTACTCCATAATCTCATAAAATTACAGTATATTTATGAATATATACAAAGTGATCCCAATAAACAAGCCCAAAAATCATTCGGTTTTATTTCTTTCGTTCTTCTATTTTATTTTCTACGAAAAGCTTAGACTAGCGACAATAAGGTAATCGACCGATTCGGTTGAGGTCAAATCGACTGGTCGACCTTGTTCTGGTTCTTGCGTCGCGACCGAGATGAAGCAAGAAAACATACCAAGTCGGTCTCAACCACGACCGACTCCTACTCCCCCTTTTTTTTTTTTTTTTTTTTTTTTTTTTTTTTTTTTTTTTTTTTTTTTGCTTTTTGATCCAAATATGTCCACGTTTCATATTGTTTGTAGCCGTTGAATGGAAATTTAAAAAGAAAAAAAAAGTATACGTTGCATAATTCAAACAAGTTCAAAACATACAATTTCAAGTTCAAAACACACTATAAATACCACTTTGAAACACACCTTTCAAACACACACTTTCAAGCATAATTCAAACAACAAATCAAACACAAAAAATGGCTTGTAAACTTCCTCACACTGTGGAACAAGTTCAAAACTATGTCCAAAAACAAGTCGAAATATACGACAAGGAACGCCAAGATGCAATTATCGAAGTTATTATGAAGTTTGAGTTGGCGAAGTTACGCAAACAACGCCTGAGAACACGATACACAGCGTGCAAAGATATCTCTGTCGACAGAAACTATGTTATCGACCAGTTTTTGTACAATGAGTTTCGCAAAGACGCTGATGTTGTTGAAACTTTGTGGGGTTGTGTGCAGAAGATAGAGAACGAAAAATCCAACAAGATACGTTGGAGTTTTGAGGAGAATGTGACAGCTGCTGATGCACCACAACAACAACAACAATTTGTGCAAGGTGCATCAAGTTCATCTGCACCAAGAGTTGTTGAGCTACAACAACAGCAACCTCATCTTGATAACTTTCAGCTAAGTTTTGAGGAAAATGTGAAACCTGCTGATGATGGCTGGAACTCTGAGGACGAGCGGGAGCTGAGCAGGTTGGAAGCTCAGATCAAAGAAGAGAGGTTTGCGAGCTTTGATCCGTAAGACGACGGTTTCCGCTCCGAAAACTCGCAGACCTGGGATCACCTAGATTACAATTGAAGTTTTAGTTTTTAATTTAGTATTGTAATGTTTTAATTTCTGTTTATGTAACGTTTATGTTTTTATTAATAAAAAATTTACGTTTGTGTTAAAAGATCCCGCCTGATTTTTTATTCAAAAAGATCCCGCCTTGTATTTAATTTTTGAATATAAAATTTATCCCGTCTTCTGTTTGAATTTTGAATTAAAAAATATCCCGCTTCTTACGGCTCAATGGAATAGAATGAACCTTGAATGTCGTAGGTATAATACTATTTACAAAGAGTTGATGCGTAAAACCTCTCTTGTCTGTCTTCTAGTCTTCACACTTGATTGAAGTTCACCAATAACATTATCAAGTGGATGCACTTTGTTAATGGTAGACTGTGATGTGTTAGGAATATCATATGTCGTAGGCATGTTTGAGATCTCTACATCATCACTTGGTGATTCCTGAGAAGTATGGTCCACATTTGGGCTTGCAGTGGAAACTTCTGGTGTAGCAGTGGGAATTGAGTTTCCATTGCTAGTAGGAATTACTTTATTCACACCATCTGCATCACTTGGTTTTTCAGAATTATCACCAAAGTCCCAAAGTGGCATAACAATTTGATCTTCATCATCTTTGCAAGCTTCATCATCATCAATGAATTCTTCTGAATCCTCAAGATCTTTGTCTCCAGTGCTTGTAGTGAGAGGAACATAATTCATTGTATTTGATAATGTTTCAAGATCAAAAAACCAATCTGGACCTAAACCAGCCATGTTTGCTTTATTTTCAAGAAACTGAACATGCAAGTTCTCTTCAATCTTCTTTGTTCTTAAGTTATAGACTCTAAAAGCCTTGCTAACCATAGAGTATCCAACAAAGAAGCCTTCATCTGACTTTTTTTCAAATTTGCCCAGATGATCAATAGTATTGAGAATAGTAACATGACACCCAAATGGCCTCATAAATTCCAAAGTAGGAGGTCTTCCTCTGAACAACTCATAAGGTGTCTTGTTCTTTGTTATGACCACTAAAACCCTATTCTGAATGTAACAAGCAGTGTTAACTGCTTCAGCCCAAAAAGTCACTGGAAGCTTGGAATCAGCTAACATGGTTCTAGCAGCCTCAATTAGTGTTCTATTTCTTCTTTCTGCAACTCCATTTTGTTGAGGAGTTCTTGCAACACTAAATTCTCTTTTAATACCTTTGTCTCTGCAGAAATCATCCATAACTTTATTCTTGAACTTTGTCCCATTGTCACATCTGATGATCTTGATTTTCTTTTCAAATTGATTTTCAACTTGAGTGATGAATGTCTTGAGGATGCCTGTGGTTTCATCCTTGGTACTTAAAAAGAAAACCCATGTGAATCTGCTGAAGTCATTAGTCACAACAAGACAATACTTCTTCAAATTTATGCTGCTCACAGAGGTAGGACCAAACAAATCCATATGCAGCATAAAGAGTGGATGATTGATAGAATTGAATGTCTTGGTCTTGCATGAAGCTCTGTGTTGCTTTCCTTAGAGACAGGCAACACAAGTTTGGTCATTTTCAAATCTTTTCTCTGGTAGTCCTCTGACAAGTCCATCTTTCACAATCTTGTTGATGGTCTTGAAGTTAACATGACCAAGTCTTCTATGCCAAAGCATGGATTCATCCAAAGTAGCTTTAGCAAGCAAGCAAGTAACATCATTATTAGCCACTATGTTCTGCATGTCAATGCTATACAAATTTCCTTTTCTAGGGATTTTAAGCAAAATGTCACATTATTGTGTTCAAACGATTTAACTACAAACACTACGATTATTGTGTTCAAACGATTTAACTACAAACACTACGATTATTGTGTTCAAACGATTTAACTACAAACACTACGATTATTGTGTTCAACGATTTAACTACCAACACATTGTGTTCAAACATTAAACAAACTCTATGAATATCACTCAACCTTTGTGTTGACCTCTCAAGCATGTATTTCAGGTTCTTGACGATCAAGGATGGCACGGAAGGACACGGATACTCAAGAGGGCTATAAATTTTATTATCATTCAAAAACACATTTATTATACATTGTAAGCATGGAACCATTTGGGACCTCATTTTGTAAATCTCTGATATTTATACAATTTGAATGATAAATCTTTTAAAACGACTCAATTGGAGTTCGTTTTCTATTATTGTGACTATTGTGCCGTCGAGTAACACCCAGTTTGAATTCCGCTGCATCCATAAATTGGGGGTGTTACATCAATGCCAGGAGGTGCTGGAACACCTCTTAGAAGTGGTGGAACAATTTTGTATCCAAGACCTGATTTAGCTTTGCTCACAATTTAGGCTTCCCAAATTTTATCAATACTCTTGGATTGATGATCCAAGGTTTGCTTAGTAATCATTATATTCTCACTAGCCACTTTAACCTTTTCTAGTTCTTCTCTAAGAACCCTATTAACAGCAACCTGATAATCTAAGTCTCTTCTTAATACTGCAATATCATCATTGAACTTAGATTCATTTGCCCTATAATGCTCTAATTGAGTTTCTAAAACACCTAGGCCTCTTTTATGGTTTGATAAGTTATAATTAGTATGAGTTAACTCTATGTGTTGCTCATTAAATTGTGCTTTAAGTTTCTCATACTCTTTTAAGGCCTTACAGGATTTAGAACAAGCATTATCAATTAGTACCTCAGAGTCAGAAAAATCCATTAGTGCAAGCTCTGTAGCAACCATTGCAGACTCTGAATCATCATCCTCCTCCTTAGTCATAAAGCTCCAATCAAAGCTCACTCCATCAATGGCCAATAGCCCCTTTGGCTCATCAGTAGTAGGTTCCTTCTTCTTGTCCTGCTTGTACCAAGTTGACCTGTTATCAGACTTCCTTGGCTTCCTACACTCTCTGGCAAAGTGCCCCTTCTTATGACAATTGTAGCACTCCACCTTCTTTTTGTCAAAACCTACTGTTTCATTGCCACTGATGTTGATTTTTCTTTCAGTCTTCTTCCAAAACTTCTTTGTCCTCAAGCTTAGTAATGCTACTTGCCATTTAATGTCCATCTCCTCCATATCATCTTCATCAATTTGATCCAGATCCTCATGATTGAGAATTGAACCACCCACTTGACTTGATATAAAGGCATAAAAGGTAGTATCACTAAGCCCTGCAATCTGTTTCTTTGAGCTAACAGTGGAAACACTTCCACTACCAGTGGAAACAACAATGTTAGCACAGTCATCATCACTATCACTTTCTTCATCTGAACTATCATCAAGAGATGATGATATAAGTGCTACACTTCCTGAACTAGAACTTATTTTGCCAGCTTTCTTCAGCCTTTGTTCAATAACTTTGAAGTTATTGTACAAATCATTAAGTTTCATGGTCTCCAACTCTGGCTTATCTTCCCACACAGCAACATTTGTTCCAAACTCAGAGGGTAAGCTTCTTAAGAACTTTAGATTGAGGTCTTCTCTTTCCACCTCAATTCCAAAAACAATGAGTTGAGAAACAATCTTTTGTAGCCTTGTGAAAATGCTATCAAGAGATTCATTACTTGATGAACCAAAATTTTCATAAGTTTACTTCAGCAGAGTCTTTTGAGTCTTCTTGGTAGAATCATTACCACCAAAAACTTCACAGATCTCATCAAAGAGAGTCTTTGCAGTCTTGAACTTGCTGAATGCTACAACTTGATCTCTTGGAAGTGTCATCAGCAACAAACCTCTAGCCTTCAAATCATTCTTTAGTTGAAGTCTTTCATCATTAGTAACAGGTCCAGTGTTGACCTTAATTACTTCCTTGCCACCAACCATCTCTGAAGTAGAACCTGGTTTGAAAGAATTTCCAACCATGATGATCTCCCAAAGTGTGTAATCTTGGACCATAAAGAATTGTTCTATCATTAGCCTCCACATCTCAAAGTCATTCAACTTAAGCTTTGGAAGCTTAGCAGCAATGTTTGAGTTACTGGTTTCTGTCTCCATTGAATCTTCTGAGTGAACTTGAGTCTTCTAAATCAAAGCATCAAAGCCTAGCTCTGATACCACTTGATGGATCTAAACACCTTAAACTTGTGTTAGATTGATACTTTGAATTATATCACTAAGTATGCGAAATCTACTTAGTAACACTTAGAAGTTTGATTATGAGTAAGATAGTTGTATATAAACAATATATGTAAACAAACTATTAGCTCCAATATTATTAATGATAATAATACGAGTGATATTGATATCACTAGGGTTACACCTTGAAGCTCTAGAAACGTATATGACAAAACTTATGTCAAACCTTTAACCTAGGATCTCCTTTTATAGCACAAGGAGTCCTCTTCTACAAGATAAGTATAAAGCTAATAGAATAAGATATACACAAGATCTATTCTATATTTATCTAGACGCATTTCCTAACAGTTATCTAATAAGCAGTGGTAATATATTGTTCTTGCAGTGGTAATGAGTTTCCACTGCAAGTACAATCTTCTGCAGTTGTAACATATTCACTATCCGTGGTAACTGTTAGCATAATTCCTAACATTCTTTAATTGCCGTCACTTTTGCTCTCCACTTCGGATGGAGTGCTCTAAGAAATTTCCTGACAAAGTTCTTACTTAAAAAAGATTCATCAAGTGCTTTAAGTGAAGTAATATTAGTGTTAAACCTAGCAAAAGCATTATCAATAATCTCATCTTCGGAAATAACAAATTGTTCATATTGTTGAACAAGAAGATCAATTTTGTTATCTTTAACTTGTGAGTTTCCTTGATGAGTGACAATTAAAGATTGCCAAATATCTTTGGCGGTTTTACACAAAAAGACTCTTTCATATTCTTTCTTAGGCAAAGCGTTGTAAAGCATCATTTTAGCTTCATTATTTTTACCAATCAATTTCTTTTGATCATCATCTTTAATGTTAGTAACTACGTTATCACCATTAATGATTATATACCATAAATCTATATCTTTAGATTTCACGTAAGTTTCAAAACGGTTTTTCCAATATATAAAACCATTTGCTTCAAAGAGTGGTGGTCTTTGCATAGATTGCCCTTCTTTGTAATTTTCAAAATCCATGGATCATTTCAAGTTTTAAAACACAATATATTTTAAAAGCTTGAGTAACGTAGCTCTTGATGCCAATTGTGGAAAACTAGAAGGGGGGTTGAATAGTTTACCGTTTAAAATCTTTTTCACTTGTTTACTTAGCTTTGAAACTCTCCGTTTGATCAAAGATATATACACAAACACAATATATAACATCCAAGTAAATGAAAGAAACGATCAAACCACAACACGAGTATTTATCGTGGTTCGGCTACAAGGACTCTTTTTCCTTACCTTACGTCCACGCCCCGAGTATCCAACTCGAGAGTTTCTTTCACTAGTCAACAAGCTCCTTTCACCGGCGGAGAAAACCTTACACGTCGCTTATACTTTTACCGACACTAAGCTAGATGTCGAGTTCTTTACCAAGGGTACAACCACTCCCGTTAGTTCTTTTACAAGGGTACAACTACTCCCGATACACTTTGTATTTTGAGGACTAAAATACTAACCGATCACTACTGAAAATACACAATCAAATGAAGTGTAAACTACACAAGTCTACACAATGCTAAGCTAACAAGTCTTGCAATGTTGTGTTGAATACTTGTTACTTTTAATGAGCTCGTGAATCTCTTTGCTACAAAAAGAAACTTCACATATGAAATGTTAAAGGGTTAGATGAAAGAATGAATGTGTGTGTGTTAAATGTGATATAGAGTGATAAGCCAAAAATCAACTTGTGGCTTGGTATTTATAGCAAAGCCTTCTGTAGGCCTGGCGGATACGGTGGAACCCTCAGATGGGTTCCGCCCGTGTACCCCCAGGGTTCCGCCGGGCTTGCAGTTGGTTGTGCAATAAATCTTGCAAACCAAACAAAGTCACATCTCATTACACCTTGCAAACCAAACAATGTCACATCTCATAATATCTAGTCAAACACTAAACTTGCAAGCAACCACATAGTAAGTCAAACACATTTCTTTCCATAAATGTATATTGACAAAACTTGCAATAAATGTGATGTGACAATTCTATTTTAATAAATAAAAAGTGTTGTGTTTTATGAAATGTAAAGTGTAGCAAAAGTCTAGTTTATGCAAGTATTTAAAACTAAGATTATGTTTTACTTAGAAACTAAAGTTTACATTTTGTCGTTAACAAAACTTAGCGAAGATCGTAAAATATAAATAACGTTTTTAGGCGATATTTGTATTAACATTGTCGGCCAGGGAGGCCATGGATTCTTGTAGGAAAGGTGGGCGTCGTCTTGGAGGTGTTGAGTAAGTCGATGAAAGCACCATTGATACGGTCAAAGCCATATTGCAAGATGGGGTCTTTGATGGATCTGACGTGAAGACCATTTCCTACTTTACTATTTGCATGCATGCATGTAGTCCTTAAATCATGTTCCCATGTTCCTTCTTAGTTTTGTTAAGAGTAGTTATAGTCAAGTCCATGTTCTCCTAAAAAGTAGCAAGTAGTTAATGTTTCATTTCTTTAAATACTGTACTCGACATTTGATGAATGAAGGGAAGAAAAAGAATGAATTAGTTCAAGAGTTAGTTCTTAGTTTAGTTATAGTTTAGAAAGAGAATAACCATCTCGAATCGGTTTCTATCAGAAACTAACATTAAAATATAATCAAAAACCGAAATCAATTTCCTATGATTAAACCCTAAAAAGATGATAACGCTAAAAAATAGAATTAGGCCTCAATAAGTTACTAAATTAATTATGGCTTCATTAACTTATTAAATTAATTACAATCCATTAAACATAAAAGTAGTTCCATACCGATTTTAGCGATTAAGAATAACTCTTACCAGATTTTTTAGTTTTATGTTTAGTTTTCCTACAGCTGCAATCACACATCGGCTTGAGGACAATGGTTTTTTATGAAACCTTTGAGTGTAGATGACGCGATGGTGTTTGTATATGCCGAAGAAATCTAGAAACGTCCATTATCCCAAACAACGAAAACTCGAGAATGTTGCAGCGGTAGTATACTTATCCCGAGGATGTAGCGGGCCAAAGAAACCGATTCTGGACCAGTGGTGTTGGATCAGTTGGGGCTCAAAAAAAGAGAACTGTAGCGAAGGGGAGCGAAACGCTGTATGACTGTATCCAGCTAATCATCCATGTACGTTCTATATGAGAACATCATATTAATCACGATATATTCGAATGCAATACAATAGAGTATATAAGCTAGTAATGTTCCTTACTTCAACCTATATGGGATTCAATATGATAAAAGTTTTTATCAAAAGAACAATAAGGTACCTATATTTTACATTGACTCGTGCACTAATATCTTATACGACTACACAAATGCCTCACAAAAGCCTCCATCGAGCCTTGAATCCACAACCTCTAAATTGATGGACAACTCACATACCGCTAGACCAAAGGCCTTGGGTAAAAGCATAACAAATTAATCGTCACTATAAACACGAGTATTAATTTCTCATGCCTATAGCAAATCAAATAGACGTTTGTTGTAACAATTCCAATGTTGATATTACCGGGTTTACCAATTACTATGGTCAAACGACACATAACTTCGTATACCAATGTCTAAAATAATCGTTATATATGTTTTGGTATGAGACATGTATTCTAGCTGTTTATCTTAAGGGGTACATCAATGGTAGCATACATCAAGCCAAGTCTAGTCCAAAACGTTTGTTCAAAGACCATAAATATGTTTAAAAAATATAGTGATCAAGTAGAATCAAAGATATATAATAGTAATATTAATGACAATCGAGCATCCATTATGCTAAAACAGTTTGAAATTTTAAAATGAACGATTATATTAGTTGAGCATTGCATTTTCGTGCCTCAAATGAGCTCATAGAAAAAAGTTTAGAGTTTATACATATTTTTACTCAGCGGAACACATATAGCTTGTTCGAGAACATAATACTAATCTGAAGATCGTTGACCAGGACACAATAGGGTACATAAGCTCATAATAATTTTATTTCTTCAACCTATGTGAGATTCAATGTAAAAATTGCTTTTATCAAAGACAGCAATAAGGCACCTATATATATTTACTATTGACTTGTTCGATCACAATTATTAATATGATATCGATATATACAATTTTATGCTCTTTAAATAATTTATATGATGTTCGAATATTATGTTATAATGTGAGTGTTGTAACTTACCCCGGATAGAGAAATGGGTTAACATTCTACGATTAGACAAACACTGAAACACATATTCAACTCTATATGCAGTAGTAAATGAAATTGTGAATTTCAGTTTTCTTTTTACCTATTTTGGTTTACAATCATACTAGCTTTTTAGTATTAATATGTAATTTATCAACTACACCAACTATGAACTGATTGCTTAAATAACCAAACGAATAAAAGTTTGAAATCATGAAGCATTTTACTGCCCTCTTATTTAGAACCAAGTATTTGAGTCACTCAACCAAATTTTCCAGTAACACAAAGTAAATTCCCAAATAAAATAGTACTGTAATGACTTGAAGGTCATATCCATCTTATCCTAAAATCTTCAAAACCTGGATCTGGCATCTGAGTCTTTATGCTCTTACTGAGATATAGCCAACTCATATTTTGACAGGCCAAAACAGTTGACTTGACCTCTTCCCATGAAAGTCTGGGACACGAGATTAATGTAAGTGATGATAATCTATGAAGACCAGATAAAGCACGTAAACCAACACTAGTAATTCTCTCACAACCCTCCAAACTTAACATCGACACCTCCAAACACTTGCGACCAATTTCAAGCAATGAAATGTCCGTTATATTGGTCAAGAAATTCAAATATAATATCTCAAGATTTGGGAGCTCACATAGGGCCACAACGCCATGGTCAGTGATATTAGCCCCACACCTAGACAAATCCAGGGTTCTTAGACTTACCAACTTCTGCAAGTGGATAATCCCGTTATCCGTTATCCCATCACAATTATATAGATTGAGTGTCGTCAGACAATACTTTACAACCCCATCCGCCAAATACTCCAAACCCAAATCACTAATCAGATTACAACCTCGCAAACATAAATATTTTAAACGAGTTGCTTCTCCAATCATTTTCAATGATTTGTCAGTGACATTTATACAGTTAGACAAAGCTAATTTTCTTAAATTCTTGCATGATCTTACTAGGGAACCAATTCCTATGTCCTTAAAGTGTAACCTCCCACCAAGATTCACATAAACCAATTGATTACAAGCCTCTGCGATTGCACGCAAGCCAACATCATCAAACTCCAACTTACCCACCTCATGACGAGGGCCCGGCGGATGAAAAAGATTTAGGATCTTGATATTGGGGCATGACTCGGCTATCAGTTTCATGTGGTTGTTCGACAGTGGTTTGCGACATTGAAAAAAGCCCATTTTCGGGGATGCGATTAGCATATCATATAACAAATCAGGAAACTGATTTTTTAAAGACCCAATGTGAAAAGACGCAACTTTCATGAATTTCTTGCAAACTTTAGAAAAAGATTTTTTGTCTTTTCGGTTGGGAATTCTTTCAAAAATGGAGAAGATCTCATCCTCTCCAAGTGGTTCCATAACTTACACGGTTTTGTTGCCACCTCACCTGTCATGTGTACATGGAAATGTTAGAAACGTTGATATCAAATCTGTGTCACAGTGAAATGTAAACCGATAAACCCTCTTTATGGAGATGATTGTTTTCATAAACAGTTGATATGCAAAATAATGTGGTAAAATGAACCAAGGACTGAAAACTACTAAAACAACATTTTCCGATTGAATATTTCAAAAAGGGCTAGCCGCGCAGCTTGTTGCTCGTTTGCCTTGCACCTCAATTTTTGGGAAGCAAAACGTTTTCAAATAATTTATGTTTAAAAAAAGAAATAAAGGATCAAGTATGGTCGTTTACAAATAAAACAATGTTGGGGTAGTTGTATCTCGATATTGTTTGCTTTACCAGCTAGAAGTACTGATGTATAATAAGCTTGGACGCGATAACGCATATTCTGGGTGGTTGCTTTTCGTGTCACAACTTGTATATGTTTTATGCGAGTTTTTGTACTTTTTGTTTTGTTTTGTTGTTGTTTGATGAAAAGTTTTATCTTAATGCACTTCACATTGCGCTTATCAAAGTCGTTCCATCACTTTGTTGCTGCCTCACCTATCATGTGTACATAGTTATGTTAAAACTCTAAAATTTAAATATATGTAAAAAAAAATAAAAATAAAAATAAAAATGATATTTGAGTGTGCCTCACAGTGAAAAATAGACATATAAACCATCGTTATTGAGATATATATATAGTTTTTCAATTTTCTTGAATGTGCAAAGAACTAAGAACAAAACTGGGTAAGACATGTAGTTTTTACTTAATCAAGTGGCATCGATTGTGAATTTTTCCACTTAAAGCAGAAGCACGAAGAAAATTTGGCATTGGATTTTTGTAATACTAAACAACTGGTGGCATGCTCATAAGTCATAAAGCTTCGATGGATAACTCAACGCTTGTGCTTATAGGATAGACACTTGTTGATCTCATCTGTCGTTTAATGGTGATCTCTAATTCATTCTCTACTTTGTCATAATGTTCAAATAAACTTCATGCAATATAACAGTGTAGAACTAAACTAGATAGGATCACATAGTATCCGTAATCAAACAATCTCAGTCAAACGTAATAAAGACTTTTGATGCTTTAATATCTTTTAGTCTTTTTTTTTTTTTTTTTTTTTTTTTTTTTTTTTTTTTATTATTATTATTATTATTATTATTATTATTATTTTGGAAGAACTTTTATTGTATGAAAATCGCAATTCTCCAAGTATTTTTCGAAGCAAAGTTCTTGATGATCATCTCCTTATAATCAACATTGTATACTTTAGCAACATATGCTAGTTTTATATTGCAACCTAAAAGGTCATCATCATACTTCGATATATCTATTTATATTTTAAGCTAAACCTTAGAAGAAAAAAGAAAAAAAAAACCCTACTCATAAACTAATAAAATTTTATCCCAGCCAAAGAATCATAATTTAAGTAATACTGTAACTAGTTAATTAGTAAGCCATTACTCCGTATAAGATTTATAAATTATAACATGCAGTAAAGTTGAAGTGTTACCTTTTAACAAAAACCAAAAGAATGAAGAATGGTGATTGACCAATTGATCGATCAAAACTCAAAAGTATTACTAATTGTATATTTGTTGGACTTTGTATATATATAGACTCGAAAACTGGTTGTGTGGAAACTAATGAACGGTTCTTAATCTTGGATAAAAAGTTCTCTTGAACTTTGTATCTATATGGGCTTTGGAAATCTGGTTACCCCTGTTGAGGCCCAGTGTGTTAGCCCATACCTCTCTGGTCCAAACATATATTTCAAAGTTTGAATATTTCATTTGAAGAAGTCGACACTTGATAGTTGATACCAAAATCATTTAGTTGGTTTGATAGCTTTCAGTTTGTCTTATTTGGTGTTGCCAGTTATCTAAGTTTTTCAAATGTTTGGTACATGCAACAAGAAACCGAAACGTCGATAAATATAGCATCCTAGGAAGTAAATATCGTAAGCTATGTTGGATTTTGTGGATCACTCTTATATACGATGATGTTTATTATATCTTTAAAACAGTACAGTGAGTTTAGATAATTGAAAACCAGTATAACCATCATTAAAGAACCACTAGTTATGGCATCATATATTCATATGAAGAATAACGTAAGCAATATATAAACGTAAGCTATGTTGTTCACTCTTTATTCGATAATGATTTTAGTATAGCCGAGATTCCAATTTAGATAATTTTAAACCAGTGGTATATAATAAAGCGTGATACATTGTACTAAAGACAGAATTACGACATTTTATAACAATTTGCTGCCAAAATTCTTTGAGACATTTAATCAAACAACTACACGCGCATGCACATTGTCTTATAAAAATACAAGAAAAGATCGAATTAATAAAACTGTTTGTGCAAAATTTAAGGATTCCCCTCTGAAGAAGCAAGCAAATATGGAGAGAATGATATACAAAATTAGGGGTTTGGGTGTTTATTTATAGGGTCAAATTTATAGGAATTACATAATCAACCCCTTAACTATATGAAGCTTAGCTCAAATGGAAAATAAATAAACTTTGAAAATAAAATCACTAGAATGAAATAAAAACTTTTGGTCATCGTAAAAATGAAACCTATTCTTAGCCTCTAGAAAAAGGGTCAATCCTCAACACTCCTCATACACCATTATTTATTCTTCTTACCTGGTTTTGACTCTGTGTGGCGATGGGTTCAAACCCATGGATTAGTGATGCTGGACAACAAATATCAAAATTTCCCCAAACTTGAACAATGCCTCAAATCCAATCCACTATGCTAACACATAGAGATAGACTGCCATTTTGTAAGAAACAAAATTAAACTTGGTGAAATTCTTCCCTCCTATGTTCCAACAAGACTCCAAGAGGCAGACATATTCACAAAAGGTTTAAGCATGACTCTACACTATAATTGTCTATCCAAATTGGGCATTTGCAATCCTTACTCGATGCCAACTTACACAAGCCAAAGCCACTACTGCTCAAGCTCACACAGTGCAAAGTCCACACAGCTACAAACACAGTTAGCACAAGAAGAAAGTGATGCTGGATACTAGTTAATTCTAAATTCTTTGTCAAGAAATGTGATATATTTGTAATGAGATTCTGTCTAGATACATTGTTAGTTAGTATAGTCAAAGAATCTTAGTGTATGGTCAACATGTATAAATAGGTCTCATTTATGTATTATTGTAAGTAACAATTTCATAATTCAGTTATAAAATTCTCTCCCTCTCAAACTTTATCATGTACGACTAAGAATCAGTTTGAGCTTAGTGAAAAATGTTTATCCTTCCATTATTGCTATGGTATTTAAATTAGTCAAGCATCTTTCACTATAACTTCTTTTTTATCAATTCTATTTTCTACTAGTAAAAAAATATATATAATTTTTGATGTGGGAAAAGAGCTAGAATCTTATTACAACAACTTATCACCTATCTCACAATATATCTTTTAAATGGACTTCTATCGAGGCTTAAATCCACAACATCTAAGTTGATGAGCAACTCACATACCAAAGGCCTTTGGGTAAAAGCGTAACAAATTAATCATCACTATAAACACGAGTATTAATTTCTCATACATACAACAAATCAAATATACGTTTGTTGCAACATTAGATTCCAATGTTGATATTACCAGGTTTACCAATTACTATGGTTAAACGACACATAACATTGTATACCAATGTCAAAAAAAATCGTTATATATGCTTTGGTATGAGACATGTATTCTAGTTGTTTATCTTAAGGGGTACATCAATGGTAGCATACATCAAGCCAAGTCTAGTCCAAAACGTTTGTTCAAAGACCATAAATATGCTTAAAAAATATAGTGATCAAGTAGAATCAAAGATATATAATAATATTAATGACAATCGAGCATCCATTATGCTAAAACAGTTTGAAATTTTAAAACGGACGGTTATATTAGTTGAGCATTGCATTTTCGTGCCTCAAATGAACTCATAGAAAAAAGTTTTGAGTTTATACATATTTTTTAACAATCATAATGTAATCCACTAGATGCTTTTACTCGGCTGTTCGAGAACATAATACTAATCTGAAAATCATTGACCGGGACACAATAGGGTACATAAGCTCGTAATAATTTTATTTCTTCAACCTATGTGAGATTCAATGTAAAAATTGCTTTTATCAAAGACAGCAATAAGGCACCTATATATATGAGGAGTGATAGAACCACACTAAATGGTCCACAAAATAATTCCACAAAATGATGTGGCAGTGTTTGATTGACACAATAAAAAAGAAGAGTGAGAAACAGCAATCAAACACTGCCACGTCATTTTGTAGAATTGTTTTGTGGACCATTTTGTGTGATTCTATCACCCCTCTATATATATTTACTATTGACTTGTTCACAATTTTATGCTCTTTAAATAACTTATACGATGTTCTAATATTATGTAATAAAGTGAGTGTTGTAACTTACGCTGGATATAGAAATGGGTAAACATTATACGATTAGACACACTGAAACTCATATTCAACTCTATATTGCGGTAGTAAATGAAATTGTGAATTTCAGTTTTCTTTTTACCTATTTTGGTTTACAATCATACTAGCTTTTTAGTGCTAATATGTAATTTATAATCTACTATATTCCAACTATGAACTAATTAACTATGAACTGATTACTTAAATAACCAAACGAATAAAGGTAGTCATAAAGTATTTTACTGCACTCTTCTTATTTAGAACCAAGTATTTGAGTGACTCAAACAAATTTTCCACTAACACAAAGTAAATTCCCAAATAAAATAGTACTGTAATGACTTAAAGGTCATATCCATCTTATCCTCAAATCTTCAAAACCTGGATCTGGCGTCTGCGTCTTTATGCTCTTACTGAGAGATAGATACCTAATATTTTGACAGGCCAAAAGAGTTGACTTGACCTCTTCCCATGAAATTCTGGGACACCTGACTAACGTAAGATATGACAATCTATGAAGATCAGATAAAGCACCTAAACCAACACTAGTAATTCTCTCACAACCCATCAAACTTAACTCCAACATCTTCAAACACTTGCGGCTGATTTCAAGCAATGAAATGTCAGTTATATTGGTCAAGAAATCCAAATACAATATCTCAAGATTTGGGAGCTCACATAGGGCCACAACGCCATAGTCAGTGATATTAGCCCCACACCTAAACAAATCCAGGATTGTTAGACTTACTAATTTCTTTAAGTGGATAATTCCGTTATCTGTTATCCTATTACAGTAATTCAGATAAAGTTTCATCAAAGAACACTTTAAATCCCCATCCACCAAATACTCCAAGCCAAAATCACTAATCAAATAACAACCCCACAAAGATAATTTTCTTAAACGAGATGCTTCTCCAATCATTTTCAGTGATTTGTCTGTGACATTTACACAACGATCCAAATCTAATATTTTTAAATTCTTGCATGATCTTACAAGGGAACCAATACCTATTTCCTTAAAGCGTAACCTCCTATTTAGATTCACGTCAACCAAATGACTACAAGCATTCGCGATTGCACACAAGCCAACATCATCAAACTCCAACTTATCCATCTCATGATCAAGGTAATAGGATTTAGAAATATATAAATGCTCGATATTTGGGCATGACTCAGCTATCAGTTTCATGTGGTTATTCGAGAATGGTTCGTGGCATTCAAAGGAGAACAATTTTGGGGATGCATCAAGTATATCAAATAGTAGATCAGGAAGTGAAAAGATGCGACTTTCATGAATTTCTTGCAAACTATAGAAAATGATTTTTTGTCCACTTGGTTGGTTCATGCGATGGGTTTGGATTATCGTCATCAGATTGTGGATTATCACCATTGGAATGTGGAGGAGAGTCATGAGGTGGTGCGTTAGATGAAGGAGACTCAAATGGTGATACATCAGGAGCTAGATCCGGACACAACCCACACTGACCTTTGGGAAAAGAAGGAGTTGTGGGCTGAGAAGGAGCCTTTGTCGGGTAAACTTGATGTGCCGCAATAGGTGGCCCATCCTCCAAAAACGAGTATAGATCAAGTGGGAGAGATCTGTAGGAGTAGTGGAGGTAGCAAATGGAAAAGTGACCTCATCGAACCTAGCATGTCGGGTAATATAAATACGAGAAGTCACCGGATCGAGACATTTATAGCCTTTGTATTGTGTAAGGTAACCAATAAAGATGCAAGGGATGCTTCTTGGGGCCAACTTGTGAGCAGAATAGTCACGAAGGTACGGATATACTAAGCATCCAAAGGCTCGAAAATTTTGATAATTTGGCAACCGTGAGTACAGTAGCTCGAATGGAGAGTTATTATCGAGGACCTTGGTAGGTAATCGATTAATAATATATGTAGCTGAGCTAAAAGCATCCACCCAATAAGATGCAGGTACATGAGCATGAAATAACATGGCCAACCCGGTTTCAACAATGTGCCTATGTTTCCGTTCGGCACGGCCATTCTGTTGAGGTGTGTAAGGACATGATAATTTAAAGGATAAAACCATGTAAAACGAGAATGATCATCCACAAATATAACATAATACAAGTAACCATCAGATGAAACAGGTGCGGGACCCCATAAGTCACAATGAATTAAATCTAAAGGATGTAAGGAACGTTTAGGATTTAATTCAAATGGTAAACGTTGGCCTTTGGAAAGTTGGCAAGGTTTGCAAACAATTGGTTTAGGTAACACAGAAGTAACATTCAAAACACCTAATTTATGTAAAGTTGAGATAACATCAAAAGAAACATGTCCTAAACGATTGTGCCATAGTTCAAAAGAAGCTTGTCTTGAGACACCAAAAGTTGCTGTCAAGGCCATTGGAGCATCTCTTAGTACATATAATCCATCTTCACATAGACCGCTTGCTATCACCTGTTTGGTTGCCCTGTCCTGAATATTAAAAAATGGTTGAGAAAACACAACATCAACTGGGTGATCCATGGTGAGTTTGCTAATTGAAAGGAGGTTTTTGGTTAATTTAGGAATAACCAAAACATCACGAAGCAAAAGTTTATTTGAGAGTAGTGATTGACCGATATGAGAAACAGGTAAATTATCACCATTACCGAAAATAACACGCATATTACCCGAATGAGGAGCCGAGTGCGAGATATTTTCTGTGGAGGAGGTCATGTGAGCCGTGGCACCAGAATCCACATACCAATCTGGTTGACCTTGAGTGACATGGCATTGAGAGGTAAAAGCTTGTGCTAAATTTGCATCAGATGTAGGCACATTTGAGGCATAAGTGTGAAGAGATGGACAAGCAGAGGCATAGTGTCCATTTGTGCGACACAATTGACAATGAGGGGGACGCCTACCCCCACGGCCCCTGCCCCCATTTTGATTAGCACCACGACTACCCCCTCGAGAATAGTTTTGCTGTCGACCCCGGGTTGAACTAGAACGGGTTTGTTGTTGTGAGAAAAAGGCAGCAGGAGGGGGGATGGATCCATGAAGAGACTGGAGAAATATCTCATGGCTTTCGGCCTGAGATAAGAGATCCCGAAAAACCGGTGATGGCTTAGAGGTTCGGATGGCAGTGGAGAAAGTTTCAAATGAAGCTCCTAAACCACAGAGAAACCAGTGAAGTTTGTCCATCTCAGCAACAGGATGTCCTATGGCAGACAATTTATCACAGATGGCTTTAAAATTGCGACCATAATCGGAGACCGTGGACGTACCTTTGGAGAGATTGCGAAGAGAATCACGCAGAGAGTGAATCCGTTCAACAGATGAGTTGCCATATGCAGACTCTAATGCGATCCAGATAGCTCGAGCAGTGGAAAGGCCCAAGACTTCGGCAGCAGCCTCCTCGGTTAGGGAGGAGTTGAGAAGAATGACTGCTCTTTGATCAAGATTGTTCCAAGTTTCAAAGGCAGGATTTGGAACAGGTTTGTCTTCTGCTAATATTGTGGCTGGTGGGGCAAGAGTGCCGTCAATATGATTGGTGAGTTTTTGATAGGAGAAAAGTGGAAGCATTTGATTCTTCCATAGAAGGTAGTTTGTTGAACCCAATTTGATAGGAATCATGTGCAGAAGGGTATTCATTGGGAAGGTGCCATCGTCTGAAGTGGAAGTCATGATGAGGAACCAGGAGGTGGTTATTAGGGTTAAGGGAAGAGTCGTTTTTGAGAGAGGAGAAGATTTAGGCTGATACCATATAATGATATTAAATTAACCACGCCTCTAATTGAGTGTGAGGCAGGTGTATTTATATTCACTGATTACAAACTAATCTCCTATTGTGAAGGAGAGATAAATACAAGATAAATACATTTGAAGATTATCTAATAGGTTATTCGAGAATGGTTCGTGGCATTCAAAGGAGAACAATTTTGGGGATGCATCAAGTATATCAAATAGTAGATCAGGAAGTGAAAAGATGTGACTTTCATGAATTTCTTGCAAACTATAGAAAATGATTTTTTGTCCACTTGGTTGGTAATTCGTTCATATATGCAGAAGATCTCATCCTGTCCAAGTCGTTCCATCACTTTGTTGCTGCCTCACCTATCACGTGTACATGAATACGTTAAAACTCTACAAAACTTCAAATATATGAATGTGTCTCACATTTGATAAATGAGAGTAAAAGCCTCAAAGGATAACTTTATGCTTTTGTTTATGGAATAAACTCTCGTTGATCTCATCTGTCGTTTAATGATGATCTCTAATTCACTCTCATAGTATGGTGAATATATCTTGATACAAACACATAATCAGAAAAACAACTACAACTAATAAACTTTCCCAACAAAAAACAAATAAAATATTAAAAAAAAAATAGTTAATGAGTAAGCAATTATGTATATGATTAGTAAACTAAAACAATAAAATTGAAGTGTTACCTTGTAATAATAGCCAAAAGAATGAGGAATGGCGATTAACAATAGGTCAAAAGTATTGATTAGGTTACTTCTAAATTCTAATAAATCGTTCTAAATCTTGAATAAAAAGTTTTTAATCTGTTAGTCTTGTTTTTAATAAGTTTTTAATGGGCTTTTGGCCTAAAACAGTGCACCGGCTCATACCACCCTGGCCCAAATCCGGGCTTAGATTATCATTCATTAAGCATCACAAATTCATTAAAAGGCAATAATATACGGAGTCAAAATTCATTAAAAACCTCGTTAGGCATGACATTCAATTAAGTGGTGGTGGACTAGAACCATTTTGATTATTCGGTCAAAAAGTCAGAAACCACGATAAATTTTATTTATTCTATAACACCCCTTAGCTCAAATGGACACAAAAACTAGTACATGGAAGTTTAAAACCCACAATTAATATATAACTATTCTTTCACATATCTTAATAAAGAAATTTTGTACAAGAATTAATTTTCCTTCTCAATTGTGGTTGTAGTCAAGTATAACCATAGTTAGATAATCGTACTTTGTTGATGTTTACAACCTCAAATCGAAATTATCTGCTTTAATTGCTAGAATTACTGTGGTATAAACAATTTGGGCGCGACAACTTATAGTCAAATTGGTTAGGTTTTGGGTCATGACTTGTACTTGTTTAATGTTACTTCATTTGGCCGTAAACGCTTTTATTCTCGAAGGATCTATATAATGTTATCCCCAGTTTTAAAATTAGGGGCACAAACTAAGCAAACTAAAAGTACACACGGGGATCCACATTAAACCCATAAAATTAAAGTCATAACTTAATGCACTTTACATAGCTTTGCCATGTGTATTTGACTTTTACAAACTTACAATGTTTACTTTATTATTATTATTGTTGTTACTATTACTATTACTATTACTATTACTGATGAGTTAACACTCTAGCAAAACAAAATGGATAAATTGAAATCAATCGTGCATGTCAATCATTAGCAAGCAGAGCAAGATTTGTTAGCTAATAATAAATAAAGTAAAACAATATTGTCAAAGTACTAACCAGAAACACATAACTCATATGAGACATACATGAAGTTTCGATCTTACATGACACGATTACACCGGTTTACTCATAAGTCATAAACCCAGGAAAAAAAACCAACATTGGACGTGGATATAAAGGACCACAAAAAATCAATAAGAAACCAAAAATGAAGATGCTTCGGTAAGCAACCAGAGGTAAACATTTTAAACAAATTAACCAAAAGTAAACCAATTAACGGCGGCTACATTTTCATTTGTATGCATTAAAAAGAGTACAATTATAGGAGCTGTAAAAAGATATATAATGTCAAAGAAGCAATCTGAGGAATCAAATTTACTAAACTGCAAGTGTTATTGAGTATTGCAAAAACAAATATAATCCCAAATAAACTGGTAATGAAAAAAATGTCATTTCCATAATATATGACAGCGATGGTTTTTAATTTTAAGGTATTCATAATCTGCCTTTGGCATTGGCTTCTTCATACTCCTACTGAGATAAAGACACCTAATATTTTGGCAGGACATAGCAATTGGCTCGACATCTTCGAAAGAGAGCTTGTAACATGAGACTAATCCAAGTCTAAATAATGTTTGATGACCAGAAAAGCACGTAAACCAACAACAGTAATTCTCTCACAACTATCCGAACTTAACACCTTCATCTTCAAACACTTGCGACCAATTTCAAGCAATGAAATGTCCGTTATATTGGCCAAGAAATCCAAATATAATCTCTCAAGATTTGGGAGCTCACATAGGGCCACAACCCCATGGTCACTGATATTAGCCCCACACCTTGACAAACCTAAGGTTCTTAGACTTACCAATTTCTTCAAGTGGATAACCCCATTATCTGTAATCCTATCACATTCACGCAGAGAAAGTTCCGCCAAACAATACTTCAGATCCCCATTCACCAAATACTTCAAACCCAAATCAGTAATCAAACAGCAACCGTCCAATTGTAACTTTTCTAAACGAGTTGCTTCTCCAATCATATTCAGTGATTTGTCAGTGACATTTATAGACTTAAACAATGCTAATTCTCTTAAATTATTGCATGATCTTACAAGGGAACCAATTCCTATGTCCTTAAAGCATAACCTCTTACCAAGATTCACATAAACCAAATGATTACAAGCCTCTCGATTGCACACAAGCCAACATCATCAAACTCCAACTTACCGACCTCAAGATCAAGGCCCGGCAAAAGAAAAAGATCTAGGTGCTCGATATTGGGGCATGATTTGGCTATCAGTGTCAAGTGGATGTTCGATAGGGGTACGCCACATACAAATGAGAGCATTTTCGGGGATGCGGTTACCATATCATATAACAAATCAGGAAACTGATTGTCTAAAGACCGAAGGTGAGAACACGCAACTTTCCAGAAAATCTTGCAAACTAAAGCAAACGATTTTTTGTCCTTTTCTTTAGAAATTCGTTCAAAAATGGAGAAGATCTCATCCTCTCCAAGTCGTTCCATAACTCTCAGCTGGGTTTTTTGGCCACCTAACCTGTCACGTGTACATGGATATGTTAGAAATATTGAGCTTGAATTTGTGTCACGGTGTAATGTAAACCGATCTATAACACCCCCAAAATTTGATACAGCGGAAGACTCAACAAGCTTTCGGGGTGCTAAGGGGATTGGTATCCAACACAAGACAATATAGAACGAGATAAAGTAAACATAATAAAAACACAACCAAAACGGGGTTTTAACGTTTACATTTATCCCAACATCATTCAGAGTCAGGCCCAAAATAACATAACAGTAGGTCCAAAATTAATTATCAGAGTTTAGAAAAATAGATCCATAAACCATGAGCCTTGGCCGAGCCTTCCATTCCAAGCATCCGTATCATCACTTAATTACCTGAGAAAACGTGCTAAAAGTCAGCTTTCGCTGGTGGGATCATAGGTTTACATTCATCTAACAATATAGTGGACATATACGCAAAACGCTTGCTAGCTAGACTAAGGATTCGCTAAAAGCCTGCGGATACCCTCCGCTCCAACCTAACACACGGATACCCTCCGTTCCAACATAGATATTCGGGTAACCCCCGCAATACCAATAAATACTCGGATAACCTCCGAAGTATTAATAACCTATAGGTGCACACTATAGTATCTAAATAAGTCAACCTTTAATAGTACACACGAAACTATGTGACTAAAGCTGACAGTCCAAATAAGCCAACCTTAAATAGTACACACAACAAATATGTGACTAAAGCTAACAATCCATCAATAACCAAATAAGCCAACCTTGAATAGTACACACAACAAATATGTGACTAAAGCTGACAATCCATCAATAACCAAATAAGCCAACCTTGAATAGTACACACAAAACTATGTGACTAAAGTTGACAATACATCCTAGTCCATACGCATAGCAAGTTTTAGAAAGAATATAAAAGCGATAATAGTCCACATAAAATAATTTGCACGTTTCTCACCCCAAGTATTGAAAACATAGTTCAAGATTAAAAAGTGGGGCTATGACTCACCTCAAGTCCAGAAAATAGCAAGAAGAAGTCGGTAGAAATAAGATGTATAGTAACTCACGAAACAGCAACTACGGACTCGGCACGACCTAACAATATTAACTCGTTCAGAAATCATTTCCTCAAATCCAAAATATTCCCAAACCCGGACGAGAATCCGTTTTATTTCCGAAAATCCATTTCGTATTAGTTTGGTGTATTTGCGTTTGGTATCCATACGGGTGGTGGGTCGACACAAAACAAACCAAAAGGTCACACAAATGATAATAGAATAAACTATGATCTAATATTAGCCCAATATATCATTTAAATAAATCGCCGAAGTTTATCAAATACGTAGATTTGATAATCCTCATATTTATTTACGTAACATACCGTTCCAAGATTACACCCCATCCTAAAGCACATAGCACATAAATACTATATGGTAGATATCATAGTTTAATAAATTCCTCATATATATCGTCAAATTGGCGAGATTTCCCGATATATATATTCGCAATTTATTACACTTTACATATACCACAACCTATGGGCGTCGTAGGATACGATGCCCATTAATATATTCATTTTATATAGCCAAATAACCCGATTCAACCCTACGGTTAAGTGGTTATTTAGTTATAGAAAACGTTTATATTAATCGTCATATATCCGTGACAACACGAAAGTCACAAATAAAACTTACCTGAACTCGAGTGACAACGACTCCGCATAACTCGATAAGTTTATTTAGTATATATACAAAATGACATTTTTATTTACTATTTGAGAATTGTCGAGGATTCCTCGTTTTATAACAATTCATTTATAATAATAATACGTTCAATAATATTACGCCACTTTCATAGCCTAATATATATCTAATTGTATTATTTATAATACGACTCGTGATTATTATTATTATTAATATACGCGCTTATACAATTATATATCCGTTATTCACGTCTATATATTCATATAAACGTTTATATTATCAATAACTATTATTACGAGTTTTATTATTTATGTTTTATTTGTAATAGTTATCGAGTCATACGAAATGGTCACATGTCCGAGTCATGACTCTCGGCTCATTGTCCAAGTCCAAAGTAATATGTAAAAGTCATAACAATCAATACATCTCCGTCCAATCAATCCCAATCCACGTGCTACAACAATAGGGTCCGACTACGGCACCCGACTAACCTATCTCCGTCAATCTAAGTGTCTGTCTCACAATCGGTCCCCAAAACCACTTTATCGTCAACACAACTTCAAATAATACCACGAGTCCATAATACTCGTCAACCGCTTCAAAAATCAATTAAGCCACAATAATAATAATAGTTAACAATATATAATAACCATGAAATTGAATTTAGCCGAAATATATATATTTTGACATCACCAACGGTTCTCAAAAATAACCGTATTCGGGTCAAGTTACCAAGTCAACCCGAGTCAAAAACATATACCAAGTGTTACGTGGGTCCCACCCGAGACCACAAGGTCGCGGCTAGCCCACGGGAGCTCGACCCAAACAAAAATAAATAACCAAACCGACCCAAAGGGGTCGTCGGCTCCAACCCAAGTCGAACAACAAGAACAACAATCAAGAATCCAACTAACAATCAACCACTATGACCAAATGAGGTCAAACAACAAGAAATCGGGTCAAAGGTTGACCATAACTCGGAATCCTCAAAAAGTCGAGGGTGAGGCCCTCGGCTACGGGTCGACCACGCAAAGAAACACGACCAAACACCGATACCCGGATACCAAACCATGTTTTTAGCAATAAAACATCATTTCCAAACAAAATGTATTTGATTCCCACAAAAATCATCCGTGTAGCCACGGATTTAACACCATGTCGAGGCACCCAAGGTACCAAAACGAGCTTACTCACCTTCTTGAACCTCCAAACTTGCGGATCTAGTGAAAACAATAAAAACTCGATCGAATCTACAAAGATTTCGTGGTGTTATAATGCGTTTTAGGGCGCGTGTTATAGTTCAAATGAAAGAGGAGAAGATAAGGGTTAAGATGGTGGTGGTGGTTTTGTTGTGGGGGCGGTGGTGCGGCGGTTATAGCCGGAAAAGGGGGCCGGCGGCTAGGGTTTGAAGTGGTGAGGAAATGAGAGAGAGAAGTGAGGGTGAGTGTGGGTGTGTTGTGTGAGGAACCGGACCACAAGGACGGTTTTTGTGTTATTTACTAAAAAAAATTTATTTTTAATAATAATATTAATAATAATAATACTATTATTAGTATTAGTGGTAACATGAGTGGGTGTAAAATACACGGTCCAAAACCCGAAACTCCTTTCAAAACATTTAATATCTCGCGAAACATCTCATAAATAATTAAATATCGTCGGACTCGTAAAATGAATCATAACATTTCCCGTTAGGTAAACCTAGTGCCAGAGTCAACGTAGTAACAGTGAAATTTTTTAAAAACATACATCATTACGTAATTTCCATAATGAATTATTAAGATAATTCATAAATTCCATAACAACGTAAAATATAATTATCCATAAAATAGGTCTTACAAGTTCGTTGTGAAATAAAATTCCAACTAAAAATTATAAACGAACTTTAACGTAATGCGGGTTTTCAAAATAACTCCCTAAATTGCCGGTTGTCACATCCTCCCAGTCTCAGAAGAAACCCGTCCCGGGTTTCACTCGGAAAAATTCATCTACGAAGTGAAAAGCTTCGGATATCTCTTCCGGAACTCGTCCTCACGTTCCCACGTAAATTCTGGTCCATGTCGGGAATTCCAACGAACCTTGACGAGCGTAATGCGACTTCGCTTGAGTCGTTTAACTTCACGATCTAAAATTTCCATTGGCTCTTCCACGAAGTTCAATTTCTCATCAACACGAATATCCTTCATTGGAATGACAGGCATCTCATCGGGAAGACATTTCTTCAAATTACTAACGTGGAACACGTCGTGAACTTTACTCAGTTCATGTGGTAATTCCAACCTATAAGCCACGGGCCCAATTCTTTCTAAGATAAGAAATGGTCCAATGTAGCGTGGGTTGAGTTTACCACATTTCCCGAAATGTATCACACCCTTCCAAGGCGAGACTTTCAGCATCACTTTGTCTCCAACCTGGAACTCTAAGGGTTTACGTCTCTGATCGGCGTAACTTTTCTGCCTATCTCTGGCTGCTTGCAACCGATCACGAATCCGAGCTACTTTCTCAGTAGTTTCCAAGATAAGTTCAGGGCCTGTGAGTTGGCTATCTCCAACTTTTGCCCAACCAATAGGCGAACGACACTTTCTGCCATACAAAGCTTCGAATGGTGCAGCTTTAAGACTTGTGTGGTAGCTATTATTATAGGAGAATTCCGCAAGGGGTAAATACTTCTCCCAGCCCTTACCAAAGTCTATGATGCATGCACGAAGCATATCCTCTAACGTCTGAATGGTCCTCTCACTTTGACCATCGGTTTGGGGATGATATGCAGTACTCATATCAAGTCTCGTTCCCAAAAGCCGTTTGAAGTGATCGCCACAAAGCTGACGTAAAACGGCTATCGCGATCCGAAATAATAGATATCGGGACTCCATGACGTGAAATAATCTCCTTCACATACAACCTCGCAAGTTTATCCACACTATCATCTTCACTTATTGCTAGGAAATGAGCAGACTTTGTCAGACGATCCACTATTACCCAGATAGCGTCACAACCGCTAGCTGTCTTCGGTAATTTGGTAATGAAGTCCATAGTAATCCGCTCCCATTTCCAGACTGGAAGTTCTAGTTGCGTTAGTAATCCTGACGGTCTCTGGTGTTCGGCTTTAACCTTAGCACATGTCAAGCACTTACTAACGTACGATGCTATATCTGCCTTCATACTTGACCACCAATAGAACTTCTTAAGGTCCTGGTACATCTTGTCGGACCCAGGATGAATAGAGTACCTTGACTTATGCGACTCATGCATAATCAACTCCCGAATTCCTCCATACAAAGGTACCCAAATCCGATCTCCGAAACATAACAATCCATTAGAACGCTTAACAAATCCTTTCTCATTCTCTGCCATCCCAAATATATTCTCGGCAGATCTATTTTCTGCTTTCAACGCTTCCGTTTGAGCTTCAAGTATTTGAGATGGTAACGGTGATACGATAGTCATTCCCAATGACCTCACTCGTAACGGTGGTATTCTTTCCTTTCGACTAAGAGCATCAGCGACAACGTTTTCTTTACCAGGATGGTAGCGAATTTCACAATCATAATCGCTTAGCAACTCAATCCAACGTCGCTGTCTCATATTGAGCTCTTTTTTATTCAAGATGTGTTGTAGACTTTTATGGTCAGTAAATACAACACACTTGGTTCCGTACAAGTAATGTCTCCATATTCTTAGGGCGAAAACCACAGCACCTAACTCCAAATCATGGGTAGTGTAGTTTTTCTCATGCTTTTTGAGCTGTCGGGAAGCATAAGCTATCACCTTCTCTCGTTACATTAACACGCCTCCCAATCCTTTATGTGAGGCGTCACAATAGACGACGAAATCCTCGTTACCTTCTGGTAACGCTAAGATAGGAGCACTACACAACATCTTCTTAAGCAATTGAAATGCTTCCTCTTCTTTATCTCTCCATTCATACGCAACACTCTTTTGAGTCAATTTGGTCAATGGTTTAGCTATCTTCGAAAATCCCTCAATGAATCTTCGGTAATAACCAGCTAAACCCAAAAATTGACGAACTTCGGTTGGGGTTGTAGGTGCAGCCCAATCTTTTATCGCTTCAATCTTAGCAGGATCCACATGGACTCCTTGTCTATCAATCACATGACCCAAAAATTGTACCGTCGGAATCCAGAATTCGCATTTCGAAAACTTGACATAGAGTTTCTCCTTCCTGAGCAATTCTAAGATGAGTCTTAGATGCTCCTCATGCTCCTTCTCACTCTTTGAATAAATCAGAATGTCATCGATGAACACAATCACAAACTTATCTAAGTAAGGCTTACACACCCGATTCATGAGATCCATGAATATTGCCGGTGCGTTAGTCAACCCAAACGGCATCACCTGAAACTCGTAATGCCCGTAACGGGTTCTGAAAGCCGTTTTCAGAATATCTTCCTCGCGAACTCGAAGTTGATGATATCCCGATCTCAAATCGATCTTCGAATACACACTCGATCCTTGGAGTTGATCGAACAAGTCGTCGATCCTAGGTAACGGGTATCTATTCTTCACCGTTAACTTGTTCAGCTCTCGGTAATCAATGCACATACGAAACGATCCATCCTTCTTCTTCACAAATAAGACTGGGGCTCCCCAAGGTGAAGAACTTGGTCTTATGAATCCTTTTTTGGCTAACTCCGCCAATTGTTTTGACAATTCTTCTAGCTCGGTAGGTGCAAGACGATAAGGCGCTCGTGCTACAGGTGCAGCACCAGGTATCAACTCAATCTGAAACTCCACTTGTCTAGTCGGCGGGATTCCCGGCAAATCATCGGGAAACACATCAGGAAAATCACGAACTATAGGCACATCTCCAATGCACCTTTCCTTTTTCTTCGTCCCTCCTTTCTCAGAAATTTGAGCTAAGAAGATGTAACATCCCTTCTCCATTAGCTTTGGTAACTTAGTGCAGGAAATCACTGCTAATCAGGATGGGCTCCTAGAATCCTTTTGATCTCCTAATATATTTAGGATCTCCTTTCCGTAAGGTACACGCACGATCTTCTCGTCGCAAAGTATGTGAGCACGATACTTCGACAACCAATCCATACCAATGATAACATCAAAACTTCCTAACGTGACGGGTAGAAGATCTATGTTGAAAGGGTGGTTCAAGAAATTTAACGTACAACCGCGAATGATGGTATTAATCCTTTCTATATTCCCATTAGCTAACTCAATATCATATCCAATTCCTAAGGCCATCGGGGGTTTCTCTAGTAAGGGTGCAAACGTTGTGGACACAAAACTCCTATCGGCACCAGTATCAAATAGTATGGAAGCATAACGATTATTGAGAAGGAACGTACCAGTAACGACGTTCGGATCTTCTCCTCTCTCGTTCCCGAGTGCATACACTCTTCCCTGAGCAGCTCCAGCTTCCACACGTTGGTCCCCATTATCTTGTCGTCCACGGTTTCCCCCAGCTCCACGGTTTCCATGATTGTACCCATTACCACCCGAGCCTTGGTTTCCACGGTTCCACGATTCTCTACACTCATTCCTATAGTGTCCCTTCTTTCCATACCCATAACAAGTAACATCTGCCTTGTTTCTCATCTCAGGAGCAGCCTGAACCATAGCAAGAGGTCGAGCTCTACAATCCTTAGCTGTGTGTCCTTTCCTTGAGCAGTTCTGGCATTTCACACTACACCATCCAGTATGATGCTGGTGGCAACGATCACACTTGGGTGCATCACCGTTTTGATTCTTCTTATCTCCATTCCCAATAGCATAAGCCTTAGCTTGTCTCTTGCTTCGGTGATCATTACCCTTAGAGTGCTGGTCTCTCTTTCTCTTTCCATTCTTCTCCTTATCAGCTCTTTCCAACTCCAACGAATCCATAAGTTGTTGAGCAATAGTGATTTCCTCATGGATGTTTGCAGGCCTAGCGGAAATCACATCGTTCCTCATAGCTACAGGCAACCCATCAGTATACCTCTCGATCTTTTGAGTCTCGGTTTTCACCATATCTGGGCAAAGCAAGGCCAATTCCTGGTAACGACGATTGTAGGTCGTCATATCATTACCTTTCACCTTGTGGTTCTAAAACTCAATCTCTAGCTTCTTGACCTCATTCCTTGGGCAATAAGTCTGAATCAGCAAAGACTTAAATTGCTCCCAAGTCATGGCATAAGCTACATCACTCCCAACTGAATTTCGGTAATTGTTCCACCAAGTTAAAGCTTCATCCTTGAAAGTAAAAGAAGCAAACTTTACCTTCACATTCTCCGCACAACCACTGACATTGAACACTGACTCAGTCTTCTCAATCCATCTGACTAAGTAAACCACTCCTTCGGTTCCACCAAACTCAATGGGTCCACAAATCTTGAACTCCTTGTATTGACATCCGTTAGCACGAACAGGTGGAAAAGTTCCAGCAGAATTGTTGGAATGATTTGACTCAGCTAGTAGTTTAGCAACTCTTTGTTCCACAAGTTGGTTGATCATTGCTTGATCCACAATAGGTGCATTAAGTGGAACGTGATCATTGTCTCCCTGAACATCAACATTTTGATTCCTGTTGTTGCGGTTAGTAGTGTCCAGGTTGTCAGGAGTAGGGGTTTCAACATTTCGAGTAGGTCGGCGTCCTCGACGACCAGGAGTAGTCACTGCAGGACCAGTTCTGGTAGCTCTAACAGGGTTTCGTCATATAGCCATTAATATAATTCCAAGACAATATCAACCACACAAATAGGAACACAATTCTCCATGTACGCCAAAAACCGTAAAATATCATACGAGCTCACCATCGTCCATAAGTAGCGATCAATACATCGTTCCATACTACCAACAGGCATAATAGATACTAATCGTTCCATACGAGACGAACGTACAATCCGACTATCATGACATAAGAGATATAATAACTAGCTCTCCTAACCGAATACTCCTTGGCTTATGTAGCAACACAACAACCTGATTCCAAATCGATCTAGCCACGATGCTGGCGTAGACTCCTCAAATCCGCAAAAACTCAACAATAAACTCAGCAATGACCATCTCAAGTCGGTCAGACATCCGCGAGATCCTCTCGCCCTGTGCATTAATCTGAGCCCACATCCTACCAGTCTCACCTAACTCTGCATGCTCAGCAGAAACCTCAGAAGGTGCATCCGACGCCATAGGACTACCAGGTGGTGAATCAAACAAAAACGGCTGATCAGGTGAAACCGGCTCTAATCGGATGTATCGGGGAATTGGGCTTCGCAGAATGAACTGAATGTGCTAACGACCCATCATCATCAGGCATATCCTCCTCCTGAGGATCATCCCCTTCCCAATCCCGAGGGTCATCATTCTCTTCCTCATCTTGAGGGTTATCATTCTGCTCACCCGCGTACTCCTCGTCGAAGGGGTACTCCATCACTCGTCATCTCCGAGCAGGCGAACCACGAGGCGATAAAGTCGGCGACTTAGGGCGACAATGGGACGATAAAGTAGTAGTGGCTGAATGCATGACCATCACGTATGGGTCATCAGGGGCCATAGTGATCTACGATGGGCGACGCGTACTAGCAATAACAATTCTTAACAACAACACGTGCAAAGGAGGCTATGATTTGTGACAACGGCGTAGGGTAGGTGTAAGTGTTTCAAAACAACTAAATCACAACTCAAAATACCATACCAAAAATCCTCATTAAATAATTCAATCATATAATCTCAATAAAAGAGTTTCAAACACCGCATTACTAAAATGTTTATAAAATATATAGACCATATAATTCCTCGAAACGCCATCTTATTACTAAAATCCATAAATCTCAAATCATCTCAATAAATCCCAAATCTAACAATCATCTCAAATATCTCATAATACCTCAAATAATAGAAGATGCTTCGGCTTGGCGGGCTGGCGGGCGGTGGTCAAGGATCATTTTCTATAAAAATACGGTTATAGTTTAGGCGTTTATTTACCTAGTTCTCTATAACCTTGGCTCTGATACCAATCTGTAACACCCCCAAAATTTGATACAGCGGAAGACTCAACAAGCTTTCGGGGTGCTACGGGGATTGGTATCCAACACAAGACAATATAGAACGAGATAAAGTAAACATAATAAAAACACAACCAAAACGGGGTTTTAACGTTTACATTTATCCCAACATCATTAAGAGTCAGGCCCAAAATAACATAACAGTAGATCCAAAATTAATTATCAGAGTTTAGAAAAATAGATCCATAAACCATGAGCCTTGGCCGAGCCTTCCATTCCAAGCATCCGTATCATCACTTAATTACCTGAGAAAACGTGCTAAAAGTCAGCTTTCGCTGGTGAGATCATAGGTTTACATTCATCTAACAATATAGTGGACATATACGCAAAACGCTTGCTAGCTAGACTAAGGATTCGCTAAAAGCCTGCGGATACCCTCCGCTCCAACCTAACACACGGATACCCTCCGTTCCAACATAGATATTCGGGTAACCCCCGCAATACCAATAAATACTCGGATAACCTCCGAAGTATTAATAACATATAGGTGCACACTATAGTATCTAAATAAGTCAACCTTGAATAGTACACACGAAACTATGTGACTAAAGCTGACAGTCCAAATAAGCCAACCTTAAATAGTACACACAACAAATATGTGACTAAAGCTGACAATCCATCAATAATCAAATAAGCCAACCTTGAATAGTACACACAACAAATATGTGACTAAAGCTGACAATCCATCAATAACCAAATAAGCCAACCTTGAATAGTACACACAAAACTATGTGACTAAAGTTGACAATACATCCTAGTCCATACGCATAGCAAGTTTTAGAAAGAATATAAAAGCGATAATAGTCCACATAAAATAATTTGCACGTTTCTCACCCCAAGTATTGAAAACATAGTTTAAGATTAAAAAGTGGGGCTATGACTCACCTCAAGTCCAGAAAATAGCAAGAAGAAGTCGGTAGAAATAAGATGTATAGTAACTCATGAAACAGCAACTACGGACTCGGCACGACTTAACAATATTAACTCGTTCAGAAATCATTTCCTCAAATCCAAAATATTCCCAAACCCGGACGAGAGTCCGTTTTATTTTCGAAAATCCATTTCGTATTAGTTTGGTGTATTTGCGTTTGGTATCCATACGGGTGGTGGGTCGACACAAAACAAACCAAAAGGTCACACAAAGGATAATAGAATAAACTATGGATCTAATATTAGCCGAATATATCATTTAAATAAATCGCGGAAGTTTATCAAATCCGTCGATTTGATAATCCTCATATTTATTTACGTAACATACCGTTCCAAGATTACACCCCATCCTAAAGCACATAGCACATAAATACTATATGGTAGATATCATAGTTTAATAAATTCCTCATATATATCGTCAAATTGGCCAGATTTCCCGATATATATATTCGCAATTTATTACACTTTACATATACCACAACCTATGGGTGTCGTAGGATACGATGCCCATTAATATATTCATTTTATATAGCCAAATAACCCGATTCAACCCTACGGTTAAGTGGTTATTTAGGTATAGAAAACGTTTATATTAATCGTCATATATCCGTGACAACACGAAAGTCACAAATAAAACTTACCTGAACTCGAGTGACAACGACTCCGCATAACTCGATAAGTTTATTTAGTATATATACAAAATGACATTTTTATTTACTATTTGAGAATTGTCGAGGATTCCTCGTTTTATAACAATTCCTTTATAATAATAATACGTTCAATAATATTACGCCACTTTCGTAGCCTAATATATATCTAATTGTATTATTTATAATACGACTCGTGATTATTATTATTATTAATATACGTGCTTATACAATTATATATCCGTTATTCACGTCTATATATTCATATAAACGTTTATATTATCAATAACTATTATTACGAGTTTTATTATTTATGTTTTATTTGTAATAGTTATCGAGTCATACGAAATGGTCACATGTCCGAGCCATGACTCTCGGCTCATTGTCCAAGTCCAAAGTAATATGTAAAAGTCATAACAATCAATACATCTCCGTCCAATCAATCCCAATCCACGTGCTACAACAATAGGGTCCGACTACAGCACCCGACTAACCTATCTCCGTCAATCTAAGTGACCGTCTCACAATCGGTCCCCAAAACCACTTTATCGTCAACACAACTTCAAATAATACCACGAGTCCATAATACTCGTCAACCGCTTCAAAAATCAATTAAGCCACAATAATAATAATAGTTAACAATATATAATAACCATGAAATTGAATTTAGCCGAAATATATATATTTCGACATCACCAACGGTTCTCAAAGATAACCGTATTCGGGTCAAGTTACCAAGTCAACCCGAGTCGAAAACATATACCAAGTGTTACGTGGGTCCCACCCGAGACCACAAGGTCGCGGCTAGCTCACAGGAGCTCGACCCAAACAAAAATAAATAACCAAACCGACCCAAAGGGGTCGTCGGCTCCAACCCAAGTCGAACAACAAGAACAACAATCAAGAATCCAACTAACAATCAACCACTATGACCAAATGAGGTCAAACAACAAGAAATCGGGTCAAAGGTCGACCATAACTCGGAATCCTCAAAAAGTCGAGGGTGAGGCCCTCGGCTACGGGTCGACCACGCAAAGAAACACGACCAAACACCGATACCCGGATACCAAACCATCTTTTTAGCAATAAAACATCATTTCCAAACAAAATGTATTCGATTCCCACAAAAATCATCCGTGTAGCCACGGATTTAACACCATGTCGAGGCACCCAAGGTACCAAAACGAGCTTACTCACCTTCTTGAACCTCCAAACTTGCGGATCTAGTGAAAACAATAAAAACTCGATCGAATCTACAAAGATTTCGTGGTGTTATAATGCGTTTTAGGGCGCGTGTTATAGTTCAAATGAAAGAGAAGAAGATAAGGGTTAAGATGGTGGTGGTGGTTTTGTTGTGGGGGCGGTGGTGCGGCGGTTATAGCCGGAAAAGGGGGCCGGCGGCTAGGGTTTGAAGTGGTGAGGAAATGAGAGAGAGAAGTGAGGGTGAGTGTAGGTGTGTTGTGTGAGGAACCGGACCACAAGGACGGTTTTTGTATTATTTACTAAAAAAAAATTTATTTTTAATAATAATATTAATAATAATAATACTATTATTAGTATTAGTGGTAACATGAGTGGGTGTAAAATACACGGTCCAAAACCCGAAACTCCTTTCAAAACATTTAATATCTCGCGAAACATCTCATAAATAATTAAATATCGTCGGACTTGTAAAACGAATCATAACATTTCCCGTTAGGTAAACCTAGTGCCAGAGTCAACGTAGTAACAGTGAGAATTTTTAAAAACATACATCATCACGTAATTTCCATAATGAATTATTAAGATAGGTCTTACAAGTTCGTAAATAGGTCTTACAAGTTCGTTGTGAAATGAAATTCCAACTAAAAATTATAAACGAACTTTAACGTAATGCGGGTTTTCAAAATAACTCCCTAAATTGCCGGTTGTCACACGATAAACCCTCTTTATTGAGATGATTGTTTTTATCTATTTAATCAGATGTGAAAAGAACAAAGAACTCAGAACGTGTTAATCTGTTATCCTCTTGTTTATCTTGATACATGTATATCTTGATACGCACATATTATCACACCTCTCCGAACATGTTAATCTGTTATCCTCTTGTTTATGTATCGAAGCAAATACATACGCACATAAATAATGCAAGTATTTACTCCAAAACACACATAAAAACCTTAATTTACAATACACAGCCTTAATAACTCATATTCAATTACATAGAACATCATGTGCATATCTATATTTATAATCTAAGCACAAACATGTCATCAAATGTGAAAAACCTTTGACACAATATGTACACAAACATGTTATGTAACTAATCTATGAAAATAGCATGCACAAACACACACCTACGTTACTACAAACAGCGTGAGTTACATAATTAAACAACACATTATCAAATTCGACAAAATTAGCCAAAAGTAAAGTTCCCTACCATTGACAAAAATTCACTGTTAATAGTTAATTCAACCCGACCCCAACCTACATTGACCCTCTCATCTGCCATCTTTACGGCTCTATGTTTCTAGCGATGTTGCACGTCTTATTTAGAAATCTTAAGATCCACCACTGTAAACACATACAACAAATTGTGTTTTACGAGTATATTGCAGCGTTAATTTAAGAAAATAACACATTATCAAAGTTTGCAAAAACCTTAAATTAAATAAGTTTAAAACACATATTTTGACATAGCTAAATAGGATCTTATACACCGATATCTGCTTTCAAACAATCAGTCGCACAAAAAAATGAAGCGAAACAACCACTTTTTAGCTGCCAAAATTCTTTGAGAGATTTTATCAAACCGTTGATATGCTAGATGAAAAACTACGTACCAAAATGAACAAAGGACTGAAACTACTAAACCAGCATTTTCCGACTAGACATTTTCTCAAACACTTGGTATGCAACCTTTTTCTTTATTCCAAATTTCACAGCAACTACACGCGCACACGCACACAGACATTATCTCATATACATACACACATAAACAATGTAACTATTTACTCCAAAACATACATAAAAAACCTAAATTTACAATACCGAACCTTAATATAAACACATTATCAAATGTCGTAAAACCTAAACAATATCAGTCACGCAAAAATAATAAAGCGACACAATCAATGTAATAAACCACTATTTGCGGCCAAAATACTTAGAAACCATGGTTACCAAAAAAAAAAAAAAAAAAAAGAAATTTGAATCGTAGTCGAGAATGGAATTGCATAGAAAGGAAAGACCCCATATCAAGAGAGTGGATTCGGCTGTTTGGTTTCAGTATGGATTTAAGCATTGGAATTTGTTAGAGAAATAATTATTATGTTTGGTACGACGATTTAGAATCAATTTGAGCTTAGTGAAAAATGTCTATCCTTCCATTATTGCTATGCTATTTGAATTAGTCAAGTATCTTTTAATGTAACTTCTTTTCTATCAATTCTATTTTCTACTAATAAAGAAATTATAACTTTTGATGTGGCAAAAGAGCTAGAATCTTGTTAATCTTTTTACAACACCTTATCATAGAACCGATTAAAACTTTCAAATGGCTGGCTAATGTAGAGATGAACGTTTGGAACCTAGAAAAAATATGCAGAAGTAACATGACCACTTGATCAAACAAGAATTTCAACACAGCTACATGGTGTACATTAATGTGAATAGTCGATTAAATTAGACCAAATCATGAATGAATTACAGAAAAATGATATCCCAACATCAAAATAAAAGGAATTCGAGTTAACTATGATAACGAAAATCATATTATCACAACCACTAATTATAGCTTAGCATATTTAATTAAAAAAAACCTTGTTAATTGATTGAACAAGTCATCACCATATCTTGTTTTCCTAAAAACATAAACATAAAACTATAATTAATGGATCGATTGCACTTCAAAAATGTTCCAGAGCCAAAATACAATTACAAACTAGTTTTAATTGAAAACTAACAACTAGACGTATTTGGATGAACGTCCATAAAATCGTTTTTTAAGGTTTAGGGAAGAACGGTATTGAATTTGTGAATAACAAAAACGTGAAAAGGAGATAACATTTTCCTTAGTTTGAGGGAAAGGGAAACAAATAATATTGTTATGTTTCTGTTCTCTCGTCAAACAAACACGGGATATTATTCTCCTCTCTGTTCTCATATATCCACTCCACCCTACCAAACATGTACCCTCCCATAATCTCATGTTATGAAAACTTATATCAACTGTCTGATTTGTATGTGTTGCTATAAATGGGAGTAAAAGCTTCGAAGGACAAATATGAAAAAGAAACTAATAAAACGCATGTTATAGGGAAAAAGACATGCCTCGTGTGTCGTTTAATGGTGATAAAACAACACCATTCACGCATGATAGAGTGAAACAATTAAACCGGATTTGTATGTCAGTATGTGCAAAATTAGTATTAAGCAAAAAATTAAAGTGTTAGAAAATTTGGAGGGATTGTTTATCTCATAAAAATTGAAGGTTTAAATAAAAGATGATGTACACCGCAATCAATGGATTCAGATATCGTCTTTGGGGTAAACTTTTTCATCATTAGTGTAGAAATTAGAATTCATTTATATAAGAATGTGAATTGTTAAAATCATTAGTGTAAAAATTAGAATGCTTTTCTGTTTGAGAACATCATATTAATCACGAGATATTTGATTGCAATACAATAGGGTATATACGCTAGTAACATTCCTTACTTCACCTTATCTGGGATTCAATATGATAAGAGTTTTTATCAAAAGAACAATAAGGTACCTATATTTTACATTGACTCGGGCACTAATAACTTATACGACTACACAAATGCCTCTCAAAAGCCTCCATCGAGCTTTGAATCCACAACCTCTAAGTTGGTGGACAACTCACATACCGCTAGACCAAAGGCCTTGGGTAAAAGCATAACAAATTAATCGTCACTAAAAACACGAGTATAATTTCTCATACATATAGCAAATCAAATATACGTTTGTTGCAATATTAGATTCCAATGTTGATATTACCGGGTTTACCAATTACTATGGTTAAACGACACATAACTTCGTATACCAATGTCTAAAATAATTGTTATATATGTTTTGTTATTAGACATGTATTGTAGCCGTTTATCTTAAGAGGTACATCAATGGTAGCATACATCAAATCAAGTCTAATCCAAATTGTTTGTTCAAAGACCATAGATATGTTTATAAAATATAGTGATCAAGTAGAACAAAGATATATAATAATTTTATTGACAATCGAGCATCCATTATGCAAAAACACTTTGAAATTTTAAAACGAACAGTTATATTAGTTGAGCATTATATTTTCGTGGCTCAAAATGAACTCATAGAAAAAAGTTTGGAGTTTATACATACTTTTGAACAATGATATGTAATCCGCTAGATGCTTTTACTCAGCGGAACACATATAGCTTGTTCGAGAACATAATACTAATCTGAAGATTGTTGACCGGAAGATTCAATGTAAAAATTGCTTTTATCAAAGACAGCAATAAGGCACCTATATATATTTACTATTGACTTGTTCACAATTACTAATATGATATATACAATTTTATGCTCTTTAAATAATTTATACCATGTTCGAATATTATGTTATAAAGTGAGTGTTGTAACTTACCCCGGATAGAGAAATGGGTTAACATTCTACGATTAGACAAACACTGAAACACATATTCAACTCTGTATATATGCAGTAGTAAATGAAATTGTGAATTTCAGTTTTCTTTTTACCTATTTTGGTTTACAATCATACTAGCTTTTTAGTGTTGATATGTAATTAACTATGAACTGATTACTTAAATAACCAAATGAATAGAAGTTTGAAGTCATAAAGTATTTTACTGCCCTCTTCTTATTTAGAACCAACTATTTGAGTCACTCAAACAAAGTTTCCACTAACACAAAGTAAATTCCCAAATAAAATAGTACTGTAATGACTTAAAGAGTTAAAGGTCATATCCATCTTATCCTCAAATCTTCAAAACCTGGATCTGGCATCTGCGTCTTTATGCTCTTACTGAGAGATAGACACCTCACATTTTGACAGGCCAAAACAGTTGACTTGACCTCTTCCCATGAAATTCTGGGACACGAGACTAAGCTAAGATATGATAATCTATGAAGATCAGGTAAAGCACGTAAACCAACACTAGTAATTCTCTCACAACCCGTCAAACTTAACCCCCTCATCTTCAAACACTTGCGCCCGATTTCAAGCAACGAAATGTCAGTTATATTGGTCAAGAAATCCAAATACAATATCTCAAGATTTGGGAGCTCACATAGGGCCACAACGCCATAGTCAGTGATATTAGCCCCACACCTAAACAAATCCAGGATTGTTAGACTTACTAATTTCTTTAAGTGGATAATTCCATTATCTGTTATCCTATTACAGTAATTCAGATAAAGTTTCATCAAAGAACACTTTAAATCCCCATTCGCCAAATACTCCAAACCCAAATCACTTATCAAATCACAACCTCGCAAATGTAACTCTTCTATACAAGTTGCTTCCCCAATCATTTTCAATGATCTGTCTGTGACATTTACACAACAATCCAAACATAATATTCTTAAATTCTTGCATGATCTTACAAGGGAATCAACACCTATTTCTTTAAAGCGTAACCTCCCAGCTAGATTCACGTCAACCAAATGAATGCAAGCATTTGCGATTGCACACAAGCCAACATCATCAAACTCCAACTTATCCATCTCATGATCAACGTAACCCAATTTAGAAATATTTAGATGCTTGATATTTGGGCATGACTCAGCTATCAGTTTCATGTGGTTATTCGAGAATGGTTTGCGGCATTCAATGGAGAACAATTTTGGGGAGGCATCTAGTATATAAAATAGTATATCAGGAAACTTAGTGCGTATTGACCGAAGCTGAACCGATGCAACTTTCAGGAATTTCTTGCAAACTATAGAAAATGATTTTTTGTCCACTCGGCTGGTAATTCGTTCATATATGCAGAAGATCTCATCCTCTCCAAGTCGTTCCATCACTTTGTTGCTGCCTCACCTCTCATGTGTACATGAACATGTCAAAACTCTAAAATTCAGATATATGTTTTTCGATTTTATCAAATGTGCAAAGAACTAAGAACAAAATGTGGCATTGGATTTTGGTAATACTAAACTACTAGTGGCATGCTCATAAACATGTTTAGGTAAGACACGCACCAGCTACGTTATGAACATATATAATACTTCATAAATGAGAGTAAAAGCTTTGAAGGATAACTCAACGCTTGTGCTTATAGAATAAGAGCAAATAATTAAAAAAAAAAAAAAAAAAACAAAAAAAAAAATGCTTGCCACCATTTTCTCTTGTGGTTAGAGAACAAATTTTTTTGCTTTTGTGGGTTCTTTTCTTTCAAATTCATCTTTTTAGGGCACTATATGACATTTTTGCGGAAAAAAAATTTCTATTAGATAAGAGGAAATCTCTAATTCACTCTCTACTATTGTTTAATGTTCAACTAAAATTCATTCAATATAATAGCGTAGAACTAAACAACTAGATAGGATCACATAGTATCCGTAATCAAACAACCTCAGTCAAACATAATAAAGACTTTTGTTGCTTTAATATCTTTTAGTCTTTATTATTATTATTATTATTATTATTATTATTATTATTATTATTATTATTATTATGGAAGAACTTTTATTGTATGAAAATTGCAATTCTCCAAGTATTTTTCGAAGCAAAGTTCTTGATGATCATCTCCTTATAATCAGCATTGAGGACTTTAGCAACATATGCTAGTTTTATATTGCAACCTAAAAGGTCATCATCATACTTCGATATATCTATTTATATTTTAAGCTAAACCTTCAAAAAAAAAAAAAAAAAAAAAAAAAAAAAAAAAACCCTACTCATAAACTAATAAAGTTTTATCCCAGCCAAAAAATCATAATTTAAGTAATACTGTAACTAGTTAATTAGTAAGCCATTACTCCGTATATGATTTATAAATTATAACATGCAGTAAAGTTGAAGTGTTACCTTTTAACAAAAACCAAAAGAATGAAGAATGGTGATTGACCAATTGATCGATCAAAACTCTAAAGTAATAAGTATTACTAATTGTATATTTGTTGGACTTTGTATATATAGACTCGAAAACTGGTTGTGTGGAAGCTAATGAACGGTTCTTAATCTTGGATAAAAAGTTCTCTTGGTGAACTTTGTATCTATATGGGCTTTGGAAATCTGGTTACCCCTATTGAGGCCCAGTGTGTTAGCCCATACCTCTCTGGTCCAAACATATATTTGAATTTTTGAATATTTCATTTGAAGAAGTCGACACTTGATAGTTGATACCAAAATCATTTAGGGTCCTTTTGGTTTGTGGTTTCGGTTTGGATTCATTCATTTATTAAATCCAATGTTTGGTTCAGTATTTTTGGATTCGAGTAATACTTTACTGCCACATTCTCATTTTTCACCTTCTTAGTGTGATTCAAAAAAACATGTTAGGGAATGTACCTTTTTTATTTCATAAAAAATATCTATCACATGTTTTTCATGTCACATTTTTTTTAGTATTTTTTATATTCAAATAATATGTTTTATAATGTTTTTTTTAATAAAATAAATATATTTTTAAAATATAATAATTAATTTTCTCTCTCCTCATCTCTTTCATACCAAATCAAACTCGGATTCTAATCCCACATACGAACCAAACGGACCCTTAGTTGGTTTGATAGCTTTCAGTTTGTCTTATTTGGTGTTGCCAGTTATCTAAGTTTTGCAAATGTTTGGTACATGCAACAAGAAACCGAAACGTCGATAAATATAGCATCCTAGGAAGTAAATATCATATCGTAAGCTATGTTGGATTTTGTGGTTCACAATACAGTGAGTTTAGATAATTGAAAACCGATATAACCATCATTAGAGAACCACTAGTTATGGCATCATATATTCATATGAAGTATAAATATACACATAAAGCTATGTTGTTCACTCTTTATTCGATAATGATTTTATTATAGCCGAGATTCCAAATTTAAATAATTTTATAATAAAGCATGATACCTTACACTAGAGACAGAATTTTGACACAAAATGATCGGATGCATTTATGAGCAACTAAACAAGACTACAAACACAACTTTTAGAGACCGGGTGCGTTTAAAAAAAAATCGAATTTCAAAAGAAAAAAGAAAAAAAACACAAAAACCCATAAGTGTCTATAGGTGTCTCCGGAGTCATACTAATTCCATCACTGCCTTATAAAATAAGTGGACGATGAAGAGCACAAGAATGAGAATATAATGTACTTGCAAATTCACTTTTTTTGACTCCTAGCTTGTCACAAGTAACATATGATGTTGTATTTGCTCACGTTACCTAAAAAAACGATCCTTTGAATCAGATGTGTACAAATTAACCTGAGGACCGTTTCCATCATTCCTTGTAAAAAGAAAATTAGAATTCTTTTTTACATGCGATCTTAGAATATTTGGAAGTGTCTTGCTCCATGGATGTCGATGATACCTATACTTATTTTTCATTGTTTTTACTCCAAATCTCATAAAATTACCATATATATATACAAAGCGCTCTCCAAATGCCGTTGTTTCGAGAGGTCCTATAAGTGAGCCCAATATACAAGCCCAAGAAACATTCATTGAAAAGACATCTCAATTACGAACAAAAAACCCAATATTGATATGATTTTTACATACGTACGATTTTACAAAAGTAGTTGAAGTTTAATGTATAGTTTTGAAAAAGAAAAATAGAACTTTTAAAACATACCCTTAACCTACCTAATAACTTTAAAATTTAAAATTGCTTTAAAGTTTGTTTTTGAGGGATGACATGCAACTAAATTCACAGGGACTACAACCTACCAATTCTATGAAGTTTCATAGATATATAATAACTATTTTATATAACGATTTGCAATTAAATGTGTATGTGTACGAGAGTTTTTAATTTGAAATTATTATTATTATTATTATTATTATTATTATTATTATTATTATTTAATTTTGTTTTTTTAATTATATAGTGATATTAAAAAAAGTTATGCACAATGCTGAATATTTACATAAAACATATCTTTAAAAAATATAGATACAACAACTAAATGGTTGCATGATAAAAAATCGTTACACCAAATAATAATAATAATAATAATAATAATAATAATAATAATAATAATAATAATAATAATAATAATAATAATAATAATAATAATAATAATAATAATTGTTGAACCATAAGACCTTGATAGATCTTCTTAAGCACTCTAGAATCGTTAGTTATGTCACTGTAATCAATAACACATTAATAGACAATCTCTGTAACTTGTATTTTAAAGCGGAAACAAACACAAGTGTAATACTAAGAACTCTTGATCCTCTATGGATCTTTTTAATAATAATAAGAGTGTTTTCTAAAACGTAATTCAATACATAATCGTGTGTTCCTTTTATACACAAGGAACCCTAAACCGTTTCCTAAGAAACGTATATTCTAAAACTTCTAAAAGATATGCATTATCACTTCCTAAATAAACTAATGCATATCCAAACTATAATACATAAAATACGGAAATACTATATCCGCAGAAACTAATAATGCTGAAACTAGTGTTCAGCAGATACACTGCTTCAGCAGGAACCAGCTCTTCAGCAGTAACCTTCAGCAGAAACAGTCAGCAGAATTCTTACTTAACAGAATTCCCAACAATCCTCCCCTAATCTTGAATTTGACCTCGTTAAGTTCAAGATTCTTGATAGATCTTCGATACCAAGAGGATTGTAATAAGATAGCACCAGCAAAGAATCATCTTCAGCAGAATCTCTATGATCAGCAAATACTTGAAAGCTCCATTCTTTGCAGCAACAAATGACTTAATGTACATCAAAACAAATTAGTTTCATACTATTCTCATCACTTCCAGGTGTGTTAACTCCTGTGAGAGGTGAATCATTGAAAATAATGGATTTGATGTCTCTTTACCAATAGCCATTACTACTAGAGTAGCCAAGTGTTCTAAGGTACACTGATAACCACATGATTTTTAGCAAATCATCAGCTATAAACGGATTTGAGATGTCTTTACCTGTAGCCGTTTGCTCAGGACTAGCCAATTATTTTGATGAAAATCATCTTGGTTAACTGATTACCAAATATGGTGTTCCACTGCCTTTACCACAAGCCATATACATGTGGGCTAGCCAATTATTTGGAATCCTATAAAGGAAAAATCCATGGTTAATAGACAACCATTTCAACTACTCAGCAATAAAGCATGGGTGAGTTGAAAACCCTATGGTTTTGAGCAAACCATTATAGCTATCAACAGATTTGATATGTCTTTACCAAAGTTGTACCCTTTGGACTAGCCAACTTTGTGATGGAATAGTCAACATCAGGTAAGTTGATAACCAACCTGCATACAATAGATATGATACTATACAACAAAATGTTAGTTTTTTTTTTTTTTTTTTTTTTTTTTTTTTTTTTTTTTTTTTTACTAAGAAATAAAAACAAATATACAACATGATATCCTTAAACAGAAGCTACTCTGGAAGTCTTAATTCTTTGTTTGAAGACCTTCACCAAAGATTCAGCAAACAACCTTGCATTCCCAACTGGATTAGGAGGAATCTCCAACTTATGTTGCAGCATTTTCTCCATCAGAGACACTTTCAGAGGATATCTTTTGGTAAGATCCATAATAAGCCTTAGACCAGTTGTAGTTTCCAAAACATGAACATAAGGCATAGGATAGAACTTCCAACTCTGAACTTTCCATCTATGATTGTTCTTCCATATGTCATAGCTAGCACCAGTGGGAGTAGAAGAATCAAACAACACTCTAAGATTACCCAATAAATACAATCCAGACCCTGTAGGAGTATGATTTGCATAATACTTGTGCACCACATCATTTAGAGTGACCAAATCCTCATGATCAACAAGATGTAAAATGTCTTGAAGAAATGTAAAGGATATAGAAGTTTTATCCAATCTATAAACGGTATTAACTTGACCATTTTCAGTTAACTCCCAGTGAACCAAAACATCTCTAGTTGACTCAGGCCAATCATCAAGGGATCCTTCTCTTATAAATGAAGCATTAGAAGCATTCACATTGATTAGGCTTTGTTTGGAATGTGAAGTTCTGACTTTAGCCATCCTCTTTGCTCTTCTTCCAGGAACATAAATAGCAGCATGAACTGCAGCTTCAGCAGATTCACCTTCTGCAGCATCAGTTTCCACTGATGGAGTATCCAAGTGTTCATCAGTAGAATCCTGAGAAGATTCAAGTGCAGCAGATGCATATTGTTCATCCATAGCCTTCCTTATCTGTTTGTTTCTAGCAGCTTGAAGTTCAACTTCTCTTACCTTCAGCTCATGAAATCTTGCAAGTTTAGGTTTTTGTTCAGCTTTTTGTTCCTCATCTAACTTCCTAGCAGTCTCTTCACCCAATCTTTCCTGCTCCAATTGTCTCCTAGTTCTCTTTCTAGATGGAGGATCTTCTGCTATCACTTTAGCTTTACCTTTATCCACATTAGATGAAGCAGCAACATGTGGTACATCAGCAGAAGTATCAGGTAAAGATACCTTTTCAGCAGCAACAGGAATATTAACAAATGAACCAGCATCAGCATTGATGAGAGGAATATTCTTAGAAGCACCCATTCCATCTTTGTCATTTCTAGCCTTGATTCTGTTATATATCTCAACCATTTTGTCAAATGGAAGTGCCCACACTTCTTTCTTAGACCAAGCATTATTAAACAAAGAACTGCTTTGACTTTTCACATATGTTCTCATATAATCCCTCTGCTATGCTTGAGTCATAGGTTTATCTCTTTTAGCTTTAGCTTTTAACTCATCTGCTACCTTCTTCCTCAACTTCAGCACTTTCACAATTTCAGAAGCCCAGTCTTGTTTCTCCACCCTTTTACCAAGAATGTCTGTAGCTAAATCAGTATTATCAAGCACTTGTTTTCCAATATGCTGCCAATCTGACTCATCAAACTCTTGAATAGCTGCATCCAATTCTCTTTGTCTTTCAATAGGCAAAGTAGAAACATATCTTTGAGTAACAGACTCATATGCTGCATCAAACTTGGCTTGCTGTTCCTCAGCCATATTAGCACTCTTCTTATAATCTTCCCATTCTTGGATGAGTTTTTCTTGTACATCTCTGTCTTTAGCTGTAACAAGCTCATCCAAAGCCACATCTGTTCCTTCAGCAAGATTATCATGAGGAACATTCAAATCTTCCATAGGTTCATCATGTAATTCTTGAACCTCTCTATCAGGAGAAACTTGTTGATTCTCAGATGAATGATGAACAGGGGAATGCAAATACTCTTTCCCTGCTACAAAGAATGCTTCTCCTGAGGTATTACCTTTATCAGCAGATTTGTCAGCAGCATCACCACTTGATGATTGTTTCTTCTGAAGTATATCAGTAGCTTCAGTCATGAGCACATCATCATCACCACTAGACACTTTGGAAGATTCAGCAGCTTTCCTTGCCAAATACTGTCTTGTACTTCTTCTTCTGCTGAATTGATTTTGTGGTTTAGATTTAGGTACTTCAGCAGCTTTAGGAAGAACAACATGAGACTGTCTAGCAACTTCAGCTAGAATCTCAAGAGAATCCAAATTTGCCTCCTTTGTAACTTCAGTAGAATCCAATCCACCCTTACTTTGCTTCTGCTGATTTAGCTGTGCCTCCAAATCTTGAACCTTGTTTTTCAAACTTTCAATTTTATTACCAAGAGTAGTCTTGGTATCATCAAGCTCTTTTTGAAGATCATCAGCCATTTTCATGTACCTGCTAAGGGAATCATATACAAAAGTGAGAGTAATAGGGTCCTCTGCTCTACCAGCTGATTGCTCAGTGGTAAGAGGAGCTTCATTGAACCCAGCAGGAGAAACAGACTCATGTACAACATTAGGAAAACCTTCATTAATTGGTTCTCTCATAGGACTGGGTGTAGGTAGTCTAGTAAACTCAGGTTCAAGAGGCTGAAAGTTATCTTCAAACTCATGAATTTGCTCAGCTGGAGCATCCTGAGCTGGTGAAATGGTAGGACTAGGTGACATATGTACAGGGGTAGGTGGTGGTAAGTCAGTAGAAATAGGCAATGGTTCAGCAGTTGTAGCTGGCTCTTCCTCCATTACCACTGAAGGATTACCATCAACAGCAACACCAGAAGATGATGGATTACCATCATCAGCAGCATTATGAGAAGGCACATTACCAGCATCATCACCCTCAACTACATTATTATTGCCATGTGGCAACATAACATTTAACAAAGGGCGATGTTCCCCATTATAATTTGGTTTCATTGAGGCAAACAACTTAGAACCAAGACTTTTAATAGGCACATAGGTTCTATCTTCAGTGGTTATGTCTAAAATTATTTGTAAGAATCTAGGGTACATTAAAAACTTGTGTTGTTGTTTATCAATGTTTTCTAGCATATTATCAAAAATAAACTTAGAAAAATTATAAGTTAGACCCTTAGAAAGACAAACAATACCACAACCCAATTGCAGAGAGAATTGGTTCCATCCACCACACTTGTTGCTTATACATTGGAGCAGCAGATGCACCAAATACCTCCACTTAGGACAAAATTGATTCTTGTGCCACTTAGATGTATCAGTACTTTGATATCCAGCTTCCCTTAGCCCAGCAAGAATCTCTGCAGTGTTGGAATGATACACACCATTCTCATCATCCAACTGAAGCTTTGTCCTAATCAAATCTTCTGTCACCACATACTCTACACCATCAATCTCAGCTACAATCTCTGTGTCAGATCTCTTAGTAGCAGATGCCCAAAATTGCTTCACCAAGGATTCACAAACCAGATTGGGACTATGTGTCAAAGCATAATGAATCTTTGACCTTTGTAGAAATTCCACCATTAAATCGAATTCTTCATGTCCCTTTGCCTTTTTCAGAATAACATACTTGTTATGATCTCCTTTCAATTCAAGTTGTACCATTTGAATGAACTTGCGTGAGACGGTTATGAATTACACAGAGAATAATGAGTTTAAGTGGAGTGATAAGCGAATAATGTTGTTTAGGAAGAGATATGCAAAGTGGGTTATATTTGGAAGTTCCCCAATCGTGGTCAAAATTATCGGAACAATTATTGACCGAGTCTGACGTGTAATTCAAAAACTTCCAATTTGAAAATTTACCCTTCAGCAGAAATAAAAGTCAACTCTGCTGAAGAATGGTCAACATCAGCAGAAACCAAGCAAATGTAAAAATATCTTCGGTCAATATCTTGGTTTTACTGTGCCACCCAACTCGCATTAATTATCGTAACACCTAAACTTGACTTATTTAATCACCCTCAAATCACATCTCAGTCACCAATTTACCCCAAATCATCTTTCAAACCCTAATTTCCCAATTAAGCCCAATTCTGTACCAAAACCATGTCATCAAACCCAGAAACCTCAGATCAAAATTCCTCTTCTCCATAATCAGAAGAAGATTTACCACCATATCCATGGGAGCTTGATGATTCTGACTATGAAAGAGAAATGGAGAGACGATGGGATGCACAAGAAAGACAATGAAATACACATATGAAGGGTGAACCAAGCCATGTACCCATTCCTGTTGAGAGAGAGCTTGTCTCTCCCTTCATCTATACCTCTGATGAAGACTCTTCAGAGGAAGAAAATGAAGATCCAACCTTTCTTCCTCCTTCCACACCAGAGAGATCCCAACCAAGATCAAGTAAGAGGGATCCATCTCTTCCAACATCACAAAATGAGGTGTTGGATCTTCATGCTCCAGAACCTGATCTTTCTTCACAAGAGCACATCGGACAGAGCAAGAAGGAAGAGATCATACATAAGCGAAAGGAGAAGCTGAAGTAGATGATTGAGGAATGTTGCCATGGACCAAAGTTCTTGAGTATTTTCTTGACTTTGGTACTTGAGCATCTTCACAGTCTTCCTTCTCTTCTTTTTCCATTTTCATCTTCAGCTTCATCATTGTACTTGTCATAGCCTCAAGTATTTTGTAATAAATGATAGAAGCTAGTAGTACTCAATTAGGCAAATGTTTAGGAATGGTCATTGTAATCCAGTTGGAACTTTGAATGTAAGCTGTAACTTGTTTCTTTGAATGAATGAAAAGATCTTCTTTATTAATCAACTGTGTAAGACCTTCAGCATAATCAACTAATCAGTAGAAACCATGTTCAGTATACTTGACCACATTCGTTTGACTTCAGCTCTTGGTGACTTTAACATACAACTTACAATCTCAGGACATCTGCAAAACAGACATAAAACATGCAAATACACCAAACAACTTGCAAACATATTAGTGGGTTAGCGTTAAAACTCAAAAAGTATACAAATTATACAAATCTACAAAGTTTACACTCATAATCCTCCCCTGAGGCATATGCCTCCCCTTAGGCTTATGCCTCCCCTTAAACTTTGCAGTTAAGGGTTAAGCATGCCAATATGGACCACCAAATATTGAAACCTTGGTCCATCAAATGCTTTAGTTAACAAATCTGCCACATTCTCATCTGTGTGAATTTTGACCAGTTTAATTAAATGTTTCTCATAAGCATCTCTGATAAAGTGGTGCCTGATTTCAATATGTTTGGTTCTATTATGAAAAACTGGATTTTTAACAATACAAATTGTACTTTGATTGTGAATGAAAATGGTAGTATTCATAAAGTTATACCCATAATCCAGCAATTGATTCTGAATCCATAGAACCTGTCCACAACAATTGGCAGCAGCAACATACTCTGCTTCAGTAGTAGAGGTAGCAACAATGGTCTGTTTCTTGCATTGCCAAGAAATCAGTCTTCTTCCAAGGAATTGGCAACCTCCAGTTGTGGATCTTCTATCTAAATTTGCACCAGCATAGTCACTATCACTATAAGCTGCTAGCTGAAATGGAGACTCTTTGGGATACCAAAGACCTAATTTGGGTTGGCCTTTAAGGTACTTAAAAATCTTCTTGACAGCATTCAAGTGTGAGGTAAGTGGAGTGACTTGGTGCCTTGAACAAGCACTCACAGCAAATGTAATATCAGGTCTTGAGGCAGTCAAATACATCAAGGAACCAATCATTGACCTGTATAAATGAACATTCACAGGGAGATCAGGATCAATATTGTTCTTTGGTTTGGGAGCCTCATAAGGAGTAGTGGCAGTCCTGACATTCTCCATAGCAAACTTGGACAACATATCTTTTACATACTTCTCCTGATGTATGAAAATACCATCAGGTTTCTACTGAACCTGTAATCCCAAAAAGAAAGTGAGTTCTCCCATGGCACTCATTTGAAATTCTCCCTTCATCAGATCCTTAAACTCTCTACACCATGCTTCTTTGGTGGAACCAAAGATAATATCATCCACATACACCTGCACAAGAATAATATCCCTAGAATCTTTCTTGAGGAATAGAGTCTTGTCAATGGCACCTCTTCTGTAGCCATGCTTCAGTAGAAATGTGGAAAGTCTAGCATACCAAGCTCTGGGAGCTTGATGAAGTCCATAGAGAGCTTTGACAACCTTGTACACATACTCAGTATGATCAGGGTCTTTAAATCCTTTGGGTTGAGTCACATATACCTCCTCTTCAATCTCACCATATAAGAAAGCACCTTTAACATCCATCTGATAAACCATGAAGCCCATATAAGAGGCATAGGCCAAAAATATCCTTATAGCTTCAACTCTGGCCACTGGTGCAAAGACTTCATCATAGTCAATGCCTTCCTCTTGTCTAAACCCTTGAGCTACCAGTCTTGCTTTGTTCTTCACCACAATCCCCCTAGCATCTCTTTTATTCTTCAAAATCTATTTTGTCCCAATGGCATATTTACCATCAGGAAGAGGAACCAAAATCCTAACCTGCTGATTCTTAAATTGCAGCATTTCTTCTTGCATTGCTTCAAGCCAACTTGAATCTGCCAGTGCTTGAGGAACACTAGTTGGCTCTATCTGAGAAAGAAAGCATGCAAACAGACAATGTTTGAAGTCTGTGTGATTGTTCCTCTTTTGATTGTAGACATAAGAGATGAAAGTAACTTCACCATATTTAGTATTCTTTACAGTGCTCCTAGTTCTAACAGGATCTTTAGGATCTCCAATAATCTTGGAGAAGGGATGAGCATTATGAATCCTTTTTGTTGCTGTAGGGTTAACATCAATTGTGGCATCAATGTTGTTGACTGTAGGCCCAAACTCAGTATCATAAGAAGCTGAGTGAAACAAACCAGGCTAGGGCTAATAATTCCCAAGGTCAGAAGGACTTGGAAATCTTGTAAATGGCTTCTCAAAGTCTACAAACACTTTAGTAGAAATGGGAGAGTGGGCATCATTAGTATCAGCATCTTTGACCTTATCAGTGGAAATAGGTGTGCCTTCAGCAGAATTGTCAGCAGTATCCTTGTTTCCACTGACTGCTTGTGCTGATTGATGTAGGATTGCTTCAGTCTCTTGTGTAACCTTGTCATTGAGTTTCTGAGCTTCCTGAGTAGCAGCATGTTCTTGCTTCTTCAGTCTTGCAAGATCCTCTGTATAATGTGACTCATCCTCTTGTTCAGCAGCAGAATGATTACCTACAAAATGGTTAGGTGGAAAAGATGGTATAACAATGGTATGTTCATCTGGCTCAGATTCATAGTCTGAGTCATCATCCATGGAACCTGCAGGGTTAGAATGTGGATCTTTGGTACCTGCATTAGGATTAGAAGCATGTCTAGTATAACCCAAATAGTCAGTCAAATAATCTAGGTCAAAATACCAAGAATGGCCTTGTCCCTGAGTATTAGGCTGATCTTCAAGAAATCTTAGATTAAGGGTCTCTTCTATCCTTTTGGCATTTAGATTATACACCCTATAGGCCTTGCTATGAGCTGAATAACCCACAATATATCCCTCATCAGCTTTCCCATCAAACTTACCCAGTATATCAGCAGTATTCAAAATGGTCACTTTGCATCCAAAAGGCTTAAGGTAATGAATATTTGGAACTTTCCCAGTGAGAAGTTCATAAGGTGTCTTGACATGATGTCTAGTGATGGATATCCTATTCAAGACATAGCAAGCAGTACTTACTGCTTTAGTCCAAAACATAGTGGGCAATTTGGAGTCTGCAATGCTGCCTCAATGAGGGTTCTATTTTTTCTTTCAGCAACCCCATTTTGTTGTGGGGTCCTTGGAGTACTATAGTCCCTTCTAATCCCCTTAGACTTACAGAATTCTATGAAAACAACATTTTTGAATTCTGTCCCATTGTCACACCTAATTCCTTTAACCTTTTTATTAAGCTGGTTTTCAATTAAAATGATAAATTCTTTCAAAATAGAAGTTGTTTCATCTTTAGTTTTTAGAAAGAATACCCAGCAAAACCTGCTAAAATCATCTGTGATAACCAGGCAGAAGTACTTGTGATCTATACTTCTGATAGAAGTTGGACCAAAAAGATCCATGTGCAGCAACAGAAGAGGTTCTGAAATGGTGCTCACAGCTTTGATAGCTTTGTAAGAGGCTATGTGTTTCTTTCCCTTGTTGCAAGCAATGCAATTGTGTTCATTGGTGAAGAGTTTAGAAGGAAGACCCTGAACAAGACCAAGTTTAGACAACTTGTTGATTGTCTTGTAATTCACATGAGCCATTCTCCTATGCCACTTGGTAGATTCATCCTGGGAAGCTTTGGCCACCAAACATGTTAGATCACCTTCTGGCTTGACATCATTCAGATTGAATGTGTACAAGTTGAAGGTTCTAGGAACTCTCAGCAAAACAGTTGTGTCTTCTGGAAGTTTGAAGTCCTTGGAGAGTACAAGACATTCATCCTCAGAGAAGAAAACCTTATTCTTAGTGTCACAAATTTGTGATACAGAGAATAGATTAAAATGCTCTAGTTCCTTCACATAATAAACATTTTCAAAGTCTAACAAAGGTGTCTTAATAGTTCCTTTCCCAGTAATTTTGCCATCTCCACCACCAAAAGTTACAGTGCCTCCTCCTTCTATGGGCACAAAGTCATGCATCTTGTCCTTGTTCCCTGACATACTTCTAGAACAACCACTATCAACTATACCTACTTCAGTACTTTTCAAAGGATGATCCTACAACAACAACAAAAAATATACAAAAATTAGTACACATTGGAGACTCAAGTCATTGCTGACTTGAGCCTGCCTTGTGGATCATTAGTGATGGGCCATGTAGATGTTTTAGATCCACCATTGTTCTTGGGCCTGTACTGCAAATTAGGTCCCTTCTTTGTCCAAGAACAACCTGCTAAGGGCTTCACAGCAGTATTCCAATACCCACCACCATAATACATTGAGTCAAAGTTATTAGGCCAATAACCATTAGAAAAGAAAGAACTAGTGGGTCGAACATAAGGTCTAGTACTAGATCTTCTCCATGAAGAATGTGGTTCAGCAGAATTGGATTTCTGCTGATGTGGAACAAAAGAGGGTATTTCACTAACATTCTTCCACATTTTCCTAGGTTTCCCTTGACTAAAACATACACCCATTCTTTGCTCATGAAAGGTACAATCCTTAATCAAGTGATATTTACTTCCACACACAAAACACTTCTTCTTTTTAGAAGATTTATTCAAACCAAAAGAAGTTGTATAACATGAAAAAGTATTCAAACCACCATGATAAACAGAATTGTTTTTAACAGAACTAAAAGTATTATTTTGCAAAGAATTTAAAAACAAGTCTTCAGTAGAAACTATCTTGTTGTCAGCAGCAACTCTAGAAGGCTTGTGGGGAGACTTGGGTGATGTCTTTGGTATGGTCTTGGGAGTAGTCTCGGGAATGGTCTTGGGATTGGTCTTGGGAGTGGTCTTGGGCAGGTCAGACTTCTCACTTGAATCACAGCTGGCAAATGAGGTAGACCCTTCATCAGAAGACTTGTCACTATCACAACAAGAGACAAAGTCAGTAGATTTAATAATAGGGTCTGGCAAGTCAGTTGACTTTTTGCCATAGAGATGGTGTGATCCATCAAAGTCAATAGGTATAGATAGGTCTATAGGCATGTGTTCCCCTCTTATAGGTCCAGGGACAGCATTCATTCCCCCTTCCTTAACATATTTAACAGGTGTTTGATAAGCTAAGGCTGGTTCAGGGTCAAAAACACTAGACATATCAGGATATGTTAACTCTTCAGGGTCTATATATTTCTCATATCCTAATGCCTTTCTAGACCTAATAGATTGGCGACCATCAATTAATTTACTCAAATTAGATTCCCCTTCCTGCCATTTCATACGACCAGCTATCTCTTTATCTAATTTAGCTTGTAATTCTTGTTTTTCCTTTTCTAAGTCAGACTTCTCTTTTTCAGTACGTCTTAAGTCTATCTTAGCAACTTCTAAATCACTCTCTAGGACTCTTATCTTTTCATCATATTTAACTTGATTCTTTTGAAACCAGACTTTTTGTTTCTCTAAAGTTTTTAAAGCCATTTTATAGGACTCTACTTCAATATAACATTCATTGTACTTTGGTTTCAATTCATCATATTCTTTTTTAAGCTCATTGTATCTTACACTACATCCAAACACACAGTTGTGTACCTGAGAGATTCCCATCAAGGAGACTTGCTCCTTCTTGTCCTCTGAAGGTGAGTATGCCAACAGATTCACTTGTGAAAAAGTAGAAGCTTCCTCTCCAGCAGGTTCATGGTCAGCCCAATCAATTTGGTGATCCAGAGTCACCATAGCCTTTGAAGGTGCAGCCTTAGTAGTTCCTGCTTCCACTGGATAAGATCCATATCTAACTTCATCTCCAGACTTTGTCTCCTTGCATTCTCTTGAAAAATGTCCCACTTGACCATAAGTGTAGCATTTAACCTTCCTTCTATCAAACCTTGCTGCCTCTCTTCCATTAAAACCAAACTTCCTTCCAGACTTGGTTTCAAATCTCTTAATGTTCATGGAGATCATTGCAAGCTGCCATTTTAAGTGCATCTCCTCCATCTCCAATGGATCTACCTGTTCAAAATCCTCATAAGCAAGAAACTGCTGATGTTCATATTCAGCCACAAATGAATGAACAATATCATCCAACACACTACTGGATTTTGATTTAGGAGCAGATTGAGTATGGGTTTGAGAAGATGCTCCTGATGAATAAGAACTTGAGGCATGATGCACAGGTTTTGTAGAGGCGCCAACAAATGCAGAGTGAGTGGATGGATGGATGAATAGGACTTCTAACATCAGGCTCAAGTGATTTAAGCCTGTTGTAGAGGTCATCAAAGGACATCATGTCTAACCCACCCTTGGTCTTGAGAGCAATACAGACTTGCAACCAAGATGGCGGCAAGGATCTCAGAAACTTAGCATTGCAGTCCTCGTTGTCAGGTCTAGCCTTCAGCTGATTAAGTTGACTTAAGATCCGATGAAACCTGTCATAGCCTTTATGAATTCCCTCTTCTTCAGATATCTGAAACTCTTGGAACTTCTGCTTCAACATAGACTTCTGCAACCTTCTTGATTCATCATTCCCACCAAATCTAGCTTTTATTGCCATCCAAATGTCCTTGGCATCCTCCATGAAGTGGAAGTCATTCATATGGTCATCAGGTATAGCTTGGAGCAGAATTGTTCTTACCTTGCTCTCCCTTTGCACAGCCAGAATCTCTTCAGCAGTTCTGGGACCTAGAATTGTAATTAGTCCATCAGCATCTGTAACATGCTTCTTCAGGCTATTCCCTTTTTTAACAACCTCCAGGTTTTGGGTTGTGTCAACTTCATCATCAGATCCAGGCATGTTTCTTGATTGGTTTGGATTCTTAAGGTGTAAGATTTGTGTTTCTTAGTATAACAGAGACTCTCACGAGGCTCTGATACCACTTGTTGAACTATAAGACCTTGATAGATCTTCTTGAGCACTCTAGAATCGTTAGTTATGTCACTGTAATAAATAACACATTAACAGACAATCTCTGTAACTTGTATTTTAAAGCGGAAACAAACACAAGTGTAATACTAAGAACTCTTGATCCTCTATGGATCTTTTTAATAATAATAAGAGTGTTTTCTAAAATGTAATTCAATACATAATCGTGTGTTCCTTTTATACACAGGGAACCCTAAACCGTTTCCTAAGAAACGTATATTCTAAAACTTCTAAAAGATATGCATTATCACTTCCTAAATAAACTCATGCATATCCAAACTATAATACATAAAATATGGAAATACTATATCCGCATAAACTAATAATGCTGAAACTAGTCTTCAGCAGATACACTGCTTCAGCAGGAACCAGCTCTTCAGCAGAAACAGCCAGCATAATTCTTACTTAACAGAATTCCCAACAATAATAATAATAATAATAATAATAATAATAATAATAATAATAATAATAATAATAATAATAATAATAATAATAATAATAATAATAATAATAATAATAATAATAATAAGCGGAAACAAAAACGTTCTCAAAAAATTAGATTACAAATTGACTCCGCAGCAATGCGCGGAGGCCTATCTTCTCCTTAACTCTAATATACAGTACATACACGAGGCATAAGTGCATACAATATCCATAAATGCCTGAACACAACAAAATTACTCAAACGAATGATGTTTAACTTGAACATCTATTTGTTGCTTTGTTAGTGTCTTACAACTTATAGAAAGCAAGGTTTTCTTCAATCACAAACTCATTTAGAATCAGAATTTTCCAAAACAACGATAAATACAAAAACTTACTTTCACACCAATATAAATATAAGCTTTTTCTTATAACAATGACTCTTTCATTCAACTTAATTCATTAGCGTTACTAACTAGTTTTAACATAAATCTTGGATTACTAAAAATATTGAAATTTTCATTTATATTATGTGTCAAACTATCAGTCAATTCAACCAACTGAGTTAGCTGTTGGCCACCTGAGTTCCTTCTGAAACTTGGGAAGGGGTTTTATCCGGGTTCGAGTCTCGAAAGTGACAAATAAAATTCGGATTTTCCTCTTTATGCGAAACTGTGAGTTCTATGAGTTTCTTTTCACGGGTCTCTCCTAGTGCTTTAGATCCCTGGCCCTGCCCGTTTGGAGGGTTTAACTCGAGGGGGGGGGGGGATTTCAAGTGTGATAGCGTTTTAAAAGAAGAAAAAAAAAATCAATTCCTATGAAAGTGCATTTCCATACATCACTCATTTATTTTTTAGTATTTAATTCCTACAATATATAAAATACAATATATAGAGAATTTAGAACTTTTATTTTTGAAAATACTAAAATTTTTAAACTTACACAATTGAGATTATTAGAAGTTATTTTATCAAAGTAAATAAATATTCAATTTAATACAAGTAATAATTATTCATTATAACTATCAATTGTAATTACACAAGTCTATTGTAATATGAGGCATGCAGAACACGTGCTACGCACAGGCTTTTAATCTAATTGTTAATCGCGCATATTGTTTTTGTGTATTGTCGAGTGGATTTGTATTTTTAGTTTAGTATTTTGTATGACACGTTTTTAGTTTGTTGTTTAAAAATATAAAAATGGTTGATATTGTTTTGGTTTTTTGGTCTTTATATTTTCTAAATGGGGTTGTGGTTATTAAATTGTCATACACTTGATGTAATTTCCTTTGATTGTTTTGGCCTATTACATAACCCAACAATAATTTTGCATTATATGATTTTGGCATGATAATACGAAGCACACTGGCTTTTTCTTATTTGTTATAGTGTAATTTGCGTTAATTATTTTTGTTATTAGGTTTGTAAGTTGTGATTGTATTACATCTGTTGTAAGTATGCATTAGTTGTTTCGTGATTTTTATATTTAATCTTTTTATAACGTATTAGTATTTATTTATAAAATTTATGATTAAAAACTAAAGTTAGTTTTTTCTCATTTTATTGTACAACAAATTTCATTGAAAATTAACATTGAAGTCTAACTAATATTAATAAATTTTATCAATAAACTCAATTCCAAATAGCTAACCAAATGAATATTAATTAGCACACTATTAATAATTCCTAAAACCTTTTGGACTCCACTATTATGTCTTAAACTTAATTTTTTTAATTTACAAATGGGTTCGAGCAAAAATTATGTATTTTTCCTTTTATATTAATTATTCAAGTTGCATGCTTACATATACTAATCACGTTAAAAAGTATCATTTAACCATTTAAATGTTGCTTTACATATATGATCGTGCACATTTTGTTAAATCAATTCGCACATGTGAGCTACATCAATAGAAAACACACATAAATTACTTGTATATGAAAATGCATTATAATACATATATCTATATATATTGCATTAGGTTAAATCATCAATTATTCTTGCAACCTTTTTAACTTCATCTCAATCAATAACCAACTTTTAATTCTCTACTAATTACTAAATATCATGTGATCAATTACGGCAAGCCTTGCACTTCCATCTCACATTAAATGCACCGGTTTTGTTTTTCGATAAAAGTTTGAACTTTTGCTTATGTTTAAAACTCAACTTTTTTATTTGATATTATAATTTACAAATGGCTTTAAGTCAAAATTATGTATTTTTTCTTTTCTATTCGTTGCTCAATGTGATGTTTTTAATATGTTGTATTTTGCTATTATGGCAAACTCATTTAATGGGCGTAAATATTGGTTTCTTACTAATGATTCTACATATAGAAAAAGAAAACACTTTGCGATGCGTGAACCTTCTTCTTTTTAATAATAATTTAATTGCACACAATAAATTCATTCTAATATTTCTCAAAGAGCATTCGAAAGCAACTACTTACATAACCTAATCACGCTAAAAAGTATCATTTAACCATTTAAATGTTGATTTACATACATGCTCGTGTACATTTTCTTGAATCAATTCGCACATGTGAGCTACATCAATAGAAAACGCATATAAATTACTTGTATATGAAAATGCATTAACATAATACATATATCTATATATATGCTTATCTATAACAATCACCTAAATATGTATGAAACAAAGAAAATAGTTGGTATCCCAATCTTTGGTTCCATTTATCTGAGCATGCATTATCTTGTGTGAGTTTCATGGTACCTGCGTATGATAACTAAATTAAGAAAAAAAGAAGGCCGATTTAATTACAAAGATCTAAAAGATGTGTGAATCTGTACATACTAAATGTGATTTTGGCCGGTTTATATAGGCATGAATTAGGTTATATCATTAATTATTCTTGCAACCTTTCGCAACCCTTGCACTTCATCTAACCGACTTTAATTCTATACTAAATGCCATGTGATCAATTCGGGAAACCCTTGCACTTCATCTCCTTTCATAATTGTATAGTTATTATGAGGCTGCATTGAATTTCGAGCATTAGCTATCTTGTACTATATGCAATGGGACTCTATCTTGAGTATCTTGATTACTCCATATTAAAATGAATTCGATACAGAAAATGAAGCCTAAGATTACCCCTTCCCACTAATTACGACACATTCTCACTTTCATGTCCCGACCAACATTCTAAAACTTATCTTTTCATGAATAACAACATCAAATTTTATACACATTTGTAAGATCAAAATTAAAACAAATAATTTGTGAACTTCAATTAATACCATATAGTAACCATTGGTAAATTAACCCTCAAATCCCTATCAAAAAACATAGATTAAAATAAATTCTCAAAATATTAATTTTGTCTAGTTATACTTTCCATCAATTCAACTTTGATTTTGTATTATTTCTAATGTCATGGGGTGGATACATTGCAACCTCTTAAACTGCTTAAGTAGAAGGAAAAAAATAAATAAAAGCAAAATTCAAGCCACCATTAATATTCATCAAAGCTTTGTCACACTAATTATAAACCTTGTTTACATATGATTTTCATTTTCTTGCATGCCTAATTTTTTTACAGTTCTTTCATAAATGTGGAGATATTATCCACTCCGTCTCTATCTTCCACTTTGTTTTGTTATCAACATCTTGATATACCCCGTTAGCGTCACTAACCACTTATCAATACCTGCAAGAATAATATTAATAAACTACTAACCAACCCAAAATTTTAAAATAGGTTAGCAGATCTAACCCTCGGTTCCTTCTCAGGCAACAACACATCCATTTGTCTTCCATAAACTTCAAAGCTGGACTATCAACCAACTTCACATGCAAGAAAGTTAACCATTTTGCTTATCTTTGCATGTATACCCCCTTGCGTTAATCAAGTCAATATTTTTACATGAACCATTGCACGTAGCATTAATATGCATAGTACACTTTCATTTGACGGAGAAATTTTACATTAACCAACTAAATTCAATTCCATAGGTGAGAAGCTACAACAAAAAGAACTTTATCACACTATAAGAAAAAATATGGAAATACTATTGACTGAAAAAAATGATCATGTCAATATCTATTTCAAAACTATTTATCTAATTAGCAAGCTTATTAATTCACAGATCTTGAGCCATAAAAACAGATGGGGTACATACCAAGGTTGCGGTTATTGATGCCAATGAGTTCAATGCCATCAATTGCTAATATGCGATCCATTTCATTCTCATCATGTGCCTAGAAACAAAAAGTAGAGATCAAAAGGAAATTGGTTAGTTGGTGCTGCAATGAATTTACACACAAACAATAATAAACTAACAGCAAACATGTGATTCATACAAAATCATCAAACTACATACAAATTAAAGTTTCACACACACACACACACACATCATTAACAAAGACCAAATGGTGTTATTTATAGTATTCAATGATGGTGGTTGAAGAGTTTGCACATTTATTTGAAGGCAAATGAAAGGAGCAGATGATTAAATGAAAATAAAGGCTAGCAACACTGCGTATGGTTTCAATCATTTACATTTGAAACACTAAATATACCTCATATGTACTTACCACTTAAGCATGAACATTAAATCAAGATACTTACGCATGAAGCCTTCGCATAATGAAACTCTATTTTCTGCATTTAATTCCGAGCATTATGTAACTTGTACTCTATGTGATGCGTGGTTTTGCAACCTTGTAAAAGGTTTTACCTCTCAAGGGACCTTGACAAGCTTACAACCCCACCAGACAGTGTACCTGATCGTTGTAGTATAGTATAGTGATAAGTACCGGGGGATTGATCGTTCAACTCAGGAATAGTGTCGCTAGGATTAGAAAGTCTCTTAAACTAAGTCTAGAGGTGAGGGATGATTCTTTTTATATTTTTATATTTTTATAAAAGCAAGTAAAATCTCAGGTTTTGGAAGAGTGGGCGGAATTAGTTGCTAGCCAACTAACCCAATTTATCTAAAGATGCAATCAAAATAAAATAACAAAAATGAAAATAAACTAATTATACTAATGTGGTGTAAACAATGATAGGAAAAGTTGTGTTTACTTAGATTTCATTACTCCCTATATATCTTTTACAGGTTAATCGCTTGTTACAATTGCATGGACGACGGGTCATATTCCTTAATACTAGTCGCCGTGTACAATATTCCTTAACTCTATAGGATCCTACTTCACTCCATTTCGAGCCATTAGAAGCTCCTAACATGGGATCATTAGAATTCTCCTACGCATTAAATACAACCAAATATCGTAGTACACCTTCGATCATGTTTCTTAAGACGTTCAAGCAAGTTACCAATGGAAGTCTGCCAGTTTTCTTAAGCCTAACATCGAATACAATCATCCGTAACAACTATAAACAAACAATCAACCCATAATTAACATCTAGGTTTCACTACATCTAAGCAAACACAAAAGAAATCTAGCCTAGCATGTTAAATTGAAGTCAAGCGTAAGATATATTCAAACAACACATAGACATATTGAATGAATTGAAAGAGTACTTATCTCAATTAGAACATGAAAGATTCAAAGGGTTGGAACCCTTGAAAAAGCTGTAAAAATCGGCATAGGGTTTTTTCCGTCAAAGCTGCACACTAATGAATAAAATTTGGAAAACTATATATAGATTTTACATGGTGACGGCATCAAGAAGGAATCTGTGACATCGTCAACTCACCGCCTATAATGAAATCGTATTGCCTAGATCCAATTGTGATGCTGTCATGTGTAACTTTGTTCTGGGCCGTCACTAATATTTGGTCATGATGGTTGTAACACCCCAACTCGAGAAGGGCTAAAGTGTAACATTATGGAGTCAAATTATAACACAAGTGAAATGAAGATAGAATTCTAATATAAAGCTTACAAAGGGTTACAAGGAAAAACAAAACAAAGTACAAGGTACAAAAGGGGCAACAATAATACTAAGCCCAAATCATAAGATTCTAAGCCCAACATAACAGCCTCTAAACATCTCTAAGTCCAGCAAGTATCTAACAGGGCGAAGTCTTCTAAGCGCCAAAAGCAAAACCTTCGTCCATAACCCAGCTTCCTACTAAACCTGCCGCAGGAAAAGAAATGCGGCTGAGCTTACAAAGCTCAGTGAACAAATATCAACAAATAACAAAGCAATACAGAAGAGTTATGAATAATAAAAGGAATATGAAGATAGATTGCATATGGTGTCAAATGGGTAATCAAAAGATATCAAGTTTAAGTGTAGGATGTAATATATATGGGATTCAGTATTTTACCCCAGGCCCAATCAATAAACAATACAATCCGATAGTAGCCCAATATGGAGTGATCAACTCCCAATATGTGAGGGGTTGCAATGCACGCACACCTAGTCACCAAACAATGTAGCAATAATCAAAGTAGTCAATGTAGTAATCCCAATCAATCAATCTATCAAATCTAGGATGCATCCATACGCCCCTGCAGGCCAATAATAATCATAGCAGTAGTCGATAACAATAATCAGGGACGGTGCGGTACATCTCTCCAACCACACTAGAGTACATAACACTGGTACATCAATGCTATGGTTGTGGCTACTCCACAACAAGTAATACATGGGTAAATACTGAAGGGTCATGTAGTCAAGGTTCAATATCAAAGCATAAGTGCCAAGTCAAGTTCAAAGGTTCAATGTCAAAGGTTCAATATCAAAGGTTCAGTATCAAAGGTTCAGTATCAAAGATTCAATATCAAAGGTTCAGTATCAAAGATTCAATATCAAAGGTTCAGTATCAAAGGTTCGATATCAAAGGTCAATGTCAACGGGATCAATGAAAGATGTAATATCAATGGGTCAAAATGGAGAGGTCAAAGCCAAAGTTCCCAATCCACAAGGTTCACTATTCCAAGTTCCAAAGTCCCATAGTTCATAAATCAAAGGGTCATAATGAGAGTTTAAGACAAAAGTTCAATTTAACAGATTCCCATCACTTGTTTAAGAAGGTTCGTAGTACAATCCCATTTAAAAGTTTATAACAAGGTTCATTTAGAAAAGATCTTCCAAAAGATGACATTTATAAAAGTGATCTTTAATAAAGTTTTTCATAAGATATTCTTCAAAAGTGGTCTTTAAGAATTTATATAATCCCATAAATAAGTGGTCTTAAATCATATTAAAGTGCTGTTATAAAATAGTTTCTCCTTTAAATGTTTCCATGTCATAATTAAGAAAAGGAATTTTACCTCCCGTTATATTATCCCAAAAGAACATTCAAAATCTCACCAGGGTTTCACCTCCTGTTACAATATCCCATAGAATATCCAAAGTCTCACAAAGGTTCAAAGGTTAAGGTCACAAAAGGTTATCGAACGGATCATAAACGAATAACAATAGGATCGCAAATACCGGTGAAACACATCAATCATAGAGCCAAGTACGAAGGATCATAATCAAGATCAAACAAAATCACAATACGATAACAAATCAAAGACAAAGTCAAGAGAGATGAAGTGTGCACTCTTACTGAAAGAGTACGGAATATCTGTACCTTAGTCCAATACAAAAGCAAGGTCACAAATCAAACAAGGAGAGACGGATCACTCCCGCTTCACCGAACCTAGAAGAGAACGGATACGAATCAAGAAGAGTCCAAATCACGTAGGTTACCTCTTTAAGTAGTTTAACCATTTTAAGTAACTTTCTTTTTTTAGCAGGTTTCCCGAATTAGTCGGTTTCAAAATTTAGTAAGTTCCCGCAATTGTAATTTAATACTTAAAGGTTATAATCGACAATTAATAATATTTAAGGTTAAAATGACCAATATAATATTTTAGGTCTTAAATGTCAATATTATAACTTTAGGGTCTAAAATGTAAATTATCAAAATTAAATATTAAAAGTCAAATAAAATTATTTTAAATTTTATTTTAATAAATTAATATTAAGATAAAATTTTTGGACCCCGTCATTATAATTTTATGTAATTTATTAACATATCCACAATCTTGATATTTATGCCACAACGACCCAATGTTTTTATTATTTAGAAAACAAACAAGTCCATGACACCTTCTTGTTAAAAATATGCCGATACAACCACTCCTCCTGTTGTTTAAATAAGCCACGACACACCCTTTTATTTTTCTCGAGTTTTAATAACAAAAAGAACCTGGTCTAGCTACAATATATATGTACGCATGAATTCATGTCCAAAATCAAAGAAAACACACTATACATGTCAATTAATATATGTATAAATCGATCATGTACATGGGATGACAAAAGATGATTAAGATTTGGGTTTCTAATCTTAACATAACATATTAAGTATAATTAATGATTCGTGCATGATCTCGCATTAACCGAATCGATAAGCAAATCTTTCAAAATAGTTTCTTATATAAACATACTGATTCATATAGTTTGCTATGACAAGGATCATTTTTTAAATCAATTTATTGTCAATGTATAAAAACCTCAAACTCGCTATCTTATGCGGCCCTTTTTTTTGATGATTTGAAAATAGGATAGGTAGCAGATCACCCATGTACAAAACAGTTTCAATACCACCAAGCTATAAGTCGATTAATATGGGGTTCCATTTTATGATTTCGTGTGAGTATCTATTACGTATAACATGTATCATTAGCAGCTGATTCATTAAGCCATCACCACAAGAATATATATGAGTATAAAGAGATCAACTGAGAAAGAAAAGATCAAGGCGATACAATAATACCCTTAGTGATCGGTTGGCAGAAAGACGAAGGAACAAGGACACGAAACAACAACAAATCCCCAAGCGACCTGAACCCTCGTCGAACCCACTTAACCCACGATCAACACCACCAAAGAGAACCACAATAGTGCCTCCTTAATCACCCTTGTACCACTCTCGTTACGTGAGAACTGAAGGAAGGAAACAAGCAGCCGACTAGTAGTTTATTTTTGAGAGAGAACCGTGAGTTTTGAGAGAATAATATGGGAAGGAGCATACTATATTGGAGGAAAGAATCAATTAGAACCATAAATTATGGGATCTCTTGACCTGGTAATCATTATCTCCACGAAAAACAAGGGATGGGCCAAGTTTGCATGCTTCTCTTCAAGTATTAAGGCCCAAGATTAGGTATTAGTGTGTTGTGATTAAATTTGGCCCAACAAGTACTAGGAAAAATGTAGATGTACTTAGATGTAGTTTTGTGATTCAAAATTAAATATTTAGGTTATTTAGATTTCAATGTATGGTTTAAATAATCTTGTGAAAGTTTTAGGATATTTACTAACTTAGGTTTTGTCATATAATGATCTTAAAGATTCAAAGTTAGGGGGCATTTAAGTTATTTCAAATGTTTTAGATTGTAGGGTTTTACAACGGCCTTAGGTGACGTCGTCATCTTCAATGCACAAAACTCTTCTGGATCGTCACGGATTTTGTCCACATCCACCTCTTGTGTTACTCTTAACGCCGTCATTAAGGAATATGTGACGCCGTCAGGTACTGTTCCCAGCAAGGAAAATTGAGACTTTGCCGTTTTCTTCACTTTTATGCTCCAAAAACGTCCAAAATGTTTTCTTTTCCAGATTTCTCTCCAAAAGTACCTAAAATGACAAAAGGAACGATTTAGGGCAATATTTGATCAAATAAATTCGAATCCAGGCTTAAATGACCGCTTAAAAACGGTTCATTTTTCGCCTCATCAAATACCCTTACACTTGAGATTTGCTTGTCCTCAAGCAAATGCGCTTTTATTCTAATCAAAGTACAAGTTAAGGGTCATTTAACACTAATATAAAAGTAATTACAACAAATAATCGTTCCACTAAAGACCAAAGACAAGCACGGAGGTCATACACTAGCACCTCACAAATAGTGTTTAGATACTCACATCTCTCGGATGTAATAAAGGATATATCACAATAAGGAAATGGAAAACATCTCTCACTACCTGTCATAGCAAATAGATTACCATAGGCTTGCGAAAGGATCAAACCTCCACCACTTGGCGTAAGCACCAAGGATAAACTATCAAAGAGGTCTTTCAAAGGGTTATAACGTTAGGTGTAGGGATATGGAAAACACGGTTTTGTTGGATAAAGGCATTTACTGGTGGCGAGTTAATCATCTTGGTTAATTACATGTACAAAAAGGCGTTGCCAAGCCAAGACTAGACTCAACTCAAGCTAATAAATCAAAAATAACAAGAACTTGAAAATAAACATAGAATGAAACGGGATGGTAGTCCGTATGTATTTTTTTCTTTTTTTTTTTTTTTTTTTTCCCCTTTTTGCATACACTTTTACCCTACCATCCAAAATAATACATCATATGGAATGTACATTCCCCTTACACTTGAATCTTTACATACTTTACAATAAACTAATCTAATGACTCGAATTAAGATAATCAAAACACTTGGAGTACTTTTAAGATTAACGCACATATAGGGGTAATAATTTTATGTTCTTCCCCATTACTCCATAACATAAGTACTTTACCCATGAGTCCCAATTGTCCCAAAACAATATGTACAAGATATGACTCGACTTAGCAACCATGTAATCAATTAGATAATTAACTAAGGGTTTAAACATATAACAATAATGCACTAAACATGAGTGCATACACGGAAGGCTAAGGCGATTTGGTTGCACATTTGGGTGGGTTGTAACAAATTCTTCCTTTAAGTAAGATGCTTAAAAAAGTTAGAAACGAAAAGATAGGCTCGGAGGGGTGTACTAGGGGTTTCGTATACTAAAAATGAGTACAACGCTAAGGTGTGGGGAAATTAATTGACTTTACTAGTCAAGTAATATGACTTAAATGGTCAAGTAATTATGATACGGGTTTAAACACAAGGGTGATCCTAATGCCTCTTATCATGTAGTAAATCCTACTACACGAATGTAGTCTCACTAGCGGTCTCGGGATGTATCACTAACGCTAGTTCTAGAATCTAAATGCTACCAGTACACACATAAGCACTAATAATGAATGTTTTTCCTATCAAATCTAAAGGCGAACCTCACATATTTGGGTGGAAAATTTTTTAAGTGGTGCGGTTTTGTGCTAGTCATACAACTCCTATCCATGAGACGCTTACTAAGGCTAAAGTTTCACTCCTAAATGTTGTAAAAAATTTTAAATTTGGCGCTAAAATTACACTAACAAGTATTTCTCTTAGTTTTATTACACACCTACCATCAAACAAACAAACTCAAGTGCAATTGTATCCTATAAGGTATCATCATTTACCCTCCTCTTACACTTAGGATGAACATTGTCCCCAATGTTAAATTAAAGGATGTAAAAGTAAAACAGGTAAAAGAATGAAAGCAAATACTCCCCTGATTCGTTCGGTGTGGATAGTGCGTTAACAAGGTTAGATCTTCCTCCAAGAAAATGAACATTCAAAGCTTCCCTTCCAGAAAAATAAATCATCTCCTTGTCATATATAACCTGTTAAACCTGAGAAAACAAATAAGGCAACCTCACATAAAATCGGCGGCAATCTATATATACTAACAAGTCCTAGAAAACAAGTTAAGATATAATACTTGTGGAATGAATGTTTGCAGATTTCCTGGAGTTTATAAAACTAAAGAATCTACAAAAACTTAAAGACTCCATTAGAAAAACAAAACTCGCAAAATTTCCAGAATATTACACCTGACGGCGTCAGAAGTGGTCTGCAGAAATCTTTTCATTAAGTTTCCGGAAAATTTCTGGAAAAACTTTTGTCCTATTTCCTGGAAAATCCTGCAAAACATCATTATGACTCGATACAAGCATTTGACTCTAACAAATACTAATATACATGTTCATTTAATATTGTGGAGAATCATGATCAATTTCATTCTTATAAACAAATTTTGATATCCCATACACTTAGCTATTGCAAAATACCTTTATATGTAATTAAGACAAAGTTAAAAACAAAATAAAGCATTTTCACAATTTACTTTGAAACATGATTTACCAACAATAAAAATAAAATACGCATACGAAAGCAAATAAAATCAAACAAACAAACAAACAAACAAACAAATAATGCTTGGTTTGCCTCCCAATAAGCGCTTTTTTTTGTTCGAGTCACGAGCCTGACTCTACCCTTATTTAACAGAAATAGGGGAGGTTTTCCCTACATTTAGGATTAAGTGCGGGTGAAAGTAGCGATACACACCCTTAGGGTGGAAATATGCCACGTGAGGAAAGTGTGGTGGATGAATTATATTCTCAAAGGGGTGTGCTCCTATCATCATAACCTTACCAAATTCAATCGGGTTAATGGGTGGATTAAGATTTTCTCCTAGAAAGGGATCATTTGCTATCAACTTCAAGAGACTACTAGTTGGGGATCCATCTTGACCTAATAAACCCGGTTTAAACCCATAATGTTTCTTGTGATCAATCATAAATGGGTGATGTAAGCATGTAAGGTCATTTTCCACTCCTATATTGGCTTCCTCTCTACAAGGCTTAGAGTCCACTACCTTTATCCTAAGACTACCCGGACTATATGGTTTGATGGGTGGATCGGAACCTATTTCAATTCCTAAATTCACATCTAACGATGGAAGATTAGGTAATGGTTTTGGTTGAGGCTCCGGTTCATCAAAACCAGGAACTTCCTTAGAACTAAAAGAAAGGTCATCACTATAAGTGTTAAAACCTATATTCTCTAGTTGTGCTTGATCCAAGGGTTCTACCTCAATTGGGGTTCCTATAGTCTCTTCTACTTCTTCCGGGTAAGTCACGGGCGGTGTGTGTGCCTCAAATGATGGTAGGACTTGTGGGGGTACTTAGTGAGCTTATGTTATTTACTTCATCATTCCTTGTGTCAAGATCAGCTATATCCTCAACATGTGTTTCATTATAATCCAACCCTAACATTTTCCCAAGTATCTCAAGTGCTTTTCTAGGCATCTCAACTTCTATATCCGAATCATAAGGATCATCCTCAATATTCTGACTGCTATATTCAAATTGCCCAAAAGATTCATCATGTGTTTCTTGAGATTCATCATCATTGATCATAAAACCTAGGTCTTTTTTATCAATGTGATCATGTTCGGCTAAATCCTCCATCACATCAAGGTTACATATGTACTTATCTTGTATTATGGTGAAATCAAACCACTCCGTGCACCTAGGTATCTCATCTATAGGTTTATTATCCCTAAACAAACTTCTTGCTTGTTCCCTCAAACTTGCGATAAATTCATCAGTAACAACGTTTGTTGGGTTGTCAATCTTTTTGGCGAGTATGGCACAATTCTCTATGGGTTCTCATGCTTCTTCAGCACTTAATCTCCAAAGGTCCCCATCTGCGGCATGGTCAATGTCCATTTTGCTATAGTGGTCGACACGATGGTAAAATATTTCAATTTGGGACCACAGATCGAAATTATGATGAGGGACTTTTCGGAGTAAATATTTAAAACGAGCCCATGCATCATAGATAGGTTCATCTTCATGTTGTTTAAACATCAAGATGTCATTAGGAGTGGGTGAATTTTGTGGTCGGTAGTATGGTGGATTCGCGTTCTCCATAATGGTGAACGGAACAGTCAATGAAAATTACAAACAAACACACAAAGAAAAAGATAGACTAAAGGAAACCTAGAAATAAAAATAAAAATCTTACTAGAAAGGAATCTAGCAAGTAGACCTAATAAAAAGAAATCCTAACCTAGACAATAACTATTCCCCGGGCTGCGGCGCTAAAAAATTGATGCGTGGTTTTGCAACCTTGCAAAAGGTTTTACCTCTCAAGGGACCTTGAGAAGCTTACAACCCCCACCAGGCAGTGTACCTGATCGTTGTAGTATAGTATAGTGACAAGTACCGGGGGATTGATCGTTCAACTCAGGAATAGTGTCGCTAGGATTAGAAAGTCTCCTAAACTAAGTCTAGAGGTGAGGGATAATTCTTTTTGTATTTTTATATTTTTATAAAAGCAAGTAAAATCTCAGGTTTTGGAAGAGTGGGCGGAATTAGTTGCTAGCCAACTAACCCAATTTATCTATAGATTCAATCAAAATAAAATAACAAAAATGAAAATAAACTAGTTATACTAATGTGGTGTAAACAATGATAGGAAAAGTTGTGTTTGCTTAGATTTCATCACTCCCTAGGTATCTTTTACAGGTTAATCGCTTGTTACAATTGCATGGATGACGGGTCATATTCCTTAATACTAGTCGTAGGGCCGTGTACAATATTCCCTAACTCTATAGGATCCTACTTCACTCCATGTCGAGCCGTTAGAAGCTCCTAACATGGGATCATTAGAATTCTCCTACGCATTAAATACAACCAAATATCGTAGTACACCTCCGATCATGTTTCTTAAGACGTTCAAGCAAGTTACCAATGGAAGTCTGCCAGTTTTCTTAAGCCTAACATCGAATACAATCATCCGTAACAACTATAAACAAACAATCTACCCATAATTAACATCTAGGTTTCACTATATCTAAGCAAACACAAAAGAAATCTTGCCTAGCATGTTAAATTGAAGACAAGCGTAAGATATATTCAAACAACACATAGACATATTGAATGAATTGAAAGAGTACTTATCTCAATTAGAACATGAAAGATTCAAAGGGTTGGAACCCTTGAAAAAGCTGTAAAAATCGGTCTAGGGTTTTTTCCCTCAAAGTTGCACACTAATGAATAAAATTTGGAAAACTATATATAGATTTAACATGGTGACGGCTTCAAGAAGGAATCTGTGACGCCGTCAACTCGCCGCCTATAATGAAATCGTATTGCCTAGATCCAATTGTGACACCGTCATGTGTAACTTTGTTCTGGGCCGACACTAATATTTGGTCATGACGGCTTTGGGTGATGCCGTCATCTCCAATGCACAAAACTCTTCTGGATCGTCACGGATTTTGTCCACATCCACCTCTTGTGTTACTCTTGACGCCGTCATTAAGGAATATGTGACGCCGTCAGGTACTGTTCCCATCAAGGAAAATTGAGACTTTGCCGTTTTCTTCACTTTTATGCTCCAAAAACGTCCAAAATGCTTTCTTTTCCAGATTTCTCTCCAAAAGTACCTAAAATGACAAAAGGAACGATTTAGGGAAATATTTGATCAAATAAATTCGAATTCAGGCTTAAATGACCCCTTAAAAATGGTTCATTTTTCGCCTCATCAAATACCCTTACACTCTAGATTTGCTTGTCCTCAAGCAAATGCGATTTTATTCTAATCAAAGTACAAGTTAGGGGTCATTTAACACTAATATAAAAGTAATTACAACAAATAATCGTTCCACTAAAGACCAAAGACAAGCACGGAGGTCATACACTAGCACCTCACAAATAGTGTTTAGATACTCACATCTCTCGGGTGTAATAAAGTATATATCACAATAAGGAAATGGAAAACATCTCTCACTACATGTCATAGCAAATAGATTACCATAGGTTTGGGAAAGGATCAAACCTCCACCACTTGGCGTAAGCACCTAGGATAAACTATCAAAGAGGTCTTTCAATGGGTTATAACGTTAGGTGTAGGGACATGGAAAACACGGTTTTGTTGGATAAAGGCAATATTTACTGGTGGCGAATTAATCCTCTTGGTTAATTACATGTACAAAAAGGCGTTGCCAAGCCAAGACTAGACTCAACTCAAGCTAATAAATCAAAAATAACAAGAACTTAGAAATAAACGTAGAATAAAACAGGATGGCAGTCCGTATGTTTTTTTCTCTTTTCTTTTCTTTTTTTTTTCTTTTTTCTTGATTTATTGATTTATTTATTTATTTTTCATTTTTTTTTGCATACACTTTTACCCTACCATCCAAAATAATACATCATATGGAATGTACATTCCCCTTACTCTTGAATCTTTATATACTTTGTAATAAACTAATCTAATGACTCTAATTAAGATAATCAAAACACTTGGAGTACTTTTAAGATTAACGCACATATAGGGGTAATAATTTTATGTTCTTCCCCATTACTCCATAACATAAGTACTTTACCCATAAGTCCCAATCATCCCAAAACAATATGTACAAGGTACGACTCGACTTAGCAACCATGTAATCAATTAGATAATTAACTAAGGGTTTAAACATATAACAATAATGCACTAAAGATGAGTGCATACACGGAAGGCTAAGGCGATTTGGTTGCACATTTGGGTGGGTTGTAACAAATTCTTCCTTTAAGTAAGATGCTTAAAGTTAGAAACGAAAAGATAGGCTCGGAGGGGTGTACTAGGGGTTTCGTGTACTAAAAATGAGTACAACGCTAAGGTGTGGGGAAACTAATTGACTTTACTAGTCAAGTAATATGACTTAAATGGTCAAGTAATTATGATACGGGTTTAAACACAAGGGTGATCCTAATGCCTCTTATCATGTAGTAAATCCTACTACACGAATGTAGTCTCACTAGCGGTCTCGGGATGTATCACTAACGCAAGTTCTAGAATCTAAATGCTACCGGTACACACATAAGCACTAATAATGAATGCTTTTCCTATCAAATCTAAAGGCGAACCTCACATATTTGGGTGGAAAATTTTTTAAGTGGTGCGGTTTTGTGCTAGTCATACAACTCCTATCCATGAGACGCTTGCTAAGGCTAAAGTTTCACTCCTAAATGTTGTAAAAAAAATTAAATTTGGCGCTAAAATTACACTAACAAGTATTTCTCTTAGTTTTATTACACACCTACCATCAAACAAACAAACTCAAGTGCAATTGTATCCTATAAGGTATCATCATTTACCCTCCCCTTACACTTAGGATGAACATTGTCCCCAATGTTCAATTAAAGGATGTAAAAGTAAAACAGGTAAAAGAATGAAAGCAAATAATCCCCTGATTCGTTCGGTGTGGATAGTGCGTTAACAAGGTTAGATCTTCCTCCAAGAAAATGAACATTCAAAGCTTCCCTTCCAGAAAAAATAAATCATCTCCTTGTCATATATAACATGTTAAACCTGAGAAAACAAACAAGGCAACCTCGCATAAAATCGGCGGCAATCTATATATACTAACAAGTCCTAGAAAACAAGTTAAGATATAATGCTTGTGGAATGAATGTTTACAGATTTCCTGGAGTTTAGAAAACTAAACAATTTACAAAAACTTAAAGACTCCGTTAGAAAAACAAAACTAGCAAAATTTCCAGAATTTTACACACGACGCCGTCTGGAGTTAACTCCTGACGCCATCAGAAGTGATCTGCAGAAATCTTTTCATTAAGTTTCCGGAAAATTTCTGGAAAAACTTTTGTCCTATTTCCTGGAAAATCCTGCAAAACATCATTTTGACTCGATACAAGCATTTGACTCTAACAAATACTAATATACATGTTCATTTATATTGTGGAGAATCATGATCAATTTTGTTCTTATAAACAAATTTTGATATCCCTTACACTTAGCTTTTGCAAAATACCTTTATATGTAATTAAGACAAAGTTAAAAACAAAATAAAGCATTTTCACAATTTACTTTGAAACATGATTTACCAACAATAAAAATAAAATACGCATACGGAAGCAAATAAAATCAAACAAACAAACAAACAAATAAACAAATAATGCTTGGTTTGTCTCCCAATAAGCGCTTGTTTTTGTTCGAGTCACGAGCCTGACTCTACCCTTATTTAACGGAAATAGGGGAGGTTTTCCCTACACTTAGGATTAAGTGCGGGTGAAAGTAGCCATACACACCCTTAGGGTGGAAATATGCCACGTGAGGAAAGTGTGGTGGATGAATTATATGCTCAAAGGGGTGTGCTCCTATCATCATAACCTTACCAAATTCAATCGGGTTAATGGGTGGATTAAGATTTTCTCCTAGAAAGGGATCATTTTCTATCAACTTCAAGAGACTACTAGTTAGGGATCCATCTTGACCTAATAAACCCGGTTTAAACCCGTAATGTTTCTTGTGATCAATCATAAATAGGTGATGTAAGCATGTAAGGTCATTTTCCACTCCTATATTGGCTTCCTCTCTACAAGGCTTAGAGTCCACTACCTTTATCCTAAGACTACCCGGACTATATGGTTTGATGGGTGGATCGGAACCTATTTCAATTCCTAAATTCACATCTAACGATGGAAGATTAGGTAATGGTTTTGGTTGAGGCTCCGGTTCATCAAAACTAGGAACTTCCTTAGAACTAAAAGAAAGGTCATCACTATAAGTGTTAAAACCTATATTCTCTAGTTGTGCTTAGTCCAATGGTTCTACCTCAATTGGGGTTCCTATAGTCTCTTTTACTTCTTCCGGGTAAGTCACGGGCGGTGTGTGTGCCTCAAATGATGGTAGGACTTGTGGGGGTACTTATTGAGCTTATGTTATTTACTTCATCATTCCTTGTGTCAAGATCAGCTATATCCTCAACATGTGTTTCATTATAATCCAACCCTAACATTTTCCCAAGTATCTCAAGTGCTTCTCTAGGCATCTCAACTTCTATATCCGAATCATAAGGATCATCCTCAATATTCTGACTGCTATATTCAAATTGCCCAAAAGATTCATCATGTGTTTCTTGAGATTCATCATCATTGATCATAAAACCTAGGTCTTTTTTATCAATGTGATCATGTTCGGCTAAATCCTCCATCACATCAACGATACCAATGTGCTTATCTTGTATTATGGTGAAATCAAACCACTCCGTGCACCTAGGTATCTCATCTATAGGTTTATTATCCCCAAACAAACTTCTTGCTTGTTCCCTCAAACTTGCGATCAATTGATCAGTAACAACGTTTGTTGGGTTGTCAATCTTTTTGGCGAGTATGGCACAATTCTCTATGGCTTCCCATGCTTCTTCAGCACTTAATCTCCAAAGGTCCCCATCTGCGGCATGGTCAATGTCCATTTTCCTATAGTGGTCGACACGATGGTAAAATATTTCAATTTGGGACCACAGATCGAAATGATGAGGGACTTTTCGGAGTAAATATTTAAAACAAGCCCATGCATCTTAGATAGGTTCATCTTCATGTTGTTTAAACATCAAGATGTCATTAGGAGTGGGTGAATTTTGTGGTCGGTAGTATGGTGGATTCGCGTTCTTTATAATGGTGAACGGAATAGTCAATGAAAATTACAAACAAACACACAAAGAAAAAGATAGACTAAAGAAAACCTAGAAATAAAAATAAAAATCTTACTAGAAAGGAATCTAGCAAGTAGACCTAATAAAAAGAAATCCTAACCTAGACAATACCAATTCCCGGGCTGCGGCGCCAAAAAATTGATGCGTGGTTTTGCAACCTTGCATAAGGTTTTACCTCTCAAGGGACCTTAAGAAGCTTACAACCCCCACCAGGCAGTGTACCTGATCGTTGTAGTATGGTATAGTGACAAGTACCGGGGGATTGATCGTTCAACTCAGGAATAGTGTCGCTACGATTAGAAAGTCTCTTAAACTAAGTCTAGAGGTGAGGGATGATTCTTTTTGTATTTTTATATTTTTATAAAAGCAAGTAAAATCTCAGGATTTGAAACCGTGGGCGGAATTAGTTGCTAGCCAACTAACCCAATTTATCTAAAGATGCAATCAAAATAAAATAAAAAAAATGAAAATAAACTAATTATACTAATGTGGTGTAAACAATGATAGGAAAAGTTGTGTTTACTTAGATTTCATTACTCCATAGATACCTTTTACAGGTTAATCGCTTGTTCCAATTGCATGGATGACGGGTCATATTCCTTAATACTAGTCGTAGGGCCGTGTACAATATTTCCTAACTCTATAGGATCCTACTTCACTCCATGTCGAGCTGTTAGAAGCTCCTAACATGGGATCATTAGAATTCTCCTACGCATTAAATACAACCAAATATCGTAGTACACCTCCGATCATGTTTCTTAAGACGTTCAAGCAAGTTACCAATGGAAGTCTGCCAGTTTTCTTAAGCCTAACATCGAATACAATCATCCGTAACAACAATAAACAAACAATCTACCCATAATTAACATCTAGGTTTCACTATATCTAAGCAAACACAAAAGAAATCTAGCCTAGCATGTTAAATTGAAGACAAGCGTAAGATATATTCAAATAACACATAGACATATTGAATGAATTGAAAGAGTGCTTATCTCAATTAGAACATGAAAGATTCAAAGTGTTGGAACCCTTGAAAAAGCTGTAAAAATCGGCCTAGGGTTTTTTCCCTCAAAGTTGCACACTAATGAATAAAATTTGGAAAACTATATATAGATTTTACATGGTGACGGCTTCAAGAAGGAATCTGTGATGCCGTCAACTCGCCGCCTATAATGAAATCGTATTGCCTAGATCCAATTGTGACACCGTCACGTGTAACTTTGTTCTGGGCCGACACTAATATTTGGTCATGACGGCCTTGGGTGACGCCGTCATCTCCAATGCACAAAACTCTTCTGGATCATCACGGATTTTGTCCACATCCACCTCTTGTGTTACTCTTGACGCCGTCATTAAGGAATATGTGACGCCGTCAGGTACTGTTCCCATCAAGGAAAATTGAGACTTTGCCATTTTCTTCACTTTTATGCTCCAAAAACGTCCAAAATGCTTTCTTTTCTAGATTTCTCTCCAAAAGTACCTAAAATGACAAAAGGAACGATTTAGGGCAATATTTGATCAAATAAATTCGAATTTGGGCTTAAATGACCACTTAAAAACGGTTCATTTTTCGCCTCATCAAATACCCTTACACTTGAGATTTGCTTGTCCTCAAGCAAATGCGCTTTTATTCTAATCAAAGTACAAGTTAGGGGTCATTTAACACTAATATAAAAGTAATTACAACAAATAATCGTTCCACTAAAGACCAAAGACAAGCACGGAGGTCATACACTAGCACCTTACAAATAGTGTTTAGATACTCACATCTCTCGGGTGTAATAAAGTATATATCACAATAAGGAAATGGAAAACATCTCTCACTACCTGTCATAGCAAACAGATTACCATAGGCTTGGGAAAGGATCAAACCTCCACCACTTGGCATAAGCACCTAGGATAAACTATCAAAGAGGTCTTTCAAAGGGTTATAACGTTAGGTGTAGGGATATGGAAAACACGGTTTTGTTGGATAAAGGCATTTACTGGTGGCGAGTTAATCATCTTGGTTAATTACATGTACAAAAAGGTGTTGCCAAGCCAAGACTAGACTCAACTCAAGCTAATAAATCAAAAATAACAAGAACTTAAAAATAAACATAGAATGAAACGGGATGGTAGTCCGTATGTTTTTTTCTCTTTTGTTTTTTTCATTTTTTTTCTTGATTTTTTTTTTTTTCTTGATTTTTTTTTTTTTTTTTTTTTTTTTTTTTTTTTGCATACACCTTTACCCTACCATCCAAAATAATACATCATATGGAATGTACATTCCCCTTACACTTGAATCTTTACATACTTTACAGTAAACTAATCTAATGACTCGAATTAAGATAATCAAAACACTTGGAGTACTTTTAAGATTAACGCACATATAGGGGTAATAATTTTATGTTCTTCCCCATTACTCCATAACATAAGTACTTTACCCATGAGTCCCAATTGTCCCAAAACAATATGTACAAGATATGACTCGACTTAGCAACCATGTAATCAATTAGATAATTAATTAAGGGTTTAAACATATAACAATAATGCACTAAAGATGAGTGCGTACACGGAAGGCTAAGGCGATTTGGTTGCACATTTGGGTGGGTTGTTACAAATTCTTCCTTTAAGTAAGATGATTAAAGTTAGAAACGAAAAGATAGGCTCGGAGGGGTGTACTAGGGGTTTCGTGTACTAAAAATGAGTACAACGCTAAGGTGTGGGGAAATTAATTGACTTTACTAGTCAAGTAATATGACTTAAATGGCCAAGTAATTATGATACGGGTTTAAACACAAGGGTGATCCTAATGCCTCTTATCATGTAGTAAATCCTACTACACGAATGTAGTCTCACTAGCGGTCTCGGGATGTATCACTAACGCAAGTTCTAGAATCTAAATGCTACCGGTACACACATAAGCACTAATAATGAATGATTTTCCTATCAAATCTAAAGGTGAACGTCACATATTTGGGTGGAAAATTTTTTAATTGGTGCGGTTTTGTGCTAGTCATACAACTCCTATCCATGAGACGCTTGCTAAGGCTAAAGTTTCACTCCTAAATGTAGTAAAAAAATTTAAATTTGGCACTAAAATTACACTAACAAGTATTTCTCTTAGTTTTATTACACACCTACCATCAAACAAACAAACTCAAGTGAAATTGTATCCTATAAGGTATCATCATTTACCCTCCCCTTACACTTAGGATGAACATTGTCCCCAATGTTCAATTAAAGGATGTAAAAGTAAAACTCGTAAAAGAATGAAAGCAAATACTCCCCTGATTCGTTCGGTGTGGATAGTGCGTTAACAAGGTTAGATCTTCCTCCAAGAAAATGAATATTCAAAGCTTCCCTTCCAGAAAAATAAATCATCTCCTTGTCATATATAACCTGTTAAACCTAAGAAAACAAACAAGACAACCTCGCATAAAATCGGCGGCAATCTATATATACTAACAAGTCCTAGAAAACAAGTTAAGATATAATGCTTGTGGAATAAATGTTTGGAGATTTCCTGGAGTTTATAAAACTAAATAATTTACAAAAATTTAAAGACTCCGTTAGAAAAACAAAACTCGCAAACTTTCCAGAATTTTACACATGACGTCGTCAGGAGTTAACTCCTGACGCCATCAGAAGTGATCTGCAGAAATCTTTTCGTTAAGTTTCTGGAAAATTTCTGGAAAAACTTTTGTCCTATTTCCTGGAAAATCCTGCAAAACATCATTATGACTCGATACAAGCATTTGACTCTAATAAATACTAATATACATGTTCATTTAATATTGTGGAGAGTCATGATCAATTTCGTTCTTATAAACAAATTTTGATTCCCCTTACACTTTGCATTTGCAAAATACCTTTATATGTAATTAAGACGAAGTTAAAAACAAAATAAAGCATTTTCACAATTTGCTTTGAAACATGATTTACCAACAATAAAAATAAAATACGCATACGGAAGCAAATAAAATCAAACAAACAAACAAACAAATAATTCTTGGGTTGCCTCCCAATAAGCGCTTGTTTTTGTTCGAGTCACGTGCCTCACTCTACCCTTATTTAACGGAAATAGGGGAGGTTTTCCCTACACTTAGGATTAAGTGCGGGTGAAAGTAGCGATACACACCCTTAGGGTGGAAATATGCCACGTGAGGAAAGTGTGGTGGATGAATTATATGCTCAAAGGGGTGTGCTCCTATCATCATAACCTTACCAAATTCAATCGGGTTAATGGGTGGATTAAGATTTTCTCCTAGAAAGGGATCATTTTCTATCAACTTCAAGAGACTACTAGTTGGGGATCCATCTTGACCTAATAAACCCGGTTTAAACCCATAATGTTTCTTGTGATCAATCATAAATGGGTGATGTAAGCATGTAAGGTCATTTTCCACTCCTATATTGGCTTCCTCTCTACATGGCTTAGAGTCCACTACCTTTATCCTAAGACTACCCGAACTATATGGTTTGATGGGTGGATCGGAACCTATTTTAATTCCTAAATTCACATCTAACGATGGAAGATTAGGTAATGGTTTTGGTTGAGGCTCCGGTTCATCAAAAATAGGAACTTCCTTAGAACTAAAAGAAAGGTCATCACTATAAGTGTTAAAACATATATTCTCTAGTTGTGCTTGGTCCAAGGGTTCTACCTCAATTGGGGTGCCTATAGTCTCTTCTACTTCTTCTGGGTAAGTCATGGGCAGTGTGTGTACCTCAAATGATGGTAAGACTTATGGGGGTACTTCGTGAGCTTATGTTATTTACTTCATCATTCCTTGTGTCAAGATCACCTATATCCTCAATATGTGTTTCATTATAAACCAACCCTAACATTTTCCCAAATATCTCAAGTGCTTCTATAGGAATCTCAACTTCTATATCCGAATCATAAGGATCATCCTCAATATTCTAACTGCTATATTCAAATTGCCCAAAAGATTCATCATGTGTTTCTTCAGATTCATCATCATTGATCATAAAACCTAGGTCTTTTTTATCAATGTGATCATGTTCGGCTAAATCCTCCATCACATCAAGGTTACCAATGTGCTTATCTTGTATTATGGTGAAATCAAACCACTCCGTGCACCTAGGTATCTCATCTGTAGGTTTATTATCCCCAAACAAACTTCTTGCTTGTTCCCTCAAATTTTCGATCAATTGATCAGTAACAACGTTTGTTGGGTTGTCAATCTATTTGGCGAGTATGGCACAATTCTCTATGGCTTCCCATGCTTCTTCAGCAATTAATCTCCAAAGGTCCCCAACTGCGGCATGGTCAATGTCCATTTTGCTATAGTGGTCGACACGATAGTAAAATATTTCAATTTGGGACCTCAGATCGAAATTATGATGAGGGACTTTTCGGAGTAAATATTTAAAACGAGCCCATGCATCATAGATAGGTTCATCTTCACGTTGTTTAAACATCAAGATGTCATTTGGAGTGGGTGAATTTTGTGGTCGGTAGTATGGTGGATTCGCGTTCTCCATAATGGTGAACGGAATAGTCAATGAAAATTACAAACAAACACACAAAGAAAAAGATATACTAAAGAAAACCTAGAAATAAAAATAAAAATATTACTAGAAAGGAATCTAGCAAGTAGACCTAATAAATAGAAATCCTAACCTAGACAATAACTATTCCCCGGGCAGCGGTGCCAAAAACTTGATGCGTGCAACCTTGCAAAAGGTTTTGCCTCTCAAGGGACCTTGAGAAGCTTACAACCCCCACCAGGCAGTGTACCTGATCGTTGTAGTATAGTATAGTGACAAGTACTGGGGGATTGATCGTTCAACTCAGGAATAGTGTCGCTAGGATTAGAAAGTCTCTTAAACCAAGTCTAGAGGTGAGGGATGATTCTTTTTGTATTTTTATATTTTTATAAAAGCAAGTAAAATCTCAGGTTTTAGAAGAGTGGGCGGAATTAGTTGCTAGCCAACTAACCCAATTTATCTAAAGATGCAATCAAAATAAAATAACAAAAATGAAAATAAACTAGTTATACTAATGTGGTGTAAACAATGATAGGAAAAGTTGTGTTTACTTAGATTTCATTACTCCCTAGATATCTTTTATAGGTTAATCGCTTGTTACAATTGCATGGATGACGGGTCATATTCCTTAATACTAGTCGTAGGGCCGTGTACAATATTCCCTAACTCTATAGGATCCTACTTCACTCCATGTCGAGCCGTTAGAAGCTCCTAACATGGGATCATTAGAATTCTCCTACGCATTAAATACAACCAAATATCATAGTACACCTCCGATCATTTTTATTAAGACGTTCAAGCAAGTTACCAATGAAAGTCTGCCAGTTTTCTTAAGCCTAACATCGAATACATCTAGGTTTCACTATATCGAAGCAAACACAAAAGAAATTTAGCCTAGCATGTTAAATTGAAGACAAGCGTAAGATATATTCAAACAACACATAGACATATTGAATGAATTGAAAGAGTACTTATCTCAATTAGAACATGAAAGATTCAAAAGGTTGGAACCCTTGAAAAAGCTGTAAAAATCGGCCTAGGGTTTTTTCCCTCAAAGTTGCATACTAATGAATAAAATTTGGAAAACTATATATATATTGTACATGGTGACGGCTACAAGAAGGAATTTGTGATGCCATCAACTCGCCGCCTATAATGAAATCGTATTGCCTAGATCCAATTTTGATGCCGTCATGTGTAACTTTGTTCTGGGCCGACACTAATATTTGGTCATGACGGCCTTGGGTGACGTCGTCATCTCCAATGCACAAAACACTTCTGGATCGTCACGGATTTTGTCTACATCCACCTCTTGTGTTACTCTTGACGCCGTCATTAAGGAATATGTGACGCCGTCAGGTACTGTTCCCATCAAGGAAAATTGAGACTTTGCCGTTTTCTTCACTTTTATGCTCCAAAAATGTCCAAAATGCTTCCTTTTCCCGATTTCTCTCCAAAAGTACCTAAAATAACAAAAGGAACGATTTAGGGTAATATTTGATCAAATAAATTCGAATTCGAGCTTAAATGACCCCTTAAAAATGGTTCATTTTTCGCCTTGTCAAATACCCTTACACTTGAGATTTGCTTGTCCTCAAGCAAATGCGCTTGTATTCTAATCAAAGTACAAGTTAGGGGTCATTTAACACTAATATAAAAGTAATTACAACAAATAATCGTTCCACTAAAGACGAAAGACAAGCACGGAGGTCATACACTACCACCTCTCGAATAGTGTTTAGATACTCACATCTCTCGGGTGTAATAAAGTATATATATCACAATAAGGAAATGGAAAACATCTCTCACTACCTGTCATAGCAAATAGATTACCATAGGCTTGCGAAAGGATCAAACCTCCACCACTTGGCGTAAGCACCTAGGATAAACTATCAAAGTGGTCTTTCAAAGGGTTATAACGTTAGGTGTAGGGATATGGAAAACACGGTTTTGTTGGATAAAGGCAATATTTACAGGTGGCGAGTTAATCATCTTGGTTAATTACATGTACAAAAAGGCGTTGCCAAGCCAAGACTAGACTCAACTCAAGCTAATAAATCAAAAATAACAAGAACTTAAAAATAAACATAGAATGAAACGGGATGATAGTCCGTATGTTTTTTTCTCTTTATTTTATTTATTTATTTTTTTATTTTTTATTTTTTTGCATACACTTTTACCCTACCATCCAAAATAATACATCATAGGGAATGTACATTCCCCTTACACTTGAATCTTTACATACTTTACAATAAACTAATCTAATGACTTGAATTAAGATAATCTAAACACTTGGAGTACTTTTAAGATTAACGCACATATGGGGGTGATGCGTGGGAATTGCACCAGGCTTTACTTCTCAAGGGATCTTGAGAAGCTTACAACCCCCACCAGCCAGTGTACCTGATCGATGTAGTATAGTATAATGACAAGTACCGGGGGATTGATCGTTCTGCTAGGAATAGTGTCGCTAGGATTAGAAAACCTAAAGATTAGGTCTAGAGATGAGGGATGATTCTTTTTTGTATTTTTATATTTTTAGGAAAGCAAGTAAAAATCTCGGGTTTGAAGGATTTGGGCGGAATTAGTTGCTAGTCAACTAACTCAATACTAAGGATGCAATCAAAATAAAATACTAAAAATGAAATTAAACTAAATTAAACTAAGGTTGTGAGCAATATATGGGAGAAATGTGTTTACTTAGATTTCACTACTCCCTAGATATCTTTTACACGTTAATTACTTGTTATAGTTGCGTGGATGACGGATTGTATTCCTTAATACCATTCATGGGGTGGTGTACTTACTTCCCCAATCCTATGAGTGCCTACTTCACTCCTATGTCGAGCCGGCTAAGAAGCTCCTAACATTGGATCATTAGAATTTACTCATGCATTAAATACAACCAATAAAACCTAGTACACATCGGTTCATGTTTCCTAAGACGTTCAAGCATGTTACACAATGGAGATCTGCCAGTTTTCTTAAGCCTAACATTGAAATCATTCATCCATTACAACCATAAACAACTAATCAACACATAATTAACATCTAGGTTTCATTAGATCTAAGCAAACACAAGATAGATCTAGCCTAGCATGGTGAAATCAAGACAAGCACAAGATATAGACAACCAACACATAGACATATTGATTGAATTAAGAGAAGACTTATCTCAATAGCACATGAAAGGATTCAAGGGTTGAAAACCCTTGAAAAAGCTGTAAAATACGTACAAAGTTCGGCTCTAGGGTTTCTCCACACAAGTTCCTCTCTAATGAATGAAAAATAGAAAACTATATATAGAGTTTAGAAGGTGACGGCGTCAAGAACAAATGTCTGACGCTGTCATCTCTCCGCCAAATAGTTCCTTGGACTACCTAGATCTGGGTCTGACGCCGTCATGTGGTCTCCTTATGCAGGCCGTCACAAAATTAACTCTTGACGCCCTTCTTGAGACGCCGTCAGGTTTGTATCGGGTCGTCACCACTTTTACTCTTGATGCCGTCATGAATTTCCTCTTGACACCGTCAGGTACTGTTCTCAGCATGGAAAATTAAGTCTTTGGCGTTTTCTTCACTTTTATGCTCCAAAAACGTCCGAATTGCTTCCTTTTCCAGATTTCACTCCCAAAGTACCTAAAATCACAAAAGGAACGATTTATGCTAATATTTGATCAAATAAATTCAATTCCGGGCTTAAATGACCCCCTAAAAGTGGTTCATTTTTCGCCTCATCATATACCCTTACACTTGAGATTTGCTTGTCCTCAAGCAAATGCGCTTTTATTCTAATCAAAATACAAGTTAGGGGTCATTTAATACTAATATAAAAGTAATTACAACAAATAATCGTTCCACTAAAGACCAAAGACAAGCACGGAGGTCATACACTAGCACCTCACAAATAGTGTTTAGATACTCACATCTCTCGGGTGTAATAAAGTATAAATTACAATATAGTTTATCCTAGGTGCTTACGCTTGGGAAAGGATCAAACCTCCACCACATAGCGTAAGCACCTAGGATAAACTATCAAAGAGGTCTTTTAAAGGGTTGTAATGTTAGGTGTAGGGATATGAAATACACGGTTTTGTTGGATATAGGCAGTCTTTACTGGTGGCGAGTTAACAATCTTGGTTAATTACATGTACAATATGGCGTTGCTAAGCCAAGACTAGACTTGACTTAAGCTAATAAATGAAAAATAACAAAAACATAAAATAAACATAGAATGAAACGGGATGGTAGTCCGTATGTTTTTTTTTTCTTTTTTTTTTTTTTTTTTTTTTTTTGCATACACTCTTACCCTACCATCCAAAATAATACATCATAGGGAATGAACATTCCCCTTACACTTGAATTTTTACATACTTTACAATAAACTAATCTAATGACTCGAATTAAGAAAATCAAAACACTTGGAGTACTTTTAAGATTAACGCACATACGAGGGTAATATATGATGTTCTTCCCCATTACTCCATAAAATAAGTACTTTACCCATGAGTCCCATCGTCCCAAAACAATATGTACAAAGATATGACTCGACTTAGCAACCATGTAATCAATTAGATAATTAACTTAGGGTTTAACAAATAACAATAATGCACTAAAAATGAGTGCATACACGGAAAGCTAAGGCGATTTGGGTGTACATTTAAGTGGGGTGTAACAAATTCTTCCTTTAAGTAAGATGCTTAAAGTTAGAAACGAAAAGATAGGCTCGGAGGGGTGTACTAGGGGTTTCGTGTACTAAAAATGAGTACAACGCTAAGGTGTGGGAAAAATTAATTGACTTAACTAGCCAAGCAATATGACTTAAATGGTCAAGTAATTATGATACGGGTTCAACACATGGGTGATCCTAATGCCTCTTATCATGTAGGAAATCCTACTACACGAGTGTAGTCTTACTAGCGGTCTCGGGATGCATCACTAACGCAAGTTCTAGAATCTAAATGCTACCGGTACACTCATAAGCACTAATAGTAAATGCTTTTCCTATCAAATCTAAAGGCGAACCTCACATATTTGGGTGGAAAATTTTTCTGAATGATACGGTTATGTGCTAGTCATACAATCTCCTATCCATGAGACGCTTGCTATGGCTAAAGTTTCACTCCTAAATGTTGTAAAAAATTTTAAACTTGGCGCTAAAATTGCACTAACAAGTATTTCTCATAGTTTTATTACACATCTACTATCAAACAAACAAACTCAAGCGAAAGTGTATCTGTAAGGTATCATCATTTTACCCTCCCCTTACACTTAGGATGAACATTGTCCCCAATGTTCAAGTAAAGAATGTAAAAGTGAAATAAGTAAAACGAATGAAATCAAATACTCCCCTGATTCCCTCGTTATGGATAATAAGGTGGCCAGGTTAAATCTTCCTCCAAGAAAATGAATAATCAAAGCTTCCCTTCCAGAATAATAATCATCTTCTTGTCATACATAACCTGTAAATCCTGAGAAAACAGACAAGGCAACCTCGCATAAAATCGGCGGCAATCTACATATGTTACTAAATCCTAGAAAACAAAATAAGATATAATGCTTGTGGAATGATGTTTGCAGATTTCCTGGAGATTATAAAACTAGTAATTCAACAAAAACTTTAAGACTCCGTTAGAAAAACAAAACTGGTAAAATTTCCAGATTTTTACACGTGACGCCGTCAAGAGTAAACTCATGACGCCGTCAGAAGTGACCTGCAGAAATTCTTATGTTAAGTTTTCGGAAAATTTCTGGAAAAACTTGGTTCTACTACCTGGAAAATCCTGCAAAACTTCATTATGACTCGATACAAGCATTTGACTCTAACAAATACGAATATACATGTTCACTTAATATTGTGGAGAATCATGATCTGTTTGTTTCTTAAAAACATATTTGGGGTTTCCCCTTACACTTATCTTTTGCAAAAATACCTTTGGGTGAAGTTAAGACTAAGCCAAACAACAAAATAAAGTATTTCCACTATTTAGTTTTGAAACATGATCTACCAACAATAAAAATAAAGCATGCATACGGAAGCTAATAACAAACAAACAAAATAAAAATCACACAAAATCATGGGTTGCCTCCCAAGAAGCGTTTTTCTTTATTTACGAGTCTTGTAGCTAGACTCAAGGTCATGGGTTACTATGTGACCTCATCCCTTGAGATGATGTACCACATGTAGTTGTGATCATTACTATTGTGGTGGTAGTGCCTCAATATGTCGATACTTGCAATTACTTCTCCACCCACTTTACTTCTTAGGTTAGCCATCCCTTCTTGGCTCATGCTCTCAATTGTGAAAGGCCCATACCACCAAGGACTTGGTTTATCGGGTGGTATCGTTATTTCCAAGTGTCTTAAGAGTACTAAGTTCCCTTCCTCGAATGGTACATGGCTTTCTGCTGGTCGATTGTGTTCGAACTCGACATGAACTTCATTGCTTTTGCTTCTTTCATATTTAGCCTCCTTGTAGCTTTTGATTCTTGCCTCCCATGCAAGTATTTTTTATTGAACACGAATAGGTGACGTGTCAATGTTGTTTTTGAGCTTTCTCCAACCCAAACTCTCATGCCCACATCGCAGGGTCATGGGGAAGCTAATCTTTCTTTTTCCTGATTTAAGCTTAATTTTCCTTCCTTCATACTTAATGATAGCCCCAGCGGTGGTAAGGAATGGTGCCCCAAGGATTATTGACATGCACCCATTTCCCTTATCATCGATGATCATAAAATCAACGGGGTACATGAATCCTGCGACATTAACTAACACATCTTCTGCGATTCCTAGGGGGTATACGTAAGAGTGTCGAGCGAGGGATAATCTGACACGAGTGGGGGCTGGCATTTTTGACGTTAGTTGGATGTAAATGGTTAGGGGTATAAGATTTACTTCCGATCCTTGGTCGGCGAAAGTACTAAGATATTTCAAATCCCCGATGCTAGCTGGTATCTCAAAGTTCCCACACGCCATCTGCTTAGTAGCCACTTTTTGTACCAATAGTTTCTCGAATAATGGCCCCCCAGGTAATGTATCATACTCATCTTTTCCCCCTTCCTCCTTCTCAGAACCCTGTTTGGAAGATTGGTTACGCCCGTCACCCTTTATCCAATTTGATAGTGTTTTCGTTTATATCATGTTTCAGGTAGTAACTTAGAGATTGAGATTTAGGTGGCTCTTCTAAGGTTTGTTCAGTAGGGGTTTCTACCTTCTCATTATCCTTGTGGACAATTGTGATGGAATTAACAAATCGGGTAGTGGGGATGACGCTTTCTTTCCTTAGTAACATCCTTTCGGGGGTTCTCTGGTTGACATACTCTTCCATCAGGCTCATCATCTCATTCATTTTCTCTTGCATCTCCTCTTTTTGCTTATAAACTGCTTCCTCGAATCTAGCGAGCCGATCTGAATGAGTTGCCATGTATTCTCTCATTCTGGCTTCAAATTCCGGGCTGAGTTTCTCGGGAGGGGAATAAGGTGGGGCATAGTTTTGAAAAGTCTCGACATTCTCTCTAGAGGGTGACTATGATAATGGTGTTGAAGTTGTTTTCGAGACAGAATTGGCAGTAGCCCACCTAGGACTCAGGGGTCTCCTTTGCCTTTCCTCAAAATAGTCAACTTTTGCCTCGAGTTTGCATAGGAGTTCATCAGGGATTTCGGTAGTCCCTTCAGGTGTTGAGATTGCGTTGATGGCCGCTTTTATAGTATGATTAAACTCCCACATCTCTTGATTATCGGCGGCAAGCTCTTCAATAATTGCCCAGGATTCCTCGGCGTTCTTATCATGCAATCTACCTCCCGCGGCCTTATCGATTGTACGTTTAGTGTGATAGTCAACATGGTCGTAGAAAATCTGAACTAATAACCAAAGGTTTATACCGTGATGAGGGACCTTATGGAGGAGATTCTTAAAACGAGCCCATGCTTCGTAGAAAGTTTCACCCTGATGTTGTTCAAACATCAAAATGTCATTTCTAAGTATTGCAGTCTTCCCCGGTGGGAAGAATTGGGTAAGGAAGCGATTGGTGAGATCATCCCATGTGGTGATGGATCCCGCGGGTAAACGTTCAAGCCATTGACTAGCTTGATCACGTAGAGAGAATTGGAATAGGCGTAATCGGGTTGTCTCTCTAGTTGCAACATCTAGGTCTATGGAATCTACGATTTTAAGGAAGTCCTTAAGATGTTGATTTGGATCTTCGGAACGAAGTCCATGAAATGCACATCCGCTTTGCACCAACCGTATGGTGTCCGATCGCAAGGGGGTCACATTGGCTCCGGTGAGCTCAATGGTGTTTCGATAGCCTTGGTGGCTAGGTCGGGAATACTCTCCTAAGGGGCCTAAGAGGTTCTAGTGGTGGGTTTTGTTGTGGTGGGATGACGGGTTCAAAGATGTTCCCATCGTCCATGATGTCGGGTGGTGAAGAGTTACGAACAAAAACACAAAGAAATAAGATAGACTAAAGAGAACCTAAAAATAAAAATAAAATATTACTAGAAAGGAATCTAGCAAGTAGACCTAATAAAAAGAGATTTTATCCTAGACAATAACTATTTCCCGGCAACGGCGCCAAAAACTTGATGCGTGGGAATTGCACCTGGCTTTACTTCTCAAGGGATCTTGAGAAGCTTACAACCCCCACCAGGCAGTGTACCTGATCGATGTAGTATAGTATAATGACAAGTATCGGGGGATTGATCGTTCAGCTAGGAATAGTGTCGCTAGGATTAGAAAACCTAAAGATTAGGTCTAGAGATAAGGGATGATTCTTTTTTGTATTTTTATATTTTTAGGAAAGCAAGTAAAAATCTCGGGTTTGAAGAATTTGGGCGGAATTAGTTGCTAGTCAACTAACCCAATACTAAGGATGCAATCAAAATAAAATACTAAAAATGAAATTAAACTAAATTAAACTAATGTTGTGAGCAATATATGGGAGAAATGTGTTTACTTAGATTTCACTACTCCCTAGATATCTTTTACACATTAATTACTTGTTATAGTTGCGTGGATGACGGATTGTATTCCTTAATACCATTCATGGGGTGGCGTACTTACTTCCCCAATCCTATGAGTGCCTACTTCACTCCTATGTCGAGCCGGCTAAGAAGCTCCTAACATGGGATCATTAGAATTTACTCATGCATTAAATACAACCAATAAAACCTAGTACACATCGGTTCATGTTTCCTAAGACGTTCAAGCATGTTACACAATGGAGATCTGCCAGTTTTCTTAAGCCGAACATTGAAATCATTCATCCAATACAACCATAAACAAGTAATCAACACATAATTAACATCTAGGTTTCATTAGATCTAAGCAAACACAAGATAGATCTAGCCTAGCATGGTGAAATCAAGACAAGCACAAGATATAGACAACCAACACATAGGCATATTGATTGAATTAAGAGAAGACTTATCTCAATAGCACATGAAAGGATTCAAGGGTTGAAAACCATTGAAAAAGCTGTAAAATACGTACAAAGTTCGGCTCTAGGGTTTCTCCACACAAGTTCCTCTCTAATGAATGAAAAATAGAAAACTATATATAGAGTTTAGAAGGTGAGGCATCAAGAACAAATGTCTGACGCCGTCATCTCACCGCCAAATAGTTCCTCGGACTGCCTAGATCTGGGTCTGACGCCGTCATGTGGTCTCCTTATGCAGGCCGTCACAAAATTAACTCTTGACGCCCTTCTTGTGACGCCGTCAGGTTTGTACTGGGTCGTCACCACTTTTACTCTTGACGCCGTCAGGTACTGTTCTCAGCATGAAAAATTAAGTCTTTGGCGTTTTCTTCACTTTTATGCTCCAAAAACGTCCAAATTGCTTCCTTTTCTAAATTTCACTCCTAAAGTACCTAAAATCACAAAAGGAACGATTTAGGGTAATATTTGATCAAATAAATTCAATTCCGGGCTTAAATAACCCCCTAAAAGTGGTTCATTTTTCGCCTCATCAGGGGGTAATAATTTTATGTTCTTCCCCATTACTCCATAACACAAGTACTTTACCCATGAGTCCCAATTGTCCCAAAACAATATGTACAGGATATGACTCGACTTAGTAACCATGTAATCAATTAGATAATTAACTAAGGGTTTAAACATATAACAATAATGCACTAAAGATGAGTGCATACACGGAAGGCTAAGACGATTTGGTTGCACATTTGGGTGGGTTGTAACAAATTCTTCCTTTAAGTAAGATGCTTAAAGTTAGAAACGAAAAGATAGGCTCGGAGGGGTGTACTAGGGGTTTCGTGTACTAAAAATGAGCACAACGCTAAGGTGTGGGGAAATTAATTGACTTTACTAGTCAAGTATGTGGAAAACTAGAAGGGGGGGTTGAATAGTTTTATGTCCTTTTAAATTTATTTCAAAAATATTTTGTTGGTTATAAAAACTTTCGATTCGATCTTAAGTGAATTCAAGCAACAACCAATATAAGCAATTCTAAACTAATATTGAAAGTATTGAAATATAATGAAGAAAAGATAGAGTTAGAAAGATCAAACCACAACACGTGAATTTATAGTGGTTCGGCTACAAGGACACCTTCCTTGCCCTACTCCACTCCCCGAGTACCACACTCGAGAGTTTTCTTCACTATGTCAACAAACTCCTTATGGTGGAGAAACCTTACACACCTTGGCTTACACAAGTTAATGACACAAAGCTAAATGTCGAGTTTTAATCGTAGCTAGAACCAATCTCACACCAAATATCACACCACGTGATCTTCACACCTTAATCACACCTTCTCACCTTCTTCAAGACTTCACACCGTCTTTACACCTAGTCAATCTTCACACCTTCTTCTATGCACAACTAAGTCACAACTACTAAACTAGTTTACAACACACCAAGATTCTACAATCAACAAATATACACAACACCTTAACAAATAACTATCACTAGTAATATATGAAACTATCTATACACAACACCACTACAATAAGATGGATGTAGAGAAGTGTTCTTCTTCTTGCACTTGAATGGATGAGCTTTGGATCACTTGGAAACAAAGACTTATGAAATATATGATCAAAGGATTTTAGATCTAGAGAAGAAGATTGGATCAGAAAGTTTATAGTGCAAAAAGGTGAGAAAAATATGTGAAATGATCCAATATTTATAGGGCCAGAAAATATTGTTCGGGAGCGTGCCGGTCCCCTTAATTGTAGGTCGGTCCCCTTAATGATTAAGGGGGCCGCCTAGTAAAATTAAGGGGGCCGCCCTCCTGAACGTTTGAAAAGTTTTTCTGGATAAAATTTGCCCTTTTTGGTTGGAAATTTGAAATCATATTTTTGTGGTTTAATAAAGCTTTACCAAAAATGATTTACAAATATATATATAAAATGTTAAAATCATTTTATATAATGTTATGTATTAATATAAAATTTCCTTTGATCATGTAATGCATAAGTTACTAAGTTTATGCATACCTTGAATGATATAAGATGTAGAGGTAAATATTTATTACCAAATACTTGTTTATGTCTTATTCTTGACTTAATTTGATTTAAGTTTTGTGATTATCAAAACATAGGTTTATTGAGAAATATTAATAACATTTACAAACATTATTTATATCAACAATCTCCCCCTTTTTGATGATTACAAAACTTAAACTCATTAACTCAAAAATTAGTTTTTAAACAAGTATTTTAGTGAGTTTATATGTACTTCTCCCCCTTTTTGTAACATCAAAAAGGTTATGCCGACAAGTTTTCATTCGTGAAAATTTTGACAGGTAGAAACTCCCCCTTGATGTGTACTCCCCCTCGTTTGGGGGCACCAAGAGAACGAGCTATGGAATGCTTGCAAAACAAAAATATTAGAAGCACAAGTATAAACATGCACACAAATATAATGTAATAATGGAAAGAAAGAAGCATTCATATTAGAGCAATGGTTGTGTCAAGACACAACAATACAAGTACAAGTAATGAAGAGTACAAGATATTAGCAATTACATAAGCTAACAACAATAGAAATACATCATCATGCAAAGGGTACATGGACTTCATAGAGCTTGCAAGCAAAAGGGGTGGTAAAGGCTTTATTTATTAAGCATATCATATGCTTAATTTGGAGAGCATGATGGTGATGGTGGAGTAATGGGTGAGAATTGTGGTGGAGGGATTATTGGAGAGGATGGTGGAGTTGGTGGTGGTGGTGGGTGGGTAAGCAAATGTTCAATATATGAAAACATATATTGAATTTCATCTCTAAGGCCAAAGATGACCGTGCGGTTATGGATGCAACAAAGACAAGTATCCCCATGGGATTCAAGTAGCCTACAAGGTACGGGATTGGCAAAGAATGGTGGTGTAATTTGTGGTGATGAGAGATGAGCATCAAGTGGTGTTGTTGGTGAAAGTGAGATGGTAAGATGAGTAGACATGGGTTCTTGTGTAGGAGGTGGTGATGATACTTGTGGTGACAAGTGTAAGTTGATGTAGTCATTGATTGAAGAGGTTGAGGGTATGGATGATGAAGAAGTTCCATGAGTGGAAGGTGTTTTAGCTGGTGCATTGGGTGCACTTGGGGATGAGCATTTGGGTGGAGGTGGAGGTGATGGTGTTTTGTTGTCTTCATTTGTTAAGTCAATGAAGAGTTGTTTTGGGGGGATAACCACAAGTTTTTGTTTCTTGGAGGTTTTGGAGTTTGAGGTGCTTGGAGGAGTCATGATGATATGATGAATGATGAGATGAAGAATGGTGATAATGGAGGGAATTTATAGTATGGAAGTGGGTGATTTAGGTAAGTGTTTGAAATGGTTGAAAGAGATTCTAAAATCAGTTGGGTCAAAATGGGAAATGGTAGCTGAAACTAGAGAAAGGATTCACAAGATGCAAAAGAATACAGTAAACCCAGTTCCAGATGGCCGGTCCCCTTAATTGTATGCCGGCCCCCTTAATCATTAAGGGGACCGCCTAGAGAATTAAGGGGGCCGCCCATCTGGTGTTTTCCCAGACGACCAGAAACCCAAAATTTGCAGAATTTGGCCATTTTTCAAGTTTGTTTTTCCAGCAAGCTCTATTAGAAGCATATACACTAGGAATGATGATATATAAACATATATGTATAACCAAATTTTGCATGCAAATTAACATATTATAATCCATAATTGAAAAGAAGCATAGCATAGCATGATAATTATTTAAAGACTAAAAATTATTCAAGAGATAAACAAGAGCTAACACAAGTATTTCCGAATAAGTCGGACAAGTAGCAAACCATACAAATGTCAAATAGAAACAAGTAGTAACAAATAGCAATACATCAAAATCTTCTACTCCTTCTTCTTTCCAAGCATCTTCCTAAACATCTTCCCAACGGATTTGAATCCTCCTCGCATCTCTTCATGCATTTGTTGTTGTTGATTGATGATGGAGGTTTGGCGAGTGAAGAGAAGTTCATCGGTACGTTCGTGAGGAAGAGGAACTGAATATTCGGAGTAATCAAGATCACAAAGATCATCAACAAAGGTCGTGGGGGATGGAGTACTAACACGTGAGGTGTCTTCCTCCTCATCATCATCGTCATCACGATGAGATGTAGAACCACGAGGCCTAGAATACAAAGGAACACGAGATTTTCCTTTGTCATTACGAGGACGACGAGTACGAACACAAGTAAGTTGATTCAAAGTGGGAAGGATATGAACGTAGTAGTCTCTTTGAAGATGTGGGTATCGTTCCATCACATAACGATAAAGTCGTGTGAGAAACATACCATAAGGAAGATTGGCATTTGGGGTGTTTTTGGCGGACATTATTCGATGAACAAAGAGATAAGCCAAATTGTATTGCTCTTCAGCAATAACACAATAAAGCATGTGGGCAATGCTCGCCGTGACATGATCACGGTGACCACCCGTACCAAACGCATTCTCGCGAATGAGTTCTTCCCACTTCTTCATGTCGGGGCTTAGCTCTTTGAGGAGGATTTGATTAGCATGAATGTCGACATTCTTCGACTTGATCACTCGACTAGTCGTACGACGTTCTAGTTCAAGCATTCGACGAATGTCTTCAGGACTAGGAATCTCAGAATAGTAGGGGGCCATCCTGAGGACGATTTCTTTCAAGAGTGGAAAGATCCCATTCATTTGAGAAAACGGCTTGGCCGTTGAATGGGATTCTAAGAATTTGCCCAAATTGAGCAAGAGTAAGAGTGATGAATTGATTTTGAATCATGAAGGAAATGAGGAGATGACCATAGGGATCGGTTTGCACCGTCACTTGGCTATAGAAGTCGAGGATAAAACGAGGAATGATAGGTTCGTTGATTTGAAAAAGACATTCAAAACGAATATTGGAGAACATTCGTTCTGTGTCATCAGATTCATAGAAAGATGGGTCGACAATTCTTCCTTCGTGAATGTTTCTATTTTCAATAGGACGATAGAAACATGCAACTGAAGGAGACATGCCGGGAGTAGAAGAGACATTTGGAATGTATTGTTTGGTTTTGGATACATCACCAACCGTGGTCTTAGGCATTTTCACCTAAACAAAATAACAACAAGAATAGAATTAATATAAAAACAACTATCATGCATATTATATATATATATATATATATATATATATATATATATATATATATATATATATATATATATATATATATATATATGTATATATATAATTATACTAGACGTCGAAGCCCGCCCGATGGGCGGGCATGACTTATAATTATCGTTTTGGAAAATAAGTTAACAAAAAATAAAATAAAAAGGTTACTAAATTTCTTATTGGATAAATTGATCCCATTGCTGCTCTTCAATATGTGATGGAAGGTCTCAAGTCCTAACCCTCGAAGCCGTGCTTTCAGAAGACGGTATTTTTATCTCCACCAACTGTAACAAAGACATCATAATAGTATCCTACATTCCATGCTTATATCTAAAAAACTTTGAACTAAATGATCATGTAGGCTTTAGTCGTTAGCTAATAGACATTTTGGTTTACTTTTAACTCATTTGACCCATTCTGGTTTCCATTTAATCAGATCTGTTTGAGATTAATGCAACCCAAGTTGAGCCGTTTATAACTAAATATGAATCATATTTACTAATGCTGTTTAGGACAGCTTTTTCAAACACAAATTATGTACTTTTAAGAGATATAAAGTGTTTAAAAAATGAAAGATAGAACGTGGACTGGTTTATTTGACTTAAGCAATAAGTACCTCTGTTGACCCGTTATCAAACCCGTCCGGCCTATGATGCTAAAAAGGTTATTTGGTTAGTTTGGGAGACAGTGCGTTTTGACGTAAGGAATACAACTGGTTGGCTTTGGTCTTTCTCAACACTGGATGAAAAATTTGAAACACATACTTATGAAGAGGTGGAATGATGGAATTTGAAGTGGAACCTTTGACGGAGGTGTACTCCGATATGTCATTGGTGGTACTATAATAAAATGGAGCACGTTGTGCACTGGCATAAGCTCATGAAACAATGTAGTATTTGCACCTTGCAACATGTATCACTAATGTGTCCCCATTGTTCACTTTCAAGGTTGGAAAGGGGAGCTATCCATTAACACAGATTTTTCCCACATACAAAGTTCTATTACAATGTTGCAAAATATTAGTAGTTCATTTGCAAAATATTAATAGTACCTATACGCCTTTGGTAGTGTTTTGAAATTTGTGGCCTTGAATACCTATTTTTTCTGTCTTGGTAGAGTCTCAATATTGTAACAGCAGTTTCTTCAATTGCTTTCCCAATCACTTCTGTGATCATCATGAACAATACGTTAGAACCAAATTTGGAAAAAAATAGCTTATATAGATATTGATATTAAGTACTCACCAATTACTGGCCAAGTGGGATTCTGCCTAAAAATTCTTGCGAGCTCCTCCCTCACATGATCCATATTTGGTATGCCCCATCATCCTGTTTTATGGTAATATCTATTGCACAAATTCTTTTGAAGTAATCTTCAGTTAACGGGAATTTCCTGCTGGGTAAACCACAAGGTATCCCTGATTGGTAAACCACAAGGTATCCCTGAAGGCGAAGCCCCTAAATGTAATGAAATTTCTTCTATGATTGGATTTTATATCAGTTGATGGTACACCCCATCTTTTAAAGGCATGTTAAACTCATGGTCCATGTTTTCATCACCTAGTGTATAGATTAGAAGTCTATGTGAGCAATGGATCCCAATAAATGAGAGAACAGAAAATACAAACCTTTACAGGTAAAACTATGTGAGCACTTAGCAACAATAATAGTCAGTTCAAATAAATAAAAATATCCACCACATCCATATTATCAAGCTTTTAAACGAAGGTGGGATACAGATGACTAACAAATGATTATCATACGAACATGGCTTAATATTTACCTTCAAAAGAAACAATAAGTGACAAAAACTTGAACTCGTGCACGAACATCCATGCTAACAAAAATATCATTAAACGATTGCAAACATTAAAAAATACATCAAGAAATATACAATAACTGTGTCATGAATAAAAAAGTAGTCTTTTAATTGTCGTCACAGGCCTGTAATTCTGTAAATCATGGATTAAGGAACATTGTTGGGCTTACCCCATTTGTACACTGGGTTGGTTCATTGTTGAGAGGATGAAAGTAGACTTCAAGGGTTGGATGTTGAGGTTCATGTTATTTGTCATAGCAGACTACTTCTTGCTGGGCTTGTAGACACCAATGAAGTGAGTAAATTTGATGGCATTCAAACAGCTGCAAACCAATTAAACCATCATATTATTTGCATAGTTCGATCTTATGTGGACATATAATTGGAAGTCGCTTACTTTCTTTTGAAGATCTGAGTATAAGCTGCTGATTCGCCTCAAACAGTCAGATAATTATTGATCAGCCACTTGTGAATGGCCAACTGTAATAGTCAAACTAATCTGAAACAAATGCTTCCGAGGAATACAGTGTTTTCCCGGGTCGTAAGTCCCAACGAGGTGTGCGATGTGATATTATAAACGAATCTGTGATTAGTGAATGTGAACAGGAAAGGTATAAAAGTGTGTGTGTGTGTGTTTAACTAGGGTTTTACAACTTAAAATAACTTAAAACGATTACGTAAAACCTAGATATCTAAAATGTTAAAACGTACACCAATTTAAAATCAGACGCGACTGCGTACTGAGAAAAAGGTGAGTTTTAAGAAAAATAAACTATAAGGGTTAAAAATAAAAATCCTATAAACTTAAACTTAAAATAAAATTAAATTTAAAAAGAAAACTAATTTCTAGATTATTATATTATTTATTATTAATTATTTAAATAAAAACTATTTAACTATTTAATTAGAAAATTATAAATACTACAAATTAAACTAAAAACTTATAAAAATATTTTCTAAACCTAAAATAGAACTTGAAGAAAGTATAAAAAATAAAAATAAATCTTTTTGTCTTTTTATGAACTTTTTATTAATTAAAAACTATTAATATTAATTATACTAATTAAACTATTTTAAATTACAAATATTATTAAACTAACTTAGAAAATTATGAGAAAATTTATAAAACTAATTAACCATCACAGGAATCCTAAAAAATTATAAAAACTTTATTTTATGTATTTTTAAACTAGTTTACTAATTATTATTCTATTTATTATTTAATTACTATTTAAACTATTTAATTTATAAAAACTATTAAATGAACAGTATAAATCACAAGAAAATTTATAAAATTATCTTATGACTTATAGAAGCTAGGAAAAATATAAAATATAGGTGTTACTATATAAAAACTAATTATGCTAATTATAACTTACTTATTAATTAATTATTAATAAAACTATTATTAATTATAATAAATACTAAATTACCAAATAAAAATCTGAGAAAATTATGAAAATTACTTTAACCTATAAGGAAATTAATAAAAATATAAAAACACAACTTACTTAATAAAAATGTAAAAATGAAAATTAAAATTAAATTGTATTAAATAGAAACTATCACTTAATTTTATATTGGTTTTTCTGGTTTTTTTCTTTTACAAAACTTTATTATACATAAAAATAAGTAACTTTAATAAAAACAATAATTTTAGAACTTAAAAATAAGCTAGTTATAAGCTATAATCCTAGACAGTTGACTTTAGTTGACTTAAATGGGAAATAAGCTCAAATGAGCTTATGTGGGACCCACTAAGGCTTATTCTGGTTCTAATAGGTTAGTTGGACTAGTCAAAGCTTAATTTAACTCAATAAGCTCAGTAGATAAGCTAAAAAGCCAAAATAAGCTAATCCAAAATCTGTTTTGAACACAGAATGGGGACAATGTTTTGGGTCTGATTTAAGTGGGGTCCACTTGGATTCAAGTCAAATAAAAAGTCAAACTAAGTTATTTACTAGGAGGGGGGTTGGGAAAAGCTATTTAGAGGTGGTGGGGCCCACTGGGTTGGTCACAAAACACCACCAAAGGTGGTGGTGGTGAACAAGTCTGCTGATGCAGGGGAGGTTATCCTCCCTGCAGTGGTGTTTAGGGTTGTGTAGGACCCACAACAAAAATCCTAAAAATATAAAAATGGTGAGATTCCAAATTTGAGCTGGTAAAGTGTTAAACCTAAAAAATTCAAAGCTTAAAGCCTAATACTAAAATCTATAAAAATCTCCCAATATTTGTGAAAATCTGCTAATGGCAACTTTGACTTTTTTATGAAATTGAGCTAGGTTGACTTATGTGGATTTCTAACACTCCTTACTGATTCAATAAGTTGTTTTAAGCTATAACTAATCTAAATTAAGCTAGAGCTAATGGTTATAAGCTAATGTGATGGGTGTGAGATCCCAAATCCTTGACAGTTAACTGTCAAGGGCTTGGTAATGGATTTTGACTTTTTGATTGTATAAGTGACCAAGTTATGGTTAGACTGAGCTAGTATGATCCTAAGTTACTAATTTGAATCACAAATTCACACTCCAACTCAGTTAAACTCACTGAGCAACCATGAGCCAAACACCCCCTAAACTAGGACTGTTTTTGGTTTTACACTATAAAACACAAATCTAATCCAAATTATTGGTTTCTAACTGATAATTAGTCTATTATAAACTCAATTAAACATAAAACTTCAATACCACATGCAATAAAAACAGATTTGTCAAGTTTGTTATTAACACAGTGATATATTAATTTTGAGTACAATTGATTTCCAAAAAGCAAGTAAACTATATTATTCAATATTATTACTATGTATCACTAATTAAATAATAAAAACATAATTAGAAACAATATTACAAAGGCTATGGTAAAAATGCCAAAGTTGAGAATTTAGCTTACACTTGAATCAAGGCTGAGCACAAGTGAACCAATGAACCAAATCACACCTATGGACTTCCACAAGTCTACTAAACCAGAAACAATCCAAATCACACCTTGCTTCAGCTTCCTTTCTATCTTTACTCTATTTTTTTATTTTATTTCTATTTTTCTCTATTTTTTTAAGTATTTTTCTTTTATGAACTAAACATGTAACTGAGGTTTTCCAAAGCTTATTTAAGCTTAGTCAAAGCTTATATGAGCTTCTGAACTTACTTACTAACAACTAACAATAACAAACAAGTTTTTGAGATTTTTGATAATTCTTGAAAATGAATAAACTGAGATAACCAATAAAACTTGAAATTAACTTAATATAAAGATCAAATTACATTCAACTAACTGAGAACAAGTGTTTTGAATTGAAATTACAACTTAATTCATGAACTACACTACATACGACCTAAATTAACTAAACCTAAACTAATACGTTTACTCTTCTGCTTCTTTTCCTTTATGTAACCCTTTTCTGAGCTTGTGGGACCCACTGGGTGCTTTCCCACCACATCTTAGCCGTTGATAAGGCCTAAGCAATCTCCACCGTTCAAATAACTATTTTCGCGCCAAAAGTCCAAGGGTGCACTGTGGTTGCGTGGAGAGGATTTCATGGGCATTAATGGGTATTGGGGTGTTGTGTGAGGTGGAGGGTGAGTTGGTGAAGAGTGGGGAGCAAGTTTGGGACAGGTGTGGAGTAGTAGCAGGGTGAGGTGGAGAGGTAGGGGATGACCTGGTAAGGGTGGTTTGGTTGAGTGGTGTTGACCGGGTTTGACCTGGGGATGGACTGGGCTGGTGGTTGGGCCAAGGGGAAGAGAAGTGGGTGGGCTTTGGTAGTAGTGTGGGTTTGTTTGTTTTGTTATTTATTATAGGGTCCGTTTGGTTTTTGTAACTTGGAAAACACAAGGACCAATTTTGTAATTTAGGTAAAGTTGAAGGTTTGGTTTTGTATTTTCCCAAAGTTTATAATAAAAGTTAAATTTGTCATATGTGAATAGTACAAAGGTATTTTTGATATTTTTAATTTTTTAAATACCCGGGGACTAAAAGTGACAATTTACCAAACTTCAGGGACTAAATGTGTAATTTATTCAAAACTTTCTCCCAGGGACTAAAAGTGACAATTATAAATTCCCTAGGACCCTTAATGATAATATTCCCATTTTAAACACCCAGGGACTAAAACTGTCAAGTTTGAAACTTTGAGGGACCTGTTTTGCCAAACTGTGAAACTTCAGGGACCAATCATGTAAATTCACCAAACTTAACACCAAGGACCATTCCTGCAAAAGATTATTAGTATAAGGATCAAAATTGCTTTTCTCAAAGTTTTTACATCCCAGGGACCATTTCTGTCAATTTCCAAAGTACAGGGACTAAACTTGTAATTTTATGAAACTTTGCACCAAAGGACTAAATATGTAACTTTATGATTAAAAAGGACCTTTGATGACTTTTTCATGTTTTTAGGATTACCAGGGACTAGTTTTGACAATTTATGAAACTTGAGGGACTGAAACTGCCAATTATGCAAACTTTGTACGTTTTTAATCTGTTTTTGCATATTTTGCATTTGAAACATATAAAACACACCCTTAATATATTTTAAGTATTTTGATGCATATTTGAGTGTTTTTGTATGTTTTGGCAGTTCAGATTAGTATAAAATGATGAGTATTTAGACACTCATCAGCTGCATTTGTAGTTTATTCACAAGTACATTAATCCATAAGTACATAAAAGTCTTAATTGTGTATTTCTTTAGTAATTTAAGTATTAAAGCAATGTAATTAAGATATTCATGACAAAATGTGATCACAAAATTAGACTCAAAGAATGCCACGCACCTTCCATCGAAGTCATTTGTGTATATCATTTTACTCTCTTTTGAGAGGCTCATAATGAAAAAGTGAAGTGCCATTAAGTACTGAAAGTTCCTTAAGACTTGCTAGTCGACATAATTTGAATAAACTGAAGCACCTTTGCTTCTTCGAATAAACTGAACCATAAATACCCCCTTGTTTTTGCAAATATCCAAAGCACATCAAACATGTATCGTAATGGTGTTGTGGATAATCCTTAGTCAGCATCGGAAAAAGACCATTAGTGGTGCCAGTGATAAATGAATCCAACTAAATGTCGCGTGTACAAAAAAAGAATAAAAAACATGATAAACAGATCCAAACAAACCTACTAATGTTTCGGCAAGGGTTTTCCACTATGTTGTATGTGAGTATTGCAAATATGAGTATAAATTACAATACTTTTTACTAAATATATCTATATTCATTGATGATTTAGAGCAAAACTCAAAATTAGATTACATCAAGAGTGGCATGACGATGTGAAAAACTGGTTCTGTGAGAAACAAAATCACAAACATAAAAGGATTAGTATTACAGATATGACAACAAATCAATTAGGTTGAGTGTTATTCATATGTGAACATGCATTTACCATCTGATTTTCTTTTGTATCTGCTACCGTCTGTTGCCAATCTTGTGTTCTGTACATAATGTGTATCAGGTCTAGGATAAGGTGTCGTTGCATCACGAACAACAGCATCCGTAAAATCAAGCACCGTTGGTCAAGATTGCGAGCCTGCAAGTATGCATAATTTTTTTTGTAATTACTGCCATTAACATGTGATCTATTTTTTTTCTAATACCTTTGGTTGTGTTTATTTACGATATAGGTGCATATGTATAAGACATACGAGTTGGTGGATAAAAAATCCCGACATCTTGAACAACACCATCAGCAAAATCGAGCATCTTCGGTGCATTCTTCATACATAATGTGTATCAGGTCCAGGGAAAAAAAATCCCGACATAAACCAAAGCTCCAAGTCTTGAACATATCAGAGAGAAAGCGAGGGAAAATATAAAAGAAAATTTAAACGAACAAAAGTCTAGCCATATTGGTGACTGTTGATGGTGATGTTGTTGCTGCCCCATTTATCGACAGTAGTAGAGCATGAGAATTCATCTTCACAAAGTTTTCTTTTACCTATGACATCAATTTCATGCCTACTGTCGCTGTGTATCTGGACTTATGAACAACACGTTTTCCCCAAAGAATAGCTGATACGGCATTTTCCCCTCCTTGTTTAAAAAGAGCCTGTAGCTACGTGGCATACTCTTCTCCACTTCCTACAACACAAAAGACATAGTCAAAGAAAACATGTAAGCTTTTTGATCAGTTTTATAAGTATTGAATTGAACCGTTACTATTCTAGCTATATGTATGTATAGACCAATGTATTGGGCAGTATATATAGCATACATTATCTTTGGTCCCACATATGTAACTTGCTCTTTTTTATAAAAAATAGGACACAGATGTTTGTGGCAAAAGACATACCTGGAACCACCTCCTTTTAACTGAAGTACGTCATCCCAACTAAATGAAGCATATTATTACCATCTTTGTCTTTGCGTGGAATAATACAATCCCTTATCGAACCTATCTCATACAATAAGTTGTAGATATCGTGATGACGGTACATAACTGCCATATGAAATATGCTTATGTTATCATTGTTTACCATCCATATTAGATAGGGATATAGTCGAAGTATCTCAACTACAAATCTGGTGTTGCCCAATTCTGAAGCAACAAATAACATTTTGAATTTTTTCTCCTTTCCTCGAATTGTATGTCTCCAATTGACCCTTAGTAATTTAAGTGCATCAGTATCTTCTTCAACATCTGGTTGTACTTTCATTTGTATAAAATGAAAAAGTTTAAATTAGATTTGTATAATTACCTCTCCTAACATGTAAACCACCCCATCATTTGAGCCATTATGTTTTATGTATTCGGTTGGATTCAGCCCAAATAGGATATTTATGCCACACATTTCTGTGATGTATTTATACTTAACGCCGGAGCTTACATAGAGATCAGGTTAGAGATTATTTAGTTAGGAGGATATAGCTTATTAATAAAAGCTACTTGGAATAGTTTGGGACTTAGATACTCATAAAATTCATAACCTATGTTAGAGCACTTCTATTGCAACTATATACATCAGCCCGTAATCTGTTTCATCATAACATACACAAAAACTACGTTATCTCTACTACCTAATAAAGCAATGAGGCCATCAAATAATAACTTTCATAATGGCAATATATACCAAACTGCCCAAACACATTTTGCAAATATGCAAACACATCTTGCTCATACCTCGTTAAAAACATCTTCATAACCCACCACAACAAATATGTCATTTTATTAAACCTGCATATCCACATTCAAAGAAAAATTAATTAACGTTATTCATGATTGACGGTAAAATTAATTAACGTAATTCATGATTGACACCAAAGAAACATATTAGCGCAGGTTTGATGAGCCTCAATATTAAAGTGCAAAATATTATCGTTGGAGAAAATGATCAACGAAATTGTTGAAGACAATATTCGCGAGTTCGAAGACAATCAGGTGGCGGCAACCCACGAGTTAGTTGATGAAAGCTTTAGCTTGCGCTATCAGCAGTCAAAGTAAAAATATCAGTACGTTCAGCACTTTACATGAACCACCAAGTGAAAAGAATAGTTTTCAAATAAGTTAATCCAAACATTTCCCTAAAGTATATCAGACCCAGCACCAGCTTGAAAGATCCCAATAACTAAACTCTAAAAGCTATCAATAAGATGTAAGATTAGTTAAATATTTAACTTTTACTCATTCTGAACTATTCTTGAAAATAGTCTTCTCAAATACTCATCTAATAAAACAACTTTTTAATTGCATAATTGAAACTAAAAGACTTCATTGATATGCAGAATTAATAACATCTAGGAACCCATCATTGGTTTAAACTTGCAGCTTAGCCCTTTGTCACGTTATTTAAACTTAAATATTCAACTTCTACTCATTATGAACTCTTTGCCTTTCCTTGCTTGTGCAGATGTTGATCCCGTCTCTTCATAAGATACCAAAGTGATTTCTAAAGTACACTTATATATCTGGATTCAACATTATAAGGTTGCCATACTACCCCACAACAGTTGATTTTAAATTTTGTAATATACACATTTGATTTTGTTTTAAACATTACAATTAGAGGTAGAAAATGGGCAAGGTCAGACATGAGTAAAAGTTACTTATAGGGTATATCTAATTTATACATAAGAGAGGTAATTACATCGAGGTGGTTTGATAATATAAGATCAAAAGTAATTGTGATAAGCCTTCCTAATTACATTGCACGTAATCCTTGACCATCGTGTCGAGAAAATAAACAAATGACAGATTATGATAATAACATGTAAGCATGAAGTGAGATAGAATGTTACAATTACTTAAAGATAACCATATGACATAAATGTTATATTTATTATATCTGACATATTCATCAGCATAAAACCTCACCAAGTTGAAGCTATTGTCATTACATTATTTGTTGAATTACTCAATACCTATTACCACAATGGGTGTCTCTGAAAGGAAGAGTTTCTTCCCAATTTGAAGGCTTGCATAATGAATCGGAGAAGGCTAAAACCTACTGAACCCTCAACCTTTATATGTTATTTATGAAAATGCATTAGCATTGAAACAAAATGAATTCAAGTATTACATGGAAATATAGAGGTGAAACAATGGGCTAAACAATATAATTATATACACGTTCAACAAAAGAAAAGTCTGTACCTTGTCACTAAGAAGCCTCGACTATTTCATCATTCCAATACTTGTATCATCTGCTCACGAACATTATCTGCTGCTGCAAACTATGCTTGATCTGGCTCCAACTTAATACTACAAACAGATAATTTGTTTCAAAATACCACACTTTCAAACCATAGATCTACACCACATATCAAATCACATACTGTTAAATACAATATTTAAGCAATAAAATAAATAAATTCTAGGGTTTTGTTATAATAAATCGAAGTATAATATATAATAAAACTCATAAAACCCTCTATACATGTGTTACGTACCTTTTCCATCCAACCATATACCACAAATCATCCACTCATGTGCCTGTAAACATAAACTACCAATATGATATTTAGTTACCTGATTCACATTACACCTAAATTGTAACACAATTACACAAATTGATTAACTATAAGATAAAGGTTGCTTGTTAAGGTTACCTTAATTTGTTCACTTTTCACAAAATTTACTACATGATCATCTTTATCATCCTTCTGCATTAGTATCTTGTAAACCTTGTAGCTTCTCGAAGCGATTCTCGAAACCCTGCAAAATAAAAAGCCGAATAAGTTGATCATGAGTTAAAATCGTGATGGATATTGTGAGGAAAAAAAAAGGATATTAGGGTTTTGAGAAAAATATATGACCTATGATTTTTTAAACGTAGGTTAATATTTTTGATTAAGGTTACCTTACTTATCTTAGGTTTATAGATTTGGGCTTATAAGATATAACTCAAAACATGAATTGGTCTAGTGGTTATCATGTTTGTTAATATTTCTAGCACCCTATGTTCGATCCTTGCAAGTGTTATGAATTTTTAAAATTTCTGAATTTTAGTTATTAAATACGAATTTTAATTAAATAATAAATTAATTATAAAATTGCGAATTTTAATTAAAAAAATTTAATTAAATAATAGATTAATTATAAAATTGCTTACTTTCACACGCCTAATATTAAATTGTATATAAAATATCAATTTACAAAATTCATTTAAAAATTAAAAAAATAAATACATGTTAAAAAATAGTTTACATGTGATGACATGGCAGATGACATGGCTGAAATTGAATTACTGGGCATTGACTGGGCAATGACTGGACAATGACTGGACATATCCTTCAAATGCCTCATGTTATATATAATGTAGAGATGTAATATATGTGGAACGAAATTCTACTTCGACACAAAAAAAAATATTCAATGAAGTAGTTTCATGATGTTCCTTTTATTTTGATTTTAAACTCGTTTAGAATGTATAATATCAAAAGGATGTGATATCATAATTTATTTCGAAATAAGGCTAGATATATATTAGATTATATATCTTCCATTTTGTAAGAGTTTGACAAAACATAAGCATGTTTAAAAGATTGAAATGCGAATTTTAGTTTTCAAAAATATCATTTTAAAGATAAACCAAACGCTCCCTTAACTAGATAACAATATCCTAAAAATATCAATATATATATATTGATTATATATCTTGATGACCTCTATTGATTCTAGTATTATTAACAAAACTTATAAGCTAGTTTTAGGTTTCAAATAACTTCATATAGTTATGGTTTGTTCATGAACCAAACGCCCATGTTGTCTTCATGAACCATTTAACAACAACTTGAAAAGTATGCTTTGATTGTTTAGAGCGTTAAAACAATGTAATGTAGTAAGTTTTAAATGGTTTTTAAGAGTTATATCAACAATGTGCCTTTTTAAAAAATAAAATTCGACTATGGTTTATGGGCGATTAATGATTTTGACAAAATGATATGTTATACTAATTTTGAGTTGCAAAACATCATCCTAATCCTATGGGGAGCATTTGGTAGTTCAATTTCTAGCTTCAATTACACTTAAAATCGAATTAAAATGAATTTTAATAAAATGCATAATTATTGATTAGACACCAAATCGAATGAAATGTGATGAAATGCATGTTGGAAAACTTACAAAAGATGTTGTTATATGTTTGGTCGATGTTTGCCCCTTGCGAAACAACCCCGGATTGGTGATATGATGGAAGATTTTGAAGTTTTTGGGTGTTTTGGTTCGTACTCAGTAGCAGTGGGGAGGAACAAATGAGTGAATGGAGTGTTTGGGAATGGAATTAAGAAGGAAAACGATTTTGGAAGTGTCAGATGGCCGGCCCCCTTAAACATTAAGGGGACCGCCCTCGATAACAAGCCGGTCCCCTTAATCATTAAGGGGGCCGCCTTTGAAATTTTCCAAATTTCGCGGAATTCGTTTCTGGAACAAAAATATTTATACGTATATAATTAGACTTATAATATATCAAAAATACGTAAACGTCTATTGGCACGATGATAAAATTCTTAACAATTTTTAATTACCGTTTAGATAATTAAAATATACCTTTGACAATTTTTGGATAAAATGATCAAAGTGTTAAGTTGATGAAGGGTTTGAGGTGTGTTCGGGAATATATGAATAAGTGTATATATATATATATATATATATATATATATATATATATATATATATATATATATATATATATATATATATATATATATGTATGTATGTATGTATATATATATAAGTATAAATGTGATTGAAAGATGGGTTGATGAGTGAGATTTGAAGGATAGTAGCGGATATAGGATATAGTTGGCGAGAGGAGTTTGTTTCATCCATAGTGTTCACGTGCGAAGGCGTTCTTACATTATAAAAGTCCACTTGACTCATATCCCTTCATCATCATGAGTCTCCTAAAAGAGGACTTACTAGAATAACGTGAGGGGGGAAAGAAAGGGTTCGATAAAGAACGATTTCTTGGAGTTCTAGAAAGTCAACAAATGACGTATCTAGGTTATGTGCAAGTGAATATATATATATATATATATATATATATATATATATATATATATATATATATATATATATATATATATATATATATTTAATATATTACGTATAATAGTATATATATATGTATATATAAGTATATATGTGATTCTAACAAATAGAAGACAATAACAAATTATATCTAAATAATTGACGAAATCAAACAATGCATATTTATCTAAGCATGGCAATGAGTTGTGAAAGAATGGCGTACCCGGTGGTCTTCAAAAGAAATCTTCAACATCATCAAGATGAAATATAGACTTTGAAAAAGTCTATGTTGAGAGAAAAACCAAGATTGCCTCAAGGAATGTTCGTCTAGCCATTTGATCTCCATTGTCCTTTTGGTCCAAAGTTATTTGGTCCAAACATGTTTAACATTTGACTCGGGTGCATGAAAGGTGGTAGAATGCCCCAAGGATTGTAGCTTTGTTGGTAGTTCCACATTTGATTATTATTGTTATTATAGTTTTGTCTATTTTGATTTCTTCTTGGTTGAGGTGTTTTAGACCTAGGATGAGAATTATTTGGTTTTCTAGGTGATGGAGTTTTAGATCTTATTTTGGGTTTAGAAGATCCTACTTCGGTCTTTAAAGACGGTTTATAAAAATCTTTAACTTCTTCATCGTTGGCAAGAGGTATTTTCTTATCATTAATAAGTATATACTTAGGATTAGATTTTAAAGGTTTTTGTTTGTTGAGTTCACTTTCAAATTTTACATTTTTAGTCTCGCTTGTTGAAGCCTCATTTAAATTAAATCCTAAGCCAGTTTTGTCTCCGGATGTTCTTTGAATACTTATTATTTTACTAAGTGATTTACTACTATTTTCAAATTTGTCAAGTTTGCGAATTTCTTCCCTAAGTATTTCGTTTTCACCTTTAAGCTCTTGACATGATTTACATTCTTCAAAAATTTCTTTACCTTTTTCTAGTTGATGTATTTTAATTTTTAGTTCAAGTACTTCACTTTCTAATTGATTGTTAATGTATTTTAGTGATTTGTTTTTTGCCATTACTAGTTGTCCTAATTTGCATAGTTTAATATATTCATTATCTAGATCTTTTTCATCTAATGATATACTTTCATCACTAAAATATTCGGTTTCGGAACGTACCTCATTTGGTGTATTTGCCATGAGACATTTTTCTTCCTTTGTCGTTTCATTCTCATCATCATCACTATCACTCCAAGCACCTCCAACAAATGCTCTTTGATTTTGATCTCTTGTCCTCATTGGACATTTTCCAATAAGATGATTTGGATCTCCACACTTGAAACACTTTCTTTCAATCTTGTTGTTCTTGTCATCTTTACTCTTTTGAAATGTTTTCTTTTCATCATACGGTTGTCTTACGAATCTTCCTCGCCTTTTGAAGAATTTCTTGAAATCTCTTACGGCCATGGCGTATTCTTCGTCATCACTTTCGGAAGATGAGCTATCTTCTATACTAGATTCCTTTCTAGCTTTCAAGGCGATTGACTTGCTTTGCTCTCGTTTTTCCTTGACCATTTCGGAGTCCTTCTTAATGATGACTTCGTAGACTTTTAGATTTCCAATTAATTCATCAAGTTGCAAAGTTGACAAATTCTTCGATTCTTCAATAGCCGTCACTTTAGCTCGCCATTTTGGATGAAGAGCCCTAAGAAACTTCCTAACAAAATTCTTACTAGAAAAATTCTTATCAAATGCTTTTAAACTTGTGATGATAGTGTTAAATCTAGCAAAAGCATTGTCAATTGATTCCTTTTCCGGAATCGTGAATTGCTCGTATTGTTGAACAAGTAGATCTATCTTATTATCTTTGACTTGACTATTACCTCGGTGAGTTATTAGTAAAGAGTTCCAAATTTCTTTTGCGGTTTCACACATAAAGATCCTTTCGTACTCTTTACGTGGTAGCGCATTATAAATAACCATTTTTGCTTCATTATTTTTAGCAAGTTTTCTTTTTAAATCATCATTTTGTTTTTCAAAAGGTACGATTTCATCTTTCTTAGTTTCCGGGTTATTTTGAATAGATAAAAAATCACCATTAGTAATAACATGCCAAAGATCTAGATCTTTTGACTTCACATAAGTTTCGAATCGATTTTTCCAATATAAAAATCCATCACTTTCAAATAGTGGTGGTCTTTGCATAGATTGCCCTTCTAAATATTTTTCAGATTCCATAGATCGTTACAAGTTTTAAAATACAATATATTTTAAAGATCTTGCTAGACGTGGCTCCTGATACCAATTGTGGAAAACTAGAAGGGGGGGGTTGAATAGTTTTATGTCCTTTTAAATTTATTTCAAAAATATTTTGTTGGTTATAAAAACTTTCGATTCGATCTTAAGTGAATTCAAGCAACAACCAATATAAGCAATTCTAAACTAATATTGAAAGTACTGAAATATAATGAAGAAAAGATAGAGTTAGAAAGATCAAACCACAACACGTGAATTTATAGTGGTTCGGCTACAAGGACACCTTCCTTGCCCTACTCCACTCCCCGAGTACCACTCTCGAGAGTTTTCTTCACTATGTCAACAAACTCCTTATGGTGGAGAAACCTTACACACCTTGGCTTACACAAGTTAACGACACAAAGCTAAATGTCGAGTTCTAATCGTAGCTAGAACCAATCTCACACCAAATATCACACCACGTGATCTTCACACCTTAATCACACCTTCTCACCTTCTTCAAGACTTCACACCGTCTTCACACCTAGTCAATCTTCACACCTTCTTCTATGCACAACTAAGTCACAACTACTAAACTAGTTTACAACACACCAAGATTCTACAATCAACAAATATACACAACACCTTAACAAATAACTATCACTAGTAATATATGAAACTATCTATACACAACACCACTACAATAAGATGGATGTAGAGAAGTGTTCTTCTTCTTGCACTTGAATGGATGAAGCTTTGGATCACTTAGAAACAAAGACTTATGAAATATATGATCAAAGGATTTTAGATCTAGAGAAGAAGATTGGATCAGAAAGTTTATAGTGCAAAAAGGTGAGAAAAATATGTGAAATGATCCAATATTTATAGGGCCAGAAAATACTGTTCGGGAGCGTGCCGGTCCCCTTAATTGTAGGCCGGTCCCCTTAATGATTAAGGGGGCCGCCTAGTAAAATTAAGGGGGCCGCCCTCCTGAACGTTTGAAAAGTTTTTCTGGATAAAATTTGTTCTTTTTGGTTGGAAATTTGAAATCATATTTTTGTGGTTTAATAAAGCTTTACCAAAAATGATTTACAAATATATATAAAATGTTAAAATCATTTTATATAATGTTATGTATTAATATAAAATTTCTTTGATCATGTAATGCATAAGTTACTAAGTTTATGCATACCTTGAGTGATATAAGATGTAGAGGTAAATATTTGTCACCAAATACTTGTTTATGTCTTATTCTTGACTTAATTTGATTTAAGTTTTGTGATTATCAAAACATAGGTTTATTGAGAAATATTAATAACATTTACAAACATTATTTATATCAACAAAGTAATATGACTTAAATGGTCAAGTAATTATGATACGGGTTTAAACACAAGGGTGATCCTAATGCCTATTATCATGTAGTAAATCCTACTACACGAATGTAGTCTCACTAGCGGTCTCGAGATGTATCACTAACGCAAGTTCTAGAATCTAAATGCTACCGGTACACACATAAGCACTAATAATGAATGCTTTTCCTATCAAATCTAAAGTCGAACCTCACATATTTGGGTGGAAAATTTTTTAAGTGGTGCGGTTTTGTGCTACTCATACAACTCCTATCCATGAGACGCTCGCTAAGGCTAAAGTTTCACTCCTAAATGTTGTAAAAAAAAATAAATTTGGCGCTAAAATTACACTAACAAGTATTTCTCTTAGTTTTATTACACACCTACCATCAAACAAACAAACTCAAGTGCAATTGTATCCTATAAGGTATCATCATTTACCCTCCCCTTACACTTAGGATGAACATTGTCCCCAATGTTCAATTAAAGGATGTAAAAGTAAAACAGGTAGAAGAATGAAAGCAAATGCTCCCCTGATTCGTTCGGTGTGGATAGTGCGTTAACAAGGTTAGATCTTCCTCCAAGAAAATGAACATTCAAAGCTTCCCTTCCAGAAAAATAGATCATCTCCTTGTCATATATAACCTGTTAAACCTGTGAAAACAAACAAGGCAACCTCGCATAAAATCGGCGTCAATCTATATATACTAACAAGTCCTAGAAAACAAGTTAAGATATAATGCTTGTGGAATGAATATTTGCAGATTTCCTAGAGTTTATAAAACTAAAGAGTTTACAAAAACATAAAGACTCCGTTAGATAAACAAAAATCGCAAAATTTCCAGAATTTTACACATGACGCCATCAGGAGTTAACTCCTGACGCCGTCAGAAGTGATCTGCAGAAATCTTTTCGTTAAGTTTCCGGATAATTTCTGGAAAAACTTTTGTCCTATTTCCTGGAAAATCCTGCAAAACATCATTATGACTCGATACAAGCATTTGACTATAACAAATACTAATATACATGTTCATTTAATATTGTGGAGAATCATAATCAATTTCGTTCTTATAAACAAATTTTGATTTCCCATACATTTAGCTTTTGCAAAATACCTTTATATGTAATTAAGACGAAGTTAAAAACAAAATAAAGCATTTTCACAATTTACTTTGTAACATGATTTACGAACAATAAAAATAAAACACGCATACGGACGCAAATAAAATCAAACAAACAAACAAACAAACAAATAAAGCTTGGGTTGCCTCCAAATAAGCGCTTGTTTTTGTTCGAGTCACAAGCCTGACTCTACCCTTATTTAACGGAAATAGAGGAGGTTTTCCCTACACTTAGGATTAAGTGCAGGTGAAAGTAGCCATACACACCCTTAGGGTGGAAATATGCCACGTGAGGAAAGTGTGATGGATGAATTATATGCTCAAAGGGGTGTGCTCCTATCATCATAACCTTACCAAATTCAATCGGGTTAATGGGTGGATTAAGATTTTCTCCAAGAAAGGGATCATTTTCTATCAACTTCAAGAGACTACTAGTTGGGGATCCATCTTGACCTAATAAACCCGGTTTAAACCCATAATGTTTCTTGTGATCAATCATAAATGGGTGTTGTAAGCATGTAAGGTCATTTTCCACTCCTATATTGGCTTCCTCTCTACAAGGCTTAGAGTCCACTACCTTTATCCTAAGACTACCCGGACTATATGGTTTGATGGGTGGATCGGAACCTATTTCAATTCCTAAATTCACATCTAACGATGGAAGATTAGGTAATGGTTTTGGTTGAGGCTCCGGTTCATCAAAACTAGGAACTTCCTTAGAACTAAAAGAAAGGTCATCACTATAAGTGTTAAAACCCATATTCTCTAGTTGTGCTTGGTCCAAGGGTTCTACCTCAATTGGGGTTCTTATAGTCTCTTCTACTTCTTCCGGGTAAGTCACGGGTGGTGTGTGTGCCTCAAATGATGGTAGGACTTGTGGGGGGTACTTAGTGAGCTTATGTTATTTACTTCATCATTCCTTGTGTCAAGATCACCTATATCCTCAACATGTGTTTCATTATAATCCAACCCTAACATTTTCCCAAGTATCTCAAGTGCTTCTCTAGGCATCTCAACTTCTATATCCGAATCATAAGGATCATCCTCAATATTCTGACTGCTAAATTTAAATTGCCCAAAAGATTCATCATGTGTTTCTTGAGATTCATCATCATTGATCATAAAACCTAGGTCTTTTTTTATCAATGTGATCATGTTCGGCTAAATCCTCCATCACATCAAGGTTACCAATGTGCTTATCTTGTATTATGGTGAAATCAAACCACTCCGTGCACCTAAGTATCTCATCTATAGGTTTATTATCCCCAAACAAACTTCTTGCTTGTTTCCTCAAACTTGTGATCAATTGATCAGTAACAACGTTTGTTGGGTTGTCAATCTTTTTGACGAGTATGGCACAATTCTCTATGGCTTCCCATGCTTCTTCAGCACTTAATCTCCAAAGGTCCCCATCTGCGGCATGGTCAATGTCCATTTTGCTATAGTGGTCGACACGATGGTAAAATATTTCAATTTGGGACCACAGATCGAAATTATGATGAGGGACTTTTCGTAGTAAATATTTAAAACGAGCCCATGCATCATAGATAGGTTCATCTTCATGTTGTTTAAACATCAAGATGTCATTAGGAGTGGGTGAATTTTGTAGTCGGTAGTATGGTGGATTCGCGTTCTCCATAATGGTGAACGGAATAGTCAATGAAAGTTACAAACAAACACACAAAGAAAAAGATAGACTAAAGAAAACCTAGAAATAAAAATAAAAATCTTACTAGAAAGGAATCTAGCAAGTAGACCTAATAAAAAGAAATCCTAACCTAGACAATAACTATTCCCCGGGCTGCGGCGCCAAAAACTTGATGCGTGGTTTTGCAACCTTGCAAAAGGTTTTACCTCTCAAGGGACCTTGAGCAGCTTACAACCCCCACCAGGCAGTGTACCTGATCGTTGTAGCATAGTATAGTGACAAGTACCGGGGATTGATCGTTCAACTTAGGAATAATGTCGCTAGGATTAGAAAATCTCTTAAACTAAGTCTAGATGTGAGGGATGATTCTTTTTGTATTTTTAAATTTTTATAAAAGCAAGTAAAATATCGGGTTTTGGAAGAGTGGGCGGAATTAGTTGCTAGCCAACTAACCCAATTTATCTAAAGATGCATTCAAAATAAAATAACAAAAATGAAAATAAACTAATTATACTAATGTGGTGTAAACAATGATAGGAAAAGTTGTGTTTACTTAGATTTCATTACTCCCTAGATATCTTTTACAGGTTGATCGATTGTTACAATTGCATGGACGACGGGTCATATTCCTTAATACTAGTCGTAGGGCCGTGTACAATATTCCCTAACTCTATAGGATCCTACTTCACTCCATGTCGAGCCATTAGAAGCTCCTAACATGGGATCATTAGAATTTTCCTACGCATTAAATACAACCAAATATCGTAGTACACCTCTGATCATGTTTCTTATGACGTTCAAGCAAGTTACCAATGGAAGTCTGCCAGTTTTCTTAAGCCTAACATCGAATATAATCATCCGTAACAACTATAAACAAACAATCAACCAATAATTAACATCTTGGTTTCACTACATCTAAGCAAACACAAAAGAAATCTAGCCTAGCATGTTAAATTGAAGACAAGCGTAAGATATATTCAAACAACACATAGATATATTGAATGAATTAAAAGAGTACTTATCTCAATTAGAACATGAAAGATTCAAAGGGTTAGAACCCTTGAAAAAGCTGTAAAAATCGGCCTAGGGTTTTTTCCCTCAAAGTTGCACACTAACGAATAAAATTTGGAAAACTATATATAGATTTTACATGGTAACGGAGTCAAGAAGGAATCTGTGACGCCGTCAACTCACCGCCTATAATGAAATCGTATTGCCTAGATCCAATTGTGACGCCGTCATGTGTAACTTTGTTCTGGGCCGTCACTAATATTTGGTCATGACGGCCTTGGGTGACGCCGTCATCTCCAATGCACAAAACTCTTCTGGATCGTCACGGATTTTGTCCACATCCACCTCTTGTGTTACTCTTGACGCCGTCATTAAGGAATATGTGACGCCGTCAGGTACTGTTCCCAGCAAGGAAAATTGAGACTTTGCCGTTTTCTTCACTTTTATGCTCTAAAAACGTCCAAAATGCTTTCTTTTCCAGATTTCTCTCCAAAAGTAACTAAAATGACAAAATGAACGATTTAGGGCAATATTTGATCAAATAAATTCAAATTCGGGCTTAAATGACCTCTTAAAAACGGTTCATTTTTCGCCTCATCACTATGCAATCTTGACGCCTCCACATTAAATTAGAGGGCCTAATCTTATAGTGTTATAGATTTATTGAATTCTCAACTACATATATGTATAATGATAATCCTATCTTTAAAATTCAGTTTTGTAACTAAATATATATAATTATCATTAGATAATCTTAAACTAAAATGATTAGAAAATTTGCAACTTATTATCTCATGGGCCATTTTACGAACGATCTTACATAGCAATGTCTAGAGTATAAAATTACACATGGTGTTTTAATACGTTTCAAGTAACCTATAAGGCACAATTAATATGATTGATTATTTTAATATATTTTTTGTATCGAGTTACATCTCATTTTTTTTTTTGAATAGTTGTGTCTTCATGGCTAGTTGCATAACGTAATCTAGTATATTCATTCACTGTTATGTCATAAATAAACGACACATAAACGTCTTCTTTATAACTGCAATCAACAATTACCACTGCCAATAGCTAGCACTGATTTTTTATTCTTAATATTACTATTTATCGCACCAATTACATGTTTTATGTATTTTTTTCTGCCGTCACCGTAATATTACGCGAGTACCATGTTAGCATAACAAACTACTCTATATATATCTATATCTATATTATATATAAAGTAAAAATAAAAAAGTGAAAAGTGAAAAACTTAAAGTATTTTAGGATGTCCTTACACTATTTTCGGAAAGCATATGTAAAGCTGGAAACTATTAACACACTATTAATACACATCGAAAACCGGGTTTACCCAGGTCGCTTCAAACCCGACGAGTTGACCTGTTTTAATTTGACCCGTTTTTTCTACTGGAACAGTTCAACCAATTGAACCGTCCGTGTCGAACCGAATTTCAAAACATTATTTTTAATTTTTAAATTCTCAAACTTTTATTATTTTTCGTTTATAAGCTATAAACTGTTTTTTATCATTAAAACTGTCTATCGATATAAAATTTCGTTGCTATTAGTGAGGGTTTGTCTAGTATTAATAGCCGACCAAAAACATTTTGACCAACAACATCAAAACTGACTAAAAAGGCTTTGGAATCACATTTATTCAATATTGTATTTGGTGGTGTGAAATATGTTTAGAAAACGTGGTTATTATTTAAAGTTGAAGATTCGAACTTACATGCAAGAATTCAAAAGTAATCTAAACCAGATTACAAAAAATCAGATACGAGTATATGTGAACCATACAAAAATAATATTAAATATTTGATTTTTCAAAGTCAATCTTTGACAAAATTATTTCGTTTTGATTGAATGAAGACAATGAAAATACTGCTTTTAATTGTGATTTCATGATTTCCATGTGGTCTATAAAATGTTGAATGTTTGCATAAACACATACAGTACAATATTGTAACGTCAAAATTATATAACGCATTAACCTATCTTGCAATTATACGATTTCTATAAAAATGTCAATGATATAAAATCTAATGGAAAATAATAAAGTAAAATGCATTGTCAAACTATATATAGTTTTGTATTCTGTTTACTAAGAATCTTGTTGTTAGGCGTGTCGTGTATTACAACCAATAACGTGACTAACTTAAATTGGAATTGGCACCAGCTGACAATGATGTTTGATGGTTAGGAAATAAACATCAAAATCATTAATTAATCAATATCGACAATAATATATATGTAACTCCCCCTAATAATAACACATCGCACAAATATATACATCATGGCCGTCCCATGAATTTATAAAATTTTTGAAGGCCCTGGACGAAATTAAATAATGAGGGTTTTCGCTAAGGAATGTTATATATAAGGTGTCACTATGTATAAGATATAATATAATTAGTTAGCTAAACGTTCTAACATATTACTTATTTAAGATACTTTCTCATCTATATATTTTTTTCTTTGTGAAAAATATGCATACACATGCATATAATTATTAACGGGACAAATTTTGAGGCCCTTACAAATTTTAGGGCCATGTGCGGTCGTTCACCTTGCACACCCTCAAAGCCGGCCCTGTATACATATCAATGCAAAGTGAAATACTTCGTATGACAACAACAACTCATTCATATAAGAACAAGTTGTAAAGTGATTGGTTTAATCAGTGAGTGGGGCCTTTGATTAAACCAACCATCCGCTGTCACGTCAGCGAGTTGAGGGTTTTATATGGGAGTTTGTGTGCGGTTGTAGCAATTCCGGTAATTTATTGATAACAAACAAAAATGAGTGAAGTACGTGGAATGACGTAGAGAAACCCACAAATTAATAGAAATGGTTTAATAATAAAGAATGGCACATAATTAGACTTTTTTAAAACCAAAATCAATGAAAATGATTAAGGGAAATCATACCCACATTATAATGTACGCAATTCCTTATACTTCCTTTGAAAAAAAGGGTAGGGACATAGGAAAACATGTATCAAGGACTTACGGCAGTGACTGAATTGTACATTTTTAAAACTTTTTCAAAGAAAATGTAAGAAATTACCTACATTGTTATATAAGTATAATTTCCCCAATGATTAAATAATATTTTTTGATTTCACATAATTAGACTTCGTTGACAATCTATGTTGTACTTAACACATACCAGTATAAGTAAAACACACAATCGTTTTTAGTTACAAGAGTGGCAAAGCCAAAGAATTATGGTTGAGTAGACAAACTTTAATAATTTTTAAAAATGTATTACAAATCATGTTGTTAAGACCAGATGTAAAGGCCACTAAATCCACCCTTTATCATATTTGCATAAGCTCTCTTCACCAAATCAATCACCAAACATGAACACTCGTAGTGATGAACAACAATTCGCTTAAATATACTCGTATTAAAAGAAGAAGAAAAAAAATCCCTTTGGTCAACTGATGACCAAACCACCTCCAAAAATTAGGCTTACCGTGTGCTTGGGGGAGGCACAATGAGAAAGACGCGTGATCTTTGCAACAATTACGGGAATTCTAAGTGGCCAAATATTAAAATTAACTCCAAAATTTTAAACTTGTAAGGATAACTATTGTAAACGGATGAGTTTTTATCAGTTCAGGGTTATTTGATAAGAGCGAGCCTCTTTGTGCATGCAGTAAAACCAAAAAATAGAATATTATAAACTCAAGGACACAAACATAAAAAGCTAAACTTACAAGGGTATATATTGTAAATATATAACCAACTGAACATTATAAAAGCCACTCCCCTGTGCTAAATCCTTGGCAACCAAAATAACTAACCATTTCACACACTCATATACACGCAGTGACACGTCAGCAAGGAGGATGGGATCAGTTAACATTCCAAATGATGACGTCATTCATTCATCACTTACTGTTGATCATACGCTTCAGTTACCTGATATGAAGACTAAACTCATGTAAGCTTTTTGTGTTTACGTTTTGTTCTTATTTACATGTTATATGTATTATGAGATCATATTTTTGTTAATACCTTAAAAAGTAATGCTGACTTGTCCACGCTGACCACGCACGTGTGTAGAAGAGGATAATGTGTTAATTAGTGAAAACGTTATGCTGACCGGTCAATGTTCTTAGAGCACTGGGCAATGTTTTAAAAACCGTTTTCTAATTGACTTGGTCGAGCCACCTGGTTACGGTTTAACCAGCTGTTCAACCAGGTTTTTCGCTCAAAACTGCCATCGGGTCACCCAACTTGTTCACGGTTCAAGTCAACCCGGGTTTTAAAACATTGGCACTAGGTATCATTTGTGCTGTCGAGTGGTGTTGTGGATAAAGTGATGCCACTTCAATACTTTTTTCCATAACACCAAAAATTTATCACTATCACACAAAACACCTATTCCTCTTATTTGTGGTGCCATTGGACATCCTATGGCCTACACATAACCCACTAAAGTACAAAAACAAAAACAAAAACAAAAACAAAAAAAGAGGTAAATTTTGGGCTGGCAAAGATGGCACGGACTCCAAAATGCGAGCCACGGTATGGTTGTTGGCGTTTTCGTGTTGGCTGGTGGGAGAACGCAACCCCACCACAGACCGTACCGTATGCTCTTAGTAAGAGAATAATAGTGTTAATTTGTGAAAATATAATGTGACCGGTCAACGCGCCTTGTCTTGAGGATAATATTGTGTTAGTTATGGAAAGTGTAATGCTCATGTGTCCCGCGCCTTGTCTCAATTAGTGAAAACTGAAAACGTAATGTTGACCAGTCCACACGCGAGGATAATATTTTGTGAAGAGTAATTAAGCATACAAATAGGCTTGCTTGTTAGGCATAAGAATCATTTTTCTTTTGGAGTATTGTGTTAATTAGTCAAAATGTTTGTTCAAAAAAAAAAAAAAAAAAAAAAGAGTCAAAATATAACATTGACCGGTCCACGCCCGTCTTGATGATATATTGTGTTAATTAGTGAACATCTTGAAATTTCTTATACATTTAGTGTTGTTATATTTAGCAAGAACGTTCATAACCGGCAACACTGTAAACTCGGAACAGTTATCGCGTTTTGAGGATAATATTGTGTTAATTATAAGGTGAAATTCATGAAATAATAACCATTTTATGTATTTGTGAGTGATTGGATTTGACTTTGACAGAGAGCTTTTCAAGGACCTGTTCAAGCACTGGTCAAATTTGGATGAATCACAATTCTGTGTCGAGAGATTGTCTGGTGGCATTACAAACCTCTGTAGGTATCTCTATCCATTCATACATATTTTACCACCGAAAACAACATTGATATGTTATACACTATGAGATCAAGGGTAAATAACTGAATGTTGTTACCGTAGTACTCAAGGTATCTGTTAAGGAAGAAAACGGGAATATGGTACACCTGACAGTAAGACTATATGGTCCAAATACCGAATATGTTATCAATCGTCATAGGGAACTGCAGGTTAGTATCTGGCTTTTTCTGTTCCCATGTCTTTTAACAAATTCCATTAGCTTTTGGTTTCCGCATATGTATATCCACTGCACTGTAGCTGTGGCAATCACCATCCGCCACTATGCTCAAGTAGTGCACATTTCCTGTAATTGTTCCATGTCAGCACACGTGATTCTTTGAAGAGAAGAAATTAAGAAAAACACGAGTTTGTATGTTTTGAAAAAGTCGTAATTAGACCCAACACACAGTTACACGACGAATTCGGACTTCTCTCATATAATGAATTGAAGTTTCAAAATTCTATATTACCAAAAATTCCTCCACTTCTAATTCATTGTCTTTATGAGCAGGCCATTTATCATCTCTCGGCTGCAGGATTTGGTCCCAAGTTGCTAGGAACATTCGAAAATGGGATGGTGCAATCCTTTATACATGCTCGCACTCTGGATGTGTCAGGTAAGTAACCAAAGTGTCTCCAAATATCCGTCAGACTATCTTGTTCAGCAATAATTATAATCATATTTTACAGACATGAGTAGGCCAAAGATAGCAGCTGAAATTGCAAAACAACTCAAGAGTTTCCACCGGGTAGATGTTCCAGGATCTAAGGAACCACAGCTGTGGACAGATATCTTAAAATTTCTTGAAAGTGGTATTTTTTCTACATTCCTCTTCCTGCTAGTGGTTTTTCTGTTCATTAAGTTATCAATAAGTGCTGAAAGATTAAGCTTATTTTGTTACAGCATCCAATCTTGCATTTGATGATGGTGAAAAGCAGAAATTATATATGAAGATTTCGTTTGAAGAAGTCGAGGCCGAAATTAATCAGCTTAAGGTATGTACTATCATTGTTTTTTTACAATGCACTAAATTAATTCTTTGAGGTCGCACATCTTTGTGTTTAGCGTATGATCAGTTTGTGCAGTTTATATGTTAAACCATTGTAAATTCGAAAGAACCACAGTTTATATGTGTAGAAATGTTTCGTGATTTCTGAGGCAGGAATTGACAGGTCATCTTGATGCTCCTGTGGTGTTCGCTCATAATGACTTGCTTTCCGGGAATCTTATGTTGAATGACGATGAAAGTAAGTTATATCTTGCTAAATATCAAAATTTTTATATTAGTCATACTACTCAGTATTTAGCAGCATAAATTGCTATACTTATTTTCAACAACTGTAACAACTAAAATATAAGATAGAGGTGTCAATTTGACCCATTTACATGTATTGGTTATCTCAAACCTTCATAAACACTAAAGAGTTGTAAATAATCTGACAAAATAGTGTTTGTTGGTCTGCCCATTTTAGCCCAAACCACTTTTAATGTATTACACCTCTAGTGATTATATTGAACATAATGTGCTTGAAAATTATTGACTGATTTAGTCAATTTTCAGTTCGTGTTTTATCTAGAATCTCTAATGAGTCTTATTTATATGTGCTATTGAAACAGGAAAACTCTACTTCATAGATTTTGAATACGGATCATACAGTTATAGAGGGTTTGACATTGGAAATCACTTCAACGAATATGCGGGCTATGATTGTGACTATACATTGTACACTTGCTTACATTTCTGTCCATTATAATTAACGGTGCATATGGGTAGAACGGGTTCAAAGTCGTCCAAGACGTTTTTAATTGCATAAAACCTTCTCAAATGAATAAATAAATATAGAAATGTTAAGTGTTTTTGAGGCTGGTCCTTCTCACTCATATAAAAACTACACATTTGACCCGTTGCCCGATCCACCGGTTTTGCCGAGTCTATCAAGACCAAAGATTACAAAGTTTTATACTATAGCTTTTCTATGGTGATTATTCAGGTACCCATCCAAGAATGAACAATATCATTTCTTCAGGCATTACCTAAACCCTGAAAATCCTAATGCGGTACGTGCAATTTTCCAAGATGTTATTTCAGCAATGGTTTTTTAGAATGCAGTTATGCAGTCAGTGGCCTTCAGATGCAAACTGAACAATTATTTATCCTTTGTTTACAAGATTTTATTTCACCTTCAATTCTTCAAAGACAATGATTACAGCAGGCTTCAATTATTTAGTCAACTTCAGAATGGTTACAATGTGCAGGTATCGGATAACGATCTTGAAGCACTCTATGTTGAAGCTAACTGCTACATGTTGGCTTCACACTTGTATTGGGCTTTATGGGCTTTAATCCAGGTACCCAAACCCTCCATACTTTCTTTCCCTAGCTTAATAAAGTCCAAATTTAGGGTACCAAACCCGGTACTAATTTTTTGTACCCGTTTTGACCAAACTCATTTTGACATCCATTAATTTTGCCACTTAACAATGATAGTTTTCTATGTGGTGTATTTACATAATCAAATATATCTTTTTCATTAGTTGAGCCTAGTTTTAGATTACAAGAGCTATTTCTTCACAAAAATATATGATGTTGAATAAGTAGCGAGCCTTGTATTGATGGCGTGGTTCATTACATGACAGGCAAAGATGTCACCAATTGATTTCAACTATCTTGA